>CAVLJG010000010.1:65366818-66693070 GCA_963669975.1 Acanthoscelides obtectus | reverse complement strand
AAAAATCAAAAAATCAAAAATCAAAAATCAAAAAATCAAAAAATCAAAAAATCAAAAAAATCAAAAAATCCAAAATCAAAATCAAAAAATCAAAAAATCAAAAAATCAAAAAATCAAAAATCAAAAAATCAAAAAATCAAAAAATCAAAAATCAAAAAGCTAAAAATCTAAAAATCAAAATCGAAAAATCTAAAAATCTAAAAAATATAAAAATCGAAAATCTAAAATCTAAAATCTAAAAATCTAAAATCTAAAAATCTAAAAATCTAAATCTAAAAATCTAAAATCTAAAAATCAAAAATAAAAATCTAAAAATCTAAAAATCAAAAATCGAAAAATCGAAAATCGAAAAAAAATCGAAAATCGAAAAATCGAAAAATCGAAAAAATCGAAAAATCGAAAAATCGAAAATCTAAAAATAAAAATAAAAATAAAAATAAAAATTAAAAATTAAAAATTAAAATAGAATAATTAAAAATGAAAAATGAAAACTGATAACCAGATACCAGACACCAGATACCAGACACCAGATAGCAGACACCAGATACCAGATACCAGACACCAGACATCAGATACCAGATACCAGACATCAGATACCAGATACAGATGCCAGACACCAGATACCAGCACCAGATACCAGATACCAGACACCAGTACTAGACACCAGACACCAGATACCAGACAACAGATACCAGATACCAGATAAAGCGATAACAGATACCAAATACCAGACACCAGATACCAGAGGCCAGATACCAGACACCAGACACCAGATACCAGATACGAGATAACAGATCAAAGATGCCAAAGGAAAAAACGATTAGAGATAGGGATAAAGTATATATCGCTAGCATTGCATTAGCATACCAGCAACTGCGCTACGTGGTTTTAAATAAAGACATCAACGGACAATATTTAGCATAGCGTTGGCATGCAAAACTGCGCTAGTCGACTATATTAAGCGGTGATCGATTGTTTTCTTGGAAGGTCACGTGACGTTAGAGTCAGGCGTGCGACGTCGACGCGGTTTTTCGCGTTTTTTAGGAGGTTCGCGGAAACGTTCGGAAGGAAAGAGGTACCGTTTCGGAAAGTAGACTCGGCGCTTTACGGGGGCGAGAGCCGTCGCGGCGAGAGGAACGGATCGGATCGAAAACGGCCGGTAAAGTCGAAAAATCGACCGTTTTCGGACGGTACGCGGCGTTATTTCACACTCGTTTCGCCGTTATCGAAATATCGACTCGAGATCGGTCTCGTTCGATAGCTAAACGACGGGCGCACTTTAGCGGAACCGATCGCGGTCCGCGTCTTAGTTTTTTTTTAAGAAAATGTTAAAGAAAACGCAAGAGAAAAACGGCAAGTCGCTTAAAAACTTCGATATCTCCTTACGCCGAAGAGAAAAGAATTTCGCGCCGCGTTTCGTACATCTCGACTAGCGCTACGAATTACGCGGAGAGACTTTTTTCCGTTTACGGCACCCGTTTCGAATAAACGAACCTCGAACGTCGTCAAGAATGACTTTTTTGCTTATGAAACGCGCTTCGCCGTCACGGTCTATCTCCTCCGAAGATAACGAGATACGACCTGGCGACTGTCGCATAAGAAAGCCCGTACTTCGAATACGGGATCGCAATCTTATCCGTTTCTCTATTCGTTTACGTTGAAAAGTTTCGATTTTTAAAAATTCCTCGACAATACGCTACTTTTCGACGCGTGAAAAAGTCACCTTGTCATCCGGCTCTGTCCTCGCTTATTACTACCGTACGTGAGCGAGTAAAAATTATACAGCTATCGAAAAATAACGATAATGAGCTGACGAAACGATTCTGACCGTCAGAATTACCGTCAAATTTCGAAAAAGTAAACTTTGAGCGCCTCAAAAGTACCGATGACAACCGTTTTTCGGCGTACTTTGTCTTCGTCGATACGACCTGCGTTACGGAGCGACGTAGCTACGATTTTTTTTCGCAAACGAAAGACCAAAGTCTCCTGATTAAACCGACATACGACACGTTACCCGATCGCATTTTTTAAACTCGGCAGATTACAAAATTCAAAGATATGCAGATATTTTAGTTTGACGTTTCAATTTTGAATTTCCCCTCCAGATCCCCGGATTCCTGTTAGGCGGGGTATTGTAGATACGATCGTATTACGAAAGCGAGCGCGAGTGCGAGCGGAACGTCAAAAACGTGCCATTTTCGGCTTCATGACTATCGCTTCATCCAATATTGGATCACGCCAAATAGAATTGTCCTTTTTTACGCGTGAAAATAAACATTTTCGAAAAGATTCAAAATTTCTATATTCCATTGTCTAAACGGACCGGACTAGAGCCATTAAAATCGGATGAATCTAGTAGTTTTTTATTTTACAGATTGCGATGTCTACCGCCAAAGGCTGCAATTATTCTTTGACGTTCATCAATTTATTGAAATCATCATCGGTTTATAAATACGATAAAAATATGATTGTAAGCCCCTATCATGTTATAATTTTACAATATGGCATAAAGCTCCGCTTTCAACCGATTGATATAAAGCGTATGTCTGATTGCATCACCTCCGATTTCTAACCTACAATGTATGAATGTAAACATTATCGAAATCTTAATAATGAGGCTCCCGTTAATAAGGATTAATTAGAAGCTTAGAACAAGCAATCGCAGCTACAAATAGTGAAAGTGTTGTGAAGTGTTTACAGTTTATGTGTTTCTATTGCAAACGTAAGTAGTCAGTCACTTCTATGAAGTTCAGTAAGAGTTCAGTCTTGACCCTCAGTTCAATTTATCTAAATATGTAGACCTATTAGCTGGCTAACAGTGGCACATATTATCAAGCAGATGAAGGAATATGCAAAGCGCTGAAAAATAGCATTGATAATCATATCTACTACCAAAGTTTTCAAAATTACTAAGACTTTCACAGCCACTGCAGTTGTTTATTTTGATCCAATGCAGAATGATGTACTTCGATTTAGAATGTAGCTGCTTTAAGGACTTGTCACTTCCAAGACTTGTCAAAACAACAGACCCATTACTTGTCAAAAAACTATAGCACTTGATGATTTCAAATTTCTATTCTGTTTTTAAAGATGTTTATTATATGTCTAATTTCAAGGATACTCACATCTGTCCTGTTTCTAAGACTGATCTTAATCATAGATTACAAAAAATTCATTATTGAATCAGAGGAAACAGATTACAAAATTTGATTTTCAAGCGATACTATTACTTACTGTCCAACAACTAGTACTTAATAATTTCAAGCTTCTGGTCTAATTTTTTGAGATGTTATTATTATATGTCATGTTTCTAATTGATTGATCATAATCATACAACATTAAAAAAATAGAGGAAATTTTTTTTAAAGCGATAGCACATTTTTCCAGATCATAAAGCGAGCATTGTTCATTGCTTCTGTTGAATTTTTCCCAAACGAAGAACTTTACCAACAAACTCATAAATATTGTAAACCTTGTAGTAGTAGTATCTCACTGCGTAAGTAGTATGTATAAATGGATAATAAGTAAACACACTTGTCATCTATCCCTTCGATTGGCAAATATTATCAAGCGATGAAGGAATATGCAAAAGCGCTGCAAATAACATTGATGATCATATCTTCTACCAAACTGTTACTGACAGATTGTGCAATATTCTTTCACGTTTAGCAGTTCATCAGCTTAAATACGAATATCATTGAAAGACGTTATTAATGCCAAAGATCAATTCCTGAAGAGAGCAGAAATCCACAACATAGCAAGACTTTGTACTTATAGCAGTGTACAGTAGTGTATAGTATTGTCTAGTGATACCCGGTGCCGGTGTTTACGGTTTTTTCGGGTCAGACGAAGTGCCTCGGTGTATATCTATCGTGATAATGTATTTCATCCTTGAAGAAGTTTGAGAGGTACCCTTATTAATCGTCAGCAGATTTAAATAAGTAAAATAATTTTCATTCCTGTCAAATCATAAAACATTTACACTGAAGAAGAACGTGCTATCCTTAGGCGAACACGGTTGAGATATGTCAAGTGTCAAGCGCCATTTTTTGTAAGTGCGGTAGCTAGACATGCGACGTTGCCGGATCCTCATAAATCGGAGTTTGTCATACAATTTTATAGAGGGCATTAATGCTATATCGAGATTTTATAATGCCATTGTGTGTTATTTATGGTGACACATGCGACGTTGCCGGCTCCTCACATAAATCTGAGTTTGTCATACAATTTTATAGCGGCCATTAATGTATAAGATTTTATAACGCCATTGTGTGTTATTATACGACACATGCGACGTTGAAAAATGAAAAAATGAATGAATAAGGAAAAATGCAAATGAAAATGAAAAATGAAAATGAAATGAAGAAAAATGAAAAAAAAAACGAAAACGAAACAAAAAACGAAAAAAAACGGAAAACGGAAATCGTCAGCAGATTTAAATAAGGTAAAAAAAAAAAATCAAAAAATCAAAAAATAAAAAATCAAAAAATCAAAAAATCAAAAAATCAAAAAATCAAAAATCAAAAAATCAAAAAATCAAAAATCAAAAATAAAAATCAAAAAATCAAAAATCAAAAATCAAAAATCAAAAAATCAAAAAATCAAAAAAAAAAAAAAATCAAAAAAATCAAAAAATCAAAAAAATAAAAATCTAAAAATCTAAAATCTAAAAATCTAAAAATCTAAAAATCTAAAAATCTAAAAATCTAAAAATTAAAATCTAAAAATCTAAAAATAAAAATCTAAAAATCTAAAAATCTAAAATCTAAAAATCTAAAAATCTAAAAATAAAAATCGAAAAATCGAAAAATCGAAAAATCGAAAAATCGAAAATCGAAAAATCGAAAAATCGAAAAATCGAAATGAAAATGAAAATAAAAATCGAAAATTGAAATTAAAAAAATAGAAAAATTAAAAATGAAAAATGAAAACTGATAACAGATACCAGATACCAGACATCAGATACAGACACCAGATACCAGATACCAGATACCAGATACCAGACATCAGATACCCAGATACCAGATACCAGACACCAGATACCAGATACCAGATGCCAGATACCAGACACCAGATTACCAGATACCAGGCACCAGATACCAGTTACCAGACACCAGATACTAGACACCAGACACCAGATACCACACAACAGATACCAGATACCAGATAAAGCGATAACAGATACCAAATACCAGACACCAGACAGCCAGATACCAGAGACCCAGATACCAGATACCAGATACGAGATAACAGATTCAAAGATGCCAAAGGATAAAAAACGATTAGAGATAGGGATAAAGTATATATCGCTAGCATTGCATTAGCATACCAGCAACTGCGCTACGGGTATTTTAAATAAAGACATAACGGACAATATTTAGCATAGCGTTGGCATGCTAAAAACTGCGCTAGTCGACTATATTAAGCGGTGATCGATTGTTTTTCCGTGGAAGGTCCGTGACGTTAGAGTCAGGCCGTGCGACGTCGACGCGGTTTTTCGCGGTTTTTTAGGAGGTTCGCGGAACGTCCGGAAGGAAAGAGGTACCGTTTCGGAAAGTAGAAACTCGGCGCTTTACCGGGGAGCGGGACCCGTCGCGGCGAGAGGAACGGATCGGATCGAAAACGCCGGTAAAGTCGAAAAATCGGCCGTTTTTCGGACGGTACGCGGCGTTATTTCAGACTCGTTTCGCCATTTATCGAAATATCGACTCGAGATCGGTCTCGTTCGATAGCTAAACGACGGGCGCACACTTTAGCGCGGAACTGATCGCGGTCCGCGTCTTAGTTTTTTTTAAGAAAATGTTAAAGAAAACGCGAGAAAAACGGCAAGTCGCGGTAAAAACTTCGATATCTCCTTTACGCCGAAGAGAAAAGAAATTTCGCACGCCGCGTTTCGTACATCTCGACTAGCGCTACGAATTACGCGGAGAGACTTTTTTCCGTTTACGGCACCCGTTTCGAATAAACGAACCTCGAACGTCGTCAAGGATGACTTTTTTGCTTATGAAAACGCGCTTATCGCCGTCCACGGTCTATCTCCTCCGAAGATAACGAAGATACGGACCTGGCGACTGTCGCATAAGAAAGCCCGTACTTCGAATACGGGATCGCAATCTTATCCGTTCCTCTATTCGTTACGTTGAAAAGTTTCGATTTTTTAAAAATTCCTCGACAATACGCTACATTCGAAGCGTGAAAAAGTCACTTTGTCATCCGGCTCTGTCTTCGCCTATTACGACCGTACGTGAGCGAGTGTAAAAATTATACAGCTATCGAAAAATAACGATAATGAGCTGACGCGAAAACGATTCTGACCGTCAGAATTACCGTTAAATTTCGAAAAAGTAGACTTTGAGCGCCTCAAAAGTACCGATGACAACCGTTTTTTTTCGGCGTACTTTGTCTTCGTCGATACGGACCTGCGTTACGGAGCGACGTAGCTACGATTTTTTTTCGCAAAACGAAAGACCAAAGTCTCCTGATTAAACCGACATACGACACGTTACCCGATCGCATTTTTTAAACTCGGCAGATTAGAAATTCAAAGATATGCACACATTTTTAGTTTGATGTTTCAATTTTGAATTTCCCCTCCAGATCCCGGATTCCTGTTAGGCGGGGTATTGTAGATACGATCATATTACGAAAGCGAGCGCGTGCGAGCGAAACGTCCGAAACGTGCTATTTTCGGCTTTATGTCGGTCGCTTCATCCAATATTGGATCACGCCAAATAGAATTGTCCTTTTTTACGCGTGAAAATCAACATTTTCGAAAAGATTCAAAATTTTTATATTCCATTGTCTAAACGGACCGGACTAGAGCCATTAAAATTGTAGGAATCTAGTAGTTTTTTATTTTGACAGATTGCGATGTTTACCTCCAGAGGCTGCAATATGCTTTGACGTTCATCAGTTTATTGAAATCATCATCGGTTTATAAATACGATAAAAATATGATTGTAAGCCCCTATTCATGTTATAATTTTACAATATGGCACAAAGCTCCGCTTTTCCAACCGATTGATATAAAGCGTATGTCTGATTGCATCACATTGCATCATTCTAACCTACAATGTATATGAATGTAAACATTATCGAAATCTTAATAATGAGGCTCCCGTTAATAAGGATTAATTAGAAGCTTAGAACAAGCAATTGCAGCTACAAATAGTGAAAGTGTTGTGAAGTTTTTACAGTGTATGTATTTCTATTGCAAACGTAAGTAGTCTCAATCACGTTTCATTTTGAAGTTATTACTTGTTGATTAATGCAATTAAAACTTGAGCCATGCTAGCTCACTTTTACATAGGCATTTGTGGTAGGTGTGAGATTTTGTCAGTGCACTGTTTGAAGTGACTTCTTCTATGAAGTTCAGTAGCATCTCTAGAAACAGATTACAAAATTTGATTTTCAAGCGATACTATTACTTACTGTCCAACAACTATAGTACTTAATAATTTCAAGCTTCTGGTCTAATTTTTTGAGATGTTATTATTATATGTCATGTTTCTAATTGATTGATCATAATCATACAACATTAAAAAAAAATAGAGGAAATTTTATTTTAAAGCGATAGCACATTTTTCTCCAGATCATAAAGCGAGCATTGTTCATCTGCTTCTGTTGAATTTTTCCCAAACGAAGAACTTTACCACCAACAAACTCATAAATATTATAAAAACCTTGTAGTAATAGTATCTCACCTAAGTAGTACCTATAAATGGAAAATAAGAAAACAAACTTGTCAGAATTAGAAGATCTAATCAGGTTTAACAGTAGAGCACAGTCTTTAATTACACTTAAGAGTAATCATTCAAATTTCTGTACAAGTGATGAAAATTGTTGATTACTTTCATGTTTTGAATGCAAATGGAATCATAGCTCACTTTTACATAGGCATTTGTGTTAGGTGTGAGATTATGTCAGTGCACGGTTTGAAGTTTGTGATTACTTCTATGAAGTTCAGTAAGAGTTCAGTCTTGACCCTTAGTTCAATTTATCTAAATATGCAGACCTATTAGCTGGCTAACAGTGCTACAATATTTTGAAAAGTTGCTATTAGATAGTAGGATCTATCCCTTGGAAGGAACATGCAAAGCGCTGCAAAATAACATTGATGATCATATCTTCTACCAAACTGTTACTGACAGATTGTGCAATTATTCTTTCACGTTTAGCAGTTCATCAGCTTAAATACGATAAATATCATTGAAAGACGTTATTAATGCCAAAGATCAATTCCTGAAGAGAGCAGAAATCCACAACATAGCAAGACTTTGTACTTATAGCAGTGTACAGTAGTGTATAGTATTGTCTAGTGACACCCGGTGCCGAGTGTTTACATTTTTTCGGTTCAGACGAAGTGCCTCAGTGTATATCTATCGTGATAACGTATTTCATCTTTTAAGAAGATCGTGAGGTATCCTTATTAATCGTCAGCAGATTTAAATAAGGTAAGAATAATTTTCATTCCTGTCAAATCATAAAACATTTACACTGAAGATAGAAGGTGCTATCCTTAGGCGAACACGGTTGAGATATGTCAAGTGTCAAGCGCCATTTTTTGTAAGTGCGGTAGCTAGACATGCGACGTTCACATAAATCGGAGTTTGTCATACAATTTTATAGAGGGCGTTAATGCTATATCGAAGATTTTATAATGCCATTGTGTGTTATTTATGGTGACACATGCGACGTTGCCGGCTCCTCACATAAATCTGAGTTTATCATACAATTTTATAGAGGGCATTAATGCTATATCGAAGATTTTATAAGGCCATTGTGTGCTATTGATGGTGACACATGCGACGTTGAAAAATGAAAAATGAATGAATGAATAATGAAAAATGCAAAATGAAAAATGAAATATGAAGAATGAAAATGAAAAATAAAATATGAAAAACGAAGAACAAAAAACGGAAAACGGAAATCGTCAGCAGATTTAAATAAGGTAAAAATAAAAATCAAAAAATCAAAAAATCAAAAAGTCAAAAAATCAAAAATCAAAAAAAATCAAAAATCAAAAAATCAAAAAATCAAAAAATCAAAAAATCAAAAATCAAAAAATCAAAAAATCAAAAAATCAAAAAATCAAAAAATCAAAAAATCAAAAAATCAAAAAATCAAAAAATCAAAAAATCAAAAAATCAAAAAATCAAAAAATCAAAAAATCAAAAAATCAAAAAATCAAAAATCAAAAAATCAAAAATCTAAAAATCTAAAAATCTAAAAATCTAAAAATCTAAAAATCTAAAAATCTAAAAATCTAAAAATCTATAAATCTATAAATCTAAAAATCTAAAAATCGAAAAATCGAAAAATCGAAAAATCGAAAAATCGAAAAATCGAAAAATCGAAAAATCGAAAAATCTAAAAATTAAAAATTAAAAATTAAAAATTAAAATAGAATAATTAAAAATGAAAACTGATAACCAGATACCAGACACCAGATACCAGACACCAGATAGCAGACACCAGATACCAGATACCAGACACCAGACACCAGACACCAGATACCAGACATCAGATACCAGATACCAGATACCAGACATCAGATACCAGATACCAGATACCAGATACCAGATACCAGGCACCAGATACCAGACACCAGGTACTAGACACCAGACACCAGATACCAGACAACAGATACCAGATACCAGATAAAGCGATAACAGATACCAAATACCAGACACCAGATACCAGAGGCCAGATACCAGACACCAGACACCAGATACCAGATACGAGATAACAGATCAAAGATGCCAAAGGATAAAAAACGATTAGAGATAGGGATAAAGTATATATCGCTAGCATTGCATTAGCATACCAGCAACTGCGCTACGGGTGGTTTTAAATAAAGACATCAACGGACAATATTTAGCATAGCGTTGGCATGCTAAAAACTGCGCTAGTCGACTATATTAAGCGGTGATCGATTGTTTTTCTTAGAAGACCACGTGACCTAGAGATTCAAGCCGTGCGACGTCGACGCGGTTTTCGCGGTTTTTTAGGAGGTTCGCGGTACGTTCGGAGGGAAAGAGGTACCGTTTCGGAAAGTAGACAGTCGGCGCTTTACGGGGGAGCGAGAGCCGTCGCGGTGAGAGGAACGGATCGGATCGAAAACGGCCGGTAAAGTCGAAAAATCGACCGTTTTTCGGACGGTACGCGGCGTTATTTCAGACTCGTTTCGCCGTTTATCGAAATATCGACTCGAGATCGGTCTCGTTCGATAGCTAAACGACGGGCGCACGCTTTAGGGCGGAACCGATCGCGGTCCGCGTCTTAGTTTTTTTTTAAGAAAATGTTAAAGAAAACGCGAGAAAAACGGCAAGTCGCGGTAAAAACTTCGATATCTCCTTTACGCCGAAGAGAAAAGAAATTTCGCACGCCGCGTTTCGTACGTCTCGACTAGCGCTACGAATTACGCGGAGAGACTTTTTTCCGTTTACGGCACCCGTTTCGAATAAACGAACCTCGAACGTCGTCAAGAATGACTTTTTTGCTTATGAAACGCGCTTATCGCCGTCCACGGTCTATCTCCTCCGAAGATAACGAAGATACGGACCTGGCGACTGTCGCATAAGAAAGCCCGTACTTCGAATACGGGATCGCAATCTTATCCGTTTCTCCATTCGTTTACGTTGAAAAGTTTCGATTTTTAAAAATTCCTCGACAATACGCTACATTTCGAAGCGTGAAAAAGTCACCTTGTCATCCGGCTCTATCCTCGCTTATTACTATCGTACGTGAGCGAGTAAAAATTATACAGCTATCGAAAAATAACGATAATGAGTTGACGAAACGATTCTGACCGTTAGAATTACCGTCAAATTTCGAAAAAGTAAATTTTGAGCGCCTCAAAAGTACCGATGACAGCTGTTTTTCGGCGTACTTTGTCTTCGTCGATACGGACCAGCGTTACGGAGCGACGTAGCTACGATTTTTTTTCGCAAAACGACAGACCAAAGTCTCCTGATTAAACCGACATACTACACGTTACTCGATCGCATTTTTTAAACTCGGCAGATTACAAAATTCAAAGATATGCACACATTTTTAGTTTGACGTTTCAATTTTGAATTTCCCCTCCAGAGCCCCGGATTCCTGTTAGGCGGGGTATCGTAGGTACGATCGTATTACGAAAGCGAGCGCGTGCGAGCGAAACGTCCGAAACGTGCTATTTTCGGCTTTATGTCGGTCGCTTCATCGAATATAGGATCACGCCGAATACCATTGTCCTTTTTTACGCGTGAAAATCAACATTTTCGAAAAGATTCAAAATTTCTATATTCCATTGTCTAAACGGACCGGACTAGAGCCATTAAAATCGTAGGAATCTAGTAGTTTTTTATTTTGACAGATTGCGATGTTTACCTCCAGAGGCTGCAATTATGCTTTGACGTTCATCAGTTTATTGAAATCATCATCGGTTTATAAATACGATAAAAATATGATTGTAAGCCCCTATTCATGTTATAATTTTACAATATGGCACAAAGCTCCGCTTTTCCAGCCGATTGATATAAAGCGTATGTCTGATTGCATCACATTGCATCATTCTAACCTACAATGTATGAATGTAAACATTATCGAAATCTTAATAATGAGGCTCCCGTTAATAAGGATTAATTAGAAGCTTAGAACAAGCAATTGCAGCTACAAATAGTGAAAGTGTTGTGAAGTTTTTACAGTGTACGTATTTCTATTGCAAACGTAAGTAGTCTCAATCACGTTTCATTTGAAGTTATTACTTGTTGATTAATGCAATTAAAACTTGAGCCATGCTAGCTCACTTTTACATAGGCATTTGTGGTAGGTGTGAGATTTTGTCAGTGCACTGTTTGAAGTGACTTCTTCTATGAAGTTCAGTAGCATCTCTAGAAACAGATTACAAAATTTGATTTTCAAGCGATACTATTACTTACTGTCCAACTACTATAGTACTTAATAATTTCAAGCTTCTGGTCTAATTTTTTGAGATGTTATTATTATATGTCATGTTTCTAATTGATTGATCATAATCATACAACATTAAAAAAAATAGAGGAAATTTTATTTTAAAGCGATAGCACATTTTTCTCCAGATCATAAAGCGAGCATTGCTTATCTGCTTCTGTTGAATTTTTCCCAAACGAAGAACTTTACCACCAACAAACTCATAAATATTATAAAAACCTTGTAGTAGTAGTATCTCACCTAAGTAGTACCTATAAATGGAAAATAAGAAAACAAACTTGTCAGAATTAGAAGATCTAATTGGGTTTAACAGTAACTACACTTAAGAGTAATCATTCAAATTTCTGTACAAGTGATGAAAATTGTTGATTACTTTCATGTTTTGAATGCAAATGGAATCATAGCTCACTTTTACATAGGCATTTGTGTTAGGTGTGAGATTATGTCAGTGCACGGTTTGAAGTTTGTGATTACTTCTATGAAGTTCAGTAAGAGTTCAGTCTTGACCCTTAGTTCAATTTATCTAAATATGCAGACCTATTAGCTGGCTAACAGTGCTACATTATTTGAAAAGTTGCTATTAGATAGTAGGATCTATCCCTTGGAAGGAACATGCAAAGCGCTGCAAAATAACATTGATGATCATATCTTCTACCAAACTGTTACTGACAGATTGTGCAATTATTCTTTCACGTTTAGCAGTTCATCAGCTTAAATACGATAAATATCATTGAAAGACGTTATTAATGCCAAAGATCAATTCCTGAAGAGAGCAGAAATCCACAACATAGCAAGACTTTGTACTTATAGCAGTGTACAGTAGTGTATAGTATTGTCTAGTGACACCCGGTGCCGAGTGTTTACATTTTTTCGGTTCAGACGAAGTGCCTCAGTGTATATCTATCGTGATAACGTATTTCATCTTTTAAGAAGATCGTGAGGTATCCTTATTAATCGTCAGCAGATTTAAATAAGGTAAGAATAATTTTCATTCCTGTCAAATCATAAAACATTTACACTGAAGATAGAAGGTGCTATCCTTAGGCGAACACGGTTGAGATATGTCAAGTGTCAAGCGCCATTTTTTGTAAGTGCGGTAGCTAGACATGCGACGTTGCCGGATCCTCACATAAATCGGAGTTTGTCATACAATTTTATAGAGGGCGTTAATGCTATATCGAAGATTTTATAATGCCATTGTGTGTTATTTATGGTGACACATGCGACGTTGCCGGCTCCTCACATAAATCTGAGTTTATCATACAATTTTATAGAGGGCATTAATGCTATATCGAAGATTTTATAAGGCCATTGTGTGCTATTGATGGTGACACATGCGACGTTGAAAAATGAAAAATGAATGAATAATGAAAAATGCAAAATGAAAAATGAAAAATGAAATATGAAGAATGAAAAATGAAAAATAAAATATGAAAAACGAAGAACAAAAAACGAAAAACGGAAAACGGAAATCGTCAGCAGATTTAAATAAGGTAAATAAAAATAAAAAATCAAAAAATCAAAAAGTCAAAAAATCAAAAATCAAAAATCAAATCAAAAAATCAAAAAATCAAAAAATCAAAAAATCTAAAAATCTAAAAATCTAAAATCTAAAAATCTAAAAATCTAAAAATCTAAAATCTAAAAATCTAAAATCGAAAAATCGAAAAATCGAAAAATCGAAAAATCGAAAAATCGAAAAATCGAAAATCGAAAAATCGAAAAATCGAAAAATCGAAAAATCGAAAAATCGAAAAATCGAAAAATCGAAAAATCTAAAAATTAAAAATTAAAAATTAAAAATTAAAAATTAAAATAGAATAATTAAAAATGAAAACTGATAACCAGATACCAGACACCAGATACCAGACACCAGATAGCAGACACCAGATACCAGACACCAGATACCAGACACCAGACACCAGATACCAGATACCAGACATCAGATACCAGATACCAGACATCAGATACCAGATACCAGATGCCAGACACCAGATACCAGACACCAGATACCAGATACCAGGCACCAGATACCAGACACCAGGTACTAGACACCAGACACCAGATACCAGACAACAGATACCAGATACCAGATAAAGCGATAACAGATACCAAATACCAGACACCAGATACCAGAGGCCAGATACCAGACACCAGACACCAGATACCAGATACGAGATAACAGATCAAAGATGCCAAAGGATAAAAAACGATTAGAGATAGGGATAAAGTATATATCGCTAGCATTGCATTAGCATACCAGCAACTGCGCTACGGGTGGTTTTAAATAAAGACATCAACGGACAATATTTAGCATAGCGTTGGCATGCTAAAAACTGCGCTAGTCGATAATATTAAGCGGTGATCTTTTGTTCGATTTGGTAGTAATAGGTATAATTGGTAGGAGTTCGGAAATTGTCGTATGACGTCGACGCGGTTTTTCCGTTTTTTTTCCCGGTTCGCGAAACGTTCGGAAGGAAAGCGATACCGTTTCGGAAACTAGAAACTCGGCGCTTTACCGGGAAGCGGGAGCCGTCGCGGTGAGAGGAACGGATCGTATCGAAAACGGCCGGTAAAGTCGAAAAAACCGGTAGATTTTCGTTCTGTCCGACGTTCAACATAGGTTTCCGCCGAAGATAAAGGAGCTGCGAACTTGGCGATTTTTGCGCGAGAAAGCCCCGGCTTCGGGCTCAAAGATAGCGGCTTTCTTTTTTTTCTTTATGCCTTTTCGTTCGAAAATTTCGATTTTTTTGATTTCCTCGACTACGCGCTACTTTCCGATTTTTCCGGTTTTTTTCCGGGTTCGCGGAACGTTCGGAAGGAAAACGATACCGTTTCGGAAACTAGAAACTCGGCGCTTTACGGTGGAGCGAGAGTTGTCGCGGTAGGAGGAACGAACGCGATCGAAAATGGCCGCTAAAGTTGAAAAATCGGTAGATTTTCGTGCCGTTCGACGCGCTTTTTCTATCTCCTCCGAAGATAAAGGAGCTACGAACCTGACGATTTTTGCGTGAGAAAGCCCGGACGTCGGACTCAAAGATAGCGTCTTTCTTTTTCCTTTATCCCTTGTCGTTCGAAAGTTTCGATTTTTTAAAAATTGCCCGACAACACGCTACTTTTCGACGCGCGAAAAAGTCACTTTGTCATCCGGCTCTGTCCTCGCCTATTACTACCGTACGTGAGCGAGTAAAAATTATACAGCTATCGAAAAATAACGATAATGAGCTGAGGAAACGATTCTGACCGTTAGAATTACCGTCAAATTTCGAAAAAGTAAACTTTGAGCGCCTCAAAGGTACCGATGACAGCCGTTTTTCGGGGTACTTTGTCTTCGTCGATACGGACCTGCGTTACGGAGCGACGTAGCTACGATTTTTTTTCGCAAAACGAAAGACCAAAGTCTCCTGATTAAACCGACATACGACACGTTACCCGATCGTATTTTTTAAACTCGTCAGATTAGAAAATTCAAAGATATGCAGATATTTTTAGTTTGAAGTTTCAATTTTGAATTTCCCCTCCAGATTCGCGATTCCTGTTAGGCGGGGTAATGTAGGTATAATCGTATTACGAAAGCGAGCGAGTGCGAGCGGAACGTCCGAAACGTGCCATTTTCGGCTTTATGTTGGTCGCTTCATCGAATACTGGATCACGCCAAATAGAATTGTCCTTTTTTACGCGTGAAAATCAACATTTTCGAAAAGATTCAAAATTTCTATATTTCATAGTCTAAACGGACCGGACTATAGCCATTATTATAATGATAATCAAGTATGCCTTGGCAACGATGTAATTTTACCGGCAGCTAAGCATTTAGGCTTTGACGTTTAGCGATTTGTTTACAAAAGTCATCATCACTTTCAATACGATAAATATGATTGTAAACCCTAATGAGTGGCATAATTTTTGATGAACGTTTATATGGATCCATCCTAAAAAGGCAACAAGTCCACAATATAGCATAACTTTGTGCTTATAGCAGTGTGTCTTGCAAGTGTCTAGTGGTGCCGAGTGTTTAGTTTTTCGGTTCAGACGACGTACCGCAGTGTATCTATAGATAATTTAGTTCATCTTTCAAGACGTTTGAGAGCGTCAGCAAATTTATATGAGGTAAACAATTTTCATTCCTGTCTTTTACCCCCAACTATGTAGTGGAATCGGGTGTGACGGTTAGCAATTTGTAGAAGTCATCATCAGTTTAAATACGACAAATATGATTGTAAGACCTAATTAGTGCCAAAGATCAATTCCTGAAGAGACCAGAAATCCACAACATAGCAAGACTTTGTGCTTATAGCATAATATAATAACAGATAACAACAGTCTAGTGATACCCGGTGCCGAGTGTTTACAGTTTTTCGGTTCAGACGAAGTGCCTCAGTGTATATCTATCGTGATAATGTATTTCATCCTTGAAGAAGTTTGAGAGGTACCCTTATTAATCGTCAGCAGATTTAAATAAGGTAAAAATAATTTTCATTCCTGTCAAATCATAAAACATTTACACTGAAGAAAGAACGTGCTATCCTTAGGCGAACACGGTTCACATATGTCAAGTGTCAAGCGCCATTTTTTGTAAGTGCGGTAGCTAGACATGCGACGTTGCCGGATCCTCACATAAATCGGAGTTTGTCATACAATTTTATAGAGGGCATTAATGCTATATCGAAGATTTTATAATGCCATTGTGTGTTATTTATGGTGACACATGCGACGTTGCCGGCTCCTCACATAAATCTGAGTTTGTGATACAATTTTATAGACGGCATTGATGCTATATCGAAGATTTTATAAGGCCATTGTGTGCTATTGATGGTGACACATGCGACGTTGCCGGCTCCTCACATAAATCTGAGTTTGTCATAAAATTTTATAGAGGGCATTAATGCTATATCGAAGATTTTATAATGCCATTGTGTGTTATTTATGGTGACACATGCGACATTGCCGGCTCCTCACATAAATCTGAGTTTGTCATACAATTTTATAGATAGCATTAATGCTATATCGAAGATTTTATAATGCCATTGTGTGCTATTAATGGTGACACATGCGACATTGAAAAATGAAAAATGAATGAATAATGAAAAATGCAAAATGAAAAATGAAAAATGAAATATGAAAAATGAAATATGAAGAATGAAAAATGAAAAACGACAAATGAAAAATGAAAAACGAAAAACCAAAAACGAAAACGAAAAACGAAAAACGAAAAACGAAAAACGAAAAACGAAAAACGAAAAACGGACAACGGAAAACGGAAAACGGAAAACGGAAAACGGAAAACGGACAACGGAAAACGGAAAACGGAAAACGGAAAACCGGAAACGGAAAACGGAAAACGAAAAATGAAAACTTATAAAAGATGACAGGTATCAGATACCAGATACCAGATACCAGATACCAGATACCAGACACCAGATACCAGACACCAGATACCAGATACCAGACACCAGACACCAGATATCAGATACCAGATACCAGATACTAGACACCAGATACCAGATACCAGATCCACATACCAGATACCAGATACCAGATACCAGACACCAGACACCAGATACCAGATACTAGATACCAGACACCAGATACCAGACACCAGGCACCAGATACCAGATACCAGATACCAGACACCAGACACCAGATACCAGACCCCAGATAGCAGATACCAGAAACGAGATACCAGATACCAGATAAAGAGATAACAGATACCAAATACCAAATACCAGATACCAGACACCAGACACCAGATACCAGACACCACATACGAGATACCAGATACCAGATACCAGACACCAGATACCAGATACCAGACACCAGATACCAGACACCAGATACCAGATAGCAGATACCAGAAACGAGATACCAGATACCAGACACCAGATACCAGATAAAAAGATAACAGATACCAAATACCAAATACCAAATACCAGATACCAGATACCACACACCAGACACCAGATACCAGACACCACATACGAGATACCAGATACCAGATACCAGACACCAGATACCAGATACCAGATACCAGACACCAGATACCAGACACCAGATACCAGATACCAGACACCAGACACCAGATATCAGATACCAGATACCAGATACTAGACACCAGATACCAGATACCAGATCCACATACCAGATACCAGATACCAGATACCAGACACCAGACACCAGATACCAGATACTAGATACCAGACACCAGATACCAGACACCAGGCACCAGATACCAGATACCAGATACCAGACACCAGACACCAGATACCAGACCCCAGATAGCAGATACCAGAAACGAGATACCAGATACCAGATAAAGAGATAACAGATACCAAATACCAAATACCAGATACCAGACACCAGACACCAGATACCAGACACCACATACGAGATACCAGATACCAGATACCAGACACCAGATACCAGACACCAGATACCAGACACCAGATACCAGATACCAGATACCAGATACCAGATACCAGACACCAGATACCAGACACCAGATACCAGATACCAGATACCTGATACCAGATACCAGATACCAGATACCAGATACCAGAAACCAGACACCGGATACCAGACACCAGATATCAGATACCAAATACCAAGTACCAGATACCAGATACCAGATACCTGATACCTGATACCAGACACCAGATACCAGACACCAGACACTAGATACCAGACACCAGATACCAGACACCAGACAACAGACACCAGATACCAGATACCAGACACCAGACACCAGACACCAGATACCAGATACCAGATACCTGATACCAGACACCAGATACCAGATACCAAACACCAGACATCAGACACCAGACACCAGACACCAGACACCAGATCCCAGACACCAGATACCAGATACCAGACACCAGATACCAGATAAAGAGATAACAGATACCAAATACCAGATTCCAGATACCAGATACCAAACACCAGATACCAGATACCAGACACCAGATACCAGACACCAGATACCAGATACCAGACATCAGATACCAGATACCAGACACCGGATACCAGATACCAGACACCAGACACCAGATACCAGACACCAGATACCAGATACCAGACATCAGATACCAGATACCAGACACCGGATACCAGATACCAGATACCAGACACCAGACACCAGATACCAGATACCAGATACCTGATACCAGACACCAGATACCAGATACCAAACACCAGACATCAGACACCAGACACCAGATACCAGACACCAGACAACAGACACCAGACACCAGACACCAGATCCCAGACACCAGATACCAGATACCAGACACCAGATACCAGATAAAGAGATAACAGATACCAAATACCAGATTCCAGATACCAGATACCAAACACCAGATACCAGATACCAGACACCAGATACCAGACACCAGATACCAGATACCAGACATCAGATACCAGATACCAGACACCGGATACCAGATACAAGATACCAGACACCAGACACCAGATACCAGATACCAAATACCAGATACCAGATACCTGATACCAGATACCTGATACCAGATACCAGATAAAGAGATAACAGATTCCAAATACCAGATACCAGACACCAGATACCAGATACCAGATACCAGACACCAGATACCAGATACCAGACACCAGACACCAGATACCAAATACCAGATACCAGATACCTGATACCAGATACCAGATACCAGATCAAAGATGCCAAAGGATAAAAAATGATTAGAGATAGGGATAAAGTTATCGCTAGCGTTGCATTAGCATACCAGCAACTGCGCTACGTGAGGTTTTAAATAAAGACATCAACGTGCAATATTTTGCATAGCGTTAGCGTGCCAGCAACTGCGCTAGTCGACTATATTAAGCGGTGATCGATTGTTTTTTGGGAGAGGCCACGTGACGTTACAAACGGTACCGGACTATACCCTTATTCATAGCAACAATCGAGTAGGTTCGTCGTATAGTATTGTCTAGTGATACCCGGTGCCGAGTGTTTACAGTTTATCGGTTCAGACGAAGTGTCTCAGTGTATATCTATCGTGATAATGTATTTCATCTTTGAAGAAGATTGTGGGGTACCCTTATTAATCGTCAGCAGATTTAAATAAGGTAAAAATAATTTTCATTCCTGTCAAATCATAAAACATTTGTACTGAAGAAAGAACGTGCTATCCTTAGCGAACACGGTTGACATATATCGGTGTCAAGCGCCATTTTTTGCAAGTCGTGTGGTAGCTAGGCTCATGCGACGTTGCCGGATCCTCATATAAATCTGAGTTTGTCATAAAATTTTATAGAGGGCATTAATGCTATATCGAAGATTTTATAATGCCATTGTGTGCTATTGATGGTGACACATGCGACGTTGCCGGCTCCTCACATAAATCTGAGTTTGTCATACAATTTTATAGACGGCATTAATGTTATAAGATTTTATAACGCCACGTGTGTTATTAATAACGACACATGCGACGTTGAAAAATGAAAAATGAGAAATGAAAAATGAAAAATGAAAAATGAAAAATGAAAAATGAAAAATGAAAAATGAAAAATGAAAATGAAAAATGAAAAATGAAAAATGAAAAATGAAAATTGAAAACTAAAAATTAAAAATTAAAAATTAAAAATTAAAAATTAAAAATTAAAAATTAAAAATTAAAAATTAAAAATTAAAAATTAAAAATCAAAAATTAAAAATCGAAAATCGAACATTGAACATTGAACATTGAACATCGAACATCGAACATCGAACATCGAACATCGAACATCGAACATCGAACATCGAACATCGAACATCGAACATCGAACATCGAACATCGAACATCGAACATCGAACATCGAACATCGAACATCGAACATCGAACATCGAACATCGAACATCGAACATCGAACATCGAACATCGAACATCGAACATCGAACATCGAACATCGAACATCGAACATCGAAAATCGAAAATCGAAAATCGAAAATCGAAAATCGAAAATCGAAAATCGAAAATCGAAAATCGAAAATCGAAAATCGAAAATCGAAAATCGAAAATCGAAAATCGAAAATAGAAAACCGAAAATCGAAATCGAAATCGAAAATTGAAAATTGAAAATTTTTGAAATTTGAAATTGAAAAATTTGCAAATTTGAAAATTTGAACATTGAAAATTTTAAAAAATTTGAAAATTTGAAAAATTTGAAATTTGAAAATTTGATGACAATTTGAAAATTTGAAATTAAAATTTAAAATTTGAAAATTTGAAAATTTGAAACAAATTTGAAAATTTGACAATTGAAAATTGAAAAATTTGAAAATTGAAAATTTGATGAAAATTGAAAAAGGTTGAAATTTGAAATTTGAAAATTTGAAAATTTGAAAATTGACAAATCTGAACATTTGAAAAAATTTGAAAAATTTAAATTGAAAATTTGAAAATTGAAAATTTGAAATTTGAAAATTTGTGAAAATTGAAAATTTGAAAATTTGAAAATTTGAAAATTGAAAATTATCCATGCTATTTTCAGCGCTTTGCATACTCCTTTCATCTGCTTGATAATATGTGCCACTGTTTAGCAAGGCTCATAGGTTATACATATTCTAGATAATTATTGAACTGAGGGTCAAGACTGAACTCTTACTGAACTTCATAGAAGTGACTGACTACTTACGTTTGCAATAGAAACACATGAACTGTAAACACTTCACAACACTTTCACTATTTGTAGCTGCGATTGCTTGTTCTAAGCTTCTAATTAATCCTTATTAACGGGAGCCTCATTATTAAGATTTCGATAATGTTTACATTCATATACGTTGTAGGTTAGAAATAGGAGGTGATGCAATGAGACATACGCTGTATATCAATCGGTTGGAAAAGCGGAGCTTTATGCCATATTGTAAAATTATAACATGAATAGGGGCTTACAATCATATTTTTATAGTATTTATAAACCGATGATGATTTCAATAAATTGATGAACGTCAAAGAATAATTGCAGCCTTTGGCGGTAGACATCGCAATCTGTAAACATAAAAAACTACTAGATTCATCCGATTTTAATGGCTCTAGTCCGGTCCGTTTAGACAATGGAATATAGAAATTTTGAATCTTTTCGAAAATGTTGATTTTCACGCGCAAAAAAGGACAATTCTATTTGGCGTGATCCAATATTGGATGAAGCGATAGTCATGAAGCCGAAAATGGCACGTTTTTGACGTTCCGCTCGCACGCGCTCGCTTTCGTAATACGATCGTATCTACAATACCCCGCCTAACAGGAATCCGGGGATCTGGAGGGGAAATTCAAAATTGAAACGTCAAACTAAAAATATCTGCATATCTTTAAATTTTGTAATCTGCCGAGTTTAAAAAATGCGATCGGGTAACGTGTCGTATGTCGGTTTAATCAGGAGACTTTGGCTTTTCGTTTTGCGAAAAAAAATCGTAGCCACGTCGCTCCGTAACGCAGGTCCGTATCGACGAAGACAAAGTACGCCGAAAAACGGTTGTCATCGGTACTTTTGAGGCGCTCAAAGTTTACTTTTTCGAAATTTGACGGTAATTCTAACGGTCAGAATCGTTTCGTCAGCTCATTATCGTTATTTTTCGATAGCTGTATAATTTTTACTCGCTCACGTACGGTAGTAATAAGCGAGGACAGAGCCGGATGACAAGGTGACTTTTTCGCGCGTCGAAAAGTAGCGTATTGTCGAGGAATTTTTAAAAAATCGAAACTTTTCAACGTAAACGAATAATGATGATGAAAATAGTATTATAAGAGTGTCCGAAGCATGGGCTTTCTCACGCAAAAATCGTCAGGTTCGTAGCTCCTTTATCTTCGGAGGAGATAGCTGATATACGGCGAAGCAGCGCGCTTTATGCGCAAAAAAGTCATTCTTGACGACGTTCGAGGTTCGTTTATTCGAAACGGGTACCGTAAACGAAAAAACGTCTCTCCGCGTAATTTGTAGCGCTCGCCGAGATGTACGAAACGCGGCACGCGAAATTCCTTTTCTCTTCGGCATAAGGGAGATATCGTAGTTTTCAAGGCGATTCGTCATTTTTGTCGCATTTTTTTCGAACATTTCTAGAAAAAAAACCGAGACGCGGAACCGAACAGATTTAGCTAATAGGCACGTATTTCTCGTTTAGCTATCGAACGAGACCGATCTCGAGTCGATATTTCGATAAACGGCGAAACCAGTGTGAAATAACGCCGCGTACCGTCCGAAAAACGGTCGATTTTTCGACTTTACCGGCCGTTTTCGATCCGATCCGTTCCTCTCGCCGCGACGGCTCTCGCCCGCCCGTAAAGCGCCGACCGTCTACTTTCCGAAACGGTACCTCTTTCTCTCCGAACGTACCGCGAACCTCCTAAAAAACCGCGAAAACCGCGTCGACGTCATGCGACAATTTCCGAACCCCTACCAATACTACCAATCCAAAACAATCGATCACCGCTTAATATAGTCGACTAGCGCAGTTGCTGGCACGCTAACGCTATGCAAAATATTGCACGTTGATGTCTTTATTTAAAACCTCACGTAGCGCAGTTGCTGGTATGCTAATGCAACGCTAGCGATAACTTTATCCCTATCTCTAATCATTTTTTATCCTTTGGCATCTTTGATCTGGTATCTGGTATCTGGTATCAGGTATCTGGTATCTGGTATTTGGTATCTGGTGTCTGGTGTCTGGTATCTGGTATCTGGTGTCTGGTATCTGATATCTGGTATCTGGTGTCTGGTATCTGGTATTTGGAATTGAAAATTTGAAAATTTGAAAATTTGAAAATTTGAAAATTTGAAAATTTGAAAATTTGAAAATTTGAAAATTTGAAAATTTGAAAATTTGAAAATCGAAAATCGAAAATTGAAAATTAAAAATAAAAATTAAATATTCTCTATGATTGCTGGTGGCACAGTTCGTCGTTTGGGTTCTACAATTTTTTTATGTGTCAAGGGATCTCGACACTTGAATGCGCCGACTCTCCCTGTAATCCCTAATTTTTTGCAGAGCTATGTCATCAAGTTGTACTCCTACAAGGTTTTTACAATCTTTATGAGTTTGTTGGTGATACAGTTCTTCGTGTAGGTTATGCGATTTTTTTATGTTATAGGCAGTGAAGCCTTGTATCTGCAAAATCACCCTGTAGTTCCCTGATTTTTTGCAAAGCTATACCACAAATATGTGCTTCTATGAGGTCTATGGAACATGTATAAGTTTGTTGATAGCACAATTCTTCGTTTGGGTTCTGCGAGTTTTTGTTTTGTTTTGAGGAGTTAACCATTGTATGCGCAGAATCACCCAGTACTTCCCTGAGTTTTTTGCAAAATTATACCATTAAGATGAACTCCTATGAGGTCTCTACAATATATATGAGATTGTTGCTGGCACAGTTCTTCGCTTGGGTTCTACAATTTTTTATGTTTCAAGGGATCAACACTTGAATGCGCAGAATCACCCTGTAATCCCTGATTTTTTGCAAAGCTATGTCATCAAGTTGCACACCTACAAGGTTTCTGCAATCTTTATGATTTTGTTGGTGGGATAGTTCTTCGTTTGGGAAAAGAAGACCTTTTTATTCAACAGAAGCAGATGAACAATGCTCGCTTTATGATCTGGAGAAAAATGTGCTATCGCTTTAAAATAAAATTTCCTCTAATTTTTTAATGTTGTATGATTATGATCAATCTTAGAAATATGACATATAATAACATCTTTGTAGTGTATCAAGTAATGTTTTGACAAGTCTTGGAAATCACAAAGAAATTGAATGACGCTGTGGGTTTCTTCACTTCATTGCTAATTCGTTCTGTGTTATTTAAAATATTGTAAGCATTGTGGATAGAGAAACTGGCCTTTACCTGAATATTTCCTCAAAGCAGCTACATTCTAAATCGAAGTACATACATTCTGCATTTAGATCAAAATAAACAACTACAGAGGATGTGAAAGTCTTAGTAATTTTGAAAACTTTGGTAGTAGATATGTTTATCAATGCTATTTTTCAGCGCTTTGCATGTTCCTTCATCTGTTTTGATAATATATGCCAATCGAAGGGATACATCCTCCTCTCTAATAGCAAATTCTAAAATAATTTAGCACTGTTAGCCAGCTAATAAGTCTACATATTCAGATAAATTGAACTGAGGGTCAAGACTGAACTCTCACTGAACTTCATAGAAGTAGTCACAAAGTTCAAAAAGCGCACTGACATATTCATTCTATCAAATCTCACAGCTAACACAAATGCCAATGTAAAAGTGAGCTATGATTCTATGTGCATTCAAAACATGGAAGTAATCAACAATTTTCAAAACAGTGACTTGAGTTTCAAAAATTCATCACTTGTACCAAAATTTGATTGATGATTACTCTCAAGTGTAGTTAAAGACTGTGCTCTACTATTGAACCTAATTAGATCTTCTAATTCTGACAAGTTTGTTTACTTCTTTTCCATTTATAGGCACTACGCAGGTGAGAAAAGCTTCAGCCTTTAGTTGGGTACTTCTATACTACTGTTACATATTCTGAATGATTCTCCAGACAAAAATGTCCATGACTCAAGTTAATTGCATTAACCAACAAGTAATAAATTGAAAAGAATCGTGATGTCTACTTACGTTTGCCAAAGAAATACCTACTTCTGGCGCACTGCACGGACACTGTAAACATTTCTCAACACTTTCACTATTTGTAGTTGTGAGTGCTTTTTCTGAGCTTCTAATTAATCCTTATTAATGGGAGCCTCATTTATAAGATTTCGATAATGTTTATATTCATACGTTGATGGTTAGAAAGAATAGGGTATGCAACCAGACATACGCTTTATATCAATATGTTACAGAAAGCTTTATGCGATATTGTGGTTGGATCCATAATATGAATCTGTAAAATTATAACACTAATAGGGGCTTACAATCATATTTATTGTATTTTAAACTGATGATGACTTCAATGAACTGCTAAACGTCAAAGAATAATTGCACAATCTGTCGGTAAACATCGCAACCTACTAGATTGTTATTATGATAATGGGTATAGTCCGGTCCGTTTAGACTATGGAATATAGAAATTCTGAATCTTTTCGAAAACGTTTATTTTCACGGTTAAAAAGAATAATGGTATTCGGCGTGATCCAATATTCAATGAAGCGATCGTCATAAAACCGAAAATAGCAGGTTTCAGACGTTCGGCTCGCACGCGCTCGCATTCGTAATACGATCATACCTACAATACCCCGCCTCACAGGAATCGCGAACCTCGAGCGAAAATTCAAAATTGAAACTTCAAACTAAAAATATCTGCATATCTTGGTCTGTCGTTTTGCGAAAAAAAATCGTAGCTATGTCGATCCGTAACGAAGGTCCGTATCGACGAAGACAAAGTACGCAGAAAAACGGCTGTCATCGGTACTGTTGAGGCGCTCAAAGCTTACTTTTTCGAAATTTGACGGTAATTCTAACGGTCAGAATCGTTTCCTCAGCTCATTATCGTTATTTTTCAATAGCTGTATAATTTTTACTCGCTTACGTACGGTAGTAATAAGCGACGACAGAGCCGGATGTCAAAGTGACTTTTTCACGCTTCGAAAAGTAGCATATTGTCGAGCAATTTTTAAAAAATCGAAACTTTTCAGCGTAAACGAATAAAGAAACGGATAAAGTTGCGATCCCGTATTCGAACTACGGGCTTTCTTATGAGAAAGTCGCCAGGTCCGTATCTTCGTTATCTTCGGAGGAGATAGACCGTGGACGGCGATAAGCGCGTATCATAAGCAAAAAAGTCGTTAGAAACGACGTTTGAAGGTCGTTTATTCGATAGCAGTGCCGTAAACGGAAAAAAGTATCTCCGGGTAATTCATAGCGCTCGTCGAGGTGCACGAAACGCGGCATGCGAAATTCCTTTTCTCTTCGGCATAAAGGAGATATCGAAGTTTTTACCGCGACTTGAAAATTTCTCAAAAAAACTAAGCCGCGGTACGCGAATAGTTCCGCCCTAAAGGGTACGCCCGTCGTTTAGCTATCGAACGAGACCAATCTCGAGTCGATATTTCAATAAACGGCGAGACGGCCGATAAAATAGTCTCCATACCGCGCGAAAAACCGCCGATTTTTCGACTTTACCGGCCGTTTTCGATCCGGTTCGTTCCTCTGACCGCTCCGACTCTCGCCCGCCCGCGAAGCGCCGACTTTCTAGTTTCCGAAACGGTATCGCTTTCCTTCCGGACGTTTCGCGAACCGAAAAAAAAACCGGAAAAACCCATATCCTACCTATATCCTACCTATAAACAAAAGATCACCGCTTAATATAGTCGAAATTCCAGAAAAATTAGTTCAAAAAATAAAAATTGAATTTCCGTATAAAACTTTCTTTGGCCTAAATTTTAGGTTAGGAACAAGATATCGAGATGTGGTTTCCGCGAGCTTGTTGAGACACAATTTTTTTCATAAAAAGCGGCCACATGTTAAAACTAACAAAAATTTAAATATTATAAAGTTTCTAGCTCTTTTCAAATAGCCCAAATTTGTTAGAATCGGCTGAACTAGTTCGAAGATACAGGGTGTTTTTTACGGAAACCTTTGAATACTTCCCACCACTTTATTTTTTGGGATACAGCAAAAATTTTCAAGATATATTACCTTGCATTCTTAGTTGCCATCTTCTACAATTGTACATATAAATATCTCTAGTTAGTGAATGCGCATCCCATTTAAAAACTTCTAGTGTACTTCAAACACATTTTAGAGGTTATTTTGGAGTAAAAAAACAACAATAGAAATGGGACAAATTACCCAAATTGTGATTTGAAACGTTTACTTCTGGTTTTGCAACATCGTACAATTTTGTCAAGATATATTTAAAATGATTGTTAGTACTAAAATTACTCATATTGTACCCCTTTCATTAATGCGCATACCTCTGGTGGATTTTAAATATTTTGGACTAGGTAACATAAATCGAAAGCAAAAAATGCGAAGTTAGACAAATTTTTGCTTACTTCTGGTATAGCAAGTTTTTTTGAATTTCAAATTTGGTTTATTTATCAAAAATTACAGAAAAATTCCTAAATGAAGCGCTATGTTTAAGGCCCGTATCGTCAGTCGTCCCGACAATTATAGGGCGCGTTTATGGCCTCCTTCATTTCGGTAATATTACGTCTTCTTCATTAACGTACGTGTATGTCCTGAATTTGATTTCCGACATACTGACAGTTCTGGCTTTAGGTTATGTTCTTGTTTTGACGTTCAATGGAAAGCAGAACCATAATTTATAATTCTCTTGCAAATAATATCGATTACTCAAAATTACCTCGCTACATTGAACAAATTCCACAACCTGTGGTATCTTCAAGAAATTGTTGAGTTAGGAAAATTAATACACATGGATATATTATATTATAATATTATATGTGTGTGTATGAAAGTCCAGAAGCTTACAACCAAGCTATTCTCTTGATGGAGGTTGGTAAGTTACAAAACAAATCATTGCATATCCATATTATATACTTATCGCACTATTTTCACGTATGATTCATTCTCACAGACTTTATGAGACGGTTCCCACAAATCATTGTGGGACTCTAGATTGTGTAGAGTGTAAGGTACAAGTATGTATAATCTGTGTATGTGAAGATCGTAATTACTATTATTGACCATCGCTATTTCAGGGTGCTCAAAATGCCACTGTCATAAAAACTTTATGACATTTCCATAATTAATTACGAATGGGGAAATTAAAGAAGATTGTGACTCATCAAGGGAACTACTTTCCTGTTAAACAAACTCCAAACAATTCAAACAACTGGATAAGCGGAAAAAACCAATTATGTTGAAAATTGTAGTTACCTCAAAGTCAGACTGGGTTAAGCCCTAATAGGTAGTTTTAAGATAGTTTCATTGCATTCATAATTCACTCATCATTGCAGGTAGATAGATGTTGCAAGTATCAAATTAAAACTCCCAACTTTATCATGAACTTAACATGTAAGACTCATTTTAGGCAAAAATGACCGTAACTTAACCTGGCTCTGAGGTACAGAATTTGATTTGTATTTAAACTGCTGGCTATAAATTTTGGATTTAAATCACTATCAATAATGGAGCCTTCAGCTACTGAGCATACTTCAGTGGTATCATCAAGAACAAATGAGATCAATGCACTGAGCCTCAAAGAACAATATGTTGTATTTATCAAATGTGTTGCACCATATATTAATGTTGCAGAATGTGGTATATGAAGAAAAAGTGAGGACAGCTAAATACAGTTCTAATTTGTTCATTGACTTGTAATCTTAACATGAAAGGGAAAATCTACTAAAACTGTGGCATAGGAAAGAAAAACATTTACTGTTTGAGAAAGAAATATCAAAAACTGAACAGATTTGATACTTGAAACACTCATATGAAGAGCAGATTTTGCTAGTTATGATAGCCACAGTAAAAAAAAAATCTGAAATATTTGGCTCGAAAGTCTGCATTCATCTCTTGAAGTATTGGTAGCTTCAATTTAGTTTGTTTCCTAATTTAATTTCCATATCTAGGAGTATGGTTTAAGGTCCATCTTAAGATGAAAACTTCAGGCGATCGTATATCCTAAATTTTTTAACTTTTGAAACACAGGGTGGTAAAAAAGGTCAAAAAAATAAATCCTCGATTATGAAGATCCCTATAACCACTTAATAAAATTTGGCATACATATAAACGTATCAACAGTAATTTTACCTGCCTGTTTTGATAGACAGTGATGGTATGGTGTTTGTTTCTCTCTCATTAAAATTTTCTATCACTTCTAAGCAGAAATCGATGCGAAATGTTTTTTTTTACAATCTGATGCATGGTTTTTATAAAACCGATCATAACAATATTGTTAACATGACAATATCACCATGCAGATAATTTTTTGGGTGGCAATAGTGGGTCGGACATGAAAAAATGAATTCTGCCTAATAATGAAGTCCAGCCATACTGTTCTTGAAAACGATCGTTTTATGAGAGCCTTACAACAGCAGTTGGCTCACGGTCTGTCAGCAGTAGGGGCTGTTATTGAGACTATGATGCCTTACAAAGAACAAGCTGATACAGTAGAACTCCAATTTTCCGAATTAATGGGGACCGGGACCCATTCGGATAATCAAATATTCGGATAATCGGATTTTTTTTTTAAAAATTGCCATTGGAGAGAAAAATGCTACGTTTTGATATTGCACTATTTTTTTTATTGAATTAAATGAAAGAAACATGATATTTTCACATGTTTTAAATATAAATACATACATAAAATACATAAAATGTATGTACGTACATACATATGTACAAGTTTAGAAATAAAAATCATTGTTTTTTAAACATCTCCGTCAATGTAAGCTGTTTTGCGTTCTTCATCCGTTTTCGGGCAGCCAGGTCACGCATTCGCTTGACGGTGAGCAGTTGCAAGTGGTCACACTCGGGCTGACGCTCCATCCACTTCAAAGCAGTCTCGAGGCCGGCAAATGCTTCACTAGCTGATGGTCCAGCGTCTACTTCAACATCAGCAGAAAGTTCTTCTCCCACTTCCACTTCAACATCTTCTCTCACACTTTCAACAATTTCATCGTCATTGAGAATTTGAAAACCAGGGTCAGACGTGTCACAAGCCATCCACTCTCCTACATCTTCAGCACTTACTTCTGTACAACCAGGAATTTTTACAATCATTTTTCTTATTTCCTCTAGTGACAACGCATCTTCATCATCTTCATCCTCTCCATTTTCTTGTTTCTCATTTTCTTCAGATTCTTTTTTTTTGTTCTTCTCAGACGGTAGGCCTTTCAGTTTATTCCACGCACGTCTTAGCGTCACTGCCGTAACCAAACTCCAAGCTTCCGCTACCATGTAACAGCAGTCCTTTAAATTTATTTTGCTATGATTTGCCAAAACCAATTCTTCATCTTCAGCACCTTCGATCAGCAGTTTTCTCAGCAGTTGCCTTCTGTAATGGCGCTTCATTGTTTCAATAACAGACTGGTCCATGGGTTGCAGCAAACTTGTAACATTGGGAGGCAAAAACGTCGTTTTAAACTGCCCTTTCTCTCTTTCCAACAGTTCTGCTGTAGGATGAGTGGGTGCGTTATCAACAATTAAAAGCACCTTACTGCCTTCTTTTCCCACCGATTTTTGGTGCTTTTTCACTTCAGGAATAAACACTTCATCATACCATTCGGTAAACAAAGCTGCAGTCATCCAGGCCTTGGGTTGACTTTTGTAGAAGAGTGGAAGTTTTTTTACGTTTTTAAATGCTCTTGGATTTTTTGATTGTCCTATCAAAAGAAGTGGTAGTTTATGATTTCCAGTGGAGTTGGCACAGTTAAGCACTGTAACACGTTCTTTACTGACCTTATGTCCAGGGGCACTAGATTCCCTTTTAGAAGCCAAAGTGGTTTTTGGTAATGCTTTCCAAACAAGGCCAGTTTCATCGGCATTATAAACAAACTCCGGATCATAGGATTCTGCTGCAGTTTTAAATTTTTCAATAAAATTTTCAGCAGCTGCAGAGTCTGCTGAAAGCTTCTCACCAGCCAAATCTAACTCGCGTACACCATGCCTGAATTTAAAGTTCCTTAGCCAGCCGTTACTAGCCTTAAAAGATGAATAACCAAGCTTTTCTGCTAAGATTTTGGCTTTTTCACAAAGGATTGGACCTGAAATCGGATTTCCCATAGAACGTTGCTGCAAAAACCATTTAAACACGGCATCTTCCAAATTTTTGTTGGTTGCTGTCTTCATTGTTTTCCTGGAGGAACTTCCATCTTCATTTTCAAGCACCGAAACAAAGTTTAAAAGTGTTGACTTACTGTTTTTAATGTCACAAATTGTTGCTTGTCCAACACCATAAATCTCAGACAACTTCTTACCCGTTACACCTTTATCGAGTTGCTCTATAATTTTCAGTTTGTCCGCTAACGATAGCACAACACGTTTTCTTTTCGAAGCCATGGTGAAAAACAATACAGTACAATAGTATTGTAAGCCGTAGCGAAAGAGTAGCGTCCTCGAGCAAGGTCAATAGCACACTGACTATATTGGTGCGCCGTGACTGCAATGTGCCGGAACTGGAGTGGGGACTCATACCACGTGTTGTTGTGCCTACACTGACGCCGCGGACTTTGGACAAATTTAAAGTGATTCGGATAATCGGCGATTCAGATAGTCGGAGTTCGGATAATTGGAGTTCTACTGTACTATGAAATCATTGGCAGAGGCCTGCCAGTTATTTACTAACGTTCACCGTAGATTTAAAATTATACCACATTTAAATCCTGAATGTAAGAAGGTGATAGATAGCTTGGACATAGATGACTTTTTGTTCAATTCAAAACTCGCTGAAACAATGAAGAACGAACAGGCAATAAAAAAGGCCAGTACTGATTTTAAGAAGAAAACTTGGCACGCCAATTTTATAGGACCTCCAGGATCTGGGACACCAAATAGCTATCATTTAAACTACCGGCGTGCGCTACCAAAAGGAAGAATGAAAGAGAAGAGGAGGGGAGAAGAGAGGAGACCATTGGAACAACAGAGGAAGTTCAGAAGAGACCCCAAGAAGTACTATCACCAGAAATAACTGCTAGAACAAACGTGAGTAATCACGCTGGTAGACTTTCACTTTTTCTACAGGGCTGGAAAAATATCACAAGAGACCGAGTGGTCTTGGATTGGATTACGGGAGTTAAAATACCCTTTCTTAAAAGGCCTGTGCAGTTTTTTGAGCCCTCTGTAGAAATCCCAATTGAACTTTTCCAAGAATATAAAAACTCTATTCAGGAATTGTTACGAATGGGTGCAATTGAAAAATGTAGTTCTCTAAAATTACAGTTTCTATCATCTCACTTCTAAGTTAAGAAGCCTTGTGGTACAAACAGGTTTATTTTAAATTTAAAAGCACTTAATAAATTTATTATTGCTCCACATTTCAAGTTGGAAGATTATACGACTGTGGTGAAGCTTTTAAATGAAGGTTATTATCTCTCAAATATTGATTTGAAGGATGCATATTTTTTAATTTCAGTTAGCAAAAAGTACAGGAAATACCTACGATTTAAATTCGAAAACTACCTGTATCAGTTCAAATCTTTACCATTTGGTCTTAATATAGCACCATTTATTTTTACAAAACTTGTTAAACCATTAGCAAGGAAACTCCGTCTTATTGGAATAATCATCGTATTTTATTTAGACGATATTCTTATAAGAGTTAGAAATAAAAGTGAATGCAAAAAACATACACAAATAATTCTCGCAGAATTGGACAAACTAGGTTTTGTAATAAATAGACAAAAAAGTTTGGGACTTTAATAAGAGACAGTGTTTGAACCCTGCGGCTGATGTTAAAGCCATAAGTGTGACAAGTTTGTATGTTACGTACTCTAAATCCAACGCTTCCAGGGGATATAATGTACTTAGGTAATTTAAAATTGGGTCAGGATTCCAAGTTATTTTATATTTACCCTGTGGTGGTCGAATATTAGACACTCCCTTAACAAAACGATTAATAATTTTCTCATCGCTATTGTTTATAGGACTGAAAATTAAATTCAGAGCTGACCTATAAGAATTTAGTACTGAAAATGAAAGTCCTTTATATTGAAGGTATCGGATAAAAAATCCACGTAAGTCTCTAGATTATAAACAAAAGGCTCTCTATTATTGTCATTACAAAATTGCCAAAAATTTTTTAAACGTAAACGCGTACCCTTTGTTAAAGATGCAGTGATTACTTCTATTGCACTCTCTGGAACTCGTTTCTTTACATAAGACTGCCGGATAATTTCCCCGCTACCAGGGAAATCTCCCTGTAGAAAGGATGATAGTCTCTGAAAGGAGAGATTAGTAGAGATTTATTTGATTCAAAATAAAGAGGTTCTTCCAATATTAGCTTACTGAATAAAGGATACCATGCCTGCGTAGGCCAATAAGGTACAAACACAATTCCCAAGCCTTTTTCCTGTACAATTTCTTCTAACACCTTTGTAATTATTGAAAAGGGAGGAAAAGCATAAAAGAAAAAATTTTACCACTTTACTGTAAAGGCATCTACTGCCCACGAGTCAGGGTCTGGAAACCATGAAACAAATTTTTTACATTTTTTGTTAAATCTACTTGCAAATAAATCTATTTCAGGGCAACTGAACCTTTGTACAATCTGATTATATGCAATGCTATTTAGCTCATTTTCTGTATTTATTGATAATGACCTTGATTCTCTATCAGCTTCAAGATTAGCAGATGAGGTAATATAGCTGGCGAATACAGTGATACTCTTACATTCACACCATTGCCAAAGAGTTTTTGTAATATCATTTAGGTACGAATACTTAACACTTCCGCCTCTATTTATACAGGAAATTGCAGTTTGATTGTCAATCCTTAATAATATACGAATGTTTTCTTTATCTTTGGCAAGTGATTTTAATGCAAAATACGCGGCCTTGATCTCTAAAAACTTTATATGCATTGGTTGTTCATAATTATGCCAGAAACCATGACACCTGGATCCGTCACAAAAGGTTCCCCAACCCGTTTTGGAGGCGTCCGAAAAAATTTCGAGGGAAAAGTTCTTTGATTTCTTATTTTGACCCGATCCTATATTAGTGTGCCACCAATCTAATTCTTGATGTAAGGAGGTTGGAATATGCATCATTTTATTATAATTACGATAACCTCCTCGTAACGAAAAATGTTTAATTTTTTCAAAGGGCTTAATATGAATAAAACCGTATTTCGTTGAAGGAGAAGAAGCTACAAGTTTACCTATTAACCTAGCAAATTCTCTTATCGTACACCTATTTTTCTTTTTTAAAGTTGAAAGCAACTTTCGAGTAGCTTCGCATTTCTCGTTAGGAAGTGAGATAGTCACGGTAATCGTATTGTATATAAAACCCAAGAATTTGACCTTTTGCTGCGGGGATAACATACTTTTTTGTCTATTTATTACAAAACCTAGTTTGTCCAATTCTGCGAGAATTATTTGTATATGTTTTTTGCATTCACTTTTATTTCTACCTATTATAAGAATATCGTCTAAATAAAATACGATGATTATTCCCATAAGAAAATAAAGGTTTAACAAGTTTTGTAAAAATAAATGGTGCTATATTAAGACCAAATGGTAAACATTTAAACTGAAAATATGCATCCTTCAAATCAATATTTGAGAGATAATAACCATCATTTAAAAGCTTCACCACAGTCCTATAATCTTCCAACTTGACATGTGGAGCAATAATAAATTTATTAAGTGCTTTTAAATTTAAAATAAACCTGTTTGTACCACAAGGCTTCTTAACTAAGAAGTAAGATGATAGAAACTGTCCTTTTAGAGAACTAGATTTTTCAATTGCACCCATTCGTAACAATTCCTGAATAGAGTTTTTCTATTCTTGGAAAAGTTCAATTGGGATTTCTGCAGAGGGCTCAAAAAACTGCACAGGCCTTTTAAGAAAGGGTATTTTAACTCCCGTAATCCAATCCAAGACCACTCGGTCTCTTGTGATATTTTTCCAGCCCTGTAGAAAAAGTGAAAGTCTACCAGCGTGATTACTCACGTTTGTTCTAGCAGTTATTTCTGGTGATAGTACTTCTTGGGGTCTCTTCTGAACTTCCTCTGTTGCTCCAATCGTCTCCTCTCTTCTCCCCTCCTCTTCTCTTTCATTCTTCCTTTTGGTAGCGCACGCCGGTAGTTTAAATGATAGCTATTTGGTGTCCCAGATCCTGGAGGTCCTATAAAATTGGCGTGCCAAGTTTTCTTCTTAAAATCAGTACTGGCCTTGTTTATTGCCTGTTCGTTCTTCATTGTTTCAGCGAATTTTGTATTCAGAATTTAAATGTGGTATAATTTTAAATCTATGTTGAACTGAAAGCCCATGGTGAACGTTAGTAAATAACTGGCAGGCCTCTGCCAATGATTTCATGGTATCAGCTTGTTCTTTGTAAGGCATCATAGTCTCAATAACAGCCCCTGCTGCTGACAGACCGTGAGCCAACTGCTGTTGTAAGGCTCTCATAAGACGATCGTGTTCAAGAACAGATTTTAATAGGTATGGCTGGACTTCATTATTAATTTGAGGAGATTGCAAAGCCTTACAATTTGAAGGTATTTAAACTTTGTCATCAACTCTTCTCGTTGGTCCTTAGATAAACCTTTTTTTAAAAGGCTGTCCCAACGAACGACTATTTCCTCATGCAATTCTTTTCCTACATTATCCTGCGAGTCCGGTCTCGATCCTAGAGCATAAAAACTCTGCTCCGATTGCTCTATTTCATGGACTGTCTGGACATCTGACTTTCTAGTTTTTAAATTTTGAGCTTCATCCTCTGACAATTCTAAAACAATATTATATTCTCTAAGTGCCGGTTGATTTAATCAAATAGAATCGCATGATTCTATTCTGGTAACTATATATATATATACGTATATATATATATATATATTTAAATCATTCGATTTTAATTTTCGGGAGTAACGCTCGTTACCCTAAAAATATTCGAGAATATATTGTTTTATATATTTAGGTAAAAATCGCTCGATTTTATTTTCTAGCAGTGACATGAAAATCGCACGATTTCATGTATTTTAGGAAGTATCGCACGATATTCCCATTATAACCTCTTAATGTGCACAAGTGTAAATTTAAGTCAACAATACTATGACTTACCTGATGTACTTGCATATTTTGCAGATGATGAATCACTAGATTCGCTGGACTCACAAAGTTTATTTAGATGCTCCTGCATTTGACGAAATTGCTTCTTTAATTTTTTAATCTCACCATATTTGTCTTGGCTAGACAAACGTCGTTTAGGCATTGTTATGGAAACCTTCCGTACAACACTCACTATTCGAACTGTTATCACTTTATCTGTTGTCGCCGACGAGCACGAAAACGGAATGACTGGGCATGTAATGGTACAGGTCCGGCCGCTGGAGGGGGGAGGGAACACTATACTCTAGGCGCTAAAGAAAGAAACTAAACCCAAACAAATACACGCATATTGCTCGTGAGTGAGTGTTTAGGCGCAGGAGACATTACAGGACCGCATCAAGATATTATGGGTAGTCATCAAAAATTTCATACAAGATAATTATTATCTTTTACAGTAAATTTCAGTTAGAGATTCACAAATGAGTTAACTACACTTTTTAGTTATTAGTAAGTAAGCTGCGCGCACTCATTCAGAAGAGGAACTTGAATCTTCTGAATCGTTTAAATGAATTATTAGAGGTTCAATTTGGGTATCGATGACATTGTCCAAATCCCACATTTTGACCTCAACCTTCTCCCGGACGTGGCGGATACAGTTTTTCCATTCCTCTGCCGTAACTCTATTGACTGCGATGTGAAAGAGATTTTTAACATCAGAAAATTTTTAAGTATTATTATTCGACGCCACGTATTGCTTTATGTTGGCCCAAATCAGCTCAATAGGGTTCAGCTCACAATGGTAGGGTGGCAGTCTCAAGACAGTTTTATTTTGTTTTTTGGCCATTTCGTCGATCATTTTAAAATCGTATTTGTATTTATGTCTATTGACTATACTTATCAATTCACCCTTGACCATTGTTTCATCAAAGTCGATATGTTTTGAGGCCAGCCATTGTTGTATGTTTGCTTTTTTAGTTGCCATTATGGGAATTTTTTCTATTTTACTAGAATGGTACGGGGCATTATCCAGTACAATAACAGCGTTATTCTCCAGCTTTAGTAACATTTTGGAGAACCAATTTTCAAAGGAATTGCCGTCCATCTCCTCATGATAGTCCCCTGTCTTTTTTGATTCAAAGGCCCACAGTGCTTCGGGAACAAAGCCGTCTTCACTACCTACGTGACAAATGATCAGCCGTTTGCCTTTTCCTGGAAATAAATTATTCCTTACACTATGGATTGATTAAATTTGAAGGAATGAGGCAATTGAGTTCATTTAGCTGAATTTAAGAGTCACGGAATGCTGATCAAAAACTGAAAAACGTAGAAAATTGAAGTTTGCAACTTCTCAAAACCCATTCAAAGCAAATTGACTGCACCCAAAAATTTCAAAATAACGCTTAAAAGAGGGTCGAAGTTTTTTTCCTAATGACTATACTGCGAATGCACCATTTTTGGAGAATATCACACATTATCTGCTATCACAGCATATTATTTGCCCGAATTTATCAAAATTAAATTGCCGGATAGATGAAGGAGCTTACCTGCAGGATTTTTCAATCCAGCCGAAAGACCGTCTAGAAAAGCCTGCCTTGATGATGTTACTGATTTGTCAACCCAAACTTTCGCTTGAGTATGTCCAGCATTCACCCACGTTTCGTCCAAATAGTAAATTTTTCTTTTTTCATCGCGAAACTTCAAAAGTTTTCGGAATGTGGTTCTTTTAAATGATGGAAGATCCTCATCAGCATTAACTCATCTTAATATCTTATCTACTGTAGGTATCTCATTTCGGAAGAAAAAATTATGCACTTTCCTGCTGATGACAGTTCTGTCAAAGTCATCTACTCCGTCCGTTATCCTTTTTCTTGCAGGATACGGTTTTGGCTCAGAAAGTGAGTGAGTGCTCCTATATTCCTTAATGATCCTATAAACACTGGACCGACATACTCCAAAAATATGTGCTACCTTACATATAACTTCGTCCACGACCAAATCGGGTTTTTCTTGAATTTGGTTTTTGTATATATTTAATATTATTTGTTTTTCATTTGCACTTAAATGTAGCTTCTTAGCCCTTTTCTTGGGTGGGGTTGCGCTGATGTCAACCACTTCGTCGGCTGTTTCTGTGTCAGACATCGTATCTTAGGCAATATATAAACAAAACGTTCCACTCACGAAAAACGAGTATACGCTACTGAATGCGTAATGCGTATGCAATGCAATCCTGTGCGTGAATTAACTGTTAGATGCCTGTCGTGTCATCTACAATCACGTTTACAAGTCCAAACCTGTGCAGATTCGTAGAGCGCCGACGACTGCTAGTGACCTTGAATTTGTCTGTAGATCGATGTTACTCCAGTCAATTTAGGTTCAAAGTGGAAGTTTTCTAAACCAATTTGTTGTTCCTACATCAAAAATATATCGATGATGTTTTGTACTGGGAGCTCATGAAAGATCAAGGTAACTTATTTTAACAGTCATCCTTTTCCTAGTCTCAAGATGACACGAAAAAGGGTCTGTGGATTCACTAGAAATACACTGCCGAGGATGTTTAGACCTAAAGTGACTGGAGTATATCCGTGGATGCTTTCGAGGGATCTGTTCACGTGCTGATCACTGTTTACGTTTAATGTCTTTCTTCAGCGCCCAGAGTTTAGATGTTTTCAAACGTAAATAGTTCGTGCTGATGAGTAGGTTTATTCGGAAACTACATGGTAATAATTATATCAAGGACAAGCGAAGGAAAATCACAGTTCGTGGTTCCACCAGACGCTATGACGGAGAATCTCATTTATATTTTCTTTCTTATCATTCGTATAAGATGACTCTCCGCACACCTCGCAAAACATTTTTAAATATCTTCAGCCGCACGTTCTGTTGGAAATTGTTCCGCCCAAGCCTGTCACTACACGTTTTACACGTCGCGTTGGTTCACGTTCATGGAAGTAATTGATTTTTAAGCGACTGAGACTAATCTTTCACTCCGAAAACGCCAATTTAATTTTTTCATAGTAATTTTTGGCAGAAAGCGCACGAAATCATAACTCACGTAGGCCGGTAATACGAGTGAGATCTATGTCACTGTCTGATGTTACAGATCGAAAAATACACGAATAATTCAAGGTGTTGGAAATACCAATAATACATAGACGCGGACTAGGTATACCATATTTTCAGTGTTCAGGCACGGTAGAGAATCCCTGCCCACCATGTTCCTAGCCGCTTGACATAATACAAATAAACTTTGAAGCATTCAAATAAAGTTACATTTTTACTTTTATTACTTCACCATAGGCGGAAGTGTCGATAACAGGAGTTTGGAGTATTTAAATCTTGTCATTAGTCTGCGATTTGACAGATATGATGTATTTACGGACCTTGTCTGGTATGCTGATAGTATCCAATTTATGTATCAGTATCTTATCTTCATCTGCTCCAATGCGCTTGTAGCCGTGATGAAGTATAGTGCTGGCCTAAATGCTATTTCATTACAATCGAGTAACATTACCATTTATACAAGGCAACATATTGGTTAACGAATCATGTTTAGATCCCGATAGATATATGAAAATGTTAAATTGTTTAGGAAATTATATACCATATATGCTACAAAAATTATGATCTCTTATCTAAGCTTGTTAAAACTACAGAATTTTTCGACGGTATATATGGCACGAATATAATGCTTAGTTTTGATGGCCAACAGAACTTGCTTTAAAGATATAAATCATATTTTTTGTTTGTAGGAGCTCAGGCGTTTTCAAGAAAACATCCGTTAGCATGCTGGTTATCATATATGTTGATAGTATTCGCCGGCGGTATGGTAGCCAATGGACTTCTCGCAGAACCTATCCTAGCACCGCTTAAAAACACACCACAGGTTTTGGTAGCGTCTCTTGTCTGGTGAGTCGGGATGGGGATCCGATTGCATGTCAGCTTTTCCTTTACTTTATTTTAGTTAATTCTTCATTATAAAGTTATGGCTTGAGAGGTGGTTCACTAATTGAATATTGTACGCAAATGTAGTTTATATTTGTAGCTCATACACGAGCACTGCTTGTTCTGGCACGAGAGGCACTAACGGCAATATTTCCATGTGAATTGCATGAGGATTGTTGACTTGTCAGAAGTGACGGTGAAATATTTCGGAAGGAAAGTCTGGAAGCGAATGTCACACGATCGGTATTTAATTTGGTTCGCAGGGTTATTCTCTAAAAAAACCTATGTCGTGTCAAACAAAACGTAACCTGCTGACTAGATAGGTCCTAGTGTGCAAATAGTTCATTCCGCTCATGCTCGCTATGAGCGCTGTGAGCGTCACCATTTTGCTGATACGTAAATGTTCGGTCACGATATTAAAAAAAATGAGACTCGTGGCAGGCCATGGAAACAAAAACAAACATAACAATTTGACGTTTTGATTTAAGAAGTAGTTATTTGAATTAATTTGCTTTAGAATGTCGCGTGGTAAAGCAACATACGGTGCATCAGAGTTTTAAGCATAAAATTATTTCATCAAGGAAATAGTTTTCGGGATGTTGCTAAACAAATGAATGTCGCAAAGTCTACGGTGGCAGATATTGTAAAAAAGTATGGAGACACGGGTTCAACTCAAGTGTCAGGACACGGTGTTGATATGCCTCGTAAGATCAGTCCAACAGTGCGAAGATCTCTTGTTCGTATTTGTAAAGGTGGTCGAGGTACGGTAAGGGACATAACAGCAAGATGGAATGAAGAAACAGCAGGAAATGCTTCACGAGAAACGTTCCGTCGGTGGATTCAAGTCTGGTTTACATTTTTATAAGGTATGTAGGGGCATATGGCATATTTATTGAGTAAAATCTTTGCTTTAGGCAAAAGAAAAGTTGTTGCTTACGGAAAGATAAAAGAAACGGCGATTAATGTGGACTAAGGAACGAGCAATGTGGACTAAGAAGACTGGAAAAAGATCATTTTTAGCGATAAATAGAAATTTGATATTTGTGCGGATGACCAACGATCCTGGGTTATAGGAAACAATAATGAAGCGTTTCAAAAAGACTGCCTAATGAGAAAAGTAAGGTATCCATGAGGTTCAATAGTATGGGGCATATCAGTTTTTGGCGTTGGAAAACTTCACTTTATAGACGGTACTGTAAACGCAGCTAAATAACAAAATATCCTTTAACCAATTTGCTAGTGTCAATACCAATTTTATCACCTGATAGAAACTTTATTTTTCAACAAAACAAAAACGAAAAAATGGTTACAGGATAATAATATTTTCATCCTTGAATGGCCTTCGGGTAGTCCTGACTTGAATGTTATCGAAACTGTATGCCACAAAATGAAGCTGAAGTTAAGAAATGAGCCACAAGGAAACATTTCTGATTTACGGGTATATTTACAAACTATATGGGATTCTTTCAAGGCGGAAGATTGCCGGAAACCTTATGCAAGCCACAGTTATTAAGGCAAAGATAGAAGTAACGAGCTATTGAAATGGTTCGTCGGAACATTTATGCGTCAGCCAAATGTTGCGTTGTTATCAATATCAGTTTACCTTTATAGTTTAATATTATATTACTTGATAATAATTTTGTTAGTATGGTCTCCAAAAATATTTTGTAACCCTAAAAGATAAACAAACTTTAAAATAAAATTAGGTAATGTCCGAACTATTCTGTGTTATGGCTCGTATTGCCTAAGAAATATATTTATTAGCTGTACATGACGGGTTATTTGTGTTTTGTTGTCCTTTAAAGTTATAAATTACATTTTTTTCCAGTTTCTTGCGTTTTCAAAAGCTTTGAGAATCATTACAGGAAATCACCACCGAGCCCGTGTTGTGTGGAATTAAACCACATAATAGACAAGTTATGTCATCGGTATTTGCTGATGAATCCGCACGTTTCAATTATCAATAATTACTGACGTCCAGACTATACGTGGCAACGACTTACCTGGTCAATAAATATCAGATCCATGATAAGTACTGACGGAATATAGTAAATACTCATCGTGTGACATTCGCCGAAGGGGTTGCCTGCCTTTTATGGCACTGGCCATTGACTGCATTTGCACCGTGGCTGGCCAAGCGGTTATACAGCATTAGTCCAGTCTAGTTAAAAAAGGTGAAAAGAGTTTAGCTGATGTCTGCAAGTCTTAAATAGAAAAGGGTGTGTTTCTAATGACAAATTGATAAAAAGATACAGCCAGATATGCGTTGTTTTTTATAAATAGTGGGAAAAGCCCAAAATTCAGTACTTTGCATTTAAAGTATTAAAATTAAATTTTATAAATAATCGGTAAACTGGAGATTTTAGAGCATTAAATACCTTTAATTTTGTTTTTCAAGAATTAAAATCGATAAACAATTAAGCTAAGTACGGGGCATTTTAGCAATATTGAACAAATGTTTATAACTATTGCAATAATAGTTGTAAATGGCTAAAAATTTGTGAAAAAGAGGGCGTCATTGGTGCTAGTAAGTATGCTGAATTTCAGCCGGATTAGTTTAAATGTTTATGTAAAAAGCTAATTGCTTATCGAATAGATGAATTATTTGAACAACTGTTCTCGCCCAAGATATGATCCTAGAACATTTTACAAGAGTAAAATGGATTCTTGAAGGTTCCAACTTCAAGAATTTATGCAAACAATTATTTATTTATTTCATAAAAAATATGTAACAAATAGCCTTTTTTATGGTTGTAAACATTAAACGCCGTTATTTAACATGGTTAGGCAATAAATTAGATGCAACCAAGTACGGTTGGAGGCGAAGTGACAAAGGTTTCGAACCGATCCATTCTATGGACAGTTTAATACCAGATGAGACTATCAAACAAATATTCTACAAATGTGCTACTGGGTGTAGTTGCAAAAAACATAGGTTAAATTGCACACCTTTGTGCATAAATTGTAATGATGGTGATTGACGATGATGAAGAGCATACTGAGAAAATCGATGACTTATTTGGAAAATGAGTTGTACAAAAGTTGAAGAAGAAGTAGAGCGTCCAAATAAAAGATTTTGAACAAAGGATCAAGATTAGTTAAATAATAAAATATTATTATAAAGAAATACATTATATAATATTATTATAGGGTAAACCCTATAGTTATTGGACACGACACAGTTATGGGACAGTTCACTTACGATCCCTGAAAATAAGGTTCAGAATCTTAGTACTTCGTCTATCAACCGATAGATGGCTATATCAGTTCACTTACAAGGTCTCAAAACTAAGTCAGCGACATCTTTGCTTTGCTGAATAGTTTTGTATAAGTAGCAAGTGATGCACGTGAGTGCAGGTACGTATTCGTTAAGTTTTTGTTTAGGATAGAGAGTAATGTTTTTAAATACTGTTAGTTTATTTTTAGTTTGACCGTGATACTTGTCATGTCATATGACTAAGTTTATACATATATAGACGCACTATTGTGAGTACTCACACATCCTATTATTATAACCTAAAAGTTTATATGTCCAATAATTAAACTGAGAAATGCGGAAATTTCTAATATTGGACAGGTATCCAATAACTGTATATGAACCATTTTGTGTAAAATCTATGCCAATCAACTAAAAACGTTTAGGTTTCTTCGCTATACTTTTTACAGATATTTCAGAGCACTGTGAACAGTTATTGGACGGATGTCCAATAATTAGAGATAGAGTGTCCAGTAACTGTATAATATGTTTATTTTTAGTGACTAACGATGCCTAAGGTCAAATACTATGATAAAAGCAACATAGATAGGGCAGTGCAAGACGTCATCAACAAAGTTGAATCATATAGATCTGCAGAATTGAAATATGGAGTTCCGAAATCGACTATAGAATTTAAAATTAAGCATCCTGATCACAAAAATACTTGTGGTCCCTCACCTGTTCTCAACGAAGAGGAAGAGATGATATTGGTGAAGTAAATGGATTAATAATATAACTACTTATTGTTTATTATAACATTTGCCCATAGATTTCTAGCTGGATCCTAGAAACAGCACGAAAAAGATTTCCAAAGAAGGCGAACGACCTCAAGTCCAGTGTTCAAAATTTTTTAAATGATCATCCGCGGAAAAATCTTTTCAACAACAATAGGCCTGGCGATGGATGGGTTAAAGTATGACTATAAAGCAATTCATAGCTATTTTTTAATAAAGCTCATGTTTTAGGCTTTTCTGAAAAGGCATCCGGAAATTGTTGAAAGAAGTAGCGAATCTGTGAGCGCAGCTAGTGCGCGTGTATCCGAAAAGGATATCAGACTATGGTTCTCTGAATTAGAAACTTACATAAAATGAAATGACTTGGAAGACGTGATATCTGATCCTACTCGAGTATATAATGCGGATGAAACAGGATTTGAAGTTAGCCCTTCTACTGGCAAAGTATTTGCGAAACGTGGTGCAAAAAACGTTTACACAATCGATAGAGGTGCAGCAAAAGAAAATATAACAGTTATCTTTGCTTTTTCAGCTAATGAGGAAATTGGTGTACCTATGATTATTTACCCCTACGTGAGATTTCCTGAAAAGATTGCTAAATCAGCAAACCCAGAGTGGGGCATCGGCCGTAGCCGTAGCCGTAAGGATGGATGACCAGCGAAACGTTCTATGAATATATTGTGAACGTCTTCCATCCTCATCTTGTGAAACATAATATTAAGTTTCCAGTGATCTTGTTCTTGGATGGTCAAAAGTCCCATCTTAATTATAGTTGAAGCCTCCTGTGTAAAAGGTTACAAATAGAAATATTCGCTTTATATCCAAATTCGACCAGGATCTTACAACCATGCGATGTTGCTGCTTTCCGACCACTTAAGCAAGCTTGGCGCCGGACAGTTAGAGAATGGAAAGAAGAGCACCCATCTGAATTTCTAAATAAAGTGAATTTTGCTCCTGTCGTAGAAAAAGCTTTTAAATCCAGTATAAAACCTGAAACACTGGTTAATGGTTTCAAAGCATGTGGGCTATTTCCGTTCAACCCAAATGTGATCGATTACACTAAATGTCTAGGAGCTAAAAGCACAAACCACACAATAATTCAGGATGCTCCTCTATTGCAAAATTAGACCATGGATTACAAAACATTTGTTCAGATTGTAGGCCAAGAAAGGATTAACAAATTTGAAATATTGAGTCAGCAGGTTCCCGAAATCTGTAATGATGATTTTATGTCACTTTTTAAACTTTGGCAATATTTCCACAGAACAAGTGATCAAAATAAGGTACATTCAGACCTAATATCAGAGACTCATTCAGAAGCAAACGGATCATCCTCTGACATGCAAGAAGGGTTACCAATTGTTAATCAGGATACTATAGAAAAAAACACACACCACCAACTACCACCAGTAGGAAGGAATGAGGCCACAGTTGATGTACTAGTGCATGCCCCAAGATCTCTCAGAGATTTTGCAAAATTTAGACACAGCTACAGCTTCATCCATGACGCCACGAATGAGCAATAGTGTCCGTCCCATAAATTCTGAGCTATTCGGTCAATATTTCACAATTCCAGAAAGTCCAAGAAGGAAAGGCAAGAGAAATGTCGAGAGAATTCCATTTGCCATTACATCAAAAAAATGTGAAGAATTCTTTGAGAAGAAGCAGCAGATAAAAGAAAGAGAAGAAAAGGAAAAAGAAGAGAGAAAAAGAAAACGTGAAGAAAAAGCAAATTTAAAAAAAATACTAAAGCCAAATCGCAAATAAGAAGGAAGCGTGAAGAACACAAATGCTTTATTTGCAAAAACAACATTGGTAGTATTGACATGCAATGTGAAACATGCAAAAATTTTTTCCATCAAAGCTGCATACCCAAAGCACATAAGCAGTTCATCACTAATCAGGAAGATCCAGACGAAATTTTTTTGTGTCACATGTGCTATAAAGAAGACAATACAGATAGCAGCATCTCCGATTCTGACGGCAGCCAGTCAGGTCAATCCGACTCAGAGGTCGACAAGCTTTGACGGTTGTACCAAGAATACGCGAAACAAAAGACATGAACTTCAACCTTCATCCTTTTACTAGTTGTAAGTAAAATGTATTTTGGTTGTGAAAATTAATAAAGGATGCAAAAATCAGCCAGTCTATATTGACCTGTAGTTTCCATTCTGGATGTCCAATAACTATCTGTAGTGTGTCCGATAAATATCAGAACTGTCCAATAACTATACTTTTTTGTATTGTTTGTCTTTTATTTTTTTTTTCAAAAACATACTTTCCTCAAACACGTATCATTCACACTTCTCTAATAAAGCAACAAAAACCGTTTTAGAAAATGAAAGAGTTTTTGTAAATATACAATAGATAATGATTTTATGAGGAATTGAAAACAAATAAATCTTAAGTGTCCGATAACTGTATGGTTTACCCTAACACAAAGAATGCAAATACCATAAATATAAATGAAAGACAAATGTGAATCAATATTTTTTACAATTTATTGGAGTGTATTTTGTCAAGAGTATACCAATTAACTGAATTATGAATTGTTTAAACAATTTTATCGTATTATATCAATTATTTTATTAGAGTGAGAGTACAGAGTAAATGATTTATTGTTAGTTTATTATAATTTCATAGCAATTTAATTTTGAAGAACACCACGTGTTAAGTTTGTCGGGATTTTCCGTTTTTCCGACAAAATGTATCAGATGTCATTATTTCGACGAGTTACCCCAAATTAAAAAAAGAAGCCTCTACGTTTCTTCGAAGCCAAGATCATGCAAAATTTTACAGCGCGCTGCGATTTGAAGACTCAATTTCAAAAAATAAATCGAGATAGAGCTGATTCCCCCACCACCTCACCCGGAAATACTTACGCCTGTACCTTCACTTTAGGTAGATATTTCTTCAATACCTTTGAACTAATAGTAAAATTATAAGTTGGATCATAAAATTGAGATCTTTGCTTAAAACCTGTGAAAATTTGGAGCCTTAATGATTATAAAGGAGATACGAATTTAAATAAACATTATCTTGGCTCCTATTGGTCGTAGAAGGTCTTCTTTAAATATGCGTCTTTCAACCACCTATCCAGATCAACCTGTTAAAATAAATTATATTGACTATTTTCCTCGTCCTAATTTCTACCAATCACAAACGCGCAATTTTGAATCACAAATGATGGAAAAATTGTATGACAGCTCCTATCAGCAGTTTTTTCGAGCTTATCCGCGGCGAAAATTGACAGCTGTTGTCACCAAAAATTACAATGCATTTGATAACAAGTAATTATGGTCTCCTAGGACACCAGAAAACGACGCTAAACAATTTTTCTGATTTTATTGTCAATAAATTTTGTAATTTTGTTTTCAAGTGTACCTACCGTACAATTATACCGTTAGAACCCATATGTCAATATGGAAACAGTTTACGGAATTCTGCAAGGCAAAGGAACACGAGCTTTTTAGAGCAACTAAACCTAATCCTGAAAGATTGGAAGTGGAATATGAAGAAAGAAAACAGTGAAAATTACAAAGGACTAGTTGTAAACACAATGTGGAACAGCGTTGCGAAAAAAAATGGAAGAAATGCATTTTATAAAGTGGAAAATAATGTTTTATCTATTGAAAGATACTATCTTTAAGTCTAGTAGGGAATCGTAATGCGAAACGAAGGAATTTGCAGATGTAAAACCAATAAAAGGAAATCGAGCTCTGCCTCATTGAAATTGGAAGAATATCACGCAATAGTTTTACTAAGGAAATAAGATACTCCGCCGGGAATTTTACCATATCACTTCAGTAGAATTTGCCTGGAGAGGTACAGAAGCCGTCTGTTGGAGAATTCATTATTTTAAAGAGGAAGTGTATAATTCTGGAATTAATCCAGGTAGATCGCCTAGTTACATATTTTTTAATATAACTAATTCTCAAAATCCTACTTTTTAGGAGTAGTAGAATATGACCATCTTTTCAATAAAATGACCCAGGGTGGAGAAAAAAATGGCCGACAAGTAAATGGCTGCTCTCCAACACGAAGAATCCTACCTTTGTCCAGTCCGTCTTTTAAAACTCTAAGCGCTAAACGTTTATCTGGAATAACAACTGATGGGTTATTCTTAACAGTAAGCCCATCACGGAACAAAGAACAATCAAGTGGATGGTATAAAAACACGCCAGTGGGAAAAACGAACTTTCGAAATGGACTAAAGAAGCAACAGAGAAGGCAGGATTGAATATAAAATAAATAAAAATTACAAACCACTCTATGCGGTCGACAGCAGTCAGTAACCTGGCTAAAGCAGGGATGGGTGAACAACAATTAATTAAAATTACTGGTCACAGATCTGCCATTTCAATTAAGTCTTATCTGCAGATGGATAATGAGCATTATTCCAACGTCATAGACACCCTTAGAAGTGACGTATCAAAACCTAAAAGGCAGAAAACGGAACATCCTGCAGCCACTCCTCGAGTTGGACATTAATGATTTGCCTAAGCCCGACGTTATAAATGATTTAACAAATATTTCAAAAAATACTCCTACTGAGTACCAAAATTGCAATTTATATTTTAATTGTACCATAAGTGATTAAGTTAGTATTTTGTGATTAAATAAATTACCGGTTTTTCAGTTTCCAAATTAATACCTAAGTACATATTTATTATGTATCCATATATGAGGGCCACGCTATATATTTTGAGATATACGAAAACTAAGAACTATTTTTCGAAAACTAGTAATCTCGTACAGCTTCAGTGCACTTCTGTAACCCGACCTTCCACAAATGAAATTGCTTCTAACCAGTCAGTTTTTGGAATGCCTTCAAAAAAACTGATTAATTGCTTGATCGATTTCATCTTCGGACGAAAATTTTCGGCAACATGGATTTTTTTTCAAATTCTTGAAGAGCCATAAGTCACACATTGCCAAATCTGGCAAATAAGGCGGATGTTCTAGCATTTTGATGTGGCGCTAGCGTAAAAAGTCTACAGTTAGTTGGGGAGTGTGGCTAGAGGCATTGTCGTGGTGCAGGATTGTACCTATGTAACAACTTTTTTGAATGAAGATGTTCATGAAAAATGGTGTGCACTGTTGCGGAACCTGCCCCAAGAGTTTCCTCTATAGTCGCATATGTGGAGCGAAAATCTTCTTCAAGTAGCAATTGAACTTTAGCAATGTTTTCTGGAGTTACACTAGAACATGGCCTACCGCTACGTTCTTCATCAGCCAATGCAACACGCCCTCTTTTAAATTCGGCATACCAACGGAACACACTTGCCCGGGACGGAGCTTCATTACCAAATGCCTGTTGTAACCGTTCGATTCATTGTGTTCAGTTAAATCGACTTCAAGCTCATGGCAAATCATGGTGCGATAACTCTCTCGAGACAACTTCATGTTTCCTCTTAAATCTGTTTACACCACGTGCACTGTAAGACGCTTGCAAATGAACTAAATGCGTAGACTTACTAATAAAGGACTGCTCGTTCTAATAGTGCACTGTTTCCGGCTTTAACTAGTATAGTTAATGCGTGCCGCTTGTATAATAGGTACTATGTTTTGTAAGCTATGTGTATGCAGAATAATCTGTTACTCATGAAATAGTCTTGTCAAATACTATCCGGGCACCTTATTTTTCCGTGAAAAAATTAAAAAAACACAATGCAAAGTAGTATCATGCTTCTTGTTAAAATATTACTTCGCAACGTGCTTTTTCGATTTCTTTCGGATTCGATGCCCTTATGATATTACTTGATATGAAAAATAACAGAGTTATTGTAAATGTGTATAACTATAAAAACTTTGAAATAAATAATTAATTTTTTGCATAAGTTCTTAAAGTTGAAACCTTCAAGAATCCATTTCACTTGTCTAAAATGTTCTAGGACCATGTCTTGGGCAAAAATAGTTGTTTAAATAATTCGTCTCTGGGATAAACAATCCGCCATATACATAAACTATTAAACCGATCCAGACAAAATTCAGCACAAAAAAAAATTTGCACAATTTTAACGCCAGTGATGCCCTCATTCTTACAAATTTTTAGCCATTTACAATAGTTATTGCAATAGTTATAAGCATTTATTCAATATTGCTAAAAAGCCCCGTATTTAGCTTAATTGTTAATCGATTTTATTCTTAAAAAATAAGGTTGAAGTTATTTTTGAGCTCTAGCATCTCCAGTTTACCGAATTTGTAAATTAATCGAGCCAAATACTGAATTTTGAGCTTCTCCCATTTATTTATAAAAAAAACAACGTATATTTGGCTGTATTTTTTCATTTAAAACTTTCAGATATCTGCAAAACTCTTTTACATGAAATACCTATTTTTTTCTGTAGCCTGGGCTACATAAATAGAGAATATGATGTAAACAGGAGCAAAGCATCATTTAAGCACAGGACAGCACGATTTACTGGTGCTTTGGGGATTAGCAAGCGCTTGGATGCCCATGGTGTAAACATGGCTAAAGCTCGAGAGAAAAGGTGACAATTTTATTTTCCATTCATTCTTCTGACAGGAAAGAATAACGTGATCGAATGGCAGGAAAGAACGCTCGTGTATGTGCTCAACGTGTCAGAAATGTTATATCGAGATACCTAGATTTTTTTCATTAAGATGAGCTTACAAGTCGTAAAATGTGCATGTACACACTCGCCCTTCATTGACTACGAGGGTGGTCTGAAAAGGTTATGACCCAACAAAGATACAAGCGATGCTGTCACCTCTGTAAAAAAATAAACGTAACCGTTTAAATAGTATTGGGTGTATTTCTCAGTAAAATAATTGCTCACGAAAATCTCTGTCCTGCGAGTGCAATTTTTAGATGAAGGAACAAAAAGAAGTCGCTTGGGGCTAGATCTGGTAAGTAAGGCGGATGGCCAAGCAGTTTAATCCGTAATTCGCGAGACGGTGCGAAACAGGATTTTCTTTTTCTGCAAATGTTGCTGTTTTTCCGCAAGCTCTGCCTTAGCTTGTCAAGTAATGATGCGTAGTACGTTTCAGTGATGGTTTTTCCTTTTTCAAGATAATCGATTGAAATAACTCCATGACAATCCCAAAATACAGTAGCCATCACTTTCCCAGCCGAAAAAGCAGTTTTTGCTTTTTTTTGGAGCCGGTTTTCCCTTTCGAGTCCACTGTTTGGACTGTATTCTTGTTACGGGCGTATAATGGTGTATCCAAGTTTCGTCTGCAGTAATTAATCGGCGCCAAAACTCGGATGTATTGCGCCTAAACTGTGCCAACAGAACATTAGAAATGTTCATTCAAACACGTCTTTCGTGTAACGTGAGCAAACGTGGCACCCAACGCGCGGACATCTTTCTCATGCCTAAATGTTAATTTAATACGTGACAAACATGTTCGTTATCGGAAAATTTCCCCCATACCATAATCTTAAAACACGTATGACTATTAGCCAGCGCAAAATGTACATTCATAAGGGATTTTTCACTTAGGACATATTTCAGTTGTGAAATATCAAAATATCTTTTAGTTGAATTCTTACATACGTGATCATGAAAATTTTGTTTACAATCAAAATATGTACCAAATAGTTAACAAGAATCCGATAAAATAAGAAGCATACATATTCGGGTCTAAGTCCATTGTACGTTGGATGTTAACATTTATAACAAAAGTTTCATTACAATTTAAAATTAACCGATTTCTTTAACACCAAGCAGGGAATTCATCGAATGCACTTTGAATTTTGGAATGAAGATGATTGACACCTTTTGCAAATATAGTTATAGTCGTATCATCTGCAAACATGGTTATATGTCCCTAGGAGATATGACTGGTTAAATCACTGACGAATAAATTGAACAGCAGTGGCCCCAGTACAGACCGGTGTGAAGTTAGCAGCCAAATTCCAGCAGACAATTTCCCGAATATACTCGAAAGAACAGTGGCGTGATTCCAGAACGAATAATATGCTCTCTAACACTAGTTAGGGTATACATACAAAATATAGGCAGTAGCAATTACGGCAAGAATAAAGTAACTGACAGAAAGGGGTAGCAGCCATACAGATAATTGAAAAATCGACACTTAGGGAATGGGTGTCCTCGATGAAATGTATCTTGAAAAATTACTCATATTATATTAAAACAATTTATGGGACTTTCAAATTTACTGATGGAACTTCTAAAGCGGTAGCAGCCAAAAGATAACTGGAAAATCGATTTCAACCATTAGGGTCTATAGTGTCGAATGCCTTAGATAGATCAAAAAGTAAAGTTATTACACACCTATAGTCGTGATCAAGTCTGCTATAAACAAATTCAAGCAAGTCACAGCTTGTAGTTTCTAAGGATTTCTCAGCTCTAAATCCATCTTGGCTTACATTCGGGACATGAGATTCTTCAGAAAAATCATAAAGCCTGTGATACATGGCCTTTTCTAGTAATTTAGATAGATTGTTCAATATTATTATTATAAACGTGTTTCTCATTGTTAATTAACCGCGCTCAATGTACAGGGTGGCCAACTAAGAATACGAGGTACTGTATCTCGGAACCTCGGTGCTTAGAGCACAGAACTTCCGCTGGTCCTCGTTTCATGTAACATTAATCTATACCTACATGGATTTAAAAGTCATATGAAGAAATTTATTTTGAATATATAGAAGTATATAAATTAGTTGATAAAATTTATCTGTCACCTCACACAAAAATATTTCCAAAATAGCATTTCTTTGTTTGTATAACTGTTACAATTTTATACTTTCAACTCATGAAATATTGAATAGCCTCCACTTATATAAGTTACTTGTATCCTATCAAATGTATTTATATTTTTTGTATTGCTTTTCGGTTTTTATTTTTTTTTTGGGAGGGGGGGGGGTTAAGTGGCAGAGTAGCATTATGCTAAACTTCGCCCCCTAAATAAAGACGATTTATTATTATTATATCGGCAAAAGTAGATTACAAATTAAGTGGCGTCAGGAATGGCCAGATATCACCTATTTGCTGGATACTGGGCGCCACTAAAGTAGCCAGTCACCAAGCTATCAATTTTAGTCACCATTTGAAGTTGTCAAATCGCTACTTTGGCGAAAAATCGCCACGCCTGCCGTCCATGCGTTGACGACCCAGACAGACGATATCTTACTACGTACATGATGGGGGTTATTCAGTAATAGTTCAGTTGAATTTTTAACCCTGTGCTCGCTTGTCAGTTTGGCGATCACCGACTTTTCCGAATGAACTTATTTTTGAAGTTCATGCGTAAGTGGAGTAATTTCTTTTCAGTTGCTTGTCGATTGACTGGATAAGTGAGGTAAGTGAGTGTACATTTTAGAATTAGAGTTAAATATTTTTCCCGTATATTTCTTTGGAGACAAGAAATTATGGACAAACCATTTATCGGAAGATGCACCAATTTTGTATATTTTCGATTTTGATAGAATGACAATTTTTTAGTTATTATGTTTCTGTTCAATTACCTCAACTCTGAAATGTATACACACATACTTATAGATACAGATAAGTTGTACAGCAGAGCATACTGCCGTGTCTACACGTCAAGCTAACAGACACCGATACATTGAGACTAGGACTAGACAAATGAGCATTATTATAGGTTTCCACAGCGAGTGTGCAGCGAAAACATCGGCAAATGCTCGTCTTAATCGGCCATTGTCTATTCTTTACATATTTGCGTTGGCATATGTTAAGCCAACGTATAGACGCGGCTCAAGGACAGATAAATCTCTTATCATGGTGGTAAATCAAAAACTACCGGTGGCCAAACTGATTTGCGAGGAAGATTATGAAAATAACGTGGAGCCTCGAAAACGAGTCTTTTGATGACTCATTGGGCTTCTACATCCTGCAATGTATTCTTATCGTTGCCACTCATATATACACATCTTTGTCGTTGTTCCAATTCTAAATGAGAATTCTATACCTCACTTATCCAGTCAATCGGTAAGCAACTGAAGAGAAATTCCTGCATCTTGTACTCTACTTAATCGCATAAATTTCAAAAATTCATTAATATGCATACGTCGGTAAATGCCACAACTACAAACGAGCTTATTATTCGAAATCGACTGACCTGTCACTGAGAGTGAGACAGGCCAGTCGACGTCCAAATATCCTTGACCACGCAACCCGCAGGCCCCTCGCCACAAGCGATCAGGAATCTGTAACGCGAAAACTAAGCAATTTAGCAAAAACATTGCAGCGACTTATTTTGATGGCCCAAAAATTAGAAAAATTTACGTGTAAAAAAAATCCCAGATATCGTCAGCCGTTTCAGCGAAACAGAGGTTTTTTGGATTTTTCGATGTTCTACAAAAAACGGCTGGTTTCCGGAAAACCAAACTCTTACGACAATATTCGCAAGCCTTTATTACACCATTAGGCCAGCGGACATAACTTTTTGGCTATGTTATCACATTTGAGGCAGTTTCGGCTATTTAATGTGACTAATAGTGCTGTTGCAATTCGGTAGATTTAAAGGCAAAAAAAGCATCTGCGCAAGATCAGAGGCTGGTTAAGGGTCTTAGGTCATCCAGCACCTGTGTCTATGGAATAAAGAATATTTTTGTATTTCGCGCAGACAACACAGGTTTCCTTTAAGTCACATCAGACCATCAGACTTAAAAACCTAATATTCAATTTTGTACGTTTTTTACAAAAACAGATTATAACGACTATTGACAATTGTACATGTATAACAGGCACAAACAAAAATAACTTTAATATAAAGATATCGTTCAAAATCCTTTGCAATGTTTTTAATTTTACTACAAGGATAAAATCGATTGAAAAAAGAACTATAAAAATGTTTTTTTCTAATTAGAAGAAATAGAAGTGGACTAAAACTAAATAATTTTCCTGAAAATTGGTGCGCGATTGGACTTTGCATCAAATTCTTCTATTGAAGTAACGAAACATATCGATCATCTTTGTATCGAATATTGAAATAATTATAACAGGCTACTTATTGTTTTCATTAAAATAATAGCAGATAATAGCCGCTCAAAATTAGAACCAAATAATATACTTTTTTAGCTTTACTTTTCGTTCCAGCTATTTTTCGGTAAAAATACTGCACATATCTGGAATATTTTAAGAAATCGTGGAAGATGCGGAGATTTTCGGTATTTCGGTAAAGACGGTTTTATTTCGGTAGCAATATTGAAAAATCGGTAGGTTTGGCAACACTGGATCACACTCACATGACACTGACTCTTTTCATGACTTATGTTCGTATTTATCGGTACCTCGGGGGCAGCGGCTTCCCCTGAGTTATCGGTCATTGGCGCATGGGTGGTATCATTATTGAAATTGCATAGTTGTCATATTTTTGATTATAGGCAACCAGGCTTTATATATTTTAAACGGTTCCTCTGATTTGGTGAAGTTGTCCGGATATTTTTAGATTTCAATGAACAACTTCAACAAATCAGAGAAAGCAACCAACCACCTGTAAGTGATGTTCGATCCTATTTATGTGAAGGTCTCGTCAAAGTTGCTCACCAAGTCCACGAGTTCAAAGCGCGCACCCAGTGAAGGAAAGCGACATGCCCCCCCCTACCTTCCTCCCCTCTGGCTGCCTATGAACTTATTTTCTTCAAAGCCCAGTTGTTGCAACAATAAGGTGATACATAGGGAGCGGGGGAGCTATTTACTTCGACGAGACCTTCGCATAATTAGGATCGAACATCTCTTACAGGTAAGTTCATTTGATCAAGTAATTATTCATGTTCCGGTCTCGTCGAAGTAAACATTACTTGTAGATGTTCAAAGCGAGTTGCAACAGCATACTACTAACGCTCGTTAATAGTAAACGATAGGTTTTACATAACTTCACAAATTGTATCTAACGTATGTGTCAACCAAATGTACATTTCCATTGTAACAACTCAAGTTAGGGCTTTTAACAACAGTTAATTTGATATACATAGGTTCAAAAATTACCATTCATTACATGGTAACAAGCAAATAACGTAATAACATAGTTATGTTGAAAGTGTGGAGACTGCCGCTTGAGCAAAGCTATTGTTTGGCATAAGAAATCTGTGAGGTGTCTCAGAAAACGCGATCCAGCCCGCCGCGAGCCTGAGCCTACTATAATTTAGCAGGCGCAGAGGTAGAAGCATTTCATGTACTGTGTGGGCTGTCCATTGTGATACATCTAGATCACTCTCTGCTGAAACCGACTTTATCCATCTGGAAGCAGAGTCACCATGATAAAGTTACTCTGCAGTGACAAATAAATGCTTTGACTGCACAGATATTTGGGTGTAAAATACGGTTAAACTAAAAGCGGTTGCCACATGAGTGGCCCCGAGACTTTCAAAAACTGAGAAATCCCAATTCCAATATTATTCAACCCGATCCGTATGTTGTCTGTTTCAACTAGTTTGTACACTCTGACCTAAGGTTACGGCTAGCAGTGTTGCTTTCTCCCTCGTCCGAATATCTACAGAGGTCACCTTGGTTTGGTTGAGAACAACCACAGTATCTATATTTCAGTTGAGATGGCCTCAGCCTGTAAATGCTCTTCAAAAACTATCTTATGCCTGCATCGTCAGTAGCATTTTGGGTAAAAGACTGATAGCTCAAACAATTATATCTTAATCTCTTATCACACTGTAAGGTGAGAAATTTCAAGGTAGAAAAACAGACATGTATTTCTTCCCGACAAAGGTGTTACCGTAATCTAAGCCCACTATAACATGATGGATTATAAATGCTGATTGAAATGACAGCTTTACAGTGACGACAGCCAGGGTAAGCTTTAGAATTAGTGGGAGTGGCGTCCTGGGTCCCTCCATCAGATCTTTGCGTTACTTCTAGAAACGAAATTTCAGAAACACCGAACGCATGAACCAAAATCAGGACGGTGACAGGCGTATCCACCACTTCGTTTCTACGTCTCACTGACGCAAACGCTCATCTGTACCAGTATTACTCCTAGATAATATATTTGACGCGAGGGCAGTAAGATCTCTCTCTTTACACAACTGCCATAGCTCTCCCGCTACATGGTCCAGACGTGGAAACTAGAAGCTCCCCATTCTATTGATGTAGGATATAGTTGTCGCATGATCCATGGGGTATATAATATTAGACACCCCATCGATTCAGGAGCAAAGCATTCACAAAGGAAAACTGCCAGTAGTTATAGATGATTAGCATGTGGGATCTTCTTTTTGGGTGACCAAAAACTATGAGACTTTTGCCTTGACCAACGGATGTCCCAGTCCGAGAAATTATACAACTAAAAATTTTAAAATTCAGTTCCTCAGGGTACACCGTATATCGCTAGAATAGAACAGAATTTATTCATCTATCGTCATCAACAAGACCTGCTTTCGAAATGTCAGCCTTGGAACAATGCCCGAACATTGATAATATGAAGGTCGCCGCATCATCGTGGTGATGCGTCATCTATTGACACAGAATACATGGCCTTTAAGACATCACAATTCAGAGCTATCTTTCTATCTGAAATGCTATTAAAAAAATTATTAAACTGATCAGCTGTCGTTGGAATCATATTTTGAAGTAATTTTCCTCTTTTCCTCTTACTCTTTATCATGCTCCACATGCATCTAGTTGAGTTCTTTGATATCCTTATTGTTGAATTTACTTTTTGTGTTGATAATTTCCCATGTATATCATTTTTGATATTCCTTTAAAAATTTTTTGTTACTTGGAGTTTCGTACTGCTTGCACTTCTCCCAGAAAATGAATCACTATCACAAACCATGTGGAATTTGCTATCACAAGAAAAATGTAACGCTAGTCTACCATATATGTACCCAATTTTTATCTGTTATAAATGATAAATGCTATATTGCTACATAGATGAAACCTAATCTCTATCTGTTATTAATGAGAAATGGTACGTCGACGGTTTCCTAAGCTGTCATGATTACAATTCTGTTAGAAGGTTATCGCAAACCAGATGGAATTTGCTATCATAAGCAAAATGTAACGCTAACCTTGCATAAGATACCTAATTTCTATCTGCTAATAAGAAAAAAATATGCCTTTACGATTTCCTAACCTGCCATGTTCAAACTTACAGTCCTGTTCCATGAGATTTTTGTTCATACTTTGTTGCTACGTTGTCCTAAACACTTTCAGTATTGTTATTTCTCGTAAAATAGTAGTCATCACAAGCTGAGTACAAGTTACCATCACAAGCAACGGAGTTCAGTGTTGATTCATTATCCCAAACGTCTTCATTCGTCCTTGGTGTGGACCTGACTATCACAAGCTAGGTCCATGTTGCTATCACAAGCAACCGAGTCCAATGTTATAGCTTTATCCCAAACGTCTTCGTTCATCCTTTGTGTGGAGCTGACTATCACAGGCCAGGTCCCCATTGCTATCCCAAGCAATCGAGTCCAACGTTATCTCGAACGAATTTGTTCGTCCTTGGTATGGAGTTGGCTATCACAAGCTAGGTCAAGGTTGCTAACCCAAGCAACAGTGTCAGAACGTTATCCCAATCGTCGTGTCAGGCACAGTCTGCAGCTCCGGTAAGTCATCCATACTAACATTCAACTAACTTGCTCCTAAAACAGATCGGTTAGTCAGCAACTTCCTGATGGTGACGCCCCTTCAGAAAAAGATGCCTGCACGCCACTTTCTAATTTTGCTCCGCGGCAAAAGGAACCTTGTAGGCGACCGTTCGTCGGCAGCTCGCCGACAATGCACATCTTTCGGCCAACCTTCTGTCCTGTTTTCTAACTGTTCAGCGATCCTTGAAACTGCTGAAAATGTAAAAATCGGTGCGCGAAACCGATTGATATGTTAACAAAGAATGAGTCAATGAGTGTTTTTAGGCTGCCAGAGGGGAGGAACGTAGGTGGGACGCGGTGCCGCTTTCCTTCGCTGCCGCTGCGCGCTTTCAATTCGTGGGTTTGGTGAGCTGCGATGGTAGTAGAAGTAGTATTAACTTCGACTAGATCGGAACATAATGTGCTGATAATTCGAAATAGATCGTTGGCATTGCGTGCTGCATTGTCGTGAAGGCCACTGCCGACTGTGGCAAGCGCAATAGGTAACTAACTCGAACTACTATGTATGTTATATATTTTTTTTTATATTTTAGGAATATTTGGGTATTAGGAGTACGTACCACTCAAGCGTTCTGTGATGATTTTGTAAATGATATTTCGCCTACTTGCGTTGCTCAGTATATAGTCATTGTTTTGACGAAAACTCCTATGTGTTTAGAAACAGTATTTAAAGAATGACACAAAAACTCATTCAAACTCAAAGAACTGGTTTTGCTTCCATTCACACCGATTTTTAGTAAAGCTACTAAATTACTTATTATGAAACACTTATGCTCCGATTTGGAAAAATTGTTACATAGGAAGTTTCATCAAAACAACGACAGTATATGAATATTTCGTCAGTGCGCACATGTGTTATAACGTAGGCTGCAAGCTGTATGCGGTTGAAAATTGTTGCATGTTTGGTGTCAGTCTATTATTAAAAAGCTGCTGATTGCGATAATATTCTCCATCTGTTAGGCTTAATGAGTCACACATATGCCATGGGAACAGACAAATATGACAGACTTATTTTATATATTTTGCTCGAAGATAATTCATACCTAAGTGCACCTACCTAGTCACGATTCGATTAGATCTTTTGAAACGACTTGACTCACCCTTACCTTTGAAACCTGCAGCGAAGGCATAGTTTTTTATAATCTAATAATAAATTATCTTCTCCATTTCCAGGTATGTTGTATTTTACACTCCGATGGATGTTGGTTATAAACTTGCAAAATTTCTGCCAGTGAAGATAATTTTCTCGGCAATGAAAGAGATATACCGTTGTAAAAAGGTGTACGACGGGGTAACTCATGCTGCTAAACTGTATCCGAATGCGTACCTGATCATGATCATTATCGGAACCATCAAAGGTAATGGAGCGGGATTTACAAGGCTGTTCGAAAGGCTCATCAGAGGAGTTTGGACACCTACAGTCATCGAGTTTATGCAGCCCAGTTTGTGAGTAGCTAGACATTAAGGCTGTAAATTGTTTATTTTCACACTACCCTAATGTTGCGACTAATACACCCTATGGGCGTTGTAATAAATATCTCGGGTAACACATGGTATTATACGAAACATGGAGAATTAAAGCCACGATAGACTGAAACAGTTCTCAAAATGGCCTATTCTTCTATAGGTTTACGAATACAGTATTTTGGTCGATTTCAGCGATCCGAGATCGTCATCCACTGTCAATTGTCACTTGATACAGCATTGCTAGACTGAGGGCCAATTTCAGCAGCTTTAATATTTAACGGTCACTTGGACCAATGGGAAAATACCTTATCTAAATGGAATTTGCCGGAAGCTGTCAAAGCTCTCTGAATATCAGTGATTTCTATTGAACTATTGAATAAAATCGTGAAAAAGCGATTGTATTATAAACAAGAGCACTTTTTGATTCCAACATGATGCTTTTGTATGGAGGAAACAAGACAACTTACATGTATTCGATTATCACTTTAGGCAATGGGAATGCGAGAAATACTAGGTCGATTTTCCAGCTGTTTTTAATTTCAACAGCAGGTTTGGACGTTTGTTAATGCATGGCAATCTCGAGTTTGTCAAGTTCAATATACTGAGTGCTTATATGTTATCATTAGAGCTACATACCTGTTGAAATATATGGGAACAGGTATTTGTGCGTATTTTGTATGGAAAAAGAATACAAAATGTATTCCGACTGATTAGTCATTTATTATCAATTTATGGGTTAATGAATTTCGTCAAAACAATCAAAACAGTATGTAGTGTCCATTCTAAAACACCTGTATCTGTAAAACGTGTCAATCCCTACATCTCCGTGGTGCATAATGGAATTACTATAGACATACCTGTGGATCTAAAATTATTAGTAATTACTGAAAAATAAGAGCTAAAAAAAATATATTCGTAATAAAATATTGGTGGTCAAGCTTTTCGACTGGTGGAGACACAGAACATATATATACTGAAGAAGTTTACTTCCACGGTCCACGCTATTCAAGGGCAAACTCGCCTGACTTATGTCATGTCAGCGGCCATTTCTGAGGTTGCGCCATGGTTGACAGATTGTGCAGTTGTAGCCCGCAACGTATCTAGCTCAACATATAGATATGAGATTGCTAAAGTTTTATGTATGTATATAGAAATTTGGTGGTACATGATAGATATAATAGCATGTGTTATTCACAATTTGCGCTATCGTGACGAATAAGTGCTTTTTTGAATGTTAAAATAGCAATGTCGATAACACAAGCTGTTATGAGATCACTCATGGGACAGTGATGGGACATTTTACGCATAGTGATCGGTGTTCGAAGTGGGGAAAGTGATATTTCTCAGGCACCAAGAGGAAAGGTTATAAGAGTTCCATCTGACACGCGTGGAATATTTTTAGAAGTCAGATTTAGGTATTCATGACCTGAAGCAATCCTGCTAGTGTTTTCTACTATCTTGTGCTTTGAATTCTATCTTTGAATGCTGTTTGCTCGTGATTTACAATTCTTTTTATCGATAATTCACCATAATAGCACAGAAAGGAACAAAGAATCGAAAAATCTGTTTCATTGACAGATTATTGCACGAGACACGACATGGGAGTTGGTTAATGTTGTTTTGTGAGCAAATTTGGGATTAACGGGATTAGCTAAGGTAAAGTATTTTAAACACAAAAAATTGCGCTAGTTTTATCAGAGGAAAACACTATATCTCTGAGCCACAGATGCAAAGCGAATCTCAGGCTTCCGATTCCAGTTCTAGGAACTGGTTCGCGAACAAACTACTTTATGCAACACTACCACAAGAAATATAGAAACATTAAAAAGTGGATATTCCAATGTTTCAGCCAAGATGAAGTTAAAGCGATTCATTCATACTTCTGAACCGTTCCAATGCATTCCACTAATCACAAATACAGTCTCCTGGGCATTAAAATTATGAGGCACTAATTTCAAATGTCAATTCCTTAATATTAAGATAAAAATATTTATATGGAAATTGGCTGAAAAGTAGTAGTTACTGTAAATCGTAGTTTTGTGATGGTACCCTTTACATAACCACGCATTTAGGGTTTGCAGGCTTAACGTGTACAGGACAGTGTAATATGTAATTCTGCACTAAAAATCTTGGATAGGGACTTTTTATATGGAAATTAATTTTTCCAAAATACCATTTACCAGCAGTACCTCGACGTCAAATATCAACACAGAACAAGTGACGTTGGAGAATAGACCACAGGAGATTGTTTATAAATCATAAGACGGAAAGGATGCGAATTTTGACACCTCTGAGTTGCCATATTTCACCACCTGAGAGGTGTATGGTCACATCGTGGTTGACAGTGATTTGAAATATATTAATCCTGTCAATCATACACGTTAGAGCTAAAAAGCTGTATGACATTGAAACTTAAAAAGAGTAAAAAGGCATATTTGCTTAAAATGAGTGAATAATTAATAACATAAACAATAAATAATCAAAAACAACAAATGAACAAAATCAGTAACTGAAACAGTATTTAATAAAACAACATAATAAACGAAATACGTATGTATGTAGGGGGGGGGGGGTGGCTTTGAACAAAATACCATTAGCCACAGATTTTTTAAATTTGTATTACGTGGTGCATTATATCACCACCTTAGCTAATTTTGCGAACTCAACTGTTTTGTCCAGGATGCACTTTCTGTTTAAACTTAGCAATGATGAGAATTGGATTGGAAGTGACATTTGATCCTCCAAAATTAGTATTAAATTAGAAACATGAGGCTCATTTCCTGTGCATTCAAAGAAAATATGGTTTAAATCTGCTACTTTGGTGTTGTCGCAGTCGCACCAGTTATTATCAATGATTCCCATTCTGTAAAGGTGGTCTCCGAATCTACCATGATTTAGTCTCAATCTCGTTATTAGGGTAGAGTAAAATCTTCCGACTGGATAATAGGAAATGTGTGATGACCTGACTGGTAAGAAAGGAGTGATTATTGCATACGGGTTTCTAGAATTACTAAAATATATGCTCCATCGCTGTTTCCATGAGGCTAGCATATTATTTTTGAAATTATTATTTATATCATTTATTGAAACATATTTTTTGTACTCAGTAGTTTCTACAAAACAAGCTTCTCTGGCCGCCTTGTCAGCTATCTCATTACCACGTATTCCTGGGTGTGCTTTCGACCAGACAAAATTAACTTTTATGCCTTTCTTTGCTAACTCGCACAAGGTACCCTTATTTCCATTATGATTTCACTATTGAAATATTTAATAGCTGACCCTTCTAAGCTCTTAAGCACCGATTGAGAATCTGAAATTATGGCTACAATGGTAAGCTCTTTTATATTAATCTTCATCCAGTCCAGTGTAGATTTTATAGCTAAAGATTCCGCTGTGAAGATTGAACAGATTTCCGGGATACAAAACCGGCCAATGATATTATGAAATGGACTAAAGATAAAGTATGCATAGCCAGTGCCATTGGAACTTTTATATCCGTCTGTATATATATGAATAACCGATTCATTGCTCCTTAGTACACTAGATAGTATGAAGTTATTTAGAGAGGTGTGTTCCGTATAGTTTGGAAAGGTTTTTTCCAACTACCACGAGGGCCTAAGGCCTAAGCACCCATTGGGTACCGTGGGGCTATGGGGGATACATGGGAAAGGGGGGACGCCACACGGACTCTGGCGAGGGAACACGTGTGAATGCAACATGCACACATTCTGGCTCCGCCTACGGAACCGCCGGGTGGTACCTCCACGTTAGACAGTCAGAGACCATCTACCACCTACGGACAATCACAACATCCATGGCCAAGAGAAACATTTCTCCTGGGACGGGACTCGAACCCGCACAGCGCACGGCGGCTGATCAGGAGACCGAAGAGTCTACTACTGCGGCCACCGCTGCTGCCTAAAACAAACACACAACATCCATGGCGAAGGCGAGATTCGAACTCGCGGCCCGGCCGGCCGGCTGATCAGTAGCACGACACTCTGACCCACGCGGCCAACCGAGGTCCCGAGGTTACTTCGAATTTAGATGTAATGACTTCAAGAGGATGTTTAAAACTTGGAAGCTTTCCTGAATAAATGAAATATTGTTGGAATTTGCTGGTACCAGTGAAGGCTGTTAAAAATAATGGAGATTCTTTGTATCGCCAGTATGGATGACAAAGGTCATTAACACTGGCCACTGATATTTTTCCAGTAAGGAGTGTATTAGATGATCTGTATTTAATTAATAACTTATGCGCCAAGTATTTACGTCTGATATCCAAAGGAGGTTCATTACATTCGGCAAGTAAGGCAGGACATGGAGATGACCTCATTGCCCCGACACTGATATGCAATACCTTGAATTGGATCCTATCTAAAGTCTTTAAATGTGTATTTGCTGCAGAATCATAGAGTACACATCCATAGTCTAGAATAGACCTAATGTAGGACCTGTAGAACTGAAGAGAAATACAAGGATCCGCTCCTTATTTCGATTTTGTGATGAACCGACGCATGTTCAGTAGTTTTTCACAACGATCCTTTATGTAGTGAATGTATTTATTCCACAATAACTTAGAATCTAAGACAACTCCTAAGTACTCATACTTGATGTGGTCAAGCACTCGAAAGCTGATGTCTCGGATTTTTAACTCGGTGCCCACGTTATTTAACCTGCGTCGTGCGAAAAACACGATAGCAGATTTTTCCGCGGACATAATGAGTCCCATTTCTCTAAGCCAATTTTAAACACAATACACTACGTACTTCAGTTTTCTCATACATTGCTCTACTGAACTATGGCTTGTGTATATGCAAATGTCATCCGCGTATTGAATAACATTGATGTCATCGTCCATTAAGTCGTGCAATCCAACAGTGTATATATTGAATAATATAGGTGAAAGAATTGATCCTTGAGGAATACCATTAGTGACAACACGTGGTCCGTACAGTTCATTTCTATGATTACGTATAAAAATTTTTCTATTCGCATAGAGAGCTATAGTAGATGCAGCAGCTCCCTCACTGATACCTAGAAGTTTAACTTTATCGAAAAGGATATCTAACTTGACGTCATTGTAGGCACCTTTAATATCCAAGAATAGACAGGAGGTGTATTTTTTCTGGAAGAAGTTGACATAGATATCAGATGTGAGGTGAGTTAAGGCATCCATGGTACCGTAGCGTTTTCTGAAACCATATTGTGTTCTAGGTAGCAATGAATAGTATTCAAAGAACCATTCTAGGCGAGTCTTAATCATCCTTTCAAATGTTTTTGTGCGAAAAGGCATAAGAGAGATCGGCCTATATGAATCAATCATATCCGAATTTTTATTGGATTTAAGGATGAGACATATGACTTCTCTCTTATGTTCTCCACAAAATCCTTCTTTATCCACCAATTGCTATATATTTCCAAAAAAAGAATTTTCGCAGATTCTGGCCAAGCATTAATTATCTTATAAGTAAAACTGTCCAATCCAGGAGCAGAGCCATTTGTATTTTCAAGTGCATTTTCTAACTCTTCCATAGAAAAAGGTTGCTCAAAACTACTATTTTTATTGGTAAATGTAGGTCTGGTTCTATAAAAAACTTAAAGATGCTGATGCCGGAGCAAAGAAATCGAGCAGTTTGTCAATTGTTTCGTTCGTAAGAACAGTTTTTTTGAATTCTATTGAAGAGTTTCTTATTGCTTTTATGTGCTTCCAAATTTCAGACAACGGGGTGCTCTTACTGAGGGTATTAATAAACATTTTCCAACTATTGCGTTTCTTTTTGTTGGTTAGTAATTTAGACTTTGCTTCTATGTTCTTGTATTTTAAATAGTTGTCAAAATTTAATATTAATTTATATTCACTAAGGCCCGTATCCTCAGTCGTCAATACAATTGTAGGGCGCGTTTATGGCCTCCTTGATTGTCATAGTTTTCTACTTCTCCGTGTCAGCGCTCTATTCTGAGGTTATGTCACAAACATCTATTTGCATCAAATTGTGCTAGCTTTTGAGTTTTATCATGTTTTATCAGCCTGAAATTTCCTACAATTTAAAAGGAAAACATATCTTAACTTTAGGAGAGCGCTGACGCTAACACGGGACGAGTGTAATCTAGACATTTTTGAAGGAGAGAAAAGAGTATGACAATCAAGGAGGCCATAAACGCGCCCTACAATATTGTAGGGGCGACTGACGATATGGGCCTAAGGGCTTGTTTGCGCGAGTCAACGGCTCGAGAGCATTCATCATCCCACCAAATGGGTTTCATAGTTTTTGGTTGGAATGGTTTTTTATGGGCATAGCTGCATCTGCTCCCGTATTTACAGCATGAAAAAGTGCCATGAATTTGTCAGTGTTGCTTTTGCATCCCTATGTTGTTAATTTTTTTTGTGTAATTTCCTGGAAAATCTTCCAGTTTGCCTTCCCATCATTCCATCTAGTAGATGGACTGATTAGAAAGACACCTTTCTTGGTTTGAACATCTATAGGGATGAGAAAGTGATCCGAACCCATCGGGTCACGTTCCAGGTCAACTGACTTTATGTACTAGATCCATGGAAACTATGGTTAAATCCACGGCTGATGGAGCGATCATTGGAGAGCCGACCCTAGTGGGACTTCCGTCGTTTATTACAAATAAATTAGAGTCATCTAGTGCCTCCGTCAGGTTTCGACCTTGGGCGTTATCACTTATACAGCCCCATGACGAGTGGTGTCCGTTAAAGTCGCCACACAGAATTGTATTCGAATTTGAGAAGTTGCTGGATATTTTTTTCTCAGGAGGTTTATATACCGAAATGAGATCGAGATCAATTTCTTTGATCATTACGCCCCACATTTGAATGTCTGTGTTGTATTTGTTCGAATCCATTCTAGTTAATATCTTTAAGCTCAAGTGATGTTTTATTAAAATTGCAACTCCACCATATCCGTCACTTTTACAGACTGACAATATTACATCCTTTAATGTTGAAAATCTGGTTAGGTTTAAGCCATGCTTCTGAAAGCGCTATTATATCAGGATTAGAGTTTTCCAGAAATTGTAAGAGAACCCCTTTCATGGGTGTGACCGACCTAGCATTCCATTGGAGGATTAAGATCATTACTAGTATGTTGATTCTGCATCATCACTAATATCTATATAATCACTTACTTTTGGTTCTGGAAAAATGTTTTCAAACTGTCAACTTTAATTTCCTTGATTAATTGTGGATTCTGTCTTATTGAGTTCACAAAACTAGTCAAATGGTGTATTAAGTTATATTTAAATTCAATGAACGTATCGAGTTGAGGACTTGGGATAAATGAAGATATAGCTTTTTTCTTTTGGACGTTAAGGAGCGGAGCGTCGTTAGTGGTATTAGAAGAGGTAGGAGGGGTTGTAGGAGGAGACAATGCTTTTCGTTTCCTATTAGGGCTTGGTTGTGACAAAATTTGTCTCTTAGGTTTTGATACGAAACTAACGTTTGATGCGGTATTTGGAGATAATTCAGGAAAATTGTCTAAGTTATCCAAAACAGCAAATCTATTGTTTGTTACTATTTTGGCATATGATGGGTTATCTACTAATGACTCAGCGTCTTTGAAAGAAATGCTATTATTCGCCATCATCCTTTTAATGCTTGTTTTTTATAAGCGGGGCAGTTTCTCGAGATTGTAGCGTGCTCTGTACTATGACAATGGGCGCAAAAGTTTTCAAAAGTTCATTGGTCATCATTGTGATCTCCACTACATTTTTGACAACGACGTCTACCATTACAAATCTTTGCTATATTTCCAAATCTCAAGCAGTTTAGACACTGGATAACGGGGTATATATATGTATCTGGTTCCACTTCAAAAACACACATGTTGATTCGAATGGTTTGTGGGACATTGTTCTCCAGAAAGGTGACAATTATCATCTGCCTATCTACGTATTTTACAATACCATCTGAATTAGTTATTTTCCTTTTCATACGTTTCACTTGGGTAATTTTAAGATTAGACACAATATTTTTCTTTAAAAATTCTTCCGTGAAGTACGTGTCAACCATTTTTACACCTTTTTTGTGGCTGAAAAAGATTAGAATGTAAGCTACTAGCTTATTATTGGTTATACATTGATGGTTGATAAGCGAGTTTGCGATTGAAAATGTTTTGAATATCACTTTGACCCTTGTCTTCCTTATTGCTTATATATCTGTAATGTCTCTCCTGAATTCTGGTACTTGTTGGAGGTAGTAGCCAACCCTTATGGGGAACAGTCTTCCAATATTTTTTGCTTTATGTTCGATATATACGAAAAATGGGCCTGTATCTGTGGGTGTATAAGTATTCTTGAAATCGAATCTAGAAAGATCAATTTCGTTCTCTTTATTGATAACCACTCCAGAGCCGCCCGTCGTTTCACTCATATCACCGCCAAATTGATGCCAATTTTTCATCAAAAATCATGTTCAGCGACGAAGCGCATTTCACTTTGAATGGGACGGTAAACAAGCAAAACTGCCGCATCTGGGCGAACGAAAATCCCCGTGAGTATCAAGAGCAGCCGATGCATCCTCAAAAAGTGACTGTTTGTTGTCAAAAGGCATCATCGAACCTTACTTTTTCGAAAATGCGGCCGGGGACGCCGTTATCGTCAATTCTGAGCGATATCACGTGATGATAGAGGACTATTTTTTGCCGCAACTTGAAGGAATGGATATGGACGATGTTTATTTCCAACAAGACGGTGCAACATGCCACACAACCAACGTCAATATCCATCGATTGCAGTCCTTCTTCGGTGATCGCGTGATTTCGCGCAGAGAAAATGTGCGATGGCAACCAAGATCGTGCGATTTGACTCCCTTGGACTTCTTTTTATGGGGATATTTGAAAAGCAAAGTCTACGTCAACAAACCAGCCACCCTACAAGAACTCAAAAACAACATCATTGCCGAGATAAATGCCATAGAACCGACCATGTTGCAAATGTCACTGAAAATTTCGACCATCGCGTGGACGTCTGTAAATCCAGTCGTGGTGAACATTTGAGCGATATTATTTTTCATACATAAATAGTATAAATGAACCATCAAAATAAAGTACCCAACTTGATTTGCGCGGGGGCGCGGGGCGCGCGCGCTCCCACTAGACGTCTGACATTTGCTTTTGAAATCTAACACCATTGTGTTACTTTCTGTCACATCATGGTGACAGAGGTATAGTAACTATAAGTTATAGCTATAGGAACAGAGCATTATGATTGTTTACAGCACAACTCTTACGATTTATAATTTATAAGCATATACGAGTATTGCGACTTGACTGATTTTGTTCGGGGTTGGTGTTGCAGCGCTGCACTATGTTAGATGAATGCCTAAATTGGAAATAAACATTTATGAGATTTGATTAGCGGTACGCCTGTGGCCTGTCTAGAAACTACGTCGATCGATGCTCAAACTGAATACCACACGTCCCGCATCCCTTCTCGCGTATGTGCCTATTTATGATGCTATATTAAATTCGTTTAATTCCCAGAGCTGCTGCACTATACGTAAATATGTACAGCCTTGTATTCCTGTACTTGTTTAGTACAAACATACATTATCAAAATAATTATTACGATCTAACAGACATAGTTTTTTCCAAGGATTTCCAACATTTCTACATGCGATCAACACCAGTTCGAAAACTGAGAAAACTACTATGCCGTAAATCTAAGCTCGACAGCGAAAGTCTGAAAAATAACTGTAAAATCTATATTGAATTTAAAAAACCCCAACCCCTACTAAGCGGGGCCGTGGCAAGTGCTTGTTCCGGAAGTTGTTGCATCCAGCATACAACTTGTTCCCGTACAAGTGATTGCACACGCGTTAAGGAATACCTCAGTACCGATTGCCGGGTGGCGGTACAAGTCCGCCAACGGGCCACTTTAGGTCTATTTATTATCATTAACACGCAAAAAAAGGTGGTAGACAAGGACCAGTCTACCGAGGCGGTACCACCCAGGGTGTTTTATAAATGTTTCCCCCCTATGTTTCCGCACCTAATCTATGCAGTCAGTTATCTTCCAAAACAAAGGAATTAATGATAATGGATCCCTTGAGTACTAAGAATTCCGGATATAAGCTCACTCCACTCTCAGAATGTCCGGGTGGAGGGTGGACTCGAGGGAACAACATCGAAGATAAAAGTTGTTTTATGAACATCTGCGGGATTAACAGCAACATTGATGCTGTTCACCACTACTTGCAATCCAATCGTCCCGCAATGCTTTTCTTGGCGGAGACAAAAATCTCGAGTCCGCACCATCTTAGCTTACCAAATTACGAATTGCACTCCAATCTGAGAAAGAACGGGGGAGTCGTGGCATTTGTCTGCAGCAGTCTTTCCTGCTGCAGAGATGTTTCTCTGGAGTCAGATCGGAAGGACATTCTGTGGCTTCGCCTCAACTCCAAAACATCCCCCAAATTTATTTGCTGCCTTTATCGCTCCTCACGGACCATAACTGGGATGACCTTCTTGAATACCTCGCCATCAAGATCGACTTCCTGAACATCAATCACTCCGCTTCAAAGGTAGTTCTCCTCGGTGATTTCAATGACCATAATTTGCTTTGGTTGGGCTCAAACAAGACCGATGCAGCAAGTCGTGCAGTTAAAGCGTTCGCTCTTACTCGAGGGCTGACCCAGCTGGTGACGGGCCCTACTTTTTTTGCCCCGCATCTCGTCACATGCCAGCATCCTGCTGGATCTCTTTCTGACCATGCATCCTGTCCTTTACAGCTCTGCTGTCCTGTCTCCCCTGGGTAACTCAGACCACAGTGTTGTGGAGGTTAGGTTTCGGTCAGAACCCGCTGTTTCAGCAGAAACTCGCACAGGTCGCAAAATTTGGCATTATGGACATGCCGACTGGGAGGGGCTCAGAGACTTCTTCTCTACCTTTCCTTGGAGAAATGTCTGTTTCACTGACGCGAATGCGTCGGCTGTCTGTTCTTCGATAACCGAAACTATTCACATCGGAATGGAGGAATACATGCCTCATACTGCTGATATAATAGGAGTGCTTTATTGTGTTAGTATTTGCACCATTTACTTGATTTGTTTAATGGGCAGTTCAGAGTCTTATTCCTTAAGCTTACTACATACTAGTAGACCCCGTTGCGCAATTTGTCTATAGGCAGACTGGAGACGGTCTCAAGACACGATCTATGGATGGTCTACAGATATCCTTCTTTCTCTTGTCTAGCGTCCATACGATAATGTAAATTTTTTGGTCTCATGTTCTTTTTCGCAATCAAAGACATTGTTTTGTGTGGAATGGACTGGGATATGTCGCGTGGTCCCTCACAATGCTTTATTTATTTTTTGTCGGTTAACAGAGCATTAAAGTTTTTTATGTTTGAATCTTTAACATTATTACACTAGTTAATTATAAGTGCCACGTACTTATTTTGTTCTCGTATAATAAAATATTGGCTTTCTGAAGATTTCTGAGCAATTTCGATGTTTTTTTTTCAAGCTGGCCTTGACCAGATTGAACACAATGGATTTAAGGAGCAATAATAGGATAAATTCTAGAAGTTCCACTGAAGTTAAAAAATGATCAGCCCCAAATATCGTTTGCGCCCGCCCCTGGATGAAATCCTGAATCCGCCCTTGGTTGAGTGTACCATTTACCATCACCGATGCTGTGACTGATTATACACTGAAATCAAAACAAAAAACTGCAACTGCAATTGTATGTATGAATGTTGGAAATCTTGGAATGTTTTGGAGCAGTGGTGTCAAAATGTCGTTGGGGAACTGGAAAAAAGTGTATGAATGTGTTGAAACGCGAAATTAATGTAGGATAAACTATAAACACACGGTAGGTGAGGTTAAATTAGTATAATCGCATATGGATTACAAACATTAAGATAAACATGGATAAGCCTTCAGCTAAGTTGAAAAAAATTGGATTTTACTCAGACATCAAGCAATTTTTTAAAAGGTTAACTCAATTTTACATAATTTGATAATATTTAATAAACCGACAACATTTCAATGACATGCTATCACTTCACATTTTTATATTGTTTATATTTTATTGATATTTATTGATGTTTATATTGTATTTGCTGCAAAAAATTTGCCGGAGAGATCATAAGGTCCATTGGCTATATTTGACGGTCTGTCTGATACTGCTACCCTATTGCAAAATAACGCTTTGTTAGATTGAGTCTTTCTGAAATCCACCCTAAAAATAACTGTTTAGGAAAAAATTTCCTACGTAGCTGTGCTAATGAGCCACCTTTTTGCGTTTGATAAAAAATTAGGTAACGCCATAGATAAACTAATGGAAAAATCCACCGTTTTATCGTATTCATGGCACACTGGATTAAAAGTTACAAACATTTCGAAGGTATGCAGCGCCATTGTACTCGGAATGTCATTTTCTATTTAAAACCAAAGTATACCGAGTGTCCCATTTAAAATATTAAAGTCAGTTCCGGCTAAACCGGACGTAAGAGTGAGCAATTGGATACGTCAAACAGTGTATATTTATGTGGCATACCTAGATACCAAATTTCGTTTTTGTATCTTTGAAAATAAAAAAATTATTGCGGTCAGCCACCTGCTAGGGACACCCGTTATATATATATATATATATATATATATATATCAATATGCAATGATTAATTTTATAGCTTACCTACCTTCATCAAGGGAATAGCTTGGTTGTGAGCTTTTGGGCTTTTAGATATAAATACACATCCGTTCACATTGAATTGTTTATTTTCATACCATTAATACCAGATATAGGATTTTCCTAACCCAAAAATTTCTTGAAGATACTACAACTTGTGGAATTTTTTCAATATACGGAATTATCATTGACTGTTCGACATTATTTGCAAGAAAATATGCTTCTGCATTTGATTCATTTGTCTAAAGTTTCTTAAACGTCATAAAACATAACCTAACATCAAAATTGGACAACGCGAGCCTTACTGAAGGATATAAGCTATTACGGTAACCAATGAGGCCATAAAGGCGTCCTACAATCGTAATAACTACTGACGATACGGCCCTAATGTTGATTCCAATTAGGTAACTTTTTATTCATTTTGCACACACTTATTTTCAACAACCCTAAATTATTATATATCGGAACGCTAGGAATTTAAAGAGAAATAAGTCAATGCGGTAACTGCTGTAAACCTATTTCACGAGTATCCATCACGGTACAATGACAGCTGGTTATCAGAGGTGCTTTCCAATGTTTTTGAATTGAGAGTTGAATGCACCGGCACGGGTATTACTTATTGTAGCGTTTTTCTGGGTTCTTTTGGTTGTGAATTAAAGCACTCGATTCCACAAACAGACATACACTAATTTATTTAAAACACATCACAACTAACTTTATCTCAACTAGATAGAACATTTATGTACACCACTATTTATGTCTGACAACTTATTTACGAATTATTATGTCGCGTCATTCACTCAGCTCTGCTTCCCTGTCCCTGCCCTCGGCTTATATAATCCGCATCGCAGGTACTCGTTAATTCGAGAAAGTTCCGGTACGCCAGATAGCGGCCACTCCAGAACCTTCGGGGTCAGTCTCGCACCTCGCGTCGATGCCGAAGAGGAGTCCCTGACGCGATTACCAACAGATTGGTCTAGTAGTACCATTCATTCTTATTAAACTGCCCCCTCCCTAAAGTCATTCCCTCCCGGAATGATCTTACTGGTGGTGGATATCGATATCGGCACGAATGCCCTTTCTTGCAGAAGTAGTTCTTGAAGAAGTAGCAATCCACACTCCTTCGAGAAGGTAGCCGTCTAGGACTGTGACAACATACCAGAAAACGAATGCCTGTATACCGGAAGACTACCACAAGCATGCTTCGGATGATTCTATAGTCCAAGTTGTAAAGTCCACATGCCAGGTTAGGTATTGCCAATTTCCTCAGGTCCTCGGCAAGCAAAACTTCTCTAACACAAAGCGCTCCAGACATCCTCGTAATTCGGTTTCTGATACGAAGCTTTCTTCGTAACCAGATATAAGATCTTTCGGCTGATACTATCTTCAGTTATCTGGAGCACTTCTCCGACTTCGGGGTTAGACCGACGCAGCTCTTGCATTCCTCCGAGCTTCCTGAGAAAGACCTTTGCTATACCAATCGACACTTGCAAGTCTTCAGCCACACAGTGTGCCAGGGGATACTCTGGTGAAGTGGTAAAGAGATCTTGCTGTACTTCGCATGTCAGGCCATACCGACCATGGCCATGGTAGGTCATAAATTGGTCAAATGTCATGTCCGGTTCTGGCTGGATTTGCCGCACCACCGCATCTTCGTTGTTTCCATGGTAAGGGGCAAGTCGGTTGAAATGTACAATTCAGGCTTTACCGCGTGGTGCCTTCTGAATCCTGTAGAGAACATCATTGATGGCATCCAGAACTTTACATGGCCCATCCCAGGATGATTGAAGCTTAGCCGACAGCCCTTTTCGCCTCTTTGGGTCGTAAAGCCAAACCATATTACCGTTGTCATACCTCTGGTCTTTGCCATTAACGTCATAAACTCCCTTCATCCGGTCGCTGGCACCTTGAACTGAAACACGAACTTGGCTATGGATGGGGTCCATTCTTCTACGCAGATCACTTACGTAGTCTTCTCCGGCAATATCAGTTCTTGGTGGACAGCCCAACTTTAGATCGCATGGAAGACGAAGTTCTCTTCCCATAACTATTCGAGCCAGGGTCTCTCCTGTGCTTTCATGAATCGCCGATCGGTAAGCCAATAAGAAGAGGTGAAGGAAACTATCCCAGTATCTTTGATAGCTAGAGACTACCTTAGCCAAATATCGGTTAATGGTCCGATTCATGCGCTCCACCATTCCATCTGAGTGCGGGTCTAAGGCAGTGGTCCTGGCCTTCTTAATCCCAAGGATTTGACAGATATTTTGGAACAGATTTGACTCCAAATTACGCCCTTGGTCCTAATGGAACTCTAAAGGTACACCAAATCGACAGATCCATTCCTTTACTAAAGTATCGGCTACCGTAGAGGCTTCCTGATTTGGCAGAGCGTATGTCTCAACCCACTTGCTGAAGTAATCTATTACCACAATGATGCATTTATTCCCAGCTTCACCTGCTGGAAAGGGTCCCGCCACATCAGGGCCAGTCGTTTCAAAGGGGCTCCCGACGTTGTATTGGCGCGTCGAAGCTTTTGGTTTCCTTCGCAGTGCATTACTTGCCGCACACACAACGCATTTTCTGCACCCGTATTTCAAGTCCGCCTTGCTATCGACCCAGTAAAATCTTTCCCTCACTTATTCCAGGGTTTTACAACTCCGAGATGACCTCCTGACACACCGGAATGTATTTCCTCTAGCAGCTCCGGGATCCGAAATCAATATGATTTTATGGTAGGGGAATACTTGGCAACTTCTTCCCAGGCCTGTTTTCGTTGTTCTTTCATCCAGTTCAGAATTATTTGGAGATCGGGGTCGCCCTCTTGGTCTTAAATGACGTCTTCATTTTGCCAAATATAATTAACGATAGTGATTCTTAATACTTGGGCGTCTTTCTCCTCTGCCCGCTGGTAATGCTTACAATCATCTACACAGGGTCTCCTCGATAAGGCATCTGAATTTCCATGGATTTTTACCGCTCGATGTTCGATGTCGAAGTCAAACTCTTGCAGCCTCCCTATGCATCTTGTAACTTGACCCTCTGGATTCTTAAGCTGGGGAAGCCATTTTAAAGCTTCGTGATCGGTCCGGAGTAACAGTTTTCTGTCATAGAGGTATTTGTAGAAACGTTCCATTGACTTCACGACGGCCAGCAACTCTCTCCGGGTAACGCAATAGTTACGCTCTGGTTTGGACAGGGTTTTGCTAAAATAACCAATGATCTCATCTTCTTTGCTTTCCTGGACTTGGTACAATACAGCACCTATGCCCACATTGCTAGGTATCAGTATCTAATACAAACTTTCCTTCTGGCAGTGGATAGCTGAGTATAGGGACGCCTGTTAAAGCTTATTTCAAGTGGGTAAAAGCTTGCTGGCAATCCTGACCACATTGTTATTTGCGTTGCCCTTCTGCCAGCCTGGTCAATGGCTTTGGGATGTTATCAAATCCTTCCACGTAACGTCGGTAATATGTACACAATCCTAGGAAGCTGCGTAGCTCACGTTTGTCCTTCGGAACTGGTCATTCTTCTACAGTTGGGTTTTCTCCTTGTCAACTACAACTCCCTGACTGGAAACCACATGGCCAAGATACTGCACAGGTTCTTCATCTGGCCCCCAAATGATTTTCACATCACAATAATGTCATCAATGTAAATCAGGAACGTTTTCCATGATAGTCCTCTTAGAATCGTGTCCATCAGCATTTAAAAGGTGGCAGTAGCATTGCACAGGCCGAATGGCATCACATTAAACTGTCACAATCTAGTGCCCACTATGAATGCTGTCTTCTCCCGATCTCCAGGGGCCAATTCTACTAGCCAGTATTCGCTTTTTAGATATAGGGTAGAAAATATTTTTGATCCAGCCAGGGTATCCAGAGTGTCATCAATACGCGGTAGAGGGTAGCTGTTCTTCTACGTCACGTTGTTTAACATTCGGTAGTCCACACAAAATCTGGTTGAACCATCTTTCTTTTTAACCGAAGCTACCGGTGACGCCCATGGACAGTTCAATGATTCCCTCATTGATCATGGTGTCTATGATCTTTTCAGCCTCCTCTCTTTTAGCAAGTGGGAGCCTTCTTGCCATCTGCCGGACGAGACGGGCATTTTCCGTATTGATCCGGTGCTGGACTATATTGGTTCTCCTTTTTCTTCAGTATCGAATTCATCCCGAGATCTATGTATTAGGTGTTTCAGTTTCTTTCTTTGGTCTGGTCTTAGATCTCTGCCTGCTCACGATATTGATTCTTCCAGTTCGCTAGGAATGTCTCCTGAGTTTTCCACAGCTGGCATATTTCGAATTATTGCAGAAACTGGACAGTAGTGTCCTAGCCCCGAGCCCCTCTTCAATGACACAGGGTATTGGCTGACATTCATTAGTCTCACAGTAATATCTTTATCGGCACGCACAAGGGCCTTTGTAACTGATATCCCTCGGCCAATAGCCTCGTCACGCATCCTAGGTTCAAACATGACTTTTTCTCCGTCTGTAGTCTGGCCATCTACCGAGACATCCAATACAGCTTCTGTTCGTTCTGGGACCACGGTGTCTTCAGGCAATAGAACTCGTACGTTTCCATTTCTTCTCCGGTGTAAAATGACCTCATTTTTGACTTAAGATTCCTTCCTTAAAGTTCAACTCGATGCCCTTTGTGTCCATGATGTCCATTCCGGTGATTACCTCGTCCTCAATATCAGCTACTATCGCCGGACGTTCGAGTGTAGCTTTTCCTATTCCAAATGCGATGTTTACTTCGCCGTATACGTTTGCCCGGTCTCCCGTCGCCGTTCGTAGTCGGCATTTGGATGGTCGAATCTTCGCCGATTCTTTCATCATGTCGGGCCTTATGATAGCCTTTTTCGCACCTGTATCCAGCAGTACGGTGTGGAGTGTCTCATCCACAAAAGCATCGACAAAAACACTATTATACTGATGTTTAAGCAAGGTGACTTGGGCGGTATTAACCAGGCTCGGGCTGGGGCTTGTTGGCTACAGGTCGACGATAGCCGCTTCACATCGACCTACCTTAGTTTTCCGGAGTCTTCGAACTCGTTATCACCTGGTACCATCTGGTGGACTCGGACCTGGCTTTTATTTGTGTTTTTATTTGCTTCGAATTCTAATGCCCTAGTTAGCGCATCTACTAGCTTAGGTGGATGTGCTAGTAGTAAAGCTTGCCTCATTTCACCATCACGAAGTCCATCAAGGAATGCTTGTACTGCCAATCGCTCCATTATCCTTTCCTGGATATCGGGATATGCCAATCGTACGAACCGCGCAATATCCGCTTAAAACTGCTGCAAGGTACTCACCTGACTTCTGGAACCAATTCTTCAGTTGAGTATGGTAGAAGTGTGACCTCTTGCTCTTCGGGTGATATTCTTTGAAGAAGAGCTGCAGCATCTGTTTGCAGCGCCAAAGTGAGTGCAGTTGCCTTTTCGGTCGATGACCAACCATTTGTATTCACGGCTGCCTCAAACTGATGCCGTTAGACATTCCAAGGCGTTGTACCATCAAATTGCGGCGGTTTCATTCGCAGATGACCAGCTTACCCAACAGAAGCTCCAACCTCACTTGATTTTTCCAACGCAAGTCCACGCTGTCGTTCGTCGATGGTCTTGACATCTAAAGCGGCAAACTTGCCTAGCACTTCTTGGATTCTGTCCTCCAAAGTTTCTAAAATCCGTTTTTCCAGCTCCCAAGATTTTTCCATAATCTTATCTGCCAATTCATTTATTATATTCACAGTATGTATTTGCAAGAACCTCTCTCCTAATTTGGCTGTACTTTCGTATAACTCTAAGAGCATTCCTTCTAGGTTGGCACAATTTTCCACGAGCTTGTTTTCTAACTTGGTCGAAAGTTTTTGCAGCATTAAGCCAATATCCAATGCACCGGTAAAAATGAAAATATCCGGGTCCTCGCCTTCCTCAATCAGTACTTTGCGAAGCCGCTCCTGTAATTCCGCTTTCTTTCTAGCCGTGCCGCCAGGGTTGAAAAAAAAAACATTTTTTTCCAAAAACTTCTCTTTTAATTTGGCAGTACAATCGTGTAACTCCAAGAGTTTTCCTTTTAGATTGGCACCATTTTCCACGAGCCTATTTTCTAACTTGGCTGAGTTTTCTAAAACATCGGCACAATTTTCCACGAGCTTGATCTCTAACTTGGTCGAAAGGTTTTGCAGCATTAAGCCAATATCGCCTGCACCGGTAAATATGAAAATATCCGGGTCCTCGCATTCCTCAATCAGTGCTTTACGAAGTCGCTCCTGTAATTTCGCTTTCTTTCCAGCCGTGTCGCACTCCCTTTCCTCCAGCTCTCTTTTTAAATGGGCAATTTTCAAATGAACCAATCGCGCCATTCTTCCTTCACTGACCGTCCGATTTATTCTCACTGATTGTCCAATAATCTACACCCGACACCTGAAACCGATGTAGCATTTTTCTGGGTTCTTTTGAGTGTGAATTAAAACACTCGATTCCGCAAACAGAAATGCACTATTTTATTTAAAACACAACATAACTAACTTTAACTTAACTAGATATAATTATGTACACCACCATTTATGTCTGACTACTTATTTACGAATTATTATGTCGCGCCATTCACTCATTTTTTTGATATTATTTAGGTTTTTCGACAAGATGTTAACTTAGCACTAGCTGATCAACACTTGTCGTGAACTCGTTTGTAGTTGTACGTGTTTCATAAACAGCATGATGTTTCAGCTATCAATGTTTGGCTCTGATGTGATGTAAAATCTGCTTCAGAGATGGTATTACTTGAGGTCTAAGCTGAGGCTTAGTGAGGATTTGTGTACTAATAATGAGTGTTGATGGTAATTCCATTAGATTCTTGTCTCGAATATACTTACTTGAGATTCAAGGCTAGAAATTACTTGCATATCCAGTTTTGCTAATGCATTCTGGCAATTACATATGCAAATTTTCTGGATTTCAAAAATAAAAATAATTATATTCACTGTACACTGTCGAATTACAACAATCATAATTGCTAACAGTAATTATATACACACAACGGGGACACTGTGGAGATTTTTAGTAATTCTTCTGAGGTTATGAAAACATAAAAGAAAAAAAAACGGAAAAAATCGTAATGTATAACTTTGAACATAACCACTCTTCAGGAAGAACAACACAAATAACCCGTCTGGCACAGTTAATGGATATATGTACTTCATTGGCAGCATAGTCAGTCATAACTTTCTCACATAGCAAATATCACAGATTTATACACACCAAACTTTTGTTCATGATGAAATAGATCATGACAAAACAATGCTAATGGCGATTGAGGGAGCTAGAGAGTATAATGTAAAGTTCAATATAAAGAAGCTGCAACACAAGCTTAAAGAGGTCGAGTTCTTAGGCCATAATATATCTATGGCAGGTATAAAACTTAAAAACAAACACATAGAAGCAGTCCAAGCAATTTCAATACCTGAAAAGATGTGTATATTAGGTCTATTCAAGTTGTTTCTAAATATATACCAAATTTGTCACAACTAACACATAACATGAGACTACTATCAAAGTATAATGAAAAATTTACTTGGACAAAGAACATCAAGATGAACTTGATCGCTTAAAGATTTGAATTACTAATAAGCCAGTTCTCCAAATCTATGAAGAAAATAAAGAAATTCAGACAGACAGTTCTAGTAAGAGTTTAGGATGTGTACTGCTACAAGAAACACACCTTGTTGCATTTATATATCTTTAATAAAACATTAATAAAAAGTACAATCGAGTATAAAACAGTAACGTCTTAGGGAACACCTTAATAATTTGCCATTTACTTTCCATTTCAACTACTATCAGAGATGGAATGGGATAATTATTTTTCTGTCCGCTGACTTAACAAAAATATTACACATAATATAAAAATATATAATTCAAAAACGCGTCAAAATAACGTACTACAGCATGCGCATAATGACGGCCTACAGCGCGCGTATACAATTGGACATTCAGTAATGTCATTATGACGTCTATATTTCGAATAATCACGAAATTTCGACGACATTATGACCTGCTTGTATGTATGCTGGATAGTGACGTATGCCTCGTACGCCATACTTGTCATAATACTTTTGTGTGTTATTTTGAAGAAAGTAATAGAGTTTCGGTATAGAATCAGAAACAACCAATCAAAATAAATGCTAATAATCCAGTCTACACTTCAAGTCAGCTGCGAATTAAATAAGTTTAGTCAGTATTTGGTGTAAAAAGTTTTGACTTTTTGACCTATCAAAAATGGCTGTACGCCTGAAGGCATGTCTACATGCAAAACTGCGCTAAAAAGTGCTGAATTTACATAAAAAAAGAAAAATTATGGACATTTGAGATGTAATACATACATTCATAAAATTAGAACAGAGGTTTGAACTAAAACACATCCACTTATGGTGCATTAACGCATTGAAAATAGTAAAAAACACAATAATAACCATCAGCAACATTCACATGCTAGAATATTCACTTAGCGAGTAAAAACATGTCTACTAGTTATTTTATTGGATGTTTTTTCCAGGCTAAAGGTATTCGTACCTCTTCGGAACTCTACTGGCAGATTGCTGTACATTTTTATGAAACAGAGCAACAAAAATTTTTCACAAAAGGCGGTGTTATGCAATAGTATATTTAAATCGAATTCGGTTCTGGTGTTACACTGGTGGTCTATTTCATTCTCTGTGTATGCCGAGTTCACTTGGAAAGCTACTGAACGACCGATAAAAGGTAGTCTGAGAAAATACGTCGAGAAAAAGAACGGGCTGTCTCCCTCGCAATATATGACTTAAGAAAGCGAAAGTTTGCCATAAATTCACTTAGGGTCGATTTCACCAAGGTTGTCAAATCGACAGTCCATTATTCTCCACCTGTAGGGTAACACTCCGTCAAATACAAAGAATGAGCTTCAAGTTCCAATCAACAAATTTTAGCAACCAATAGCTATGAAATGTTGAAAACAAAATACTGTCACAGTATGAGATGACAGCTTGTCATTGAAAAATCACCAGCTCATTGAATGTTAAGAAATTAAACATAATTCAGTCAAAATTTAAAGAAATGTTTGATTTTTGAATTAAATTCATGTTTTAATTACTATTGTTACTTTTTTATTCATGTTTATATTATTTTCTTCAATTGATATGCGATTTCACTGATTCAACTGGGTGTTTTGTCCCCCAAACCTCTTGCAGACAGCCATTAAGCACCTACTTGATGACAGGCTCTACTAAAAGATATTGCTCGTTTCCAAACATTCATTCATTTACTTGCCGTTCATCAGAACCATTATGACACCTTAGATTGATATTCCCACAAAACCATTCAGGTTTTTTGATATCCATACATCCATAAAGTTGAATATTTTTCATTGTTCAGGAACTGAACAAACATCCACACTATGTTCACAGCGATTAAGAGGTTCCCAAATATATGCCTTAAAGCTACCAGCAAACCTAAAACCTGCAAAAAAACTACAAATTTGTCATATTTTTCTTTTTTCACGAGTACACATTCTAGGTTATATTTATATTAGACAGCTGATTATTGCATATCAAGACGCATCGAGTGACACATGAGTTATAAGATCAATGCCTCGAGATCGCTTTTTAAACAGTTTATTTTCGAAAATATAAAAACTCAAAAATGTACTTTTACAAAATTATTACAATGTTATCATGATGTTAACAGTACAAAGGCTTAAATCTGACTGACTGTAAAATGTGTTGAGAACAATAAAGTAAACTCTAGGTCTTCTAGGAAATTAGTAGCATCGTCGGCAGTATTCCTGGCATATCAGCAGGAACGGCTGATATAACTCCTCCCCCCTGAGATTCAACTTCGAGGAAGAATTCTTCACGGAAGTTGAATAGGATGAACTTCGTCTTCTGGTTGCTGAATACTTCTATTTCTGAGCTTCCTCCGCTTCAAGATGGTTTTCCAGAATGCGTAATTTCAGTACAAATGTCACCGAAAAGAGCATTCATTTTATGCCAAATAAGGCTCTTTTGGGGTGATAGTCTTAAATTGACCTTCAAAATATATCGGGATTGGAAAGAGATGATATAAATTAAATGACTCAGAGTATGAGATTGGGAGTGATAAAACGAATGTAATTTTGTTGCCCACAGAATAACTGGAGATTTTGATTATTTTTTCAAAAGTTGGTATGTTATCTAGTAAAACTGGAATCGCAAATTTTTCTTGGCCTAATCTTGAGCTCAATAGTTTCAGTTCTCCAAAAATTTTCTCGGTTGTAATAATGCTAGAGTGAATTGTTCCAAGACGTGCAAAAATTATTGCATTTTCAACATCTTGCAATATTGACAGAGTTACATCGTAGCTGTTCATAATTTGAGATACTGTGTCTACCATTTATTTATGCTGATCTGAATTGATTGCAGTACGATGAACAATTGCATATATGGTATTAATTTTATTATTCAGCAATTGTTCATTATGACAGACTTGCTGACAGTTTTAGTGAACTTATCAGTAAGAGACACTAACAGGGCAGTATTCTGTGTGACACTGTTAGTCAATTTTCTTTGATTATTTTGAAGCTCTTGAATTAGATTTTCGAAACGTTCGCTATCATTGGCGTCAAGGTTTCCAGTTATTGATTTGAATATCGACCCAATGCCATTTAATATGCCTCTTTTTCCTCGCTTTGTATGGGGAAATATATTATGTAACTTTTGTTCTACCTGTCCCTGAACAAATTTTAATGTTCTGAAATAATTGGACAAATATGTAGTGACATTTAAATTTGAAGAAATGATTTCTACTATACGTGAGGAGGAAATCGATAATTTTTCAATTTCAGAAATGATGGGATTCATATCATAATAATGAGTGAGTGAAAAGTCATAGTCTTTTATTTTTGCTTCACCAATTTCCACAGGAAGTAGACCTGGATTATTGTCGAGGTTACGTATAGTTATGCTATCCTGAAGTACAACCGTTATTTGCAGGAATCTGTAAATGAATTAATAATACCTGCATATATGATGTATCTGGTATTTGAAGAAGTATAACTTGTTACGATAGATGATAATATTTCGAGGAGAAAAAGTTTCCAGTTATCCATATAAGTGCTTTGTTGCATTTTTCAGAAACTAGCTGCGTCATTTTATAAGACAGTAGACATCAAAATTCAATTATTATTTGGTCATCGGTGTGAAACACCTAAAACGGAGACCAAGAGTGCGAACGTCTGTTCCATGCCGAATTTTATTACAAGGATTCATGAAATGAATCAACAGAATGTACAGTATCTGAAGCCTTCGTGTACACTGCTTTAAAATCATCAAATTGTCTCCTAACTTTAGCGACAACATGACGTCTAGTTCTGTTGCGCTGCTCAAAATTCTTGGCAGTTTTACTATTTTTGTTCCTATTCTTGGGGTCAACTAGATGCTCTGGTATTTGACAATTTTGTAAAATTTTTGACTGATTCTTTGATTTCTTCATACGAATTTCACCTTCACATACTGATGTCTTTGTTTCATTGATTCACTTTGTGTGGCTCAACAGATAAAAAATTGAAATTGTCTTCAACATTTAACTAAAGTAACTTGATTCTCGCAAAAGGGGTAACTAGATAGCCATCTCCAAAGTGTAGGGCGGCCTTTAATTCTATGAGATTGTCAATACCAATTGAACCATTGAATACATCGTTGAACTTGAATAGGTAAAATTTCAATTTCTTTGGATGAGGCAAGTTGAAAATTGTAGATGCTGGTATTAGAGCACTAAACTTGTGTGTTGATCTGTGGGATACACCTGAGACAGTGAAGGGTTCCTCCATAACCTGATTTGGAAAAAAATTGAGAGCAATTTCTGAACCTATAAAAGATCTACTTGAACCAGAATCTATCAAAATTTTGATATTACACTCTGGAAAAACTATATAGCTCAATCCTTTTGTGTTTCTAGCATTGAACGATATAATTTCACTGTTTATGGCGGTTGAGTAACCTGGCTGGCTGAGGGAAAATTTTCATTTCCTGACGTCCCGGTTGAGTTGAGCATGTCAAGTTCATTATTTTGATCGGCATTGTAATGGTCGTATTGACAAATTTTTAGGTTGGGGTCGTCATAGAATTCATCGTAATTATTTTCGACGTTAGTAGCAAAATTGCCTGTATCATAAGTTTTATATGCGTTATCATTTAACTCGGTATTATACAATTCCTCAAAGATAAAATTTTGCTGAGGTTGAGGTGTGTTCGCCGGAATTGGAGCGAATGATGGACGTGTTGTGTTTCTTGTGCTGACACTCATCGGTGTCGGCCTGGGAAGTTTTGAAGAATTTGGCTTAAAAACGTTTGTATTCGAATTCTTTGGTTGTTGGTTGCCAAAGACTTCAGCGTTAGTCGGGAAACGCTGATTTAAGTTTGGCGTAGGTTGAATTCGCATGGGTTGAAATGGGAATTGCGCACGAAAAAAGCTATTAGGCGTACGAGAATTAAAGTTTTGATAAGGCATATTAACTGGGCTGAATTGGAGAATTTGTAAAACTCTGTGAATCTGCCCTAACTCTATATGAAACGTTTTGGAAATAATGCACATTTTGTTCTTCAATCACTAATTGAAGGGCTTCGATCAAAGAGGTTGGTTTCATGCACCTGACAGTGGTGCCCAATGGTTCTTTCAAGCCTGAAAGGAAAGTCTTTAACGCATGTTTTTGATACAAATCGCGTTTTATTGCTTTACCACTTTCGGATATTGACGTAGCTACACAGATTGTTTAAAATATGCAAACATCTTTCGTGAAATTTTTGAGGGCTCTCATTTTGATATTGCTTTAGTAAGCAAAGGTCTCTATGTAAGCACGCTTCATCACGTTGGTCAGAAAAACTAGTAATTAATAAAGTTTCGAGTTCACTCTAGGTGTTCACTGAATGAATGTATATTAAAGATTTGGCATGTCCTCTCAGTTTTAAAAGAATGGAGTTCAATAAAAATGTATTTTGAAAATTACTTGGATTGGAATGATCATAAAAATTGTCAATCAAGGATTTGCTTACACGCAAAAAACGATTGAGATCGTTACTGTTGCCGTCAAATTCAGGCACACAACATGAGTATTCGGGCCTAAAAGTAGCCATAGTTGTAGTGATACTTGTAGGTATTGAACGTACAGGAACTTGTGAAAGTATGGGCTCACTTAATATATTAGAGTACCGTCGATTATTTGGAGAGTCAGTATTAAGGCCCAAATTCTCAAGGACTTCCGATATATCAATACTAATTGAAATTTGAAGCGATAAATGAAAAAAAAATAAACTGCACTTACAACACTAAGAAAGCTATCTTTGGCATCTCTTACTCCTATAAAGATCCTAGCTGGTTCTGCAATGTTGTCCTCCCCAGGCTGGAATCCTTGCGAACTTGGGCAATGTGGTCCCAAATGCCGATGCCCTTCGTATGTAGCTGTTCACGCCGGTTCCTCGGTGGATTGGATATCCAAAAATATGAATCCACTCCAGTGCTCACTGCCACTACACGAACGCCACCAGGTCCAAAAGGCCGGATAGAGTCCCGAAAAGTCCCGTCGCGACGGTTTGCGAAAGTCTTTCCCGGGTCGCGTATTCCTGATTCTACTGGATGACTGCGCCAGTTATAAGATCGATGCCTCGAGATCGCTTTTTAAAAAGTTTATTTTCGAAAATATAAAAACACAAAAATGTACTTTTACAAAATTATTACAATGTTATTATGATGTTAACAGTACAAAGGCTTAAATCTGACTGACTGTAAAATGTGTTGAGAACAATAAAGTAAACTCTTGGTCTTCTAGGAAATAAGTAGCATCGTCGGCAGTATTCCTGGCATATCAGCAGGAACGGCTGATATAACTCTTGTGTGGGATCTGTCAACCCTTGGTCCCAGTCACAAAACATATACTCTGAGGAAGGTTTAATTCCATGCTATTCAATGACAACACGGTGACTTGTGTGGTTGTCAGCGGCCATTCTGTGAGGGTGCGACATGGTTGCCAGATTGTGCATTAATATCCCGTTGCACCCCCCTGATCCCAGTGGAATAAGCTCCGCCAACTGTTGAAATATACTCTACTATGCTTTATAAGAGTATTCGTGGAATTTTTCCCAAAATCGTACAACACTTGGAAATGTAAATGAAAATTTAAAATTATTTCCATGACGCCGCAAAATAGCTCCGTCGGTACCTCGGGTTATACATATTGACAGTAAGGATGTTCGATATGATCCTATATTTAGAAGTATCAATACATTTCACTAGTATCGTCATCTTTCGATCCGGACTGTGTCAGAAAGAGTGACTGCCATTTGGCTGCGACATTACCCTGCCAAATCAGACATATCTTTCATCATTTTCAAAGAAATTGTACAAAATCTTCAAATTTGTGAAGTTAGCGAGTTTCACTTTATACGTTGTTACCAGACATGCCCAAATCATCATCATCAGTTGCTGTCGTGACATTCATCCCAACCACTGCATCCCCACGGCAAGGCGACCTGTATGTTAAATTTGTATTGAGAGGGCAGCGGGTTATGCTATAAATCATATGTCACAGTTTTTGTGCACTGATTGCAACGGTTAGATGATACCAAAAATATTTTCATAAATAGGAGATCTTTCCCATTCCGGATCGAACATGATACCTAGTAAATTTACATGAAAAATCCTCTGCATGTAGGTATATAAGAGCTTTCTTATATTTGTTTATCAATTTGATGATACAACACATCTGCTAAAAATGATCATAATCAGGATAGTAAACTATGACGAAGGTCGACTGTATGTAAGAATTTTCATTTCATTTGCAATTTGACGACAGACCATGACGGTGTTCACATTTTTCAAATATTCTTCAGGAAGTGTTACCAGTCTAGCTCCAACTATCATTAGTACTATGTTTGTATTCCTACTTCAAATTAAAAACCAGCAAATGTAAAAGGTTCATGTCGCACCCTTCTCCACGGGACGTGATCATCGTTAGACTTGGCAACCCTGCAAGTGACAGATAGATAACCCCACCAGTGAAAAAGGCAATGAAACAATAAACATTTATAGTTTTTATGATTTTTGGACTTAAAAGACAATATTTCTGAGACATTTTTCATAATTTTTTGTCTATGTCCATAGTAATTGCATTATGGAGATGTGGGATTGACACGTCTTATACATATTATCTGTGTTATAGGATCGAGAGGACAATGTTTCTATTACTTTGAAGAAATTCATTAACCCGTAAATTAATAAATGATTACTATTATGATGTAAAGGAAGATGAGGAATTGGATGAAATGTATTTCATATTCTATTTTCTTGCAAAATACAGACAAATCCACACTATTCAACAGGTATGTAATGATAACAGTATATTGAACTTAAATTCGAGATTACCATGTATTAACAAACGTCCAAATCTGCTGCCAAATTTAATAGCCAGAAGATCGACCTATTATTTGCCGCATTCCCATTGGCTTTGGGGATAACTAATTGTCAAATGTACACCTATAACATAAATCAAAATACATGAAAGTTGACCTGTTTTCTCTGTACAAACTCATCATGTTGGAATCAAAAAGTGGTCTTGTTTATAACACAGTCGAATTTTCACGATTTTATTCAATATTTTAATAGAAATCACTGATATTCTGAGACCTTTGACAGCTTCTGTCAAATTGCATTTCGATAAGGTATTTTCCCATTGGTCCATAATATTAATGTTGGTGAAATCGACCTTTAGTGCAGTAGTAAGAGGCTTTGTGTTATAGTTGCTTTTGACGTTAAGAATTTCTTTTACATGGCACAACAGCAGAAAATCGTCGAATCTCTCGAGAAGATAGACACCCCTACCTATATATTGAACATGCTAAAGAGCAATTTCACGAGAGGGCAGTGATGGTAGGGCAAAAGATGATGAAAGTAACCATGGGAGTGCCGTACTGCCGCCGTAAACCAGAAGATAGTAGCGATGAGAACTTGTTGTAACCCTTCTCGAATTGTACCGTTTTAAGGGAAAAGAATGCTCTTGGTTTGTACCTGGTTAAAATTGATAATATTGTAACAAGAATAATTAGTACTACAGCTCTGTTGGGAATCGTGACTCTCATTCGATGCGAGACTGACACCGAGTGGTACTACGAGCGACATCTGTTAAGAACCGCGCCAGGGACTTCGAGATCGACGCGAAGTGACCTCGAGGATTCTGGACTGACGCTATGTGGCTCATCGGAACTTTCTCAAACTAACGAGTGCATGCGATGCGGAATATATAAGTCGACGGCCGGGTGAGGGAAGCAGGGTGGAGTTGAGTGAATGGCTTGACATAATAATCCGTAAATAAGTAGTCAGACATAAATTGTGGCGTACATAAATGTTCTAGCTATTAAAAGTTAGTGGTGTTGTGTTTTAAATAAATTAGTGCATTTTTTCTTGTGCAATCCAGTGTTTTTAATCCTCACCCAAAAGAATCCAGAAAAACGCTATAACATTTTCTAAAGGATTCACTGAATTTACCAAAGATGCCTACTTATAAACAAAAAAAGCATATGCTGTTACGTCAGAATTGTCTGAATTGCTGTTTATTTAATTGATAACACATTAAGTACTACGCGATGTTTCTAATCGCACGTTCGGCGTATGTATATATCTTTAGCATACGAAACCTATAAAAAAGCTTTACAGTTTTTTCACAAATATACTAAATGATCGACGAAGAGTAATTAAAAATATTATGAGTTCGGTGTGATTATGTGTATCTCCTACAGTACCTGCTATCGCTATTGCTTTGGTTATAAATCAAAGCACAGTATCTGTATGGCTTCTAAGCAAGAATACAGTAAGTACGGGGCATTTACTGTGTTTAAATTTATTGATGTACAGATGCTGTATTCTAATTTAAGATGATAGTCAAAATGCTAGATACTGTAACAGAAAAGTTTAGATTTTCGGTATTTATCATGATATATCCTGTATTTTATCATCGAATAAGCTTCCTCTACGTACCTTTCATAGTATAATGTCGATATCTCATTTTCGCATTTTTGCACCTACTGCGTTCTGGCTTATGACGGCAGCGCAGGGCTCCGTCCTAGGGTCGTTGCTGTGGAACGTGTTCTACGATGGGGTTCTTCGGTTACAGATGCTGCCGGGAATTCGCTTGAAGGACTCTTAGCATAGGGAATCACGAGAAATACTATATGGATGCAAGAAAATGGCTTGAGGTTGGCTCCTGATAAGACGAACGTAGGTGTACTTTCCGGCAGACAGAACCTAACTTCATTAGCTGTAAGAGTTAATAATTCCTAGATTCGGAGCCAAAATGCAATTAAGTATCTGGGTGTGTGGCTTGAAAAAGATCTGAAAATGATTAAGCATATAAGGCGCATCACTGACAGGGTAAATAAGGTCATAGCATATCTCTCTAAAAAAATTGAGAAGATGCAACAGCCGTCACAAGAAGCAATTACAACTTACGCTGATATAGTTAAAGTTTCAGGGTCTTCAGCCATTAATTCGCCTACATCAGTGGTAAAATATAAGCAGCAATGCTTACCATTGCAAACACGAACAGCAAAAAAACGATCACCAGTATTAAAACCCACAAATACAGTCATTGTTAAGACTAATAACCAACAAGAGTGTAATAACACAAAGAAAGGCATCGCAAAATTTGTGAATCCTACCAGTTTGAAAATTGCAATTGAAAAAGTTTATGATTTGAAGGATGGTGGGGTGAAAATCCAATGTAAAACAAAAGATGATATTTACATAAGGAAGTAAAATCAAAAATGCCAGAAACATATACAGTGGAAACTCCAGAAATAAGTAAAAAACGACAAATAAATATTATTGGATTTTGTCAAGCATATGCAGCAGACGAGCTAATAAATACTATAAAATCACAAACTGAATCTTTTCAAGAAAATTCACATATGAGAGTAATCAGAGAGTCAAGAAAATGAAAACTAAATATCAAGCAATTTTAGAAGTGTATGGCTGTGACCATTAAGTGTGTTATGAATGATGTTTATCGACATGTCTCTTTGGTCTGTTTTCGAGTACTTCAATGTTTTGCGATGCTATCAATGTACCGGGTTTAACCACAAGCTAAATACTGCAAAAAATCAGGAAGATGTATTACTTGTGGATTAGAAGGACATTTAGCAGAAAACTCTAGTACCATTGAAGTGTAAAAATGCTGCCCAAATTGTGAAAGTGCAAACAAGGATTTTAATCTAGGATTATCTTTTTATCATGGACCATTTGACAAAAATTGTAAAGTATATAAAAGGGAAGTTGAGCGTGCGTCGGAAAAACTTAGTTATACAAATGAATACTCAGGCCAGATTTGCAAAATGTGGCTAAATCTGTAAGTAGTGAATATAACTCAGTATACCATTTGAACATACAAGATGTCCTGAATAATATAGATGACTGTCAACAGTTTTTGAGATGGAGAAAACCACTGGTATTATGTCTTACCGAAACACATACTGGATGTGTAGTGATTTATGTTTACCACAAAATACAGATTAAATTATTCGATTGTACCACTTTAGACTATGCATATTGGTATGCACATATACAGTTCAAATTATTGGGGTAACGTTATGATCTTTGTACTTTTTACCGTTCACCAAACAGTGATGCGGATATACTTTTAATGTCTTTTGAAGAAAAATGCGAATATGAAGCTCCTCACGAAAATCACGAATGAAATTAAGGAGTTCAAAGCGCGTCACCGTCAACGAAGGGCCGAGTCATGGCGAGCCCGCGATTCAAATAAACAATTTTACTGTTTTTATTAAAACGTTTAATTGTTTAAGTGTACTATTTCCAAATAAACTAATTTATCTAAACTAAATAAACAGTTTAATTAAACAAGTATATGGTTTGCTATTTTCAAGCAAATTACTTTGATAGTATATTACTTTCAATTAAACTGGTTCCAGAAAATTAAGTTCATTTAAACCAAATAAATTAGCTACTTGAAGTAATTAAATAAGTTATTGCAAGTAATGAAAATTTTCCAGAACAGGTGGTGAATTGACGATGTATTCTCAATATATGCTGTCGAAATAAAAATGTTGGAAAATACACCATTCCATTAACCTAATCCTCTATTGATATACGATTTCCATTCCAGCTATACCAAGGCCTGCCTTGTCGCGTCTGTGATCTTCATACTCGATAAGAAGACTGAAGTGATATCTGCTCCCCATGCTCTCGTCTACTTCGGCATTGTCATATTCTTCGTCTACTTTAAGATGTCTTCCATTATCCTGGGTATCCATGACCCTTTTGTACCTTTCGAAAATCTGATGTGCGCCTTGTTCTTTGGTGGAATCTGGGATAGTCTTGCAAAACTATTTGGAAGAGGACAGTTGAAAGAAGGAGAAGTCAAGGATTCAAAAAAGACAAATTGATTTGATGCCAACAGGTAAATTTCAATAGTAGTCAGCATTTTGTTTCGTGTTAGTTTGGATTGGGTTTGCATGTAAACTATAGAGATAGTCTGACTTATCGCTGCAATGCTGTCCACAAATATGAGTAGATTGATATATTTAATGAATGATTGCAACTTACATGTTAAATCGACAATACAGGATGTCCCAGGATAAGTAGCTTATATCTCAGATGCATATACAAGGTGTCCTCAAAGTTGGATTTACAGACCGTATAGGTCAGAAAATAAGAAGCATGTTATACCAAAGCTTTAAGATATTCGAGACTATGCGAGTCAGTATTTAAATCCGGCGTCGCGTGGTGTCTAGGTTAAGCTAGTTAATAAACAAACCGCATTTGAAAAACCGAAATTGGCACAATCCTAAAGCAATAACGTAGTTATGGATTTGATAATACCATCTTCAAGATCCTATTGATACTCCGCGGATGTACTCAGGTAGTAGTCGGCCTCGATGTTTCGTTCCATCAGAGCAGCATATGTTTGCTTATATTATGTAACACCCGTCAGGTTGAAGACATTTGAAGACCTAGACAGCCCCAAATGTTGAAAATTTAGGAAGAGGTAAATAAACTCGTGTTTTTGAATCAATCAGCGACAACTTCAATCAGTGTTTACAAACAAAACATGTGACAGGTCAGTGCTTGAAATTCATTACCAAATGAATGATGAGTGTGTTCTTTCAATTTATTTTTTACGTGTTCGGTGTTGTTTTGCTGCAACATAGCTTTGTTATTGCAAACGTAGGAGTAGTTGACTCTGTAAAGGAAACTTCGAACGTTCACATAGTATAAAAAATGCCACCTGTTTCTATAAAAACTGTCTTATCGTTATTATTAATGGACAAAAGCGATTTTTTAGAATATCTGAATCTGAGGAAATGTGCTTCTTATTTACCACCGATGAAATGGGCCGTTTTTACAGGATTTACAGTTTCATCAATTACGATGCTGGATCCGGTGGAAATATAGTGGTTCTGATAACACATTCTCAACTAGCGACCCAAAAAACTCTAGGTAATGGATTTTTAAGGATTATCTGCTGTATACGTCGACGTAACTATATAGTATTGAAACAAAACTGAAAAAAAACGGCTCATTTTCTCAAAATGAAACAAGAATAAATGAGATAGCGGAAAACGCCATTTATCACCAGAATCGACCACCGCGGAGAGCGCATGGTTGAAGTTTCTGGCTTAAAGATATGGTCTGCTTGCCATTGGACAAACTAAACATGATGCTTTCGTCCCTCCGACCAAAGGGCAACCAAATATGGCTTCTTGGCTACTCACAGGCATGGTTTAGGCTTGGCTTCTTGTTTATGCATCATGCTTACTTTATTCAATGACAAGTAGACCACATTCACTATACAGCCAGAATCGACAGCCGTGTAGAGGTTATATGGTGACTGGTCTATTACGTGAAATGAGATCACAGTTCTAACAAATAGCAGCTACGCACTCTCCGCAATAGTCGATTCTGGTGATAGATGGCGCTTTGCGCTGTCTTATTTCGATAGACCATACCACCGAGATACAGGATAGATGCGATGCTTCTGTTCGTTGTCCCAGATACCAAGCCTAGACCATGCTAATAAGTACCCAAAAAGCATGGAACAGCTGTCTGTGGTTGGCTGTGTTTTGTTCGGATGGACGAAATCATCATGTCTACTTTAAACAAGAATATTTTTTCTAGTTTAAGGGTCTGGTCTTTCAAACATGTACTTTTTTTATACATTAATTCATCATCACATTAAGGTTGAAAAATATTAGCAGTATTGAGTTACGCCCGTCCATCCCTGGCAATCAAAATGAGTTAATTGTTATCCACGGAAACTATCATGTAAATCCTCAATTGGTTACAATGCTTTTAGAATTTTGTTCGATATTATAGTATGGTATTCTGGTTACTTTGGTGTTTATTTGAAAACTTCCCACCAGGGACGGACATTTCCAAAAACATGTGGGATATCATGGCAGCTTTCGATGATGCGTTCACGAAGTTCATCCAAACTTTCATCTTGGGGAGTAAACACAATAGATTTCAAATGGCCCCATAGAAAAAAGTCTAATGGCGTCAAATTATTCCATAGGCCCGCTTCGCCTTATCCATTTATGTGGAAACTCGTCGTCTGGCCATAGCGACGTCTTGCTAGAAATATATTTCAGCCTCATCAAGTATAGGGTTTCCATCCTCTTCGATTTGGTTTTCAATGGTATCTTTGATAAGCGGATTGATGGTATTTTCCAATATATCCAAATAAATGTCTCCATTCAAATTTCCATTAACAAACAATGGCCCAATCACCTTGTTTCCTAAATTGCTTCCCATACATTAATTTTTTTGAGAGTACTGGGTATGCCTTTCTACAAAAGCATAATGATTTTCATTAATCCAGTAAGTGCAGTTATGCGTATTAACAAATCCATTTAGATAAAATGTGAATTCATCACTGAGGCAGATATCCTTTACATGAATGGTATTATCATTAATCGCTGCAGTTATTTGTTAACAAAACTCAACTCGCCTATCGAACTCATCTGCGGTTAACTCTCGCAATATTTTCATTTCGAATGGATGGAGTTTATGGAGTTTAGTAACTGTGTAGTGTACAGTTACCAGTCGCAGCAACAATTCTGCCTAATGGGCATTAGAATTTATTCCAAAATGACCCAAAACATCAACTTGAGCGGCTTCATCCAAAACTCCACCATGATCACGTTTTTTATTTGCAACAGTTTGAGTCCAAAATATACTTATGCGAAGTTATCTTCCCCGGATGTTTGGCGTTAAACGTGACGGCAGTTTGCACATTGATTTTGGGCACCATAAATTAGAACCATTTCCACTCTTTCGGCTAGTGTATAAACCATTTTGGAAGTAAAATCTGAATGAATGAATTAATATTTACTATCCCAAGATTGTCTCAAAGGTAACTGACAGCAAATTAATGACTTTCTTCCCCTTAGCAACAATTTACTAAACAGGTATAACAATGAATACAGATCGCCCAGGATATGTGTTGATGAAAACAAAGGGGAAAATAATTCGGGTTGCTATTTGGTTGTTGCCACGTCTAATCTTCCAAATGTTGGTAGTTTCAAATTATAAACGAATTGTAGATTTGGCAGACCCTAATGGGCAACATTTTGAAAACTTATTGAGATATAAAGAGATATTTTTGTGTATTTTTGTTATCTATCTGAACAAATTAACATAAATAAAGGTTTTTCTAATTTTCTCGAAAACGAATCTACCGATTCAAAAAAATCAAACGTCAAAGTAAAAGACTACGAAGGACCTTTTAAACAAGCTATTACTCGAAGTAGTCTTTGGTTAAAAAGTTGTCCCCCTTGACACATTTTTTGACGTGTCTCGGTGTTTGTCTTTTAATCAGTGGTTTTCGTTAATTTCGCGGTGGGAAGTTTTCAAATGAGATGTATGTCATCCATTTCTTATGCTTACATGTTTTCATGCTGATGTTGTCTAACTCTAATACCACAGCTTATATAACAATCAGCTATGAAACTCTCCAATCAGTGCCAAAAATGGCAGTCGTTTCGGTGGAAAAAATCGCATGTAAACTCTCCTAGACAACGATGAAAGAGGTTCTAGTGCTCAGCAGCAGCCGATGATGCTACGCAACCTACTAGCGGCCGCATATATTCTGTGCAATCAGAAAAAATATAATACTCCGATACGGTCTAGTTTAGTTTGTACCAACCAAAACTAAGAAGGAATATAGACTATTTATTTATGAGAAAGCTTTAAAATAAATTTGTATTGTTGGATGTATTCACAATAAACAGAAAAATATTTACTTTTGCCATGCATTCTTTGAGGCCGCGATATTCTTAATCCATTGCATTTTCAATGTAAACACTGTTAAAAACACCAGGCAAACACAACATCCACTGAATCACAAAAAAAACGAGAGCAGACCAACAGCAAAGTGACCACCAACGCAATCAAACCTGACACTTCTGACTAATCCCCTAGAACATTGCTACATATAGGGCGAGTTTTAAATGTGTAAGCGGCCAGTAGTATATGTCTTGTGAAGCCGAGTAGTCTCTTGTGTAACTGAAGGCGCGAAAGAAAGAAAGTTGGTTGAGTAGCACGATCGCATCTGGATGATTATGCGTATTGGTCTGTATGTATATAAAATTAGTGATATTTGCTATGTGAGAAAATTATTACTGTATATGCTGCCAATGAAGTACCTGTATATCTATTAGATGTACCCGATGGGTTATTTATATGACAAGACAAGTTATGTTCAAAGTTATAAATTATGATTTTTCCCGTTTTTTTTTTGTGTTTTCAAAAACTTTTAGGAGCATTACGGATATCGCCACCGCGCCTACGTTGTGTGCAATTAAGCCACATCACAGAAAAATTAGGAATGACGCATCACACATCAAACATTTTCGCAATGCCTCACATCTAGGCGCTGATTTGTATTTTCTCTTGACATCGCAAAATAAATTTCTATAAAATCTAAATGACTGGAAATAGAAAATAATGTAGTACCTTTTCACTTCCATAAATATTCCGGTATGTAGCATATTTTCTCACCTATTCCTTCACCAATCAGGCATTTTCTTATCTCTCTCATTTTTGAAATTCAGCAAATATGCATAAGTAATTTACAGGATGAATAAGAAAAAGTGGATGCGCAACTAATTTCTAGTTTTGAATCCCAAGTAAGTGTATTTGAGACAGGAAATCAATAGATATATATATATATATATATATATATCTACACAAATCCTTACTATAGTTGTAGTCACCATTCTTGGCGGTTACATCATCAACGCCATATGAAATAAATAAACAGATCTAGTCTCCGTACCATGGGCGGATCTTGAGTTTAGAGGTCGTGATATGTTGTCCTCTACTTCTCATAATATCGTAGAAAGTATTCCTAATTTCTGTTTTAACGACGTCACTTACATCATCGATCTTGCATTTTTTGATTCTGTCAGTTTCCCCAGGCGTTACTCTGGGCAAACCTTTCTCATTTTCTGATTTTATTCGCTGAACGCTGCGCAGACTAATCTTCAGTGCATCTGCTACTCTCTCCAATACGCATGAAGTGGCTAACAGGGGACCACTGTTTTCATTCTCTTCCTGGAAATAATCCTTCTCCATTGATCGTATTTCCTGGCATTGTACAATTTTATATTGAAGATTTATAACAGGACTACCTAGATTGCACGCCGATGTCAAGTAAGTTGTCACTCTGACAAATATGATTGAAGGGCACTCATACGTAACGACAAAGTTTTCGAAACGGAGACACACACCACGAAAAACGTATGTCTTTGAGCTTACCGAACAAACGTTAACACACAGGGGTAGGTTGCATGTGTATTTATGAGGCAGATGGAGATATACGTATAAAGGGGATACTGGTAGTTTTACTTTGACCCGCCAAGAACGGTGACTACAACTATATGCACCTATGCACTGCCGTTTCCTTCTAGCTATGGTATGCATACAACTAACAGCTTAGACCTCCAGTAATGCCATCTCTGAAGCAGACTTTACATAACATAAGAGCCAAACATTGATGCATCATGACGTTTAGGCTACACGTACTACTACCAAACGAGTTCAAAACAAGTGTCCATCAGCTAGTGCTAAGTTAACATCTTGTAAAAAAACCTACAGAATGTCACAAGACATCGACATATCACTTTTCAAGATACTTAATACCCATGCGCGTCTGTCCCTATTTGAGAAGTTACTGTTTGGGAACTATGGGATATGAAGCTCATTTTGTCAAAAAGTGATCTGACTTACAAGCTATATAAGCTCAGTGCTTGTTCGTACAAAATATCCCGTAGCTTTATAGCAATACTAACTGTATAGAATGCAATATCAAGGTTTTATTTCTGAAGAGGCAATTTCAAAATGTACTAAAACATTATATGATACTTCATTTGAAACAAATATGTGTTGGCATCTAGATATAAATCACTCTGGGGAGAGAGGCATATTTTCCTGGTAATGAGCGTATATAGCTGCCTACAATTTGTATCACTAACTTTTTGAGCTCCTTTAAATATCTGAACTGTGGACTGATTACACATTATAAGATTCGCCCTGTATGTAGAAGCATTCTAGTTGAGAAGTCGTTTTCAGAAGCTGGTGGATTGCTCTCGTTTTTTCCGCGACAAATACAGCTAAATTCTTGTGATTTAGTGAAGGTTGTATTTGTCTGGTGTTTTTAGCACTGTTTACAATGGAAATGCAATGGTTTGATTATGACGTAGCAGCTTGATTTTCCGTTTATTGTAAATACTTCCACCATTTCAAATTTATTTTCAAGCTTTTCCATAAATAAATGGTACTCCGTCGCTTCTGTTTCGACAGACATACTCCTTTTTATTATTGATTCACACATCATTTACGATTGCAAAGAAATTCTGCGGCCGCTGGCATGATACGAGTATGTAGCAACACAGGCTGCTGCTCATTACTAAAGGCTCTTTCATCGTTATACTAGGTAAATTTACTTGTGATTTTCTCAACCAAAATGGCGGTCGATTTTGACACTGGCAGGAAAGTTTCATCGCTGATTGTTATCTAAGCTGTGTTAATACTCTATGCTTCTTACCAATACTGGGTGTTTCAAATTCGACCCTCACAGAGACAGAAAAAACTGGATTCTCCCAAAATAGATTCAATTTTTTCCTGACTATCTGTAGTGGTATTTTTAAAATAAATTTCACATTAATGTTGCCATTTTTTCACCTGTATAGGATGTCGTACTTAGAATTTCAATATGACGTTTCGTCACTTACCCTTCAGCTTTAACTTTATTTTTTTTTATGGACGATTGGATTTTTGCATCGATGAGAGTTTTTAATTCATAATTCCAAAAATGTATAGTATACATTGACATTCTCAAATCTTAATTATTTCTTAGTTGTTTCAGAAAAACAGAATTTTCTAGGTAGGCCTTGAAATTATCAGATTCGTATACCGGACCAGAGCTCAAATTGTAACACAGAGTTTGGAAGACTGAGAAGAAGGGAAATATGTACAGAGAAGAGTCAGGCTCTGCCTACAAAACAACCTACATTTGGAACATCTGTTGTGATTTACCTGTGCTTATTTATGATTTAGCCTGATCACATTAGCACATTTCCCCGAAATAAATTGTAAAGTTTGGTTTTATTGATGCAAGTTGTTCAATGGGGTATTTAAAACATTCACGCATAAAATGGATACACCAATTTTTTATTCGGCAACAAAGAATGAGAGAATGTGTCTTTGGGAGTCAATCTATAACAGTGCTGACAGGAACGAAAAAACTTTTTAAATGAGATTTTTAGGTATTTACGAGACCTACATAAAGAGAGCAGATGTAAAAAGAACGGACTAATAGCAAAAAGGTTATTGCCGAAAACGGAGGCAAAATGCAGGTTCTGGCACTTGTTGGTAATACGACGATAATTTCATTTAAATACTTGAAATTCTTCAAATTCGTAGGCTTCATACTAAATAACCACATCAAAATTGGAGTAGATTGGTCAAGTAGTTTTTGAGAATTTCTAATTGTTTGTTCCAGAACAACTGCTTTCCGGCCATCACTACTAATTTATTGAGCAATATACAGGGTTCGTTTAAGGGGCATTTTATAGCAAAATACTCGAAAGTACCTAGTTGATATGAATCTCAAACCATTCCGAAAGATAAATGTTATTTTTATGCGAAAAACAAAGGGTTACTTTTTTCTTCTAAACAAACTGAAACATTTCGTATTTTTGAGTAACTGAACAGATGGTCTACGATATTCGAAAAACATACGTTATTATACACATTGATGTGCGGATGTGATATCTCATTTTTTAAAAAAAAAAACAGGATTTCCTCATAGTCTTATATATACATGTTTAGAGCTGAAATATTTACACGGTCACAGATGAGTCTTGAGGTTTATAAAAAAATATGCTTCATACTCAATGGACTGAACTGTTTATAAAGTCAGCAGGCAAACTGAAGACACAAGTCAAGTCTTAGCCTAGTTAGTATGTAGCATGTGCTAAATAGCTACATTATTCATGGCTGCATGACTTTTTCAGATAAGTAGGCCACGAAATCCAGTTTCTTTACAAAGAAGTATACTAAGTGACATATAAAATGCAACACCCGCAATTATTTACTGAATTTTGATAAAAACCTGAAAACATATTTGCTATCATGGAAGTATACGCTCATAAAATGTTGAATGCATTCCGAGATGTTCTTTTTTTATAAAGGCTTTTTTGTTATCATATCAGGATCCGAACAATTTGAACATGTTTACTCAATATTCAGTGATTTTTCTGTGTTGGTTCCATTTTTTCATTGTTGTTTCATTGCTTTATCATGCCTAGAGTCCGCAATCGCGCTAATTTCACTAAACTTTCCGAGTTTGAGGGGGGTCGGATAATCGGGTTACGTGAAGCCGGATTTTCTTTTAGACAAATCGCTAATCAGGTGAATCGAAACGAAGCTACTGTAATAAGATATTGTCGAGCGTGGTTCACAAGAAGTCCGAAATAGACGAGTTAGAGGTACTGGACGTCAAAGACAAACTACAGCGCGACAAGATTGTTATTTGAGGAAACTAGCACCTAGAGATCGATTTTCTACAACAAGGACAGTTGCGAACCAGTGGTTTGCTGCTGTCAAAAGGGCAATAACAATGAGGTCAGTTGATCGCCGAATAAGGTCTTTTGGACTGTTTTCATACCGTCCCCATATTGTACCTTGAGAGATTTAAATGGAATATGGAATGGAACTGAGTCGTGTTCCGCAATGAGTCCAGCTTCTGTTCGGGCACACATTGTGGCCGTGCAAGAGTAAGGAAAATACGTGGTGAAAGACGCAACGTCCAATATTCCATCGAACGGCATAATCGTCGCACTGTGGGTGTTATGATATTGGGTGCCATTGCTCACGGAAGCATGTCACGATTAGTGTTCATTCGAAGTACCATGACTGCCCAGCGCTATATCCACGAAGTTTTAGAGGCACATCTGCTTCCCATTTTGGAAACATTACAAGATGCATTTTTTAAGCAGGACAATGAACGACGTTATGTCGCACGTATCAGTTTAGACTTTTTGAAGCGTCCGGAGTATATCTGCTTCAGTGGCCCCCTCGATCACCAGACCTTTCTCCCATCGAACATGTATGGGGTATGATGGAAAGAAGGTTGAAAAAGTCACCGCACCCTCCACAAAACATTGGAGGCTCTACGAAACCAAATTCAGATGTCCTGGGACACAATACACCAAGAAGGACAGAGGAGCTTCAACAAATTATTAAGATTAAGGTGGGATATCTCACCTATTTTGCGAATTCCAAGACAAACTTTTAATCACTTTCTATTTATCAGTAGACCTAAAACTAGTGAGAGTATGCTCAAAATTACAGCACTCCTTCTATGTCATTTAGTATACAGCGTGACTTTGAAGTTGAGTCATTAATTTTCAGATAATGATTGTATAAGGAAGATAAACCAAAATATGTGTGTAAAAATAAAAATAAAATTAAAAAAAATGTTACTTTGTTTTATAAAGTATCCTCCCGACAAGTATTTCAGTGCGGACCTGTATTTGATCGTGCGGTCTTGGAGCACCGACATGCCCTCCCCTGTGAGGTCTTAAGTCACCTGATTCACGAGCCCTTTGTACTACATTAACAAAGGCACGAGGGGTTGGTTGCACTCGATTGGGAAACCGATCCGCATAAATCCGTGATGCCGCGGCAGCATTTTGTAAAGACTCCTCCCCCCCGTAAATAAGAATCATGTCCACAAGTTCAGCATTTTCGTAAACATGTGCCATTTTTTATTTCGTTTGAGCCACGCAACAAACACCACTATTCACGCACGCGTTAACAGCTGACTATTGACTGAATACAACTGAATAAAATTGTAGTAAAAACATCGTGATAAGCGTTTCAAATTCTTTCGCCTTTTTGTTTCCGATGCGATGAACCGATAAGGCGGATTATATCCGTTGCTGCCAAACACGAGCACATAATATTATTATTGAGACAGGGCGGTACTCAAACTTCTAAGGGGCTATAACTTTGTTACTTTAATTTTACCAGAAAAATGTTAAAGGAAAAAACATTTCCTTTGATCAGATCTGCTCACTGTTAAAATAAATGACTCAACTTCGAAGTCACCCTGTATAATTTCGTGTACGTTATTCAGGGCTGACCAACTTAATGTGGCCCAAGGGCCACTTAAAAAAAAGAAAATGCAGTTTGGAGGGCCGCATTATAAAATCTTTCTATACAACATTATTACAGAGTTAATGTAAGACTTGTGCATATTTGGGCCGCAAGAAAGGAGTTCGCGGGCCGCATGCGCATGTTGGACAGCCCTGCGTTATATCATCAATAAAACGAAACTTTACAATTATTCCGCAAACCAGGCATATTTTCATCTAATATAACTAGACTAATTATTATTACCACACTAAATAAAAATTTTATTTTGTGTTCAGGTTTCATCATACTTTTTTTTCCTTATTATTTTCGATCCGAAAACAAACACAATTCTAATATAACGTCCATATGAAAAAACCCGTCATAAATAAGTTCAAAAGAAATAAAAATGATTTTGCGATAAATCGGGTAGGTATATGAAACCAATGACTAGCTGATAATTTCAAGACCTACCTAGGAAATTCTGTTTTCCTTTTTTGAGTTAACTAAGGTTTGGCAATGTCAATGTATGACATATTATACATTTTTGTAATTAGAATTAAAAATTCTGTTCAACTGTGCAAGAATCCAATAAGGAGTCCATAAGAAAAAATAAGGTTGATGTGGGAGGACAAGAGCATTATGATGAAAGCCATGAAAAAATTAAAAAAATTAAATTTTTGAAAATTCACTTTTTTCCGTCTATCTGCGGAAGTACTTTAAATTTAAGACTTTCTAAGAGGCAATTTGTTAGGTACCTAAATACGCACCTTTGCCCCCATTCGAGCAACTTCATATCTCTTACTGTTTCCGAGATCCCAATCGTGAATATGAAATAAACGGATATAAAACAATATTCCTAAAATATTTTTGTCTGTTTCAGCGTATATCCTGAACGATAAATTTGATACAAGTGCGGAGTTATCAAATTTACGTTTCCATGTTACGTATTTTTAAAGTAGGTTAATTTATTGTACCAATATGCTTTATTTGTAAATAAATACTTGTTTCAATTATTTTGTTTTTACCCCTATAACCTGGCCAAACGATGTAGAGATAAAATCAGGTTTTCTGTGACAGTAAAATCTGAATAACGATTCTCGGGTCGTAGAGAGGTAGTGCCAAATAGAAATTAGACGTTATTGTTAAATCTGTAGGATATAAATATAACAGATAGGTCAATTCAGATGCACAAAGTAATATGTACAAAAAAAAACAGATTTACGATATAAAAATGACAAACAATACGTAAGTATAAACAATAGAATACAAATCACAGAGATTTCAAGTCCATCAGATGGACTTAGTAAAATCAATAAATCCAAGCATTGTATAAGGAATGCACTTAATTAGCAGTGCTCTCAACCGATGTCTAAAATTTATGTAGCTTTTCATCTGACAAATATATACTGGAGGATGGTTGAAGAGGCGATATCCAGCATTATCAGGCGACTTTTTAAAGTAGTTGTGATTGATCTTGTCTGAAAATATTTTATTTGTTTCTCGTTTCATAAGTGTGGTTAAAGCTACTGTTGAGGTATATTTCTCTATTGAGATGTAAATGGAATAATAGTTTGTAAAGATATATGGCTGTTGCAGTAAAGATGTTATTGTTATTAAATACAGCTCGACAGAAGTCATTATAATTAAGACTGTATGAGCCTTGGTATTCTTTTTTGATGTATAAGTACTCTTGATATCTCTGCGGACTGCTTCCGTACCAGAATGTTATACACAATAGTGACTTACAATCAATACTGTCTTTAATGCGTAATACAAAAAAAGCTTTATTTATTCTTTTAGAGATTGTCTCAATTTCTTCATCTCTTGTAAGGTCACTGTCCTGTGGTATTCCTAGAGAAACGGCTCTCGATTCTTCCAGGATTCCTATGTTGTTAACATTTATCTTGAAAGGAGATCATTTTTTACTTTTTGTGTTGAAATGCAGTATGTATGAATTCTCAATGTTTAGCATAAGCTTGTCATTGTTACTCCAATTCTGTATGTCATGTTTTGCACTTCTCTTCATCCTCTGAATCACCAACAACAAGAGCTGTTTTATCATCTCCGCATAAAATAATATTTTCTTTACTTATACACTTTAGTAAATCATCTACATACAGTAGAAAGATGAGTGGGCTATGCACACTCCCTTGTGGTGTACCTAGGTCCAAATCAAATGTATCAGAACGGGTCTCCTATACCCTGATAATGATCCTACGCTGACATAAAAACAAGTAGATCCAATCGTTTATTTGTTGTAAATTTTGTGGTGTAAGATTTTTACGATATAGAATGATTTCGACAATTTAAAAAATATGGCGGTTACATACTTATTTTTATCCAAAGCACTGCAGATGCTTTGGACAAAATCGGTTATATCCGTTTCGGTTGAAAATCTCGGCCTAAATTCATGCTGACAATGTGTTAATATGTTGTCAGTCTCTATGAATTTGAATAATTAACTATACAATACCTTCTCTAGTATTTTGGAAAATACGCTCAGTATTGTATATTTTTCATATCCTTTATTTAGTGGGTGAGGGCATGATGTTAAATGTTGCAGCGCCCAGCGCAGAGAAAGTAAAAATTACATATCAAATAAATGACGCACATCTTCAACGTATTCTGGGGAGCACAATCCCCCCAAGATCACTCGTAGCTATAAATGAAAATTACGGAAATATGTCGCTGATCTTCAAATTTCCTTTAACTGTAGTTGGTCGTAGTGTTCTTGGGAGAAAACAGAGCGGGGCAAGGAGGAGATACTAGGCAATGATGGACCCGGAGGACTTCTCGGACATAGCTGAGGATGTCATACATATGGACATGTTCCCCTATTTCGACTTTGCCTTCTGCACGCTTGGTGCTTTGGATGTTAGAAAGGATCTGGGAAGCGGTATGTTTGACCAAATTAATCTCCATGTTTTTCTGGCCTCTAAAGGAAGGAATGACAAAAAAACTAATGAAACTTTTTCATTGTCACTTTTTAGGCACTATATTATGGTGCCTTTAAAATTTGTGCCCGACGTTTTGTTTTTGAGAAACCATCATCAACTTAATTTTTTATATGATCAAAAAACAAACTACACCCTGTTTCTGACAATACCTTTTTCTACGAATTCAACGTGTTATATTTGTTTTCTTACATTTTTAAAATAATTATTATTTATTTTGTTTAAACACAACCACGTAAGTTATATTGCTGTCATTTAACACTTTATTAATTGATATAATAATTGCATTGAATTCCTTTTTACTAGCTCATCACTTTTGGTTTTATTAACGATTTTATCTTAATTATGAGTCAGTCATTCAATCTCAGTCACAGCGTACACACACACTGTAATTCCGGTCCGGTTCATGTACACTATTGTTGGAACCAAATAGTTTTTTAAAAACGAAGTACATAATTGGCAGTAGACCGTCGGTGCCAACCTTTGAATGTGACCTTGAAACGTGACCTTGAATTTTCGAGTGACCTTGAAGTGTAACCTTGAAATGTGACTTTGAAGTGCGACCTTGAAATGTGACTTTGAGTTTCCGAGTGACCTGGAAGTGTGACCTTGAACATATATGACCTCGAGCACTCTCGACCTTGAGTGGATGTGACCTTGTAGGAGTGAACGACCTTGAGATGTAGAAGGGACGACCTTGGAAATATATGCTTAAATTGTGGAACTCGCCGAGAGAAGTCAGCTCTGTAGTTGCAAGTGTCGCAAATGGTACGGTACTAGTGGGATGCAGAATATAATATTGTCGAAGAAAAGTAGGTGTTTAGTCTGTCAAACGGAGAAATTGTTGTAGCATGTAAAGGAGTTTCGCTGGATTCGTAGGTGGTGCTGTTGCGGGACATTTTTAGTTTATTGTTGGACGTGTAATTCAACACCGTCCCCATAAAATAGGGTGGACCTGCGAAACCTATGACGAAAATCATTGGTGTTGGAACCGGGACTCGCCATAGAAGTAATGTCAGTGGGGAGTGGATTCCTAATTAAATGGAGTGAGCTGCAAGATGGATATACAGTGCGATATCCATATGAATTGATATATGAAATAAGTGTAATAAGTAATGCATATGTAGAATGGAGCGTGTGTCAAGAAAGTTATGCGAGGCGTGTAGAATGGAGCGAAGACCGTTGTCAGCAATATTACTACATTGGTACCACAATGATGGAATCAATAGTATGTGAGAGGTGTATATGCGACGGATATGTGAATAAGCTCCACATACATAGTAAGAACTTAGCAAAGTGTGTGTACTGCGAAAGACGAATAGCATCGAATACTATACGTAAGTGTGACAACATTCCGCTGGGAGGCAAGCATCTGTATTGCAGCCGAAGAAAGAAAATGGGAAAGTTAGGAGGAAAAGGAGATCGGGTGTGGCGGTAAGTGAAGGAAAAACAAATGTGTGGATAAGTTGAGAGAATAATGAGTGTAAGGTCGTAGAAGCAAGACAGATAGCTAAAAAATTCAAATATCGGTCATTTGAGAGAAATTACAGTGAAAAACTTGAATTGGGTTGGGTGTTATTATCTTAAAGCTAATATACTTTACAGAATCCTCAAAACCTACAACCTTACAAATAAGATCTTAAAAGGAAATCCTTAAAGCTAACTCCTTAAAACTAATACACATTAGAGGCTGATATACCCCGAATCGCTAGATGGATCGTCCAGATCGCACACGAGATTGTCATCCCGAAACGCTTCAGGAATGGCAACCTCAGGTGGGTCGTCAATAGGAGCAAGGCCGACGTGGAGCTCATCAAGCTCGACCTAGAATCGCTCTCGGACGAAGATGCCTCCCCCGCACCCTCCCTCTCATCTTCGTCGGCAGACTCGATATAGACAACGTCGTTTAACAAAGCATTGCCAACATCGGGTGCAGCACCTCCCGCAATTACGGTAGAGGCTGTGCTGTCGAAGAGGAGTGAACTAGCCAAGCCATCTTCATGGAAGATATACAGATTATTTGGACCTTGACCATCCATGACGATGACTGGGGAGCGACGGAATGAAAAGACGACTATAGTGAGTATATAAGGATGCTCTCCTCCTCCGTCACAAGATCAGGATAATTCGAGGTCATGATGCTATAACGGACAAAGAAAGTATGGGTGGGTAGCAATATTCTTAAGGATGAAAGTCGAGGTCACGAAATTAGCATTGGATAATAAATGTAAAACTTAAACGCGATCAGTAAACTTTAATGAAGTGATAAATCTTGACTGTTAATGCATGCTAGAAATCGTGAAAGTCGAACGGAAGAATCCGTGATTGTGAGGTAGGAGGGGAAATGCTTGTATATAAGTGCTCCTAGTCGTACTTGTCACTGCAGTCCAAACACTTCAGGTTGAAAGCATCAGTCTTTAACATTGTGTTCTTTGTTCAATTGCAGACATGTGTTCAAGACCGTGTCTGTGTACCTTGGAGAAGAAGTGCTCGTACTGCGCATTTACGAACAGTCAGCGCCTGATTCTGGACAAACTGTTAAGGCCCAGTGTATATTGCAAAATGTTCAAGTTGTACCACCACGCGAAACCGTTGACCCTTCGCTGAACGGGCACCCACAAACGATGGCTAGTACTTCGGGAATTGATGAGTTATCCATCGAAATTGATAGCATTGGCTCGCAAACCATGCTTAACAATTACATCGCCCTAAGTCAACAGAACTCCTCAAATGAGATCGATATTGAGGCAGTGTTAGCATCCATCAATCCGGACATTGATATGTCTACAACGATGAATGCATACAATGCTTGGCCATCGTTTGAGATGAGTTTGTTGGGAGCTCAGCCAGGGCCATCCATGTCGAGAGCCACCACAACACAGCAAGAGCCATCGGTGTCTGCCGCAATCGCGAGTGATCGATGTGATGTGGACGTTGCACTATATCGCGACACCTACATCGAAGAGTTGCCGTTCACGCAACTTGAACGGGACCCGACAGAACGTAGTGTTGTGATTGAGCAACTCAATCGCGACACGTGGATCGAAGAGTTGGCGTTCACGCAACTAGAACGACTCGAAACGGAACGGTGTGCAGTGACTGACGAACTTGATATGTAGAAATGGGACAAAAGAGGAAGCCTGCAAATAGGTTAAATTAATGTACAGCAGCTAAAAAGTTTTTTTTTGTGTCAGATGCCACTGGAGAACGCGAGGTGCAGAAATATATATATATATATATATATATATATATATATATATATATATATATATGTTATATGCACTCAAAACAATGGACTTACTATTCCATACAATGTTGCACCAGACGCTAGCTCAGCAACAACTTTATGTTGAATACCCGGTTAGACTCCGTCAAGTCAAGTAATTGTAAACGTTTGTAACGGACAGTAGCTACTGCCCTCAAATAAATTTTTTAAAAAGTAAAGTTGAATTTAAATGATATAACAATTGGTGTCAGAGAAGTGGGATAGCTTCAACGCATTAGAACACGCGAACGCTCACTAGTGTGGTGGATGTCTATCCCTCGAGCTACAAAGGACCACGAGCCTACAAGTAAGAAGAAGAAATAAGAAGAAAGAAAACGACCCAACTGCAGAGAGTCTACTTGGAAACATCGAAAGAGATCCGAGAGCCTCCTCTGGACAACACGACTGCCTCCTGATGTACCACTGGTAACGTACAATTGAATCTACTATCGTTTGCAATTATCTCTGTTTTTCTATATGTTTGCGTATTTATTGAGTGATTTTTATATTTTTCGCAACATTTTCTATATTTTTCACATTTATTTACGACCTTTTACGTATTTTCTATAACTTTTACGCGTTTTCCCATATTTATTCGTATATTTTGCGTACTATTGTCGAATTCCTGAAACATATTTCCAATCACCATGACAGAGCACGGATCAGATGATTACCAAGCACCTCAAGTTCTTGATAACGCTCATGCAAAGATCGAGCCTTATAGACTGTCCGAAATATTCTCAATCGTCCCTGAATACGATGGCAACCCGATATTGCTTTCGACATTTATCAACGCATGTAGAACAGCGCACCAAATGGCCGTCGAGGAACAGCGTCTCCTCGTCGTCCTACATATAAAAAATAAACTTCGCGGACGAGCAGCAGAACTCGTCAATTCCCGTAACTCTTCGACATGGGAAGACATACGCTCTCTCCTTGAAACATTTCGGAGATCTTCGGGATCTCACATCCTTAATTGCTGATCTGCAGCATACGCGTCAACTACCAAATGAATCCCCACTAACCTTTGCATCAAGACTTCAAACTCACGCGGCGAAATGCATTCAGCCGTCAATCGACAAAACATGAACCGAGAGCAAAAAGCTGCTCAAAGTTCATTGATAGAGACCATGACCCTAAACTGTCTCCTTACAGGACTAGATTCCAAAATTGGCCCGATTGTAAGATCATGTCAAACAACAGATATCCTTACTGCAGTCTCTTTTATCAAGCGCGAGCTAAAATTATCATATCTTGAAAGACAAAAATTTTCTAGAGCTCCTAACTCTAATCAAAATTCTTCCATTAAGAAACCAGGTCCGAGAGTGTGCAATTTCTGCCACCGACCAGGTCATTTAGCAAATGAGTGCCATCGAAGACAACAGCTGTCACAAAGTATTCCGAGACCAGTTTTCCAGCCCCAATCATTTTCGCCTCGAACTAACCCTAACCCTCCAACACAAAACAATAGGCCCCCCAGTTCCAATCATTACCATCACAGACCCCCTGTTATTAGGCCAAATGTTCCTAATACGAATATACCAAGACCTTCTGTTATACAGCAGAATCCGAGCTTCCAAAACCCTAACTTCCAAAGAAGTCCGACCAAGCAATTCCACAAATCGAATCAACTACGTAGCCCCAGATTGCTACGAATATTCCGAGTACCCTGAACCCGACCTTTACAATACAAATTATGCCAGCGAGTATGGTACAGAAACCCAATACCCTGCTTACACCCCCTCGCAGTATGACGAATTCCCTGACCCTGGTAACAATAATGATTTCTGTTACGAATACGATGATACCGCTGATTATAACCTGCAGTATCAGGATTTTCGCGAACGTTCTCCGAAAGAAGAACCGCCTGTGAAGCCCAACGACGATTCCGATCATATGATTGCGAGCTTGCAAAAGCTCAATGACAAAGACCCCCATACAACGTCAACTCCCGACCAAATGTTCGTTTAGATAAACATATTATAGTCCCGTCGACAATTCTCTCCGTCAGCCCAAACAACCTATACTACATCAACGACGCGACAGGAAAATTCAAAATCCTTATTGACAGTGGTGCTAAAATTACACGAAACGTGTTACCGAAAATATCTCCATCCGAGGTATTACGGACGAAAACATTTTTATCACAGAAGCAGTTTTAGTTCCCTTTGCTCCCAACGATTATCACAAAATTTATATTCACGATTTAGACATGGCTTTCGATGGCCTTCTTGGTTCAGATTTCCTCGAGCACTACGATTGCATTATCGATTTGAAAAATCGTCAATTAATCACAAAATTCAAAACCATCCCTCTTTTCAAAGTAGGTGATGAAGAAAACACCCTAACTTCCGATTTCAAAGGAAATCCCAAACTTCTAATTTCAAAGAGAATTCCCAAGTTCAAAATGTCATCTCAGTCCCTCCTAGAGTTGAACAGGTTGTCAAGCTTAAGTCAGAGCTTAAAAATACCGAAGCCATTCTTCTGGCATGCGAGGTAGAAAAAGTCCGTCTACCCAGCCCCATCGTCAAAATCAATTCTAACGGCGAATTTCTCACTACAGTCTTGAACTGTAATGCCATTCCTAAAAATGTGACTCTGCCCAAATTAGAATTTGAACCCTTTAATGAAACGTCTGTCAACAATTTTACCATATCCCTGAAGAACAAGAGTCAGTATAACCGTAGAGATGCTATTCGAGATCAATTACGTCTTGAACATCCTAACGATGAAGAGAAAGAACTTATTACCAACCTTTGTCTAGAATTTTCCGACATTTTCTATTTAGATGGTGACAGTTTGTCGTTCTCCAACGAAATTAAACATTCCATTGACACTACAAACAACAAACCAATTTTTACTAAGTCTTATCGCTACCCTCATGTCCATAAACAAGAAGTGAAAGACCAAATTTCCAAACTGTTAAAACAAGGAATTATTGAACCCTTGGAATGCCCCTGTCTGGGTAGTCCCAAAGAAAATGGACGCTTTAGGCAAACAAAAATGGCGTATGGTGATCGATTATCGTAAACTTAATGAAATCACCATTGACGACAAATACCCGTTGCCAAACATTTCCGATCTGCTAGATCAATTAGGGAAATGCCAGTACGTTAGTACACTGGATTTAGCATCTGGATTTCACCAAATTGAAATTAATCCAGCCGATGTTGCCAAAACCGCTTTTTCGGTTGAGAACGGACACTATCAATTCTTGAGAATGCCTTTTGGTCTCCAGAACGCTCCTGCCACATTCCAACGTGTTATGGACAACATCTTGATGGGTATACAAAACGAAAGATGTCTTGTATACATGGACGATATCATTGTCTATTCTCCTTCCATCCAAGAACATATCACCAGACTTTCCGAAATTTTTAAACGTCTCCGAAACTCGAATTTTAAGATTCAGCCAGGTAAGTGTGAATTTCTCAGAAAGGAAGTAGCCCATCTTGGTCACGTAATAACCCCTGATGGGGTTAAGTCCAATCCAGATAAAGTAGATTGCATAAAAAATTTCCCACAACCCAAAAATCCTAAAGAAATAAAATCATTCTTAGGTCTTGCCGGTTACTACCGACGCTTTATCCCAAATTTTGCTAAGGTTGCGAAACCCTTGACCAGACTATTGCAAAAAGATGCAGTCTTCGATTTCGACAGCGAGTGTGTTGAGTCATTCGATACCTTGAAAAATGCTTTAACAACATCTCCTGTACTGATCTACCCCAACTTCGAAGAACCGTTTGTGCTTACTACGGATGCAAGTGCTTTTGCAATATCCGGCGTACTTTCCCAAGGACTTATTGGTAAAGATGTTCCGATAGCCTATGCATCTCGAACACTGTGCAAAGCAGAGACGAGGTACTCTACGATTGAAAGAGAACTCCTAGCTATTGTTTGGAGTGTAAAACATTTTAGACCCCATTTGTACGGTCGAAAATTTAAATTGGTCACAGATCACCGACCATTAACTTGGCTTTTTTCTTGCCGTGATACCGGTAGTAGGTTAGCAAGATGGCGCCTCAAGTTAGAGGAATACGATTATGAAATAGTCGACAAGCCAGGCAAAGCCAACAAGAATGCCGACGCCCTATCTCGCATTAAACTACCTACGAATGTTAACGCCCTTAACCCTAGTGATGAAGAAGGTTCCCCTTCTACTCATTTTTCGAAAATGAATTTGATGTATTTGCCAGCCTTTATAAAACCACCTCTTTAATACACTATTCCAAAATTCAATTTTCTAACTCCCAACTTGTACACAAAAGCCACAAACACATAGTCACATTTTTCAGACAAAATACCCTTTCTGATCTTCATGAAAAAATCATCGAAGACATATTCGAAACCAATCTCGAATTTTCTGCAGACAAAATTAACATCGCTTCTAGTCAGACTGTCAAAGATAGGAAATATTACATAATTCCCGTGCCGTACGATCCTGCGACTTGCGTACAACATCTCTTCACCCTCATTTTAAACAACAAAGGAATATTCGATTTGTCCCAACAAATCTACGTCGAAAATAACCTAGATCTGCCCATCCAAGAAATATTTTCTTTCATATTTTCCGACGAAAGTATCAAAATTTTCATTTGTCAGAATGTAACTAAAATTCCAAGCCCTGATGAAATTCCAATGATTTTAGACCAATACCATTGTGGTAAGAAAAATATCCACAGAGGTATTAACGAAACTATCAGACGTATCTGTGAACGATACAATTGGCCCGGTTTGACTAAAGATGTCGAACATTTCATCAAGAAATGTGAAATTTGTCAGAAAACTAAAATCTGCCGAAAAAACCTCAGTACCCCTTTGGTTGTTACAGAAACTCCAAAAGCTCCATTTGAACGCATCAATATTGACATTCTAGAAGTCCCGCCTCAGTGCTAGTCTCTTACAATCCGAGATGAACTTTTCCCAAGCCTATCCTATTAACGACAAGTCTGCTAAATCTGTCGTGAATACACTTCTTTTTTATTTCCAACATTACGGTACACCCCTTCGAATACATTGCGACTATGGCAAAGAATTTGACAACGCTCTTATGAAAGATCTCTGTAGTTTTTATGATATCAAAATGACATTCTCTAGCGTTAGTCATCCCCAGTCCAATAGATCGATCGAACGATTCCATGCCACTTTATTGGAAATGATTAGAACGCATGTATCTGAAAATCCGAACGAAAACACCCCATTTAATATCCTACCCTATGCTGTTCAGTGCTACAATAGCAGAAGAAACAAAACCACAGGATTTACTCCCTACGAACTTGTCTTCGGACATACATCTGGTCGTCCCCCAGAACACGTCTACCTTGAAAAGGAATTGATGTCTAAATACCTTCGAGATATTCGGAATAAGCTCGAATATTATTATAAAATAGCCCTTGCCAGAATGGACGAACAAAAGCAAAAGGCTAAGGTTCGTTTCGATAACAAAGTATCACCGTACCTCCAAACGTACAAAACTAGTGACAAAGTCTTTGTCAAACAATCCCAAATTTACAATAAGCTTCAAAACAACTTCGATGGACCATATGAGGTCATTCAAGTATTTGAAAATGCGGCATTGCTCAAAAATCCAGAATCAAACAGAACAACTAAAATCAACTTCGACAGACTGAAATCATGTTTTGAGACTTAGTTTCTCTTCCAGGTGCAGTCTGCTGTTTCTTGCGGCTGTTTGTACGGCCCAGATTGACATCAAACCCATTAGCAACACATTAGGTATTTACTTCCACGAAGATGGCACTCTCAAAATTTCTAACGAAGTTTGGACACTACTCGTTTACAAAGATCTTGAACTAATCAAAAAGGCGCTCGACGATAACAATAATATCCTGGAACACTTAACCGCTCTCGTAAATGAACCTACTGATCGCATGAAAGAATTTAGAAGCGAAATTAAGACACATGCGAGCCTTCTCTGCCAAATTTCCCGTTCCTTGAAAACCAAATATTACGAAATTTTCGACGATACAACTAGCGCATCGCGAATGAAACGTGGCCTAATTAATGCCATAGGTACAATTTGGAAAGCAATAACAGGTAACCTCGATTCATCTGATGGTGAATATTATAACGACTGCATTAACAAAATTTCCAAAGACGAACATGAGCTTGAAAACCTGATGAAAAATCAGATCTCAGTAACCATGTCGGTTATTAAGAACTTCAATAATACTATTCAGAAACTGCAAATTGACGAAGCCACTTTTAACGAAGACATAAAGGTTATTCAAAATAGAATTTATGGAAAGTTATATGTTTCTAGAAGAGACAATTAACGATCTTCTCAATTCCATTACATTTGCACGTTTGAAAATGATTCATCCTTCAACAATTACTCCTCAAGATTTAGTAAATTCTCTTCAAGAAATATCTCATTCCTTATCAAAAAGCAATTTACCTATGCCAGTCAATTTGGCAACAGTATCAGAATATCTCAATTTAATGGAACTTCAAGCATTTCAAACAAAAACAAAAGTAGTTCTCGTCCTACGCATCCCCTTGTTATAACCTGAAGTTTACACTTTATACAAAGCGATTCCTTCACCCATTTCAGATGAACGTACAGGTCTATTTCATGTAAATTCTACATTACAGAGATACGTCGCCAAAGATAGCGATTCTCTTTTGTACGTCTCCTTTCAAAATTTGGGTAGTTGCAAAATTCTCCAATCACAGGTTAAGATCTGTTTTAACCTCTTACCATATCCAATAGACAATAACGCAGTCTGCGAAGCACAATTGTTTCGAAATCCGGTCGATCTGCCAGCAACATGTCAAATAGCCATTGTGGCTCTGCAAGATTATAAAATCCAGGAATTAGCAACCACTTTTTGGTTGATTAGCATATCTAGCCCGCTGCCCATCACAATAAAATGCGGACAATATGAAACAACTACAAAGGTGATCAAAGCTAATACACTTTTGGAAATGCAGCCAGAATGCAGTGGATTCATAGGCACTACAAGGCTTCATGCCAGATATTCTGTTAACACTTATAAGAATATCACTTATAAAAGCCACCCTGTAGGGATACCCTACGAATGCTGCAATCATCTCTCTGATAAACAAAATTTGCCGAACCTGAAACCGATCAAGCTAACCAAGATCGATACAGAAGAGCTAGAAATCGCCAACCACAAGTTGAACCAGTATTCTGAACAACTTGATAAAATTATTAATGAGCCTTTTGTTTCACGACATATCTCCTGGTTTACGTATACTTTATCTGAAGTCACTTGAAATAGCATAAAAACCTTTGGTCGGCGCGTCCTTTGTAATTTCATGACGTATCATAGGCGTGCGGTCATTTATTTAGAACGATAATAATAATGTTTTTATATCACAATAAATGGATTTTACTATCTTCTTATTTTTTTGATTTGGGATAAAAAATACTTATATTGGGAGTTTAATTTATGTTGACTGAAAGTTAAGAAATGCAAAAATTACAGAATTCCAACGTTTGACATAGGCAAATATTTACATAGCAGGTAGGTATATAAAAAGGTATATAAAGACTTACATTATAGGTATTTATATATCATCCTCGCCTTCGGAGCTGTCGCTAGAGTCATCTTGTAGAGGAATTACAACGGGATTTACAGGAGGCAAAACACAATATTCATTTTCTTTTTCAATAATATGCCTAGAACACTGCTTCCATAGGTCTGTGGCAGGAATATGAGATACTGCATCTCTTATTGTGGCCAATAGCGATTCACTTAATTGAGGGGTCTGATTATGTTTTCTTACTTTTTTTTTAAAGCAGCCCAGACCAACTCAATCGGGTTAAAAATGCAGTAATAGGGAGGTAGACGTAATACTTCATGGCCATTTTGCTGAAGCAGATTGTCAACAACATACTCTTTTTCAAATTTTTGTCTTTTAATAAGATCCAATAATATGGCTTTGGTTGATTTTTGTGGTATTTCCATTCCCTTATCCTTCATAAAATCAATAATGTCTTGTTTTTTTGTGCCTGTATTCGGAATTTTGTTTTTCTGTCGGGAATGGTATGGCGCATTGTCGATAATAATCACTGAATTTGGGGAAATGTTTGGTATTAACTGCTGCTCTATCCACTTTTCAAATAAGTCGGAGGTCATGTCCTCATGATAGTCGGCACATGATTCTTTCATATTTTTGGCAGATAACAGCAAGGCATTAGGTATAAATCCATTTTCACTGCCAGCATGGAGAATAATGATTCGTTTTCCACGGTTGCATGGTGCATTTAAAATGCACTTGTTGCTGTCGTCAACCCAGCCGTACTGCACAACATCATGGGTATCATACCACGTTTCATCCAGGTAAATCAGATTTCTTTTCTGCTCTCTATAGATTTTAACTTTGTGCAAAAATTCTTGGCGCAATTCAACGATTCGAGACGACTCCATAATCACCATTCTTTTATCTAATTTTTTGTATTGAAAACCACACAGTTTTACAATACAGTGCAGTGAGTCTAAGCATTTGTAATTATAAAAATCTTCAGGATAACCTTTTAATTTATCCCGTATCATTTCCAACGTGGGCACCAAATTTTCTTTATAAAATCCGTATATTATACGACGAATATTTTCCTGAAAACCCACGTCTATTCTTTTTAATTTTTGCCCTATGCGCTTTCTGTGGAAGGAATGGTTGACTACATCTCCCCTTTTTATAACCCGCTAAATGGTAGACCGACTTATTTTTGTGAGGATACAAATTCTGTTTAAAATTTGATTTTGCGAGGAATCTGGATTTTCGTTTTTAGACAATCATACATATTTAGGATTACTCTTTGGGTCTGTTCCTCTAAATCTTTATGAAAGAATTCTGCCTGCACAGGTTCATCAACCATCTCCTCGTGGCTTGGAGCATTTTCCCAAGGTCTCCAAAGAGCCATATTTAGGACACACAAGAACAATCAACACAACAATTAAATCAACAAGTAAACTGAGTATTCAAAAGTCAAAAACACACAAACTAATAAAATCTATGAAAAAACACGGACAGACTAAAGAAAACACGTTTATTCACCGCTACACGGCACTGGCTAAACTGTTTCAATTTTCAGTAGCCACCTGCACTTGTTCGGAGCTCTGAAATACACGCTTTCTCATTGGCTATGTCCACGCATAGGCGTACTTTACTCCACGTGGACCGGTGAAACTGCCTTTGATCTTATACGGGGGATATTTGCTGCGAAATTTGGCGATTTTTGCAGCAACAGAGCGTGTTAAATATAGATATATAAAACGCACCCGGTTTTTCACAGTGTTTCAAGTGACTTCAGATAAAGTATACGTCGTCATAACCCTGCTGGCCGTCATCTTAGCCCTCTACATCTTCTGCAAGTGCAGAAAACGCCGACCACTCAGTATTTGTGCATCAAATTACCCAGCTGATGGACCGTCACCAGGAACGTCGAAAGTCAGATACATCCCCAGGCTTTTTCAACGTCGAAGACCAACCATCCAACCACATGAAGAAGAAATTGAACTACAGTAGTGTTCAGTGAGTGAAAAGTTCCAATTGTGAAAAATCTATTTCCTTTCACTTTTAGTGACATTTTTGTACGCCTTGCTTTTAACGTTTTGTTTCAGCATTTACTTGTTTATGCTAACAATTTTATTTTTCAGAATCTATATTTTCTGATGTTATCTTGCAATTTGTATTTTGCAATTTTATTAGTCCTACTTTTATATTTTTTATTTTACAATGCTTACAATTTTACATGTCTACATTTTACATTTTTGAATTTTTACATCTTTTACACTTTTCTAATTTTGTCAAAAGTTGTCGCATGACAACAACTTTTTGTAATAGGGGGAAGTTGTTATATGCACTCAAAACAATGGACTTACTATTCCATACAATGTTGCACCAGACGCTAGCTCAGCAACAGATAACGACTTCTCGCTAACTCGTTGTTTACGGTTTATTTTCTAGAAGTGCTTTGTAAGCACACCAATAGTATAAATAGGCCTTGCGCCCATTTCATGTAGTTCATTACCCGGCTAGGCACCGTAACAGTCACTTATGTAAACTTCGTGTTCAATTGTAAACGTTTGTAACGGACAGAAGTTACTGTCCTCAAATAAATTTTTTAAAGAAGTAAAGTTGAATTTAAATGATATAACAGAGATTTACCCATACATTTGCCTTTAAAACTTAGAACGATAGAGACATGGATTCAATCCGTGTACTCGTGCCTATCAATGCGAACTACATGGCGAATCAATCCGACTCATATACTCGTATGTATTCGTACTGAAGCCCAAAAAACATACGGATCTTGCCCGAACCGGAAGATAACTCGCTGCAGAGATGCTGCGCAGATGTGGAAATGGACAACGTAGTCACACGGTCGGTAACTACCAGTAGGGCAGGGAAACAATATCCATGGACTAACTGTAAGGGGCTGTTTGACTGACTTAATACATTTGATAAGTCTTTTTTTTCCTACATGTCCGTAACTCAATATCTTTTCAGGGAATTAAATTGCACTGAACATTTACGACCTAATGAAGATATTACGTAGGAAGTGCAGTGTCAACCCACATGACTCCATTTTTTATAATTTGCAGTGCTTCTACATTGCTAGGCCATACAATTTGTGTTAAAAGAACAAGTTCAAAACAAAGTACCAGGGCACCTATTCTTAAACACTGAAAGAAAGCGGCCATGGCTTTTTGCCCTGGGAATCGGAAATTCTGTCAGCTGTTGACATTTTTCAACAAAATAACTCCTTCCTGGGTTCTTCATGTCATTACACCTTCTATCATAAACTTAACTTTGTCCTTAGATGCGAGACTGGTGAACTACAATGCGATCTCCGCACTTTTCCTCTCGAGAAGAACTTGGGGAACGACTCTTCAGTGTTCAGGATTAGAGTTCCCTGAAAGGTAAGAAAATCACGCCCACTTTCTCTTAGTTATTTTACTTTTTCATTTCAAGAATCAGCCCACAAGACCAAATTCATGAGCGTACTATGACCTCAAATTCTGATAGCCGTTGACATTTGTCAAAGAAGTTTGTAAGTACATTTATTTTTGGCGAAATAATATGTTCATAGGTTCTCCGCATCATTAAATCTTTTATTACAAAGTTAATTTCGTTTATAGATATGAGAATGACGGAGGACGGCGAAACTTCCGCACCCGTTCTCCTGAAAGCGAACGCCTATACAAATGTTCAGGAATACTGTTTTCTGAAAGGTGACCGAACCAAGTCCACTTTCTCTCAGTTCATTTAGTCCTTCATTTCAAGAATTAACCCACAGCAAATCATGTCATCTTACCCAAATCCCAGCGATAATTGATGGTCGTTCTGACCTCCTTTCCAGGGACCTAACTGAATTACTCGGAGCAACCCTGTAGTGCTCAGCACCAACATGGTTTCACTGCATATTTTCTAGAGCAGTTCGCAAACAAAAAACGACTCAAGTAGTGCGTGGGGTTATTACTATGTAATGTCAAGAAAACCGACAAAACTAGCTGACTAGATCAACCCGCTCCTGCTCGCTAAGTGCTGCGAGCGTCACCCATAGCGTCACCTATGGAGGAATGGCTCAACGACATTCTCAACAGCCATGTCGCAAGTGAGTTCGCCGGCATGTCCTTGTTGGTTGCAGAATGCTGAGATAGTCTGTAGAACATATATCTGAGAAGATGTGACAGGAAGAAAATTGGTTGAGTAGCAGAGTAGCGAGATCGCATATGGGTGATTATGTGGTGACTTTGTGTATTGGTCTAAATGTGTATAAAATCAGTGATACTTCTATGCGAAACTTGTTAATGAATGGCCATGAAGTATATCTATTAGCTGTACCAGATGGGTTATTTGTGTTGTCCTTTTCGAAAGGAGTTTATGCTCAAAGTTATGAATTACAATTTTCCCCGTTTTTTGTGTTTTCAAAAACTTCGAGAAACATCATGGGAAATCACCAATCCGCCCGCGTTATTTGTAATTGAGCCACGTCACAGAAAAATTAGGAATGAAGAATCACACACAAAACATTTTCTCAGTACCTCGACATCTAGGCGCTGATTTGCATTTTCTACTAGACATCGCAAAATAAAATTCTCTAAAATTTAAATGACTCCAAATAAACAATAATCTAAAATGTAATAGCCATTTCACGTTCCGTTAATATTCTTGCCTGTAGCATATTTTCTCACCTCTTAGTTGTAACATACGTCACCAACAGGGGATTTTCTTTTCTTATCTCTCTGTTTTTGAAATTCAGCAAGTTGGCATAGTATTTTATTTCCAGGCTGAAACCTACATCTCATGTAAGAGTATATTTGAGGCATGAAACCAAATCATGATAGCTCAACTGTCATCGTTTAAGGAACACGTACAGCTACACAATGAGTGCACATCAAGTAAACAACAAGTTGGCATCTTTAAGAAAGCCTACATAATATCACAAGAAACCTATATAAAGTCAAAAAAACGGCTTAAGCCTGGTTTTTCAATCGTAAGTTCACTGCAACTTGTCTGCTAACCAGAAGTTATCATGTTTGTCTTAAAGTGGTAGACAACTTCAACTAGATGACCATGTATGGGATAATTGTACAGTTGTAGCTAAACCGCACTACAATAATATGCTGTCTGTGATATAAATTAATTGTCATGGATGACACGAGAGACAAATCTGAACATTACGAAACGTATAGAACACGATAATTCAGGCATAAAATCAGCACTGCTGCACCTACGAGTTATTGATTGTTAACTACAACTTGAAAATCGAATTCACAGGCAAATAATAGTTAATTTCCACGTTACAGTTACCTGACTTGAACCAGAGATCGAAAAACCGGGCCATAATGTCACTTTTCAAGATACGTAATAAACCTGCCGGGTATTTGAAAACGTTACCGTAGCTTGAACATCATATGGTTCACAACAGTGTCCAGTCAAAGCGTGACAGATTTTGCCGCTATAGTCCGAAATTGAAATATAAATATTTCGGAATTGGCAACGTTGGTGGTCGGGATCGAGACGTCCCGACGCGAAAACCAAACCGACGCCGTAGGACGACGTTCCTTTAGTCAGTTCACGTTCAACCGTGTTGAAATGAGGGAGTTTCACTCCGTTCTCACCGGCTACCCCATCACGTGCGGTCATACATCGTAAACGCTGAAGGCTTCACAATGTAAACGGTGTTATTGTCGAACAGCAAACATTTGCGGGTAATGATGAAGACCACACTGGTGTTTCTGCTGATGGTGACAGCTTGCTGTGGAGCCGGTATGTATGCAAACAATCCTTGTTCTGTATTTTGTGATTTATTGTATGAAAGATATATTTTTGATCATGAAAAGCCGAGCTTATCGGTGAAACCCCCGTAACATGAATGCAATCAGAATCAGATTTGATTACTTGTTATCCAGATAAAAACATGTGAAACGATCACTCAGTTTTGTGGGAATCCCATTAACCGGAGTTATTTTGGAAATTTCCCACATTAGGATGAATAACTCTATACGTAGTTTCACTTACGTCCCTTGAGTCTCACATAAAATATAATGTATGTACTCATTTCAAATGAAATAATCTACAATCTTAGAACTTTCAAAATTCTTCTAGACGGCAAATTACCTAGGCATCTAGCTATCTTTGTCAACAAGTTTCATCTGCTTTGCATCAATGTCTGTTCTTGACAACAAGATATGGTCCTTCCCAAGCAATCTCATTTTTTAACTTCGAGGTCCGGGACATCGAAACTAGCTGCGAGAGGATCAATGTCAAAATCCATTGAAAATCAGCCATTCTAAGCAGATTCAATATTTCTTCAAAACCAGGCACAAAACATATGGAAAATTAATCCCAATCGATTTGTCTAAAAAAATATGGTATTATACACATACACTCTACATCGACATTCAATATTTGACAGATCATTTACATTTAATAGTTATAGAAGATGTATTGCTATTCCCTTCCATTTAAAGAATCTATCTTCCAAATCATTTAAAGTCAACTACAAAAAGTATCTATTGCAAACTGAAAAATTATATTACGTATGCATATATTAATTGGCATTGAAATAACGTCCGCTATTTTTCTCTTCTTGTCTTTTGCCTCAATTGGGTCAGCTTGTATCAGTTTTTCTGGCCATTTTTTGCAATTACATTTATTGTTTCAATGAGTTACTGTAAGAAATGGTTATAATTGTGAATAAGTTTGTTTGTTATTTCCAAACAAGTGTCAGTGGAACCCAAGCAATCCTACGATGGTCTGAGGAATAGTCGGATAGTTTGCCTGTTCTGAAAAACTGGTGAATGTGCCGATAGGGGTTCGTTACGTGATCAGTTTCAGAGCAAGTTTGTTTTCGTATGTGTTTGCTGGAATAGGCTAGTTGCTCGAGAATTCAGGAAATTCAGTATATCAGGTATTTTTTCAATGTCGTGGTTGTTTCCTTTACTTTAGTTATGATTTTTACAAGTTCAAATTAAGTAAATGTTGAAATGTTGATTTTGAAGGTGGAAGGGAAAGAAAAAGTGCTCTAATGTTATCTTAGCTTGAGGGTATTGTATTTTATTGAATTGATTTGAGGTTTCTTGTTTTGGGAGATATATCGAATAGTTTGAGTCAACTTTTTCTAAGGATAACCAAACTCCAGTATTATGGAGAGCATGCCAAAAAATCACTCATGCCTAGGAACATCAGATTTAGTTCTGAAGTAATGCCCATTATTAATTACAAGACTATCAGATAATTGCTTCTTACTGAGGAAAAATAAGATGGAGTGAAATTATCTTAAACATATACATAGAGTCTAGTCTAAACATATACATAGACTCTAGTCTCAAACAGAACACTCACATAGTCATATTCATTTAAAATCAAATAAAATCAAACAAAACCAGTGGCTAGTATCAGATCATTGATTCCAGATTTCAATGCTCTGACAGACTTGATTCTATAGATGGGAGGGACCCTGCTGGATAAATTAGATGCTAGATATGAAAAAGAGTTTTTAAAAGCTGTTGTTTTGTGTTTGGAAACATGCAAAATGTGACCCATAGATTTAAAAATTAATACTATAGATGTTAATTCTCAAAGCTCGTGCAAGTAAAGTAGTTATTTCCTTAGTAACGCCGAATGAACCAAACAGATCAGGTGATAAGTCCATCTTTGTCTCATCGTAAGTACAACAAATACTTTTAACATAGGAAGCTGTTCTTTCGAATCTACTTAGACCGTGACCGTATCCGATGGGCTCCCGTTTGGGTCAAACATGGACCATAGACAGAGTCAGCATATTCAACCTTGCCGAGTATAAGGGAGTTAGTAAGTTTAATCTCGGTGCACTTTGACAACCCATTTCTGATATTATAGAAAGTTTTCAATTTAGCAATGATGCTTGAACAGTCTTAGTTACATGTTCATGAAATGTAAGGTGCTCATCAAAGTAAACTCCGATTGCGAACGCATTTCTTATGAACAAGTTCTTCCCCACTTAGGTAAAGTTTCACTGCCTCATCACTAAAGCTACTATGCTTTAATGAGAACGTTATAATTGCCCAGTTTTTCAGATTTACCTACAGACTATGTTGTTGACATCATGCGAAAGTTGTAAATTTGCAACAGCGACCTGGTTAGGTTTATAGGAGAGATACATTCGCGGATCGTCTGCATAAGAATGTATTGATACGTGATTTACTACGGTAGCTAAGTCTGAAAGATATAAAGTAAACAAAATGGGCCCAAGGATGGAACCTTGCGGTACCCATGTTAAACAAATTCGTCATTTGGAACATAATTGCCCAACTTCACTCTCTGCGATCTATTTGGAAAGCTGCGCTGGTAAACCATAAAACAGTAGACTCTGTAAAACCTAGATAATGCAGGTAGCTAGGCAGAAGGCTATGACGCGAACAGTAAAGTTCCTGAGGTCAGGCATAATTGCTGTTGTGACATTACCAGTATCTATTGTTCTAAGATAATGATCACAAACATCCGGTAATGTGGTAACGGTGCTATGATGAATCCTCTACCTAGATTGAGTGGAAGGTAATTACTGGTAGTTTTTAATATGACCCATCATTTGATCATATACAATTCGCTCTAGTACTTCAGATATTAAAGACAGAGTACTAATCGGTCTGCAGTCGCTTAGTTGTTCTGGATTTTTCACTTTAATCAATGGAGTAACATTAGCAATCTTCCACTGAACAGGTACGGTATTAGTTTCAATAGAAAAATTAACTATGCGTGTGATAGCCGATAAAGAGAATGGTACAATTAGCTTAAGATTAAGGCGATCAGGACCAAAAAGGTGAGCATTTATTATATTGAAGGCTTCTAAAATTTTAGATTCTGAAACAGGGATCAATCTGAAATGCGCATCAACATTCGCATGTAAATTATCTTATTTTTATTAGATTACATGTCCTATTGAGTTTTCTGAATTCTCAGAAGCTGATCATAAGATTGCTATGATCTCATTGACACTTCTTTTCGGGACGGCAAGAAATATCTCATACTGAATTTTTAGACAAATCGACTGGGATCCATTTTCCATATGTCTTTTGCATGTTCCTTTCTTATATCGATCACAGGCTGGGATCCCATGTATCACGGGATGTGACAGTTGATGCAAGTTCGTTAGGTTGAAAAGAGAACAAGTAAGTACGCTTAGACGTTCGTCTAAAGTTCTTCTATGACACATCTTCAACGTATACGGAGATTATTTCGATAAAAAAATCTCTCAAACATAATTAGCATATTAGATCTGGAAAAAGTACAGAATCATGCGTGTCTAAATATTGTCAAGATATAATTTTGATCGTATTCTTTTGGTACCATGAATAGCAAAAACTTTTATTATTTTAGCTTTTCTTGGACATATGACGATAGTAGGTCATATGGCGGGAAACTTTATTGATCAGCAAGTGACATCAATACCTAGACAATATCAGCAATGTTGATACAAGAAGAACAAAAGCGCGTTGTTAACATAAATGGCCAGGGAATGACCTTAATGCCCGTCCACCTTGATGACATTCGAACAGCGACGAATCTTGTTCGTAAAGTGAGAAATACTCTCCTTGAATTCAGGAATGAGCAATGGAGCGATTTTCAGGCGGGGATGCTTGACTCAAGTACTCGTATTCCTCTCTAGAAGCTAGCGAAGTCGCTTGCTTCTCTATGTCTCAGAAGCATTTGACAAGTGTGTCAGAAGGACATCGCTTTCTGGTACCTAAAGCTTTTGAGATCCTTCCTTAAAGGTATGAAATTTGTGAGGGTTCGATCCTAGGGCCAAACCGTTATTCACTTTTTATTCATGGCGTCCCTTGCCCCAGCAACTGTAAAGTCACCCGAAAACGCAGGGTATCTATTGTACTGAAAAACGTAGCGGCGCACCGTCTGAGGTTTCAGTGAACGGAGCTAGTGTATCATAGGAAAATTGTACCAAATATTTTAGTGTCACTCTAAATAAGGGGGTGATCTGGCAGAAGCATACCAAATTCCAAATTACGTTTCGGCAACCCTGCCCTGTGCCATGTAGAACCTCAAAATTGAGTTTGACCAGCGAAGTTCGGTCATACAAGATTGTTATTAGAGCACCGATCAGATACGCATGTGCGGCTTGGTGTTTTTTCTTCAAAACAGATTTGCAGGTTTTACAGAAAAGAACCTTAAGTACAATCACCAACGCCCCATGGTATGACTCCATTGAGACCCTTCAGAGACCTCGATATCTCTTATCTAAGGGACTTCATTAAACAACATGCGCAGCTACGTTATGGTCAAGCGAAATCGATATTTTGACGGAATGTTTTACGGAAAGCATCAATGACACTGTATAAATTAAACTCAGTGACAACAACTCGTTCTTAAATCTTGAGGAATTTTATAATGGTTTTGCTGATATTAAAAAAAATAAAGACTTCAATATCAATTCGGTGATTTAGGCTCTGATAACATTTGTTTATCCGTGTTGTTATTCAAGGATTCTACTTCCAATTACAATTGGTGAGGAAGGATTCTAATCACGAAAACATTCTAAAACGAGATGTGTTTTTTCATTGTTACATGACATACTATATATGTGTATGAGTAGATCATCAATTCCGCCGGTCTGTTTGCCTGAGTCTGCCCGTTAATCCTTGATCCCTCTACTCGTATAACTTGGAAAATACTTGGATTCTGATGAAATTTTGACATGCATGCAAGGGTCACAAAATATTTGTATCTTTAGAAAATTGATCTAGTAGCTGCGAAGCTTTGAGCAAAAGCGAAAAGAAATGAAAATCGCTCAAACCTCGTTATTAGACTTATCAAAAACACCCTACGTGACGCCATTATATTTATCCTTTATTTATGTTCAATCAAAATCATTGTTTGGAGTTTATATAACTTTTGCTCAACTCCTCTATTATATATAATAATAATATTTTCCACCCGTTGATCTTTTTATCAAAATGTCCATCCCATCGTGACCATTTTCGTCAATGTCAGTCAATGTTAAAATAGAAATATTATGAACATTGCCTGCCCGCAATAGGATACACGTCAGTGGTCGGCCATTAACGTCAGTGTTCAATTATTGTCCCTGCCCGTATCTGGTGCATACGTACACTTGCAGTTTAGTAGGTATCTATGCTTGTACATTAGATGTTGTATGGCTGTGCAGATCTCCGGGTTCTATTTCTGTGATGTATAAATAATGACGTACTTTTTTCATGGATGAACTGAGCGATTACGTCGGGGAATTCAGGAGACCGCTCTTTTTTGTCTGATGTAAACCTTATGCCTGATGCGTTTTTTCAAGCCGATGCGATAAATCTACGTACTTTAAGGGATTGCTGAAAGGTTGGTCTAGACGTAGTTCGTAGTTTTTACTGCCGATACTCCACAGGGTTTCAAAACAACGAAAGAGCCTAAGGAATAGTCTTCACATGTAAGTGTAACCAAAGAGTAGTTATACCATGAGAAGGCGGTTAGACAAGCCGAATGAATTGGGTTCTTATTTGCCCAGAGTTGGATGCGGTGTTGCCAAATATATCATCCTTTTTGGATAAATTCATTGTTTATCACTTGTGAAAGTATTTTCTATTCAATTTTACTGTTTTGGGCATTTATTGATGGTTGGGATATCTATCATCCCTTTGCAGCCTACAAAATAAATGTTCTGTTCAATAAAGTTATGAATTACATTTTTGCGAGTGCTCACCGTGTCCTATAGACAGACGTCATTCTCAAAAACTGTAAGTTATTACATAGCCGTTTAACTTTCAAGGCCCTATGCAGAATAATCTTGTAGATTTAGTTTGGTAGCAGAAGAGGAACGTGAGCTTGAAATTCAAATATTTTGTAACCTCAAAATTCATTTTTGACGTTTCAGAGAATCCTGATCATCATTGAAAGCATTTATAGGGGTTAAAATTAAGGTTCAAAAATCTCTGTATTTTTTATACGACACAGTCTAGCAAGAGATTTCAAAAGCATCTCGAATTCAAGAACCTGATTCTTGAATACGATAAGGAAGAATCATGCAGGGAAGGCTTAGTTATCTTCCATGAGGAATAATCTCAAATTCTGAAGCGGGTGACATTAATCTGTCAAAGAGGTTTGTGAATTTATTCATTTTCCAAAATAACATGTTTGTGGGTTCTTCATATCATTATACGTTCCATCACAAAAATTGACTTCGTATTTAGAACTAAAAGTGACGAACGATGGCGAGAGTCATTTAGAAAAGGTGGACTCGCTTCCATGGGAAATGATCCCAAATTCTTTTATAACTGCATAATGTATCTCAGACCTACTGTTAGTAGATCTGCTAAAGATTGGTTTTATGCCAGTAAGTTTTGCAGAACTAGGCAATATAACAAAAAAATCCTAATAAGAAGTCAAAATAAGTCAAACCGACTTGCAATCGTGAGAGATTTATTAAATTTCGGCTACGGGTACCTTCATGTAGTTGTTTTTGTTCTTTATTGTGCATTTGCAGTTAACAGATTTGTAGATTTTGATAACAAATCCTCAGTCGTATTTATCTAATCGAAATAACGAAAAAGGTCCTTTATACGTTTGATCTAAAAGCTTTTATAACGCAAAGCTTGGTATAGAAGCAGCATCTTATGCGAATACTGATATTATTTTTCACGAACTTGGGCACTGTGTCATATTCGCGCATATAAAAAATCTTAATTTTATACTTATGAAGTCGGCAGTCAAAATATCGAAGTACATATACCGGGCTGTTGATCCGACTGTTGAACGGCCTAGGATTAGTACGGGTGGAACTGGGAGGAGCTGATTATTCCTCTGCTAACGTATTGCAGTGCTCGTTTGTTCTATTAGTAAACGCACTGTTCTCGATCCGTCAACATGTCGAAGGAATTACGCAGTTCTAGAATGGGAATATTTTTAAAAGGGACGTAAAGCATCAAATTACCGGTTCAGAACTCCTCTCCAATTTACAAGTACTAGCAGTTTTGTTCTGTAATATCCGGGAAGTGAAATTGTCAATGAGAGCGCCGACCTTACTATTCGGGAGTACATTATTCACTGGGAAAAGGCTCGTATATCGACTAAATGTCTAGAAGCTTACCTTATACTAAGTTTGGAGAAATTAAAAAAAAATGCAAGCAAAACCACAAGTGTTTGATCAACGTCGACAGGAGTTTGCTACGGACTTGCACAATCTGTTTGATATTCCACATGCCGATGCTCTTTAATTGATGAAAATAAATGAAGATAGGATGTTTTTGTAGCGGCAGACAGAGCCAGATCGACCTGGTCATTTAGCTGGAGTGGACAAGAAATTAGCCACAAAAGAAGAAAAGGCGCGTCTTAGGAACACCGAAGAATAAAAGGGGCGAGCTGATTATGTTGCTTCCTAAACTCCTTCGACATCATCTTACGAACCAGAGCAAGAATTCATTTTAAGATTCCGAGATAGATTTACAAGAAACTTTGCCCATCCCAATTCAGAGCACACAGCCTGATACTAATTAAACTCAGATGCGGAAGAGTTTCATAGCTCCAAAATCAGTGGTAGCATTAGACATATGTCACTTAAGTATGAGAAATGCTGTTCTTGTTACTGAGTTTCCTATAAGCAGATTCTCCATTCAAAGAATTGATACCGAAAAGCGAAAGGAGCGCGAAGAAGCTATAAAGCTTGAATTTCGAAGCGAGGTAAAGGATACTGTAACTGTCAACTGGGATGGCAAGTTGTCACTTTTGAATGCACGCAAGTCCAAAGAACAACGTCTACCGGTTGTTTAACGTATAAAAATAAAGAGCAACTTATCGCGATGCCCAAGTCGGATAACTCTTCAGGCAGATTGGGATGGTATTATTGACTGGAACCTTGAAGATAAAGTTCAGACTCCCTGTTGTGATACTACTGCATAAAATACATACATTAAGGGTGCTTGTTTGGTTCTCAAACAGAAACTTGTTAAAAAAATGCTTATTTTTGCTTGCCGCCATCACGTCTACGGCATTGGCATTAGAAGGCATATTTGGATCAAATATTGACGAAGTGACTACAAGCCGATATTTCACAGGTTGACAAGCTGCTAAAAGTTTATTGACATGAATTGACCGAAGAAGTTGCTAGAGACGACTATCGAGAATTAATAGAACTTTCAATAATGTTCCTTGACGGCATTAAAAATAGCGTTACTGAGTTCCCAGCTCAAACTTTCTAATAAGGATAAGGCAGCTCTGTTAGATATTTGCGTGTTCATCGTGACAACATACGTGAAACCGTGGTTGCAATGCAGTTTAGCGGTAAAAGCACCTAACCAGGATTTATGCTTTTTAAAGGCAATGAAAGCTTACGAAAGAATTGACAAAAGCATTTCAAATGCAGCTTAACAGAAGTCCTGCCAACGTGTATGGTATTTGACAGATGAGGTCTCTGTCTTATCTCTGTTTGACGACGACGCAGACTAAAATAAAAATTGTTGCTAATTTAGCGGAATAAAGTATTTACATTAGCCCACGGTAAACGCTACAGTCCATCGAGAGAAAAACTTTCTGGCCCTTTTTATGGTAATTCTGACGAATAAATCTTTCATTTACTGCTTCGATGTAATATGCTATCTGTCAAAATAAGTCAGCATAAGCTGCGATTCTGGCAATAGATGGCACCTAACATGTGTTTCGATAAATCTTATGTCGGGTTCATGCACGACTTAACGTAACCGAATTTAAGGATCAGCTGTTTCTACACCAGTGTCCTCCACATGTTACGCCGCCAGAGGGTAACTAGCTAGTGATTTCCAGTGGTGGTCAAACGTTTTGGTGACATCACACCCATTTTTTGACATGATTCGGGTGGTTTCGGAACTCATCTTACCCTTGGATAGCCCTTTCCATACTGTACTCTGCTCGTATTGACGTAATTATAATAATTCTGTGGTGTCTCGTGTTCCACGACGATTTACCGAGAAAGCCAGGCGGTGACTCATCTATTGTTTTTCTTTGAGTTGTTGACGAATTTGCTGTAGAGATTTGCTTTGGTGTTCGTCTTCGGGTGTGTTTTTCTGCCTTGGACTTGTTTTTTGTGCGATTAATTGAGGATGGCCATGCCTAGAGCAAAAAATACGAAAAGCCGCGCTGGTATCAACTCCTGACCTTGTTGAAGAGGTACCTGCAGAAGGCACCTGAACGCAATCGGACATCGCCAGAGGAGCGCCTAATGATGACGTTGCAGTAAGTATCCAAATCAGTTCATTTTTGCATAAATGACTAAATATATTGAGGTTATGGTCGTTTTCTTATTTCAAGGTCACTTCTTAAAATAAAGTTCAACATACTGAACTTTACCTTAACAACCAACCAATCGGATCACTAGCGTTGGTCAGCTGATCGCTACAGCTGGAATTAGAAGATGGCTACGAGCCATCGATACTGTACAAAAGTCGATAGTCGATATTTATATCGTGATGTTTGATCGATTCTATATCGCTGTATGGGCAGATGGTTCGGTGATAGTTGTATGAAAAATTATTTGCGCTTGCTTACACATGACAGTTTAGAGCTGAACATCGGGGCGGATTGATAAAAAAAATCAGAGATGTATGTAAAAAATTATAATAATTAAAGTCAGTGTCATGTTTACTTCATCCCCTAACAAAGTGCGTATAGTAGTAGTTTCAGCAAAACATATCATTATTGCTACAGCATAAAGTAGATCAAAAACAGCATAAAAAAATAAACATGGGTCCTAAATTTCCCCTTACCAAGATAGAGGATTTTGAAATTATAATCTAGAGAACGAAAAAAAAAAATGGAAATGATCTTAAAATTTTGTGCTTGTAGTACTGACTTCATAGGTGATAGATGCAAACACTTTCATTTCTGAGACTGTACCAGTGGTGATGTTGGCAAATTATAGCCCCTACAGAAGAAAAAAGAGAATTTAAATCTATACCATGCCCACCATGACATGTTTTTCCAAAACGTCACAGAACACTGTGAAGGTACTTTGTCATTAACTACGAACCAGGTGTACACCTGGGGAATGCTGTGTATTCTCAGCCACCAAATATGTAATCTCTTTTGAACTTTATTGAGGTAAACAGATGAGTAGCACGTAACTTTTTTTTGTGACATCTGTACTGTTGGTAATAACAAATCTGATAAAGGGCCAAATTAAGGACTGGTGTTTGGTATCACCAATGAAAATTTGTTTACACACAGAATTTTGGCAATCAAATGTATACCTAGATTGGGAATTTATACATATGTACAGAGCAGTATCATCTGAAGGGGCGTGGTGAGATGACTATGTTTCTGTTTAGTGTTTGCTGACCAAATATGACAGTGATATTATGCTAATACTTTTGTTTTTGTTTCACAGTGTCAACATCCTCCGAGGAGACAGTTGGAGTGAAGATTGTCATTTATTTTATGGATACCAAATTAATTGTCAATGACATAAGGATTTTGTTTCCTAGTTTGAAGAAACAATTAGTGTTTTATGTGTTTTTGTTTGTTGAGGACAATTTTGTTTGCCTTTACCCATTAACAGTGTGTGCAAAACTTTTTTTAATTCACATATCAGAGTGATTATATTTGTATTCCAGTCAGTTCTCTAACTACAGATGTATTTTTGTTATTTTAGTATTTATGTTTCCGCAATAAATATACATGATCAATTAACAAGAGATAGTGCTTGCATGATATTGGACTGATCAGGTTCATAATATAGAGAAAAATCCAGATGAGTAGAATACTTCTATGTATGTACAATTTATTGTAATGAAGAATTTGTTCTATTATTGCTGGGACTGTTCAATAAATATTTGTTTAATTATAGATTTTTTATTATCCTGAAATTCATTACTAGCCAAACTGATGAAAGAAATACTTCCTTTATTGAGGATGTGTTATGCATCTATGATCATCGAACTACCTCAGTATCGGGAAGGTCATCAGTCAGATTTCGTAATGTAAACAAACGAAATCGCCGACACATTCCTGACATTCCTGATATGCGTTGTCGGCATACTTTCAATATTTTTAGTTCCACCAGATTTCCAGCCAAGAAAGGTAGCGCTGCCGTCGTTATAGTCTAAGAAATATCTTCACATCTGCTCAGGAAAATATTCGGATTCGTACTTTTTGCATGTTATTCGAAAAAGCCTCCTAGTAACAAATCTACATGTTGTCAGGCTCCAAATTGCGTCTCTAATTGTTTGTACAACTTTTTCAAATAAATTCCAAAAATTAATGTTTTCGCTTCATCAAAGGTAGTATTCGTTTTTTTTGATACTCCGAAACAAAACGATGTTTGACAATGTTTGTTAAAAGCTGATTTTGTACGAGATGGGAAAGTAAAAAAAATTGATTTTGCGATACCGAAAAACGATCTGAAAAGACGAAAATGTTAATGTCGCCATGCTCCATAAATAACCATTAACACAATTGCGATACCTTTTAGGAGATACTGTTATTAAAAATCTTTGTATTTAATTGATATGCAAGCTGACGCTCAATGCATATTCAGAATGCACGAGAGATATTTCATCTCTCTCTCGCGTTCACATAGACATAGACTTATACATTGAGCGCGCATTCAATTCATAATTACTATCCAAATATTTACAATAACTGTACTCCCTAAAATGCTCTGGGGGTTTTGTTATTGGTTGGTTGAAGCATGTGTGAGATTTGGCAACATCAAAATATTCATTTTTCATATTGTATTTAGGGTAGCAAATGACATATTTTGAGTTTTTACTTTGCTTATACCTGTATATATCAAGTCTAGAGAAAAGTTCTAAAGCTCATTTTTTATTCAGAGTGTCCTAAAAACCGCAAAATACTATAAACAAAGCGAACAAATCAATTTTTAGAATCGGTTTAATAACAATTTTTGGACCAATTTTGGGCCTAGTCACATGCAGATTCTTTAACAGAGGTCCTTGAATCAGATTATACAAAAATCGGAATCGGAAGATTTTTCCGAGCAGATCTTTCGATATTACCTGGACTATTATCCGAGTTCTGTGACTTGACTACCAGTACATTGGCGCAAGCGAGTGCGGAGGGACCACTTGTCAATGTCAAGGCTGGTCCGCCAGTCCACGCAACACAAAAGCCACAAAACACTCTTTCATCTGCTACCTTGACGTTAAACATATGATTTTGTTAGTGTGTTTAATGTTGATATTGTCGCCATTGCTACATTGGCAATCCTAGCCGCGCATGCGCTTTAAATGCTCATTTTCTTAAGTTAAGTTACGTTAAGTCTTGCATGAACCCACCTTTATACCTCAGATAGAGGTTAGTTGCTATGCTTTCGTTCGTTGCAGCACAAGAAATAGTTGACTGTCTGTGGTCTGACAGACGAAACCAGCATATTTAGATGGTAGTTTTTCTTCGTTCTTTCATTTCAGAGAAAAATATCGCTGACTTTGTTTCAGTTAAAATTGATGACGTTAGTGTATAACTTAATGGCCACACAATGATTCTTTTCAACATGCTAAGAATAAGGTGCAAACACTGAGAACAGTTAACGATACGGCAGAAAGAGGAGACAAGTTAATGCAAGACTTCCATGACTTAATCACCGCTGATAAGGAACAAGAACAATTTTTATTATACTGTGTACAAGAACACAGGCAGGTATATCGTGAGTGTAAAACGAAAACTTGGAAATGAAAATTTAGTAGGTACAAATAATAATGTTAATGACGGCGATATTTCTGCATTAATTCAGTCTATATTTAAATAACATTGAGCACTGTTCCTCTGAAGGTAGATTATATGCAGATGACACTGCAGGGCTGCGTAAATTGTTACAGAGTGTATTACTCTGAAATAGTTTTTCGGCATTCGAGATTGTTTGACATACCTATTTCATAAAACGAAATAATCCTTATGGAACGTCAAAAGTGCACTCTTCTTCCTGTGCTCAATACATTGGGGATTGGCGGAATATACAAGGTGACTTCGAAGTTGAGTCATTTATTTTAACAGTGAGTAGATCCGATCAAAAGAAATGTTTTTTCCTTTAACATTTTTCTGGTAAAATTAAAGTAACAAAATTATAGCCCTTTAGAAGTTTGAGTACCGCCCTGTCTCAATAATAATATTATGTGCACGTGTTTGGCAACAACGGATATAATCCGCCTTATCTCTTCGTCGCATCGAAAGCGAAAGAATTTGAAACGATGTTTTTACTACAATGTACAATTTTATTCAGTTGTATTCAGTCGATGTGTCAGTCGGTAACGCGTGAGTTAATAGTAGTGTTTGTTGCGTGGCTCAAACGAAATAAAAAATGGCACATGTTTACGAAAATGCTGAATGTAGTACAAAGGGCTCGTGAATCAGGTGACTTAAGACCTCACAGGGGAGGGTATGCCGGTGCTCCAAGACCGCACGATCAAATACAGGTTCGCACTGAAATACTTGTCGGGAGGATACTTTATAATACAAGGTAACATTTTTTTTTAATTTTTTTTTTATTTTTACACACATATTTTGGTTTATCTTCCTTCTACAATTATCTGAAAATTAATGACTCAACTTCAAAGTATACTCGTATTTTTCACGATAAATGAATCTATAGGCTTTCTTATAATAAAAACAATAGTCGCAAAAAAGCTCGTTAATTGAAGGAGTTGGTGCAAAAACCGGTCAGCTCCACTTTCTTCAGAAAATAATTTTTGCGTTGTTTGGAGTAAGAAACCTGCAGCTCCATGCTCTACAATGTGAAATAGAACTACATATAATTATTGAGTTTTCCTTGTAACGCCTTGGGGCAAGCACCTGTCAGCTCCATGTCATAGATGGAGCTGTTCTCGCAACTGCGTGAATGTGTATGTGTAGTTGTGCGTCCAGCATTATTTAGTCTGGAACAACGGCCAAACTGCAACTGGAAAAATCCCTCCATCTTCCAAAATCAGAAGCTTTTCACAACTGGCTGAACGAAAAATCCACTAAGGCAAGAATAGAAGAATCTGTTGAGGTCTTGTGTGCCTTTACCACATACTCCGTCTGGACACGTATTTTATAAAAGGCAGTTGAGGGTTTATAATTTTTGTGTCCATTCCGCGAAAACGGGAGAGTGCCGATTTCATATGTAAGACGAAATCACAGCTACAAAGGAAAGCAACCAGGTCATCAGCTTTTTGTAACAAGAATAAACTCCCAATCACATTTCATGAGAAATTTACGGACGGTCCTAACTGAAGCACAGCTAGTTTCTGTTTGTGTTAGCACACACATCCTCGCTATGCACCTCTATGCACTGCCGTGTCCTATCAGCTATAGAATACAGCTCACAGCTTAGACCTCCAATAAATCCATCTCTGAAGCAGCTGCTACATCACATTAGACAACGACAGATGTGCATCATATGCCATTAATTGCCAATTTTTTTAATCCGGAGAAATTTTTATATTTTGGCAAGAAAGAAGGCAATAATATTATGGAAGCTGAACCCGAGGAGTCCCCAGGCGACCCCTCTACTGCTTTGAGTGGAGTTGGCACGGAGTACAGCGCTACTTTGGAACATATTCCAGAAAACCAAAACGAGATGACGCCAATGATGACAACAGGGATGACACCTATACTGGAGAAGGAAAACGAGAACCAGAGACTTTTGAAGATAATTGCAGACCAAGCAGCCCAGTTTCAGAGATTGACTGACTGTGTAGAGTCACTAAATGCCCAGGTTTTTAAGCTAACAAGCATCATTCATAAAACAGTTCCCAATGTTGATTCTTCCAAAACAGCAAAACGTAGACATAACAGCCATTCGAGTGAACTACATACTGAGACCGATGAGGATACACAGGGTGATCTTTTCACACCCGTGCGACGTCGCAAAGTGAGACTGCGCAAAACAGAATTTCCTCCGCTACCGACGAAATCCCCAAATAACAAACATTCAGGCAACCTAAAACCGTCTGTGTCTGTACCATCTACCGCTTCTACTAGTCAGCCAAGGGAAAGACCTTTATCAGCATCCACACAGAGTGCTCCTCCTGTTATATCCCAAGTGCAGTCTGATCCATTGGCTGGCTGCAACTCATCTTCCTTGCCATCCAGCGGATCTCTAAACACACAGGCCCAATCGCCTCGCCGGGTGCGTATTACTCCAATCGTGTTGAGAGATGCGACAAAATGGCGCACCTTAAACTATTCCTTTGTAAGTCTTGATATTCGTATTGAACTAGCAGTCGCCGTTGATGCTGGGATACGTATCATCCCCAAAACCGAAGACGATTATGGCAGGATAATCCGTCTTTTCAAAGAGGAAAACATTCCTCATCACACTTCCCTTTGCCCACTGAACGCAACATCCATGCGGTTATCAGAGGTATCCCAGCATCAACCACCGAACAGGAGGTTAAAGGTGAGCTAGAACAGAAGGGTTACGCTCCCTTTCACATCATTCGCCTAAAGCGCAACGGCGGCGTGCCCATGCCCTTGATGGTGGTGATCCTGCCTAAGACGGAGAAGTCACAGCAAGTCTTCAACGAGCACGAATTCCTGGGGCTCGCTATCAGAGTCGAAGTTCAGAAGAACTCTCGACTCATTGGGCAGTGTCACCACTGCCAGAAGTATGGACACGCACAGTCGTATTGCACTGCGCCGCCAAAGAGTCTAAAATGTGCCCAAGACCACATGACACATATGTGCCCTCAAACAGGACAAGAGGTTCGCAGATGTGCGAACTGTGGGGGGGGACCATCCGGCAAATAGTCCGACCTGTAGATTTACTCCTAGGAGAAATCTACAAGTCATCGCACAAAGGCGAGCAAAGTCCTACGCGGACGCAGCAAGAGATGACACCTCAACTGCCCCTGCTGTTTCGAGCTCATCTACGACTACTCAAAATGTGGATCTAGCAACAGCGCTCAGGTCCCTACAGCAGATTATTAGTCCCCTGATAAGTGCCACTAAGGCATTGCAGGCGATCTTTCCGCTAAATGGCTAGATACAATAGCAGACAGCCTGAATTCATCAAAATTCTTTTCTGGAATTGTTTCTGTCTCAGGGATGTCCCCAAAAAACGGGAATTTCATCAAGCTCTTTTGGATGAGAACGTAGATGTAGCTCTGCTGCATAAAACATTGCTTAATCCGGGAGATCGTCTAGATTTCCGAATTATGATGTTATCCGCGCTGATAGATTAACTGGACGGGGTGACGGTTTGGCAGTGCTAGTAAAACGTGGTATTGACTATTACAGAAGCACAAACGCTGAGATGCAGAGCATCGAGGCAACTTCGGTGGTAGTGAATATGACGGGAGGTATCTCGCTGAAAATCACATCGGTTTATGTCAGATGTGGTGCCAGGCTGCAAGAGACGGATCTGGAAGTCCTGTTTGACTGCTCGGGTCCGCTTATTGTAGCAGGGGACTTTAACTGTAAACATCGAGCACGGCACTCTAGGTTAAATTCCACCAGTGGGATTCGAATTTACAACCATGTGATACGAACGGCTACCTCATACACAGCACTGAGGAGCCAACTCACCACCCATTTAATCACCTTCAGGCACCAGATGTCATCGACTTCGCGATATCTAGAAACTGTAGATTCAGTGTCACTTCTCGAATCATGTATGACATTTCGAGCGATCATCTTCCTATCGTACTGGAAGTGGGTAATGAGCAAACCTTGGAAGGGGAAACTCTTCCAAGGAAAAGGGTTGATTGGGAGCTATACAAGTCGCTCCTTAGAGAGTTCCCCAATATCCCGATCATAGAAGATGAGAACGATATAGAAGCTGCTCAAGCGGAGTGGACAAGTTCCGTTCAGCAAGCTCTGCAGCGTGCAGCTGTACTACCAGTACGACGACACGGCAAACCATTTCTCCCTGCAGACATTCGTCAGAAAATTTCTGACAAAAGAGCTGCAATTAAGCAAGCGAAGAGGTCTTGTCACCCAGATGACATTCACAGAGCAACGAATCTTGTTCATGAAGTGAGAAATGCTCTTCATGAATTCCGTAATGAGCAATGGAGCGACTTTCTGTCGGGGATGCTTGACTCAAGTATTCCTCTCTGGAAAGTTGCAAAGTCGCTTAGAAACGGAAAGCGAGAACAACTTCCGCATATTCACGGTCCTAGGGGCATAGTCTGTAGGACAGAGGAAAAGGTCGAGATTTTCGCTGATGCAATGGAAAGTCAGTTCTCTCCCAACTATGATCTTGATAATGACCTCGACGAGGAGAAACATATTGTAAGATCCGTCAGGAGATATTTTAGGGCCAACGGCGTCAGTGGCAGTACTGCCTCCCTTAGTGATTTTTCCTCAGAGGAATCTTCAGAAGATTCCTCAATTGAAGAGCTGCACGGCACATCAGCGGAATCTCCTGAGACTCCGCATTGCACACGAGCAGAGCTCCAAGATCATATTAAAGACCTGAAGGTACGTAAGGCACCTGGAGAGGATCGAATCACTAATAAGGCGCTGAAGCTACTTTCGCGGAAGTCCTTAACTTATCTCGTGGCAATAATCAATGCCATGCTAAGGACCCAGCACTTCCCAACGGCGTGGAAGACCGCTGATGTCATAATGATTCCAAAGAAGATGGGTTCGATATTCCCTCAGGATTACCGCCCCATTAGTCTACTGTCAGCTCCTTCTAAGCTCGCTGAAAAGGTGATTCTACGTCACCTTGAAAATTTCTCGGCAGACCACAATGTGATTCCTGACGTGCAATTTGGCTTTCGGTCTGAGCATAGTACGGAGCTACAGGCCATAAGGCTTGTTGAACGAGTAACCAGCGGGTTCACCCGTAACGAAAGTACTGGCGTCTTGCTACTGGATGTCTCAAATTCATTTGACAAGGTGTGGCACAAGGGCCTTCTCTACAAATTGATCCATAAGGGCTTCCCCTTCTGGCTCCTAAAACTTTTGAAATCCTTTCTCGAGGGTTGGAAATTTCGGATCAAAATTAATAACGTTCTGTCGACAACGCGGCCCATTAAAGCCGGTGTCCCTCAGGGTTCGGTTCTTGGACCAGTCCTTTATTCACTTTTTATTCATGACGTCCCTTGCCCCAGCAGCTGTGAAACCTATCTCTATGCTGATGACACTGCCCTGGTGGCCCAGTCGTGCTCTGGGGATCTAGTTCACGACAGGCTGCAAAGTGCAGTGGACAAGGTATTGGAATGGGCGAATCGGTGGCTGATCAAAATTAATCATTCGAAAACGCAGGCAATCTACTAATCTACAATCTACTAAAAAACGTAGCGGCGCTCCGTCTGAGGTTTCAGTGAATGGAGGTCGGGTACCATGGGAAAGCTCTGCTAAGTATCTCGGTGTCACTCTTGACAAGGGGATAACCTGCACACACGTTAAAAACTTAATTCCAAACCTCGTTTCGGCAACTCTACCCTATGCTATGTAGAACATCAAAATTAAGTTTGATCAACAAAGTTCGACTATACAAGATGGTTATTAGACCAGCGATCACTTACGCAAGTGCGACTTGGTGTTTTCTCGCCAAAACGCATTTGCGTAGCCTGCAGGTTTTGCAGAACAGAACCTTGCGAACAATCACTAACGCCCCATGGTATGTTTCAAACGAGACCCTTCACAGAGACCTTGACATCCCTTACCTAAGGGACTACATCAAACAACAAGCGCAGCTACGTTACAGTCAAGCAGAATCGCATAACAACCCTTTGTTGCGCGAGTCAGTAGACTACACAGTCGAGCAAGTTCGCAAGTTCGCAAGCACACAAGGCCGCGACTCGCACTGTGAACAAAACTAAATCGTGCGACTTTAGATCCAACCAAAAATATAATTTTTCTTCAACAACCAATCCCAAAATTAAGTTTAGGATCAATTTAAAATTGCCGAATACTAACTAGGAATGCCAAGGCACCCCTCAAATTGATGCACTTCTTTTTTCTTTGCTCTCCCTCCTTCCTTCCTTCCTTTCTTCTTCCCTTCTTTCTCCCTGACTTTGTTTGGTATCTGGGCAACCAGACCTGACAGACCTACTGACTTACAAGACTTCAACCAAGAGCAAAGGTCCTACGGACCGCTCTGACAGACAATGACGAATAGTGCATAGTGTGATCACATTAGAGCCAGACATTGACAACTGACGCGTCATGACATTAAGGGCAACTCATACAGCTACATAAGTGTGCAGATCAATTAAGCAACAGCTAGTTCTAATTTGAGATCTTGTAGTAAAAATGTACATGTCACAAAAAAACGACATGTCAAAAAACGACATAATGTACGTAATAATCCTGCAGGTATAATAAGGAACTTTAGTCAAACTCAATTTTTTTGCGCTAGAGAGATTTTGATATAAAGTCGGACGGGTCCGCAGGAGATCCAGCTACTGCCCCAAACAGAACTGATTCCAAAATCAATGAAAATGATGGAAAAAAGGAAAAATTGTTAGGTCCTGTGACAGAACTGAGGGGTGTTGAAACCGCAGAGAACGAAACCCAAATTCAGCGGCTTGTAGGACCAAGCGACCCCAGGCATCTCTCTTAGTTTCCCAAAAATTTGATTTACTTTCTACAAACGACAACACAACTTCCAATAAACAGATTAACGACGGTCTGACAGCTACAAATCTTACCTCAACTAACGATGAATGTACCAACGAAGAAGGACTCACTCCAGTTATACAGAAAAAGAAACGAAACGTAACTGACCAATTCCCTCTACTGCCAACTGAGGCAACTATCAAGCCGACTACCAAAAACTCTCCTATGTCTTCTTCCACTATTCAACCAAGCTCTCAAGCTAACGTTGCTATTGCTTTGCCGTCATCACCCCGTACTGCTGCCAGTGAGACATCGGGGTAGCCGCGTCCTGCACAAGTCGCACCGATTGCCCTGCGGGACGCTGCGAGGTGACGGATGCTAAGCTACAAATTTGTCTGGGCATTAAAGTAGAGCGAGCGGTTGCCCTTGACGTGGGGATTCGTATTATACCTAAAACAGAAGGAGACTATAGGAAGATAATTCGTCTTTTCAAAGAGGACACACATTTTCGCTTCCATCTGAAAGGAATATACACGCCATAATTAGAGGTATCCCTGCATCGTTTAATGAACAAGAGGTCAAGGAAGAGTTGGAGCAGAAGGGCTGCTCCCCTCACCACATAATTCGCCTGAAGCGTACGGCGGCGTTCCTGTGCCTCTGATGGTGGTGATACTGCCTAAGATTGACAAGTAGCAGCAGATTTTTAATGAACACGAGCTGCTGAGTCTGGCAATCAGGATCGAGGTTTAAAAGAACACTCGACTTATTTGGGCAGTGTCATCGCTGCCAGAGGTATGGACACGCGCAGTCGTATTGCACTGCGCCTCCTAAGTGTCTGAAATCATCAATCATTAGGAACCATTATTTGGCACCAATAAGCTTTCTGAAGTATATAATTTTAAAAAAGCAGACTTCGTTGCATTATACAATGTAATGAAGTTTTTTTTCCGGTGCCGTGAATTGCGTACTTTCTGACCTCCAATCGTGTTCACGTTTTCTCGAAGACGCTAAATTTTAGATTAATCATTAATTACAGTTCCGATATTCTAAAATTGGGATAGTGCCCTGTTCTATATATACTAAGTGACATATAAATCCGAACACCCAGTTTAAATGGTTTCATTTTAATAAAATTTTGTATAAGTACTTAATGAAGCATAATAAGTAAATGATAAAAATTTCAAAATGATTGCACTGCTTTAAAGCCGTTTGACCTTTAATAATGTGTGGATGCACCCTGATGTGCTACGCATTCTCCAACGCGCCTAGGCATGCTTCTGATCAGGTGGTCAATGTCCTCCTGTGGTATCTCATTCCAGGTAACCACCAACTCCTCTCGAAGTGCTTCTAGAGTCTGAGGAAGACGTTGCAAATTGAGCAATCTCCTACCCATCATATCCCACACGTGCTCAATTGGGGATAAGTCGGGAGATCTTGGTGTCCATGGTAACAATGTGACATCATTATGTTGAAAGAAGTCTATTGTAACTCTTGCAACATGTGGTCGGGCATTATCTTGTTGGAAAGTTGGATCTGTCAGGGTGTCAAGATAGGGTAAAAGATGGGGTTCTAGAACTTCGTGGTTATAACGCTGCGCGTTCATGTTACCTCTGATGAAGATTAAAGGTGACCTGGAACCATAAGCTATAGCACCCCAAACCATAACTCCAACAGTGTGATGAACATGTCTTTCAACAAAAAACTGTGGATTCCTCCTTTCACCACGTCGCCTTCTAACCCTGGCACGACCATCGTGCATGCCTAAACAAAATCGAGACTCATCACTAAAGACAATACTGTTCCATTCCTGATCCCAGAGTGACCGTTGTCTGCACCACTCAAGGCGATTACGTCGGTGTTCTCGAGTTAAAGGGAGGATCCAGTGTGGCCGGAAAACAAGCCAAACCTTCTCATTCGTCGGTAAACACTTGCCAATAGGTCTTCCGTGTTCTGCAAACCATTCATTTGCAATGGACCTGGTAGTGGAGTAACGGTCCCTTAAGGCCAATAATCTTAGGCGGCGATCTTCACGGTCTGTTGTTCTACGGCGGCGTCCAGTGTCCCTTGCTCTTTGCGTACGACCTTCTCGAAGCCATGCCTGACAACACCTAATCACAGTGTCTACACTTCTTTGCACTCTAACTGCAATTGCCCGAAAAGAAAGTCCAGCTTCCCGAAGTCCCACTATACGGCCCCTATCAAACTCACGAAGTTGACGAAATCGTACAGGTCTCCGTACTTTAGGCATCGTAACCGATCGTAAAGGATGCCAAGAACCAAAATCTGCCAACGTTAATTCTTTACTGCGGCTGAAATATTCATTTTTAGAGCGTTAGTGAATTAAAAAAAAGCAGTATAAAATCCGGAATGTCCAACTGATAAGGCTGAAAATTTTTTCACTTGTTATTTACAGTAAGATAAATACATTCACCAACTTTTATTAAAATAAAATCTTTTAAACTGGGTGTTCGGATTTATATGCCATTTAGTATATTATTTTGTCTCCTATACAGAGTCTCGAATCCTCAAGCAAGCCTGATGTTTTTATGACATACCACAGTCGTTTTTGTTGCCATGTGTTACACACAGAAATAGACGGAAAATTATATTTTTCATTTTCCGTATTAGAATTTATTATAATGAGTGAGAGGATTTAAAACAATTTTTAAGCCTTGTGGCAGCACTAGATGATATTCAGGACGTCAGGGATGCGTTATGGGTCAGGACTAATAGACTCAGGGATTTGCAGGGGAAAAACAACACGCCAAAGTGGCGTATCAAGGCACTGGCTGAAATAGGCATGTAGTTCCCTTATAACGAATGAGAAGTCTTTGTTCCACATTCAGATGCCTTGGGGCACTTGTCACACAACTTCTTGGTGTTGTGGGCCCTGTAAGGTCCCTAACAGTGGGAAAAATGCACTAAGATCCCTTTTGGTTGTAGTCCAGATTTAAATGCATTTTAGAGTGGTCAGCGTGCGGCAATTGCAACCTGCACGGAGCTGATGCACTACCGGTCGTCGAGGAGGTGCTAGAACTGGCTATACGCCCTTTTGGGACTTGAAACCCTGCAGGGTCTGATCTAGCCCTTTGGAATTAGATGCCCTAGGGGTGTGGGCACTCATTTTATAGGATACACCATAAGGAATCGAATAGAAATACTTTTGATTCAATCAAATGCACCAGGTCGGCGACACGACGTCAAGAAGATTCGCAGTGGCGGATGCTATGACGTTGCGACCAAGGTCGGTTCTATAACATTGGCGAGCAAGATAAAAGCGCGGGCGTATGCACGCCGTGCCTCTGTCTTTTCCGTTCTTCTCTCCTGGCATCCAACCGTAGTACCGAAGTACCCGCTTGTACCAAGAGGAAAGGGGGTGAGTTAAAAACCAGTGCGTTCCGTTTTAGTGATATAGTTGTAATTCTGATAACCGTAAGTGAAGTATTTTTGAGGTTCTGGATTTATTCTTTTTTTGAAATTTTGCTTACCGTATAGAGCCAAATGCAGAATCCAAGTGATTTTATTTTCCTCTGATTAACTCGTTCTTTAGTCGTAGAAATTGTAGCGTACCGTTTTCAGTGTATATCTTTGGCTTACGAATTTTGAGAAGAGAGTTGTTTGTTTTCTGTTTATTTTTGAATATTGAACGAACTAGTTTGCTGAAGGAAAAAGAAATAACTGTGAGTTAGACTTTGAGAATATTTTAGAACAAAAGGTTTATGAATGGGTTTATCAGCCTTAGCGAAATCTATATTTAAGCCTTAGTGAATTGTTTTAAATTCAAGTTGAAGGATAGGAATTCAAAACTTGGACGGCTTAAATGAGATATTTCTTATTAAATCTTGATATCTGCGTTTTAACTTGGTCTAAGCCTATGTTAGTCCTAGTGGACTGCTCTGGTGGCAAATAAGAGCTGATCGGTGAAACAAATCTAACCGAATACTGACAGAATGCCGAACCGTACCGTCCCGTTTGGTCTATGGCTCTTACTTTGAACTCTTTGAGATTTCACTTATGTCAAATAGGTAGACGCGTCAGTGTTGGTTAATTGCGCTACTCTTAGACCTCCATCTTACAAAAGCGCTTTTACTGAAGATTACTTGTACATACTTATACATCCGACTGGTGATTCGACATACTCGACCGCATCTACCAGGAAGCATTCTCAATTTCTCTACGACCCCCTCAATCGCAAGTTCGACACCGAGTTTTCGGAAGTGACTAGTGAGGCAGGCCTTACTCGGTTGTAATTGTGAAAGCCGATGAGATCAGGATATTCCCGATAGAGCTAGGTATCCCCGACTCCCATATAAGTTAGACACCGAGTTCTTGGAAGTGACTAGTGGAACCTCGGTACACCTGGCGACTGTCTGGAATATGTAATGGCTTAACCCTAATGTCAAACACGCAGTGAAGTTCTATTTCAGGAAACTGAAAGCCGAAACAAAAGGTGCTTTTCTTTTTGGTTGGCCTTGCAAATTATATATATATGTCCCTGAAGGTCCCAGAACTATAGAAAGATACGTACCAATATCTAATTGTGATCATTATATCCCAGCAAAATTCCAGATATCAGAAGTGTTTTATAGGTTGTGTCATTGTGTCACAAAATGTTGCGTCTCCGATATTATTTTTTTAAGGTTTGGTAAGCACATTCGTGAGGGAGCTATTAATTTAGTTTATTAAAGGTCCATTAGCGTTAGTACGCGGCTTGACTTTAGGAGTTTTATAATTGCTTTGGGGTTTCTGAAGCAAGTCAGGGAGGCACATCTTTGTCTGCAGTGTGCTTACTTCCCTGGGGTGCAGATTGAAATCCATGCGAGAACGTGACAAGCAGAGCTTGAAGTAGACGCGGGTTAACTAAACGCCTGGTCATATTCTTCACCCAAACATAACCATATTGCTGAAAACCGTTCATCGCTTTGGGCTTATCGCATCGCACCATTACCGCTTGCTAGCTTGACCGCATTCTGCTTCCGCTTTAACCGTTGCTTTTTAACCGCTTTTGATTCCGTTCGATCTCGAGTTAACCGATTGTCCTCCTTCTCCGCTCTATCGCTAGGGTAGCTAGATTCAGATAGGGATTTCTCTCATTTGTAGATATAACTTGAGATATCCCGACCGTGCATGAAGTGAATATATTTGTTGTTAATATACCAAATACCGTCCCGCCTGCAGTAAGAGATACAAAAAGAGAAGTAGTAGAAGTAGAAAGTAAAGAGTGAGTATCTCGAGTCTGACCCTTTGAGCGTGAAGCATCAAATCCCTGAATTATTTTCTTCACTGAAGCTACCCAGGTGACTGTTTTAGTCTATAGTGTTGTCTCCACACTCTAAACAGGAGGCTGGCGTCCGAAGAGTTGCTGAACTAGAGAGGCAGGTAGTTCGCCAGTTATTGACCCCGAGGAAATAGTGTTACAACAACGAGTTAACTATTATTGATTGGTCATTTTTGAAAGCATTTCAGGATGTTAATAAAGCAATTGATGAGTTCTACAAAAAGTTTTATGGAATCTTGGATAAGCATGTACCATTATCCAAAAACTTCAAGAGGAAGTTTCCAAGATGGTATAATTCGTCAATAATTAAGAACATAAAAGATAAGGCAAGAAACCATCGTAAATGGAAACAAACTAAAAACAATTTTTACAGAAGCGAGTTCATTAGACTAAGATCACTCGTCAAATCACAATTAAAGGTTGCGTACGAAAGCTATTTGCAGGAAGTTCAAGAGTCGGTGAGAAATAACTCCGCTTCCTTTGGTCACTTATATTATAAAAGAACAAAACATCAGGGATTCCATGTCATATGACTCATCTGGATAATGATTTCGGTGATTCTCAGTCAATTGTAAATGCTTTCGCTGAATTTTCTAAGACAGTTTACTTGCCATCTGATACCTATTGCGGTGAAAACCTAATTTCTAACATCCAACGTATTGTCAACTTAACTCGGAAGAGTATAACTGAAAATAAAATATGTGATGCAGAAAAAAACTGAAGTCCAAGATGACCTCAGGGCCAGATAGGCTCTCCTCTTTCCTGGTCAAGGATTGTGCGCTTGGTATAGTAGTAGATGCTCTGGTTATTCTTTTTAATCTCATATTATCTACAGCTAAATTCCCAGATAAATGGAAGGAAACCAGGGTTTGTCCTATTTACAAGGCGGGTGACCGTGATTCAATTGAGAACTATAGATCGATCTCAATATTGAATAATTTTTCCAAGTTATATGAAATAATTCTTTACAACCGCATATATATACCTTATCACCTATAGTCAAATATAATATCCGAGTTCCAGCATGGGTTCATGTGTGGTAAGTCAACTGTCACCAATTTGGCAGTATTCACTCAGTTAGCCTCGAATGTCCTATATAATCAGGGACAGTTGGATACAGTTTACACTGACTTTTCTAAAGCCTTCGATAAGGTTGATCATGGGGTGCTCATGCTAAGCTGGGTTCATTTGGTTTTACTGACAAATCAATATCGTTATTAATGTCTTACTGGTGGAAGCGACAGCTGTACGTTCCTTACAATGGTTTCGAATCGTTTCGATACAATTCGTCATCTGGGGTGCCGCAAGGTTCTAACCTGGGACCCTTATTATTTTTGATCTTTGTGAATGATGTATGTGATTACACTATACAAGTGTTGAAAAGCAAATGGACACACATACAAAAAATAGTATCATGGATTGATGATACTAAAAAACCCTAGTGTGTGTATCAGAAATCCAACACAAAGCCCCATCAGTGCAGAAGTAACACATGCAAATTAATATATTGCTGAACGTTAATTCTACTCCTAAGATAGATAAAGAATAAGATTTAAAGGTATTGGAAAGCTGAAAATAGTTTACGTCACTGAACGGTTTTTAAATATGACAATATTTTTCTTTTATATATATGTTCGCTCATATCAAAGTCAATGAGATGACTAACCTCGTTAAAGCATTTCAACATTTTGTATGAAGGGGATGCTAGCATAGTATTTGTTGAAGCTTTTGGAACATAAAACATGGTGTAGTTCCTACTATTCAACCTAGGCACAGTAAAGTTTAAGTTCAATAAAATTTCAATACAATCAATCTGATTGCTTAGCAACTTATGCACAAAGCAGCAGCTTAACAAAAATCTTCTCTGTTCACGACTGACCATGCCAAAGTGATCTAGAAGGTCCTTCTTTGGATAGTTGAATGGAGGATATGCACCATATGCTTTTAAATACAGATATTTCAAAAAATTAGTTTGGATCTTCTCCACGTTAGATATATATGTAACATATAAAGGAGACCAGATGGTACAACCATATTCAAGTAAGCTTCTAACTAAAGTGAACTACAGTATTTTTAATGATTCTATGTTAGCAAAAGATCTGCAATTTCTCATAATGAATCCAAGCATACGTGAAGCTGATTTGTCTATTTGATTCAAGTGTGCTGAAAATGACAGATCCGCAGTAATAGTAATGCCTAGGTCTTTTGATTCCTGTACCCTGTCAAGTTTGTAATTGTCCAGCATATAATCATATCGAATGATAGACTTTTTTCTTGTAATGGACATTACTTTACACTTGCTAGGATTAAGCATTAAATCATTGTTCTGGCACCAGTCAAGAATGTTGTCTAAATTTTCCTGCAAAAGGTCTAAGCTCTTTTGTCCATGAATTACTGAGTAAATGTTTAAGTCATCCGCAAACATTTGGTTTTCTACTGTTATTATATGGTTGATATCATTAACAAAAATTAAAAATAGTAGGGGGCCCAGATTAGTACCTTGTGGTACTCCCATAGTTGGTGTGTTTGATTTCGATTTGAAGTCGTTATACTGCACAGATTGAACGCGTTCAGATAAATATGAACGGAAAAACATCAACAAGCCGTCAGAAAACCCAAATCTATACATTTTTTTAAGCAAAATGGAATGGTTTATTCGGTCAAATGCCTTTGAGAAATCCGTGAATATAACGTCGACCTGTTGTTGTTGATCTACAGCAAAACTTATATATACTCAAAAAGTATAGAAAAACCACATACGAGCGATATGGCCCTATAATTCTTTACATCATTCACTTTTCCGCTCTTAAAAATAGAACATACCTTGGAGGCCTTCCAGCAGTCCGGAAAGACACCATCTTTAAGCGATTTGTTGAAAATTTGATATAGAGGCTTAACAAAAGCTCTAATGCAGTCTTTTACAATGTATGTCGGGATTCCGTCTGGACCACTAGATGGCTTATATATATATATATATATATATATATATATATATATACATTCTTCGCTAAATACAGGGACTGAGAGAGATTCAGAACTACATGCTGTAACATTCCTCAGGTGTTCCTGGGGAGACTCTTTATCATCAAGAGTAAGGTAACGGCTGAGACAATAATACCACGATTAAGTTAAAGATATAAACGAATTGGAAATAGGGAATCTTAATTCCTATTTATAAAATATGTAGCCGCCTGTTGGCGCGAGCTAACCCTCTTTGCTCGCACTCCCCCGTCAATCCCCCCTCTTTCACCTTCTTCACTGTTGCCGCTACCACCTGTTTATCCACAACTCCACCACTAACTTAAACCTAGCCTGTCACAATGCTTCTTGGTCTATGTCACAAGTAACAGCTGAATCGTTATATACGGTTTTAAAAAATTCAGCAAAGCCTGATACAATGGATTGCAGGTCATGAAAATTCTGATCACCATGAAACATGTCGACAGGTATTCTAGAGTTCTTTCTTTTAGAGTTTACAAAAGTCCAAAATCCTTTGGGATTATTAGCAATATTATCTTGAACATTAACTATGTAATTTTGGTATGCATGGCTAACATTCAACTTTATCTTAGATCTAAGAAATTCGTCGTTATATTGCTCCAAATTCTCAGTTTCCGTAAACTTTTTGTAACAGTTGTGCTTTTTTTTTGATATCCCTGTTTATATCTCTCGTATACCATCTTGGGTAACGTCTTACGAATTCTTCAAATTTAGGTAAATGCTTTTCAATAACACCGAAAATACTTTCGTAAAAATGACTACACAAGATATTAACATCCGCTTCTCTCTCACACCAATTCCAGTCAATATTTAAAAAATCTAAATAGAGGTTGCAAAGATTAGCTTTACTGAAATTGTACTTCACCTCGGTGTTGTTGAACTCAAAGACTGTGTTGCATTCTTTACTAATTTTGACATTTACCGAAAGAGCAGGGTGATGAGTGTCTTCTCGAGCAATGTGTACATATCTGAATACTTGACACTCTTGGTTTGATATAACTAAATCTAATAGCCTACCATTTCCGTTTATTACATCATTGCACTGGTTAAAATTGAAAAAATCTAAAAAGTTGCTAAGTAATTCACAGTTAAGATCTGTCTGTCCCTCGATATTGATGCCATAGTTTATGTGTTTGTCGCCATATATTGTTTCTAGCAGTTCAAAGTATTCGAACAGCTGATAGTAAGAGTCTGCATTTGTATATGGTGGTAGATAAACTACAAAGACATAAAGCTTCATAGACGAGTTATATATGCAGCAACCAACAATATCGATACCATGGTCAGATTGGCTAAAGGAACTCAGATCTAAGGGACGTTGTTTAAATTTGTTGTTTACTGCTAGTACTACGCCACCCCCACTAGTCCTTGTTCTGTCACAACGCATTACAGAGTACTGACCATCAAAAATTTCAGAATTGTGTACATTGGTAGTTAGCCAGGTCTCGGTTATTGACTATAAATCATATTCCCACAAACTAACTTGAGCAAAGAACTCATCTATTTTTGAGTTCGTACCCCTGATGTTTTGATAAAACATAGATAATTCATTTTTCTTACCATAGGCTGCACTGATGGGTTTATTCTAATTTAAATTTGATTTAATTTTCACAACTTTAGGGACACCTTCAAAGTATTTAATTTGTATTTCACTTTCACCGTTCTGTCTTCGCTCTTCTTTTTTAATTTTTTTGTATTGATTGATTTGCATGGAAGTGCGGTCATTTACGATCACAATATCCTTGAAAGTTTGATTTTCCTTGATTACTTTTAGGCTCTTGAATACCATTTTCACCTTCGATTCGCAGTTCATTATTAGTTTGACAGGACGAGGTCTGTTGGTGGTGGAGGTTTTGCCAATCCTAAAGTGTTTAATACCAGGTGGTGCAGAGTCAATATTCACCAACTGGAGCATATCCGAGACTAGCTCTTTTTCTTCATTACGATCATCTTGTTCAGGCAACCCTAAAATTATAACGTTATTTTTCCTTATATTACGCTCTTGAATTTCCTGGACGACCTGTTCAGCCGGGTAACATGCTGACGCATTGGTGCTTTCCGACCTCGATGCAGAACCATTGGTTTTGGCAAGCAACTCTTCAACTTTTTGTTTCAATTCTTTAACTTCTTTTCTTAGCTCGGGAACTTGAGAGAAACCTTTACGTCATTCAGGGCAAAGGAATTTCAAAATGCGGTTCCTTGCGGTGAGGCATCTTAATTCTGTCGGTGAGACTCCAGAACACTTTTCACAAAGAGCTGTCAGACATGACCTTCGGATCTTTGCTCGAACAGTTCATGCAGGCACTCATCGTAAAATAAAGAAATCCTGACCTGTTCTTTCCTAGATATCAGGCGACTGGACCAGCTCTAAAAACACCTGCCGTTTGCAAGAATTATGGAGATGCACAAAATTACGGTCAAACACACCCGTCGACGCAATTTTCGCCTATTTTACTAATCACTTTTAATTGATCAACAAGAAGAAACTGTGCTGCGGAAAAATGAAATTTGAAATCGATATATTTCCATCAAAATAACGGAATTAACAAGAAGCAAAACAAACACGTCCGGGCTCTACTACTCAATCACGAATGATGTATGTGATTATATTGATTGTGGTAAACTGTTATTTGTTGATGATTTGAAACTGTATGTTAATATTAATAGTGAAAGAGATTGTATCTACAAATGCAACTTTGCCGTTTGGAAGATTGGTGTATGCTAAACAGGTTACATTTGAATATTCCTAAATGCAAGCTAGTTACTTTATCCCGAAAGCTATGTAAAATAAAATATGCATGCAGTATTGGGGGAATTTAGGTCACTCGAGTTGATACTGTTCGTGATTTGGGTGTTATGTTTGACACTAGGCTTAGTTTTGACTGTCATATAGATAATATTGTGAATAATGCTAATAGAGCCTTAGGTTTTCTCATCAGAAACTGTAAGCTAATCAATGATTTGATAGCACTAAAAACCTTGTATTATGTTTATATAAGATCCAAGCTAGAGTATGCATCCGTAATATGGAATCCCTACTATAACTGTTAGATAAATAGGATAGACTATGTTCAAAAAAAGTTTCTTGAATATCTAGCTTTTAAGTGCGATAGAGTCTACCTTAACGTTGGTCGGACTATCAAATTCCGTTAGACAGATTTAAAATGACGTCTTTGAATGTCAGAAGGAAGCACAGTTCTGTTATTTTTTTGTTTAAACTCTTGCACGGAACAATAATTTCTTCGGAATTGTTATCACAACTATAGTTTTTAACGCCAAGATTCGTTTCAAGGTGTAATGTTACTTTCTTTTGCAGTCGTGCTAACACAAATTTGATTTTGAAATCACCTGAAAGGGTTATGTGTTTTGAATTATATATTATTTGTAAGTTTTGTGAGATATTCTTATGTTCTATTTCGGAGCTGAAATGTGCGGGAGCGCCTTAGATAATTTTATAAGTCAGGCTTTTGTAATATTTCTAATTTAAGATTTTGGCCTATAAATGGAATATTATCTGTTGGGCAATAAAAGCTATAAAATACATGTTTTCAGTACCACATGACACATTAATTTGTGCCCTCATACAGGACGAGAGGTGCGCAAATATGTGAATTGTAGGTTTACTCCAAGGAAGAACATGCAGGTCATTGCTGAAAGGCGGAGTAAATTTTATGCGGAAGCTGCTAGCGAAGCAACCATGCCTGCGCCTGCTGTTCAAAACCCCTCTCTAGCCTCTCAGAATATGGATTTAGCTTTTAGGCCTTTACAACAAATAATAAGTTCCCTGATTAGCGCCACTCAAGCTTTGCAGACGATACTTTCCTAGCCACCAAATGACCACGTACAATAGCAGACACGCAGCATATATCAAAATTTTATTTTGGAATTGTTTGAGTCTGAGAAACATTCCCAAAGAACGGGAATTTCATCAAGCTCTTTTGGATGGAAGTGTAGACGTAGCCTTATTGCAGGAAATATTACTTAATCCGGAGGATCATCTAGGTCTTCCGAATTATGATGTTATCCGGGCTGATAGACTGAATGGACGAAGCGGAGGACTGGCAGACTATTACAGAACCACAACGCTGAAATGCTAAGCATTGAAGCGGTGTCTGTGGTGGTCAATATGGCGGGAGGCGTTCCATTAAAGATCACTTTGGTGTTTGTTAGGTGTGGTGCCAGGCTGCGAGAAAAGGATCTGGAAGTCCTTTTGGACTGCTCGAGTCCACTTCTTGTGGCAGGGGATCTCAACAGCAAGCAACGAGCATGGCACGCCAGGTTGAATTCCACTAGTGGACTTTGGCTTTACAACAATGTGGTACGAAATGAATACCTTATACACAGTACTGAGGAGCCGACGCACCATACATTCAATTACCTTCAGGCACATGATGTAATTGACTTCACCATATCCAGAGACTGTCGATACAGTATCACTTTTCGAGTCATGTATGACATATCAAGCGATTACCTTCCTGTCTTGATGGAGGTGGGTAACGAACAAACTCTAGAGGAAGAAACCCCTCCAACAAAACGTGTTGATTGGGAGATGTACTAATCGCTCTTCAGAGATTTTCCAAATATCCCGATCATAGATGATGAGAACAAAATAGATGCTGCTCAAACGGAGGGGACAAGTTCCATTCAACAAGCTCTACAGCGTGCAACTGTGCCTCGAGGACAGCGGCCTGGCAGGCCCTTTCTCCCTGTGAGCATACGTCAGAAAGTTTCTGACAAAAGAGCTGAAGTTAAGCAAGCGAAAAGGTCGTTCACCGAGATGACAAGGGTAGAGCCACCAATCTTGTTCCGTAACGAGCAATGGAGCGATTTTCTAGCGGGAATGCTCGACTCCAGTACTCCTCTGACAAACGGAAACAGCTACCGCATATCCACGGTCCTGGAGGCATGGTCTTCAGGACTGAGCAAAAAGCAGAAGTTTTTGCTGATGCTATGAAACTGACAGTTTTCACTTGACTATGATTTAAATAATGACCTCGACGAGGAGCGACAAATTGTAAGATCCGTTAGGAGATACTGCAGAGCTAGTGGCGTCAGTGACATCACTGCTAGTATTCCTCAGAGGACTCCTCTACAAAAGATTCCTCGACAGAGGATTCACATAGCACATCAGCAGAACCATCTAGGATTCCGCAGTGCACACCAGCTGATCCATCTGAGATTCCGCATTGTACACCAGCGGAGCTCCTTGGTCATATTAAAGACCTCAAGGTGCGTGAAGCCCCTGGAGAGGATCAGATTACTAACAAGGCGCTGAAGCTGCTCTCTACAAAAGCTTTGACGTATCTCGTGGCAGTAATCAATGCAATGCTCAGTACCCAATTTTTCCATAAGGCATGGAGGGTGGCCGAGGTTATCATGATCCCAAAAAAGGCTTGTTCGATATGTCCCCAGGATTATCGTCCTATTAGTTTACTATCATAGTCATCTACGCTCGCTGAAAAGGTGATTATCCGTCATCTTCAGAATTTCTCGTTGGATCATAATATGATTCCCGACGTTCAATTTGGGTTTCACTCGGAGTATAGCACGGAGCTGCAGGCAGTTAGACTGGTCGAGCATCGAATGAAGGAAATTTCGAATCAAAATTAACAACGTACTGTCAACAACACGGCCTATAAGAGCCGGTGTTCCTCAGGGCTTGATCCTTGGACGAATCCTTTATTCTTTGTTCATTCGTGAAGTCACTAGCCCCAGCAACTGTGGAGCCTATCTCTATGCTGATGACACTGCAACACTTTGTTGCGCGAGTCAGTGGTGAAGCAAGTTCGCAAGCATTCCAGGCCGCGGCTCGCACTGTGAACAAAATTGAATCGCGCAGTTTCGTAAAACATAAAATAATATTTTAACAAAAATCCAACCAAATTCTTTTCCGGCATTCAAGATTATTACAGTCATTTACAACAATGCTCAGACGCCTCCTCAAAAGATGTATTTCTTACCCTTTGCACTCCCTTTTTTCATCCTTTCTTTCTTTCTGCTTTGTATTAATCATGCTTCGTTTCTGGGTGACCAGGCCGACAGAATAACAAATTGACTGACGGACTTTGACACAAAGGCAAAGGTCCTACGGACCGCCTTGACAGACAATGACGAACAGACCCCTGCAGGTCTCCGGAAATACTGGGTCCACGCATCTTCTACAAGCTACCAGATCACATTAGAGAATGTGGAGATGTAAATAATTTTAGTGCTGAACTTAAAAAATTTCATGTAAGTTAATGTTATTATGCTGTCTCTGAGTTTGTTATTTTATGATTTATTTGTCTGTTTTATTTTTTTATATATATACTTATTTTGTGTTGTTTTATTTGTACTCGGACGAATCCTATACATACGAGTATATTGTAATGTCTGTTAGGATAATAAAGAATTCAAAATTGTATTAATTCTCTCGGAGAGCGATTTGTCTATCAGTTCACCGAAGGGTAAGATAATCACGCATTATTTCCCTCAGCTGCTCTACTTTCTCTTTTTAAGAGTTAACCCCCGGATACCATTAAGCTTGTGTCAGAAATATTGAACTTTTTCGTCTCTCAACGTAAATTCCTTCAAACATTGAACGTTAGCAGCACTGTCTTGATAACCCGGTATATTGTGCAAATATCGTTTGTCCTGAATGTACTGATTTATCGTAAGTCGTATTCACTATTGTCCATGAAAAACTCAATTTCCCTGACAAAGGCTTCGCATCGTAACTGTCTCGTGCTCTCTCAGCAGATTTATTGCTCGCTTTCTAACAGACAGACCAGCATGCAAGAAAATGTGGCCGGTAGCACACATCATACATATCTATCCTTCTATTGGCTTTTATCATATCTAAGTTCGAATTGCAATAATATAGTAACTGACATAAATGCAACACCCAGAATTATTTATTGAATTTGATAAAAACTTCTAAACATATTTGCTATCCTGGGAGTATGCGTTGATAAAATGTTGAAGGCATTTCGTACTTCCGTACTTTTTCTGTAAAGGCTTTTTTGTCATATCAGGATCCGAACAATATGAACATGTTTACTCAATAATTAGTAATTTTTCTGTGTGGGTTCCATTTGTTTCATTGTTGTTTCATTGCATTATCATGCCTAGAGTTCGGGTCTCGCTAATTTCACTCAACTTTCCGAGTTTAAGAGGGGTCGGATGGTCGGGTTACGTGAAGCCGGATTTTCTTTTAGAGAAATCGCTAATCGGGTGAATCGAAACAAAGCTACTGTAATGAGATGTTGTCGAGCGGGGTTCTAAGAAGGCCGAAGTCGACGAGTTAGAGGTACTGGCCGTCAAAGACAGACTACAGAGCGACAGGGTCGTTATTTGCACTTATATATCGATTTTACACAACAAGGGCAGTTGCGAGCCAGTGGTTTGATGCTATCGGAAGGGCAATAGCAATAAGTTACACGGCTTATCGTCGAATAAGGTCTTTTGGACTTTTTTCATACCATCCCCATCTTGTACTACCTCTGACCCCACATCATCGTCGGCAACGATAGTATGGAGTAGGGAGAGACTTAAATGCAATATGAAATGGAACTCAGTCGTGTTCAGCGATCTAGCGGCACGACTATTAAACTCTAACCGAGATTCGTGACAGTTCCAACTAATAGCAGCGATGCTCGATCCACAATGGTTGATTCTTTGATTCTGATCGTGCTTTGCGCTATCTCATGCTGATAACCGTATCTCCGGTATAGAGAATCATTGTGATGCTTTCATTCGTTCGTCCAGAGATAAGAGACCAACCCTATTCCATGCTGATGAGTAGCTAAGAAGCACAAAACAGCTATCAGTGGTTGGATGTCTTCCTTTTCTGGTCGGACCGACAAAAGCGTATTGTTTAACCTGTTTAATGGCAAGTAGACCACATTTACTTTCAGCCAAAATCATCAGACATCTAGCGGCACTGCTATTAAACTCGAACTGAGATCCATGACAGTTCCATTTAATAGCAGAGATGCGCGATCCACAATGGTCGATTCTGGTGCGATAGATGGCGCTTTGCGCTATCCCATGATGCTTAATGTGTGCGTAGAATTACTGGGGTTAGATGCGTATAAATATACCTTCGACAAATTGGGGTATACACTCTCCGACCCTCTGTAACCCGCAACCTTCAATTTTTAACCCCTAACATTTTTATAGTCAGGATCGTCAAAAGCAAAGTTTGAGCGATCTTTACCTTGTTTCGTTTCTTCTTCTCCGCCGCCACTGGTGCGACTTGCGTCTTTGACATAGTAGTAATATTGCTTAAAAATTTCATCAAAATCCGAGCGGTACTTCTCAAGTTATAGACGGTTATAAGATTTGAGGACGGACCGACAGTGCGACTGAAATGAGTGACACGTTCTTTCGTGATGTATATGTCATATAACATCCAAAACCGATCAAACATTTTTGGAATGCCTCACATCTAGGCACAAAATAAATTTCTATAGGTGTAATTTAAATGACTGGAAGTAAAAAACAATGTAATAACCTTTTCACTTTCATAAGTATTCCTGTCTGTGGCATACTTTCTTACCTGTTCATTCACCAACCAGAGATTTTCTTTTCTTATCTCTCTCATTTTTTAAATTCAGCAAGTTTGCATATGAAATTTCCAGAATGAAAAATAGTTTTTGAAATTCAACAAAATCGCTACATATAATTTCCAGAATGAATAAGAAAAAGTGAATGCGCAACTAATTTCTAGCTTTGAATCTCAAGTAAGTGTATTTGAGACGAGAATCCAATGTACTTATCATCAACACATATTATTAGCACATAAATTCTCACTATCCGTTCCTTCTAGCTAAAGTACACACTTACGGCTTAGACCACTTAGTAATACCATCTCTGGAGCAGATTTTACATCACATCAGAGCCAGACATTCATAACTGAAGCATCATGACGTTTAGGCAACGTACAACTACAAAACGAGTTCACAACGTGTCCGTCAGCTAGTGCTAAGTTAACATCGTGAGAAAAACCTACATAATGTCACAAAAAATCAATACAATGTCAAAAAAATCGACATAATGTCACTTTTCAAGATACGTAATATTCGTGCCGGACTCTTCACCGAGAGCAGCTCGACGTCAGCTCGACTCGGCACATGTATTCCAATCCAGCGTTCACACCAAAGAGACGACAACAAGACCAGTTGCCAGACCTTTTATCGCCAGGTGGTTTGCAGTTGCCAAATAGTTCATGAAGGACGTCATTTTGACTCTTCACCTTACAAACTATGGATTTCGTTTATCTGACCACAGGTGGATCACCATGGACCTCTGCTTCATGCTATCCGACAACTCTTCAGCATGGTGTAGGCATGGTCTTGGTGGACGAGGAGCGAAAGTCGGGCAGCTCTATTCAAAGTATAAGGCTTATTGAAATAAGACAACACAAAGTTCCAGCTGCTGCCAAAATCGACCACCGCGAAAGTGAAAACAGCAAGCTGTCTGTTGAAACTATATTCCAGTCCGCATTGTCAGCTGGATCACCACTGTGACCGCTAGATGCCGCCAATTCTGGTGCTATAGCAGATATGGTCTACTCGCCATTTAACAAACTAGTAATAGGGGATAATAATTTCAAAGCGTATACGACCAGGCTCTATTAGTATTTAGTCACTGTTGGCATATACGCAAGCGTAGGTTGCGTCACTATTACGGCCGCCACTAATGAAAATACTGGCTGCCTCTGATAAGGTAGGACTAAAGTCTGGCACAGCCAAGTCCTTATCAGAATAACTTTGACATTCCTCGCAGATGTCAGCACTGTCAGCATCACTTTTTCAATTTGATGGTCGTGTTTGTGTTTTGGATGGCTTTTTGTTATTTGATTTTGATCCTCATATACGTATCTGATTTTCGTTTTAAAAATTCTGACGGTGGGTTATGCTATTTGTGGCAGTCGGAACAAGGTATGATAAATTGTTAAAATTTTGATGAGCTGACAGCTGTCATCGAGCGACATACAACGCTTAAAGCTGTGGTCTAACCTTGAAATCAATAAGTATATTTTCACATCACATTAGTGACAGACACAGTCGTCAAAATAGTTCCTAGACCTTTTAGCGCGTGGCCTTATGGACTAGTTCAATACTTCCTTAATATAGCCTTCGTTCATCCGACCTCAGACGGAAAACCATGGACAGGTGTTTCTCTTTTGGATGGTGTGGACTTGGCCTCGGTGGACAATGAACAGACACTGAGCAACTTCATCCTATTCAGATTATAAGATTTATCGAAATAAGACAGAACGAATTCTATATTATTAGTTTGTTCAATGGCGAGTAGACCGTATCTAGAATAGCACCAGAATCGACAGCATCTAGCGGTCAGTGTGGTGACTCGGCTTAACAGAGATCTTGCTGTTTTCACTTTAACAGTGTCTGATTCTGGTAGTAGATGGCAGTTTGTGCATATCCACTTCACCTTACATTCGTATCACCAAGAAATCATTGGTAATCGGATAAAAATGCTTATCCACCATGTGCTTATATTCTGTTGTTGGAGCAGCAGTGTTGAAAACCTTTCAGCAGAGCTGCAGTTGATACAAGAAGAATGACAAGCATTTTTTTCAAAATAAGAGATACTGTATAATATGCCGATTGGTCTGGTTACATTTTATTCGTGAAACATGTTACTTGTGCAATACTTCTTTAATTCAGGGCTTTTAGGAGACAGAGCAGGTTATCTGTATCAGAATCACAGTCTTTATTAGTTCGGTAGACCATCAATTTATGGTATAGAACATGCCAGAAAATAGAAAACTAGAGAAAAAGGTGTGAAATAGTTAATATCACAAAGTAAGACAAATAATATAAAATAAAGAACACACATGCAACGGATTCAAAAACAAAATAAAACCAAATCGTGGAATATGACATTTACACAAAGATGAATAAGTTACGTGCAAGCGATGTCCACAAGTTCAGCATTTTCGTAAACATGTGCCATTTTTTATTTCGTTTGAGCCACGCAACAGACACCACTATTCACTCACGCGTTACCGACTGACACTGACTGTATAGTGTATACAACTGAATAAAATAATTGTAAAAACATCGTTCCAAATTATTTCGCTTTTTTGTTTCCGATGCGATGAATCGATAAGTCGGATTATATCCGTTGTTGCCAAACACGAGCACATAATATTATTATTGAGACAGGGCGGTACTCAAACTTCCAAAGGGCTATAACTTTGTTACTTTAATTTTACCAGAAAAATGGTAAAGGAAAAAAACATTTCTTTTGATCAGATCTACTCACTGTTAAAATAAATGACTCAACTTCGAAGTCATACATAAAATTAAAATGTTGAGAAAAGAGACCTTAAAGGAACACGACTTACGAAAAAGAGAAAAGTCCAGATGCACCATTTGGCCGCTACGGCAATAATGTTTAAGCATAAAATAAATCCAATAAATACTCAGTCGTAGAGTAATAAGCCTACAGTTTTATCAGATTTTTACCCTGTTCTTAAATGATTACCAATAGCAGAGTGCCTGGCAATCTATTTAACAATTTTATAGTTCTTAGCTTTGTGTTTTTTAGTGGATGACAATGTGTGCGAGGGAATTTGGAGAATAATGAGTTTCTGTTGTGATTTAACCCAGATATGCCCATTCATAAACATTTATTAATTTTTTAGCCTGGTGGGGTTTTTTGTGATAAATGAACATGTTCTACAAAAAAAATTAAATTTATTATTGGAAAACTGTTCTTTGTTAGCCGTACTACATATAGGACGGTGGGCATATAGGCAACCATCTAATTCGTTTTAGGTGTGTGATAAAGCACGAAACACTTCACATGTAATCCCTTATCACACTTGCTGCATCTAGTAATGGTCTTATCATGGCAGTGTGCACACCTGGTCTGTTTATCTTGGGATATAACCAGATGATCTGTATGATCATAGCGAATATCTATTCCTTCTTCCCTTGACATATGCCTTCTTGATGTGGTTTGTTTTTTGTTTTGTAATAATAATGCTGTGACTATTCTCCTCCTAAATCCTAATTGGTCCAAGTTACCACCTCGTGTGCGATGAGTGGAAAATAGCACTTTTTATCTCTTATAGATATACGATAGAGACTGATGTTCTGGTCGTATCCATCTACACCCCCCGTATTCGCGTTATACAGATCGATCAGATGCGGCTGCTGCACCTGAAATTATTTATAATAGTAATAATTTTCATTATTTTATATACACAAACAAATACAAACTAGATTAGGAAACAATAAACAGACCATACCAAAAAGTTCAAACTTGTACCCAATTTGTATTCAAATGAAAAAAAAGCTATTGACTGTACCTGTATGATTTTCTTCTCTTGACGAGAAAATCTTCTCACGGAATGAATCGGATTCACACCTGCATAATTTGAGTATAATGTTACTATGCTGTTATCGTGCCACTTGACGATGATAATATTTTTGTCTTCGACCTTTTTATAATCATAATGACCTCTTGCTTTTTTCTTCATGTTCTTCGAATCCGTCAAAGGACTGTTAGTGATCCGATTTTCACGGATGGTACCCGTACCACTGATATCCTTTTCTGTGAGTATTTCTAGGAGAGGTATGGTTGAAAAAAGTTATCAAAGTAAATATGCATTTTCTCATTTGGCCATCTTTGCTTCAAAACATCTGTGTACTCTAGAACTACGGACGGGCCCACTCCATAAGCAGCATACTGAAGACTAATATTGGTTGATGCACCTTGATATGGTTCAAACCAATCGGGTTGCACCCACCCATAGCTTGTACCCGTACCGTATTGGCTTACCATAAATAAATTGCTTACATCCATGCCGACCAAAGTATGGAACCATAGCCTCATCGACACAGTGCATCTCTTCACATGAGCTGTTTTGTAGAAACTTTTTGTTCAGATGAGTAATCAGGGGTCTAACTTTCGCAAATTTATCGGTGACATCTATTTTCGTGTTGTCTGCTAAATGGAAATGAGATAAAATCAATTCGAACTTGTTACGTGACATAGCACCAGCAACTAGCTGATTATGAGTATCTGTTTCATACTCCCAGAACATTCGTCTTCTTGGAACTGAAATATACCCACTAAGCAGCAGAATACCAATAAACGCTTTTATTTCATATTTCTCTATTCTAACGTGATGGTTCTTTTGACTTGCATAAAGGTTTGTTTCTCTCACTATGACTTCATTTATTTCCTCATCAAAAAATAGTGAAAATAAATTCAGAGGATTTTCAGAGTTTACTACATCAGCCTGATCGATGATAGCTGCATTCGCGACTCCATCATTAGGACTAGGAAAGAGGTCATCGTTTGTCCACTTGTAGCTCTTTTTGGTACCTTTTTACCACTATGTTGTTTTTGTGATTTTTTTTCTCTCAGGTGTATAAGAGGAATTTCGTCTTCCGAAGAAAAGTCATGATCCATTTCGGAAGTACTAGAGCTTACGTCATCATCACGATAACTTATTTCCGCAGGGGCTCGAAGTTGGTTTCCGGGTAGGTTATCTATGTAAAATGCATCCTCCTCACCTGAATCTTCATCAGTATAATTTCCAGATTTATTTATCTGGCGGCAAAATTGTCAAGGTTTCTATGTTTTCCGCCATATCTTCGTCCTCATCTAGCATCGCCAAGGCGTCCTCCAAAGAAAAGCCTCTGTAATGGGAATGTTCATAGTCGTATAAATGCCCACCGTACTACATATAGGACGCTTCAAAAAAAAGGTCTAAAGTGACCTTTTGCCTACTTTGAATTTACTTTGACACATTTACATCCATAAATCAGATGTTTATGTACATATTTCAATATATAAACTGAAATATTTGAACTCTGTAGTAATCAAAATTACTCACCGGGCAAAGCGTACACCATATTCGGCCATGATCACAAATTTGAGGGATCTAATTCGGAATAAATACTCTACACAACAGTTAGCGTTAGTTTTTTAGCTACATTCATAGTTACCGTTTCTTGCTTGACGGATCTAGGCAACACATAATATCGCTACTTGCGTAACTAGAGTGTGGGGTGCGTTTTTATGGGTGTACTATATGTAGTACAGTGGGCATATCTGGGTTAACTTTGGAAAATCTGCCAAATTTGTTTTTACATAGATCAGCAGCTCTGGGTTATAAATAGTCGGAAGTATTGATATTTAGAGCTGATGTTTCCTACAACTTGCTCTTCTATTTACTCGCACAAGTGACCTGATCATTCTTTTTTGCATGGTGAATACTCTGCTGGGAGTAATCGAATGGACATAGGCGAAGTAACATAGTATGTCAAAAGTACGGTTAGGTGTGTATGTATGTGTGTACGCTGCCGTATAGAGCTCCTGTGAAATCATCAGTTTTTAGTGGTAAATGCTCATCTAAACTATCTGAAACATACATCATATAGTTGATGAAGAGATATGCTATTTATCTGTATGCTTGCTTGATTCGTCATATTGACCTATGGCGCATAAGTCAGCTTCTGGAGTGGATCTAATTGTCTTATTACTATTGCTGAGCCAATCATATGTAAAAACTAGTCCAGCCAGCGTGAAAATGAGCATTCTTTATCTCCTGGAAATTCCATAACATCGTAAGGACAGTGGTGGAACCATAGCCAGTTTCGATCATGGAATGTTTAAATTGTAAAAAGACTGATAATAGTTCTTATTTGTTCTGTAATGGCTGCGAGAGACCTATTCATTCAGAAATGTTATGGCCTTAAAAGGCATACGACTACTCAAGTTGATAATTTGATAAAGGAACTACGAAAACTGAAGAAGGAATATCCTCTTGATTCTGCAACTAACTCGAAATGATGCTTCAAGAGCCGTTTTACTATCTGCGTTAAAAGCCGACAAGAAAGAAGAAACACTACAATTCTCATTGCCTTTCAATTTCCTTTTAAAATATTCAATAGGTTTATCCTTTTAATCCGAATGTCTTGTCTCAAGGTGCCTACGAAGGAGCGATGGTTTTAAGCTACTGTTGGCCAGGACATTACAAATTACACAAGGCAGTTTAGTTTCTGACTATTTCCCGGTGAAATAGTCAGCGTCGTACTCTCGTTTCTTTCCTTTTTTTACACCAATCTTGTCCATTTCCTCATTACTTTTATTCTGGTAACTTTCAATATCGCCACCCCGTGTTTAATTTATAAGCTTTTGTATGACAGAATGGATGCACCAGAACTTCTCGAGAGGTTGAATTTTTGTATACCACGGTTAAATACGAGACGGACTCTAACTTCCTACTGCAGTGCCTCCCGTACCAACGTATTATTTGAATATGCAATAATCATAATTCCACAGCAGACAGTTCTGACATTAATTTTGATTGTATCAGTAAGATCTTTTCGAACTTCAGGGACTATTATAATAGCTAATTCTATTTTTTTATGTTTGTTATACGTATGCTCACTATAAGTAAATATACCATTATATTGCCTGTAATTGGAATAGTCTGTTGGGCAATTATGTATAAATAAATAAGTAGACAAATAAAATCAACAAGGGTCTGTCAACCACAAATCGCAACTGACTTAGATAATATGATGCAGAAGCATGTTTATTGCAAATTTGGTTAATGTGTGGTTTTCATTTAAGGCATTGGCCAATTTGTATGCCTAAACATTTTGTAGTTTGGACATGTTCTATTGATCTATCCAATAATCCGATCAACAAGATGTTACTGAGGTTATGAATTGTGTATCCAAGCTCAGTAAATCGTCCTTTAGTGGTATTAAGTTATCGATCATTGTTCAAAAAGTATCGCTGTACACTCCTCAACTCTTCACTAGCAATGGTCCCAGTATGGTCCCCTGAGGCTCTACTCTGTCAGTCAAATAGTCACGAAACCAAGTCGGAGCCCTCTAACACCAACTTTTCAGCTTCAATAACAGAATACGATTATTCACCATGTCAAACGCTTTAGTCAGATCAATTAATGTTCCCACACTTCCCCTGCCAGCGTCCAGATTATGATAAAGCCAAAATCTTACTAGTTGACAGACCTTTTCTAAAGCCAAATTGCCCATAGATGAATAATTTATTTTTGTCAAAGCAATTCACAAAACAATTAGCTACCAATTTCTCTAGAAAACTCCACCTTGTATTATATAACATGTGGGCTTACCCACATCCCAAAACAAGGCTTCCAGTTGTTTCATTGAGAACGCGAGGAACGCGAACCCGAAGTTGAAATCGGGTTTAAGTCGGGTTGCCATCCGTCGCGCCGGGTTGCTTGTGCTGGAACACTGCTTCAAAGATATATTGTTCCATATACTACGTTACCGAATTTGGTTCCTCTTTCTGCAAGAAAAATAGGACCAATACATTGTAAAAGGATAGTCGTGTGGCGCACAGTTGGTCATCCCCCCTGGATAATAGAAGATGCTGTCATGACAAAATATGATATACAGAAGACAATATAAGAAATGAAACTCAGTGTGGTTTCGGTTCGAAACTATTGCATGAACTTTATGGTTGAAAACAGGATGACAACAACGCTAATTACATTTCATATTCAGTTTATAAGAAATAAAACATAGCAAAATGCAAAGTCGGTAATGTTCTCACGAAGATAACACCTAAAGCTGTAACTAGAAACCGGATGGACGATGTTAATCAAGAGGGCATCAGGACGGTGTTAGCCGTACTGTTGAAATGGTAATCATCAGGATTCCATAACTCCTCCCTCCTCGGAAAGATTGGTCTGCAATCTCAAAAAATGATTTGAACTCTTAATGTTAAGGAGAAGTTTCTTAAATGTCACTACTTTGAGGTGGAGTTTTAGTATCCTTTACATAACGGTATCTAACAAAAATTATAATAAATAAAACCAATAAAATAATTACAGCAGTAAAAATAACAGGGTAACTTATAGTAGAATGAAACTGTAAATCTTCAAAATGAACTTGAAGTGAAGTGAGATTTTTTTGGAAATAAGATTCGAGTAAAATGTATGTTTTCTTAAATGAATATTTATCCTTGTCACCTCTGAAGGATAATTCTAATTCAATTTCATAATTAGAGTCAAATTCTAATATTTGATCATTAATAAATGTATGACATTCTAAGATAATGTGAGTAGTAAACTGAATATGTTGGATTCCTTTACAATCCTTGATTTTTGTTAAAACATTAGTGTAGTTTACCAGACTTTCAGACTCACAAGTGTCTATAGTAACTTAAGCGGTTGACATGGCGACTGGAAAGTATTCGTGCAAACATAGAGCTGATAGCTTAACTCTATGATATTTTTGCAATAATAATTCTTTTCAAAGTATAAAATATAATCACTTGGTAATTTTACTAATTCTTTCTTGACTGTGATTGAAAATAACTTGAATAAGGAATAAGTTCTAACATCTAAAATGGGTAACTCAACTACAAAAATAAGTTGGTTTTCTAAAAGTATAAGTGATAAAGGGAAAGATCATAAATGTCAAATAAATGAATTTTTTGTCGAATGGCAATAATCCTTCGTCTTTCGGATTGTTGTTTTTGAAATTCTTCATAAGTCTGAAGAGGTTCACGGTGACCATATAACAAGTCTAAAGGGGTCAATTTTGTTTGGGAATGAATAGATTGATTATAGATCAATATAGAATCTAAAATAATGTCGTTTACTGGGTCAGTGGGACGTTATAATCTTAAGGATCTGAATTTTTCACCTAAGGTGGAGTGACAACGTTCAATGGGAGAAATGCTAGTGGGATTTGCAGTGCTTCCGATGTGAAGTTCAACATTATGATTTTGGCAATATTCTTTAATGATATTGATGGGAAAAGTAATGTTTCATTTTATTAAGGACATCAACATGATTTTTTGTAGGTAAGTAATAGGCTTGAGCATATTTGGAAAAGTGATCAAAGAAGGTTAGGTATTTAGTTTTTTCGACAGTGAAAACATCAATGAATAAAAGTTGAAATGGAGCAATACTGAAAAATGGGCCTTGAATGGGCTGAGTAATAGGATGTCTTTCGTATTTATTTCAAAGGCAGGTTTCACATTTAGTAATGATATTTTGAATAATCTTTTTACTTTTGGGAGTGTAAATGAGTTTTCGGAAATGCTGGTATATTTCATTTATACCATTATGATTTTGAGAATGATAAAGAGAAACTTTGTCGACGTAAACATTTTTAGAAATGTATTCAGGTTCGAATGCGGATTTCTCGAATTTAATCTGGGCTGTAGAAAAATGATTCTTTAGAATTCGAGTAGGGACAAGAAGAATGGTTCCTGATACAAGATTCCATATCGGAATGTGGGTTTATATTTGGATTTAATAAAATCGATAATAAAGGATTCTTGATTGGGATCAGTGATATTAACTATGAATCGTTCTTCGTCAAGATATCTGAAACTATTACGGAAACCTAAGATAAATTCTATTAACTTAGGATAAGCGTAGAAGTTTTTGTCTTCTGAAATAAAAATTTTATTGGGGTGAGACTCAGGTGAAGAATGTTGTGTTGGGAGCGAGAGCATCGGAATTATGATTAATTTCAATGCGATTTAAGGCGTCAGCGACATGATTTTCTTTTCCTTTTTTGTAGTTTATTTTGTAATTATATTCTTCTAATTTTAAACGCCAGCGAGCTAATATTTATTAGGCTCTTTGAGATTGGATAACCAAACAAGTGGTTTATGGTCTGTTTCGATGGTAAATGCATTACCAAAAAGATAGGGTCTGAAGTGTTTGCAAGATTCGACAATGGATAGAAGTTATTTTTCAATTGTGGGATAATTACGTTCTGCAGAATTCATTGTTCTAGAATGAAAAGCGATAGGTTTTCCGTTTTGAGACAGGACAGAACCAAGAGCAATATTTGAAGCGTCGGTTGTGACCGTAAAAGGTTTAGAAAAATCTGGATAACTAAGAACTGGGGGATTACAAAGTACTTTTCTCATAGAATGAAATGCAGAAATGTATTCATTTGAATCAACGGGAATCTTTTCTGCTTTCTTTAGGCCCATATGGTCAGTCGTCCCTACAATTGTAGGGCGCGTTTATGGCCTCCTTGATTGTCACACTCCTTTCTCTCCTTCAAAAATTTCTAGATTGCACCTGTCCCGTGTCAGGGTCAGCGCTCTCCTATTGTGAAAATATGTTTTCTTTTTATATTGTAGGAAATTTCAGGCTGATAAAACATGATATAACTCAGAAGCAAGCACAATTTGACGCAAATAGATGATGTTTGTGTCATAACCTCAAAATAGAGCGCTGACATGGAGAAGCAGAAAACTATGACAATCAAGGAGGCCATAAAGGCGCCCTACAATTATAGGGACGACTGACGATACGGACCTTAGACATTTTGTCAAAGGTTTGGTGAGAGAAGCAAAGTCTCTAATGAATTTTCTATAGTAATTAGCTAAACCGAGAAATGACTGAATTTGTTTAAGAGTTCTTGGAAGAGGAAATTGTTTAATAGCCTTAATCTTATCTGGATTGGGTTTAATAATATCTGGAGTAATAATGTGGCCTAGGAAAGGGACATCTTTTCGTAGAAATTCAGTTTTGTCTAATTGGATTTTTAAATTATGGGAAATAAGTTTCTGAAAAATGTGTTTTAAATTAACTGTATGATCTTGTAAGGACTTTGAGAAAATAATTATATCGTCAAGATACACAAAACAAATTTTTCCTATAAAAGGTAAGAGGACAGTATTCATCATTCTTTGAAATGTGGCAGGGGCGTTTTTTAGACCAAAAGGCATACGAACATATTCGTAGTTGCCGTCTTCACCTGTAAAGGCTGTCGTTTCAACAGAACGTGGATCCATGGGGATTTGATGAAATCCTTGTGCTAAGTCAAGGGTCGAAAAGTATTTTTGTTTTTCCAAGATTTTCTAGAATTTCTTCTGTTCGGGGGAGAGGATATTTATCTTCAATAGTGACGTCGTTTAATTTTCGGAAGTCAATAACCATGCGGTATTTTTTAATACCAGAAGCATCTAATTTTTTAGGAACAATCCATACGGGAGAAGAGTAGGGTGAAGTACTTGGGCGAATGACTTCATTGTCTAGAAGTTTAGTGACTTGCTTTTGAATTTCTTGTTTCAAGAAATAGGGATAACAAAAAGATTTAACGAAAATAGGATCATCATTAGATATTCGAATAAAATGCTTAGTAGCTGTGCAGGGTTTTAATTTTTCGTTGGGCTTTAAGAAAGCTTGAGGGAAGTTTTTATAAAGATTTAAAATGTGAAGTCTTTCTTCAGAATTCATGTGTTCTGTACGAATAAGATAAGACATGTTCGGAGATTTGGGCAAGGGATTAGGATTCGAAATTTCATAATCGGAAATTGATTCGAATTGAATGTTATGACTTTCAATTAATTTGAGATTTTCAGGAAATAGAATCTTTTTATCTATGACAGGGCAAATATAACTAAACTGTATCCATCGAAGAAACAAAGTAAAATCAAACATATACACCCGCATTGCACGTGATCAAGAACTTAACCGTAGGAGACGCTACAGGGCCGTATCAAGCTATTGTGACTGATCTATCAAAAAATGTCGTACAAGATATGTGTTGCTGTAAATTCTATCAAAAGCATAGTAAATTATCAGGAATATACCATGCCTTTCTAATCATATTTCGACATTAGGAATCAGTGCAAAAAATTCTGTATTCATCATTTCAGCAAAATGTTACTAAAACGCACACGAAAAAAACTTGTGGACCATCGATTTCTTCGTGATAGTCTCCAGTTTTTTTGGATTCAAATGCCCACAATGCTTCAGGAACAAATCCATCTACGCTACCTATGTGGCAAATGATCAGGCGTTTTCGCTTGCCTGAAAGTAATTAGTTATTTTACTTCTCAGCGAGCGCACTAAATGACGAAATTAAGCAACTTACTCTTTTTAGGTTAGTGTAGGATAGGGTCTTAGATTAGTTTTTGGGTGAAGGAAATACTCAGAAACTTGGATGAGATAGCAAAACTGAGTTCGGAGCTTCCAAATCATTGATTCGATCAGAAAATGAATTATCTGCATCGAAAAAAGTTCATATACTTCGAAACTTACCTGCAGGATTTTTCAATCCCGTCGAAAGGCCATCTAAAAAAGCCTGCCTTGAGGACCTCACAGATCTGTCTACCCAAACCTTTCCCTGCGTATGCCCCGCGTTCACCCATGTTTCGTCTAAATAATAAATTTTTCTTCCTTCAGCGCGGAATTGCCTAATTTTTCTAAGGTATTCTCTCCTCCAGATAACAATTTCCTCCTTTTCTATCAATAAACTATTCCTTCCTCTTTTCAAAAATCGAAAGTCTAGTTCTTTCAACAGCTTATGGAACGTAGATCTTTTAAAATTTGGCAGGTCCTCATCATCATTCACTTGCTTCAATATTTTATCTATTGTAGGTATTTCATTCCTGACGAAAAAGTGATGTACTTTTCTTCTAATGGCACTTTTGTCAAAGTCATCTATTTTTTCGATGATTTTTTTTCTCGCTGGATATGTTTTTGGCTCAGATAGTGAGTGATTTTGTCTATATTCCTTCAAGATTTTGTAAACACTTGATCGACCTACTCCAGAAATTTCAGCAACCTTACATACGATATTTTCTATAGCCAATCCACTAGTCTCTTGCATCTGGTTCTTGTAGATATTTAGAATAATTTGTTTTTCACCTGCGCTAAGATGAAGCTTTTTAGCCCTTTTTCTGGGTGGCGTTAAGCTGATTTCAACCACTTCATCAGCTGTATCTGTGTCAGACATTTTAGACTAATATTAAATTTCCGCAAGAAAAATCAAGTCAAGACGTGCATAAAACGTTCGCGCTCATAAACGGGTATCCGTAACTGATTACAATCCTGTGCGTGGTGACGAACCATCAACGTGACGCTGAGAGTTCCCTCTACTATGCAGCGTTGCCAGGCTTAATGTCACAATGATCATGTTTTATTGGGAAAATTGTCAGAAATCGCCGAATGTTGAACAGAAACATTACAAGAAGTCTAATCTTGAAATGTGAGGCTACAAATCGATATTCTTATAGGGGGGAAGGGTAGGGAGCTGTTATGGTTCCTATTAACCTTGGTGAAAGTTGGAAACGGTAATATCATATATGGCATACATTCGGTTGAAAGTGTGTGCACGGAAAATAGATTGCGGATAGGATTTTAATAGATAAATCTGCACAAAAAAACACAAAAGGAGATTTTTGTATTTCCCTGAAGAATATCTCAAGGTTATTTCAGATGTACTCATCGAAACTTTATGGAAGGATTATCGAAACCTTATTTTCAATTGCGATAGGGCCACATACCTCGACATCGCATTAATGTGAAAAGTAAGACAATAGAAAAAAATTCCCTCACTGATGCTATCTCTTAGGAAAAATTTAACTACAAAGATTGCACAAAAATTTTCTTCACCTTTTTGAGCTTGTTTTCGCATCTCCGTATATGCCGTTCATAATTTGCTGCAGATCAAATTGGAATATACCTTTGTGATGCCATTTATTGTTATATAATGTCCTTTACAACAGTTATTGCACGTATTGCACCAACAGATTGATTTGTGATCCATGCGAATGTGATCAACCACTCTGGCGAAAACTCGCCGAGCGTGGCAACCGTGCGACTTTGTCTGGAGGCTCGTCGCTACAAGCCAATCAGGAAGAGGCCGACAGAGCGCCATGGCTACCGATCACGCGTTGATCACGAATCAACCACTGTTTACGATTACTTTGTAGCTTCGTTAGATACACTTTAGGAGTGTAATTTTCTGAATTCGAGTATTTGACAGGGGGGATAAATACAGAATCTTCATTTGTGTCTATAGGAATGGTGTCGAAAATCTGATTGGGAATTTTTATTGGTTCCTTGACATATAATTTCAAAGTTTTCGATGGAAAGTAAATTATGGGAAATGTAAAAATTACTGTGAAATTTCTGTAGGTCGTAGTAACCTAAAAGACCATCATATTTTTGATGCCATGGGAGTAATAAGAATTCAACTTCTGTTGGAATACCTAGATCATCAAAGATAAGCGCGAGTACCAATTTTGGTTTCAATTGCTGTTGTGATAGAAAAACATTTTGGATAAATATAATCCGGAAATTTGTCGTAGGCAATTTGGGGATTCATAAGAGATGCAGAAGTACCCTGTATCTATAAGAATAAGTAAATCCAAAGCTTCAATGTAGAGATATGGGAGATGAATATTTTCATAAGAGTTTAAATCAATGTCTATTCTGGGGATTGTTGACTGAAAATTTTCTTGAGAATAATCGTTTTCATAATATTAAAATTGATCTTCTACGGAATTTTCTGGATTCAGAATAATAAGATTCGAAGGGGTTTGCTACATTTTCTGTAGAGCTTTCATTAGTGGGTTCGGATTCGTTATTAGTAAGTTCTTGAAAAGCCATGCTAGGGCGTTGACCATTATTCGAAAAGAAATTGGGTCTTACAAAAGGTCTACGTGACTGGATCGTCGAAGTTGACATAGGCGTCGGATGATTTTGATTATTTTGTCTTGAAGTGACAGGGAGCCTATTCATAGGAAATTGTGGACGATTTGCAAAATTGTGTTGAGAGGGTTTGAATGAGTTCGAAAATTGACGACTTTGTGGGGAAGTATAGAATGGTTGTCTAAAAGTTGAACGAGAATTGTGAAATGATTGTGGGTTGCTAAATTGTTGTCCATAAGTAATAGCGGGACGAGAAGTAGAAGGATTATGAGAGAAATTAGCAAAATTGGGAAAGTTAGGTCTATATGACTGCATTGGTGGTCTAACAGGTTTATTTGTCTGAGGCTTAGACTTAGTGTTGAGAAACTCTTTATATTGTTTGATTTGCAAAAGGTTGTCGTGTTCTTGGCACCGTCTCTTAGCTTCATCTATATTTTTAGGGGGTTGCTGTAATGCAACGCAATAATATTTGGAATTGATTCCGCATAAAAAGGAGGTTAAAGCCATCTGTTCATATCTAGTAGTCATTGCTGGGGCAATTTCAGGAGCATAATTTAATCGAGCAAATTCTCGTAATTCGTAAAGTTTGTTACAAATTTCTGAATGTAAAACGCTATAGTCTGGGGAATGAATATCAAAAAGTTGACGAGTCAAATTTTCTTCAGTTTGGTAATCTTTGAATCTAGTGGTTAAAATAGCAGAAAGATGTTCAATAGTAATAGCATTAGTTTGTTCTGTAAATTCGGCAGGTTCACCTTGTAATCTATACTTAATAAATGTTAAAGCAGGTCCTTGATAGGAAATAGGTAAAGCGTTATAAAATTCTGTAGACTTTCTTAAAAAATGTAGAACGATTATTTGCATAGCCATCAAATATAGGAATTGAACCTTTTAGCATGTTAAAAATTAATTGAGGATTGTCGTGCTGAACGACATTCTGTTGATTTGAGGTAGCCATTCTCAAAGGAGATTTTTCTCTTTCGATAGGTACAAAACGATTAACAAGAGGCATAAAATAAAATGTATAAAAGATGCAAGATAAAAATGAGTAAACAATAGGTGAAAACAAAACTTAAAGCTATGCACAAAATTAGATTTCAATTGAAAAACGCAAACTTGGATTCTCCAGTAAAAATCTTCTTTGTAGAAATGTGTTTTTTGATAAATTATTCTTATGGTTACGTATTAAATCTTCTTAGTTGCAAAATCTTCTTAATAGTAATTCCTAACTACTTACAAGGACAGTAACATCAATTGTTGCTTCATCCAGGGGCTGGTCATCTTGTCTTCGATTCCAAATCAATGGTTCTGGACAGTTTCTGGTAGAATTCCCAGTAAGAGAATAGAAATTCTTACTTGATATTGGCACTCGGAGAGTCCAAGTAGAACAGGAGGGCCTTCCCGTCGTCTGATACTAACTCTTGGCTTTCGCTGGTACTAACTTCAGTTTTCTCAGGAACTCACTCTTTGGCTTTCTCGGAGACACCGCTGGGCAGCTCGTCTATTAGATATTTCTCACAATGGTGACAGAAACCAAGCCTGGGATCCTGTTCGCAGCGCCAGAAATGAAACTCAGTGTGGTTTCGGTTCGAAACTATTGCAGGAACTTTATTGGTTGAAAACAGGATGACAACAACGCTAATTACATTTCATAATCAGTTTATAAGAAATAAAACATAGCAAAATGCAAAGTTGCTAATGTTCTCACGAAGATAACACCTAAAGCTGTAACTAGAATCCGGATGGACGACGTTAATCAAAATGGCATCGGGACGGTGTTAGCCGTACCGTTGAAATGGTAATCATCAGGATTCCATAACTTATACACATTGAAGATTTATTTTTCTGATGTAGTAGGTAAGATATTAGCCTTGTCATATACAAAATAATCAAATCGATAAAGCTATTGTAATCACTTATGCTTGTCTGACCAATAAAACCACATTTATGGTCAGATCTTCTTCAATATAGCAAATGTTTCAATCACAAACGTGATCTTCTTCATCACAATGACATATGTTTGATTTATCTGTCTGCCAGGTTACACTTTTTTGTTTTTACTTTTCCTCGTCACACACCTGTTGTGTTGTTACAACCGTCCAAAAGTAGCGTAACCGGCAAATTGTCTGCTGAGTTTTGTCTGCCAACTTCACACCGGTATATAACAAGGGGAGAAATCTCAATATCGGCACTAAGCGGACATGGGCAAGCCACAGGAGTTTTCATAGTGGTCATGGTCTTACAAATTTTATGTTTTGTAATTAGCTATGAAGGTTTCAAATTCAGGCTTGATGCTAATTGAAAAGAATGCAATCGAATACCTCTATTCTCGAAGCATGTTATAAAAAGAGCAGGCAGTACTTATATACTCCTTTTTTTCTCCAGAATTGCTTTTATTATAATGTCAACTGATTCATTGTAATTTTCTATAATTGTATAATGTATCCGAGAACTAATATCGCCAGTAGATCTACTAAAAGTTGATTTTATGACACTAAGGTTTGCAAAATTAGGCAATATAACCAAGTAGGCCTAATAAGAAATCGAAATATGTCAAACTGAAATCGATAAATTATTACATTCGTATAAGAACGTTAAAAAGTCAAGATGGAATATCATTCAGCTACTACGATTTGAAATCATATCTCATTTCAGCTACCTTTCTGTAGCTGTTTTTGTTCTTTATTGTGTATTTGCGCTTAACATCTTTGGAGAATTTGATGAAAAATCCTCAGTCAGTATTTATATAATCGGAATAAAGAAAAAGGTCCTTTATACTTCTGATCTAAAAGCATTAAAGGTATAACACAAGGCTTCGTATGAAAGCAGCATTTCCTGTGAGTCTAATATTGTTCCACGAACTTGGGCCCTTTGTCATACTCGCACATATAAACATTACTTCTTTTATTCTTATGGATCCGCGAAGGTAGCCAAAATATCGACGTACCTATGCCGGATCGTTAATATGATTCTTGAACTACCTAAAAATAGTATGAGTCGAACTGGAAAGAGCTGTCGTCTCAAGGTACTGATTTAAGTATTATTGATTAACGTATTCTCCTACAATTTTGTGTACACTCACCTGTTAGCTAAATAGGGAATCTTGGGATTTACTCGTGCACGGCAGATTAACATAACGAGGGAGCTGCTTTGAAGTAAAAAATATATATCGATGTTATATGCACTCAAAACAATGGACTTACTATTCCATACCACCAGACGCTAGCTCAGCAACAGATAACGACTTCTCGCTAACTCGTTGTTTACGCTTTATTTTCTAGAAGTGTTTTGTAAGCACACCAATAGTATAAATAGGCCTTGCGCCCATTTCATGCCGTTCATTACCCGGCTAGGCACCGTAACAGTCACTTATGTAAACTTTATGTTCAATACCCGGTTAGACTCCGTAAATGTCACATTTGTAAACCTTTGTATTTTGTATGGACTGAAGCCTCAGTCCTCAAATAAAATTTTTTAAAAAAGTTATTTCTAAATCTAATGATTTGAGAAATTGGTGTCAGAGAAGTGGGATAGCTTCAACGCATTAGAACACGTGCATACTAACTAGTGTGGTGGATGCCTATCCTTTAAGCTGAAAAGGACCAACGAGCCTTAAGAAGAAAGAAACCCATTGAAGAAAGAAAACTACGAGTAAGAAACTACAAAGCAACAAGAAAAAGGAAAACAACAGGGGACACAGCGAGCAGCAGCCACCCAACTGCAGACAGACTACTGGAAACATCGCAAGAGATCCACTAGCCGCCTGGAGAACACGACTGCCTCCCGATGTACCCTTGGTAACGTACAATTTTAATCTAACTATTTTTGCGATTTATCTCTGTGTGTGTGATTGCTACATCTTTTTATTTGCATTTTTGCGCATTTACTCTATATATTGTCGATTTTCACGTATTTTTCCCCATTTTTACGTATTTTCTATTTTACATTTATATATTCTTGCATTTTCCCTTGACATTATTGAATCTTTTTGAAACAACTTTCCATTTAAAATGTCTACTAACGGTTCAGATGATTACCAACCAGCTGAAATTCCTGATAACGTTCATGCGAACATTGAACCTTATAGATTATCTGAAATATTTTCGATTGTACCCGAGTACGATGGAAACCCGATATTGCTATCGACCTTCATCAACGCGTGCCGAACGGCGTATCAAATGGCCGTCGAGGAGCAGCGGCTTCTCGTCGTTTTACATATTAAAAACAAACTTCGCGGACGTGCCGCCGAACTTGTGAACAGCCGAAACCCTTCCACGTGGAAAGACATACGGTCCCTGTTAGAAACGCACTTTGGAGATCTTAGAGATCTCACATCTTTAATCGCGGATCTTCAACACATGCGCCAACTCCCCTACGAATCACCCCTAACCTTTGCATCTAGACTGCAGACGCATGCAGCCAAAATGCATTCCGCCGTGAATAGGCAAAATCTAAATCGCGAGCAAAAATCTGCTCAAAGTTCCCTCATCGAAACGATGACATTAAATTGTCTATTAACAGGATTAGACTCAAAAATAGGACCTGTTGTGCGATCAGGACATCCCACGGATATCTTGACCGCAGTTCGTATATCAAACGAGAGTTACAACTCTCATATTTGGAACGACAAAAATTCGCCAGGGCCCCAAACCCGAATCAAAATTCAGTTATTCGAAGACCAAACCCTAAAATTTGTAATTTTTGTAATCGTCCTGGTCACTTGGCAAATGAATGCCAACGGAGACAACAGTCTACAAGCTTTGCCCCAAGACAGTTTAACCAGCCCCAACCTCAAAATTACCCTAGGCCGAATCAACCTATGCAAGTTAGACCATCTACATCTAACTACCATCAAAATTCTAATCAATATCCTCCCAGACCATCTGTAATACGACCAAATGTGCCTAACGCGAGTGCGCCAAGACCCTCTGTAATTCAGAGCAATCCAAATTTCCAAAACCCTAATTTTCAAAGAAATTTTAGACAAAATCCTCCCAATCGAATTAATTATGTCGCCCCTGATTCTTACGATTATTCCGACTACGGTGAATCAGACCTATACAACACGGACTACGCTAATGAATATGACGATACCCAGTACTCCGCCTACACACCTTCCCCATACGATGATTTTAGAGAACCCAGTAACGATTATTGTTACGAATATAATCAAACCGCCGATACATTTGTTGGTGAACTTAGCGAATCTCAGTGTCGAGGACCCGAACGCGAAACCGTGTGCGGGCGTCAGCAACACATGCGATCAGATGTTCATATAAACCCTCCGTTTATAGTCCCGACGACAATTCACCCCGTTAGCCCAGATAACTTATATTACATTAAAGATGCTACTGGAAAATTCCAAATTCTCATTGACAGTGGTGCAGGTTGCTCCATTTTCAAACGTAACACTTGTCAAAATTATACTAATCGTGTCGCAGAAAATATCTCTATCCGAGGTATTACTGACGAAAAAATTAGTATTACTGAAGCAGTCTTAGTCCCATTTGCTCCCAATGATTATCACAAAATTTATGTCCATGATCTAGATATTTCATTCGATGGCCTTCTTGGGTCAGATTTTCTTAAACATTATGATTGTATTATCGATTTGAAAAATCGTCAATTGATTACAAATTTCAAAACAGTCCCTCTTTTCAAAGTAGGTGACGAAAATAATTCCAAAGCTTATCAATTTAAAGAAAAGTCCCAAGCTTCGCAATTTAAAGAAAATTCTCAAGTTCAAAATGTTATTTCCATTCCTCCCAGAGTTGAACAAGTTGTCAAGCTCAAATCCGAGCTTAGAAATACTGAAGCCATTCTTCTGGCGTGTGAGGTAGAAAAAGTCCGTCTACCCAGTTCCATAGTTAAAACTGATTCTAAAGGCGAATTCCTTACTACAGTATTAAACTGTAATGCCATTCCCAAAAATTAATTTTACCCCAATTAACTTTCGAGCCCTTTAACGAAACTTCGATCAATAATTTCAACACTTCTTTACAAAATCAAAGTCAGTATAACCGTAGAGATGTTATTAGAGATCAATTACATCTCGATCATCTCAACGAAGAGGAAAAAGATTTAATTACGAATCTTTGCTTAGATTTTTCGGACATATTCTATTTAGATGGTGATAGCCTGTCATTTACAAACGAAATTAAGCATTCCATTGATACCACTACCAGTAAACCAATTTTTACCAAATCCTACCGATACCCTTATGTCCACAAGCAAGAAGTCAAAGATCAAATTTCAAAATTACTAAAACAAGGTATTATCGAACCTAGCACATCGCCATGGAATTCTGCGGTGTGGGTTGTACCAAAGAAAATGGACGCCTCTGGTAAACAGAAATGGTGTATGGTGATTGACTATCGTAAGCTTAACGAAATCACCATCGATGATAAATATCCCCTGCCAAACATTTCCGATCTACTTGATCAATTAGGGAAATGCCAGTACTTTAGTACACTGGACTTGGCATCTGGATTTCATCAAATCGAGATAAATCCAGTTGATGTTCCTAAAACTGCATTTTCAGTTGAAAACGGACATTACCAATTCTTGAGGATGCCTTTTGGTCTCAAGAACGCTCCTGCCACGTTTCAACGTGTCATGGACAACATCTTGATGGGTATACAAAACGAAAGATGTCTTGTATACATGGATGACATAATTGTCTATTCCCCCTCCATCCAAGAACACATCAGTAGGCTTACCGAAATTTTTACGCGTCTTCGGAAGTCGAATTTCAAAATCCAGCCTGATAAGTGCGAATTCCTCAGAAAGGAAGTAGCCTATCTTGGTCATGTAATAACCCCTGATGGCGTTAAGCCCAATCCAGACAAAGTGGATTGCATAAAAAATTTCCCTCAACCCAAGAATCCTAAAGAAATAAAATCTTTCTTAGGTCTTGCAGGTTACTACCGACGCTTTATACCAAACTTTGCCAAAATTGCGAAACCCCTTACCAGACTATTACAGAAAGACGCAGTATTTGACTTTGATAGCGAGTGTGTTAAGTCATTTGATACTTTAAAAAATGCTTTAACAACATCTCCTATACTGATCTACCCCAACTTTGAAGAGCCTTTTGTGCTTACAACAGACGCAAGCGCTTTTGCGATATCTGGCGTTCTTTCCCAAGGTCCCATAGGTAAAGATCTCCCTATAGCCTATGCATCTCGTACACTTTATAAAGCAGAAACGAGATATTCCACCATTGAAAGAGAACTTCTAGCTATTGTCTGGAGTGTAAAACATTTTAGACCTTATTTGTATGGTCGAAAGTTTAAACTCGTAACAGACCATAGACCCCTTACGTGGCTTTTCTCTTGCCGAGACACCGGAAGTAGATTAGCAAGATGGCGCCTCAAGCTAGAGGAGTACGACTATGAAATAGTGTACAAGCCAGGCAAGGCTAATAAAAATGCCGATGCCCTATCACGTATCAAATTACCCAAAACTGTTAACGCCCTTACCCATAGTGACGAAGAAGGAGAACCTTCTACCCAATTTTCCGAAAGTGAATTTGATATCTTTGCCCGCCTTTACAAAACCACATCCCTGATCGATTATTCCAAAATTCAATTTTCAAATTCCCAACTCCTAGACAAAAGTCATAAACATATCGTCACGTTTTTCAGACAAAACACTCTATCTGATCTTCACGAAAAAATTATCGAAGACATATTCGAGGAAAATCTTGATTTTTCTGCAGATAAAATTAACATCGCGTCTAGCAAAACAACTAAAGATAGAAAATACTATATTATTCCTGTGCCATACGATCCCGTAACTTGCATACAGCATCTTTTCTCTGTAATTTTAACCAACAAAGGTGTATTCGACCTATCCCAACAAATTTACGTTGAAAATAATTTGGACTTACCCATTTTAGAAATTTTCTCTTTTATTTTTTCGGATGATAATATCAAACTTGTCGTTTGCCAAAACGTCACCAAAACTCCTAATCCCGACGAACATCCCTTCAATATTCTTCCCTATGCTGTTCAGTGCTACAATAGCACTAGAAATAAAACTACTGGCTTTACACCATACGAGCTCGTGTTTGGCCACACCTCTGGTCGTCCGCCCGAACACGTATATTTAGAAAAAGAATTGATGTCCAAGTATGTTCGAGACATTCGGAATAAACTCGAATATTACTACAAAATTGCCCGCGTGAGAACTGATGAACAGAAGCAAAAAGCAAAAATTCGCTTTGATAGTAGAGTGTCACCCAATTTACAATCATATAAAATTGTCGATAAAGTATTTGTGAAACAGTCTCAAATTTCAAACAAACTTCAGAACAAATCTGATGGTCCATTCGAAATTACTCAAGTTTTTGAAAATTCTGCGCTCCTTAAGAACCCGGAAACAAATAGAATAAGTAAAGTTAATTTTGACAGACTGAAACTATGTTTTGAGACTTAGTTTCTCTTTCAGGTGCAGTCTGCTGTTTCTTGCGGCTGTCACAGCCCAGATAGACATCAAACCGCTTAACAACACCTTAGGTATCTATTTTCATGAAGACGCCCCTCTTAAGATTTCCAACGACATTTGGACACTCCTTGTATATAAAGACTTAGAACTCATTAAGAAAGCACTTGACGATAACAACAATATTCTGGAACACTTATCATATCTCGTAGACAAACCCACCAATCGTATGAAAATGTTTAGTGGTGAAATTAAAACTCATACAAGTCTCCTTTATCAAATTTCTCGTTCCTTGGAATCTAAATATTACGCAATCTTCGATGACACTGTAAGCGCATCGCGGATGAAACGCGGTCTGATTAACGCTATAGGTACTGTATGGAAAGCAATAACCGGCAACCTCGATTCATCGGACGGTGAATACTATAACGATTGTATTAACAAAATTTCTAAAGATGAACATGAGCTCGAAAACCTCGTGAAGAACCAAATTTCTGTTACCATGTCGGTTATCAAGAATTTTAATAACACTATTCAAAAACTTATGATTGATGAAACTACGTTTAATGAAGATATTAAAGTCATTGAAAACAAAATTTATGAAATTTCAGACGATCTTGCATTTTATGAAGCTAAATTCCAATTTTTAGAAGTTTGCGAACAATTAATGGAAAGCTACATGTTTCTGGAAGAGACAATTAATGATATTCTAAATTCAATTACTTTTGCACGTTTAAAAATAATACATCCTTCTATTATCACTCCTCAAGACTTAGTAAATTCTCTTCAAGAAATTTCTCACACTTTGTCGAGAAATAATTTACCCCTTCCGGTTAATTTAGCAACAGTGTCAGAGTACCTTAATCTTATGGAACTCGAAGCGTATCAAACTAAAACAAGAGTAGTATTCGTTCTACGCATCCCGTTATTAGAGCCCGAAATGTATACTATATACAGAGTGATTCCTCTACCCATTCTCGATAAACGTACTGGTTTGTTTCATGTAGTCTCCACTATACAGAGGTACATTGCTAAAGATAGCGATTCTCTTTTGTACGTTTCCTTTCAAAACTTAGGTAGTTGTAAAGTTCTTCAGTCTCAGGTGAAAATCTGTTTCAACCTCTTGCCGTATCCAATAGACAGTAATGCAGTCTGCGAAGCACAGTTGTTGCGAAATCCGGTCGATCTGCCGACAGCCTGCCAAATAGCAATTGTGGCATTGCAAGATTACAAAATCCAAGAACTTGCAACCAATTTTTGGCTAATCACCATATCTAGCCCTCTGCCAATTACGATGAAGTGTGGACAACGAGAGACTACCACCAAAGTAATAAAAGTTAATTCACTTTTAAAAATGCAGCCCGAATGCAGTGGCTTTGTAGGCACCACGAGATTACATTCTAGATATTCTGTTAGCACCTACAAGAATATCACATACAAAAGTCACCCTGTAGAAGTACCCTACAAATGCTGTGAACATCTCCCAGAGAAACAAAATTTACCAAAATTAAAACCGATCAAACTAAGCAAGATCGATACTGAAGAACTCGAAATTGCCAATCACAAATTAAACCAATATTCTGAACAACTGGACAAAATTATGAACGAGCCGTTTGTTTCGAGACATCTCTCATGGTTCACGTATTTTATCATCACCCTGTTAGTTATCATCGTAGCTTTGTACCTGTTCTGCAAGTGCAGAAAACGAAGACCACTCAGCATCTGCGCATCAAATTATCCAGCCGATGGCCCATCTCCAGGAGCACCAAAAGTCCGGTACATTCCCAGACTTTTTCCTCGACGTAGACCAACCATCCAGCCACATGAAGAAGACATCGAACTGCAGTGAGTGTTCCGTGAAGTGTTTTCACTGTTCAAAAAAAAAACCATTTCCAATTTTCGTGTTATCTTCCATGTAATTTTGCCCGTACGACTGTACGATTGTATCTTATGTTTGTTCCAGCTTTGCTTTTAGATGTTATTTTGCATCGCCAATGTACCGCATTTATGCTAACAATTTTATTTTTCAGAATCTATATTTTTTGATGTTATTTTGCAATTTTATTACTCCTACTTTTATATTTTTATATTTTACAATGTTTACAATTTACATTTCTACATTTTTACATTTTTGAATTTTTACATCTTTTACACTTTTCTAATTTTGTCAAAAGTTGTCGCATGGCAACAACTTTTTGTAATAGGGGGAAGTTGTTATATGCACTCAAAACAATGGACTTACTATTCCATACAATGTTGCACCAGACGCTGGCTCAGCAACAGATAACGACTTCTCGCTAACTCGTTGTTTACGCTTTATTTTCTAGAAGTGTTTTGTAAGCACACCAATAGTATAAATAGGCCTTGCGCCCATTTCATGCCGTTCATTACCCGGCTAGGCACCGTAACAGTCACTTATGTAAACTTTATGTTCAATACCCGGTTAGATTCCGTAAATGTCACATTTGTAAACCTTTGTATTTTGTATGGACTGAAGCCTCAGTCCTCAAATAAAATTTTTTAAAAAAGTTATTTCTAAATCTAATGATTTAAGATCGATATATAGCAATACTCATGCGCGGCGCACTACGCTAAGGTGTGTATTTTTCCTGAAGATTCTCAATCTAATGCTGTGTTCTTTTTCTTTGAGCGGCGCAGATCTTTAAAGACACTTTTAGGCATCTAATTATTTGTTATAGATGTTTGTAGCGCGCTCAAAGGGACTAACTTGGGCGGGACATAATCCCTTATGAACTGATGACAGCGTTGCATGAGAAGAGCAGAGTCAAAATACTTGACGCCATTTTTTATCAGTTGGCGGAAGACTAACTACCACCAGCGGAGCGTCGGTCGACTCGACACCGTTATGTAAGCGCAGACCACGCACATCACAACTTTTCGTTGGCTTCTGAGCATCAGTTTTGTACAGCATCTTCGAGTTTACCACCATTGCAAAAATTCTACGCGTCTCACTACTAGGGCTTTCATCAGATGACATTAGCTGTATCCAGGATACAAGAATGAACCTTATCAGTGGTGCGCCTTACGCCGGGAATACACTTGAGCCGAGGCAAGCCGCACACCGAACGAGGCAGCCTTGGCTCGCCAACACTGCTGCGAACAGGCTCGGTTTGCCTGATGCGGTGCGCGACCTGAGCTATCGGCTGTCGGTCCATCAAAATGAGCACCGGCCGAGCCGTGCCTCGTTCGTGCGCAGTGTGTACGGAATTTTCGATCAGCATTTGCCTCAGGGCGAATATAGAGTCTATTTTTGGTTATTTACAAATTGTGACACTAACTTCTGTGCTTAAATACCGGCACTTTTCATTGCTTCACTCCGATCTGAAAGATAAATTATTAATTTGATTTTTATTTCAATTCCCTCAGTCCTCGCGTGCAAATTCAATGAAATTAATCAAGCTTACGTAGTTTTCGTCGACATCTAATCTTCTACAAGTAAACGAAGTAATAAAACAAAAGGAAAAGAAAACCAAAATGAACCGCTCCACTCACTAAATAAGTAATCACTGAGCATGTGCTCCTGTACGGCGCGGGTATCATGTAAAAAACCTACAAACGTCAAAAAAAACCTACATAATGTCAACTTGCATACTAGATAATTTTTAGGGTGCAAACAGTCGTTCCACGTTTGCTCACCAGGATCGTTGTAAGACGATCCATCTATGAACGAATATCTGAACGATACGAGATACTTTTCTCTAATCAAATATGCATTATTGAGCATGACTGGTTGCAGTGATAGTTCTTAGTTCATAGTGTGGTTCATTAAGCTCAATGTGTACGTAGGCTTAAAATGTGAAAAACGAGTTTGGTTGAGTAGCAAGACCGCATCTGGATGATTGTATTGGTCTGCATGTGTATAAAAAAGTGATATTTGATAAGTTGAGAACATTATTACTGACTATGCTGCTAATGAAGCATATGTATTAGCTGTGCCATACGAGTTATTTGTGTTGTTCTTTCTGAAGAGAGGTTATGTTCAAAGTTATGGTTGTGTTTTCAAAAACTTTGAGAAGAACAGTGAATATAATTGCAAGGTGTGAGTATAAAATATAAGATTCCACTTAGTTAATTCTCATCTGCAGTTATTGAATTAACTCATCTTTTGTATGTTACTGAAATTAGCATTTTGTTGAACTTAAATTCTAGTATCCAACTATTGTATCAATGGAAGGAAACATTAACAGTGCATAAGGACTCCAGCACAGTTTCTGAAACTGTGGATGCCTTTTCCACTTTTCACTATTGTCTCACTTGTTATTAAAACCATATATTATGATTGTTTGAAGATTTTCTATATTCTCCTACATAACAAGGTAGACAGTACATTATTTAAATAGATTTAGCTCTAATTTTGATAGTTCTATTGAGAAAGAATGAAAATGAAACCATAACTTAGATTTGATAAACAAAAAGTAAATGGGAGCATACTGTAATTAGAAATAGATACAGCACTGGTATTTCAGTCAGATATACTAAAAATCAAATGTTATATTGTAAAAGTATTAGTACAATTAGGCCCGTATCGTCAGTCGTCCCTACAATTGTAGGGCGCCTTTATGGCCTCCTGGATTGTCATAGTTTTCTACTTCTCAATGTCAGCGCTCTATTTTGAGGTTATGTCACAAACATCTATTTGCATCAAATTGTGCTTGCTTCTGAGTTATATCATGTTTTATCAGTCTGAAATTTCCTACAATATAAAAAGAAAACATATCTTCACAATAGGAGAGCGCTGACGCTGACACGGGACAGGTGCAATCTAGAAATTTTTGAAGGAGAAAAAGGAGTATGACAATCAAACGCGCCCTACAATTGTAGGGACGACTGACGATATGGGCCTTAAATAACGATATAGTTGTAACTGCAAATTTGCTGGCTGAACATGAAATCGCTAAAATAACACCACTTTATAAATCACTCTTTAAAGCTTACATAATATTTAGATGGTCCATTTGCCGAAGAAGTAGTTATTCTATATAAAAACCTAGTTAGCAGTATAAATGTCTGTATTCGAATGAATCAAAGATCAGTGTCGAAACATATACATACATACAATCTACCATGTAGTGTAAAGAATGTACATTTATGTTGAATTTAATATCGTGATATTAACACATTGCTGTCATACAGCAGTTGCTTTCGAGGCTAGTGTTCTAAACGTAGACCTTTGTTAACTAAGTGTCAAGCATTCAAAATAGTTGATTTGAACAATATGGAATTTATTCAACAATTCATATGATAGCCTTTCATGATCACTAAATGTGATTGCATTATTGAATTTTCCAGAAATAAAACATCAGTACTGTAGGTTGCCAGGAAAGTATATGAAATGAATTCCCAAACACTAAGAAATTCCTTTAAATTTTTGTAGAATGAATGGACAAGATTTGGCAGAAAGCTCTAACATCTATAGATCGTTTGGCTTTTTTTGGTGGTTACAGACATGCACCCTTCACAAAGGAACACTCTATCAATTGAAGACATCATCAGTCAAGTTTCGCCAATATAAATATCTACCGCAAGCGAATGACTGGTAAGTTTTACATCTTCCATCTCTAATCAATTACAATGTCATTATGTGCTTAAGTTGAGAAGTAAGCAATTACTAACCGAGCCTGAGACATGTAGGGAGGGAAGAATATAATTTTTATTCATAATGTGCTTTCCAACTGTAGCTCATATATAATTGTTTCTTGCTAGTAAGATTAGTCAATTAGCCATTTGGAAGACCCAGTATCAATATTAAGTTGTTTTACCTATACTTTCTTCATAACTATAATTTTCATGCAGTTTGTTCTGTGAATTTTAAAGATGTTTGGTTTCATTTGAACTTTCATTCTCTTCTTTGCCTCAAACACAGCAATCAGTAGAGTCAAGTCGAACATGCTGAGCAGTATTTTGAAGCAAGTAAGCAGAAAGATAATATTGAATGAATGAATTAGTCGTCACCATTAAAAACATGTATGTACCACTATTTACAAAGTTTTTACTGTATTATTCAAATATTTGAACATTTGGACAGTACACTGATTATACAATAAGTTTGAAGTAAATATTAATTAATCAGATCTATTAAATCACATAAGTTAATAATATTAATTTATTCTCAAATTAAACATACTATTGAGTGACATTGGCACAAACAATCATCATCAGAACCTCTTTAAGCTTCAGTTTTTTCTGTCAATTTTTGAGCTTGCTCAAAACAGTGTTTCCAAAAGGATCAAACATTATTAGTGTGCTCAAACACTTGGAAATTGAATGCATTCTTTTTTCAAACGTTCTTGTTTCTTGTGAGACGACCAGTATTGTCTGCAACACACATTTGTCATTGTTTCTTAAATACAAACCCAGTTTGGGAATGTTTATCAACGTTTTTTACGTGTCTGTAAGATTTTTACTAATTCGTGGGAAGAACAAGTCAAAGTGGTCTGAACTTGGATGTCAAAATATAGCAAACAATTTAGCAAAGATACTCGAATTCTCGATTCACAAAATTTCAAGGTAAAAATGAACTGTAATTTATATTTTTTATCTGCTCACTATATGCGTTTTAGCTCAATAATTACTTCAATACCATATAATATACCATAATCTATAAGTGATCTGATTGGAAGAACTACTTTGGGATAGGTTTTAACCTTTTGAATTATTTAGTTGGGTGGAAAATGATTCTCCCTATGAATGTGCTTATCCTCGTACATTGAATATTTCTTTATGGCTAATATGTATTTATTGCTGCAGGCCCTCAGCTCTGTATTTTTCTCAATCAGATACTGTTTTAAGATGTCGACCCCAGTAATCATTCGGGTATCTTCGGCAAATTGTTTGCAACATTTTGTCTGCCAACTTCACATCCATCCAAGCCAATCTATTTGACTTCATTCTTAACTGATATATTACATTTGATTTTAGGTTTCCTCAAGACCTGCGCTTAGAATATTACATCACAGAGATGTATGCAAAGAGTTGCAATCGACTCCAACTGCCAGGAAGTTATATGGAATAGATCATTGCCACTCTAGGAGTAATTCTAGAGTACAGCTAAAGTATGGTACCTCAATAACAGCCAAATCATCATAAACTCTTGGCACCATTCATAAGAAGCACGCTACCATAACTGTACGAGATTGTATGTGGCACTAAGTTGGTTCAAGACATTATTAGCGGATTCTAGCGATACAGTTAATTTTTTTACCTGACAATTTTGTCACGTTTTCCTCTTGCTTACTTCTAACTATATACAAAATTCATTCACATAAGACCATTTCCAATGGGCGCCCTTTTTTGCCAGAAAGAATGCTCAAAAACCATGTCTACAAAATTGAAAAATGTTTAGTTGCTAAACGTTTTTCCCGGAAGGTCATTTTCTGTTTTGGGGAACATGAAGTTGTTAATGTTTTGACAGTCTATGCCATTAAATAGGGAGATTATGTATAAGGAAATCTTACAGTTTGGGCGACGGTAACTTTTTAGTGATATCGTTACACTATTGCTTTCCTAATGACAAGTTGAAATTGGCATCATGACAGGGCTGGAGTACTTGCCGTCATTTTGATAAACTCGTTTAATTGAAAATATCGAAGACAATCGATCCTATGTAAAAAGGTAATATAGAAACGATTTTGGGGCTAATTAAATGGTCCACCATTTTGATTTTATAAAAACGTGTATTGGTGAACAGGTTACAAGATAATTACGGGTAAAAGTACATGTAATGATATTCTCTGTTATAATGGCTAAACTAAGAACCCAACTGGTACGTTTTGTAAAGAAAAAAAATTGGTACAAAAAAGATCACTTACGTTTTTTCGACATTTTGGTGGTTCTTGAAGCGTAAGGAGGAAATTTTGAAAATTCGTATCAAAGCAGTCGCACGAGATAGTCCTGGCGCTACATATGTACGTGGTCCACTTAATCGGCATGTAACATTATTTCGCATGAAATGGCTGCGTAATCATTACTCATGACCAAGAATACTACCACGTGCAAGCATGGAAAATTAATATTTTTTGATAATTTCTGATTTTTTTCATTATGAAGATCAAGTCACTCACTTCCATCAGTCGGTGTGTTGGCGATTTTGTCACTGACTAATTTCACCGATTTTAATGGAAAAGGAGATGTAGTAGACAATACTAGTTTATTGCATTACACCCTTCCCACTAAAATCGTTGCAACGGTTGCTGGTGTACCCCCCCCCCCCCAGGTGAAAACATGTATACTGACACGTGGGCAACGTGCGTTCAGTGCTGAGTATGCCGCGCGACAATTTATTATAAATTCTTGACTTTTACTCCATACACTTGAAGAATCACTTATTTCTCTACATAAATGGATAAGAGTCTTTTAAGCGCTTGAGATGTTAGTTTAACCATTATAAACGAAAATGACCTGGAATGTAACTTTACCCTTAATTTCTGTACATTTACCTAATCTTGACATATTCACTGTATGACAACGTTTATAAAAGAAAAGTGATGAATTTAATTCCCTACAAACGCGTTTTTTAAATGAAACACTCCAACCAATTTGAACTTATCATTGTTGTCATCAAATTGTAGGAAAAATTTCATAGCCTACACCTCACTTTCTAATAGCCACAAAAAATAATTTGGCATCCATACACTTATGTTAGATAATAAAATTGCATCATTGCACCATGTAATATCAATTCTGTATAGTTATCTGTTTACACATTTTTTTGAATCCATTTTCTATAATTTTACATTCTTGTCTATTAAAATTACATCACTATACATTTTGAGTACTCATAGATTGGTTGTTCACCTTGAACATTTTTAAATTCGAAAACTGTTTAATATAATAATTATTCAATTGATTAAATTCGAAAACTGTTTAATATCATTATTCAATTTATTAAATTCAAATACTGCCTTTTGAAATACAGATCTGCTAGTTATGCTACTATTACAGTCTTGCAGATAAAAACCTATACTGCCTCTATTTTCGTAGTTGTGATAATAACTATTTAATTTTGTGAAGTTTTTTAAATGTAGTGGTAATAAATGGTTATTCAATTTGAACATGAAAACTAAATAGCATATGAAATTTTTTACATTCAACCCCTGTAGTTCTTCTAACATAGACTAAATCCTAGCATATTTGTTTTTATTTAAAATGATTCCCATAGCTTTATGTTGTAAAATTTGTAATTCTGAAAATATGTTTTCATTTGCTGTGAACAAAATAGTTGAACAATATAAAATATGTGGAAGAATGATCGTGTTATACACTTTTTTTTGTATACGTACTAAGATTATGGGAAACTCTATAGAAGTAATTTATCTTTTTTGATATTTTTGAAACAATGTATACATATTGCTCGTGAAACAGTAGTTTATTATCCACATACCTATATACCCAGATATTTAAATGATTGATTTTATTGATAGAAAGAAGAATGTGAGTTTATTATATATTAGGAAGTCTTATGAGAAATTCTATAGAATAAATAAAATGTATTCTATTAATGCTGTTGTTTTCTTATTTTTAAGCTGCCATAAATATGTATTTTTATGTGAACTGTTTTATAGTTTTCTTCACAATTCCTTTTATCTTGCCAGCTGCTTGATCAATCTTTTCTGGTACATGACACATTTTAGTAACTCCCTGTTTCATGGAATTTATTTACGCCGAACTATGCACACAGGCACCTGCTACTATGAGAATCACAAAGACATTTTCCTAATCCGATTTTTGAACTGCCTAAGGTTAGTACAACTGGGAAAAGCTTCTTCTTGTAGATTGTTCCACAATCTCGACACCATCGGGACTAAGGAGCAGTCGTATCGGTACAGAGGTATTCCTTAACGCGTGTACAATCACTTGGACGGACAGAAGTTATATACTGAATTCAACATCTTCCGGTACAAGCATTTGCCACGGCCTCGCTCAATAGGGGAGTATTGGAGGGTGTTGCCGCTTTTCCAAATAATTTCAAACCACCAGTCAACAGAGAGGATCCACTTGTCAAATATATTAAATAAAATGCTGGTTAAATTCTTTTATACTACAATATTTCATAATAATTGTTTTCAGTATATCTAGATTAACCATTCTGTAAATCTTCATTTCTGACAATTCTTCCAATAACTATTTTTATTTTGGAAGCTGTATTAATTAATAACACATATCCCTATCATCAATATGTAGATGTTCGTGTATTTGATGATGAATGATTCTTATGTATTTTCCACGAAAAAAATGTCTAATAAAATCATTTTTGTCCTTTATCAGCACATGCAATCTTCTATTTGAAAAACAAACTTCGATTTCTATCCAACACTTTTCACTCAAATCCATCAGCAAAGTTTAAGGATATCAAAAACGCAATACATCAATTAAGTCAAATATGACCTTACAGGTCATTTTTGGCTGCATATTCGTGTAGTTTACATAGATTGCATATACGGTATATGTACTTATAACATTTCCCAACAATTTTGTGGTAGGTTACAAGTTTGTAACATAACATTAATGGGATATTCTCATGCATAGGGAATCATATTTTTAGCAGGAGCTCCCTCACACTTCCCAGATATGTTATTGATGTTCTTGAAATGTTAGATGCACATTATGGGAATGATAAATGATTCAAAAAGTAATCATTTTATTTTAAAAAATAAATTAAAAGTAGAAAGCGTACAAATTACATTATTTGATTTAGAAAATTTTCGATTGCTGCCAACAGATCCGTTTCATACGTAATTGACTACGTTTTTACAAAAAAATTATACAACTTGTCGACCTTCATGAATAAGCGACCTGTGACAGTTGATAAATTCTCGCGCCCTCTCGAAACAAAAAATCGAAAATCGACGCAGTTGGTATCTCTAAAGCCAGCTCTCAACCCATAAAAATGGAACGGGCTTTGGCGTTACCCATCTATATTGGTATTTTCTTTCATTCATTTGCCTGTGGACGTTCCTGAAGGCATCAAAGCAGTAGTCTAATTAATAATGCATTTTAGATTTAAAAGTTAATGAGTCTCTTTTAATGTAATGACTGAACATTTTTTAAGTTAGCTTCAAGAGCTGCCTAATTACACATATTGGAATAAAAACACCAGGTGTAAGTACTTATAAACATGAGTATATATACTCATATATAAGTAATAGGTATACATATATTTTTATAATCTAAAATGTAGGTAACTCTTTATAACTACAAATGGAGCTCCTTATTTTTTTGACCTCTCCTTGGCTCTTACTAACCATCGCTTAATGATGCTAATGCTTCCCTACTCCAACTTGAAGGAATATGGTCGGCGTCTAAAAACATAGAGTTATTGGTAAATAATTGACACACATTTAGGGTTGCCAGGTTTAAATTTGAAAATTGCAGAATGTCGATTTCCAAGGGGAGGAGCAGAATATGAGGGACATTTTTTATTAGACTAATGCACATTCATATACAAAAGGAGTTATTTTTTGACAATGCATACAACAGAAGATCAGCGATTTTTTATCAGACTCAACAGTTTCCGACCACTGTTTATTTTCCATACATTTTTTTGCACCCTTAGTTTTAATGTGTAGCTCTGCTTTGATATGGTCGATCAAGATGAAAATTTCAGCTGTCACATCAGAAGTTGCAACATGAAGGAAAAATAGTTTTGTCATCTAGTGAGTAGCCGAACCGAATTAAAAACGTTAAGATCAATTTGTAATTTCAATATTTTTTTTTATGAAAGTGACTACGCCTAAATTCCTGCCTCAAATTCAGAACTTCCAATACAATCCAGGTTACCTGGTAACCCTACGTACAATATAGTTGTAGAAGCTGTAAAATGAAAATTGTTAATACCTATGTACCTAATGCACATCTGGCTAGGAGTAGTTTTTTGGATTGCAGCTATTGTTTATGACCATCCCAAGAATAACTCATTGCTAATCCTCCTGAATCCTGACACATAATAAGAGAAAACCAATTTCAAATATTAATTTTAAAAACTTTTTGTACACACTTATTTACTATATTTCATACAAGATATTAGCAATTTAAATTTAGAACTAGTACATTGTAATTACTTTTCAATCTAGCCATTCTTCTTCAAAACTTTCAAATTTTTCCTTGGAAGACAGTGGCAGTGAATTGTTGATTTCCTTATATTGGTTTAAACTAGTGCTAACTGTATAGAGAATTCATTGCCATATTAGGATTTTAGAAGTTATTCATCGTGATATATCAATCTTGATGTGGTTGAATCTTTGTGTTTGATACTACAAAATCGTATCTCCATCTTCCTGATATGTTTGGAGAAAATCCTGAGCTATTAAACAATGACAAAAAGTTGATTTATTGAAAGTTTTTTTTTCTCTATGGCTGTTAATCTATGGTGGATTGTGATAACAACCTCAATATTTCGTCCCCTATCAAGCTTTGTTTTTTTGCAGATTGTATAATTGAATGGTACAAATTGGTACAAAGTTCCACAAAAAGAATGAATCATTTTTATGTCAGGGACATTATCAGACTGCCTAAGTGACTATATTTGAGATATGGCTGCCCAGATTCTTAAAGTAGCTAATAAAATCCTAGCACTCTATTGGCCTCAAATTTAGTGCTCTGATTACCTGATTTAGGTGGCATTAATTGGTACAGCAAATGTGATTGACTATATATTTCCTTTGAATGTGCTAGGGGTGTACAGTGTTTCTAATGACTGTATTAGCACTACAACAGATAAAACACCGTAACCCTGGTACTAATGGGGCTTGAGGTTTGATATCTAGTTCATTCTTCATAACTTACAGACACAGACCATTTACATGTAATATTATAAGCAATCACAGTAAATCTATATAGAAAGTATGAAGATCACTCTAAAAAATGAATCATTCATCTGAGGCAATTCATTTGAAATAACTTCAGACAATTATCTTAAAAAGTCTTTACCTGAAATGCAGAGAAAACTGTGCATTTTACATCAGATTCCAAAGTCTCTGTGGCACTGATATCATATTTTGAATTCTTTCTAATTATTTTCCTTTGATATATATCTCCATGTGCAGATTAGGTATCTGGTTGTTTTGGCATTCTCCGCTTTTATTTTGGCAATATTAAAATCTCCTGAAAAAAAAATAGTTCAGTTGCAGCAAATATCGAAATTTCCAAATTGTTACAATCCTAAATACTACTGAAGATGTGATTGCTAAGCATTGCCACCCAATGAACATACTTTATATATTTCCCAGTATATTCATCAGGATCAACCTAATCATCTATCAACTTCAACGATTTCATTCCTCTACCAACATTCTACTACATCTTCTTTTATCAAGACAATAATTACTCAAATCACCATTTTCTTTGACCTTCATTTTCAACCCTACAACCAGAACATATACTATAATGCTTCAAGTAAAAATGAAAATTACTCTTATTCATTCATCTCAAGACGACCATCTTTGGACGCTCTTTGTTTTACAGTCAAATAATCCACGTTCAGCACAAAATTAGCAGATAAATTAAAAGTGAAACAGATTCTTTCAACGTTGGCATGAAATTAGTTTATAAAATACTTTGTGATTATAGTTTACACTCGATATGTTTTTGTAATTATTTCGCGTAACATCTCAATAACGTAGTGCTGAAACATGATTTCTCATAATGTAAATATCTACCTACGTCAAAAGCTTTATATTAAAAATACTCATACACTTTTAATTCCAAGAAAAATAAGATGAATGTGATGAACAATTTATTATAGTGGAGAAAATATTTCGACAAAAATGAATTTACACATTCAACAGGTTCTGTTGCAATGACTTAATTTAAGTGTAGGTATTACTCATAAGCCATATGCTTCCAAAATTACTCATTTTGATAATTTTGTGGTATACCAACATAAAGGAGTCTGCAAGTATGGAACAAATAAAGAACCAATAACTTTTGAAATTGTTTCGTTTTATACTGTGAGGAATTACATCCTGGTACAATAGGTTCACCATTGTGTTAAAATACAGTAAATCCTCTTCTACAACTTGTGTAGGTGAATAACCCTGTACGGCGATTGATACCAAAGATATTTGATTCATTAGTAGCATCACATATGTCGAAAAACATTACATTTACCATTCAAAATGAATCCATAATGGTGTAATTCTTGCACTAAATCATATGAAGCCCTTTTGGCTTTCACTGTACGAACTCAAACACAAATCATAAAAAACAGAAGCATTATTACAAATTATATTATTATTTACTCTTATAAAACTTATTATTACTTGAAGAAAAGATCACGGAGCCATTGTACGACAGGCTTAAAGATCCTGATATTAGTGACAGATAACACGTTATGACAGCTGCCAGTCAGCTAAGTAAAAAATTTCAAATTTATTTCCTTTTAATATTGTCCTGTAAGAGGACAATGGCATTAAATCATGACACAATTATTACATGTATTTTAAAAAATAAGTAAATTCACTTACCTTAAGAACAACATCAAATAATAAATAGGAGTGAGTCATCACAGATCAAACATTTGTATTTTCTATTGACATCGCAAAATAAGTTTTTATAAAACTTAAACGACTGGAAATAATGTAATAACCTTTACACTTTCATAAATATTCCTGTCTGTAGAGTATCTTCTCACCTGTTACTTCACCAACCCGCGATTTTTCTGTTCTTATCTCCCACAGTTTTTGAACTTCAGGAAACTTGCATAATATAATTTCCAGGTTGGATAATAAAAAGTGGATGCGCGACTAATTTCGACTTTTGAATACATCTGAAGTAAGTCTATTTGATACAAGAAACCAATGGAATTACCATTAACACATATTATTAGCACGCACATCCTCACTATATACCTATGCACTGCCTTTTCCTTCCAAATGTAGTCTATAGCATAAAAGTTACAGCTTAGATCTAGAATATAATGCCATCTCATTTCGTTTCGCGGCAAATCACATCGCAGCGCGCCGAGGCTGCCTCGTTCGGTGCGCAGCTTGCCTCGGCTCAAGTGTATTCCCGGCGTTATGTGTCTATTCGTTTTCAGATCTTTGTCAAGCCACATACTCAGATTAATAGCATTTTGGCTTTGAACCTCGCCATTCTTAATCTTCACGACTAGTGAAGTTAGCTTCAAAAAATTAGCCGAGATAAAATGATATGCCATGGCGTCGCCTGTGAGAATTTATCACAGCTATATCTCTCCTCTTCGCAATACTTAGAAATCTACTTTGAAAAGGTTATTGTATCACCGATGTGCTCTATGGCATTCCTTCTTAATTGAGGTACAGTACTTACTGTATTAGAAACATAAAGATCCATTGAATCATTATGACTCCAGGCAGTGATAACCTCTAGATGCTTCGTTTTCGTTGGAGGGGAACTGGCTACAAGTATTCCTTCTCCAGCTATAGGGCAAAAAGTCAATTTGGACAAAGAAGTCCGCATAGATAATCTGAAAAAAAGGATACGTGAATTTAAAGAAGAAACCGAGGATAATGAGAAATATGTTGATGAAATGAAAAAATAAAAAGAAATTATATCTAAGCTGTACGTCGAGTTGGATAAATTGAGAAAAAGGAATGACGAACTGCAAAATAAAATAGCAATGTATCCTCAAGATATCTAAAACTTGTATAAAAATATTGATGAATTTATGAGTATTAACAGAAATATGGTCAGTACTATTAGTTTTTTTGGAGGAAGAGATAGAGTTATATGCTACTGAAATAAGAAGCGCCGAAGAGTCAACCAAATCTGGAGATCCAAATGATAATGATAGTCTGAATGGAATCCAGAATGTAGACGACATGGTGCGGCCACAAGAGAACGAAAAAGCAGAAGAGTTGGCATTGTTAGCCGGATCGCCACAGTGGCCGCTGGTACTGCAGTAGATACATTCTAGTTGCCACTCCCATCAAACGAACCAGTGATATAGTTTTCGTTGGTCCGACCATAGACGGCCAAACAGAGGCAGCTGTTCCGTGCTATTTGGCAACTTTTCGGCATGGTCTAGACTTGATCTCATTAGGACAACGAACGAAATCTGGACACCAACCCTTTATTGTGTTCCAACAGACAGCTTGCTGTTTTCACACTTGCAGTGGTCGATGCTAGTAGTGATGTCACTTTGTGTTATCTAATTTCGAGAAACCACATATGTTTGAATTTCCTTTTTACTTACGTTTCGGCAACCACCGTAGCCTGTTTCAAAGTAAGAGCAGTAACTTTCGACGGCCTTACTGTAACTAACTCAGCGGAACCACTCCTCCGCTTCCCGTTACCAAAGCACTACCAAAGTGGCTAATTGTACAACAGCATGGAGGTCGGATCGCAGAGACTAAACAAGGATTTGATCACGTTCACTTACGGAGCACAGGAAAACGCCCTCATTAATAGTCGGAGCGTAAGAATACGTCAACGCTCGGTAGTTTGTTCATGGGTTAACGAACCTGTGCATGCAGCTAATTGATGATCAAACTCTAAAGCGACAGCAAGTACACCGAGCTACTAATGTATGTTTAGTCTACTTTTTTATATAACTCGTACAGTAAGTAGTATGACACTTCACTATATGCATATCATGTGTAACAACTGGTACTCAAGCCTTCATATTAAACAAATATTTAACGGTGATGGTCTCTGGTCTAATTTTGGGAATACTTAATTTAGCATCGTTCATCAAGAGATCTATCGAAAAGATCTTCGAATCCTGACTGGATCATGCTTTTCTGATCATATTCTGGAAAGCTCAGCATGTAAATAAGTGGGAGCTCAGCATTTCCATCTCTTGATTGGTTTTTACGATATTAATCGATATGATTACAACTTGGCGACAGAACATATGCACAGGCAGGTAAATCAAATATATTATTGTATATATACTATGGTTTTCTAAGATTCTGTCCATCGCTGTAAGAAAAATAGGACCATTACTCCATACCATAAATAGAATGGTTAAATTTGGTAGAATTTTCTAGAGTTGAATATTGCTCGTTTTAATTGCATATAATAGATAACTGGTATATTTTACAAATCTGAAAGAGTTATACCGATAGATTAAGATTTAAGGAAGTTATTATATTTTCTGTGTTGGGTGCTTGATGGAGAGGTTCATAAATCGGGATCTTCTGGAGTACCTTAAAATGTCACTGCTTGATTAGCGACAGCAGTATTGTTTCCATCACCAGCGATCCACAGGGGACCACCTAGCTTCCGCCACGCAGTTTTGGAGTAAACTCATCCAGTCTTATAATGAGTCTCATGTAGTTGCTCTTGATACCACGAAAGCGTTCGATCAGCTTATGCAAACTTCTATCCTACGGATACCCAAAAGAGCTTTGCAGATGGGTGGCTGACTCTCGCTGGCCGCAAGATATTTGTCGTAATTTCCGTTGGTTGTAATCGACGGGTTCTCCTCTTCATCCCACAATGTCAACGTGGGTGCTCCCAGGGCTCGGCTTAGCTCTTGGATTGTTTCTACTATATATGAACGACCTCCTTTTCTGTCCGATCAATCAAATCCACAGCTTTGCTGATAACATCACTCTACATGCAGGAATTTAGAGCGACAATCTGATCTCTGCCGATGAGCTGACGAGAGACCTGAAGGTTATCAATCCTTGGGGACGCAACAATCTGGTACAGTTTAATGCTTCCAAAACACAGTATTGTACCTTAACGAGCAAGAAGCGTTCTAGCGTTAATCCGGTTTCAATGCAAAGCCGAGTTCTACCAAAGAGCCGTTTATTTCGACTGGTCTGAGTCCAAATCACCGAAGACTTGCTCAGATGTTTGGGGTGCTGCTGCTCCGAATGCACTGTCCATGCTCGATGCTGTTCAGAGGAGTGCCGACTGATCAATGACTCTTCTTTAATGAACAGCTGCGGTACCCTTTCGCACCGGCGGGCAGTCGGCAATCTAGCCCACTTCTACACATACCCGCCTCATTTCGGCCTCCCATTCTAACCGTGTTGAACTCCGTACTTGCAGAACTGGCCGATACTTCTCTACTTGTCCCTACTCTACTTGGAGATTGTGGATCAATCTTCTTGAGTAGGCTTTCCCCGGTTCTACTAACCTTGGTCAGTACAAAATCGGATTAATAAAGTTTCTTTGAGCTCCTCATAGCAGCCGCGGTATCCTGGCATTTGGGCTTCTGCCTGCGCGGCTGCTTCTATGTAAAAAAACGAAAAAAATGTTCTACTTGAGTTTACGGTTTTATCGTAGTGTTATTTGCTATACGACGAACAATTATTTTGTTCAATAGGTATTGTTGTCTCTGAAACTTGTGATAAATAAAGCCTTTATTGTGTATTTATCAAGTAATACCAAAACTACTTGAATTTTCAAGTACTTGACAAGCAGACGTACAAACGATTTGGTTGCAAATATGTAATACCTGATTTGAGCTTGACTGCGAGTAAAATGATAACCCGATTCCAGTAAGACATATGACTTATGCTTTACATACTAATTTCTTCTGTTTATTCCAGTTATCCTTGATAGGAGGACGAATGAATCAGATAACCCAAGTACAGGAAAGGTAAGTTTTGACTGCAGGTGTAACTTAATGAAGTTCTCAGATAATACTGTTACTATAGTTTAGGTAGTTGTTGTCCTTAAATTCATCATGATTTTTATTTCGTCACGATTGGAAACCCAGAAACTAGTGGAATAAATGAAACAAGAGAAGATAGAAAGAAGGTAAAGGAGTTAACAATGTCAACAAGAATTGTAAAAACCATAATCTAAACTCCACTTATTTAAGTTTATAGTATCTGAACTATATACACTTTGACCAGTTTTGAAGTGTTTGTCCTTGATTATGTAGGTATTGATTTTTAGCGATTACACATAACAATACTCGACTCCATTGCTTTGTTTTACTCCTTCAACAATTGTTTTCTGTGGAGCAGTAAAATAGTACATTACATACCTTGGTGGAGAAGTATTCAATTATTGGCCTATAACTTTTATGCGCTTAGAGCCTAGGGATACAATATGCTAGGACAATAATGGCATCTTCAATGAGTAAATTTTAACTACTTTACCACATATATTACCAATTTGATTATATTTTGAAATATAGCTTATCTGAGAATTATCTAGACGTCCGACAACGCTGTCCAAATAATTCACGCAATATCTGTATAACGGAACGGTGTGTAGGAGAGGGGCGATGCTGCTACATGATAGATAGTCAGGCGGGGATCCAGGATCACGTGTGGGTGGGCAAGTAGTGTGACTACCGTCAGGGGGTATTGTCAAGTTTAAGAATAGAATGCACATTTATTTTAAGTTAAGCTTTCAAACAAAAAACTATGTGGTCTCTCCTTTCATCGTTTCTTATTTTTTTCTGGAAGTCTGAGGGCTGGTTAGACTCCGACAAAGATAGATGTATGTCGACACATCATTCGTTTGCCACTTATTTTTTGATTCTAAAATTTATCAAGCAGTATGAGACTATCGACTATCAAAATAATTTCAATTTTGAAATGACCCTGTATTTACTTGTAGTTAAGAATAACTATTATATCCAAAAATGTATAAAGGGCTTATTCGCAGTGACAGTTCTGTGCCAAACAAGTCAAAAGTGTTTACATTTATTGTTTTCAAAGAGATTCTTTCATTATCATTATTTACCTAAAGGAGAAATTTAATTTCTCATTAAAGGAATTCGGTGAACATAACAAATTTTCAAGCTGGTACGAGGGATGTCTCTTAAGTTTTGCATATAGAAACATAGTAGGCCGCGCGGATCGAATGTCAGTACTGAATCTTAACCTCACTCTTTGGTAAACTTAAATTCAAAGTTTCACAACAATACGTGCAATGTTCTCAATACAGTGAATTTTTAAGTGTCACCAAGTCATTAGAAAAATGAAACTCAACCGACAACATTTTCGCGCCATAATTTATTACAACCTTCAGAGACAATTATCGCAACAAGAATGCCTTGCTGAGTTACTGTCTTGTTTTCGGCAACCAAGCGCCATATCAGTCGACAATTTCCCGTTGGTATGGAGAATTCAAACGTTGACGGATGAGTCTTAGTGACGATCCCAGGGTGGGTGCACCAAAAACGGCAGTCACCCAAGAAAACGTCGATGCTGTGCGCAAACTCATTATTGGAGATAGAGATGTGACATATCGCGAGATTGAGGCATCCTTAAAGATCTCAAAGACCTTAATTCAAAAAATTTTACATGAAGAATTAGGAGTAAGAAAATTAGTTTCTCGTTGGATATCCCACCTGTTGACTGAAGAGCAGAAAGCAGCCAGGGTTAATTGGTGTTAAAAAACGCTTGAACGCGGAAACTCAAAAAATGTATACAGCATTGTTAGTGGCGATGAATCGTGGATTTACTGTTATGAACCAGAAAATAAACGACAGTCGGCTGTTTAGGTGTTTCAGGTGAAGAAAAGCCAACAAAAGTCATCCGTTCTCGAAGTGTTTCGAAAAAGATGGTCGCGACATTTGTGTCAAATGCGGGTCATATTGCAACAATTCCTGTTAATGAGAAAAGAACTGTTACTGCGGATTGGTATACCGCCATTTGTTTGCCAAAAGTCATCACCGAGCTTCGAAAAATCAACCCCGAAACAAGAATCATCTTCCACCAAGACAATGCAAGCCCGCACACATCCCAAAAAATAAGGCAGCATTTAACGGAAGAAAACATGTGTAACGCTTCCTTTCCGCAAAAAGTCAAGCAAAGACAAAAGACAAGCAATACGCACAAATGTGCACAAAGGCTAAAGCATATATGAAAAATCCCAAGAAGGAATTGACAATTACTTCAAATCAAATTGAACTGATTGAATTGAACTGAGACATAAATTACTATATCAAAGGTGAGTTTTACTTATACGCCAGAGGTTTCAAGAGTTTATCAATAAGCACAGATTTGCAACTAGGCGGAAAGCATATATGACAAGTCTCAAGAAGAAAATAAAATGCATATGAAGAAAACACTTTCAATTAAAGAAACTGTGGATAGTACAAGACCCTCAAAGGCATACATCGCAACAAATCTACATATGTAACTATCCAGACTACAAAATACTGTCAAAGTTCAAAACCACTCAAAAATATGTGAACAAACATCAAAAGTTTGAACCAAAAATCAATGTAAGTCTGTGCTCTCGAAGAAAGTTATGATTAATTCAAAAAGAGGATACTATCAAAAACTTCAAAAGTAATAGGCTTCAAAAATAGAGGTACCTAAGTATGTAAAAGAAATTCAGAAAATATACGCATAAAAACATTATAAAATATTATACACAGTATTTGTCACATGATTTCGATCGGGAATGCAATTTAAATTTTGAGTACACTCAGAAAAATGAAATATTCAAAAGATGAAGTATACACATTAAATTGGAATCAGAAAAATAATTATTACTTGTAAATTTTGTAAATGGTGGACTGACGTAATAGTTCAAAAGGTTGAAAGAAAAACAATGACAAATGTCCAAAGTAAACATTCACCTGCCTTTTACAGGAAATTAGCTTAACAATTATCAAAGGAAATTCTTGTCCGTTCGCATCTGTACTAGGAAATAAATATAGGAAAACCTACTCGCTCCAATGTACAGATCGAAAAACTCGCCCCCTTCGATTGAGCGGAAATATAAAAGGATCCAAAACACTATAAAAAACTAACAATACAAACAAACGGTTTCAATACAAAAACAGGAGCAGCCGAATCTTAAAAAAATTATTTTATATCTGACATACATTAAAAAAGTACAAAGACGTTCAAGTCCTGTTCATCCAATGGAAAATCAGACACTAATGTTCTAATTTCCCTCAAAGAATATGCCAGATAAAACTATAAAACATTAAAATTATGAAAACTTATGCTCCAAACAAGAGACAAAATTACTACAATAGTTACTGAGGAACGTATAGTACTATATTTCAACAACAAGTTGACATTGAATTACCATAAATGAGTATGTGTGTCTTTGTATAGGTAAAAATGATTCAGGAGTCACCCCCCATTGAAAAGTAGCAAAAATATAGTCAAGAAAAACATCATTTGTTTCTTGAAAAAAAAAGGTAAGTATCAACGCACTGTCCAAGTGTCAATACTTGAAAAAAAGTAAACCGCCAAAACATACGAAAAATTATGAATATCAATTTCATACAATTCAGACAAATGGATAAATCGCAAAATGATTTACTCCAGATAACTCTAGTCAGTAGATTATTGCCATCAGAATGAAAACAAATGATCAAAAGTTCAAGTACAGTCAAAAATTCAAAAAGTAAAAATATTTGGGGAAGGCAAAAATAATTTTGAAAGTAAATTTCCTACGTACCAAACATCATGAGAGCTATATCAGTACACCAGAGATCCAACAATTACGCTATATATGCATACATGAAAAGTCTCAAGAAAGCAAAAAACTGGACATGAAGAAATACTTTCGAAAACTAAGAGGTTAGTGATCAAAAATGAAAAGCATATAAGAATATGTAAACTATCAACAACAATAGTCACAACCTCAATCAAAAGTTTGATGATATTCGACAAAATGCTGGGAAACCTAAAGTCCCCAGACTATCAATATTCAACAAAAAATTATCAAAATATCATCAATCTCAAAAGTACAATGAGAAAAAAGTTATAACTGTCCCCAGCAGTAAATAAAAACTATAGTAGTATGTGATAAAAAAAAATTCTGGCAATGATCTCGCTGACTAATAAACAAGACAATTTAAAAGTTAATAGAGCATAGTACGCCTATGAAATAAAATTTTAATCTTTTGATAAGCAAAAAGTAAGGATGATTAAAGAATTAGAAATTTGAGTACCAAAAGTAATTAAAAATAGAAATGCTGCCAAAAATTGTAAAGAATTTTGAAAACTATGTTCTGTCTGCCAATCTTCCACTAGCAAACCACTTGTCGACAAAGCCAAATACCAATCGAAGCCTCACGTTGCGGGTGCCAATTTATGTAACGCTTCCTTTCCGCAAAAAGTCCAGAAAAGATGGAATGCAATGAAGATTCCAACTTTTCTGCACAATCAGAGAAAGGGGGTTACCATTAGCTTCCGGTAGCTCAGTCGGTGGCATGAAGACATCTTCAGGCGTGTAGCTGTGTGTCGACCATGGCATGGCTAGAGGATAGAAGAACAAACAGAACACAAAAATTTAACAGATTTTATTTAACAAAAAAAGCATTTTCATTACATTACAATTTTAAGGTTTTAAAGAACAAAATAAGTTTTAAATCTTTGGCGCTGCTATAAAACTATCAACTTATCTTTCGCTGGTCCATTTTGACTCGACTGAAGCGAGGATGGCCAGGTGCTTGAAGTGGAGGTCCCAGTTATGAGGGGTGACCTCACATATAGTGGCTTCATAACCAGTTGTAGGCGAAGTTGAACTTAAAGGCGATGGCGCTGCCAAGGCACATGCATGGGTGAAGTGATAGGCCAAGCAACGCAAAGTCAAAGACTAAGGCAAAGGGAAAGGGAAAGAGAAAGGGGGTGGCCCCAATCTGAAAAAGAACCGTGTGCATTAGCAACGTGCCCTAATGGCCAAGGCATTTCCAATCTCAGTCTGCCTCAAAAGAGAACCAACGATTTTCTAGGTTAGAATTACATTACATAGTTTGATAAAATCAAACCGAAAATTGGAAATGCCTTTCATAAAATAAAATCATGAAATAGCAAAAAAAAGCGTAAAACAAGATGGTGGTCATCAAAAATTTCTCCACATGCTTCTGATATAAAAACACAAATATCGAATATTCATAATCAACGTACTTATAATTTCACTGAACTATGAATATATATACACACACAGAGGTAAAATCGATGTGGATCGATTTCCACCTCGATTTGATTAAAGTTATGGCGAATGATCGAAGTAGTCGAAAATGACGTTCGATGGATATTTTAAAATCGTACAAGAAATAAACCACTTACATATCGATTATCTATAAACTACAGGCAGATCCAGCAATAAAACTGTATAGTAATATAAAACTCACCATTTTGTCCTATACGGACACACATTCTACAAAATTCTAGCACATGGTGCTATATGACCTTGTGCTACAGAGAAGAAAATTCTTAGCTCTTGTTCGATCGGCGGCTCAAGTGAAAAGGAAGCGCGAGGAAGATCGCAGATCAGGAACTCCGCATCAAGCGGTCCAAGCGGAAAATTTTCCAAGTAAAAAAGCTAGAGATGGGATTAATGAAATGATAATCGAGAAGTGATTTAATAAATACGATCGGACGGTGAAACCGTTACACATGGAATTATTGGACCACCCTCCATGTAGTCTTGATCTAAGTCCTAACGATTTCTTTACTTTCCCGAAAATTAAAAATAGACTGCGTGGTCAAAGGTTCCAGTCATCAGAAGAAGCAGTTGACGCATTCAAAAATACCGTTTTGGACCTGCCAGCAAACGAGTGGAATACGTGCTTCAAAAATTGGTTCGAGCGCATGCAGATGTGTATTAATCTTCGTGGAGAATACTTCTAAAAACAATAAAGTCATTTAAAACTACCTACCGTGCTGCTTTATTTCCATATGCAAAACTTAAAAGATATCCCTCGTAGTGAACATGGAAATTATTTACGTACAACAAGTTTATTGTGAAACGACCGTTTTCGAAAGAGCAATGGTTTTGCAATAGGAAAACCATTATCTGGAAATTCTGGATGTTTTCGACAACATGTTTGTAAACGTAAAAGCAAGGACAAAGGAACATCAATTTCTCTGATGTACTTGCAATGGAGAAGCAAATAATGTTCGTAGAGATATTAGCCTTATAACGTAAGTCCTAGAAATTTCGGCACAAATTTCATTGTGTTTAATTTTAACAAACACAACATAATATCAGGTCGCCTTTGGAAACAAAAGTTTGTTTACTTATTTCACTGTCACTTGACATTTATTTATTTTGAAGTTTTCACTTAAAGATGTCCTATAAGTTAGAAATAAGAAAAAGTATCTACAAGTTGGCTGAGCTTGTACCAAAAGCTGAAATCTGTCGAATATTTCAGAATGAAATATTTCACACAGAACTATTTATCGAACACTAGCAGAGTGCGAGCAGGGAAAACCATGTCTGAGTCTCTCAAAAAGTGGAAGACCACGTGCATTTACTGCAGCACAGAAGTCAGAGAGATTGGTAAGAAGAGCAAAAAATCAGGTTGGAATGTCAACAAGAAGACTGGCTCGTCAATACAGATCTTCTAAGTGTACCATATCGTCGGAATTGAGGAGGAATGGTCTTAAATATCGAAAGAGACTTAAGTGCCCCAAATACTCTCAAGCGCAACTCCTTCGTATACCAAGATGCTTTCGTCAACTTACATATTATGTGTACAATATTAACACGTTGAAAGAGAGAGGGAGAGAGAGAGAGAGAGAGAATAAAACTAAAATGAGATTTCAAAACTAGTAGTAACATGTATGTTGTGAACAATAAAGGTAAGTATAGGAGGATAGAAAGTGGTCTTGCAGTCGGGCTCATTGTGATCGTATCGGTAGCTCAAACATAACCTCAATTATGACGTGTTAGATTTTCGGATTTGAATGCCGTACATCATTTCCTATGGGTTTTATACCATTCTAAAAAAAATTAGTAAGATGTGAGTAACTGGACAGTTGATCGATATAACTCGTGTAATGCCTAGTGCGTTTGAAAGATCTGTCATGTGATTACACGATATTGTTTTTTAAAGTCGTTAAAAACATCATGTACTCGTATATCATAAAGAATTTGAAAATTTTCGCAAGTAAAATAATAAGATAACTAGTAACAGGTATCAATCTAAGCAGCTCTGCCAATCATAACGAAGGATTTATGTAAGTACATACATTACTTTTACGACAATAAGATTGTTTTTTCTAAAAAAATGTTTGTTTCTTATCTACCTAACGACCAACAGTGAATCTATCTAATGTGACTGTAATATACATGTAAACGACAATGTAGATGCGCGCTGACTGGAATTCTGAGGATGTAAATGGTTTCAGTCCCTTCGTTTATCATTGTCATTGCTGTTTGCGAAATTTCATAATACGAAAGCATGCATAAAAGAGCTTTGCAGTTTTTTAAATCGTCCTTGTGACTCGAAACGAGAGACTTGCAGCATAGACATATGACTTCATCTTAGATATCAGGCACAGTAAGATGAAAATAAACAAATGAGGTGATTGTCTGAAACAGCTTAAGGTGACTGTCACACGATTAGTACATACTGTATCCATACTATCAGTATTTACTGACGATTCTATTTCAATGGACTTTTCGTAACCTTATACACTAGGGTACAGGGGAGAAAAGTGGGTTTCGAAAAAAGTGAATTTAAAAGACTCCAAGACTCGTTGTACAGGGTGGGTCAAAGATCTGACGGAGACAATTTTTCTATATAGCTCAAAAGTTGAAGCAGACCAAACATTTTTTTAATGGAAAATCCTTTTGATTTTTGTATTTTGAGATTTTCCTTATGATTTAGCATTATTGTAGTTTAGCGGTTGTTGTTGTTTAGCGTTGGACGGGTGAGCATCGCGGTTACGCAATTAAGGCTTATTACCAAAATGGCATGTATAACTGACTCCATAAAAGACATACTTAGTAGTAATGTGTTGAAAAAAAATTGTATGCAATGCTTCAAAAAACACTGATGGATTGCGTGTCGAAATTGCCGATCTCCGTGCAGTCAACGAACAGCTCACCATGCAAATATCCAGGGTGAACGTTATCTCCCAGCCCTGTGCTGACCCTGCGCCTGCGGTCATCAACCCAACTGCACCTAGCACCAACAGGATCACGGCGAAAAACAAAATCCAGATAAATACTACAGTACTACAAGACTCGCAGGTAAATGAGAAGAAACATGTACACAAAAAAAAGTAAACACTTCATATTCCAATCAGCTGGCGAGTCTGCCTCAAAATGACGATAAATCGGAAAACGTTTGCTTGGTCCACCGCACAAGAAGTAGGCCACGAGCAATCTAAGGATCGAGAGCATCTGAGAGAGCATCCAAGGCAGCGCCAAGGCGCATCTCAATGTATGTTGGTAGGGCTGCAGCTGAAACCTCAGAAGATAATATCCAAAGTTTATTGCATGACAAGTTTCCTGACAACCACGTTGATGTTGTGAAACATTCAGAATAGGTGCTGATCGTCATTTACAGCATGAACCATCTGTCAGCACCCTGCGCCCCGTGGGTACCTTAGTCAAGACGTGCATATTTTTTTAAAACTCTTAGGGTGGATTTCACCAGGATTGTCAAATCAACAGTCCATTATTCTCCACCTATAGGGTAACAGTCCGTTAAATACAGCAAATGAGCTTCAAGTTCCAATCAACAAATTTTAGCAACCAATAGCTATGAAATGTTGAAAACAAAATACTGTCAAAGTATGAGATGACAGCTTGTCATTGGAACATCACCAGCTTATTGAATATTAAGAAACTACATATAATTAAGTCAAAATTTAAAAAAGTTTTCGATTTTTGAATAAAATTCATGTTTTTAAATAAATATTGTCGATAGTTTACTGCGATGCGATGCGATTTTACTGTTTTAACATCACCTACACTGTGTTTTTTCCTATAAACCTCTTGCAGATAGCCATTAGATACCTACATAATAACACGCTCTACCGAAAATTTCATAGATATTGCTCGTTTCCAAATATTAATTCATTTACTTGCCTCTCATCAGGACCATTACAGCACCGTCGATTGATATTCCCACAAAACCATTCAGAATTTTTGATATCCATACATCCATAAAGATAAATATTTTTTGGTTGTTCAGGAACTGAACAAACATCGACACTATATTTAGAGCGATTAAGAGATACTCAAATATATGTCGTAAAGCTACCGGCAAACTTAAAACCTGCCTAGAAATAGAATTTGCAATAACTTTCTTGTTTCACTGAGTACACATTCTAGGTTATATTTATATTAGACATTATTTGAATAACAGCTGATTATTACATTTCCCAAAATCGTTGCACAACACTTGAAAAAATGCAAATGAAAATTTAAAAATATTTCCATGAATCGATATTTTTATATACGACACTTGGGTGTATCGATACATTTCACGAGTATCGTCATCTTTCGATCCGGACTGTGCCAGAAAGAGTGACTTACTTCAGATTACTTTTCTTCTTTGTTTCCTTCCGCTGGGTATCGGTAATTTTATTCCAATATTTTAGAGTATCGATACTTCCTAAAACGATAAGAATCGATACATATCGATAACTTTTCATGGATCTAAACATCCCTAATCTTGACAGCTTGTCGTTCTTGTCAACTGGGCTGCAGGGTGTGGTGTTGCCTTTACTATCTTACATTTCGCTAAAATCTTGTGACAAATAAAAGCTTCAAATCAACTATTGACGAATATGAACGGATATGCATAGAATTTAGAATATAAATCAGATTGAATGGACTTGAACCGGATTTTTCGGTATTTTTACCGAAAAGAGAATATTTACCATTGACATCATTCTCCACGAGTTTTCAAAATAATTTAAATATTTCTATACTTGCCGAAAAAGAGCTGAAACCAAAAGTACAGCCAAAAGTTAATTTTATGTAGTCGTCATAGTTTTATGTCCCATATCAATCATACATATGCATACATACTCACTCAGTCGTTTACATGAGAGGCGTAGATTTGGGTTGCCTATGATTACAAACGCACATCCTTATCCCTTACTCCGCTTGCCCTGAATTGATTTTTGTGCATACTCGTACAAAAGGTACCAGTCTGTACCTTACCCTCATTACCTCATGACCAGACAAGCAGTAAATAAACCGAAACCTGTCTGTTTTCAAAATAAATATTTAATTAAAAGAGAGGTGAATTCATGAGTTCAGGGGTAAAACAGAAAAATATTCACAATCCTATAAGCACGAATCGAAAAAGGAGTTTCCAGAATGGTTGCAAAATACTTTGAAAGAGCGACCAGTATGCACATTGTAGAAGTTGTAATATAGAACTATGCCCTCAAAAAACATGTTGTGTGCGCGCCCAATACAATAACAGACGTTTTTCATGACTCAAAGGTCCTTGATCTACCACTGATCTTGTTACGGCATTTACCTTATACCGAATTCAACGACACTACCGATTCCGTTTTTTTTTGCCGGTTCGGCAACACTGCAGATGTGCAGATCACTTTAAAAGCAATTGATATCCCAGACGTGTTATAATAATAGAAATAATAAGAAAATATAACAATGTTTGGAGATATATTTTCATAAATAGGTATTTTTGATTCTGACATAATATCTAGACGATGAATAATAGGTGGATGTGGATACTTTTACAAATATCGATGTTTTAGGACCTAGAAATGCAGAATACTAAATATGATAGCTAGAAAATTTACCTATTATTTATCTCATTTCCATTGGCCAATTTAAATAACTGACCGTTTTTTGAAATCCTATGAAAGTTATCCTAATTCTAAAGCACGAAGACATAATATTACATCTATAATGTACCCTTATTTATAAGCCTACCGTTTTTTCACGACTTTATTTAACATTTCAATAGAAAGTACTGATATTCAGAGAGCTTTGACAGCTTCCGTCAAATTGCATTTCGATAAAGTCTTTTCCTATTGGTACAACAGACCGTCAAATATTAATGTTGGTGAAATTGGCCCGTAAGATAGCTAATCTTGACAAATCTCAACCAAACAGTAAACAGTTCAAAGTATTCCATGTAAATGTTTAAGGCATTATGAATAAATTACACCAAATTGAACGTTTAAGCAGTGAATATAGCATAGATATTTTGGCTATATTTAAACATCATGTCCTGAATGTTACAACCACCGAACCCACCAGGGGTTTTGTGAATGCAATTGGGGTGAGAACGACCACCTCAATTGACTACTTGGCAACAAACATTGAACACCACACGTGCCATTCTGAAATTAATACTCGTAATCCTAACCTTGCTGATCATTTTGCCCACTCATTCTGAATTTACACATATGACAATCACCGAACAAAAACAATCACCTATAGTTCATGCAACAGCGGGATCGATAATTTTAATGAGTTTGGTCGACTAGTTAGCCAAACTCATTGGAGCCCATTATATAACTTGAATATTAATAACAGCTTCCACTACTTCAGAAATAGTCTTACATGGTGTCTTGATAGAAGTTGTCCTATAAAAACTACAAAGAAAGCTGCCTAGGATCTAAGCAAGACATGGCTAACAACTGATGATCTGATAAGACAAAGCCTTCATCTAAAGAAATTGTTATGGCTTACGAAAAATTTGGACAACCCTGGATTGCAAAAATTGTATTGTGACTAGAAACGAAATTACAGGCTCAATATATCAAATGCGAAAAACGACTATTACAACTATAAGATCAGTTCCTCCAGCGATCAGAATAGAACAATTTGGAATATTGTAAATATTAAGCATAGTAAACAAAGAACTAAATATTTAATCGTTTAAAAAAACTAAACAAACACGCTTTTATAGCTAACCGAACTAAAAAGTAGAAAATAAGTTTTAATCACGAAGAGTATATATTTATAACAGTAGATGGCCGAACAATCAACCATAATTAATGACTTCAAAATAAGATTATAATAAAATTTGAGTTCTTAACAGAATAATTCAATTCCGAGTAAAAGCGTGTGGTGCAGTATTTCCTGCTCCAGAGGTGTCTCTTTGGAATCAGACCGGAAGGATATTCTGTGGCTTCGCCTCATCTCCAAAATATCTCTGCCTTTATCGCTCTCCCTAGGACCGTAACTGGGATGGCCTACTTGAATACCTCTTCGTCAAGATCGACTTCCTGAACATCAATCACCCCGCTTCAGAGGTAGTTCTCCTCGGTAATTACAATGCTCATAATGAGCTTTGGTTGGGCTTAAACAAGACCGATGCAGCAGTTGAAGCGTTCGGTCTTACTCAAGCGCTGACCCAGCAAGTGACGAGCCCTACTTTTTCCCCGTGTCTCTTTACATGCCAGTAGCCTGCTGGATCTCTTTCTGACCACGCATCCTACCCCTTACAGCACTGCTGTCCTATCCCCACTAGATAACTCGGACCATGGAGTTGTGGAGGCTAGGTTTCGGTCAGAACTTGCTGTGGCAGGAGAAACGCGCCCTGGCCGCAAAATTTGGCATTACGAACATGCCGACCGGGAGAGGCTCAGAGACTTCTTCTTCTCCTTTCCTTGGAGAGGTTTGTTTCTGACGCGTATGCATCGGCTGTCTGTTCTCCGATAACCGAAATTAACCATGTCGGAATGGAGGAATACATCCCTCATACAGTGAAAGAACATCAGGGCACACAGAACCTTCCACCACCTACTTGTCAGGATGGAACGACTGTAACCGACTCAAAGGCCAAGGCGGAAGTCCTTGCCAAGGTCTTTGCTGTCAGCTCCACATGGATGTCCTCCCCAACGCGCAAGTGCGGGTGCTCTTGTCGCTCAACATCAACAAAGCTTCTGCTCAGGTCTTGATTCCTGCCATTGTACTGAAGAGGTGTGCAGCGGAGCTCGCTTCAGTTCCTTCACGTCTCTTCCAGATATCTTATGAATCCGGCACCTTCCCAGAAAACTGGAAATTTGCTCACGTCCAACCCATCCCAAAAAAGGGATCTAAGACCGACCCTTACAACTACAGGCCTATAGCTCTGCTTTCTGTTTTATATGCGACCAAGACATAAAAATTATCTGTATGTTCAATGGTTATCCAGGCTCTGTATGTGATGCTAGGGTTTTTAGAACGTCACTAGTTTTCCAAACACTGGAGCAGAAGTGTGGTGTCGATCACATACTCGCATACCCCTTGTTACCCAACCTCTTAATTCCATTCCAAAACCGTAGCCAGTTATCATCCAGACAACTAAACTATAACAGAAAACATTCTTCAAATCGTAATCTAGTAGAGCGCTGCAATTGCCGTTTGAAGCAAAAATATAGGTAACTCTACTACGTCAAGAAGCATCAGATAAATAGTGAATTATATTTCGTATTGCCGTTCTCGAATTACAAAGTAACCACTTGTAGTAGCAATTTTTCCCGCTCGCACCAGCACGAAGTTTAAAGCAAAGATATGCTCCCCGCCCCTGCCCATACCCGGCATAGACCGGTACCTGATCACCTCTACCAAGACTCGTCACTGCAATTTTTCGTGCGCTCGCAGCAGGACGGAGAGAAAGATGGGTCGCGTAACAAAGAAAGTGACGCGTGAACACAGAAAAAAATTACACAAATTGCTGCAACTTTTAGATAGTTCTAGTAAGTATATTGTAATTAATTGTTCCCTTCTGTTTTAGCCCCAATTCATTCAATGAAAACATAAGTACACATGTGCTATGTGCCTATCAGGTTCCTGTTTATTATTGATATTCAGTATTCACATGAATTACTAGTATTAATTAAAATGGTTGATTAATTTCAATGTGCCCCTCGGATATACATGTACACATGTACTATGTACCGATTAAACACTTCTTGATATACAGTATTCACATGAATTACTGGCATGAATAGTTGATTGTTTTCAAAATACATCTCGGGTATGCGTATGTACACATGTGCTATGCACCGAATGGCGACTTCTTGACTGACTTACAGTATTCACATGAATTACTGTTGGCAATGTTATTGGCATATTGGTATGGAATACATAGTATGTAACTCTTTCAAAACAAAGCTGCCGGATAGTGTTTATAAACATGTGAAAATGTTTTTTAGGCGAGTCAGGCGTCTCGTCGTTGGAGAGTACAGGGACGGACTCGGATTCAGATGCGCCCTTATCAAAGCATCCAACGCAAGTCCCGGAGCCTGGCTCATCCCAGGATCAGGGTGTACAAAATATACTACAATTCCTGGGTAATCAAGCATCTGCTATAAAAGCACCAGAGGTCAGTACAGACGTAGCAGCCCTGATATCTGAGTTTTTACTCAAGGGAATTGATAAAGAATCTCGCAAAACTACTCTGGAATCTTATCCCTGTTTGGCAAACTGTTCAGCCCTTCAGCCTCCAGTGATTAACCCAGAGGTTCGATCTTGTTTAAGTACAAATGTAGTTAAAGAGGATACATTCCTCAGTAAACTTCAATTACAGTTAGCATCTGGGATAAGTGCACTGGCCGTCGGCTTCGATAAGCAATATGAAATAACGAAATCGCAGATGTTTTTCACGCGATTTCTCTTCATCGTCGTTATTCCATTCTACCATTTTTGGATGGCAACGTTCGCAAATTTTCTGATACTTGCCCAATTGATGAATTTTTATTTGGAAAAACATTCCCGGACCAATGGAAATCCGCAAGTGAAGCTCAACGATTAGGCTTTTCAATCAAGACGAAGGAAAAAGCACTAGGATCAGCATCTTCCAAACCAGTCGTCTATAAGAAATTGGAGCCCAAGCCAGGTCCGTCGAGGGTCCCGTCGTCTTTAAACTCCCGGCACCAGCAACACAAATCTCGCATGAAAAAGGAGGAGGAGAGGTTTCGTTCAGCAAGGTCATACCGGAAGCAGTAGACAAGGTACATACTATTTGCGATATGTATGCGGGTCGCTTATCTGCATATGTAAATAAGTGGGTAAACATTACACAAGATTCTACTATTATTTCGTGGTTATCTGGATATAAAATGCCTTTTGTTAAGAAGCCTAAGTAAAGGCGTTTACCTAGACCTGCTTTTACGCTGCAGGAATCAGATAAATGAAAGGATAGCATAAGACTTTTGATAAACATAGGAGCAGTATCCAAAACTACCTCAAAACCTGGCCAGTTTTTGTCCTCATTTTTCTTAATACCGAAACCTTGTGGGGCATTCAGGTTTATTCTAAATTTAAAGGAATTACACGAATTTTTAGAACCACCCCACTTTAAATTGGAAGATGTCAGGACTGTCTTCAAATTAGTTTATAATGACTGTTTCTTCACTAAAATAGATTTAAAAGATGTCTGTTTTATGATACCGGTGCATCAGACATTCAGTAAATACCTCACTTTTAAATTTCAAGGTGTACATTACCATTTTAATTGTTTACCTTTTGGTCTTTGTACAGCCCCATGGGTCTTTACAAAAATTATGAAACCAATCCTTAAATATTTAAGGACTAGAGGTATAATTTGTGTACTGTATTTAGATGACTTATTAATTATCAGTAAGTCAATACAAACAGCTGAGCAAGACTGTCAAATTGCTAAGGATATTTTAGAATATTTAGGATTCTTAGTAAATTACGATAAAAGCTCTATGATCCCAGCCAAACAATGTACCTTTTTAGGTTTTGTTTTTGATTCCACAAATTTAAGGGTGTCCTTACCAACAGAAAAAGTGAAAAACATGATGGAACTAGTAGAGACTTTTCTTCGCCGCAATCGGTGTTCTGTTTTAGTTTTAGCTCAGTTAATAGGAAAACTAGTTTCCGTTTGCTCGACTGTACAATATGGTTGGATGCACCTTAAGATTTTAGAACGAGTTAAATATGTAACATTAAAAAGACAAGAGCAAAATTTCAATACCTCGGTAATAATTTCAGAAATAATGCGATCAGAAATATGTTGGTGGCATCACACTCTTATAAATAATGAAGGTGTAGCTATTGTTACAGATAGGAAATTCATACCTGAGATTTTCTCAGATGCTTCATTAACTGGTTGGGGTGCCTTTTGTCAGAATAGAGGTACAAACGGTTTTTGTAATGGGCACGATGCTAACAGACACATTACTATTTGGAGTTACTAGCCACATTTAATGCACTTAAATCCTTTGCCTCCAATATATCTTCTTGTTCAATTCTTCTTAGAATCGACAATGTAACGGCTATAGCTTGCATAAATCATATGGGTAGTGTAAGATATAAGCACCTTAATAACATCACACGCCAGATTTGGGAATGGTGTGAGAATAGACAAATTTTCATAGTAGCTTCATATATAAATACAACAGATAATTCACCTAGAATATGAGTTATCGAGTTTGGCTTTTCGAGAAATTTGTTCTAGTTTCGGAAAACCGACTGTGGATTTATTTGCGACACAGTTAAATGCCAAAGTTCCTAGGTATATTTCTTGGAAACCAGATCCTAGTTCCTTTACAGTTGATGCATTTACAGTGTCTTGGAGAAAAGAGTTTTTTTTATGCATTTCCTCCTTTCTCACTCATATCAAAATGCCTACAAAAAATTATTGCTGAACAAGCTTGTGGAATTCTTGTGGTTCCTAATTGGACAACTCAACCGTGGTATTCCGTTTTCCATAAATTATTGACAGGAAGATCTATAATCTTTTCGCCTAATAAAGCCCTTCTCCCTTCCCCTTCTAGGGGATGCCATCCACTGTGGAGAACACTTTCCCTGGAGGCTGGGAGTTTATCGGGGAAGCTTTTCTCAAACGAGGAGTGTCAGCAAACGGGCTCCAAGCAATCAAGGCATCGCTTAGTCCATCTACCTTGAGACAGTATTCATCGAAATTAAAAAAGTGGTGGCAATTTTGCATAAGCAAAGGCTATATTCCTTTTTGTATTCATTAGACGCAGTCATTAATCTTTTGAGTGATCAATTTCAAAACACTTGTTCCTACTCAACACTTAACTCGCAGTATGCGGCATTAGCTTTGATTTTTGAGATAAATAGCTCAGATAAAACTATTCTAAAACGGTTTCTGAAAGGAATTTTCAATCAGAGACCGTCAAGACCCAAGTACCAATCAACTTGGGATCCTCAACCAGTTTTAGAGTACTTATCTACCTTGTATCCCTTAACAGAAATATCTGTTATGCAATTGACTATGAAGTTAGTTACTTTGTTAGCTTTAATTACTGGCCATCGATTACAAACGTTCACTTATATACGATTACAAAATATAGTTCGCCATACTGATAGAATAGAAATTAACATTACGGATCGAATCAAAACTTCATCTTCCAAGGGTCTTCAACCCCTTTTAGTGATCCCATATTTTCGGGAAAACCCAAGCCTTTATTTAGCCTCAACTATCGATTTCTATGAAATAAAAACCAGAGGCATACGCCCACTTGATACTGATTTTCTTATTTTAACAGTTAAGAGACCTATGCGCCCAGTCTCTACACAGAGATTGAGTAAATGGATCAAACTGACCCTTCAAGCAGGCGGTATTGATACCTCGATATCTTCTAGTTATAGCACTAGGCATGCAGCTACATCAGCTATACAGCTGGAGTCTCTATTGAAATGATAAGAGAGAGGGCTGGTTGGACGCAAAAATCAGAAATGTTTGCTTAGTTTTATAATCGCCCTCTTTGTAGTAATGTTACGGCCTTTGCTAAAGGTATCTTGAGTTTAAGCTCAGTTTAATATATTTTTTTTTATGGATTAATAGAGTTTGATCAAATTCTATACTACTTTTTGAAGAGAGAGTAGTGAACTGTTCATAATATAATAATTTGTATTATTGAATTGTTTTGTTTAGATTCCTCTATTAGATCTTTACGAAATAAATATAGTGCCATGATCCCGATTCGGACTCTTCTTTGAACATCTACAAGTGGTTACTTTGTAATTCGAGAACGGCAATACGAAATATAATTAGTTGTTCAATTGACTTACCTTAAGGAAAATTGAACCATATTATATGAGTATTGCCGTTCGAAGAATTACAAACCCACCCATTGTTTTTCATCCCTCCCACTGTTCCGAACGGGATTAGCTGCGTAAATTGCAGTGACGAGTCTTGGTAGAGGTGATCAGGTACCGGTCTATGCCGGGTATGGGCAGGGGCGGGGAGCATATCTTTGCTTTAAACTTCGTGCTGGTGCGAGCGGGAAAAATTGCTACTACAAGTGGTTACTTTGTAATTCTTCGAACGGCAATACTCATATAATATGGTTCAATTTTCCTTAAGGTAAGTCAATTGAACAACTAATTTCATACGAGCTTGACAATTTTGCACTGAAAATCATGATAATAATCATAATTCATCCATCAGAGCTATGTGATCTGTCAGAGAATAGTGATGGCACTCAAAAGAGGAACTGTATTGTTGCCTTGTGAAGTGAATCATAAATACATATATTCGGCTACAAGTTGTTCCTACTTTGAGTGTTTTATATGATTATAAGGTCTAATATAAAATTATCTGTTTCAATACGCATTTCAAAATATATTTACTCATATTTGATGCAATCTCAAATCAGATTAAGCTATCAAGGTGACTCGTGATCAATATTCTGTTTATCGTCCGTGTAAAGGCAGACATGCAATCCCTAGATTCAGTGTGAAAAATCTGAACATTAGAGGACATAACTTTCAAGAATTGATACTATTTTTAAGTGAACACTAATTTTTACAAAATTTTGGTTAGAGTTACAGAATGAGGAAACATCTCATTAGTTTGTTCCTACCTGTGTTGCTAGTTATCCATATTTCTGCTTGTAGTATGTCTCAAGGATAAAAACGCGACTTGACTTATGATTTTACCTTGACCAGTCTTTGTATTTTCGTAGTCTCATTTTTGTTTGTCCACGTTAGGACTCTGTGAAAGTTATAGCTATGTGAGCAGGTCTTGGGAATTGTAGTTATGCTCAGCTGTTTTAGCTTTTTAGTGTATATTCATCCTTTGTTATTCAAAGCTGTTATTAAGTCCTTGTAGTATGTCTACTTCTTTCTTCCAGTGAGACGCTGCACATATAGGGAAAATATTATATTCATCCCAGCCAGCATCATTGTTATATAGACGGCCGAGCTGTAGTTTAAGAAAATATCTTTATATTTAGTACAATATACGAAAATGCTTAAATTTGACAGCCTGGCAGTCAGCCATTTTCAAAAACAGTCGGCCACTCCGATCCCCCTGAAAATAGCTGTATCACAAAATTTTCAAAATTAGCTATTTTATTTTTTTTTTTCGGTCAGCTTTGGGCTCGACTGGAGCTAGAATATACATACTGTTTGTGCGTACACTTCAAGGCTGGGCGACAACTGTTAGGGAACATGGAACAAAATAGTTATATAAAAACGCATTTACAAAATGCCTTGCGCATTTTTCATGCATAATCATCGCATACGTTTATTCAGAATTCTTACTTTTTGCTCCCTCAATTTGTCATTCGATGTGTGGAATCACATTCCTTAAAATTTATTTACTTTTCAAATGGGAATTGAATAGGAATTACTGAGTAAATCTACTTGACATTTTTTGATGCTGCTATCTTTTCTCTGAAGAGTTCCTTGTATTCTCCTCTAGAGGAAAATTAAAATACCCGAACTTTTACAAAATTTTCTATCTCATGCTGAAAAATGTTCCATTCGAATAATGAATGTGCTTGATTTCGAGCTCTGACAATTTACTGGACAATAATCTGCTGACTGATTTGACAGTCATCAAACAGTTAGAAGTTCAAGTCAGTTCAAGTCATCGTTGGTAGTCAGAGCGGTCCGTGGGACCTTAGCTCTTGAGTCACACTGTCAGTTTGTAAGTCTGTCAGGTCTGGTAACCCAGAAACCAGACAATTTTAAGGAAAAAAGGGGAAGGAAAGGAGAGAAGGAAGAATGAGAGCAAAGGGGAAGAAGAGAGTCTTTTAGGATAGGCATTGTTAAAATCACTTCACAGATTTTGTTATGGTCTAAAAATATTTGATTTTTTCTAAAGATTGTGTCAAAATGCTCCAATTTTGGTTGTTCTAAGTTCACGAATTAATTTTGATTAGAGTGCGAGCCGCGGCCTTTTGTGCTTGCGAACTTGCTCGACTGTGTAGTCCACTGACTCACGCAACAGAGGGTTGCTGTGCGATTCCGCTAGGCTATAGCGCCGCTGCGCCTGTTGCTTATTGTAGTCCTTTAGGTAAGGGACATCGAGGTCTCTATGCAGAGTTTCGTTAGAGACATACCATGGGGCATCAGCAATAGTGCGCAACGTCCTGCTTTGCAGAACCTGCAGATTTCGCATGTGTGTTTTAGCAATAAAACACCAAGCCGCACATGCGTAAGTCATTGCTGGTCTTATGACCACCTTATAGAGTCGAATCTTGTTAATCAAACTTAATTTTGAACGTTTACATAGTAATGGGTAAAGCTGTCGAAACGTAATTTGGAATTTAGTTTTTAGTGCTTCCATATGGTTCCGCCAAGTCATCCCTTTGTCCAGAATGACACCGAGATACTTAGCGGAGGATTCCCATGGTATGGTCCATTCATTGAAACTTCAGACGGAACGTCACGACGTCTTTTTGTACAGTAGATTGCCTGCGTTGTCGAATGGTTTATTTTAATTAGCCACCGATCCGCCCAATCTAATACTTCACCGCACTTTGCAGCCTGTCATGGACTAGGTCACCAGACCACGACTGAGCCACCAATGCAGTATCGTCAGCATAGAGATAGACTTTACAGTTGCTGGGACTAGGGACGTCATGGATGTACAGTGAGTAAAGGATAGGCCCAAGGACCGAACCCTGAGGGACGCCGGCTGTAATCAGCCGTGTTGTCGACAGGACATTGTCAATTTTGATCCGAAATTTCCTACCTTCAAGGAAGGGTTTCAGTAGTTTTAGGAGCCAAAAAGGGAAGCCCTTTTGGATTAGTTTATACAAGAGGCCCGCGTGCCATACCTTATCAAATGCTTTTGAGACATCCAAAAGCAAGATACCAGTACTTTCGTTAAGGGTGAATCATCTGGTTACACGTTCCACCAGCCTAACCGCCTGTAGCTCCGTTCTATGTTCAGACCGGAAACCGAATTGCACGTCAGGAATCACATGGTGATCTGACGAGAAATTCTCAAGGTGACGTAGAATCACCTTTTCAGCAAGCTTAGACGGAGCTGACAGCAGGCTAATGGGCCGATAATCCTGGAAAATATCGAACCCACCTTCTTTGGAATCATTATAACTTCAGCGGTCTATCACGCGGATGGGAAGTACTGGATCCTTAGCATGGCATTGACTATTGCCACGAGATAACTTAAGGACTTCCGCGAAAGCAGCTTCAGCGCCTTATTAGTGATTTGATCCTCCTCAGGTGCTTTACGCACATTAAGGTCTTTAAAATGACCTTGAATCTCTGCTGGTGTGCAATGCGTGATCTCAGGAGATACCGCTGATGTGGTAAGCAGATCTTCGGTTGAAGAAGCTTCTGAAGAAGAATCTTCTGATGAAGAAAAATCACCAACGATAGCGCGACTGTCACTGACGCCGTTGGCCCTAAAATATCTCCTGACAGATCTTACGATGTGTTGCTCCTCGTCGAGGTCATTATCAAGATCATATTTGGAAGAGAACTGTCTTTCCATGGCATCGGCGAAAACCTCAACCTTTTCCTCTGTCCTGAAGACAATGCCTCCAGGACCGTGAATGTGTGGGATTCGTTCATGCTTTAGGTTTTTGAGCGACTTCGCCACCTTCCAGAGAGGAATGCTCGAGTCAAGCATCCCCGCCAGAAAGTCGTTCCATTGCTCATTGCGGAATTCATGAAGAGCATTTCTTACTTCATGAACAAGATTCGTCGGTCTGCGAATGTCATCAGGATGACAAGACCTTTTCGCTTGCTTAATTGCAGCCCTTTTATCAGAAATTTTCTGACGAATGTCTGCTGGCGGAAAAGGTCTGCCGTGTCGCTGCACGGGAAGTACAGCTGCACGCTGCAGAGTTTGCTGAGCAAAACTTGTCCACTCTGCTTGAGCCGCATCTATACCGTTCTCATCATCTATGATCGGTTTATTGGGGAACTCTCTGAGGAGCGACTTGTATAGCTCCCAATCAATGCGTTTCCTTGGAGGGGTTTCATCCCCCAAGATCTGCTCATTAGCCACTTCCAAAACGACGGGAAGATGATCGCTTGAGATGTCATACATGATTCGAGAAGTGATACTGTAGCTACAGTTTTTGGATAATGCAAAATCAAGAACATCAGGTGCCTGAAGGTGATTAAATGGGTGGTGCGTCGGCTCCTCAGTACTATGTATGAGGTAGCCATTTCGTATCACGTGGTTGTACAGTCGGATCCCACTGGTGGAATTCAACCTGGAATGCCATGCTCGATGTTTGCAGTTGAAGTCCCCTGCCACAATGAGTGGACCCGAGCAGTCTAAAAGGACTTCCAGATCCGCCTCTTGCAGCCTGATACTACACCTGACATACACCGATGTGATTTTTAACGGCACACCTCCCGTCATATTGACCATCACGGAAGCCGCTTCGATGCTCTGCATCTCAGAAATTGTGCTTCTGTGATAGTCAATACCGCGTTTCACTAGCACTGCCAAGCCGCCACCCCGTCCAGTCAATCTATCAGCCCGGATAACATCGTAATTTGGGAAAGCTAGACGATCTCCCGGATTAAGTAGTGTTTCCTACAGCAAGGCCACATCTATACTTTCGTCCACAAGAGCTTGATGAAATTCCCGTTTTTTGGAAAAAAAAGAATTTTGATAAATGCAGGCTGTCATCGATTGTACCAGCCATTTGCAGGAAAGATCGCCTGCAAAGCCTGTGTTGCGCTAATCAGAGGACCTATGATCTGCTGTAAGGACTTTAACGCGGTTGCCAGGTCCACATTTTGCGTGTTCGCAGAAGATCCCACAGAGGGGGCAGCCCGCGTTGCATCCCTAGCTGCATCCGCGTAACTTACATTGCGCCTTTGCGCTATCACTTGCAGATTTTTGCCCCCCTCCACATTTCGCGTACTTTCGTTCCTCTTGTTCTGTTTGAGGGTAGAAGCATGTGGTCAGAAGCACATTTTAGTCACTTAGGTGGTGCAGTGCAGTAAGATTGCGCATGCCCATATTTTTGGCACTGACTGCCCGATGAGTCTTGAGTTCTTTTGAACTTCGACTCGGATAGCCAAACCTAGCAGCTCGTGTTCGTTGAACAGCTGCTGAGATTTTTCTATCTTGGGCAGTATGACTACCACTAAAGGCATGGGCACGCCGCCATCGCGTTTCAGGCGAATTATGTGCAGGGGGGAATATCCCCTCTGTTGCAGCTCTTCCTTGATCTCCGTTTCCGAAAGTGTTGCAGGTACTCCTCTGATTACAGCATGAATGTTCTTCTCCGAGGGTAGAGGGAAAGTGTGATGGGGCACCTCTTCCTCCCTGAAGAGACGAATAATCCTGCGGTAATCATCCTCGGACTTGGGATTTATCTTGTTTCGACGACAACCGCGCCTTCGAATTTGATGCCCAAAGAAATAAACTTGTGAGTTACGCCTCGCCATCTCGAAGCATCGCGAAGAACGAGTGGGGTAACACGTACCTTGCGTGGGGGCTGTGCAGTGGTGTCTTCTGATACCTGAGATGTCGAAGGCGAAGAAGTAACCGATAGATTAGGCACAGGCTGTTTATTCGAGTCGCTTGCAGTTGAATGAGACGTTTCAGACTGCGATTTTGGTGGAGGGAGAGGAGGAAAGCCTGTCGTGTCGGTCTTGTTTGGTCGCGTTTTAGGGGGGTTAACCTTGGTAAAACCGTCAGAGAGTGTATCGTCGTCTGTGGAAAGATCGCTTGAATTATTTAATGGTCTCTTAAGATTGACAGCTTTGTCTTTACTGGGATTTTGTTGGAGTGTTTGGGAAGAATGTGTAATATTTAGATGGGAAGGTACCTGGGTTTTCAGTAGGAGGTCTAATTTGACTGTTAGGTCGTTAATTGTCCGCTGCTGGGCTTCGATGATCATCATCAATCTTTCAATGGTCTTCTTATCATCGTCCTTTTTTGACAGCTCCTGTCGAACCATCTCCAATTCGGTTCTCAACTCCTCTATGGTCTGCTCCTTCGACTCCATCTCCATTGCCATGGTGGAAGCGCCATTTCCTGACCCCCCTGGGTCGGTTTCCATAGTAAATACCTCGGTTATCTCGCTTTTCGTCTCAAAAATTTTCCGGATCGAAATTATGGGACAGCTGCTATCAGTGCCCTATACATGGCGATTTTTTCAGTCAGAAGTTTCTGTATGAACAGTGGATCGGTTGTCGGTAGTCGGTCAAAGCTCCCTCAGCCAACTCGTAACGTTCTCATGTGCGCAATATATACAGTCACTGACGTGTCAGTGACAGCTAACTGAAAAAACTAGGTCATGACTTGTCGCCGACTATCAGTTTCTGACTGTCAGCAAACAGGCTGTACAAACAAACCAATTGACAAAAATCCAAGTTTTGCACTAATTTTTCTCCAAACAGTACACAGCTTTTGGAACCAGCATATATTGATATTATAGTTTTTAGCATCCTTTTGGCTACATTACAACAGAAAGTGATTTCAGTGATGACTGCAGTGATGAAGAGACAGGAGTGGCATCAGAAGCTGTAGGTTCGATTTAGGGAAAAAACTTAAGCTGATCAGCTTGAAACAACAATGTTTTAGATGTTTAGTTTGCTACATGAAATCGAATAGTAGCGTTTCAATGCAGCTCACGTTCAATATGATACATTTTTCGAACGTTTATATAATTATTTTCCTTCAAGAAGTGACATAGTATAGAAAAAAGTATGTAAGGCAGATACCACGTATTTACCAACTTCAAAGCCAAATATTTCGAAACAGGAAGGAGGCGATGCTTCAATATCATTCAACCTTGAATTGCTTAAACACTTTTATAATTTCCTCACTGAAGAAAACTGGACTTATACGAGAAAATATCAAGTTTCTCATAAGAAAATGTTTAAGGGATAATCTCAGAAACTGAACGGTAGATTCCTTTAAAGCTTTACAGAAACATGTGTCAATACAGTAACATAACCATACAAAAATTCCAGACACCTGTATAAATTGGGACAAAAAGAAAATAACACAATAACATATTTATAAATTTGACCTGCTACCTCTGTGTGTGTCAAAGCGAGACAAGCGCCAAAATAATCTATACAGGGTTGTCTTGGCACCTGAGACTTTCCTTTTCATAGCCAACTACTTTTTTATTTTTTATAGCGAAGCAGCCGCACAGGCAGAAGCCGGGACACCGCGGCTGCTATGATGATCCCAAAGAAATTTTATTACCCCGATTCTTGAACTGCAAATAGTACCAACGTCACACAAAAACCCTTACCTCTCGAACACACCAACAATATTCTAGGTTAGCCCAAGATGTTGTGAATCAGTGAAGTTGCAAGAGATTTCATTTATTCAAGAATGTTCGTCCCAATCGACACATATTTCATTATTAAAACATAATTATGTTCTCCACCGTTGCTAAAAATGGTTCCGAGTGAATCCAGTTTTTGTCATCTAGCCAAGTGCTCCCAAACACAATTTCATACATCTAACACTAGCACCTATCTCATTGACGAAGTAGGTAACTAAATGAAAAGCAGTTGATCATGGTTTGCTATTTACTATTTTTCAATCTTTTCAATCTTTTCAATCTTATTTCTAGCTCCTGAATAGGACAGCATAGCCTGCCGAAAGCCTGAGTATTTGTAAGTCAGAAGGGTACTCTTTACTTAATTTGTCGATATCCCCAAAGACAAGTCTTTCATTTAACTAGTTATTATCGACAGTAACTATGAATTGCATATATATATATATATATATATACTCGTATATATACAGGCATCATGGCATAGGCGGTCGAAAGCTTGAGTTTAAGTAAAAATAGTATAGTTTGCAAAACTTTGCCGTTGTCCCAAAGAAATTCAAGGATACTTTCTCCTAACGAATTAAGGCAACTTAATATTATGAATACTATATATATACATATATATTCAGGGTGGCGCATTGAAAACGAAACAGACGCGTTTACTGGCAGCTCAGTTTTTTTTCCGGAAAAACGCTCACACCGGTCGATTTTGTTTTCGAGGGGGACACAAGTTTGGCAAAACATCACGTTAACACGTGCAGCCCCCTGGGCGGGGGTGACACCAACCCTAAAATCTTAAATGGAAAGGGATGTCGAGTGATACCTTATTTTAAAGGTCTTTCAATTCCCTTTATAATGATGTAAAATACATGAGCCTCAGTTCAGCAGTTTTGAGGATTTATTGATTTAAAGCTTAATGTAGACTTTAATAGGTACATCTGATTAGTTTGTACTACTTTCAGAAGAAATTTGACTAGAAGAATTTACTTAATAAGTAAATGCTTTTCTCCACTACGCCCATCTTTTGTTTATCATTTTGTTGTTGAAAATAGCTATTGGAGCGTTTTTTTGTGGCAAAAAAGTTATTTCTTCAAGAAAGACAAGGAAATATCTTACAATAGGAATTTAGTTCATAGTTTGCGATTGATTTGACCAAACTTTGTTGCTAAATTAACTTGTAACGCTTTATTACATAAATTAACCATGGTATATTCCACAGCAGGAAGAGTTGAAATTATCGAAATATTTTTCGGAAATAATCAGTGCGCTAATAGAACAGCAGAAATATTTAATGAGCGACATGAGAACTGTAACGTGCATCGAAAATATGTTCTAGAACTTGTAGCTAAACTTCGGGGAACTCGGTCAGTCGCCAATAAAAAACGCAACACTGAAAATCCCATAAGGAACGAAGCAATAGAAGTGGAGGTTTAAGGGCAAGTTTATGTTGATAATGAGTTAAGTACCCGCAAATTGGAGACTGTGTGTGGTGTTAGTCGACGTACTGTCCAACGAATTCTAAAGGCCCATAGTTTTCATCCGTATAAAATTCACCTAGTACAAGGACTTAATGAAGACGATTTTGATCGGCGATTATAATTTTGTGAAGATATTAGTGAACGACTTATAAACGATGAACATTTTCTATTCAACACTTGCTTTTCCGAGGAATGTTCCTTTTTCTTAAATGGCGTAGTAAATCGTCAAAACTGCCGATATTGGTCCGATTCTTATCCCAGAATTTATCATGAGGTTCATACATAGCAGCCACAAAAATTAAACGTTTGGGCTGGTATTTTTGGCGATCATTTAATTGGTCCTTTTTTCTTACTTAGAAATTTGACCGGTGAAATGTATTTGGAATTACTGGAAGACACCATAGATCCTGCATTAGCAGCCATAATTGAAAATCAGAATGATCGTCGGTACATTGCGAATAGGTTGATGTTCCGCCACCACATTACGCATTACGTGTTCGACAATATTTCGATCAGATGTTTCCAGATCGATGGATTGGTAGAAGAGGTGCCATTGAATGGCCCCCAAGATCGCCAGATTTATCACCTTTGGATTTCTTTATGTGGGGTTATTTAAAAAGCAAAATCTATGCTACACAGCCAACATCATTAGAGGACCTGCAATAAAGAATTGTGAATGAGTGCCTTCAAATTACTCCTCAAATATTGCAAAATGTGCGGCAACGCTTCGAGCAAAATCTTTATTATTCCATGGAGAGTCATGGTGGCCATTTTCAACATTTACTTGCGTAACGGGTCAGCTAATTCTTCATTTTGCTGCCAAATGTATTGATCTCCACTGATGATGATGTTTTAGTTTTATTCAAGCTTCAAATCGATAAATCTTCAAAACTACTGAACTGAAGTACATTAATTTTATATCATTATAAAGGGAATTGAAAGACCTTGGGGGTGGTGTCACCCCCGCTTAGGGAGCTGCACGTGCAAAAGTGATTTTTTGCCCAACTTGTGTCCCCCTCGAAAACAAAATCGACGGGTCTGAGCATTTTTCAAAAAAAAACTGAGCTGCTAGTAAATGCGTCTGTTTCGTTTTCGATGCGCCACCCATTGTTTTTTCACGATGTAATTTGAAATATTTTAACAATCGCTTCACAAGTTTTTAATCCCTTGTCAAGTGCTTCTGACATACAGCTATGTGCTTATACATATTTTAACGACTGTACCATGGATAGTTTTCACCAGGCTACTAAATGTTCTCGTAAACTTAATTAATAATAACATTACACAGATACCGTTCTCCTGATGATAACGATGAAGTTCATCGAAAGTTTGAGAAAATAAAGTGAAATAGTACTTACTACTATTGCTTTAATCTTGTCGAAGTATCTAGAAGTAACTAAAGCCTTAAAGATTTTCTCACCTGCCAGGTTGCTTAGACGACAATGTCCATGGCTCAAGTTATATACATATATATATATATATATATATATATATATAACTTGAGACGTGGTCATTGTCGTCTAGACCAGTTAGGTGAAAAATTAAAGCTTCCGCCTTTTGTTGGGTACTTCGACAAGATTTAAGCAAAGAGGACTCTTTATACTTTTTTTAATTCTCTCTAGCTTTCAATGGACTTTGCCATCATCATCAGGAGCTGCAATTACAATGATAACAGTAGCAACAAAGGTGTAAAATGAATTTAAATTGACTCAACTTACAGTAGTATGTGAGGATGTTGCTAATTGTTGTTTACGTATAGGATGAGGGAAACGTCCAGTAACATGGTGAGAGCTGAATAGATTGCACAATAGTCAAAATTTATACAAAACATGACAAGAACAAGTTAAAAACAGATTAAAAATTATTTAAAAAATTTTAACATTACATCGTGAAACCACCTGATGATTGCACAAATTAGTGGTCATGGAATGATGAATTGATGAGTGACATGAAACCCTTTGACAGAAGGCCGAAGGATGTCAATGTCAGTATTGAAAGATGGAACGAATTGTGGGCGTGTGTCAAAACGTTGCCAAATCACTTCAGATGATGAGATTTTTAGAATTTTTATGTTAGAATTTGTTAAACCGACCAGAGGCAGTTGAATAAACTATATTATTATTAATGGGAATTTAAATTAACAATTATTAATAAATCGTGAGGAGAGAATTATTATATTTTGAGTGGAATGAATTTTACTGGTGGAAACGGCCAAAACACAGATTCTAATTATGGCTGTGAAGAGTTGAAACTTGGGGAGATATGTAAGTTCTCCAATTTTTCGCAGTTTAACAAATATGAGCCACAGCCATAATTAGAATCTGTGTTTTGGCCGTTTCCACCAGTAAAATTCATTCCACTCAAAATATAATAATTCTCTCCTCACGATTTATTAATAATTGTTAATTTAAATTCCCATTAATAATAATATAGTTTATTCAACTGCCTCTGGTCGGTTTAACAAATTCTAACATAAAAATTCTAAAAATCTCATCATCTGAAGTGATTTGGCAACGTTTTGACACACGCCCACAATTCGTTCCATCTTTCAATACTGACATTGACATCCTTCGGCCTTCTGTCAAAGGGTTTCATGTCACTCATCAATTCATCATTCCATGACCACTAATTTGTGCAATCATCAGGTGGCTTCACGATGTAATGCTCTAATTTTTTAAATAATTTTTAATCTGTTTTTAACTTGTTCTTGTAATATTTTATATAAGTTTGACTATTGTACAATCTATCCAGCTCTCACCATGTTACTGGACGTTTCCCTCATCCTATACGTAAACAACAATTAGCAACATCCTCACATACTACTGTAAGTTGAGTCAATTTAAATTCATTTTACACCTTTGTTGCTACTGTTATCATTGTAATTGCAGCTCCTGATGATGATGGCAAAGTCCATTGAAAGCTAGAGAGAATTAAAAAAAGTATAAAGAGTCCTCTTTGCTTAAATCTTGTCGAAGTACCCAACAAAAGGCGGAAGCTTTAATTTTTCACCTATATATATATATATACCTATAACATATATACGAGTATATATATATATATGTACCTATAACACATATATATATATATATATATTCCTGCAACAAAGAATAGGAAAATAGTGGGCATAATCCGCAAAAAGAAGAAAAGTGGATTCGAGCAGAAAATATGATAGGTAAGTCGAGCGATACGTATTTCTGCTGGTTGGCTTTATCAGGCCCCAAATTAATGCACATATACAACTACAAAGTAGATACTCATGCCCATACATCCGGATACGGTTGAGGTAACGAACATGGATAGGGAAAAATGATACACGAAGTCCACAACAAGAGTCAAACTACACATTGTAGTATAAAAAGGCTAGAAGACCTCGAATTTTCAAGGCGACATCTAACCACAACCACGCGGCCGGTTATAGCCAATTGCTGTGGTACTTCAAGCCCAAAGGATCTCAAAGAGAAAATCATTATGCGGAAAAAGGTATATAACAAGTGAACTAATAACTTATTATTGAATAAACCAGCTCCAGCAATGCAATGTACCTATGTTGATCTTGCACTGATCTGGTAATTTTTATTTTAGTGGAGTATTCTGCTAATTGAATTTTAATAACTTCGACTTCTTCACTAATTGATTCCTTTTAGTTATAACTTCACTCCAATTCTGTTTTTTTTTTGTTTTTGGCGATTTTTCAACAGATTTTATAATTTTCTTTGATTACTTTTCAAATCGTCTATATTTTTGGGGATGAGTATTTAGTTGAGTTCAGAGCTTCTTTATTTGCTTACTTCTGGAGTTCCTCTGTGCTTCGCTACTCTTTTCTGCTTCTTAAGCTCTTTGGTCTACGCTAACAATAGGTCTATTTTCTTCAGGAACTGGTTGTACTTCATTCTCACTGGGTATGCGCACCGGTCAAATGGCACGGTCTGCAGCTCTTTTTCCTTACCGATGTTAAAATTCAAGAGGGATGCAATCTGGAGTCGGTGATATTTGCCGATAATTTTATATTTGAGCAACACACAACGGACTGTCGAGTAGAACTAAACACAAAATTTGTTAATTTTTTAGAACTAACGGTGGGAATATTATATTATGAAAGTTGTACTATACGAGTCCATTATTAAGTATACTAAGTGACATATGAATCCGAACACCCAGTTTAAATAGTTTTATTTTAATAAAATTTTGTATAAGTACTTAATGAAGCATAATAAGTAAATGATAAAAAGTTCAAAATGATTGCACTGCTTTAAAGCCCTTTGACCTTTAATAATGTGTGGATGCACCCTGATGTGCTACGCATTCTCCAACGCGCCTAGGCATGCTTCTGATCAGGTGGTCAATGTTCTCCTGTGGTATCTCATTCCAGGCAACCACCAACTCCTCTCGAAGTGCTTCTAGAGTCTGAGGAGGACGTTGCAAATTAAGCAATCTCCTACCCATCATATCCCACACGTGCTCAATTGGGGATAAGTCGGGAGATCTTGGTGTCCATGGTAACAATGTGACATCATTATGTTGAAAGAAGTCTATTGTGACTCTTGCAACAAGTGGTCGGGCATTATCTTGTTGGAAAGTTGGATCTGTCAGGGTGTCAAGATAGGGTAAAAGATGGGGTTCTAGAACTTCGTGGTTATAACGCTGCGCGTTCATGCTACCTCTGATGAAGATTAAAGGTGACCTGGAACCATAAGCTATAGCACCCCAAACCATAACTCCAACAGTGTGATGAAAATGTCTTTCAACAAAAAACTGTGGATTCCTCCTTTCACCACGTCGCCTTCTAACCCCGGCACGACCATCGTGCATGCCTAAACAAAATCGAGACTCGTCACTAAAGACAATACTGTTCCATTCCTGATCCCAGAGTGACCGTTGTCTGCACGACTCAAGGCGATTACGTCTGTGTTCTCGAGTTAAAGGGAGGACCCAGTGTGGCCGGTATGAAAACAAGCCAAAACTTATCATTCGTCGGTAAACACTTCGCATGCCAATAGGTCTTCCGTGTTCTGCAAACCATTCATTTGCAATGGACCTGGTAGAGGAGAAACGGTCCCTTAAGGCCAATAATCTTAGGCGGCGATCTTCACGGTTCTACAGCGGCGTCCAGTGCCCCTTGCTCTTTGCGTACGGCCTTCTCGAAGCCATGCCTGACAACACCTAACCACAGTGTCTACACTTCTTCGCACTCTAACTGCAATTGCCAGAAAAGAAAGTCCAGGTTTCCGAAGTCCCACTATACGGCCTCTATCAAACTCACTAAGTTGACGAAATCGTACAGGTCTCCGTACTCTAGGCATCGTAACCGATCGTAAAGGATGTCAAGAATCAAAATCCGCCAACGTTGATTCTTTACTGCGGCTGAAAAAAGCAAAAGCAGTATAAAAACCGGAATGTCCAACTGATAAGGCTGAAAATTTTTTCACTTGTTATTTACAATAAGATAAATACATTCACCAACTTTTATTAAAATGAAACCATTTAAACTGGGTGTTTGGATTTATATGTCACTTAGTATATATCACAGATTGTAGCGAAAATAAAAATAAATCGCTGCAACTGGGCGACCAAATAAAAGACTTAAATATAAACAAAATTTAATAAAACTTCATATTTATTGATTGATGATATTGAGTTACGCATTTTTTGTAGAATCACCCATATATACTGAATGACAAATAAAGGTAACGTTTAGTAAAATTCAAGAATTTTTCCATATCAATTTATCTTGCCATTAACAACAAGTGATAAATTGGTCAGGTTTTTTCTGTTAAGCTTTTGTGTTGGCTGCGTCTATTGTTTGGTGACAAAGAAGCATTTTCGTACACTTAGGCTGTCAGTTAAATGTTAAATTTCATATAGCTGATTGAGAAGCCTTTTTGTGATTGCTCAAAATGCCTAGAGTGCGTAGAGTCCGCTTGGTGTCCCAGCTAAGTGACTTTGTGAGGGGTCGAATTGACGGGTTGTCTGAAGCCGGTCTATCGATAAGAGAAGTTTTTAGGAGGATCAACAGATCCTTAGCAGTATACTGCAGTTTGAACGAGCGTGGACTCAGGAAGGCCGAGAACGTCGAGCAAGTGGTTCTGGACGTCCCAGAGGGACCACAGAGCGACAAAACCGCCGGTTAAGACTTCTGGCTCTGAGAGACAGATTCAGTAGTACTCGAGCCATCGCTAATCAGTGGTTTGAAGAGCATGAAAGAATGGTTGGTATGCGTACGGTATATGGCCGAATACGACAGTTTGGCCTTTTTTCTTATCGTCCACATTGGGAGCTACTTCTCACAGCTGAACGTCGGCGTAACCGTTTGCTCTGGTGTAGAGAAAGAACTCTATGGGACACACACCTTTTTTGTCACTCGGTGTATATATAGGTACATAACAGGGAACATTCCACCAGTTTTGCCCTAAAATGACGAGCTTTTGGTATATTCTCCTCGATTTACAGGTGTTTTCTACGGTTCTGAACCTTCCCGCTAAACTGGTAGTTTCGGATATATTGACGTTTTGTAACATGGCGTCCGTAAAAAGTTTTATGAAAATTCGGATAGTTTACGACCGGAAGGAAAGTTTGCTATCCATATACACGGTCTTCGAAGAAAGTTTATTTCGGGGAGTTTCTAGCCAGAGCTGATCGAAAGCTAGGCTTAAGTGTTATGTTAGAGTAACGATGTCCAGTGTGTTGTTAACTCTGTTTGTCACATGACAATGGTTATTAGAATGGATATATTTGGGGCTAGGGTTTCATCAAATCAACAGAAGCTACTTGACATGAAAATAAAATTAATTGAAACGTTGATGTTTGATTTGATCTTTTTATTGTTCTACTTGACTTGAGATCAAGTTTTTAAACTACTTGATACTTGATGACAAATTATATTTTTGTTCCACTAAAGGCCTTCAGCGATATCTATTTGTATAACTGATAAACCGCATTTCTTATTTAAATGCAAATAATCACGAGTGGTGGAAAATTCTTGAAAATGTATTCCTAATCCTCTAGTCTTAATTGCAAGTTTGTCGACACCTGCAACATCAGGGTCTATCATGTTATATTACATGTACATCACGAAAAACCATGATACTTGTTTCCGCCGGTCTGACTGTCGGATTGTCGGCTAATATTATAACCGCCAATCACTTGGAATGATGATGATGATTTCGATGAAATTTTTACACATTATTACAACTATGCCAAGGACACCAAATCTTTGTAGCTTTAGTAAATCGGTCGAGTGGCAACGAAAAAAGCAAAAATCACTCAACTTCGTTTTTTGACGTTTCAGAGGATCCGGGTTATTTTCGAAAAAACTTGTAGATGGAGGTTGTAAGAGGGTGGAAGCGTTTCTCTCAATTTTTTGATGCTGGTTCACATGTATGCACTCCCAACATCGGTAATTCTAGGCACCTATTAGACATATTTCACACATCACAGACTTCTCCGTAGTGGGGATTCGAATGGCAGATGAAACTTTACTTTGGAATACTATGAAAATTTATTTTTAGAACGCCCAAGTTATTACTGAGCCATGTTATGACACTTAATGACCTTGTTGTCTGCGACTATTGTATTTATTATAAGAAACCCTATGGAGATTAGGTAGCCCTATTATCGTAAAAATACATATATATTCTTCCAATTTTGAAAACTTTTTGATAACCGAATAAAATAAACAAACATTGAACCGTTAGAATGACAACTGAGAACACTCTTATTCCCAATGAGCACGGGAAGAAAAGAACATTTTTAACGTTCTAGAAGCATGACTTTGTTGTTTGGAACAGAACCCAAATGCTGACTAGAGACTATACTATACATTACTGGGCAGTTCCTTACAGAACATAGGTGCCTCACTAGCTCATCTAGGTCAAATAGGAAGGAGATTGATCGCTTACTGCCTTTTGATCGTACTCATGATATGGCAGTAATCATCATATGGATTACATCCTTAACAAATCTTCAGGAAATGATCCTTAGGATGAGAAGTAGGAATAAAGTATTTGTAAATAGTCTTTTCATTGGCATAAGTCATATACGGAGCTTCAGTCCTCTATATTCTGTAAGGAAACTAATAACGGCGTCCAACTACAATGCAAAACGCCAATCTAATAATATCATAGAATATAGCAAAGTAGCAAACAAGCAAACGAAATCGTTCTACCTTGTCAAGAATTTGGTTGGTACACAGTCCATGAAGTACCCTTTTGGCAAAGTGGTTCCATTTGTCAGGCTAAAATACGGGTCTGGATACATTGGTGCAGTGGATTTTACAATTTTCAGTCGTTTTTGGCCATATTTATATAACCTCAGAGTGACGTAAAATTGACAACCTGACAGTTTGTTCTTCCTAATTCATACAAAATAAGAAATAACTATATAGAGTGTCATTACACGCAAAAAGAAGGAGGAAAAAGAACAACAAGAAAAGCCGAGAATGAAAAAAACTGCATCACAGATGAAGAAAATCGACCTGATTCAACTAACGTAAAAAACTGTATATCAAAATAACGACATTTCTCAGAGTTGAAAATGCTATCGTTTTAGTCATACAGAAAAGAATTGCCGGAATGAGAAGATATGTGCCAACTGTAGCAACAGTCACGAGGAGAAAATTGTAAGCATGTATCAATAGAATGCTGCAACTGTAGATATAGAAATTAAAGGTATAAAAAAATATAATATCAACCACTCACCTACCGACAAAAACTGTCCATCGTTCAAATATTATCAGGAACAACAAAACTTAAGGATACTTTTTTAAAATCCAAGTTCATCTTTTGATACTCCTATCTCTAAAGAGAACCTAAAAATGTCAGTAAATAAATACATTAATGATTTCCAAATTCCAAGTATTGCAACAAATATAACACAAAACGACGATCAACTTCATTTATGTACACAAAATTCTGATGCAAAATTTCGAATTCTTAATATGAACATAAGGAGTATAAAACACAACATTGATTACTTAAAAATACTACTCGACCAAACATGGTATAATTTTGATCTAATAGTTTTAACTGAAACGTGGCAAGTAGTTGATATTTCTTGCTTCAATCAGCAGGGATATGACACGCTGTATAACTTTGGCACATAACCAAAACGATGGGGTGATAGTTTTTGTAAGAAATAAACCTGAATATAATCATGATACATTCACTTTCACCATATGGAGTCAAAATTTTAAACATAATGATCCAAATTAACCATAACAAAATTCAAGTTTCTGCAATTTATCGTCCGCCATGTTCAGAACCCCATGAGTTTTTAAAGAATATCGATTTTTTTTCAAAATCAAAATAACGTTCATTTAAAGCAACATAATATATTATTTTCTTGGGAGATATCAATATAAATATTTTGGACGATGATCCCATCACAAATGAATGCTTGAGTATCCTATCAAGTAACGGATTTGTGTCCTATATAAACCTACCTACAAGGTCCATCAGTGGCACATGTATAGATCACTGCTTTGTGAAAGACCTATCCAACAAAATTACTTGTATTCCAATAATCCTAGAAAGCGATATTACTGACCACTTCTCCACTATTTTACTGATATCTTCAAATGTAAAACATTCTAACATCTCTACCATTAGTAACAACCAGGAAAATTACAAATCTTTTTTCGACAATTCAAAACTAAGATCAAATGTTAAACAAGAATCCTGGGCACAATTATACTCTATAAATAATAGAAAAAATAAAGAAACTAATAGATATTAGTAACAATAAAGTAATAATTAGTCACAAAGAGAAAATCAGAAAGGCCTGGATTACTAAAGGATTAATAACATCGGCAATAGAAAAAGAAAGACTGTATAATGTAATGAAAATAACGCCAACTACAGAAAATATCGACTGCTACAACCAATATAAAAATAAATTTATAGAGCTTGCAAGGCGAACCAGACGAAAACATTATATATAATAATAACTTAAATGATCCTAAGCGGCTTTGGACAACTATTGATGAGATTACTGGGAAAACAAAATTTAAAGAGTGTGTCACTGAGTTAAACACAACATCGGGAACAGTATTAAAAAGTACTCTACAAATATGCGACGAATTTGTACAACTTTTTACTGACATAGGGGAAAATTTAGCAAGGCATATACAAGCAAATGTGCCCAATACTCTACTCTACTATTTTTGATAAAGTCGAGCAATGTGAAGTATACACCACTGTTATGTCCTTAAAAAATCGAAGAAGTCCTGGGTTCGACGGTATTAAAAGCGAGCATTTGAAAATTATAGCCGAGGACATAACAGAACCACTCAAATGCTTTTAATCTGGCATATATCCCTCAATTTTAAAAAAGGTAATATAATACCGATACATAAATCACGAAAAAACACAGATGTTAGCAACTATAGACCAATATCAATAATATCCAGAGTAGTAAAAGTTTTTGAAAAAGTTTTATCTACAAGAATGATTTGATACCTCACAAAATTCAAAATTTTAAGATAAAATCAATATGGATTTACAGAAGGGAAGGCTACATCGGACGCAATAGCTAAAATTGTAAATCAAATACATCAAAATATTGATAACAAAATACCTTCAATCTGCATTTTTGTTGATTTAAAGAAAGCTTTGGACACAGTTAATCACAAATTATTATTAGAAGCATTGGAGCGAATTGGTTTCAGAGGAAACGCGTACTCACTGATCGAAAATTAACTGTTAGTAAAGAAATGTATATTAAGTGTGGTGTCCCAAAAGGAACTGTCGTAGGTCCACTGTTATTTAATATATATTTAAATAATGTTTTCCAAATTAATTGTGTTGGCAAAATAACCAGTTTTGCAGATGATACTGCAATAATATATGAAGGCACTGACTGGTCTGATCTGAAAAATATGATTGAAAATGATTTTATAAAAATTATTCGGTGGTTTAATAGTAGAAAATTAAGCATTAACGATTCTAAAACACATGTTTTACCATTTAGATTTTATGCTAGACATCTGCCAAATTACACGAATTTCTCCTTCAACATTAGTGATCAAAAAATGCAAATTAATAGAGTGCCCAACATAAAATACCTTGGAGTGGTACTGGATCCACACTTACGTTGAGACATCCATATCAATTATATTTTAAAGAAAGTTAGATTTTTATCCTACAAAATTAAATACCTTGGGAATATATCGACAGAAAAATATCTTCATACATTATACCATGCACTGATTGAGTTTCATCTCACATATGGTATATTAGCATGGGGAGCTGCATGTTCCTCACATATCTAAAATTTAGATGTTTTTCAAAAAAGTCTTCAAAAATGATGTTAAAAAAACCAAAACTTTATCCCACTGACAAATTATACGCAGATGTTCGAATGTATAATATAATACAGCTTTATTTCTTACACAAAAAATTAAACATAATCATTACACAAGGTACAAAATTCGTGGCACAGTAGTTCCTCAGCCACATAAATCTATAATGTAGCGGTCATATCTCTATTTAGCGCCAAAATTTTATGAAATTATACCCAAAGACTTAAAAGAATCAAAATATTTAGGTTTCAAAAGAAATTTAAAAAAGTGGCTACATTCTATATCTAGGACTGAAATTCATAAACTCATAAATACGAACATAATACATAATTTACTGTAGCTAATCTTTGTCCTTTTTGTGTCATTTGCATTCTACAGTTGCAACTCAAAATTATTGGTCCATTTACAGGCAATGCCTTCTATTGGACCTGTTTTGATTTTATATTTATTTACTCATGTTGTTTGTTCTCTTTGTACATTGAGTGAATGAATATTATTATTATTATTATAGAGTGCTAAACCCTTCTAATGTCTATGAAGAAATCAATACACTTTTGATATCTGGCCATGAAGAAGTCCGTGGATCTATTGTTATTAGTAAACGGGTATATTGAATTGATTCTAGTAGATATGCTGTGGAATGGTCCTAAATTCTGACAGCTGTTGACGTTTTTTACATATGTTTACGAATTTATCCATTTTATAAACTATATTAATACGTTTTCCTAGAGTTGTTATACCAATTATATCTACGGAAATGACTTCGTCTGTATACGTGAAGCTGAAAGACGGTGGTGAGAGTTGCACTTTTCTTCCCTCTATTTGTCAAGGGGATCATCCGGTGAGCGACTTTTCTATCAATGAATCGTTACAGAATACGACTCCCCAGAAAGTAATTACCGCATAACCCCCCCCCCACTTTCTACTAGTTGTTCTACACCGAACTAGAGAAAACAGTATCATAGTGGGACAAAATAAACGAATCTACTGACGCTGTTTATCCTACTGATAAATGAACAGATATTATGACATCTCAGATGATAAATTGCGATGCCGCTGTTCTAAATACAGCGCAGCATCACCATCGAATTGTTGAATCGGTGATAAAGTTCATATTATCATCATCATATTATTAAATCAATCGTACGGGTGCTCCATTAAGATAAACATCAGCAGCGAATTATGGCAACGTGCGATTCACAGCTTATCCATCATTTCCCGCATATTCAATTCGACGTTCACCGAAGTAACGCAGCCTATCTATTATCCCTTGTTTCCCTACATGAAGGCTGATAAGTATCAGGTTGTGCTTGCAAAGCCTATGCGCTGGTGTCGGTAAGCTTCCTGCTGTGGCTTTTGATACTCACTAAGCTTTTAGTCAAGTGGGAATCTTTGCTCAGTTTAAATAAGCTTCCGTCTTTATAGAAGTTCTACATCCTATCACACGAGTATGCATTACGGTTTGACGTTCACAGAGGTAAACAGTTGAGATCAGAAAGTGACACCTTTGTATTAGTCTGTAACAATGTCAATGAAAAATCGGCAAAGGTGCTATGTAAAACACCTAAAAAGCGTCAAAAAAAAAACGACGAAATGTCATCTTACAGACTAGGTAGTTCTTAGTGTGCAAATAGTTGGCTATGATCGGTGTTCGCTGACGTTTAAGCAACACGTACAGCTACAAAACGAGTTGAGAACAAATGAACAGCTTGTGCTAAGTTATCATCTTGTAGAAGAACCTACGTTATGTCACAAAAAACCTACGAAATTTCAAGAAAAACCGACAAAATGGGCTGTATTCTCACATATCTAGATACTTTCAGTGACTGGGAATTTTGACGATAAAATATGCGAAGTATACATAGAAAAATATTTATTAGGGTTCATCAATTATTTTATCGTATGTTGATGTAGTTCAGAACGTGACGTCGTTTTGTGTATTTTAGCTCATAGTATGTCCTAGATTCCCTGTATCAAAAACACCTTTGAATTTCCGTTGTTGTAGAATAATTCAAGTAAATGGTAGATATGTATATTTTATTATATTTTAACAAACGTTCGCGTTCATTTCATCATTTATATAACAATTTTCCAACTGAAAAAATTAATTCTGTGTGGGTAGGTACTCTGCAAATTAAGCCCAGTTTGTCTCCTAAAACTGGTGTTTGAATATTTTTTTCCTAAAGCCATTCAAAATGGTCTGCGCCAATTGCAAACTAGCCATTAACGATTAAACAAACCCCATACCTTGTGACAACTGTGGTATAGTTGTGCACAGGCACTGTTCAGGATTAAATGTCTGAGAATTCATAGTAGTGGAATTAAAACTATTGTAATGATTGCCAAAATGGTGTAAGTCGATTTTTGAAGATAATGTTATAACAGAAGCTTATGAACGGCAAAAAAGGGCAAACAATATGATGCTGTATAACTTCCCTGAAAATCCAAGTCCAACAAAAACAAGTTAAAGGATTACTCAAGGAAATCACAAATGAAGATATCAGAATTTTGAGAGTTGTGCGAGCTCGCAAGAAGAACACGAATAGTTCTCCTCCTTTGAAGGTGAGCTTACAGAATTCTGAAGATGTAATGCTTGTTATTCGCAACAAGAACAATCTGGGTAAGGAACGCAAGGTTTTTGTGGACTTGGACGATCAAGCAAAAGAACACTGTGAGAAAGGTAAAGAAAGAGCTGAAGGAAAGAAGAGAAAGATGAAGATGTTTTTATTAAATATGTTAGAGGGGTACTTCTGATTCAAAAAAACTCAAGAAAGTGAATTCAGTTGACGATTACATTTGTGTCTATTATCATAAGGTCGGTGGACTACGAACAAAACTATTAGAACTTCAACATTTGATTTCATGTTCCATTCACGACATAATAATTAGTTGTTCAATTGACTTACCTTAAGGAAAATTGAACCATATTATGTGAGTATTGCCGTTCGAAGAATTACAAAGTAACCACTTGTAGTAGCAATTTTTCCCGCTCGCACCAGCACGAAGTTTAAAGCAAACATATGCTCCCCGCCCCTGCCCATACCCGGCATAGACCGGTACCTGATCACCTCTACCAAGACTCGTCACTGCAATTTACGCAGCTAATCCCGTTCGGAACAGTGGGAGGGATGAAAAACAATGGGTGGGTTTGTAATTCTTCGAACGGCAATACTCATATAATATGGTTCAATTTTCCTTAAGGTAAGTCAATTGAACAACTAATTATATTTCGTATTGCCGTTCTCGAATTACAAAGTAACCACTTGTAGATGTTCAAAGAAGAGTCCGAATCGGGATCATGGCACTATATTTATTTTGTAAAGATCTAATAGAGGAATCTAAACAAAACAATTCAATAATACAAATTATTATATTATGAACAGTTCACTACTCTCTCTTCAAAAAGTAGTATAGAATTTGATCAAACTCTATTAATCCATAAAAAAAAATATATTAAACTGAGCTTAAACTCAAGATACCTTTAGCAAAGGCCGTAACATTACTACAAAGAGGGCGATTATAAAACTAAGCAAACATTTCTGATTTTTGCGTCCAACCAGCCCTCTCTCTTATCATTTCAATAGAGACTCCAGCTGTATAGCTGATGTAGCTGCATGCCTAGTGCTATAACTAGAAAATATCGAGGTATCAATACCGCCTGCTTGAAGGGTCAGTTTGATCCATTTACTCAATCTCTGTGTAGAGACTGGGCGCATAGGTCTCTTAACTGTTAAAATAAGAAAATCAGTATCAAGTGGGCGTATGCCTCTGGTTTTTATTTCATAGAAATCGATAGTTGAGGCTAAATAAAGGCTTGGGTTTTCCCGAAAATATGGGATCACTAAAAGGGGTTGAAGACCCTTGGAAGATGAAGTTTTGATTCGATCCGTAATGTTAATTTCTATTCTATCAGTATGGCGAACTATATTTTGTAATCGTATATAAGTGAACGTTTGTAATCGATGGCCAGTAATTAAAGCTAACAAAGTAACTAACTTCATAGTCAATTGCATAACAGATATTTCTGTTAAGGGATACAAGGTAGATAAGTACTCTAAAACTGGTTGAGGATCCCAAGTTGATTGGTACTTGGGTCTTGACGGTCTCTGATTGAAAATTCCTTTCAGAAACCGTTTTAGAATAGTTTTATCTGAGCTATTTATCTCAAAAATCAAAGCTAATGCCGCATACTGCGAGTTAAGTGTTGAGTAGGAACAAGTGTTTTGAAATTGATCACTCAAAAAATTAATGACTGCGTCTAATGAATACAAAAAGGAATATAGCCTTTGCTTATGCAAAATTGCCACCACTTTTTTTAATTTCGATGAATACTGTCTCAAGGTAGATGGACTAAGCGATGCCTTGATTGCTTGGAGCCCGTTTGCTGACACTCCTCGTTTGAGAAAAGCTTCCCCGATAAACTCCCAGCCTCCAGGGAAAGTGTTCTCCACAGTGGATGGCATCCCCTAGAAGGGGAAGGGAGAAGGGCTTTATTAGGCGAAAAGATTATAGATCTTCCTGTCAATAATTTATGGAAAACGGAATACCACGGTTGAGTTGTCCAATTAGGAACCACAAGAATTCCACAAGCTTGTTCAGCAATAATTTTTTGTAGGCATTTTGATATGAGTGAGAAAGGAGGAAATGCATAAAAAAAACTTTTTTCTCCAAGACACTGTAAATGCATCAACTGTAAAGGAACTAGGATCTGGTTTCCAAGAAATATACCTAGGAACTTTGGCATTTAACTGTGTCGCAAATAAATCCACAGTCGGTTTTCCGAAACTAGAACAAATTTCTCGAAAAGCCAAACTCGATAACTCATATTCTAGGTGAATTATCTGTTGTATTTATATATGAAGCTACTATGAAAATTTGTCTATTCTCACACCATTCCCAAATCTGGCGTGTGATGTTATTAAGGTGCTTATATCTTACACTACCCATATGATTTATGCAAGCTATAGCCGTTACATTGTCGATTCTAAGAAGAATTGAACAAGAAGATATATTGGAGGCAAAGGATTTAAGTGCATTAAATGTGGCTAGTAACTCCAAATAGTAATGTGTCTGTTAGCATCGTGCCCATTACAAAAACCGTTTGTACCTCTATTCTGACAAAAGGCACCCCAACCAGTTAATGAAGCATCTGAGAAAATCTCAAGTATGAATTTCCTATCTGTAACAATAGCTACACCTTCATTATTTATAAGAGTGTGATGCCACCAACATATTTCTGATCGCATTATTTCTGAAATTATTACCGAGGTATTGAAATTTTGCTCTTGTCTTTTTAATGTTACATATTTAACTCGTTCTAAAATCTTAAGGTGCATCCAACCATATTGTACAGTCGAGCAAACGGAAACTAGTTTTCCTATTAACTGAGCTAAAACTAAAACAGAACACCGATTGCGGCGAAGAAAAGTCTCTACTAGTTCCATCATGTTTTTCACTTTTTCTGTTGGTAAGGACACCCTTAAATTTGTGGAATCAAAAACAAAACCTAAAAAGGTACATTGTTTGGCTGGGATCATAGAGCTTTTATCGTAATTTACTAAGAATCCTAAATATTCTAAAATATCCTTAGCAATTTGACAGTCTTGCTCAGCTGTTTGTATTGACTTACTGATAATTAATAAGTCATCTAAATACAGTACACAAATTATACCTCTAGTCCTTAAATATTTAAGGATTGGTTTCATAATTTTTGTAAAGACTCATGGGGCTGTACAAAGACCAAAAGGTAAACAATTAAAATGGTAATGTACACCTTGAAATTTAAAAGTGAGGTATTTACTGAATGTCTGATGCACCGGTATCATAAAACAGACATCTTTTAAATCTATTTTAGTGAAGAAACAGTCATTATAAACTAATTTGAAGACAGTCCTGACATCTTCCAATTTAAAGTGGGGTGGTTCTAAAAATTCGTGTAATTCCTTTAAATTTAGAATAAACCTGAATGCCCCACAAGGTTTCGGTATTAAGAAAAATGAGGACAAAAACTGGCCAGGTTTTGAGGTAGTTTTGGATACTGCTCCTATGTTTATCAAAAGTCTTATGCTATCCTTTCATTTATCTGATTCCTGCAGCGTAAAAGCAGGTCTAGGTAAACGCCTTTACTTAGGCTTCTTAACAAAAGGCATTTTATATCCAGATAACCACGAAATAATAGTAGAATCTTGTGTAATGTTTACCCACTTATTTACATATGCAGATAAGCGACCCGCATACATATCGCAAATAGTATGTACCTTGTCTACTGCTTCCGGTATGACCTTGCTGAACGAAACCTCTCCTCCTCCTTTTTCATGCGAGATTTGTGTTGCTGGTGCCGGGAGTTTAAAGACGACGGGACCCTCGACGGACCTGGCTTGGGCTCCAATTTCTTATAGACGACTGGTTTGGAAGATGCTGATCCTAGTGCTTTTTCCTTCTTCTTGATTGAAAAGCCTAATCGTTGAGCTTCACTTGCGGATTTCCATTGGTCCGGGAATGTTTTTCCAAATAAAAATTCATCAATTGGGCAAGTATCAGAAAATTTGCGAACGTTGCCATCCAAAAATGGTAGAATGGAATAACGACGATGAAGAGAAATCGCGTGAAAAACATCTGCGATTTCGTTATTTCATATTGCTTATCGAAGCCGACGGCCAGTGCACTTATCCCAGATGCTAACTGTAATTGAAGTTTACTGAGGAATGTATCCTCTTTAACTACATTTGTACTTAAACAAGATCGAACCTCTGGGTTAATCACTGGAGGCTGAAGGGCTGAACAGTTTGCCAAACAGGGATAAGATTCCAGAGTAGTTTTGCGAGATTCTTTATCAATTCCCTTGAGTAAAAACTCAGATATCAGGGCTGCTACGTCTGTACTGACCTCTGGTCCTTTTATAGCAGATGCTTGATTACCCAGGAATTGTAGTATATTTTGTACACCCTGATCCTGGGATGAGCCAGGCTCCGGGACTTGCGTTGGATGCTTTGATAAGGGCGCATCTGAATCCGAGTCCGTCCCTGTACTCTCCAACGACGAGACGCCTGACTCGCCTAAAAAACATTTTCACATGTTTATAAACACTATCCGGCAGCTTTGTTTTGAAAGAGTTACATACTATGTATTCCATACCAATATGCCAATAACATTGCCAACAGTAATTCATGTGAATACTGTAAGTCAGTCAAGAAGTCGCCATTCGGTGCATAGCACATGTGTACATACGCATACCCGAGATGTATTTTGAAAACAATCAACTATTCATGCCAGTAATTCATGTGAATACTGTATATCAAGAAGTGTTTAATCGGTACATAGTACATGTGTACATGTATATCCGAGGGGCACATTGAAATTAATCAACCATTTTAATTAATACTAGTAATTCATGTGAATACTGAATATCAATAATAAACAGGAACCTGATAGGCACATAGCACATGTGTACTTATGTTTTCATTGAATGAATTGGGGCTAAAACAGAAGGGAACAATTAATTACAATATACTTACTAGAACTATCTAAAAGTTGCAGCAATTTGTGTAATTTTTTTCTGTGTTTACGCGTCACTTTCTTTGTTACGCGACCCATCTTTCTCTCCGTCCTGCTGCGAGCGCACGAAAAATTGCAGTGACGAGTCTTGGTAGAGGTGATCAGGTACCGGTCTATGCCGGGTATGGGCAGGGGCGGGGAGCATATTTTTGCTTTAAACTTCGTGCTGGTGCGAGCGGGAAAAATTGCTACTACAAGTGGTTACTTTGTAATTCGAGAACGGCAATACGAAATATAATTATAGTTGAGTCTTGGATTAATAAAGACTTTAGCAATAGTGAATTACGTTTAAGAAGTAATCATGATATATTCAGGCTAGATAGAGATCCCGTTCTTTCAGGAAAAACCAGGGGAGGTGGAATACTTATAGTGATTCAACAGAAGCTACCTTCAAAATTATTACATGTATCCTCAAGTTCTGTTGAACATCTTTTTGTTATTCTTACATTTAACAATTTGTAATGTTAAATGTAAGAATATGATGCTTACATTCCTCCTCTATCCGATACAGACGTTGTTAATACCATTTCCTTGGATCAAGGTTATAGTATACTGAGGACAAAAAAAGGTAAACACCTTCGTAGATTTATCCGATTTTAATTATTTTAGGCATATATGTTCAGTGTCCCTTACTAGTAAAATGATTAAATTTTACAGCTTGATTCGTCAACTGACTGAAGAAGCTGGCTCAATAATGTGTAGAGGATCCACGGTTGGATCCACTGGAATTGTCTTTCTTGGAAATCCGGTTTTGGATGGTGTTTAGGTATGGAATATAGCGTTGGGCTGTCATATTGTCTCTGATGACAATTAGTGATGATTTGCTACCATAACCATACCATAACTCCCACGGTGTGGTGTCAAATTGTGGGTCACGTCTTTCAACTAGGGATTCGTTCAGCTGTGAGAGGTAACACCCAATGTGGGCGATAAGAAAAAAGTCCAAACTGTCGTATTCGGCGATATACCGTACGCATACCAACCATCCTTCCATGCTCTTCAAGCCAGTGATTAGCGACGGCTCGAGTACAACTGAATCTGTCTCTCAGAGCCAGAAGTCTCAACCGGCGGTCTTGTCGCTCTGTGGTCCCTCTGGGACGTCGAGAACCGCTCGCTCTCTGTCCATGGCCTTCCTGAGTCCACGCTGAAGCATACTGCGTAAGGATCTGTTAGTCCTCCTAGAAACTTCTCTAATCGATAGACCGGCTTCACGTAATCCGACAATTCGACCCCTCTCAAAGTCACCTAGCTGGGACACCCGGCGAATTTTACGCACACTAGGCATTTCTAGCAATCACAAAAAAGATTCTCAGTAAGCTACACGAAATTTAACATTTAACTGACACCGTAACTGTTCGAAAATGCTTCTTTATCACCAAACAATACACGCAGCCACCACAAAAACTTGACAGAAAAAACCTGACCATTTTATCAGTTGTTGTTAACGGCAAGATAAATTGATATGGAAAAATTCTTGAATTCTAATAAACATACGTAGGTGTTTACCTTTTTTTGTCACGCAATATATATATATATATATATATATATATATATATGGGTGATTCTACAAAAAATGGGTGACTCAATATCATCAATCAATAGATATGAAGTTTTATTAAATTCTGTTTATATTTAATTTTATTTTAATTCAACTAAAAGTCTTTTATTTGGTCGCAAAATTGCAGCGATTTATTTTGAATACAAGTTTTTGAAACAACACAAAAAATCCTCAAAACGTCAGTCTTTTGGCATGTCACAATCCCAAAAACGTACAATCAAGTGGTTATCTATTGAACATTACCATTAATTTCACAAAACTTGCTATTTCGCTACAATCTTTTATGTACTCAATAATGTACTCGTATAGTGCAACTTTCATAATATAATATTCTCAGCGTTAGTTCTAAAAAATTAAGAAATTTTGTGTTTAGTTCCACTCGTCAGTCCGTTATGTGTTGCTGAAATATAAAACTCTGGCCAAATATCACCGACTCCAGAACAATACACGCAGCCACCACAAAAACTTAACAGAAAAAACCTGACCATTTTGTCACTTGTTGTTCATGGCATGATAAATCGATATGGAAAAAATTCTTGAATTCTAATAAACAAACCAGTACGTAGGTGTTTTCTTTTTTTTGACACTCAGTATATATATATATATATATATGTATATCGTACGTATGTATATGAATATATACAGGGTGACTTTGAAGTTGAGTCATTAATTTTCAGATAATGATTGTAGAAGGAAGATAAACCAAAATATGTGTGTAAAAATAAAAAAAAATTAAAAAAAAATTTTACCTTGTTTTATAAAGTATCCTCCCGACAAGTATTTCAGTGCGGACCTGTATTTGATCATGAGGTCTTGGAGCACCGGCATGCCGTCGCCTGTGAGGTCTTAAGACACCTGATTCACGAGCCCGTTGTACTACATTAACAAAGGCACGAGGGGTTGGTTGCACTCGATTGGGAAACCGATCCGCATAAACATGTGCCATTTTTAATTTCGTTTGAGCCACGCAACAGACACCACTATTCACTCACGCGTTACCGACTGACACTGACTGTATACAACGGAATAAAATAATTGTAAAAACATCGTTCCAAATTCTTTCGCTTTTTTGTTTCCGATGCGATAACCGATAAGGCGGATTATATCCGTTGTTGCCAAACACGAGCACATAATATTATGATTGAGACAGGGCGGTACTCAAACTTCCAAAGGGCTATAACTTTGTTACTTTAATTTTACCAGACAAATGGTAAAGGAAAAAACATTTCTTTTGATCAGATCTACTCACTGTTAAAATAAATGACTCAACTTCGAAGTCACCCTGTATATATACATATGGGCAGTCACTGCCATTGCCAACTACCAGTTGGGCAAAAAATGCAATACATTTTTAGATCTACCAAACATCTCTCCGTAGAAGTTTTTCGCATTTAGTTCTGGTCTTAGGTGCGGAGTATTTTGGAGTACAACACAGTGGTATGGTCGCTAAATTTAGTTAGTAGTAATTAGAGTTTAGTAGTTAACTCCATTGAAGCAGTGCAGGGTGAATTTTTGAAACCGGCAGCTATTAAAATGCGTCGCATGCTTCAAAACTAATGAGTACGTCGAACGTCGACTCCTTGAAATGTCACAGGGAAGTTTTTATTTATGTTTTCTGTTTGAAATAGTTAATGATGTTAAAAATTCTACGAATTATGGCATGAATGAACCAGTTACTAGAATTCTTAAATCTGGCAATGCCGGTGTCACCTACAACATAGATGTGTTCAGCAGCAATATTAGGAACATCAAAAAGCACATGAAAAATGTGTCTATTTAGCTTTGATCTGTTCGGTTTTAAACGTAAGTAGATTGAAAATCTTTAATAATTTATATAACGTTATTGTAATCTGTCACATAAATTTAACGTTTTCTTGTATGTAATGGAAAAATATAAATAAATAAAATAAATAAATAAATACCTGCATTGTGGTACGTTTTCAAATCCAAAAAAATATTACTGAATAACAGTTTATCATTTTTGTAATGAAGATCAATGAGTGCATCTAATGCGAAAAAGCAAACCTTGTAAAATGAGGCAGTCAAGGCCATATTCAAAAAACCTGTACTATATGCTTCTGATACTTTTTACAAAGAAACTAATGTTTCTGACATACGACAACTATATATTTTTTTCATATCAATGTATACTATTATAAGAACAGAAGTGAAGATGAAGTCACTTCAAATAATTAATATCATTATAATAGAACAGTTATTTTATCTGCTTTCTAATAGCGATATTCTAGAAGTATACATTAAATAAAAACAATTATGTAGGTGCAATTCTAACCTCATGCAGAGGGGATTATTCTTCTATGAGGCATGTACGTTGCTAAATTATTTTTAACTGCACACTGTATTATTTCAAATATTTCTCATTATATACGTTCACTCTTACCAAGTCATAGAAGTGGCTAATCTCATTAAATCATTTCGATATTGTATGTGGAGGGGATGCGAATATAATATTTGTTGGTACCTTTGGGTAGATAAAACATAGTGTAGTTCCTGTTATTCAACCTACTCAACAGTAAAGTTTAAATTGTTAAGCAACTTGTGCACAAAGCCGCAGCTCAACAAAAATATTCTGTGATCATGCCAAAGTGATCTAAAATATCCTTCTTTGAATAATAATATGAATTTAAATACAGATAAGATTTTAAAAAATCGAATGGACTGTCTCGACTTTAGATATATATAGTATGTAACGTACAAAGGCGACCAGATGATGAACCATATTCGAGTAAACTTATAACTAAAGTAAAATACAGTAGTTTCAACGGTTCCGTGTCAGTAAAAGATCTGCAACTTCTAATGATGAATCCAAGCATAGGTGAAATATTTCAAAATTTAAAGGGTTGATGAGTACAGCCATTGTTTTAGGTGATACATCTGTTGAAATTGTAGAGGAGACTAAGAATTTAGGCATTTTGTTGGACACAAATTTAAGTTTTGAGAACCATGTCATTAATAAGCTTCGAGTATGCTATTGTAAATACAAGTCACTTTGGAGATACAAACATGTTTTAACCAGCGATATAAAATTAAGGCTTACCAATGCGCTACAGTATATTATAATTTTCTGACGGAAGAAATGAAGCACAAAATTCAAGTATTACAAAACTGCTGCATGAGATTCTGTTTCAAAGATATACATATACAAGAACATATTACTGGATATTATGTGAGAGAAAATCTTTTAAAATTCAAGTATCGTGTATTACCTCAGTATGGAACTCTACTATATAAAGTTTTAAAATATAAATTACCCAAATATCTGTTTATTGCTTTAGAGAAGAGATGTTCACTCCGTAAAGTTTCCTTACGCAACAATGAATACTTCAATATTCCAGTTCATACAACATCTAAATTCAAAAAATGTTTTACTTACACGGCACCATATCTACTAAACGATCATTTAGAACTTTTTGAAGCACCTTCCATCCAAAACTTCAGAAATGAGATGGAAAAAGTGCTACCTCAGCTGCAAAGATTTGAATCCACAAATTAAATTTATGGCGCTTGCTACACTACCCTCCATTAACACTCAGACTATATCGTATTATATACTGTGTTGTGCATAATATATGTTGTGAATTCTGTTGATGTTAAAAAATGCTCATGAAGTTAACTTTTTAGGGGGAGGTGAAAAATGGCCCTGCCAATCTTCTTGCCTTTTGGAATGTGGTCGTTTTTATATTTTTATGTATAAACATTCCAATAATAATTATTATTATTATTATTTGTCTATTTGAATCAACTGTGTTGAAAATAACAGGTCTGAAGTAACAGTGATGCCTAGGTCTTTTGCTTCATATACTCTGTCGAGTTTGTGATCATCCAGTATATAATCATATGATATGAAAGATTGTTGCTACGAACACAGCGAGATTGCTGATAACACGATAGCCCAAATAATCTCCTGGATAGTCCAATGCCCTGTATCGTCTCGGCCAGCCCAATGACACGAATGAGCAAATCCAGGCTGAACCCGGATAATTCTTACACTTTTGTTGCTGACTGTCTAACAGGGAGAGATTTCGAGGATAATTGAATTTACGGCAGCCTCAGCCAAATGAGGATCCATCAATTAGGAAAAGCCGACCAGATTTCCTGGGGAATCCCGCCATTTGCGCCCACTTAATAGTAATTGTGTTGAGACAGCAAATTAAAAATGTAGGCGATGTGAATTTGTCAAACGGATCAACAGTTTTTTCTACCTAACAGTTTGTAATAAACAAATGGCGTCAAGTAGGTTAACTCAGCACTTTTCCCGCGACACCATCATCAGTAATGCTCTGTTCACTACAAGTTAGACCCTCTCATAAAAATAAAAAGTTACAAACATGTACAACAGAGAAATTAAACGGATCAAGTCGGTAAAATCGTCAATTTGGCAACGTCACCCTCCCAGATACCTCACTGCACGGGACATATGTCTAAGACATTACTTTATAACTGTTTAAAAGGTAAATGCACGGGGAAATCTATAGTACGTGAAATACAGGGTTTGTCCTTAAAGTAATAGGACTGAGTCGATTTAAAAATATGTATTGAGTCAATTCTTTAAAAACTTTCCAAATAGGCTCCTTCTGCGTCGATGCAGCGCTGCCAGCGCGATTTCTAAGCATTGAAGGCGTCACGGAAGGCATTCTCCGGAATAGCCTTGAGAGCCGCGGTGCATGCTGTTTGGATCCCCTCTGTCGTCTCAAAATGCTTGCCTTTCATCGGCCTTTTTAGACGAGGAAACAAAAAAGTTTCGGGGGGGGGCACATCTGGGCTGTAGGGTGGCTGCGGAAGCGTTGGAATGTCGGCCTTGATCAGGTAGCTGTTCACAAGAAAGGCGGTGTGAGCCGGGGCGTTGTCGTGGTGCAACTTCCAGTCGGCTGCGATGTCTTGTCGGACCCGTCTGACCGTTCGTTTGAGTCTCCTGAGCACTTTCACGTAAAACTTGGCGTTGACGGTTTGTCCAGGAGGAACAAATTCATGGTGGACGATGCCTTTGATGTCAAAAAAGACAGTGAGCACCGTTTTCACTTTGGATTTGCTCATTCTTCCCCTTTTTGGGCGAGGAGACGCCGTCGTGTGCCACTCGGAAGATTGCCTCTTTGTCTCGGGATGATACTCAAAGATCCACGACTCGTCACCTGTGATTACGTTATTCAAAAATTGGGGGTCACTTTCACACATGTTCAAATTTTCTTGGCACACTTCCACTCGCCGCAATTTCTGGTCGTCAGTGAGCACTTTTGGGACCATCTTCGCGCACACCTTGCGCATGTTCAAATGCTGTGTCACAATGTCATGAACCACAGATTTTGGTAAATTTAACATCTGGGCAATTAAACGAATACTAAGTCGACGGTTTGAGTTCAAAACTTTGCGCACACGAGTCACATTATCGGTGTTTGTCGAAGTCGAAGGTCTTCCAGCACGGTCTTCATCAGCGACCTCTTCGCGGCCCTCCAAAAAGGCCTGGTGCCACTGAAACACACCACTTCTTGCTAGAGCAACACCTGGGTAAGCCTGCTTGATCATATCAAATGTCTCTGTCGCAGATTTAACGAGTTTCACACAGAATTTAATCGCGTACCTCTGCTCTAACGAACGCTGCATTTTCGGCTTGCACCACTCACAGAAACACGTCGCGCGAAAATGTCTGTCCTGACTCTCCAAGTGCTCGGAGACAACTGACCAGCCGCTCATTCGTTAGCTAGGAACACCCTCTACCGAATCCAGTCAGTGCGCGCACGCTCCGAAGTACAGTCATTGCGGAAGAAAATGAGTCCTATTACTTTCCGGACAAACCCTGTATGTCTAAAAAAATTGAGATATACCCTCCCCCATCGCTTACAATCGATTAAGCATTACAAAAATTTCATGCAAATGATCAGGATCCTCTTAAACGTCAAAAGACAGTTTTAGCGATTTATCATTAAATATAATTAAACCATGAGCAGTTGTTTCATGCTTTTTGGCTACTGATTAGCACAGGCTTTGTCTCTTTTGTCTGGGACAACTGGCGCAATCATCGCAACTATCGTCTCTCCAGGAGGTACGGTCTATCGAAATAAGACTGCGTAACGCGCCAAACGTCACCTAAATTCCAAGTTCCAAAAAATAGCTGCTATGGTTTTTATGGATTTTTTAGTATTTTTGCCACTAGGTCTGCCGCCACTGGACCAATTTTCTAAAACTATCAAGCTTTTTTGCCATTGACACAATAGTAATCTTGTGTGAAAGTTCGGTTAACAACCGAGCGGTACTTCCTAAGTTTTAGACGGGCCAAGGATTAGCGGACAGTCAGACACACCGGAAGACGGAAATGAGTGACATAGTCTTTTTGTTAGTCTGTTCCTTACTTGGAAAATATTTTTATCTTTACAGGGTGATCCATAACTACGCGTTGAGTCAAACATGCATTTTTTAAATGGTAAGCGTTACATTTTATTGCAAATTTGGATAACCGGTGTAACGTTAACAGCCAGTTTCTAGCAGCCAATTCTTCCGGGCAGTCGCGTGAAGTTAGCAGCCAATTTTCAGCAGCCATTACCGACTTTTTAATGATTGCATCGTATTTTTAGCTAATTTTAGCCACAGAACGCCTCAAAAAGGGTAGTTTCACTCTTAGTTCAAAAATATTTAGAAAGAGGTATGGGCCTTTTCAAAGAAGCCAACATATTGATGCATAATAAAAATGAATAAAGCGTTTATATGTAGGCGTAAAGACAAATAATTGTTTTTTCTACTTAAAGCAGGCTAAAAATAAATGAATATTGTTTTACTAGTAGCTACTGGGTCACTTCTCCGGACCCGTCGAAGGGGTTGACTTCACCCCTCGAATGTGAAAAATGTGTTTTCTGCATTTTTCACCTAGACAGAAATAAAGTTACAGGCTAAAAATGCCAGACTACACCCACTAAGATGTGATTTGGCATCACATGTCAACACTAAAAATACTATCTCGGTATCTTGGGAAAATATATTTTTTCAAACGCCCTTTTAAGTACAGTACCAGTTAATTTAGGTTGGTACTAATTTACAACCGCCACATTCTTTCATGGCGTACATCTGTAATCTGTTATATAGGTCACTTTTCCGGGTCATTCACCTCCACCCCTTGGAAATTTTACGGTGTAAAAAAATGTCCTTCCCCAAAATGTAGTTTCAGTTTTCAATAATTTTATTAATCTTTCCCCATTTTAATCCATTCGGGTTTATAGACAAAAGTTTGTTCCGCATGGCTAAGTGTTTCGTCCTTAACAACAAGCCCAATGTGTACAGTTTTTTGTTTTTATAATCCTAACAAGTGATCTTATCGACGTACTTTTCCAAAGAACCATTTAGCAACAACGTCACTAACTAAGTAAGTAATAAAAGTTATACGATTCTAACTTGGTTGCTATTTACAAATTTGTTTTTTAGCTCCTGAAGATGACAGTATAGTCTGTCCAAAGCTCGAAATCTAAGTCACAACAGTTCGCTACGCTATTTTGTCGATTTACAATAAAGTAATAAGTACAAATATATATAGGAAGCATAAAAGAAAAAAGAACCTCCTGTTCTCAAAAAGCAAACTACATTCTTCTAAATTCCAAATAATATCAAAATATTGTTTGAAATCTAAATAAAGTAATTCATTTAAACTAGGCCAATACATTAACCTAAACAAGTTAAATAAATATAATTGAATTGTTTTACGTGGAACAGGTAAACTTGTCTTAATACTTAGTTCATTAATTTTAAATAAATTAGTGTACTCGATCTAAGTACACGGTTAATTCGATTTTGCGACGTTTGCGTTTTGATTCAATTAAACGAGTTTCATAGATTCAAGTAAACCGGAGTTAGTGTTCACACAGTTGACTATTTTTTCAATTGACCTAATTGAAATTTATATTTTTCATGTCGCCTCCGCAACTAGCTAGAGTGATCAAGTGCGCAAAATTATTTTTTGATATAGGGCTTTTGGGTTAAGCTAACCTGTTTGTAAATCAGATATCAAGGCGTCTTAACCACGTTTTACCTTTCAAACTAAATAATAGCATTTAGTTGGTAACTTGAGATTCTTAGGATTGACCTATTTTTATTATAAATCAAACCTAGCCTTTTGGAATAAAGTGAAAAAGTGTCCATATGTTCTTAGCATCTCAAAAACCAGTCATACAAATGCACATAAGCCTTACATCGGAAAAAGTCTTATAAAAAAGGAATCAAAATGTGTGAAAATATACAGGGCTTTCCATTTAAAAATTTTGAGAAGTAGTCAATTTTGACTCCTTGACTACCCCGTGTAAACTATCCAAAAAACTAAAACTCATCCTGTATGTCTTAACTTTAGTCTCGACGCGTGCGTAATAGTGTTGCATCCATTAACATACGATCTACAATTCAGGGCACATGGGATCCGATCGTACTAGCCGAGAGTATCAGAAATGCGGAAGACTCATTTAATGTGGTGAAAATATGCTAATCATATCCAACACTGGGGCAATAACGCGATTAGCGAAACATGGTCTAATCCAGAATCCAGCCACAGGAAAATTAAGACTAATCCACAGAGACAGATGTTCCATCACGTATGCAATGTTGCAGAAACGAGTTAATAAATTCTAATTATTTTGGCCATGCAAATACCAAAACAGATTTGTCACGGAATCCGCACTGAAATTAGTTCATTCATATTCAGCCTTGCATCAGACGTTCCAAAAACACATATTGTAGGCCGGTAAATAGAGGCCAAAAAGATGGCGTCTAGCAGATTGGCTCCGAACTTCCACGCAGTATTATTGATATGAACAAAAATACTGATGAGATCCGAAAAGGATCGGAGAATCTTAAAATTTTTGAAGGCTTGACTGGCTTCTTATTTTCCAGCGTATGATTCTTATTTCCACTGGCGCCGCCATATCGATATCGAAAAAATGGCGTAGGTTGACTCTGAACTTTCTACCCAACGCTGTAATCAGCTCATAAAGTAGCGCTACAAGAATGTATAACAAAAAAAAATAAATGAGTCGTCAGCCAAATCGGTCCATGTACAGCTAATGCATCCTCCATATTCCCCACTCATATGATAACGTTAACGCTAGATTCTTCCCTGACCTAAGTACCGATCATCTGGCAACGCTGCTGTACCACACCAGTCAAACACGTCAAAGTACCAGTCACATTTCTATAATATAATATCCCTGACGGAGATTCTGTTAGACGCAAGGCAGGGTTCCGCGTATGAATGTCGCCGTTGCATCGCATCGTCCCGACCGACCGAGTGTCTCGTCTATAGATATCCTTCCCAGTTATAAGGACAAGCGCGCGGCGGGAGAATCTTTGATATGTAAAATACGTACTGGTGCGTAAAATTGCTGGGTTTGGAAGAGTTTTCAATACACTACCACCAATAAAATGATATATACCTTCCCCCACCCCTACAGTCCTCAACTAGCAATTTTTAACCTGTAGAAAAATTTGCCTGAAAATGATCAGGAGACTATGAATCGAAAAAAAGAGAAGATTGTCACGTTACTCGAGGACTTCTTAAGGCTATCAGTGACGGCTGTGTGTCAGTGTATATGGCAATCCTTTTATTACTATACGCTCGCTCATTACTCGATCTTGCGCAATGCAAGATTGCATAATACTTCTGCCTGAAATACAGAGGTGTGTGAATGCTCAAGATTGCACCTGTTCCCATAATTATATATCTGCACCTGTTTACTTCTCAGTTTATGACCCGTATGTGTACTAGGTAACTTGCCTTCTGGTCGATGTCCTGTTTTGGTCTTGAATTTCTTTTTAAATACAATACAAATTTGGGGACTATATGGTCTTTTCTCGTATCAATGAGGATAGTCTTGAAAATCACTACCTTTATTGGTTCCGACGAGTCCTATTCTTTGTTTTTTGTGAATGTGATGGTTTCAGCGTACGGCTGCCACTGCCCTATTTTAACAACAGCAAAGTATCAAATTTACTGAGTGATAGAAAAAAGAACGCCCAGTAATAATGAATTAATTACACAGACTTTCTAAGTATCCGTTTGTTTAGGTTAGGACAAAAAGCTTACAAAAAATATAAGCAAGCGATTGTTGTGTTTTGTAGCTACAATTGGCATTTTGTCATCGTACGATACGTTGTGAAGAGCTGCTTTAATCTGTTCCTTTTGCACAGAGTGAGAAGACGAGAGAATTATTAACAGCTTAGCGTGTTTGATAGGGGGCGAACAGTGGGCTTGTGTGAATGAAGAACGCCACCTCAACAAGATCGCAGCCTTAGGCTTTTGGCTCTACGGGGACGCTTCTCATTCAATTACGGGCCAATGGTTTGAATAGCAGGGAAAGCTTATTACAATGCGAGTTCTTTATCGCCGGATCAACAATTTTTTACTCCTAGGCAGCGAAGTGATCTACTGGCTTGGTGCAAAGAACGGCTGAACTGGGACCCCGAATGGAATACCATCGTCTTCAGTGTTGAATTCAGATTCTATGTGGGAATGCATGACGGCCGTGCAATTTTCAATTTTCTATCAGAACACATATGCACCACACTGCCAGAATTATAGTTTCTATTGCTTAAAGAAGCTTTGATGTTCATCGGAGGCAAAATTTCCGCCATGCGTTACATCCAAAAGGCGAGAAAACCACATGTTTTGCCTTATATACGGAGATACACAAGCCGACTTTTCCAATAAGATAATGAGCAACCATATATACCCAGAATTCATGAATTTGGAGACATTCAATGCGATTTGTTTCCTTGGTCCCTAGATCCCGATCTTTCACTTATTAACTACTTCTGGACGTTATAAGAAGAATATTCATCTTCCACAGACTCCAGCGGTACCTATTTCGGTGCGAGGTACAAGTAGGCTAGCATGGGATACCTCAAGATCATCATCTGATTAGAACTATACCCTGACATGTTTTTGAGTACACCGTGGAGGACCAACAAATTCTTTACCTTTTTTCAACAGTTGGAAGAATTATAATAAATTCATTATTACTGGGTGTTCCTTCTTCTGTCAGTATATACATATAGTGGAACATGTTATCAGATTTAATTCAAATCATGGCTCAATGTTAACTGGGCTATTACGTTTTGTATAATCAGTATTAAAACAAATAAAAATTGTACCTGCATCTGGATTCACATCAAAGCTGCTAATGAGAACATGCATGCACTTATGTATGCCCACGCTTGTTTAAACCATCACTGTATTTATCTGGCAATAAACATAATTAGATGCACCAATAGCCGCATTTCATTATAGAACAAAAGAGGGTGATTTTAACCATTTTCTCTCGGTTGCCTAACCATAAAATATTGCGCAGATCTTCGTAGTTTCAGACTGTTGGTATCAGACATTACAGTCGTGCCAGTAAAGTGTCTGGGTGAAGAGTCACTCGCAGTCCATTGGAGCCATGACAATATACTAACAGATCACACCCACATGGTATTCAAAAACGTGTAGGCAGATGTCTGTCTATTTGTTCGCAATTCCTCAGCTAAGCTAGTGACCGTGTAGTGAAATACTAATTGTCTATTTCCTGAGTCCAGACATTAACTTTTATAGGTCACAGCTGTCTGCGACCTAAAAAGATTGAGGTACTCCAAAAAGGCTTTTTTTGAAGAAATCATCATCTTAGAGTCTAAAGGCAAAGAATTGATATAATTTCTTTCTGCAGCTAGCTCATGCTATTAGAAACAACTCTTATAGATCTCAATCTTATAAAATATGGCTCAATTTTGAAGAAAACATGTTTTTAACTTTTTTTTTATAGATGAAATCACATTTTTACCGTTTGGCAGCGCCCTAATCAGAGATCCGAAGTGAGACTCATAATAGATTATTGTAGATCCACTGTTGACATTTTCTTCATATGGAATAGTCTGCGACCTAAAACGACTGAGGCACTTCAAAGAAGTTTTTTTCAAGAAATCACCATCTTAGGGCAGTATCGTCAGTGGTTCCTATAATTATTGTAGGACGCATTTACGGCGCACTAATCACGGATACGCAGTGAGACTCATTATATCTTGTAGAGGGCAATACTGTTGACGTTACCTGTATAAACACCTATTGCAAAAGTCTGTGACCAGGCGGAATATGTTAATTAATGCTGCGATCTAAAAATATATAGACACTTTGAATTTTTTCAATTGCAATAAGAAAACTAAATGCACTAGAGGTTTGATAATCGGGTTAAGTATCTACAGTTAAAATTACAAGTATGATATGACATAACTTCTGTAACATAAATACGAGTAGACTACACATACACTACGGAAATACTTTGTGACAAGTTACAGAGAAAACAATACATATTGTACTAAATATTTTGTTCATCATATAAAAAATAAAAGAACGATAAAACTGTAAACTCAAACAGGAAAAAAACATTTCTTCCTCAGCTGATATGAAAAATGGAAAATTCTTAATCAGGTTTTCAAAATACGATTCATCGGTTGTACAAATAAATATCACTGAAGGCCTTCGGCAGGAAAAAATATAATTTATCATCAAGTATCAAGTATGTAGTTTGAAAATGCTTGAACTCAAGTAGAGCAATTAAAAATCAAGTCAAGTCAATCATTAACGTTTCATTTTCAACTCCAAGCTAGTAGTTTCTAAAAATATCAAGCTACTTGACTTGATGAATCCCTAGTTATCCCAGCTCACTAGTAACTGTTGAGCTTTTCATCGTTAGATCTCTAGTTCATAAAAAAAATAAAATGCCTTTATCTCTTTAGGTCGCGGACTTGAAATGAGTATGAAGAAAATGTCGACAGTAATGATCACTACAATGTATCATGAGTCTCTCACTTAGGATCCGTGATATGTGCGCTCTTAAATAGTACAAATGCACTTTTTCCGTATGACAAATCAAACGATATCTTCAGACAAAAAATAGTCCGCATACTTGCTCTTCGACAATAAGCTATGATTTCCTAAAAGAATAACATGTGTGGCTGCTTATCAATAAAGAATTCCTCAGTTAACACAGTGATCATGTAGTGAAATACTACCTGTCTATGTCTAGAGTCCAGACATCGGACTCCACTGGCACATTCTTAGGTAGAGGATGTAAAAAGGAAGACAATGGGCTGCTTTTCTGGGGGACGTTGGCCTCCTATGGCTCATATACCGGAGTCGCATCTGCACATTTTCCAACAGTTTGGGTTGGCTGATGATCCAGATCTAAGAGAATCCTGGGGAGGACATGAGCCGGACCCAATAGAGTCTAAATTCTGTAATATTGGCGAATTTCCCTACGTCCTATACAGTATACAGAATACAACCGTGCCAAATCCAAAATCCGTGGAAAAAATATATAACTGATTTTAGTAACTAAAACAATATTATATTCAAGTTATTGGTATATGGACCATGGTATATGGCTGTTAGAATTGCATCGGGCATTTAAGGAAAATAAATTAAGGTTTGAATTCTTCTCAAAGTACTGGCGTACCAATCGGACTCCTCGTTGGTGCTGTGCGATCTGCGATGTTGTCAGTCAGGAATGCATAATTTGAGGATTAGCTACTTATTGGTATTACTTGTTGGATTTAAAATCAATAAACGCTGTTATTTATCCATATCCACTGTGCATCCCAGCATTTTAACGCGCTTCCACCATATTTAATGAATTTAAAATATTCATGTATAGCTGATAGTTTTTAATGTAATCTGCAATCGTCAGCAGTTGCATTAACAAAAAAAAACCACTTACCTATGCATCAAATTGACTTGGTTAATTATTACCACGTTCCCATATCCTATCTGTAGATCGAACAAATAAGCTTCTATCCATCAATCCAGTGAAATAATTATGGTGATAAGCCCAGGGTAAGCAAAAATAACGTATATGTAACCTCCAAGATGCAATAGTTGAATAACAATGATTTAATCCGCGATAAATACTGGAATCAAACCATCTGGTGGGATATCGAAACTAATTATAGTTATATTATATCAATACCACTTCAACATAACTCAATGTGACTAGGTCATTCTGCTTCCATAATAAATTTCCGACCTAAGAAAACAACAGCTTCAAGTGTGGCAACACTCCACTTATACGATGCTACGGTTTAACTCGATACACACAAACTTAAGCAATAGGACTCCATGATCGTCTGGCCGCTAAATTGAACCACGCATGTTTAAATTCATTTTTACTGCTGATTTTTTCAATTCTATGATATCAAATATAATTACAATTTTTTATCATCACCTTCAAAATAAGTTGCTTTTGAACCCACAAAGCACTGGAGACGGTTCTTCCACTCCTCATAGCACTTTTGGAACTGGGATACTAGAATAGTATCTATCTGATCGGCTACAGCCCCTTGAATGTTTTCGACTGTCCCAAAATGATTTTCCTTGCGGTGATTTTTTAGCTTCTGAAAAGAAAACAGTCACAGGGACGCAAGTCAGGTGAATAAGGAGGCTTAGGAGTTTGAAAAGGAGCATTATCGTACTGCAACACCCAGTTGTCTTTGATCTGGTGAACGGTGATCCGAGTGAAATTTAACTCTTACTCATTTATTTTGACTGTCAACCGACGATCTGAATGCACAAGATCCACGATTCTGTCAATAGTTTCTGCGGTACTTGAAGATGAAGGCCTTCCGCGAATGGCTCATATTCAGTTGACTCCCTCCCTCCTGAAAATACCTTAAACCACCGAAAAATCTAGGCTCTTGACAAAAGGCTATCTCCATAGGCCCGCTAGACAGCAGCGGTGGTTAGGCAGCAGCGGTGGCCGCAGTAGTAGACTCTCGGTCTCCTGATGAGTCGCCGTGCGCTGTGCGGGTTCGAGTCCCGTCCCAGGAGAAATTTTTCTCTTGGCTATGGATGTTGTGATTGTCCGTAGGTGGTAGACGGTCTCTGACTGTCGAACTGCGGAGGTACCACCCGGCGGATCTCGTAGGCGGAGCCAGAATGTGTGCATGCTGCATGCACACGTGTTCCCTCGCCAGAGTCCGTGTGGCGTTCCCCCTTTCCCCTGTATCCCCCTATAGCCCCACGGTACCCAATGGTTGTTTAGGCCTTAGGCCTTCGTGGTAGTTCGAGTAGAAAAAAAAGGCTTAGCAAGAGTTTCTATTGCACTGTAGTCTGAAGCAAAACCTGATAGCACACCGTTGCTCGAAATTGATGTCGTTCCTTTTTAGAACACGTTAAAAAAATCGCTACGGACAACCACATGACTCGAACGATTTCAAACTTGTACTGAAGGCAGAAAACATGTTCGCTTGTCTCCCCTCTAAGCCGGGCGTCTCCAGTGTTGCCAGATCGAGCGCTACATGTCCAGTCTCATCACTTAACTTACAGACCTCGTATTTTATATTCATCTGTCTTCCATTTGTTTTCTACGATACAGTGCGTTACCACAAAATTGTTCGAGAAAACACTTGAAACTAAGCAAATCGTGCAGAACTATCAACTGGCCATTATACAGGGTGTGAAACCTGGGACTTCTCTTTTCAGAAACAAATACGCTTGTGATAACAAAGCTAATGTGTGGTGAAACAACAGCTAAAAAGTAAAAAAAAAATGAAAAAGTACCCACCGTTCATCGAAAAGAAGTTTCAGGTACAGCTCCGTCTCTTATAAGTATTGTTCAAAGTTGTCTGCGGTAGGTTCAAAGACACATGTGTGTGTTCGACGTGGCCAAGTATCAGTGAAGGCTTTTAGAATGCACTGTCTTTCCCGATTGCTAAATTCGCGTAGTTCGTCAACCGTGTGCACCTCAGATTTGAACACTGAGCATTTTTCTCGCCCCAAACAAAAAAATAAAATCACGAAGGATATCGAAATCCGCTATGTATGAATTCGCAAAGCCTCAGTTGCATTTTGGAGACACCCGTCGTAAAATAAAATAGTATGAACTACTGCATATTGCTGTATGAATGTGCCACTTTTGTTTTGCTTTTTACAACCGATATGTAAAGGTTTTCTCTGGGTTGAGTACTAATGCTCACAATACGTGCTCACGTTTGACCTGGACGAGGTGCAGGACCGGCTTTTTATTTAGGATTTATTTATTTTCCAGAACCTAACATCTCGGCAATCTTTAGACTTTGTTGTATACAATGTGTTTGGTCACGACATACCGATATTTAAGAGGGGTATTTTTCAGCTATTTTTATCGACAAATCCTACCCCCCTACAATTACTACCTCATCCCCCTTGAAATGGCAGCCATTTTTATTTTTACGTTACGATTACGGTAGTGCATGTATGAAAATTGTAATAACTGAGTACGTAATTGTCATAGAATGATGAATTTGGTGTCATTTGAACAATGACATGCTGACTAAGCGATTATTGAAAAACTTCTTTTGATACAAACCGTCAAACATACTTAAAAACAGACAAAAACAGAAAAAAATGTGGAAGAAAATTGATTATTTTGTGCATTTCCGCACACAATTCAAAAACTAGCCTGTGAAGTTGTACCTTTTTTGTGCTAATTGTACAGCTTTTTGTTATCCTGAGTATTCTACGTTAAGCAATAAATGCTATCGAACATAAGTCAAGTTGGGTGTAATAAAATGCAAATTGTTTTCAAACTTTATATGGATAGAAATGACAAATCAGTGTTTCTTATAGAGTGTTTGGAGATGTTTAATGTTACAGAAGTTGTTCAAATTGTCTTCCATTATTGGTTATGCACATTGTTGTTCTTAAAACAATGTGTCTTATTGAGCGGCAGACCATATCCGTGTCAGCCCTAATTTCGTTCGCAGTGGTATGGATCCATTTCAAGGGGGGTGAGGTATGACATTGCAGGAGGTAGATTTGTCGATAAAAATAGCTGAAAAATATCCCCCTAAAATATCGGTATGCCGTGTCCAAACACATTGTATATTTGTAGAAAGAACGGCTCAGTTTTCCAATATCTATACGTCATGTAACAGTTAGTCCCAACTCCGGATGAAAAGACCAAAAGGATTACTTTCCTTACAAAATATAAAAGAATTGATCCACATGAAAGTTCAAGAGTAAAGTACGCAGCGACATTTTTGTTTCAGGAAAAGTCGTGAACGCTCGGGTATGGGCTACAAATATGTGTAACTGAAATGACTTTTTTTAACATACCAGCTCAAAAACATGGAAATGCTGCATCAAACTTGCAAAACTATAGTGAGTTGTCAAGAAACTTAATCTAGGTTGAATAGGAAGTTTGGATTTTACCTATTTTACGCTAAAATTTTGTTTTTTGGCGTTCTTAATTATTTTTAGAAATGGTGTATCTCAATTTTTTGATGTCAGTACATTTATACACTCCCAACGTTGGTACGTCTACGCCTCTATCATATATTTCTCTGTACCGGGTAACCCATTTTCGATGATATTGCGGGGTATCTCGCTTACTAGTAAATATAGAGGGTTTGGTTTTCGCAATACAAGTACTTTTCTGTGAAAAGAAAGATGGTTTCAAGCAAATTTTCATAACCCGCTTGGTTTCTGAGACACAAGCCGAAATTGAAGATATTGTATTTTGGGACCCCCTCATATTTTCGTTATCATTTAACATATCGCAAAACTAAAACCTGGTTCTTATACGTTTTTACGTAGAATCTATTAGCTTAGATAATTTTTTTCTATGAGTTATCAATTTTTAGCCCTAAATCTAACTTTGTTTTTTTAATGGGATACCCTGTATATGCTTTTCTTGTTTGATAAAAAAATGTATAAGCAAAAAAAATATATAAACACATAATTTTACAAAATGTGTCCCTAGATGACACTCTTGGTAAGTATTGTATGAGTATTGGTAGGCCGTGATTAATAGGACAATGGAATGATTATTTGCTAAGCCCTTGCAATACCTATCAGTTGCATGATTTATAGTTTCTGTGTAATATCATATCTTTTACGATGGCTGAAAATGAAAATCATCATTATTTTGAAAAATATGACATGTTAGGCTGCTTTATACAGAGCAACGTGTAACGGTTTCACCGTCCGATCGTATTTATTAAATCACTTCTCGATTATCATTTCATTAATCCCATCTCTAGCTTTTTTGCTTGGAAAATTTTCCGCTTGGAGCGCTTGATGCGGAGTTCCTGATCTGCGATCTTCCTCGCGCTTCCTTTTCACCTGAGCCGCCGATCGAACAACGGCTAGAAATTTCTTCTCAGTAGCACAAGGTTATATAGCACCATGTGCTAGAATTTTCTACAATGTGTGTCCGTATAGGACAAAAATGATTGGGGCCACCCCCTTTCTCTTTCCCTTTCACTTTGCCTAGCCTTGGCCAATATTTTCACCCATGCATGTACCTTGGCAGCGCCATCGCCTTTAACTTCGCCTACAACTGGTTGTGAAGCCACTATATGGAGGTCACCCCTCATAACTGGGACCTCCCCTTCACGCCCCTGGCCATCCTGGCTTCAGTCGAGTCAAAATGGACCAGCAAAAGATAAGTCGATAGCGTTAAAAACTTATTTTGTTATTTTTGTAAAATTGTAATGTAATGAAAATGCCTTTTTTTTTGTTAAATAAAATCTGTTAAATTTTTGTGTTCTGTTTGTTCTTCTATCCTCTAGTCATGCCATGGTCGACATACAGCTACACGCCTGTAGATGTTTTCATGCCACCGACTGAGCTACCGGAAGCTAATTGTAACCCCCTTTGTGTGATTGTGCAGAAAAGTTGGAATCTTCATTGCATTCCATCTTTTCTGGACTTTTTGCGGAAAGGAAGCGTTACATAAATTGGCACCCGCAACGTGAGGCTTCGATAGGTGTTTGGCTTTGTCGACAAGTGGTTTGCTAGTGGAAGATTGGCAGACAGAACATAGTTTTCAAAATTCTTTACAATCTTTGGCAGCATTTCTATTTTTAATTGCTTTTGCTACTCAAATTTCTAATTCTTTAATCATCCTTACTTTTTGCTTAATGTTTAAAATTTTTTATCAGAAGATTAAAATTTTTCCACCTGTTTATTTCATAGGCATACTATTAACTTTTAAATTGTCTTGTTTAGTAGTCAGCGAGATCATTGCCAGAATTTTTTTTCTCACATACTACTATAGTTTTTATTTACTGCTGGGGACAGTTATAACTTTTTTCTCATTGTACTTTTGAGATTGATGATATTTTGATATTTTTTTGTTGTTGAATATTGATAGTCTGGGGACTTTAGGTTTCCCAGCATTTTTGTCGAATATCATCAAACTTTTGATTGAGGTTGTGACTATTGTTGTTGATAGTTTACATATTCTTATATGCTTTTCAGTTTTGATCACTAACCTCTTAGTTTTTGAAAGTATTTCTTCATGTGCAGTTTTTTGATTTCTTGAGACTTTTCATGTATGCATATATAGCCTAATTGAAGGATCTCTGGTGTACTGATATAGCTCTCATGATGTTTGGTACGTAGGAAATTTACTTTCAAAATTATTTTTGCCTTCCCCAAATGTATTTACTTTTTGAATTTTTGACTGTTCTTGAACTTTTGATCATTTGTTTTCATTCTGATGGCAATAATCTACTGACTAGAGTTATCTGGAGTAAATCATTTTGCGATTTATCCATTTTTCTGAATTATATGAAATTGATATTCATAATTTTTCGTATATTTTGGCGGTTTACTTTTTTTCAAGTATTGACACTTGGACATAGTACTTTGATACTTACCTTTCTTTTTTTTCAAGAAACAAATGATGTTTTTCTTGACTATATTTTTGCTACTTTTAAATGAGGGGGTGACTCCTAAATCATTTTTACCTATACAAAGACACACATACTCATTTATGATAATTAAACTTCAACTTGTTGTTGAAATAGTATACGTTCCTCAGTAACTATTGTAGTAATTTTGTCTCTTGTTTGGAGCAAAAGTTTTCATAATTTTAATGTTTTATAGTTTTATCTGGCATATTCTTTGGGGGAAATTAGAACATTAGTGTCTGATTCTCCATTGGATTGACAGGACTCGAACGTCTCTGTACTCTTTTAATGTATGTGAGATATAAAATAATTTTTTTTAAGATTCGGCTGCTCCTGTTTTTGTATTGAAACTTTTTGTTTGTATTCTTAGTTTTTTATAGTGTTTTAGATCCTTGTCATTTCTTGACGTATTCAGGTTTTTAACTTTAATTTTTTTCTTTCAAGTGTTTCTTTGAGGTTTATTTCTCAATCATGGTTCAGTCTAGACTAAGCCCAAATGACTTATTAAGTCATGAACTCCACTACGAGATTCATATCAGAGGTTTGGAAGTCCCTAATACCGTGGAGGATAAACGTAAAGTTTTACGTGGCTTATTAGCACAGGAATTTCAAGGGCGTAGTTTCTCAGAAACTTCTGTGACTATTCCTTTTGATGAGGATGAGACTGAGATAAGACTCTCATTCAATAAACTCACTGAGATGATCTCTAGATTTACTGGTGTATCTGATTCTGTTGAACATCGCAGAATTTGTGTGCGCTTATTGCATCTATCTGGTAGGATAGATCGAATGTCTCCTACTTGTGATGAGGAGATAAGTACAAAATCTAGATTAAAGACACAACTTGTTGTGTGTGAATCGGATCTTTTAGAGAAGCTTGAGATGCCATCTGCTCAATCATCTCCTCCATCGGTTTCATCTCGTCCTATTCCATTAGCATCAAATCCGCCTGTGACTGTTGCTAATCCTCAAGTATTTCCTCCAGTACATACACAGCCACTCTCTCCTATAAATTTTGCTCCACATAAAAAGATACCAGTTTTCAAATGGGGAATCAAAAAATTTTCTGGAAATAGCTCAGTTATTGAATTTCTAGAAATTGTCGAATCTCTAATGTCTTCCCGTGGTTGCAATGAGATGGATCTCTTTGCATCTGCAGGTGATCTCTTTGAAGATGTAGCCTGGACATGGTGGCATAATGGCCATCTAAGAAATAGCTTTCATGATTGGCAGGACTTGATTAAACAACTCAAGGATGCTTTCCTACGTGACAATTATGATATGAACCTAATTGATGAGATTCGTAGACGCAAACAAGGTCAGCATGAACATGTTACGATATTCATTTCGTTCATGGAATCTCAATTCAATAGATTAACCTACAATACATTTACAGAAAGGGACATGGTCAATATTGTCCGTAGAAATTTATTGCCTGACTTCATAAAGTCACTTGCTCTTCATGAAATTTCCACTTTTCCTGAACTAACATCACTTTGTAGGAAATTAGAGGATTCCTTCTTGACTTGTCAACCCCACAATAGACTTTCCACTTCCAGCTTGGTTACTTCTGATAGTACTCCATCATCTCACAGAAAAGCTCCTGTATGTTGGAACTGCGAGAAACTAGGACATTCTGTTCGAGACTGTAGAGCTCCTAAGGCTGTTTATTGCTATACCTGTGGTATGAAAAATGTCACACGCTCTAATTGTCCTTCCTGTTCAAAAAAACGTGAGGCAAGAAGTTTCCAATCCGACTCCCGGAACTTCTTTCGCCCAGACTCGAGGAGTCATAGACGTAAAGGGCAAAGCAACTCCAGGTCTCATTCTGAAGTCCAACAAATAGCCAAGTTAAGACAACCTTCAGCAATTAATCCCGATTTTGACATTAATCACTCACAACTTGCAGGTATGCCATCAAATGATCATTCAGAACCATTTATTCAAAAACCAAATGACAATCGTCCACATCTTTCAATATCCATTGGTGATGAAAACATTTTAGCTTTGCTTGATACTGGAAGCAATGCCAACATTCTAGGTTCATCTGGCTTATACTTATTACGTAAATTAAATCTCAACATCGATTACAGTAGTACCTTGCAAATAACAACTGCTGATGGCCAGATGCAGAATACTTTAGGTTTTGCTTTGCTGCCAGTAGGTTTTAATGGCAAAGTTCATGTCATTAAATTCATAATAGTTCCTTCCATTACACACACATTACTTTTAGGCATGGATTTCATCCTAAAATTCAATTTCAACCTTGATTTTCATACTTTTTCATATCAATCTTGTGCTGTAAATTGTATTCAAGGTGTGGAGAAGCTATCTAATATGGAAAAGGAACAATTATTTGAAATTGTTGAACTTTTTAATAGCATTGCACCTACTGACAGTATTGGTTGTACACATTTATATACACATCACATTGACACAGGTGATGCAAAGCCCATCAGGCAAAGACAATATCAGCTTTCTCATGTAATGGAAAAAGCTCTTATTAAGCAAGTTGATGAAATGTTGGACATGGGTATTATAGAACCTTGCAGCAGTGCCTGGTGTTCAGCGCTCTGGCTGGTTTCCAAGAAAGACGGTTCATATAGAGTTTGTTTTGATGGTAGAAAACTAAATTCAGTAACAATTCCTGACGCGTATCCTCCTCCTTTAATAGACTCTGTAATTTCTAAAATCAGAGATGCCAGATATCTATCATCCATTGATTTAAAATCAGCATTTTTCCAGATTCCACTTGATGAAGAATCTAAATTAAAAACAGCTTTCATAGTTCGTGGTAAAGGAATGTATTGCTTTCGAAGACTTCCTTTTGGCCTTTCTAATAGTTCAAGTGCAATGTGTCGATTATTAGACATGATTATCGGTCCTGATCTGGAACCATATGTTTTTTATTATCTGGATGATATAATTGTGGCAACTCCTGATTTTGAAACTCACCTAAGGATACTGAAAGAAGTTTATAATCGATTGAAAGATGCTAACTTGACTGTAAATTTTGATAAATGTCATTTTGCTCGCTCATCTTTGACTTTCTTAGGCTATGTTGTTGATGAGAAAGGACTTAGAACAAACCCCGAAAAAGTATCTGCACTCTTATCATATCCTCAACCAACTAATACTACTCAGATTCGAAGGTTGATTGGAATGTTTGGATATTATCGTCGTTTCCTTAACAATTTTAGTGGTGTATGTTCTCCAATTTCAGACTTGCTTAAAAATCGGAAGAAGGGTGAACCTATCACTTGGACTCCTGATGCTGACAATGCTTTTAAGGAAATTAAGAATTTGCTAACCAGCGCTCCAATTCTTGCTAGTCCAGACTTCTCCAAGCCCTTCTATATTTGTTGTGACAGCTCAAATACTGGTGTGGGAGGCACTCTTTATCAAGAAGAAAATGGTTTGGAACATCCCATAGCTTATTTCAGTAAATCTCTCAACAAGTGCCAAAGAAAATACTCTACAACTGAAAAAGAACTGCTTGCAGTCATTCTTAGTATTGAACATTTCCGTTGTTACATAGAGCACACACATTTTTTCGTTATTTCTGATCATTCAAGTTTGCAGTGGTTGAGATCTCAAAAAACACCTTCACCTAGACTATGCAGATGGTTATGTCGTCTCTCCCCTTATGATTTTAAAATTATTCATCGTAAAGGCAAAGATATACCTGTAGCAGATGCTCTTTCGCGTTTGCATGAAAATGAGGTTAATGTGTCAGTTTTAGATCTTGCGGAATTATCTCCTGACAAGTGGTATCGTAAAATGATACGTAAGGTTGAAAACAACCCTGAATTGTATCCATCTTTTAAAGTAGAAAATAATATTCTATACAAACATATTCTTTCTGATAATCCACTTGCAGAAACTTATACTGACTGGAAAATCGTTGTTCCAGCTCCAAATAGATCTAAATTGCTCAAAATGTATCATGATGATCCTACTTCTGGTCATTTAGGAGTATTTAAAACACTATCTCGCATATCAGCTATTTATTATTGGCCTAAAATGAAGCAATCTGTTCAGTTCTATGTACACTCTTGCAAAGTTTGCTCACAATGCAAACCTAGTAATTTACCTCAAGCTGGTTTAATGGGTAAATATAGAGACATCAAGTATCCATTTCAAATGATTTCAGCAGATCTTTTAGGACCATATCCTCGTTCTAAAAAAGGAAATCGTTTTCTTTTAGTAGTTTGTGACTGGTTCACTAAACTTGTACTAGTTCATCCAATGCCTAAGGCAACTTCAAGCTCAATTGTAAAATTTTTAGAAAATCAAGTTTTCCTTATATTTGGAGTTCCTCAAATCATCGTTGTAGATAATGGTCCACAGTTCATTTCTAAAGAATTTAAAGCGCTTGCAGATTCATATAAAGTGCAGAAGATCTGGTATTCAGCAAGATACACCCCTCAGGTAAATCCTACTGAGCGAGTTAACAGAACCATCGTTACTGCAATTAGGTCCTATATCAAAGACTCTCATAAAACTTGGGATGAGTCTATTCATCAAATAGCTCAAGCAATCAGACTTGCTAAACATGAAGTCACAGGATACTCGCCCAGCTTTCTAAATTTTTACAGAAATGTACCAGTTGATGGGTCATTCTATGGAAAGATTGCACCTGTTGCCAATAATCCAGTCAATATCGACCAGAACGTCATAGATCCAAATTTTGTTCAGCAAATTCCAGAATTTTACCTTAAAGTCCAGCACAGAATGCGGCATTCCTACGAACTTAATAGAAATAGGTATAATCTGCGTAGACGACATCTGCAATTTAATAAAGGTGATAGAGTTCTCAAACGCAATTTCTTTCAATCAAGTGCTGCAGACAACTTTTGTGCCAAACTAAGTCCAAAATTCCTTCCTTGTATTATTCATATAGTAAAATCTCCGTTAGTATACACATTGAAAGATCTCCATGGTAATATCTTGGGAGATTTTCATGTTAAAGACTTGAAACCTGATAATACGTTGAATGTTGATCATGGCAATGGTATTGATGTTTTGCGTAATGATGTAATGAGTGAGAGTTCTGATTCGGACAGCGATTAACTTTTGCTTTTGTGTATTATTATGCTTTATATACTCTCATATTCTAAAATTCAGATAAATTATTCTTGCTTAATCATTATCATTTGTAATAATACTTATATTTCCGCTCAATCGAAGGGGGCGAGTTTTTCGATCTGTACATTGGAGCGAGTAGGTTTTCCTATGTTTATTTCCTAGTACAGATGCGAACGGACAAGAATTTCCTTTGATAATGATTAAACTTATTTGCTGTAAGAGGCAGCTGAATGTTTACTTTGGACATTTAACATCGTTGATCCTTCAACCTTTTGAAATATTACAATTTGTCCAATACATATTTCCGCTCAATCGAAGGGGGCGAGTTTTTCGATCTGTACATTGGAGCGAGTAGGTTTTCCTATATTTATTTCCTAGTACAGATGCGAACGGAGAAGAATTTCCTTTGATAATGAATAAACTTATTTGCTGTAAGAGGCAGCTGAATGTTTACTTTGGACATTAGTCATCGTTGTTCTTTCAACCTTTTGAACCATCACGTCAGTCCACCATTTACAGAATTTACAAGTCATAATTATTTTTCTGATTCCAATTTAATGTGTATACTTCATCTTTTGAATATTTCATTTTTCTGAGTGTACTCAAAATTTAAATTGCATTCCCGATCTAAATCATGTGACAAATATTGTGTATAATATTTTATAATGTTTTTATGCGTATATTTTCTGAATTTCCTTTACATACTTACGTACTTCTATTTTTGAAGTCTATTACTTTTGAAGTTTTTGATAGTATCCTCTTTTTGAATTCATTATAACTTTCTTCGAGAGCACAGACTTACATTGATTTTGGTTCAAACTTTTGATGTTTGTTTACATATTTTTGAGTGGTTTTGAACTTTGACAGTATTTTGTAGTCTGGATAGTTACATAGATTCGTTGCGATGTATGCCTTGAGGGTCTTGTACTATCCACAGTTTCTTTAATTGAAAGTGTTTTCTTCATATGCATTTTATTTTCTTCTTGAGACTTGTCATATATGCTTTCCGCCTAGTTGCAAATCTGTGCGTATTGATAAACTCTTGAAATCTCTGGCGTATAAGTAAAACTCACTTTTGATATAGTAATTTATGTCTCAGTTCAATTCAATCAGTTCAATTTGATTTGAAGTAATTGTCAATTCCTTCTTGAGATTTTTCATATATGCTTTCAGCCTTTGTGCACATTTGTGCGTATTGCTAAGTCTTGAGCTTGGTTGCGACATAGCTTTCATGTTTCGCTATAGATTGTGAAATATCTGGTGATTTTGCTTTTGCATTATTGCATTTGTTTTGATAGTCTGCTCTCATAATTTTTTTTCCGACTTCTTATTTCTTTCAATTTCTGTCTTGACTTGAAGTAATCGCCAATTCTTATAGATTCAGTATAGTAATTCTCTTTCCATACTTTACACTGGTAAATTATTATAGTTTTTCTAATTTTGTAATATTTCATATTTGAACTTAACTTTCATTTTACAATTTTATGGTTATTCTCAGTGTAGACTTTGAAGTGCGCTGATGATATCAGTGATCTACATGAAAATATTCCATAGACTATAGACATTCTTGTCTAGGGCTTTGGAATGCACCTATGGTGACCCTAGAAAGTTGTCTTTCTCTCATATTTTTGCTTTAAATCAAAATTCGAATTCGTACCTATCATATTTATTTCTATTTCTTGTTCACTAAATTGTTTTTTTTATAACTCCAATTTTGCACCTACACATATCGTAGACTTTTGCATACAATTTTTGCTTGCGGCATTACTCTCATGTATCATGATTTATTAAAATACCTTGTGATTTTCGTTTCGCTATTTTGCATTTTACATATGCTCACTTCGTTTCTCATTTATTACTCATGAAACTTTTAATATTTTGCTTACTTTTAAATTTTTTTGAGAACCCTTTATAAAATCATGCTCATATAGCTTTAATATTTCCTTTCACTTTATGATTTTAACACTATTAGATTTACAGTTGCACTTGTGTTGCACTTAGTTTTTTTGGAAATTTATTTTGCTCTTTTCTATATTGTACTTCAAATTTTTTTTTGGTCTGGTTCTTATGTTGTCACATGACCCGAAAATTTTGATTGAACTTACTCTTGAATTCTAGTTCATTGATTGAACTTAAGCTATATTTTGACTTTGAAAATCTTACTTCAATATTTCATGAATGTCTCTTATATACTTTAATTCTCTGAAACTATTTTGAATTATTTTGTAGTCTTACAGACTGCTGGCGCCCGACAATTTTTTTGGTGGAATCAGAACTGCACTTACTTAACATCTTTTTTGATTAAAATACCTTCATGATCAAGTTTTCATTGGTTTAGTACTTGTAAATTGTTTTGTTATATGACTTGAATTCCTAATGGAATTTGTTAATTTCTTTTGATTTTCATATTTTGAAAATAGTAATGCACTTTTTTTTATATTGGATATTGGTTTAAAATATCACTGTATATGATATTCTTTTTGGGTTTGGAGTATTGCAAGATAATCTGGCAATTGTTTTGAGAAAGATTATAATTTTTTTTAGTACCTCTTATGGTTTAGGTACTTACTTAGTTTTGAAGTTTTTAGTAGTCAGTCGTGCATTTTGGATGCCATTGTGATTCGTGCTTGGACTACTTCTGAAGCTTTTGGTTTATTATTTTTCTCGTCTTAGGTATGACGATGTTTTATGTTTTGGGTTTTTCATCATATGATGATAGTTTTTTTAAGTGCAACTTCACTGTACTTTTCAGCGAGTTGGTGCTATAACCATCCCTCTTGTTTGGTAGACTTGAGGCTATCCCTTTTTCTTCCAATTCTCTTCTAACATTTTTGTTTCTACCTTACTTTTGCTACTTGTTATCTGGTCGAATGGTTGTACATTTGTCCTTCCGTGATAACTTTCAATTTCCTAGTAAAAAAAAAAAAATTCTTAAATGCTTCTTCGATTTTTTTTTTTTTTGGTTAAGTTGGGGCGAGTGTAACGGTTTCACCGTCCGATCGTATTTATTAAATCACTTCTCGATTATCATTTCATTAATCCCATCTCTAGCTTTTTTGCTTGGAAAATTTTCCGCTTGGAGCGCTTGATGCGGAGTTCCTGATCTGCGATCTTCCTCGCGCTTCCTTTTCACCTGAGCCGCCGATCGAACAACGGCTAGAAATTTCTTCTCAGTAGCACAAGGTTATATAGCACCATGTGCTAGAATTTTCTACAATGTGTGTCCGTATAGGACAAAAATGATTGGGGCCACCCCCTTTCTCTTTCCCTTTCACTTTGCCTAGCCTTGGCCAATATTTTCACCCATGCATGTACCTTGGCAGCGCCATCGCCTTTAACTTCGCCTACAACTGGTTGTGAAGCCACTATATGGAGGTCACCCCTCATAACTGGGACCTCCCCTTCACGCCCCTGGCCATCCTGGCTTCAGTCGAGTCAAAATGGACCAGCAAAAGATAAGTCGATAGCGTTAAAAACTTATTTTGTTATTTTTGTAAAATTGTAATGTAATGAAAATGCCTTTTTTTTTGTTAAATAAAATCTGTTAAATTTTTGTGTTCTGTTTGTTCTTCTATCCTCTAGTCATGCCATGGTCGACATACAGCTACACGCCTGTAGATGTTTTCATGCCACCGACTGAGCTACCGGAAGCTAATTGTAACCCCCTTTGTGTGATTGTGCAGAAAAGTTGGAATCTTCATTGCATTCCATCTTTTCTGGACTTTTTGCGGAAAGGAAGCGTTACAAACGGAGACTCTGTGAAGCTTCCCAGCTGTATTTCAAAAGGTTTGCTTAAATATTTAATCACCTTTTGAAGTATGTGGGTTTATTTTTGTTAATAGCATTTATATATATATATATATATATACATATTTCTTGTATGTGGGTTTATTTTTGTTAATAGCATTTATATTTATAGATATCCAGGAAAAAGGCAACCTGGTCTTTTATTGCTTTCCCAAATTAACTAAAAATTGGTAGAACAGCCCCGACCAAAAACGTATAGTATGGAAAATCGCGACACGGAGGAAGTCAATGTGTTGGTTTCTGTAGAGACAACGCCTTCGCAATCATGTAGAGTTCCAGAGCAAGAAGTTGGTGTTCCCAAGATACGGATTCCAATTCCAAATATAGGCTTAGACCATACAAGATTGAAATCGTACATTTGAATCCTGGTTCGGCAGAACGACGTTTACTGTTTTGCAACTGGTATTTGGAACAAATTCATATCGATAACAACTTTGCCAGATCTATAATATGGTCCGACGAGGCTTACTTTTCGAGAGCAGGTATTTTTAATCGACATGACACTAGGCATTGGTCCCAAGAAAATCAGCATGTGATATTCGAAAGGACGCAACAGATCGATTTGAATTTAGCGTTGCTTGTTTTATTTTGAGGTGACAAATACAATACAGAATTTATGAAGGCAGTCTTTCAGGAAATAGATATCTTGAAATATTGGAAGATGTTATTCCTGTGTTACTAGACAATGCCCCTTTAGCTTATCTCAACAGGATACATTTACAACAGGATGGTGCGCCGGCCCACAATGCCCGAATTGTTCATTCTTTTTAAAACAATAATTTTATACAGAAATGGATTGGCTCTAATGGACCAATTAGATGGCCTCCACAATCGCCTGACCTGTCCGTGCTGGATTTTTTTCTGTGGGGTTATTTGAAGAATAAGATTTTGTAGTACCCGTCAGCGGAAAATAGATGAGATGAACTACGTAATGTCACCAATGCGGGGTTTCAAAACTTGTAAGGCTATTTATTCCATAATTGTTTTAAATGCTCTAAAAAGCATAACCACCTTTTGTCTATATTGCTTTTAAGAAAGTGGCAACCATTTTGAGCAGTTCCTTTGATGTAAAAGCATATTAAGTGGTTAATATTATGTTAACATCAATAGATTATTATTATATTATTATATAATACACAAGTTTTGTTTAGCTTTATTATCCGTTGGTGTGTAACATTGTTCATAGCTTTCTTAGTTTTAGCTTTTATAAAATATATGTGTCTGTAATATGGTATACAAAATAATATGTATATAATAAAGTCAAGGCCTAGTAATACTATATTAGCACAGTACAGTAATACGTAGATAAATGGACATTTTATGAAACTGTGAATTTTCGATTTATTATTTAAAATGTTATATATTTCTGTAAAGCTTATCAAATCTTCAATCAAACGAGAAAAAGTATACAGATTGTGCCATTAAAGATACTACGTTTATTTGTATCTAAAAATTGACATATCACATATAACTGTATTCTACGTAAAAAAGTTTTTAGTTTTGCGATATGTTAAAGGATAACGGGGATACTAGGTCCGAAAACCTCAACCCTCTATCTTCACTCGTGAGCGAGATACCCCGTAATATCGTCGAAAATGCAAGACTTTTATTCTCGGCAGACGGATCTCGTACCTACCAGCCGCGGTTGCTAATGGCGTCTTGCCGCTGGCCTTGATTAATGTTCTGGTATGATATTATACGTATTTGTTCAGCGCCAAAGCATAGTTTTTCCTATTCCCTACCCGCGCTGCTACATCTGATGGGGTTACGCATCGCAGAGATCTTTCCAGACAGGGCAGGGAAACAATGTCTATGGACCTGTTCGACTGCCTCTTTTTTCAGAGGGTCTAGTGTGTGCTGAACATAATCCTTTATCAACTTATGTGGGTGTTGCGTGAGAAGTGCAGTCAACTTACCTGACGCCGATCTTTTCATTTGGATGAGTATTTACGGCACATTTACCCTATTTTGTGAAGTCCCTCCACATCCAATCTTCATTGTTTTTTCTACATAGTAAAGTAACTAAGTAATTGGCAAGCTTTTTCCCGTCGGCTCAGGACGTCTCCGTATAGCTGACGCTGCCATCAATCGCAAGTGATCGAAATCTTGAATGGCAGCGGTGCAGAAAATTTGTGGCTCCCTTTCCGGTTCCGCAGCCTCAATTTCAACCGCCCAAAATGCTGCTATTGAATCGATGAGGAATTGACGCATTGTCATTTGGTTAAGAGTTCTGTCGGCACACTGAGGATATTGCACACGCCTTCCTTCTACGGATTGTATGCAGCAGCGGAAAAAATCACACACTGCGTATATAGACCAGGATTCAGAACAAAAGCTATACAGGCGAATTTTACAATACTCAATTTGATGTAGAGGTCAATTTGCTTTTACAACCGCAGATGTCAAGTTCGACTTCTTACTGAAAAGTGCACAGCAGTAAATCTGAAAATAGTAACCTCTGTATTAACTAACATACAGAAAAAGTGACGCCAAGCAGGTTACTTACTATGCAACGCCGTCATCAGTTGATAAAGGATTAAGTTCAGCACCAGTTATCCCTCTGCGAAAACAATTAGTTACAAACATGTATAGCAGAGAAATTAAACTGAGCTCAGATAAAAGAAGGAGGCGCATATCGAAAGCATTTATCTATTATTCTAAGTGTTTAAAGATAACCGGACGGTAAAATCTATGCGACATATGATTAATAGATGTGTATAATTACCGGGATTGGGAGCGTAGCGATATACTAGCATTAACAACAAAAAAAAAGACCTCCATCCCTCTATCTCCTAAATTTCCAGCCCGAAGATCTTTTCCAAAAATGATCGGTATTTTATTTTTTTTTTTGCTTTTTATTCACCGATTTTCAAAAACTGCAAGGATTTTTGTCCTTGCCGTAGTAGTAACCTTGTGTAAAAATTTCGTCCAAATCCGAGCGGTACTATTCTATCCGTTACACAGACCGACAGAATGGCAGAGCGATAGACCGACCGACAGATAGAACATGTACATATACGTGTCATATAAAAAACGTAACATCTTATTTTCGAAATTATTCGCGATTCCAATACCTCATCGCCCAGTGGCGTAGAAAGTGAATGGTGTTATTTGACTGTTTTTTTGATAGTTAGGCCGTCGTAAAATATTTTTACTTGACGTTTCGCCAACACCAGTGGTTGGTATCTTCAGAAGATGCCAGTAAAAATATTTTATGACGGCCTCACTTCCCAAAAACTAATCAAATAACACTGGATGATAGCCGCGAAAGCCTTTCGCCTTTCAAGTTCAATGGTCATCTAAAAATGCAGTTTCTACAGCCTCCAATTGTGACATTTTTTTGTAAAAACTGCCACAAATATTTTAAAAAACGGCAAGTTGAATGATTTTTAAAGTTTAAGTTAGCAGTAGTTAATGTTCTAAAGCCTCTTAAATTTGGATTTATTATGATTATTTTTGGACGTTTTCATAAAAGTGTGTTTCTCACGACAAGTTCTTCAATCCGAATACCGTCTAAAGGTCTTACACGATTCAGTGCTGTGCTACATAAGCTTGTCCAGCGGCAAACAGTTGCGAGCCTAGATAAATGACTGCATGATCGACTGTACCAGATTGCATCTTGTGGACGGTCGAAGCCCAACTCAGGCTTAATGGCAACATTCGCAATGAACAAGGTACCTTAAAAAAGTATCTGCCTCCTTTGTGCTGTGTCGACTGCCCGAACCATCAAAGAGTGCATGCGCAGATCGCGTGCTAGCTCTTTCTCTCTTACTCCCCTACAGAGGATCTATAAAAGAATTTATCAATCCTGGCGGTCCTAATAAGAATAATGGAAAACTGTTATCAAATTATTGCATTGTCATCGGTCCTTGATACGTGTGCGAAGTTTCAAATTAATCAAACTTCTAGAAATTGGTGAAAATTATGCTAAAGTTTCCAGTACATACATACATAATAATAATAATAATAATAATAATAATAATAATAATAATAATAATAATAATAATTTTTATTGGAATGTTTATACATAAAAATATAAAAACGACAACATTCCAAAAGGAAAGAGGATTGGCAGGGCCATTTTTCACCTCCCCCTAAAAAGTTAACTTCATGAGCGTTTTTTAACATCAACAGAATGATTAGTATTCACCACAAATATTATGCACAACACAGTATATAATATGATATAGTCTGAGTGTTAATGGAGGATAGTGTAGCAAGCGTCATAAATTTAATTTGTGGATTCAAATCTTTGCAGCTGTAGTAGCACTTTTTCCATCTCATTTCTGAAGTTTTGGATGGAAGCTGCTTCAAAAAGTACTAAATGATCGTTTAGTAGATATGGTGCCGTGTAAGTAAAACATTTTTTGAATTTAGATGTTGTATGAACTGGAATATTGAAGTATTCATCGTTGCGTAAGGAAACTTTACGGAGTGAACATCTCTTCTCCAAAGCAATAAACAGATATCTGGGTAATTTATATTTTAAAACTTTATATAGTAGAGTTCCATACTGAAGTAATACACGATACTTGAATTTTAAAAGATTTTCTCTCACATAATATCCAGTAATATGTTCTTGTATATGTATATCTTTGAAACAGAATCTCATGCAGCAGTTTTGTAATACTTGAATTTTGTGCTTCATTTCTTCCGTCAGAAAATTATAATATACTGTAGCGCCATAGTCTAGGTGAGTGAGGATTAGTGCATTGGTAAGCCTTAATTTTATATCGCTGGTTAAAACATGTTTGTATCTCCAAAGTGACTTGTATTTACATTAGCATACTCGAAGTTTATTAATGACATGGTTCTCAAAACTTAAATTTGTGTCCAACAAAATGCCTAAATTCTTAGTCTCCTCTACAATTTTAACAGATGTATCACCTAAAACAATGGATGTACTCATCAATCCTTTAAATTTTGTAATATTTAACCTATAACCAATGCAGCAAGCTTTAGTTTTTGTGGGATTCAGTTTCAAACAATAATTTTTGGAATAGTTTGCAATCATTTCTAGATTTACATTTAACTCTTTAATCAATAAATTAACTTCATTTGGCTTGCAAGCTTTATACATTACATACAGAGTAACCGAGGCCACCTTCCAAAAGGCTGGAAAAACTTCAGCTTGGTTTCGGGAAAAACAATTATAGAAATTTCCATTGCTTCTGGTAGAGTTCGATCTTTACCCGACGCTTTTCCTATCTTAGTTTCTGCTGCCGCCTCCATTAACTCATCTGTCGTTACGGGACTGATACCATTGGATACCTTTTGAAAACTTCTCCTCGCTTTGGGAACTGATGTTCTATGATGCTCAATCTTTGTTCGCTTGAAAGCTTAAGAGGGAGTGAGTAGCATTTTATCTGCGTAATCACGATATGATATGACGAGCCCCGGATGTTGTTCTCAAGATCACTGTGTAATTTTTTTCAGTGCATCTTTTTGAGCTGGCTATAAGCTTTTTTCAGCTCCTTTCAAGCTGATTTGTATCGTTCCTGTATAGCTTACCATTCCTCTCTGCCAATCATTTGATTCGCTCGCCCTCTTGTGGGTATGTTCTTTTTTTCGCTTTGGATATAAACTATTCTATTGCTATGCTATTCTCAGTTACCTCCGTTAGGAGTGCCATTAAATCCTTGGAGTACGCAATATCTGCATGGCTTACGCATTTTTGTTTCTCCTCAAAAGCCTTGCCATCAAAAAGGAACCTTGTACCCTTAACTTCTTACTCGATGCCTCATGTATGTGCAACTCAAAGCAAATATGGTTATGATACCTCAGAGTTTCTCCAATTAGTACTACCAATTAGACATTTTGGCAGATACCCTAGGTGTGACATCGGTCACGTCAATTAATCACTGTCTCCTCTCTCAAACGTTGGGGCTTCACGTGTGTTGATGATGAGATCTCATTCTGCCAACTATTCTTCTATATATTCGCTCTATTACCGGTGAAGGTAAGTTCCAATATGTGGACTGTGCGCTAAGATCTCCAGCAAAAGGACCCCTCAATCACTATCTCAATGTATGCTTGGAATTTGAGTAGAAGTATATTAGGGGAGACATAGATTCCTAAGATCTTCCAAAACTTGAATAGGCATATCCATCGCCCTTTTCTAGGTATGATATTATATGTACATCACGAAAAACCATGTCACTTATTTCCGTCGTCCTGTCTGTCTGTCCGCTATTCCTTGACCCCTCTGTAACTTGGGAAGTACCTGTCGGATTTTGATGAAATTTTCACACAGCGTTACTACTATGCCAAGGATAAAAAACTTTGTAGTGTTGGGAAATCAGTTTAGTGGTGACGGAGTGCGAGGCGAAAAAGGGAAAAAATAAAAATCGGTCAAACTTTGTTTTCGACGTTTAAGAGGCTTCTAATCATTTTCTGAAATATTATTGTCGGGGTTGAAAGTTAGAGAAGGAGGGTTGTAGGGGGTAGGGGATTCTAAATGTCTTTGGTATCAGTCAAAAACGTTTTATAATTAGGAAGCTTCTGATACCGGTATCATCAGGAAAACTATATGATAATAGTTCGATGTATACTGTGCTCATAATTCGAAATGACTCGTTGGCGTTGCGTCTGCGGCACGATGCCGCTAGGCTGCATCATCGTGGAGGTCACTGCCAACTGTGGCAAGCGCAAACGGTTTTCGTGATTCTTAAATATACTCACCCATTTCGACTAACCTTTAATTTGTGTTACTCAGTATACGATGGTTTTCTGAATATTTATTTCGACAAGTAGATAGACTCAGTACTTATTTGCGCATTTACGAGGATATACAACAGACGCGGACTGACGAACCGACATAAATGAGAACATAAGGCTGAAGTTCGAATATTATCGCGAGTTAAATTCTTGCACGTTTAGGTAGTAGTACATTTTGAAAATTAATTCAGTCGGGGCGGTACTACGGACAAAAAATAAAAATCGCTGGAACATAGCATTACAACGTTTTAGAGATTCCTGCTCATTTTCAGACTGTTTGGAAGTGCTGAATATTGTAGTTTGCAAGCTGTATGCGGTAAATGGTTGTAACTTATTGTATGTTTGGTGGGAATGGAAGATCTATTATTAAGAAGCTGATATTTTCTCTACATCTGCTATCGAAACAGAAATATGATTTTATATAGTTTGTTATGTAGATGTCGAAGATTCGTCATACATAAGTATTGAAACCACATGACTCATCTCTTTAGTTCGAGACCTACAACGAAGGCGTAGGAACTATAGAGTCAATCTACTTGAAGCTATTTTTTGCTATTCATGTTCGTAGCTAACTTTGTCAGCGTTGGGTGTGCAATGCGAAGTCTACCCATTTGACGCCGAATATTTTTTATATTCTGAATAAACATTATAGATATGTATGTAAACTCATTATCATTTATCATTTAACCATAGCGAAGCATGCATCAATTTACAGACGCAGCTTAACATCTTAAAAGCTATGGCGTTTCTCCATCACATCGAATTTTATCCAGGAGCAAAACAGTTGAGCGCTTTTATATGAAAGATCAACAAAACTGACACGAATTCGTTTGAATTTCATTTCAGTAAATATTACATACATACTCGTATATATTCCAAACAATAATTTTAATTAAAACAAAACTGTATTAAATAACTCAATGCATATAGGTATAATAAAGTTTTTGTGGATGGAACTGTAATTTAAATAAATATTGAAACAAATATAATAGGAGATTTTACATTACGTTTTATATCCAGGAGTTTTGAAAAATAGGCAGATTGTAAATAGCAAGATTTAAATTTATAATAATGATCCTCATGTTAATTGGAACTGGGTAGTATATGTATATAAAATGTCGCTAAATAATAAGATACACAGTTTCGAAGTTGACTCTCGAAGTTCTCATTTCTCTACAACACAAGCTGCTTACGTAGTGTGGACATGAGAGCCTCGTTCTGAGGATGAGGTATGTGACTATATTCTATTCTTAATACAATATCTACAGGTCATTACATATTATTATTTCCCTATCTTATGCCATAATTATCTTGTGAGTTCTGTTCCATTATTTTGTTGTTGAATCGATGGAACAAACTTGTTCTGAGATTTTTGAAATTTTAGGTTCTATCGCCCACTGTCTGGAGGAGTATTCTTAATACTTTTCGTATGATTGTTTCACGGTGTGTACATATGACTAAAAACAACGTTATCAGTTTATCTTTTGGCAAAAAATGCGTTGCTTGTTGATCTTAATAGTACAGCTCTTAGAAAGTTGCATAAAAATATTCTACTCTTATGAATGAATTAAGGGGGTGATTATTTTTTTTATTACTTTCTCTCTTTTTCCGAGTAACTCTACTATTAAGGTGGTATTTTTCAGAGCTGTTAACTAGTTATATTTGAAGGAAATGCACATAAATGCTTTTTTTGACAAAAACAAATTGATAACATTGTTTTTTTAGTCATCTATATGAAACAATCAGATGAAAAGTATCTAGAATTCTAGTCCAAGCAGGCAGTTTGAAAAACCCAGTTATTTAGCTTCGCAATAGAATGTTAGAAACGTTTAGATTTCAGTTTATTGTACATTTCGGCCACCGCTGGCTGTGATGTTTTTCAAGTACAATTGACATCTGTGACAATATATTTTGTTTTGTATCTTCCAAGTGACATTTCGTTTCTTTCTATATTCTATATAGTGTGTTACTACAACAGTCTGATCGGTCTGAATGGTCCTGTACCATGCCGAAATTGCGCAAAACCATCAATGCAATTTTAAAATGGTAACGCGCATAAGCATCAGGACTACCTGTTAGGCACTCCTGCTGCCAAAATGACAAAGAGCATGATGTTATCTGTCGTTTTCTAATATACCAGTAACACCTAAAGTCCTCTGAAAACGCGAAAACCCACCTATGACATTACACCGGTTAATTGTTATGCAGCTTTCACAAGACAAACAACGTACATCTTTTCAGATTTTTTACACCGAAACAGCCGTGCAGCCAGAAACCTAAATGCCAGGGTACCGCGGCTGCTGTATGAAGCTCAAAGAAACTTTGTTAATCCAATGTTTTAACTGCCTTATGTTAGCAGAACTGGGTAAAGCATCCTCATCTAGATTGTTTCACATTCTCGATACTCAAGGACAAAAGAGTGGCCGTATTGGCCAGTTCTGCCTCTAAACAAATGGTCTAGCAATTTCCCATCAGATGCCGCTTTTGACGAGATGTGTCTCGGTGATTTGGGCTCCTACCAACCAAAATGAACGGCTCCTTGGTAGAACTCGGTCTTCCATCGGAACCGGGTGAGCGCTAGGACGCTTCTTGTTAGTCAAGGTACAGTACAGTATTTTGGAAGCATTAAACTGCACAACACTGTTGCGTCCCCAAGCAGTGATAACCTTCAGGTCTCTCGTCAGAGAAAAAGTCACTGCAAGGCTTATTTTTTTCAAGCCTAGAGTAAGGCTCAAAGCCTGCTTTTTGATTGATAGAGGGTATGCCGTAGCCGAAAAGCTTTTTTCTGGGTCCAAGTGGAAGAATAGATTTGTGTAGCTGAACCAAGTGATTTATGAAGTACTTCTTGATTTAATTTGGAAATTAAGGGCCCATTTCACACTATTCGTATAATTTTTTCCTAGTTTAAAAAACAGTTCAGAAGAAATCGACCATATTCATTAAACCCATTAATTCAAAAACGCCTTCTCATTGGTCGAATTTGTGTCATTGGCGCAATTTTTGTTTCCCGCGGGTCAATCATAAAATCTGGTTTTATTGACGTACTTTCTCGATAAATACGATGTTTTTTGAATTACTGAATTACTGAATATTAGGCGCATCTTTAACATAAGATACTTTTGTAATTATGAGAAACTACATATTGTATTAAGCAACTGTACTATCCTCCATTTCCTTTTATGGTGTTCGACAGTGTACTTTCAGCAGAATAGTGAATAGCCACTTTCCAGAAAACATGTTGACCATTTATCCAAGATTCGTTACCGTGCCTTCATTCCAATTTCCTCCACTCACACCTTGTTCGTTCGGTTCCGTACAGGTGATTACTATAACGGCTAAGTAGATACAAAAGGGCACAATCCCTTAACCACTCACACACGCTCCCGATTGATTGAGTCAGCTGATTAGATTCGGCAGGGCCATTCACAGAGTAATGTCTTCCTGTATAGTAAGTGATGTTCGAGTGGTACAATTTCCTGCGATAGTGGACAATAGGCTCGGGGTCAGTGGCGCCCTTTGGGAGTTTCGAAATGTCACCTGGAAAACACGAAACAAAATATATTGCACCAGATATCAATTGTACTTGAAAAACACCACAGCCAGTGGTGACCGAAATGTACAATAAAAAATCCGCCATTTTGATTTTACAAAATGTTAATACATAGTATCACTCGCACTGTTAGAACGAATCTAACACTACATAATACGTCGAAATCCATCAAGTCGTTTGGACTGTAGCTCGTAAAATATAATTTTTTGTTTATATGTATAGATACCCACCTGCGTCAAACATAGATGTCTTAAGGTGAGGCACTTATCGTAGCAAGCTGAAATTTTCAGGGTTTATTCTACTTGCATTAAAATGTTTTTACAATGAAATAAATAATGAATCACACTCTCAATTTTTTTACCGCCCGCCAAAGTTGAGGGATAGAAGAGATTTTTCACAAAAAAAGAATTTAAGATTTTTGGCGTTGATTTCTAATAAGCTCTGTTAAAAAGTGATATAACCATTTCTAAAACTGCCTATTTAGCTTATTTCAGAAAAAAATCACAGCCCTAAGCCTAATGGTTTAGTTGTAATTGCGATTGAAAGTTCATTATCCCGTTTTTTCGAAATTTCACAAAATTGCAAATATCTCCTGAACTATAAAAATTCGGACCAGACATATACGAGTTAATTCGATAGGTTTTGAGGCCCTCTATCACCTGACTACCGTTGATCCATTACTAACTTTACAGCCTGTATCTTCTTGAGGCACCTCTCTAATTTAAGAATGCCACTTCTACTGATGCGTGGGAACAAAGCAGCGTGTTAGTACCGGGTATATAAATACTTCAATCATTTTCAATGGCACTTCTATAGAAACATTCGAGCTGAAGCTAATGATTGGAGACAGAGCGCAAGCTGCTCGATTAGCCTTCAGGATTCTTTCTTTCATAAGGCCGTCCGTGCATACTGTTTTATTAAGATTGAGCCCAAGGTATCGTATTTGATCGAGGACGAGGGTTACGACTGTCGGCTCCTCAATCGCGCCAAATTGGATCTGATTAGAGTACGCTTATGCTCGTCTAAATACAATACACTCGGTTTACGGCTTATTCCAAGTAATCCCCCACCGATCATTAAGACATTGGAAATTTGTTATGATTAAGTATAGTATCTCCAAAGTACTGGCCACTGTTATTAAATTTTTCACTGTATTCCTCGTATGAGAAACTCCGCATCCATTGTTCATAGAATCGTATCGGAAATTTCGAAGCTGGCTGATGAGTGCCTTCCTGGAATATCGAATGATCGAGTCAAATGCCGAGGAAATGGAAAGGTAATGCTCGTAATAATGCTGCTCGAGCAGAATAAGGACGATATCAAAATGAAGAAGCTGCTCCCAGAAGTATAATGGAGTTTCATGAAGTATACGAACGTGCGAATAATGTGAATGAATTGTTCATGGCGGAGCTGGAACTTGTTGAAAAGTTTTTGATTTTCTGATTGGGATGGAGCATTAGGCAGTTAGCAATTAGTAGTTTTATAACAGATATAAGTTGATTATACCAAATTTGTTGAATACAAAGCTACAACACCCGTACCATATAATTCTCATGATCAATGTTTTCCTGCGAATTGAGCTAGTCTGGCTATGTTCGTCATAAAAGGTAGAAAGTGTAGCTGTGACGAAAAATGGAATACTACGAGGTTTGAATTCAACGAAGCTATCATTTTATTTCTCTCGTCAATTGGGATATTTTAGATTTTACATTGATGTAGTTATTATAGAGGGTGGCGCATCTAAAACGAAACAGACGCATTTACTGGCAGTTCAGTTTTTTGGAAATATGCTCAGACCTGTCGATATTGTTTACGAGGGGGACACAAGTTTGGCAAAAAATCACGCTAACACGTGCAGTCCCCTGGGCGGGGGTGACACCAACCCTAAAATCTTAAACGGAAAGGGGGGTCGAGTGATACCTCGTTTTAAAGGTCTTTCAATTCCCTTTATAATGGTGTAAAATACTTGAGCTTCAGTTCAGTAGTTTTCAAGATTTATTGATTTAAAGCTTAAAGTAGACTTTAATAGGTACATCAGATTAGTTTGTACTACTTTCAGAAGAAATTTGACTAAAGGAATTTACTTTATAAGTAAATGCTTTTCTTCACTACGCCCATGGTTTGTTTACCATTTTGTTGTTGAAAATAGCTATTTCAGCGTTTTTTTGTGGCAAAAAAAGTTATTTCTTGAAGAAAGATAAGGAAATATCTCGTACTTATTTTAAATAGGCATTTAGTACATAGTTTGCGATTGTTTTGATCAAACTTTTGATCGGCGATTACAATTTTGTGAAGATATGAGTGAACGAATTATAAACGATGCACATTTTCTATTCAACACTTGCTTTTTCGACGAATGTTCCTTTTTCTTAAATGGCGTAGTAAATCGTCATAACTGCCGATATTAGTCCGATTCTAATCCCAGAATTTATCATGAGGTTCATACACAGCAGCCACAAAAATTAAATGTTTGGGCTAGTATTTTTGGCGATCATTTAGTTGGCCCTTTTTGCTTACCTGGAAATTTGACCGGTGCAATGTATTTGGAATTACTGGAAGACGCCATAGATCCTGCATTATCAGCCATAATTGAAAATCAGAATGATCGGCGGTACATTGCGAAAAGGTTGATGTTCCAAAGGGATGGTGCCCCACCACGTTACGCATTACGTGTTCGACAATATTTCGATCAGACGTTTCCAGACCGATGGATTGGTAGAAGAGGTGCCATTGAATGGCCCCCAAGATCGCCAGATTTATCACCTTTGGATTTCTTTATGTGGGGTTATTTAAAAAGCAAAATCTATGCTACACAGCCAACATCATTAGAGGACCTGCGATAAAGAATTGTGAATGAGTGCCTTCAAATTACTCCTCAAATATTGCAAAATGTGCGGCAACGTTTTGAGCAAAACCTTTATTATTGCATGGAGAGTCATGGTGGCCATTTTCAACAATTACTTGCCTAACGGGTCAGTTCATTCTTTATTTTTAAATTACTTTCCTGCCAAATGTATTGATCTCCACTAATGATGATGTATAAGTATTAGTTAAGCTTTAAATCAATAAATCTTCAAAACTACTGAACTGAAGTACATTGCTTTTATATCATTATAAAGGGAATTGAAAGACCTTTAAAATAAGGTATCACTCGACTCCCCTTTCCATTTAAGATTTTGGGGGTGGTTTCACCCCCGCTTAGGGGCTGCACGTGCCAACGTGATTTTATGCCAAGCTTGTGTCCCCCTCGAAAACAAAATCGACGGGTCTGAGCGTTTTTCAAAAAAAACTGAGCTGCCAGTAAATGCATCTGTTTCGTTTTCGATGCGCCACGCTGTATATAGCTGTTACACACGACTTCGTCGCGTTAAATCGTTACAAACATACAACATTGTTTCTGAGTATTGCTAAAATTGCAATGTATTAGTGAAATGATGACATTTGGTTATTTTATTAATGGATCCACCTATAAACTGCGGTGGTAAAACCTCGGGGTGGAAAGCTAACAAATTAATAACATTACCAATTTTATGAAATTAGCATATTAAATTAAACAAAATTTTACATTGTAAATGCTACTTCCCTGCCAAATTTTTGGTTACACAATCCATTCTTGGTTCTTAGTATAAGTAAGCCGAATCTTATCTTGGCAATTTTTAGATATAAGAAAATTCCAAGCCATTGGTGGCATCGAATCACTTAATCCCAAAATCCGGTCTTTGCTGAAATGTCGTGTCCATAAGCTACCTCCCTGCCAAAATCCATGTTTGTACGTCAAACAGTTTCTGGGATTTCGTGATTAATGTATACCTTTCACTTTTATATATCTGTACCTTAGAGCGATGAGGGGTTAAGTCCATTTTTTTATAAATTCAGATTTTTGGCTCAAGCGCCATAGTCATATCTCCTTTTTGCAATCATAATTTGGTTTAAGTCCTAACAAAAAGGATAACTGAGTTTTTGGAATCATAAAAAGTTAAGTCTCAATATCACTGCGAGCTACAATAGTTTAAACGACCTTGAACCATTGTGCTATTAAATAATGAAGAGTTAAGTCATCTGATCCATTGCTTCTGCCGAGCGGTTTGGACATAACCTGCATACGCACTTTGACTCATACTGATTCAGCGGCGATACGATTCCTGGAATACTATTTGTACGAGGTTTTAAATTACCAAAAATAATATAACAATGACCGATAGACCGTCCAGAATGCTTCGAATGGCTCTAGGTCAAATTCCAACGACTTCGGAATAGAATAATACCGGAAAATCGAAATCGAGGGAATACAAGCAGGCCAAAACATTACTTATTGTAATGTATGGTCAAAAATCAAGCTTACATGTCTTCAAGGATGTCTGGAATCGAACAATTTCAATGATTAGGGATTCAGATTTTAGATGCAGGATTTCTAGTATTTCCAAAAAGATCTATCAAAATATTATTTCAAACTTTTGGATGTGCAGTTTGTATTAATTTGAGTGAAAATTTAGTGCCACAGTTTAAATACATCTAACGATTATGATATTAACTCCGAAAAATCATACCTGTATTTTTAGATGATGAAACATACTATGGTAATAATATTGAACAATATTGAATTATGGATGGTGAAGAAGTAACGAGACTGCTGTGCTACAATATTAAGGAATGACGTAGAACTGCAAGATAATTTAGTCCTTTTAGGTGAACCTCCAAGTACCTTAGCTATGATAAATTCAATAGAAAAAGGTAATATCTGTTTTTTTTTAATAGCAATATTCAAGTTTATAATATCTAAGTAAATCTTGGTCTAATTGCAGACAAAATTTGGACATTTTTTGCCAGGGGCTCGGTGCATAGGACGTCTAGGTGAATATTAATAATCTTTGGTATAAAGATATTGAAAATGTTTTCACTTATGTTGTACTTAGTCATTGCCAAGTGTTTATTTTTGGATGAATGAATAGTTGATCTTTCAGTTGAGAGTCATAAGGAATATTTAGATTTAAACTTTATATGCAACTTTGTTTACTCATCTCTTATACACCTTTCCTACATCATGCTCAACTTCTATTCACCCACCAATAATAAATGTAAGGTTGAACGATTTGATAGAACAGAGCCTTTAGGAGTAAATAACGGATAATCTCGATATTTGTCCAGGACAGTAAGGTAACTCATTTATTTTTATTTTCTTCAAGCCATATTTCTGGTATGTACTTTTATACTGCAATTTTTAACACCAGAATGCATTGGTAGCCCGTATACCATGCCTAATCTATTTTAGAACCTTGCAGCACTTAATCTTTCCGTAGACCACATTGCATACTACCGCCGGCTAAAGATTTACGAAATATGTGACTTACAAGGATCTATGTCTAAATCACTCGCAAACTCTTTGCCTCCAAACCATCACACTAGTTCTATTTTGATTCAGCAATAGAACTTTTGTTCACTTATGTCTGCAATTATAAGATCATCATCAATTCTAAGTAAGCATTGCTTTGGTTTACAGACAATAATATCCAGGAGGTATCGATTACTGTCGGGATATTGCCGATATCCCTATTGTAATTCTTGAAAATCCCTTCGATTCTACAAATATCCCTTCAGATTGTATCAATAAACAAGACTTGGAAGGCATTACTTTTGATAAAGGTACTGATACTGTTTATCAAGAAAATCTGATACCCACCTTATTACGAATTAAGTACCAAAAGCGAATGGAGAAAAACGAAATAGATGAGTCGTCTGACCTTAGTGATACTGTACATGATCCGAATTATGAAAATGAAGATTCTATGCCTGAATCAGATGATAGTGAGGTCAATCAGAGCGAAGACGCTAAGGAAGCATTGAGCGAAAAGGAAAATCATAATACGAGTAAAGACATGGAAAAGGAAAACGGGTAAGGAATGAATCATAATGGGCAGCAAACAAAAGAAAAAGGGCTCGGACTGCTGATTAAGAATGTACGTCAAACAGAAAAACTAAAATCCGTGCTCCAAACTTAAAGCTAGTTGTAATGAAACCTGTAAGTTAAAATGTCATGAGGTTTTCTCAAATGGAGAAGAAAATATTCTACAGTCTTTTCGGAATGAGGATGTCGATTACGATAGGAAAAGACAATTTGTGGCTTCCTGTACTGAGGAGGAGGAAAAAGAAGTGTCTCTTACATTTATTTCTTAACCAGCAATGGTTCAAAGAAAAGGGTATGCAAAAGATATTTTTTAAATACTTTAGACATATCACAAAATTTCGTGGATCACGCTCTGCGTAAGACTTTACCTGGAGGTATTATTAAAGGTGATTTAAGAAAAGGTCACATACCACAAAATAAAATACCAGATGAAATAAGTCAGGGTATAAGAGACCACATAAATAAATTCCCTTTCTATGAATCGCACTATAGTAGAGAGAAATCAACCCGAAAGTATTTAGAATGTGACTTGAATATAACCAGAATGTATCAGCTCTATTATGGCGAAGCACTTGCATCTAATACTTTGCCTGAACATATTGGCAAGCTGTGGCTTTATCGCGATATATTTAACACAAAATTTAATTTGTCTTCTTAGATGCCCTCAAATTATATTTGCGATAAGTGCGATTCATTTACTATAAAATGAAAAGATCACACAGATCTCATTCATCGTCAAGTTTTGCAAAGTGATTACGATAAACATATCGAGGACGCTCAATTTAGATACAGGATGGAGGCTGCTGACAAAGAAAGTGCGAAAAATGCCAAAAAAAGTGATCATGATTGATCTGGAAAAATGTTTGGCAACTCCTTTATTGAAAAATTCCCAGAGCTTTGATTATCTCAAGCTGTGGACCTTCAATCTTAGCATTCATGACTCAACAGTAAATAAAACATTTTGTATGATGTGGGATGAGACGGTGGCAGGACGAGGTGGGAACGAAGTTGCATCTGCAGTTTTAACATGGTTAGAAGTTTCAAATTTGGATCCACAGGTAGAAGAATTAACAATTTGGTCAGACAACTGCCCATCTCAAAATAGAAATTTGATGATGGTTCTGTGCTACTTCCACATTTTCAATATATGCCCCAATTTACGTATTGTAAATCATGAATATTTACTTAGGGGACACACGCACCTTGAGGCTGATACTGATCATGCATTAGTTGAGAAGCAAATCAAGAAAAGTCCAGCTTTTCAAATAGCCACCCCATGGGACTGGCAACAACTTGTCAGAATAACATCTCCAAAATTCACAGTTATTGACATGAGCCTTAAAGATTTTTTAAACTTTACGAGCTTGTTCAGTGACAAAAATTCAGCTTTCATCAGATGTAGAAAATCTGAAAGCGGCGATCTTTTACGTATTTCTGAAGCTGTGCGTTTTCAAGTAAAAAGTGCCAAGCCTGGACATCTATTTTTCAAAACAAAATTTACTCAGGCTGAGTTCGAGGAGGTGAATTTTAATCGGAGACATAGCCAAAATGCTTGTAATCTAATACTGCCACCCATAAGAGAGTGACCGAAAGCTATCTCCACAAAAAAATATAATCATTTAATAAGCCTGCTTGAGTGGGTACCCTCAAGATTCCATCAGTTTTACAAAGACTTTAAGCACAGTGAAAATGCCAGGGATAAAGATGAAGCTTAAGTCCAGTGTGAATATGTCACAAATGTATAAGTACAATTAAGTCCTATGATCTCATAATGTCTCGAAGTTAAGTCCATTATTATTGTGGATTTTGTAAAAATCAATAAACTATTGCTAGGCAGCAGCGGTGGCCGCAGTAGTAGACTCTCCGGTCTCCTGATCAGTCGCCGTGCGCTGTGCGGGTTCGAGTCCCGTCCCAGGAGAAACTTTTCTCTTGGCTATGGATGCTTTGATTGTCCGTAGGTGGTAGACGGTCTCTAACTGTCGAACGCGGAGGTACCACCCGGCGGATCTCGTAGGCGGAGCCAGAATGTGTGCATGTTGCATGCACACGTGTTCCCTCGCCAGAGTCCGTGTGGCGTTCCCCCTTTCCCATGTATCCCCCTATAGCCCCACGGTACCCAATGGGTGCTTAGGCCTTAGGGCTTCGTGGAAGTTGGAGTATAAAAAAAAAACGGTATTTTATTTATCTACTATAATGCTGATAGTATATTTCCCGTAGCCGTATGGATGATATGATACAATGAATGTCTTGTCGATCTTCAGGCGGTCATACTGGAAAATCATGTTTTCGGATTTAACTCCTGTTCGCTCTCAGGTAAATAAGGGCAAATATATATATATATATATATATATATATATATATATTTGCCCTTAGCTCCCTTAACACGGCTTTTTGAGCCATCTCGCAATATTAGTTCTCAGCTAACACAACCTGTCCATAAGCTACCCCTCTGTCAAATTTCATGCCCATAGGTCAAAAAGTGTTTGAAATAATTTCTATAAACTTGAAACATTAATGTTCTCCATAGAAATATTTAACCCCCTCCTTCCCCATCTTGAGTATACAATCTCTGAAACTCTTTATTAATGTGCAACGTGCCAAAATCACGTAACCTTTTTTACGATTTTGATTATTAACCAGTAATTTGAATTTCTCTTTATTAATGGTGGTGTGACGATTCCTAGGCCAAACCCTTTTTAATGACTTTCTTTTGGCAAATTTCATAGATTATTGATTGTATACTTTCACACGTATTATATCTTTCTTTCTTAGCGACTCAGTATTTCGTTCAAATCTTTTGGACACTAATGTTATGATATTTTATTAACGACTATCACAGGAATTTTCATAAAATATTGCAAAACATTGTGGTTATTTGGTTTCCAATGGAACTTATCTTCTTCAAGGCCACTCATTTAACCTTCTTTTAAAAAGTTGGGTGTTCGGCGTCACTTTATTAACTAATATTAACTTTCTGGGATATTAGGCCCCAAAGACCAGTTTATGGAGTAGCACCTTCTTATTTTGTACCTTACGTTTAGTTGTTTTGGTTTGGGTGCTACCTCCTCCATTTTTTACGGGATTTTAACATTTAGCGTGGGAAGGCATTGCGGATAACCACCATTCACATTCTTCCAGATTTGCTTTGTAGCTGCCTTGTAGCTGTTTTGGAGCCGATTTTGCTGGAAGCCACCCCTTCCCTTGAAAAAATGGCCCTATAGGCTGGGCTTAGGAATTTGTCGGTGGCACGAAAACTGCCAGTGCTAAACGTCCATCACGTGTCCACACTTTACATCATCGGAGCTTTACCATCCGAACAACCTGGCTTAGATAAGTAAATCGCTACCATGTTGAGTTTAAATTGTTAGATTTTTCTATATATCTATTCCTACTGTTAAGTGGTGGTTTAGGTTATGCAATGTACTGAATAATATTATCCTTTGTCCTGGAGGGATTAGTTGATTACTCTTGTCTTTCCTTGTCACATTCATCCAACTATTTAAAGGATCATAGGAGTTTGTCGATTGATAACTCCCTTTGTTCAGTATAATTATTGAATTACGTTGTCTTATCTTACCTTGTCTTATTTTACGTTCTGACCTGTAGAAAGAGAGGACAAATTGTTGGGTTTGGGCAGATAGCTTGGCGGAAAACTTGATGTCTGCACATATCAACAAGTGGAAAAAGAACCCTGATGTGAACAGGTAAAATATCATTCTAATTAAATATTCCTACGTGGACCTAGAAAGTATCAGAGAGTAATTCGCTCCGCCCACCAGATTTATCCCAAAATCACTTTTATTTTTCTCTTACTTTATTCGAGATGAGATTCCAAAATAAATAGTTAGTTCCACATTTGCTCGTTATGAGCGCTGTGAGCGTTACCAAAAGCGTCATCTTTGGAGGAATGAATAAACGACACGACACGCTCAGTGACCATGCTGCAAGCTGCAAGTCAGTTCTCCGGCATGCTTTGTCTGTTGCAGAATACCGAGAGTCTGTAGAGTATATCAATAAGAAGATGTTACAGAAAATTTAAAATTGTTTGAGTAGCGAGATTGCATCTGGATGATTGTATGGTGCCTGTCTGTATTGGTCTATATGTGTATAAAATCAGTGTGATATTTGTTATGAGAGAAAATTATTTCTGTTTGTATATGTTAAGTATATCTATTAGCTGTACCAGACGGGTTATTTGTGTTAAGCTTTCCGAACAAAAAAAATTACAATTTTCTCTGGACTTTTTGCGTTTTCAAACACTTTGAGAAGCATTCCGGGAAATCACAACCGTGCCCGCGTTAATTGTAATTAAGCCACACATAGAAAAATAACGCATCATTCACAAAACATTTCATTTTCTAGTTGATATCACAAAATACATTTCTATGAGATTTAGATGAGTGGAAACAAGAAGTAATGTACCTTTTAGTATGTATGTAACCTTTTCACGTTTCATAAATATTCCAGTCTGTAGGTTATTGTCTCGTCTGTCTCATTGTAATACCTATACATCACTAACGAGACAGTTTCTTTTTTATCTTTCTCATTTTTTAAATTCAGCAAGTGCGTATGTAATTTCCAGGATGAAGCATAAATCTCAAGTAAGTGTATTTGAGACAAGAAAGTAAGAGAATTATCATCAATACAGATTATTGCCACACAAATCCTCACTATGCACCTATGCACTGACCTTTCCTTCCAGCTAGAGTATACAACTTACAGCTTAGACCTCGAATAATACCATCTCTGAAGCAGATCCTACGTCATATCAGAACTAAACATTGGTGGCTAAAGCAACATGATGTTTAGGCAACACATACAGCTACAAAACGAGCACATCAAGTGATCGTCAGCTAGTTTTAAGTTAAAATCTTGTAGAAAAACCCACATCATGTCATAGAAAATCAATATAATGTCAAAAAACCGACATAATGTCACTTTTCAAGATACGTAATACCCCTGCCCATAGCGGCGAAGATTTATGGTTACAAAATAGAACCAAAATCATTCAAACTTCGTTTTTTGACGTTTCTGAGGTTCCTTCACGTTTTTGAAATCTTATTGATGGCTAAAAAATTGGGGATAGCTGCACTGAAAAAAAAAAGTTTTATCAAACCAAATAGAAATTTAAACAGGCCAAAATCAGGCAAAAATATAGTTAACTATGTGACGTTTAACAAGTTTAATTAGTCTAATCAAACTCCGATTCCTAAAACAGTTAGTATATTTATTAAACAGTTTACTTAGATTGAGTACACCAATTTGTTAAAAACTAATTAACTATTAAAAAATTACCTGCTTCAAGTAAAACAATTTAATTATATTTGTTAAACTTATACTGATGTTTATGAATCAAAATAAAAACTTCCGCTAGCATAGCGGCCATCCGCGGCAGGCTTATACTATATTTTGTTTGCGCTCTACGCGGGTATCGAAAATATATATCGTTTTAAGTCTTGAAGGGAATTGTACCGAGGAATATACACACAATGAAGCACAGTGGCACATCAACTATGTTATCTCGGCATGGTACTGTTTCTGTGACAAAAAATGCGTCTAGTAGGCTGAGCCTGCACTTCCTACTCATCAGTTCATAAAAGAGTAAGTTCAGCACAAGTTGAACCCTCTGAGACAGAAATTAGTTATGAACATGAATAATACAAGAATTAAACGGATCAAGTCAGTCAAACAGGCCCATTAAAATAGTCCATAGACATTCTTTCTCCTACCGTCCATCTGGAAATAGTTGAACCTTCTGGCAGCGCCCACCGAAGCTTCGCCGCAGTACGAGCAGAACAATCAAGCAAACCGTTACGCCACGTAACGAGCCCAGATAACAGAAGGAGACGCGCATCGAAAACATTCCCCTATCATTCTAAGTTTCACAGACAAACGTACGGGGACACATATGATATGTGATATATGTCTAGTAGGTGTGTAGAATTACAGCGCTAGAAGAGCTAAACTAACGTCAAAAATTGAGATATACTCTCACCCACCCCACTACAAACCACACTGAGAAAACGCGTCAATTAAACAGTTTTTCCGGAAAATGTTCATTACCGAAATACATTTTTTAATTATACTAAGAAACTAAATTATTCGGACTAATCAAACGGAATTTTCTGGAAGCAGTTTAATTGGAAATAGCAAACCGGTTTACTTTATGTAGAAATGGTAGATTTGAGACAATTAAACATTTTATTAAAAAAACTTTAATTGAATCGCGGAGTCGGCAGGACTCGGCCCTTAGTACGTGGATCATCAGGAGTATGTGACAGGTGCAGTCCCGGTGACACGCTCCGAAGTCGTCAGTTTCATTTGTCATTTTCGCGAGGAGCTCAATATTCGAATGTTGCCGTTGTTGGTGTAGAAGTTGTGAAGTGGATCAGTTATGGTGATCAAGTGGGATACTCGAGCCACAGCCGATGTCAACTACGAGCCGTGATGAAAGAAAGACAACACCGTGCTCTGACGGGATGGTAGAGCTACTTGTGATATGCTGCGTCTGACGTCCAAGAACCGCAATTTTGGAGAATAAGTTTACAGTATGATTCGATACAAATAGTCTGAATATGAAATAGCTTTAAATTTTTTGAGAATACCAAATAATCATGATACATCTAAGCTGCTAACGAAGTTAACCTAATGTACATTTTGTCCATCAAATGAATTTGGATACAGTGTCTTATAATTTATAATAATTTATTTTATATATATATATATATTTATTTATTTATAATAATATAATAATTTAACATGCTGAATAATATCACTATTGTCAAAATCAGGATATACAAAAGTTTTGTCCAGGTTCTTTAAATTAATCCAATTATTTAAAAATATGCACAATATCATAAGTTTAAAATATGCTCTTTTCTAGATTATGTGGATTTAGAATAGAATACTTTTCTGATGAATTTCCTGCTCATTTCCTGAACATTACTTTATTAATTCGGTGATGATCAGTACCAACCCAAATCCACATTTTTTAACTAAGTTTATTATATGTTCAACCAAAGGTGTCATTTCATCACCTGTTATATTTAATAATAATAATAATAATAATAATAATAATAATAATAATAATAATAATAATAATAATAATAAATGGGTCTGGCCGGTAAGGGGACTGCCGCCAGCAGTTTCAAACCCGCTACCGTAACGACGTAGACGGTACAGCCAGCAGCGCAACGTCTGGCCTTAACCCAACAGTTAAGCTACTGATATTAACACCGAAGGATAGTCAGTACGGCCAGCACGCCTTCCATTTATCCATGCGTGGTTTTTGTCTCTCTTCCGCGCCTGAGTTTCAACATTTTTAGGTAAACAATTACACCTACTTATAAAAAGAGAACAAAATTACCCAGAAATGGAGAAGGAACAAAATGAAGCCTCGGAATGTAACGACGTAATCGGGACTCGTCGCTATGCGACGAGGTCCGCGTCCGGCAGGGAGCGTAGGGGAAGGTCGCACCCGGTCGTCATCCAGCGAAATCCCCCCAACATCACCACATATACAAATACTTCACTGAATGACCTAACACAACACCACCAAGCGGTCAATGCTGGTAATAATGTTGCTGTGGACGCATCGCCCCAGCCCATGTTACCAGCCCATAGTAGACGGCAGAGAACCACTTGGACGACAGAAATGAATGAGTACGTGGTTCGCTGCTACTATAGAATTACCAAATTGCAAACTTCACAGGAACCTTATGGTGCTGAATTGCATAAATTAGTGACAGAAAAATTTCCCCAGTTAAGACAAAAGACACTGCAGAACATCCTAGACCAGCGCAGATCTATATTTGTGAACAGCAGATTGCCAGCGGAGAGAATAGATACAATTAGGCATGAAGTAGCAACCGAATTGGGCATGGTAAATGATGCACAGCAGAGTCAAGAGCAAGCAAATGACGCTCAGACTGAAACGCCAAGCTATTCGCCATCAGTGCTGGAGGAGGAATATAGAGCCATCATAATGAGCTATGACGGTATAGATCCGACAAAAAAGCCTCGGCTACCCAAACTATTTTGCAACCCAACGGCAGCTAAAAACCTACGTGAAATGAACAGAATTATCGCTGCTGATATTAGCGACCAAACAGATTTTAAGGACCTACACGCCATGATCTATGCTGGGGCGTTCGCGGTTCTAAAGCTAAACGGTCAGAGACCTACAGATGTTACAAGTCGGAACGGAACTAAAAGGCAGCCAGCTTGGGAAAGGAGGCTAAGCAAGAACATAGATAATATCAGGAGCGATATAGCTATCCTAACGCAGTACCAAAAACCGACATACAGCCAAAGAGTGAAAAAGAAAGGGGACACAATAATGCGACGATATACATCTGAAGAAAACCCAACCATAGTCGAAGTTTTGGACCTTCTAAAGCAGAGACTATTAGCCTTATCTCAAAGAGTGAAGAGATATAAGAAGAGCAGCCAACGTCGTAAACAAAACATCCTATTTCATAGAAATCAGAGAGCATTTTATAAATCTGTGGGCAAAGAATCAGATCGTACACTACAAGGAAAAACATCATTTCCTAACACAGAAGACATAAGACACTTCTGGAGCGGTATATGGAGCAACCCCAGAGAACACAGAACAGCGCATTGGTATCAGCAAGAGAAGGCTAGAACTTCCATACAAGCAATGCTGTCTTGGACCATAACTAAGGATGATGTAGTGAAAGCAATAGGTAGGACTTCCAATTGGAGAGCTCCAGGGCCAGATGGTGTTCACAATTACTGGATAAAGGCATTTACTTCCACCCACCAACAACTTGCGAAATGCTACTCAACATTCCTCGAGAGGCCGGAAACTATCCCAGAATTTCTAACAACAGGAGTTACATACCTGATCCCAAAAACTGAACAATATACTGCTGATCCCGCAAAATACAGGCCAATTACTTGCCTTTCTACAGCGTATAAACTCCTTACTGCTATATTGGCTGACAAAGTACATAATCATTTGGAACGTAACAACTTATTGGATGAGGAACAGAAGGGATGTCGGAAGGGCTCAAGAGGATGTAAAGAACAACTGATAATCGATGAAATAATAACGGGTAGTGCCAGAAAAAAGAAGTCGCCCTTGTTCACTGCATACATCGATTATCAGAAAGCATTTGATAGTATTCCACATTCATGGTTAACGGAAGTGCTACACCTTTATGGCATAGAAAACCATATCGTGAAACTATTGACCTATGCAATGTCCAAATGGAAAACGCGTCTCTGTCTTAACACCCCAGACTCGCAGATAGATGCTGGAGAAGTCAGTATAAAACGAGGGATCTTTCAGGGCGACTCTCTAAGCCCGCTATGGTTTTGCCTAGCTTTACGCCCACTAACATCGCTGTTAAACAGTCAAGAAAAAGGCGTAAAGATTGCCGAGGATGGTACACAACTATCTCATCTTTGGTATATGGATGATCTGAAATTATTTGCAGAGAAGAAGGATCACCTACATGCGCTGTTGGATTGTGTGAGCAGATTTAGCAAAGATGTGCAAATGACGTTTGGTTTAGATAAATGCCGCATAAGTTGCATGACTAAAGGTAAGTGGACAGAGCATGAAGGGTATAAAGTAAGAGGGTCGCAAGGAGAGATCATCAATATGCAAAGGGATGAACGCTACAAATACTTAGGCTACCTCCAGGCACCAGACATAGACCAAAAAACGTCGAAGCAAAGATCTACCGACGAATACTTGAGAAGATTAAGGATCATTCTTAAATCAGAATTGTCTGCTATAAATACGTCTGTTGCAGTGAACGCCTACGCAGCGTCAACGCTTACCTACACCTTCGGTATACTCAAATGGACTGATACTGAGCTGAAAGCCCTAGATATAAGTACCAGGAAAGAATTCCGTCGGTATAGGGCGCATCATCCTAAAAGTGCAATAGAGCGCTTCCACTTAGCACGGCGCGAAGGAGGAAGAGGAATCCCCAGTATGGTGTCCAGACATTACCAGCAAATTGATAATCTAAGGACATACTTCTTGGAAAAGGCGAGTAGTAGCAGAATACATCAGGCACTAGCCAACAGAGATAAGGGCATTACCCCACTGAACCTAGCCAACCTAGCTCTCAATCCATCCGCGATGGTGTCATCACCCCCCGAACTGATCGAGAAGTGGAAATCCAAGCCACTACATGGACGCTATAGAACGCGAATTGAAGACCAAGCAGTAGACACCAAAGCATCCCAAGAGTGGGTGCGTTCCAGTAATCTGTTCGTGGAGACAGAGGGGTTTGTGATGGCTATTCAAGACCAAGTGCTGCCTACGAAAGTCTACAGAAAGCGAATAATGGGAGAAAATATAGACAATATCAAATGTAGAATCTGTGGAGGTAAAGACGAGAACCTAGACCACATTATCGCAAGCTGTTCCACACTCGCCCCAAAACAGTATCTAGAAAGACATAACGACGTGGCAAAAATAATCTACTTGGAACTGGTCAAGCGCTATCTCAATGAAGGACCTACTGAGCCATACTATCGCTACACGCCCCTAGCAGTTAAAGAGACTGGGTCACACAAAATGTATTGGAACAGGAAAATAATCACAGACCGCACAATACCAAACAACATCCCTGACATAGTGCTAACGTTAAAAGAGCAAAAGATAACATACATTATAGATATCGCGGTTCCGCTCCCTGTCAACCTTCAAAGTACCTACTCAGAAAAAATCAACAAGTATCTACCACTGTCAGAAGAAATAAAGCGGATGTGGGGAATGAATACAGTTACGATTGTACCGATAGTTATTGGCGCAACAGGTGAGGTCCTTAAGAAGTTACACACAAGTCTTGAAAAGTTAGACCTTGACCAACATGTTTACAAAAAAATTCAGAAAGCCGCTTTACTGGGGACATGCAGAACAGTCCGTAGGGTCCTGGCAGGCGAAAACTCGACATTGTAACCTGCAAAATTGGTATAGGCCTTCAAAATGCTTACATCCTCTGGTGCAAACCTGGATTAAGCATATCAAACCCTCTCAGAGGAGATGATTGAATGAACAAATAATAATAATAATAATAATAATAATAATAATAATAATAATAATAATAATAATAAATGACTGTATTGAATAAAACAAATAATCTTTTTACAAAGGTAATTTAGAGAAAAAAAAATACAGAATACATTGCCTAATATTGGCGCAAGTCTAGCTTAAAGCTACTCTACTGAACCAAAATAAGACGCGGTGAGAGGAACGAATCGGAACGAAAACGGCCGGTAAAGTCGAAAAATCGGTGTTTTTTCGCGCCGTCGAGACGTTTACCCATCAGCCGCGTCGCCGTTTATCGAAATATCGACTCGAGATCGGTTTCGTTCGATAGCTAAACGAAGAGAGACGGGTCTGAGCTTGAATCTGTTTGGTTCCGCGTCTCGGTTTTTTTTCTAGAAATGTTCGAAAAAAAAGCGACAAAAATGACGAATCGCCCGGGAAACTCCGATATCTCCCTTACGCCGAAGAGAATAGGAATTTCGCGCGCCGCGTTTCGTACATCTCGGCGAGCGCTACAAATTACGCGGAGAGACGTTTTTTCGTTTGCGGTACCCGTTTCGAATAAACGAACCTCGAATGTCGTCAAGAACGACATTTTTGCGTATAAAGCGCGCTGCTTCGCCGTCCATCAGCCATCTACCCCGACGATAACAAAGATACGGACCTGGCGACTTTTGCACGAGAAAGCCCATACTTCGGATTCTCAAGTAATACTATTTTCATCGTCATTATTCGTTTACGTTGAAAAGTTTCGATTTTTTAAAAATTCCTCGACAATACGCTACATTTCGACGCGTGAAAATGTCACTTTGTCATCCGGCTCTGTCCTCGCTTATTACTACCGTACGTGAGCGAGTAAAAATTATACAGCTCCTGATTAAACCGACATACTACACGTTACCCGATCGCATTTTTTAAACTCGGCAGATTACAAAATTCAAAGATATGCAGATATTTTCAGTTTGAAATTTCAATTTTGATTTTCGCTCCAGATTCGCGATGCCTGTTAGGCGGGGTATTGTAGGTACGATCGTATTACGAAAGCGAGCGCGTGCGAGCGAAACGTCCGAAACGTGCTATTTTCGGCTTTATGTCGGTCGCTTCATCGAATATAGGATCACGCCGAATACCATTGTCCTTTTTTACGCGTGAAATTAAACATTTTCGAAAAGATTCAAAATTACTATATTCCATAGTCTAAACGGACCGGACTATAGCCATTAAAATAATATGAATCTAGTAGTTTTTTATGTTTACAGATTGCGATGTTTACCGCCAGAGGGTGCAATTATTTTTTGACGTTCATCAGTTTATTGAAATCATCATCGGTTTATAAATACGATAAAAATATGATTGTAAGCCCCTATTCATGTTATAATTTTACAAACTCATATTATGAATTCATCCACAATATCGCATACAGCTTTTTCTAACCGATTGATATTAAGCGTATGTCTGATTGCATCCCCTCCTCTTTCTAACCTACAACGTATGAATGTAAACATTATCGAAATCTTAATAATGAGGCTCCCGTTAATAAGGATTAATTAGAAGCTTAGAACAAGCAATCGCAACTACAAATAGTGAAAATGTTGTGAAGTGTTTACAGTGTATGTATTTCTATGGCAAACGTAAGTAGTCAATCACGTTTCATTTGAATTTATTACTTGTTGATTAATGCAAAACTTGAGCCATGCTCTCTGTTGTCTAAACAATCATTCGGAATACTATGTAATAGAAGTATTATCTCACCTGAGTAGTACCTATAAATGGAAAATAAGTAAACAAACTTGTCAGAATTAGAAGATCTGATTAGGTTCAACAGTAGGGCACAGTCTTTAACTACACTTGAGAGTAATCATTCAAATTTCTCTACAAGTGATGAAAATTGTTGATTACTTTCATGTTTTGAATGCAAATGGAATCATAGCTCACTTTTACATAGGCATTTGTGTTAGGTGTTAGATTATGTCAGTGCACTGTTTGTTGTTTGTGACTACTTCTATGAAGTTCAGTGAGAGTTCAGTCTTGACCCTCAGTTCAATCTATCTAAATATGCTGACCTATTAGCTGACTAACGGTGCCACATTATTTTAGAGTTTGCTATTAGATAGGAGGATCTATCCCTTGGAAGGAACATGCAAAGCGCTGTAAAATAACATTGATGATCATATCTTCTACCAAACTTTTAAAAGAATTATTAAGTCTTTCACTGCCTAAAGAGCAATTCATACCCACTATGAACAATGTTTACAATATCTTAGATTACACACAACGAATTAGCAATGTGATTTCCAAGACTTGTCAAAACAGCAGATACCATTACTTGTCAAAAAACTATAGCGCTTGATGATTTCAAATTTCTATTCTATTTTTAAAGATGTTATTATTATATGTCTAATTTCAACGATACTCACATCTGTCCTATTTCTAAGACTGGTCTTAATCATAGATTACAAAAAAACTCATTATTGAATCAGAGGAAACAGATTACAAAATTTGATTTTCAAGCGATACTATGACTTGTCCAACAACTATAGCACTTAATAATTTCAAGCTTCTGGCCTAATTTTTTAAGATGTTATTATTATATGTCATGTTTCTAATTGATTGATCATAATCATACAATATTAAAAAAATAGAGGACATTTTATTTTAAAGCGATAGCACATTTTTCTCCAGATCATAAAGCGAGCATTGTTCATCTGCTTCTGTTGAATTTTTCCCAAACGAAGAACTGTACCACCAACAAAATCATAAAGATTGTAGAAACCTTGTAGGAGTACAACTTGATGACATAGTTTTGCAAAAAACAGGGATTACAGGGTGACTCTGCGCATTCAATGAAACATAAATAAATTGTAGAACCCAAAACGAAGAACTGTGCCACCAACCATCTCATATATATTATAAAGACCTCATAGGAGTACATCCTAGGGGTATAATTTTGCAAAATACTCAGGGAAGTACAGGGTGATTCTGCGCATACAGTGGTTAACTCCTCAAAAAAAAACAAAAACCCGCAGAACCCAAACGAAGAATTGGGCTGTCAACAAACTTATACATGTTCCACAGACCTCATAGAAGCAGATATTTCTAGTATAGCTTTTCAAAAAATCAGGGGACTACAGGGTGATTTTGCAGATAAAAGGCTTCACTGCTTATAACGTAAAAAATCGCATAACCCAAACGAAGAAATATACCACTAACAAACTCATGAAGATTGTAAAAGCCTTGTAGGAGTACAACTTGATTTGAATTTTATATGATTTACAAATGTCAGTGACCATTTGATATTTACATTTAAAGTATTGAACAAATAACAAAACACGGTAAAAACTAAGACAGCAAAAATGTTTCAATCCTAGAATTAAAATCTCTTCTTTCTAGCTTTGACAGCTCAAACTCAGACATAACTTCATCAAAATTTATATTTTGTATTGCCTGGTGTTTGATGGCTAATATTCCAAGATTGCTAAGCCGCGATTGGGTCATTGTCGCCCGCAAATAGTTTTTCATTAATTTTAGTTTACTGAAACTCCTTTCACATGAAGCTATGGATACTCAAAAATCATTATGAACAATTTTAATGCAATCATAAGATTTGGAAGAGGTTCAGTATTAGTAGTAGTATTTCTTTTACGATCTCGAAGAATGACGCTAGGCCTTGAACTCTGAATCGGTTGAGACATTCCAACATATCTTTTGAAGTTCTTCTTCCAGTGTGACTCCTGTATCACTGCCTGTCTCACCAACCACCCGTTTTTTACGACAAAGTCGTCTTTCTGTTGGAATTCTGATTTTTTGCAATATCTATTTATTGAATCAAACATGTATCGGCACGGAAACGTGGGTATCAAAAGAAATGCGTAACTGATCGGATAGACTGACTTCGATCGTTCACGAGCTTATCCAGCTTTAACTGATTAACCAATTTAGCAATTGATTGCATGGTAGCGCGGTCCAGTACCGCAACTAACAAATATACTCGGAAAATGTCTGCACCGTGTGTTGTACTCCATTGCTGCCATGTTGTAGGACTAGAGGCAAATTGTCAATCGATGGGCAAATTTGGCCATGGGCTATGTTTTAAAATAGGATTTGATTTTTTCTCGCAGTAGATTGACTCTATACTTCCGACGTCTTCGTTGGAGGTTTCAAAGAAAAAGGATTAATAAAATCGTTTCCAAAGACGGAATCTAAGATAGGCGCGATCTTTGGCCTCCACATATCAAACTCTACAAACATATTTCTACTTTCATGGCAGATGTAGTGATCCATTATGTCTAACAGATGCATAGCAGCTTTTTAATAATAGAAGTCCGTTCACTGACACCAAATATGCAACAATTTACAGACAATGTCTGAAAATGATCGGGAATATCTCAAACATTGTAGTAGTATGCTCCAGCAATTCTTATTGTTTTGTCCGTAGTTCCGCCGCCACTGAATCAATTTTCAAAATCCAAACCTAAACGACGTAGGTATTGCACTCACGAAAATATTCAAACTTCAGTTGCTTAAAGATATCCGCATCACTCAAGTTAGTGTTTCACATTTATGTCTGATCGTCATTCCGTGTCTATTGTATATTGATGCGTAATAAGTACTGAGTCAATCTACTTGAGAAAATATTCACAGAACCATCATACTGAGTAAAAGAAACTGGAGGTGACGCGAAGTGGGTGGGTACATTTAAGGATAATAAAATTCAGAACAATATATGTGTAGAGATAAAAATAATTGAGTCTTCATTATTTATAGAAGCGTTTCAGAAGGCTAAAGTGGTACGTACTCCTAATATCCAAATATTCCTAAAATATGTAAATATTCCCCTGTAGCGGTGAGCCCGTTTCGACATCGTGTTCGAGTTAGTTACCTATTTATTGGGCTTGCTAGAGTCGGCCGTAGCCTCCATGTTGCTGTATGGTATCACGCACGCAACGCCGATTGAAAGTTATTTCGAATTATGAGCACCATATACATCGGACTCTTATCATTCAATTTTCCCGGTGTTACCGGGATCAGAAGCTTCTTAATGATAGAACCTCTTTGCCTGACACTGTAAACGTAATATCAACAACCTTCTACTGTCCACAACCTCTAATGCCCCTTTTCCAAGCAAACATTTGTCTAAAATGATCAGCAGCATCTAAAACGTCAAAGAACGAGGTTTGACTGAATTTTTTTCATCGTTGGACTTTTTCTCGCCCGCCATTGGTCCGATTTTTAAGAAACACAAAGCTTTTTCGTCCTTGTATTAGTAGTAGCATCGCTTAACGACTTTACCAAAATCCAAGCGGTAGTTCTGAAGTTGTAGGCGGTTATAGTATTAGCGGACAGACGGACAGACAGACACAATTTTTCGTGACTACAATACTTCCGCACTCACTGACGTAGGAAGTAAAAATCGAAGACCAATCCTATCAACTGCATGCCTATATCTCTTCTGTCATTAGTAAAGTAATGGAAAGATGCAATGATGCTCTGTTAACAGGGAATTGCTCAAATACAATCGTGTGCCTCATGGTTTCTGACACCAAGAATTAAATAAAGTTCTTCTGATCCATATATGTAACACAAACTTTGCTTACATTTTCGCAGTTTGGTGGCCCTTTTCTTCAATCGTAACTTCTTAAATAATAGTACGCCTTTAAAATTGAGCGGGTGATTTGTTACAAAATGTGGTTTCAAGAAAATGAAGAATTTATACTATAAAAGTGGAATTTCGATATACAATTTCAGAGCTGTAGGGTCCTATAAAGGTTTTTCAATATGACTTAATAAACGGATGCATGTTACTGCATGTTTATACATGTCCATAAGTGCATAGTAGCCGTCAGCAGCACGTCTGCTGATTTAGTTGTTTATTCGTATTGACAGTGTAAAGTGCGGACTATGGCCATTGATGGTTGCGATGGTTTCGTTCGTCGAGAAACAAGAGACCAAGCCTATACCATGCTGTGCAGTAGCTAAAAAGTATGAAACAGCTGACAATTGACGAATACTGCCTAGTTACAAAAGGTGATCGGAATTTGTATCATTACTCAAAAAGAACGTTCCAGTTCAAGCATACGAAGTAATAAGTAACAGCTGGTATTTGTCAATGTTTTTATGGCAGCAACCACAAGTAAAATCCTAAGTCGTAATCTGCAACGCCATCCTGCTGTACCCAGCCCTCGAACAAATTTAACTTTTATAGATTCACTATCCCCCAGGTGCTCTACATCTACTGCTGCGGCAACGTTCAGCACAATTTCTAGATTGGAATTCACGTAGACATTCGGTAAACCATTCCAGTTCCAATTCTACATGTGTAGACGGTGCCGTCGATTAAAACGAAATAAAAGCTTTAGTCTGCTTCCAACGTGTACCCGACGGTAGCGTTCCTTTCATTATTTTTTTTTTATTATCAGGATTAAAGTTTTCCCTCGAATTGAACTCGTCTGCCTCTGTTTGACCACGTAGGTAGGTAATACAGCTGGGACATAAAAATGGAATACTATGGAATGTGCATTCAAAGAAAACACCATTTTTTTAAATGGTGTCAAGTAGGTTGACTCTGCACTTCCTACGCATCGCCGGCATGAGTTCATAACGAATTAAGTTCGGCACAAATTAAATCCTCTGAGAAATAAGTCAGTTTCAAACACGTGTGACAGAGGCATTGAACAAATTAAGTCACTCAAACAAACCCAATTAGTCCATATGCATTATTTCCCTCCCCTACCGCTTGATACCCTCCACCTCTCAACGCTGTCCCCCCGACATCGCTACAGTACAGGGACGCTTATCTCTTTTGCGGTGCAGTACGGACAGATTAGTCAGCCGGACTAGTTCGCCAGCCGGTGAGCCTAGATAGCAGGTGTGCACGGGTAGAAAACTTCTCTATCATTCGAAGTTTCGAAGGCAAATATACGGGGACATAAATGATTTGTGATAATTATCGGGGCTGGGAGCGTATAAATATACTAAGATCAACAAATTTTCATATACCGTTCCCCAGCCTCTACAACCCTCAACCTCCGAATTTCAGCCGCTACAAAAATTTTTCAAAAAATGATCAGGACCCTCTGAAACGTCAAAACTTTCGTTTTTTGCTTTTCTTCTCCGCCACCACTAGACTGACTTCAAGAATTACAAAACTTTTTCGTTCGTTGCACAGTAGCAACCTTGTGCGAAATTTTAATTGAAATCCGAGTGGTACTACTCAGGTTATATACATACTTTGTTAAAGGACGGATATATTTTTAACAATAATTCATCAACATGTCCATTGAGTTGTCGTATAGCGTAGTTTGTAGATATAAACTACCGTTTTCCGCTATGGCTTGCAAACTGCCTGAGCCCGGGCGATATTTACTTGCAAGTATTTACAATTAGCCTATTTATAATAAATACGTATAATAAATATGCATGCAACGTATGTTTCTTTGTTAATATATCTGTATACATAATATAACGGAGAACACAACCTTTCTTGCTTCGTTTGACGAGGGGTTTATTTCTAAGTATAACACTGAGCGCAGTGTTTACTGCGCCTGCGCAGGCTCATCGTTACGACGTCGTAGTCGGTGCACCGTACAGTAGAGGTTAGAGCAGGTACTCGTTAATTCGAGAAAGTTCCTGTACGCCACATAACGGTCACTCCAGAATCTTCAGAGTCAGTGCCGCAGCTCGTCTCGAAGTCCCTGGCGAAGTTCCCAACAGATGGCGCTAGCAGTACCACACGGGGTCAGTCTCGCAGCTTGGTTTGATGCCAAACTAGAGTCCCTGGTGAGGTTCCCATCAGATGGTGCTAGTAGTACCGTTCTTGTCAAACTGCCGCTTCCCTAAAGTCATTCCATCTCGGAATAATTTTACTGGTGGTGGATATCGATATCGGCACGACTGCCCTTTCTTGCAGTAAGAATTCTTGAGGAAGTAACAATCCACACTCTTTCCAGGAAGTAGCCAGGACTGAGACAACATACCAGAAATCGAATGCCTGTATAGCGGAAGACTACGTCAAGCACAGCCGTCGGCGATCAAGTTCTCGTCTACCGCTACACCAACGGGCTTTGCTCCTCAGAGTTCTCTTCCATGATGCCGCCGCGCGAATTGCCTGCCATACAGACCCGACTGCTTCGGTACAAAAAAAACTACAGAGGAAGCTTCCTGCAGGGGAGAAAGCGCAGCATAATCACTAGTTGCGTTCGGCACTTGAAATTACTTTAACCGTAAAAAAAGTGAACTTAAATGGAGTTATCAATGTAGCCAAAAATGTTGCGGAAAATCGTCAGCGGAAAAGTGGAGACAAAAAGTCGCTAAAGCATACAAAAACCGCTAAGTTTGGCAACAGTCTTGTTTTGTCCAGATGACATATCAATCAGTCGCGACTAGGATAGTGATGGGATACTTTATTCATACTGATTGGTGCACGAAAATAGCTGAATGACTCAGCACACTGCGAGTGGGGAAAGTGATTTTTCTCAGGTACCAAAAGGAACTAAGGAACAGTCAAATAAGAATTCCATCTGCCACGCATGAAACATGTGCCGAAATCAGGTTTAAGTGTTATATGAAAACTTTTTATTGAAATCTATGAATTTCTAGAAAATCCATAGGTCTGAAAAATCTTTGAAAGTGAAGATTTGAAAATCCCCAGAAAATATATAAACATATAGTTGAAATCACGAAAGATGACGATAACGTCATCATTTTAGTCTGTAGTAAAGACAAACGACAGCGATTTGTGAATATTTTTAATGAAGTTTCAAATATGTTAGACAGAGACAAACAGAATTTTATTATCTGCACAAACTGTATTGCTAATTTGCATGTATCCGACAAAGATAGACGATGTTTTCAAGTTGCTTGATCGATCATATTTGAAAGATGAATAGTTAGGTTATGTTAAAGCAGGTTAGATTGTTTTCGAATAATATTTTGGTCTTTGGTGTTATTGTCTTGAGGTGTATTCTACTCATAACTTTTTTCAAAACAAGAACTCCCCACTAAAATTATTAATAAGGTATCGCTTTAAATCATGAAATAAAAATAATCAGTGAAGTAAACTAACTTCGCAAAATGATAATATAAATTAATGATATCGTGATTTTATCATCGACGTACGTCCATTGATTACTTCAGTACAATTTGTGGTATGACATAGTAGTCATCTTTCGTGATTTTGACGGTAACCAACGGTCAAGCGAGTCAAAAATCTTTCGAAAGCAAATATCGAGAACCACAGGCTCCAGGGACGCGGGAGAAAGTGGAAAATCTCTGACATGTGAGGCAACTTGAAGTGAGATGAGATTATAACTGAGATAGAGGCCATAATAAAAGCTATTGAAATGAGCCTTGTATGGTCTAAACTGTTATATATTACCAAGCTATTCAATCGCGTCTTCTTTCAGTGAAACCAGTGTTGGACTGGTGCATATTCCAAATTCTTATAATAGAACCATTTTATATATTCATGTTTTTTTGTTGCGCATTTTGAACTGTTTTTTCACTCATTGTAGAAACATACAGAATTTGAGACAACTCATGCTGGTGTTGTCTACTGTCTCCCGCTTTGATTTCCATATTTGAATGCACCCGTGCTGTTTGCTCGTGGTTTACTATTATTTTTTTTTCGATGATTCATCACAGTAACACTGCAAAGGACAAAGAAACGGTTTAGCGACTTTTTTCTCCACTTTTCCGCTGACGATTTCCAGCAACATTTTTGGCTATATTGATAATTCCATTAAAGTTCGCCTTCTCTACAGTTAAAGTTTTTTTAAGTGCCGAACGCAACTAGTGATTATGCTGCGCTATCTCCCCAGCCAACATACAATGGAAGTAGGAAGCTTCCTCTGACGTGTAAGTGGTGGAAAGCTACGGTGTGAGAAGTTCTTTTCAATCTGCTTGGCCAGCGTCCAGAAAGACCAACTGCCATTTGGCTGCGACATTACCTTATCGAATCAGACATATATTTCATGATTTTCAAAGAAATTGTACAAAATCTTCAAATTTGTGAAGATAGCGAGTTTCATTTCATACGTTGTTACCAGACATGCCCAAACCATCAGTTGCTGCCGTGATATTCATCCCGACCACTGAATCCCCACGGCTAGGTGACCTGTATGTTAAATTTGTGTTGATTTCCCATTTCGAATCGAACAATCTACCAAAGATGGTTATAATCATGATACCTAGTAAATTTTCATGAAAAATCCGCTGCACGTAGGTATATCAGAGTTTTCTTATATTTGTTCATCAATTTGATGATACAACACATCTGCCAAAGATGATCATAATCAGGATAGTAAACTGTGATGAAGGTCCACTGTATGTAAGAATTTTCAGATACTTCATTTGCAATTTGAAGATACAACAGACCATGATGGTGTACACACTTTTCAAATATTCTTCAAGAAGTCATATCAGTTTAGCTCCAACTATCATAAGTACTATGTTTGTGTTCCTACTTTAAATTCAAAACCAGCAAATGTAGTAGATTCAGTTAACATCCTCCACCACGGGACATGATCGTCGTTAGACTTGGCAACTCTGCGAGTGACAGATAGATATCCCCACCAGTCAAAACGACAATCAAACAAGAAGCATTATTATTTTTTATGATTTTTGGAGTTAAATGACATTATATGTGAGAAATTTTTCATAATTTTTTGTCTATGTCCATAGTAATTGTATTATGCGTCAGGGAGATGTAGGGATTGACACGTCTTACACATATTATTTGTGTTTTAGGATGGAGAGGACATAATGCATAATGTTTTTATTGCTTTGAAGAAATTCATTAACCCATCAATTATTAAATGATTACTATTATGATGTGAAGGAAGATGAGGAATTGGTTGGAATGTATTTTATATTCTATTTTCTTGCAAAATACAGACAAATCCGCAATATTCAACAGGTATGCAGCTATAATGATAACATATAAATACTCAGTATATTGAACTTAACAAATTCGAGGTTGCCATGCATTAACAAACTTCCAAACCTGCTATTAAATTTAACAGCTAGAAAAACGACCTACTATTTGCCGCATTCCCATTGCCTTTGGGGATAACTGATTGTTAAATCTAAATTTATAAGATAAATCAAATACATGAAAGTTGTCCTGTTTTCTCTGTACAAAAGCATCATGTTGGAATCAAAAATTGGTCTTGTTCATAATACAGTCGAATTTTCACGATTCAATTCAATATTTTAATAGAAATCACTGATATTCAGATACCTTTGGCAGCTTAAGTCAAATTGCATTTCGATAAGGTATTTTCCCATTGGCCCAAGTGACCGTGAAATATTAATGTTGGTAAAATTGGTCCTAAGAGAACATAAAGCGCTCCAGGCATGATCCTAATTGGATTTCTGGTATAAAGCTTTCTTGGTAACCAGATAGAAGATCTTTCGGATGGTAACCTCTTCAGTTATGTGGAGTACTTCTCCGACTTCCGGGTTAGATTGACGCAGCTCGTGCACTCTTTCATACTTCCTGAGAAAGACCTTTGCTATACCCCTCGGCATTTGTAAGTCTTGAGCCACACAGTGTGCCAGGGCATACTCTGCTGAAGTGGTGAACATATCTTGCTGTACCTCACATGTCACGCCATACCGACTCTTATGGCCATTAGCACGGTGGGCCATAAATTGGTCAAATTGGTCAAATGTCATGTCCGGTTCTGGTTGGATTTGCCGCACTGCCGCATCTTCGTTGTTTTCATGATAAGGCGCAAGTCGGTTGAAATGATGTACAATTCAAGCTTTACCGCGTGGTACCTTCTGAGTCCTGTAGAGAACATCGTTTATGGCTTCCAGAACTTTATATGTATACAGGGTGACTTCGAAGTTGAGTCATTTATTTTAACAGTGAGTAGATCTGATCAAAAGAAATGTTTTTTTCCTTTACCATTTTTCTCGTAAAATTAAAGTAACAAAGTTATAGCCCTTTGGAAGAGTACCGCCCTGTCTCAATAATAATATTATGTGCTCGTGTTTGGCAACAACGGATATAATCCGCCTTATCGATTAATCGCATCGGAAACAAAAAAGCGAAAGAATTTGGAACGATGTTTTTACAATTATTTTATTCAGTTGTATACAGTCAGTGTCAGTCGGTAACGCGTGAGTGAATAGTGGTGTCTGTTGCGTGGCTCAAACGAAATAAAAAATGGCACATGTTTACGAAAATGCTGAACTAGTGGACATGATTCATATTTACACGGCATCACGGATTTATGCGGATCGGTTTCCCAATCGAGTGCAATCAACCCCTCGTGCCTTTGTTAATGTAGTACAAAGGGCTCATGAATCAGGTGACTTAAGACCTCACAGGGGAGGGCATGCCGGTGCTCCAAGACCGCACGATCAAATACAGGCCCGCACTGAAATACTTGTCGGGAGGATACTTTATAAAACAAGGTAACATTTTTTTTTATTTTTTTCTATTTTTACACACATATATTGGTTTATCTTCCTTCTACAATCATTATCTGAAAATTAATGACTCAACTTCAAAGTCACCCTGTATATACGAGTATATATATATATAAGCTCAGGCGACAGCCTTTTTCACCTCTTTGGGTCGTAAGGCCAAACCGTATCAACACGAACCTGGCTATGGATGGCGTCCATTCCTCTGCGCAGGTCACTTACGTAGTTTTCTCCGGCAATATCAGCTCCTGGTGGACAGCCAAACTTAAGATCGCATGGGAGACGAAGTTCTCTTCCCATAACTATTTGAGCCGGGGTCTCTCCCGTGCTTTCGTGAATCGACGATCGGTAAGCTAATAAGAAGAGATGAAAAAAACTATTCCAGTCTCTTTGATGGCTAGAGTCTACCTTAGCCAAATACCAGTTAATGGTTATATTCATGCGCTCCACCATTCCATCTAACTGCCGGTATAAGGCAGTAGTCCTGGTCTTGTTAATCCCAAGGATTTGATACATATTTTGGTACAGAGTTGAGTCGAAATTGTGCCCTATCGTAGAGGCTTCCTGATTTGGTAGGGCCTATGCCTCAACCCACTTCCTGGAGTAATCAATTACCACAATGATGTATTTATTCCCTGCTTCACTTTCTGGAAAGGGTCCCGCCACATCAGTAGCAATCCTTTCAAAGGGGCTCACCACGTTGTATTGGCGCATCGAATCTTTTGGTTTCCATTGCGGTCCATTACTTGCCGCACCCACAACGCATTTTCCGCACCAGTATTTCACGTCGGCCTTGCTATTGGTCCAGTAAAGTCTTTCCCCCACTTTTCCCAGGATTTTTTTAACTCCAAGATGACCTCCTGACACACCGGAATGGATTTCTTCTAGCAGTTTCGGGATCCGTTATCTGGGGATACCGACATGCCTTCTTTCCTCTTTGCCGTCGTGGTCCATCATTTTAAGAAGCAAGAGTTCGTCGTCCATAACTAGAGAATTCCATTGCGCCAATATGATTTTATGGTAGGGAAATACTTGGCAACTTCTTTCCAGGCTGGTTTCCGTTCTTCTTTCATCCAGTTCAGAATTATTTGTAGATCCGGGTCGCCCTCTTGGTCTTTAATGAGGTCTTCAAATTGCCAAGTATCACTAACGATAGTGGTTCTTAATACTTGGCCATCTTTCTCCTCTGCCCGCTGGCACTGCCTACAATCCTCTAAACAGGGTCTCCTGGCTAAGGAATTTCCATCGATTTTTCCCGCTCGATATTCGATGTCGCAGTCAAACTCTTGCAGCCTCTTTATCCACGTTGCAACTTAACCCTCTGGCTTCTTAAGCTGGAGAAGCCATTTTAAAGTTGCGTATCGGTCCGGAGTAAGAATTTTCTGCCATAGAGGTATCTGTAGGAATGTTCCATTACCTTTACGATGGCCAGCAACTCCCTCCGGGTAACGCAGTAGTGACCCTCTGGTTTGGACAGAGTTTTGCTGAAATAACCAATGACCTTTTCTTCTTTGTCTTCGTGGACATCTGGCATGCGGATAGCTGAGTATAGGGGCGCTCGTTAAAGCTTTTTTGAAGTGGGTAAAAGCTTGTTGGCGACCCTGTTCCCATTGAAATTTGCTTTCACCTGCTGTCAGCCTGGTGAATGGCTTTGCGATGTTAGCAAATCCTGCCACGTAACGTCGGTAATATGTACACAATCCTAAGAAGCTGCGTAGCTCAGGTTTGTCTTTAAGAATTGGCCATTATTTTACAGTCTGGATTTTCTCCTTGTCTACCGCGACTCCCTGCCTGGAAACAACATGGCCAAGATACTGCATAGCTCTTTGAAACAAGTGGCATTTCTTTGGGCTTAATTTGAAACCAGAACCTCGTAGCCTCAAGAAAACTTCCTCTAGGTTCTTCATGTGGTCCCCAAATGACTTTCCTACCACAATAGTCCTCACATTGAACTGCCATAATCCGGTGCCCACCGTGAATGCTGTCTTCTTCCGATCTTCAGGGGCCAATTCTACTTGCCAGTATCCGCTTTTTAGATCTACGGTGGCAAACATTTTTTATCCAGCCAGGGTATCCAGAGTGTCATCAATACGCGGTAGAGGGAAGCTGTCCTTCTTGGTCACGTCGTTTAACATTCGTTAGTGCTCACACAATCTGGTTGAACCGTCTATCTTTTTAATCAAAACTACCGGTGAGGTCCATTTACTGTTGGACGGTTCAATGACTCCCTCATTGGCCATACTGTCTACGAACTTGTTAGCCTACTATCTTATAGCAAGTGGGAACCTTTTTGCCATCTGCCGGATGGGACGGGCATTTCCCGTATTGATATTGTGCTGGACTATATTGGTTCTTCCTTTCTGCCCAGTATCGAATACATCCGTATATCTATGTATTAGATGTTTCAGTTTTTTTCTCAGATCTCTGCCTGATGACGATATTAGTCCTTCCAGTTCTTTAGAAATGACCCCTGAGCTTTCCACAGCTGGCACATTTCGAATGATTGCAGAGACTGCGCAGCAGTGTCCCAACTCCGAGCCCTTCTTCAAGGACACAGAGTAATGACTGACATTCATTAGCCTCACAGGAATGGTTTTATCGGCACGCACAAGGGCCTTTGCAACGGCTATCCCTCGGCCAATAGCCTCGTCATGCATCCTAGGTATATATATAACTTCGCTTCATTCTGGGATCCCGGTGTTTTCAGGCAATAGAACTCGTACGGTTCCATTCCTATCCCGATGTAAAACGACCTCCTCATTGTTGACTTTCAAGATTCCTTGCTTAAAGTTCAACTCGAAGCCCTGTGTGTCCATGATGTCCGTTCCGATGATTACCTCGTCCTCAATATCAGCTGCTATCACCAGATGTTCGAATGTAGCTTTTCCTGTTCCAATTGCGATTTTTACTTCACCATACACGTTTGCTCGGTCTCCCGTCACCGTTCATAGGCGCCATTTGGATGGTCGAATCTTCGCCGATCGTTTCACCACGTCGGGACTTATAATAGTCTTTGTCGCACCTGCATCTACAAAAGCATCTACAAAAACATTATTAGACTGATATTTAAGCGAGGAGACTTGGGCGGTATTAGCTGATGGGGCTTGTTGGCTACAGTTCGACGATAGCCCGTCCACATCGACCTCCCTTGGTTTTCTGGATTGGCGGGATGGAGACTAGCACCTTTAGGACAGTATTTCCTAATATGCCCTTTTTACCACATTTCCAACATGCCAACTTGCTGTTCTGGCGGCGACGTTCACCATCAAGCTCTAACAATGCGCTTGACGGACTTTTCGAACTCGTTATCTCCTGGTACCACTTGGCGAACTCGGACCTGGCTTTTATTTGTGTTCTTAGCGGCTTCGAATTCTAAGGCCCAAGTTAGCGCATCTATTAGCTTAGGTGGATGTGCTAGTAGTAAGGCTTGCCTCATTTCATCATCACGAAGTCCATCCAGGAATGCTTGAACTGTCAATCGCTCCATTATTCTTTCCTGGACATCGGAATATGCTAATTGTACCAACCGCGCAATATCCGTTTTGAGCTCCTGCAAGGACTCGGCTGACTTCTGGACCCGATTCTTTAGTTTAGCATTGTAGACATGTTCTAAATGTGACTGGTGGTATCGCATCTCCAAATTTCCTACTAGCTGTACGTAGACCTCCTCTTCGGGTGATATTCTTTGGTGAATAGCTGCAGCATCTCCTCGCAGTGCCAAAGTGACAGTTGCCTTTTCGGTCGATGACCAACCATTTGCATTCGCGGCTGCCTCAAGCTGATGCCGGCAGACATTCCAATGTATTGTACAATGAAATTATAAAATTGCGGCGGTTTCATTCGCAGATGACCAGCTGACCCAACAAAAACTCCAAACCTCACTTGATTTTTCCAACGGAAGTTCACGCTGTCGTTTTTGATATCTAAAACGGCAACCTTCGTTTTTCCAACTCGCAAGATTTTTACAAAATTTTATCTTCCAGTTCTTTTCTAATTTGGCGGTATTTTCCAAAAACCTCTCTCCTAATTTCTCTATACTTTCGTTTTTCCTTCTAGGTTTTCACAATTTTCCACGAGCCTATTTTCTAACTTGGTCGAAAGGTTTTGCAGCATTAAACCAATATCCCCTGCACCGGTAAAAATGAAAATATCCGGGTCCTCGCCTTCCTCAATCGGTGCTTTACGAAGTCGCTCTTGTAATTCAGCGTTCTTTCCAGCCGTGTCGCACTCTCTTTCCTCCAGCTCTCTTTGTAAATCGGCAATTTTCAAATCCATCAATCGCGCCATTCTTCCTTCACTGATCGTCCAATTTATTTTCACTAAGTGTCCAATAATCCACATTCCACTTTTGACACAAATGTAGCGTTTTTATGGGTTCTTTTGGGTATTGAATTAAAACACTCGATTCCACAGAAAGAAATGCACTAATTTATTTATAACACAATTAACTTTAACTTAACTATATAAAACATTTATGTAGATACACCACTATTTATGTCAGACTACCTATGTGCGAATTACAATGTCGCGCTATTCACTTCAACTCCACACTCCGCTCCAGCCGTCAGCTTATACAATATGCCGCAGCACAGGTACTCGTTAATTAGAGAAAGTTCCTGTACGCCACATGGCAGCCACTCCAGAACCTTCGGGGTCAGTCTCGCAGCTCGCTTCGATGCCGAAGGAGATTCCATTTCAACGTTCCCAACAGATGGTGCCAGTAGTACCATTCTTGTTACAATATAGAAATAACTGAAACCGGACACGCATTCATTCGTTTTGCATCATGTATTTATTGACTCATTCAAATATACGTGTTAAAAAGTAAAAAAAAATATCTTTGTAATTCAATAAAGTGATATGAAGAAATTTACGTGTGTCATCCATTAAACCAAGTGAACTGCAAACAATGAGAACTTAAGAACTTTGGGATTCAAAATTAGAGTATATAAGACTAACAGTTGAAGTTTAGGTTGACTCTTTTCAGTATCTATCAAAAAAATTGATTTGTCTCCCAACAGTTTGCATTTTTGAATGTTGTTGTTAGGTATACAGTTCTGTTAACAAACTTGAGACTTTTTTTTTATACTGGGACAGAATACTCAAAAATACAACAACTGGAATTAAATAAACCAAATTCCTCAGCAGCTGTCCAAGAGTTGCAGTAGGGGATCGTTATTGATGCAGATGCACTCACAAGATAAAGCCCCAACGCTGAGATATGATGCCAGTGACTATATTGTTAGATTTTGATAAACACAATACCGAATCTGCACTATTAAACACGTAATCACGACTCGCTGGGCCACGACAGCCAAACATCCGAGCGCGCTGGAGGTCGTACCATTTCTGCCGTCGCCTCCCAACCCGACCGATAGCGGTCGGCCCAGCTGACACTCGTAGATAAAATTTCGAGCAGATTCAAGGAGTTCCTAAAACGGCCAATCCTGCGGGAACTTCGTTCTCGAAGTCTCTCTTTTTTTTAATAAGTGGACAAGGAAGGAAATAATAGTTGGACTAACTTGAAGTAAATTTACTGATTATCAAATACAACCCAATTTAGATATTCAAAAACATTCAAATAACACAACTTAATCGATCTTCTATCCTTCGGTCTTGCACAGATCTTCCGAGTTCTCCCTGCGATTTAAAAAAAAAACTCATTCATTGACTTCATGATTACAGATGGTCAGAATATTTTCCTACTCACACATAACAAGCATCCGTTGGACTAAAATACTGCACCCCTTTTTTTTGCATGCTTACAGATGGCGGACATACAAGCTTCCACAATAATAATAATAATAATAATTAACGTCTTTTATTTGTAATATTCTTACAGGAGGCGAGATTTAGATTATATATCTATTCTACCATCTAACCCCCTTAACAATACGAGATGTAAAAAAAAAAGAATTTGTTGAAAATTAATAGGTACCTGTATATAACAACGAATAATCCAAGTAAATACATAAGGAAAATATGAGGACATTTATGGGTTACAACCGATTTCGCTGCTGATCAAGAAGAACTTCTTTCACTTTTTTCTTGAATTTGGATAATGGATTGGTTTCTTTTAAACTGCGGTCTAAAGAATTATATGATTTGATCGCATTGTAAATGTATGAATTCTGAAATAGTGACGTGCTGTGGCATGGAATTGAAAATGTCTCTCTATATCTAATATTAATAATGTCACATCATACAAAAACCTACGGCCTCTCAACATTTTTCACGGTCCAGGCGTAAAAGCTGGCAACACATAGACAAAACGTAAAGCCTACACGCCTTCAACGCAATGAAAAGCGTATAAGTTCTTGAAGTTTCAACACATAATGCAAAGCGTATAAGCTTTCAACGTTTTACATCGTGCAAAGCGTAAGAACTTTCAACACATAACGCAAAGCGTATAAGCTTTCAAAGTTTTACATCATGCAAAGCGTAATAGCTTTACAACACATAACGCAAAGCGTATAAGCTTTCAACGTTTTTACATCGTGCAAAGCGTAAGAGTTTTCAACACATAACGCAAAGCGTATAAGCTTTCAACGTTTTACACCGTGCAAAGCGTAATAGCTTTCAACACATAACGCAAAGCGTATAAGCTTTAAACGTTTTACATCGTGCAAAGCGTAAGAGCTTTCCACACATAACGCAAAGCGTATAAGCTTTCAACGTTTTACACCGTGCAAAGCGTAATAGCTTGCAACACATAACGCAAAGCGTATAAGTTTTCAACCTTTTACATCGTGCAAAGCGTAAGAGCTTTCAACACATAACGCAAAGCGTATAAGCTTTCAACGTTTTACATCGTGCAAAGCGTACCAGCTTTCAACACATAACGCAAAGCGTATAAGCTTTCAACGTTTTACACCGTGCAAAGCGTAATAGCTTTCAATACATAACGCAAAGCGTAATAGCTTTCAATACATAACGCAAAGCGTATAAGGTTTCAACGTTTTACACCTTGCAAAGTGTACAAGCTTTCAACACACAAAACACACAGGAATACTAGTAATAGTCAGCAATTTCCTAACACGTACCATTTAGTATTCTTTTTACAATTATCATCATCTAACCTTAGGTCTTCATCCAACTTTTCCAATAAATCGGGAAGATCCATTGCCAAAGACCAATCGTTCGGCCATCCTCTTAATTGTTCCTTTGCAGCTTTTGTGATGGTCGATTTTCCGACGCGTTTCAATTCAAAGCGACCTTCTCTGGTTTTGCCCATGACTTCGAATGGTCCTTCAAATTCGTATCTTAGCTTCCCTTGATGCATTTTGTCGTCCCGGTGCATTAGGACGAAGTCTCCTTTTTTAAATTCAATACTGTTCCTGCGATTTTCGTTGCAACCGATTTTTCTATTTGTCGAAGTTTCTAAGTGGTCATTTATTCTCTTCTGATCTAGTTCCATGTTTTTTAGTGGATGTAGATCAATGTTCAAATTGTTAAGCAGGCTTTGGATCAACGGAGTTGAGCTATCGACTCCAATTAATGCTCTCAGCGGAGTAGTTGTAATCGCTTTTTGGACAGTAGTATTCAGTACGAGTTGTATTTTACAAAGTGCTTTCGGCCATTCTTTGTCAACCTTGGTTTCGATTCTAAGCAGGTCCATTATGGTACGCATGTATCTTTCGATTTGACCGTTCAAGCGATGAATATCAGGAGTGGTGTAATGATAACTAATACCAAGTTCGTCTAAATACTATGGCAAGCTCAAATTTTTGAAATTTTTTCCAGCATCCATTATAATCTTTCCTGGTGTTCCAAACAGAGATATGAACGACTGCAACGACAATCTTGTTTCTTCAGTTTTCATGGTTGAGAGGCTGCAAAACGCAGTACTTTGTATACGCATCAATTAGTACCAGGACGTGTCTGTATCCCTCCGCTGATTTTTCTAGTGGTCCCAAACAGTCTGCATGTAAAATTTGCATTGGAATTTGTGGCTTTTCGACGTGTGAATCAAAGCCTTGTAGTGCTCCTGATCATGTCTTTTTCACCGCACAAATCAAGCAGTGTTTTATGTATTTTTTCACAAACGATCGAAGGCGAGGGAACCAGAAATGCTTTTGGATTGATTCAATAGTTTTGTCTATGCCGACGTGGCATTGGTCGTCGTGGAATATTCGTAACAGTCCAAGTCGGCTTTGCCGTGGTACAAATGGCTTTGTAGTACGAGTACCATCAGGAGCAGTGAATACGTAATGTAAGATCCCGTCCTTGACTGTATATCGCGATTTGTTAAGGGTACCTTCCTTTGCTTCGTTGATTAGTTGAAGTATGTCAGCATCACCCCGTTGTTCTACATGCAACCAGTTGTCGTTTGCATTTAATCGTCTGACTACTGGGTTCCGGCTTAGATAGTCGACATGTGGAAGTGAGCTACCCCTCCGATACGCGATAGTGAAGTTAAAGTCCTACATGTATATCCACCATCTGGCTACCCGGGGAAGAATATCTTTCTTGGTAGAAGTGGATTTAATTGCGTTGCAATCAGTTATTAGAGTAAAATGAATACCAAGAAGATACGTGCTGAAATTTCTCAAAGCGTTGACGACTGCAAGCGTTTCTAGCTCGTACGAATGGTGATGTTCTTCGTATTTGTTAGTGCGTTTACTGAAGTATCTGATTATTCGTAGATTACCATCTTTCTTTTGTAAGAGTACCGCTCCATATCCCATAGAGCTGGCATCAGTGTGCAACTCTGTTGGCAGTGTGGAGTCGAAAATCGCTAGCAGTGGCTTAGAAATCAGACAATCAATGACATACTTTCTGGCTGCTTCTTGTTCATCTGTCCACAAAAATGGTTCCCTTACCTTTGTTAATTTTGTAATGCATGCAGTACGTGTTGCGAATTCAGGAATAAATTTTATAAAATAACCAGCCGAGCCCATGAACTGTCTTGCCTGTTTAACTGTGGTTGGCGTAGGAGACTTGACAAGCGCCTCAACTTTGCGGCTGCCAGGTGGAATATCATCAGCTGATATCTCTCTCCCCAAATATTCCAAACTATCTTGGAAGAAGTGACATTTTTTAAATTCTACGAGAATCCAACTCTCTGTAGGGCTTCTAGTACCTGTCCAAGAGAATGTAGTCCGTTTTCAATTGTCTCAGAAGGTATGAGTACGTCATCCAGATAGACAAGAGCCACCTTATCCTTCAGGTGGCCTAGGGCATTATTTATGGACCTCTGGAACACAGCTGGAGCATTAGCTAGCCCAAATGGCATTCTCAGATATTCATAATGCCCGTCGGGTATAACGAAGGCAGTTTTCTCAATCGACTCTTCATCTATTGGTATTTGATGGAATCCGGATGACATATCCAACGATGTAAATAGACATCCTTTACCAAATCTATCAAGCTGGTCGTCGATCAGTGGAAGCGGGAATTTGTCTTTTATTGTGATTGAATTTAGTTCTCGGTAATCCACACACATTCTGTATCCACCGTCCCTTTTTCTTACCAAAATGATCGGACTGGCAAATGGGGATTCACTTTCTCGGATAATACCATTCAGCATTATGTCATCAACTATTTTACGCACAGCCTCTTTTTCACTTGCCGCTAAACGATATGGGTTTCTATTGACGACAGAATCATCTTGTATCCTAATCTTCAATGTCGCATTGTTAACCGTGCTTACTGAACCATTAATGGGAATCAGGTTTGGAAATTGAAATATCAAAGAAGTTAGCTGTGGGCGATACTTTTCAGGGACATCTAAGGGCTCTTGGATGGTATCCGGTAGTATGCGGAATACTCGTGCGATTTTGTTACGGATTACTCGAGTTCTAGCGTGATCGACTATTGTAACTATTTCAGGATCATCAAACAGGTTACGTCCAATAATAACATCATACTCAAGAATAGAATCTGGTACAACATGAAAAGTCATATCTACTTCAATTTCGCTATTTTCAAGGTAGCGATGAATTTGTGTTCCAACGTTATAGATCCGTTAAGAATTCCAGAGACAACTATCTTACAGCTGAGCAATTTGTGGTTGAACTTAGGTAGATGTCGTTGTGCCATTAGAGATATATCAGTTCCTGTGTCTATTATTCCGAAATACTCTTCGCCATCTATATTCAAGATTTCCCACATGCTTTCTTTTCCCATAGTGCATAAATTATTTTTTTTTCGTTTTTCTATACCCTGTCTTATGAAACAGCCTGATGACTAGTTTTGATAAACTATGACCAGATTTAGCACAGAACGAGCAGTTACTTACTTTCTGTGCTGATGAGAGTGGTGGTTTGTTTTCAGTTGATGTCAATGTACACGGTTTGCTATAACAATGTTTTTGTATATGGCTAGCTTTTCCACAACCGTAGCAGGTTAAGCGCTTCCCGAGTTTACGAAAGTCTTGAGACCCTCCAAAATTGTCACGGAACCTTTTTCGTGTCGTTTCGTCCGCAGCTACATGATTAGAGTTATGAAGGCGTTTTTCAGTCTGACGTTTAGTCAAAGACCCAAGAAATGTTAATAAATCAGTTACTTGATCAAGATTTAGATTATTCGCGCTATTCTGTACTTGTTCTGGAGCAGTTTTTGCCGATTTAATAGCTTTCACTAACTGAGACAGTAATTCCTCCATTCTGACAGTGGTGCTATAAAATCAATAAAAGAAAAAGTAATACTGAGAATAATATACTTGGGAAAGAGGAAAAAACAACTAAACAAGACAACAAACAAAACAATCAAAATGTTGTCTCCCATCTTTTTTTATTCGCGTTAAAACTCGTTGATCGATTTTTTACACATCAGACAGACAGCAGTCACAGAATGGAAGTAACACGATAAACTCTCTTTTTTGTATACTTTTAAAAATCAAAATTTTTATATTTTAGTTCGAGATAGTCTAATTTTATTGTTTACTTTCATTTCACTGAATATATAAAAAAGTAGTATCATAATTGTCTTCAGCCAAATATATAGCACTTCAACATTCCAGACTTTTTGTATGTAAACAAACTATTCATGTGAACAATAACAGACGTTCAGGACTTACTGCCTGCTGGGCCACGACAGCCAAACACCCGAGCGCGCTGGAGGTCGTACCATTTCTGCCGTGGCCTCCCAACCCGACCGATAGCGGTCGGCCCAGCTGACACTCGTAGATAAAATTTCGAGTTCCTAACAATATGATATTAAAACCTTGACTACTTTCGGCTATTATCTCGAATACTGGTATTATATAATATGGAACTCGCGCACTTGTATACAGGGTGACTTCGAATTTGAGTCATTTATTTTAACAGTGAGTAGATCTGATCAAAAGGAACGTTTTTTTCCTTTACCATTTTTCTGGTAAAATTAAAGTAACAAAGTTATATCCCTTTAGAAGTTTGAGTACCGCCCTGTCTCAATAATAATATTATGTGCTCGTGTTTGGCGACAACGGATATACTCCGCCTTATCGGTTCATCGCATCGGTAACAAAAAAGCGAAAGAATTTGAAACGCTGATCACGATGTTTTTATTCAGTCTGTGTCAGTCGGTAACGCGTGAATGGCACATATTTATGCGGATCGGTTTTCCAATCGAGTGCAACCAACCCCTCGTGCCTTTGTTAATGTAGTACAACGGGCTCGTGAATCGGGTGACTTAAGACTTCACAGGGGACTGCATACCGGTGCTCCAAGACCTCACGATCAAATACAGGTCCGCACTGAAATACTTGTCGGGAAGATACTTCATAAAACAAGGTAAAAAAAAAAATTTTTTTTTTTTTATTTTTACACACATATTTTGGTTTATCTTCCTTCTACAATCATTATCTGAAAATTAATGACTCAACTTCAAAGTCACCCGGTATATTTATGACTATTCAAACTTATCCTTTAGTTTACATGTTAGTAGTAGTAGTGATAAGGAGGGGAAGTCTGGCAACCAGGCTACTTTTAACTGTTTTTGGCGACTTCTTAGTACCAATATTGCGCCACTCCACCGTATCTATTTTAGCATTCTGAAGATATAATTGGGACGATTTTGTTTATTTCAGCTGAATATCAATAAACAATGCACAATAAGAGTGTGTTGGATTCCTCTAACTACAGCACACTCAAAAAGAAGTAAAAAAATCTGGATATATAGGCAACCAGTGGCACGGAACTCCTCTGCTGGTTGGAGATTGTAGATTAGGTTTGTCAGTCAACTACCACAATATTTCATTGAAAAAACATACAAATTTTATATTATTATGGATTACTATGTGTGACTATGAAAAAAATAAGTTCAACGAGAAGAACATGCATTTGATCCACATTTTAGACAAATGTAAAGGGATCATTGGGAATAAAAACGGATAGCAGAAACAGAGCATTTCGGTGCAGCTGGTTGCCTATATTCAGTTTTTTATTTCTCTGTGATTGCGCTGTAATTCGAGGAAGCAACAACAATATCATTATTGACTATATATACAATGTGTTTGGTCACGACATACCGATATTTGAGGGGGATATTTTTCAGCTAATTTTATAAACAAATCCACCCCGTACAATGTCTTACCTCAGCCCCCTTGAAATGGATCTATACCGCCGCGAGCGAAATTAGGGCTGTCACGAATATGGTCTGCCGCTCAACACGACACACTGTTTTAAGAACAACAATGTGCATAACCAATAATGGAGGACATTTTGAACAGCTTCTGTAACATTAAACATGTCCAAACTCTCTATAAGAAACATTGATTTGTCATTTTTATGTATCAAAAGTTTGATAACAATTTGCATCTTATTACACCCATTTTGACCCGTCTTAGATAGCATTTATTGCTTAACGTGGAATACTTAGGATAACAAAAAGCTGTAGAATTAGCATAAAAAAGGTACAACTTCACAGGCTAGTTTTTGAATGGTGTGCAGAAATGCACAAAATATTCAATTTTCTTCTTTATTTTTTTTTCTGTTTTTGTCTGTTTTTAAGTATGTTTGACGGTTAGTATCAAAACAATTTTTTCAGTTATCGCTAGGATAACATGTCATCGTTCAAATGACACCAAGTTTATCTTTCTGTGACATTTACGTATTCAGTTATTACAATTTCCATACATGTACTACCGTAATCGTAACATAAAAATAAAAATGGCTGCCATTTCAAGGGGGTTGATGGAGGGCATTGTAGGGGGTGGATTTGTCGATAAAAATAGCTGCAAAATACCCCTCTTAAATATCGGTATGTTGTGACCCATTGTATATATATAATTTTTCACCTAACTGGTCTAGACGACAATGACCACGTCTCAAGTTATATATATATATATATATATATATATACAGGGTGACTTTGAAGTTGAGTCATTAATTTTCAGATAATGATTGTAGAAGGAAGATAAACCAAAATATGTGTGTAAAAATAAAAAAAAAATTAAAAAAAAATGTTTACCTTGTTTTATAAAGTATCCTCCCGATAAGTATTTCAGTGCGGGCCTGTATTTGATCGTGAGGTCCCCTGTGAGGTCTTAAGTCACCTGATTCACGAGCCCGTTGTACTACATTAACAAAGGCACAAGGGGTTGGTTGCACTCGATTGGGAAACCGATCCGCATAAACATGTGCCATTTTTTATTTCGTTTGAGCCACGCAACAGATACCACTATTCACTGACACTGATTGTATACAAATGAATGAAATAATTGTAAAAAGCATCGTTCCAAATTCTTTCGCTTTTTTGTTTCCGATGCGATGAACCGATACGGCGGATTATATCCGTTGTCGCCAAACACGACCACATAATATTATTATTGAGACAGGGCGGTACTCAAACTTCCAAAGGGCTATAACTTTGTTACTTTAATTTTACCAGGAAAATGGTAAAGGAAAAAAACATTTCTTTTGATCAGATCTACTCACTGTTAAAATAAATGACTCAACTTCGAAGTCACCCTGTATATATATATATATATGTATATATATATCCATATATATGTGAGCAGTAGTCATTGCCAAAGCCAACGACCAGTTGGGCACAAAATACAATTAATTGTTAATTGGGAAATTGGCAAATTTTTAGGCTTAAGTTGACAATAGTGAAAACAACAAAACTGTTCAGTCCAACCAGACACCCATGAATTCTTCAACCAATCAGAATAACAGCACTACAGTGGTTGCTTCTATTTCCAGAATTAATTATGTTGTCTTGCCATACATCAAAGAACTAACACCAAAATTGATCAGGCTGTATAATTCCTTTAATTCTCGTTTTGCTTGTAAATCCGTCCTCACAGTCATCAACAGTTTGTTGTCCAAAATGAAGGATAAGGTTCAGTTGCTTGATTCAAACAACACTGTCTATCGCATTAATTGCAACAACTGTAATTTAGTTTATATAGGCCAAACTTCAAGGTCACTGAAAGGCAGGATAACTTCACACAAAAGTGACGCCAGATTACATCCAGAGAGATGTGCTTTGGCATCTCATATTAACAACACAGGTCACTCTATGAATTATGGCAGTATTGAGGTTCTAGATAAAGGAAAAAGACTCTCAAAACGTTTATTTTTAGAAATGTCCCACATCTTCATGACAGATCATTGCATGAATAAAAAGGCTGATGTTACGCAGCTCAGTGTCATTTGTTCCTACCTGTTGAATTGCGAAAAGCTGGAACGGCTACATATCCAAATCGAACCAACATCGTCACAAAATTATAATACATTTTCTCACTCACAATCTTTAATATAAACTCACATAACCCATCTTTTCAAGGTTGTATCACTATCTCACATTCGTACACTCATATGAACTACACATTTTTCCAAAACAAATTAATTCAGCATTTTATTAATATGGGTGGAGGTTTACCGAGCGTCCCTCGTACGCTTCACACCCAAATTGGACAATGAGGTTTACAGTTCCACGGTCCGTCGCGTCAATCACTTGTCATCTGTCGACGCATTATCTTTCCGTGCCGTCCCCCTCTCCACGTGTAGCGGAAGTAGGAGGTTAGAGACGGCATTCCGATTGTTTCACTAAAATGTCTTCTCACGTGTAATAATTTTTGATATTTTCGGGTGTATTGATATTCTTAACTTGTAATGAAGGTATCTGCCGTTATCAACAATGTTCGTACATTGGTCGGTGACTCAGTCTGGCATCCGGCCGTGAGAATTTCGTCTATATAGCGTAACAGAAAGAACGGAATTTGTGTGATGGGATCTTGGACACGAGAACTGACCAGTGGGCGAGTACTAGACAAACAGAGCTTATCAGTCTGATTTATAGTAACGTTGTCAGGTTATCGTCGGTAGCGCATTGAGCAAATTCTAGGTTGCAACGGTATCAAATGGATGAGGGCTGTTGCCCTGATTACCTGACTTGATCCATCTAATTTTTTTTGCTATAAAGGTGCGTAGCTAACTGTTTTCTGAGAGGGTCTAACTGAAATTCAGTCATATATATATATATATATATATATATATATATATATATATATATATATATATATATACAGGGTTACAGGAAAAGTCGTGCTAGATCCGTTAAGGGCGTGTAGTACCCATCATTTCTGACTTATTTCATTATGAAACACCCTACCCTAAACTTAACCCTTTTCGAGATATTCAACTTTTAATGTTTTTATTGAAAATTGCCGATTTTTAGGCTACTAAATGTATTTATTTTTATTTTGTGTGTGTTATTATTACTATTATTGCATTTTAACATGTGTAATAAGATGCTTTAGGACGTCAATCATTAAAATAGTCCATAAGTTAATTGAATAGGCTGTAGTAGATAAGTGAATGTTAAGAAATTGAAAAAAATATCAGAAAGTTTATTCTTCTCTAAGGGATATCTAAAAAAAATATTATGGCAATTGTTCGGCAGATGTGTTTTAAAATATCTATGTTTTATCAGCTATCTAACGAGGTATAACAATCTAGGATTTTATTTAAATGCATTGAAAAAACTTAGTTTCATAGGCGACAGTGGAGAAGAAAATTTATACTTAGCCCTAAAAAGTAAAATAAAACAATAGGTAAGCATGAAATATCATTTATTAAATCAGGTTTTCACACAACTTTTTCTTACTCTACAGTTCATGTTCAACATGGCTGCCTCTGTTTCTAATACATTGTCGCATCCTTCTACGGAGACCAGTCTTTACAACTGCAGTGGTCAACGTTGTCCTTAGTTGATTTGCTGCATCGACAATCCTTTCTCTTAATTCTTCCACAGACGAAACTGGATTTGGCTCGCTGTAGACAAGACTTTTCATGCACCCCCACACATGAAAATCCATGGGGGTTAGGTCCGGACTTCTTGCTGGCCATGGCAACGGCCCACCTCGTCCTATCCATTTGTTTGGATAATTTGTGTCCAGCCAGTCTCTGACACTTCTCCTGAAATGGGCAGGGCAGCCATCATGTTGGAACCACATGTCCCTTCTCAAGTTGAGTGGCAGATCATCCAGCAAATCTCTGAAGTCTCCTCTCAAGAAGTTTTCGTAATTTTCCCCATTTAGATTGTCCGGGAGAAAGTAAGGTCCAATCAAATGGTTGGAGATAATGCCCATCCACACATTCACGCTGAATCTTCGTTGGGACCTCGCCACTCTTTTCTTATAGGGATTCCTTAGTACTTTTGGGGCCCAGTAATGGGCGTTGTGATAGTTAGTTATGCCATCGTTATCAAATTTGGATTCATCTGTCCATAAGATATTTCTTAGAAAATCTGGGTCTTCTACGTCAGCATTTAGCATAAATCTGCTGAAGTCCAACCTTCTCGCGGGGTCTCCTTCTTCAATAGTGTGTACCGGCGTGTAATGGTACGGGTATAGGCCAGCAGTATGCACTGTAAACCATACTCTCCATTGCGAAAGTCCCAGATCACGGGCAACACGATTAGTGGAAATGGTCGGATCCGCTCGAAAGCGTTGCACTATCTCATTGTCCTGCAGTTCTTCGTTGTCATAAATTCGTGGTCTTCCCAGGTCTGTATTTCGTCTCAAAACAGAGCCAGTTTCTCGAAGTCTTAGATAAACTCTGTTAAAAACGGCCACATCCGGCACTCGACGACCGGGGAAGCGAGTTCTGTATTCGTTGCGAGCTTGCGCAGATACACAATCGCAGTATCCGTAACAAATAAGCATATCAGCATATTCCTCAGGTGTGTAGGACGTCATCTTCAACACTTCCGTATCACAAGTACAAATCAGAGTCCAGTGAACAAGCACAGTATTCACAAATCAGAAGAAATAGTCCAGAATCGTAGCCAAGTCGAGGAAAAGAGCAAAACGATATCACATCTACTATGTACGAAGCACAAAAGCAGACTGACAACCAAAACAACATCCCGTGTTGGATTTTCAGCCCTAACCGGTTATTATAATGTTTTCTTTCATTCGCACCCACATTAAATCGTCATGTCTCGCTCGCACGGTGCGTCTAAACTTGAAGGAGAATAGGCGTGGGAACTGCTACTGGAGCGTCCCAACTACTTTTTTTCTACGAAATGTAATACAAATCCTAGATTGTTATATCTCGTTAGATAGCTGATAAAACATAGATATTTTAAAACACATCTGCCGAACAATTGCCATAATATTTTTTTTAGATATCCCTTCGAGAAAAATAAACTTTCTGATATTTTTTTCAATTTCTTAACATTCACTTATCTACTACGGCCTATTCAATTAACTTATGGACTATTTTAATGATTGACGTCCTAAAGCATCTTATTACACATGTTAAAATGCAATAATAGTAATAATAACACACACAAAATAAAAATAAATACATTTAGTAGCCTAAAAATCGGCAATTTTCAATAAAAACATTAAAAGTTGAATATCTCGAAAATGGTTAAGTTTAGGGTAGGGTGTTTCATAATGAAATAAGTCAGAAATGATGGGTACTACACGCCCTTAACGGATCTAGCACGACTTTTCCTGTAACCCTGTATATATACAGGGTGACTTTGAAGTTGAGTCATTAATTTTCAGATAATGATTGTAGAAGGAAGATAAACCAAAATATGTGTGTAAAAATTAAAAAAAATAAAAAAAAAATTTCACCTTGTTTTATAAAGTATCCTCCCGACAAGTATTTCAGTGCGGACCTGTATTTGATCGTGAGGTCCCCTGTGAGGTCTGAAGTCACCTGATTCACGAGCCCGTTGTACTACTATTAACAAAGGCACGAGGGGTTGGTTGCACTCGATTGGGAAACCGATCCGCATAAACATGTGCCATTTTTTATTTCGTTTGAGCCACGCAAGTAAACATCGTTCCAAATTCTTTCGCTTTTTTGTTTCCGATGCGATGAACCGATAAGGTGGATTATATCCGTTGTTGCCAAACACCAGCACATGATGTTATTGAGACAGGGCGGTACTCAAACTTCCAAAGGGCTATAACTTTGTTACTTTAATTTTACCAGAAAAATGGTAAAGGAAAAAAACATTTCTTTTGATCAGATCTACTCACTGTTAAAATAAATGACTCAACTTCGAAGTCACCCTGTATATATATATAATGAGTTCACAATCAAAAAAAGTAAAAAAATATTGAATTTTTTTGGTGTCATTTTCATTTTGATTCAAAAACATCAAATATCAATACTAAGTTTTCCAAATTTTTTAATATCTAAGATTTGCCACACCACAGTTATATTAAACGTCATCCAGTGAAATGCGTACAAGTCAGAGTTAATTGACATAGTACCTAGTGTTGATTAAATACTTTTTAACCTATTTCCTTTTTTATATTTTATATTCTGTCAGTTTCTTGTTACATTTTAGCACTCACTTATTGTTTATACTAATGTGAATAATTTTTCCATATAACGATTACTACTAACTTCTAGCTTTTAATGTGTTATGTGTTTGTTTTATTTTTTTAGTTTTACTTAGTCATCTCATTTATATTTTATTTTATAATGTTTGAATTTTACTAAAGTTATGCTGTTTCAAGGTTTAATTGTCTCTAGCTATCGGTTAATGCCCAGGACAAGTTCATCTTTTTGGGGCTTACCGTGCTTATTGTTCAATTGTATTATTGAAATGTATACCTTTGTGAATTATCCTTTTCCTACAAACACCACTACTAAATACTTTTACCTAAACCAATCAAACAAATTTAATGAATACAATTAAACTGTTTTACTCGGAGTATATACACCCATTTTGGATTCTGAGTTTAATAAAGCTAATTAAACTTCTTAGCTATCACGTAGTTAATCAATTTTGTTAATTGGCCTGATTAAAATTGAAAATCGATTTAATAAAAAAATATCTCAATGCCGATTGAAGAGTTTCTCCCATATTATTCTTTAGAACCTTATCTGTATGTGGAAGCAGTAGTCTACTTGAAATTACTAGTCTCGTCAAAAGCTTCAATGCCGCCTATGTCAACGTACAAAGTTATACTGTAACATCTCAAGAAAGGCTATCGTAGTTCGATAAGATAGAATTGCAATGAAGTGTGGCCAATAGAAGGCAGTCATTCTTGCACGAGTGAACTTGTTGAGAACGTAACCTGGAAACATCTGCGATTAATTGGGAGTTTAAAAGCCAAAGTTCGCTTGATCGGCTATAAAGAAACCATAAAACGAATTGCGGCTGAGCGCCATAAAACAATAGCGGAATGTGTGCTATAAACTGGAAGAATATTTTTCTAATTCGCTGCTGAATTGGCTTCAGGTGGCCATAAAGGTAGCTATGAGGATCGAAGGTAATTCGTTTTATGTTTGGTTTTTCTCTTCGCCGCAGTCTCGGTATTGAATTCATCAATCATTATTTGAAAGGCTCGCATTATGGCTCCTGAAATATATTTCTTCCATTCATGTAAACAATCCTTTATGACATTCGTTTCAATGTTATTTAGAGACGGTGTTGCCCTTCAGGATTTGAACATCTCTATCTGACTTAAACCTGGCCATACCCGTTAACATTTGTGCATTAGTGTATATGACCCACCTAGCGCTTGATTGGAAAACATTGTGCTGAGTTAACTAATATTGTTCAAAATTCACCTTGCTAAATATGGTTTTGATTAAGCTGAAAAGCTACATTTAGAACAGTTACATATTTTGATAAAAACTTTTAAACTGTTCATTCAAATCCCGGACTCGGCAGGACTAGGCCGTTACCCCCGACATAACAAGGCCAAACAGCTCAGCTGCGAAAAGGCTGTGACGCCTACTGAGGCTAGTTCATATTCTTATGGCGTTTCACCATGCTGTCTGGTAACCGCGGTGTTGACATAACAAGGTATATTGTAGCAGTATCGAAATCTCTACTAATTAGTTATGCCTCTCTGTGGGCGAATTTGCAAGATATACTCGGGGCCTCGCAGCTTCAATGATGATCTGACTTTTCTTTCTGATCTGCCTCAGTATGTCAAGAATAAAGTTTCGATATTACGTTCAATCTGTCACGTGTGAAGTTTAATATGTCTTCAGAAATGGAATATGTGGCAACATAGCAGCTAAACTCAAAGTCTGGGGCTGTTATCGTGTATGAATATTTCTTTTTATTATTGTTGTTTTAAACTTATATTTGTGTCTCGCAATTGTTTCCCTAAGTTTTCAAAATGCCTTACAAGTGCCGCGTTCCAAATTGTGCTGGTAATTATGCGAAAGGTCCGAAGGTTCCGTGTCCCGTGAATGAATGGCTCAATGCCATCCCTCGTAGTGATTTAAGTGATTGAATGAATGAATGAATCGTGAAATTAGAGGCATTCCGGTGACCATAAGGAGCCAGTGCATAGGCCGCTTAAGCGGGCCCTTATGCACCTCTACATTTATTAGATCACAAGCTTTGCCCTTTTAGCGAAGTTGACAATCGCCTTGAGTCCAAGCTCCTTGACGTCCTGAGGGTCCAAAGTAATGGACCCAAGTATAGTCTGCCTATAGTAGCTCAGAGCTTCACAGCAACACAAAACGTGCGCCGAGGTCTCTTCCTCTACCCCGCAGCGCTCACACAAGGGATCCTCAGCCACATCCATCACGTGCAGATGACGCCTTAACGTGTTATGGCCAGACAGCAGTCCCACCAATAACCTTAGGTTGGCTCTATCCAGAGATAAGCAGAAACATCCATGCTTAACACTGGGCCCTTCAATGAGTTCCCGTGCCTAGCGGAGATGTGTGGAGATACTTCTCCATTTCTGAGAGTGTTGTCTTGCAACCCACGTCTCCATTTTCCTCCTAGCTCTATGCGCGGTCACTAGTAAAGCTGGCTCAGGACCAACGAGCTTGCTGGCTGATCCTGGCTTCGCCAAAGCGTCCGCCGTCTCATTGCCCCTTATCCCACCATGCCCGGGTACCCACGTTAACGATACCGGATGTCTCGCAGCGAGGCAATCGAGAGCCTCCCTGCATTGCAATACAAGACTCGAAGTAATCTTACAGGCACTTAGTGCTTTCATTGCAGCCTAACTGACAGATAAGATTGTTATTATTTTTCTAGACCCACCCTCCTCCAGAATGCGAGATACACAAGCCAGAATCGCAAAGATTTCCGCCTGGAAAATAATGGTGTATCCACCGAGAGACAGAGATAGGCTATTTCTAGGCCCAGACACCCCAGCCTCGTGATTACAAAAAATACCAGAGTATGCAATTTTTGCTTTACTGAGGACAGCATCATTTGGGAACCCACCAATTGCCCTAAATACTTTTCAAAGGACATCTTAAGCTGAAGGAGCAGAAATGAAAAATTAAGGGAGAAGGAACCATGTACTTAAATCACCGCAAAATAGCATTGATAAGTATACCTCCTAACAAAAATGTATAAGTTTTCAATATATTCAGACTTTCGCAGTTTTCAGTTGACGGTAATCTCCAGATGAGTGGCATAAAGTTGTTCAGGATAAAGTTCGAATATAAACCAGCTATTACAACACACTGTAATAATTGTTGATAAAGATCTGGATGTAAAATGTACTCCGAAGAGCTGACACTGTCAGGCTATTTCCTCGGGGTCAATAACTAGCGAACTACCTGCCTCCCTAGTTCAGCAACTCCTCGGGCGCCAGCCCCTCCCAGTCGGCATGTCCGGAAAAGTTTTGCGGCCTGTACGAGTTTCTGCTGCCACTGCGGGTTCTGGCCGAAACCTAAGCTCCACAACACCGTGGTCTGAGTTACCCAGGAGGGACAGGACAGCAGTGCTGTAAGGGACAGGATGCGTGGTCAGAAAGAGATCCAGCAGGCTACTGGCGTGTGACGAGACACGGGGGAAAAAAGTAGGGCTCGTTACCAGCTGCGTCAGCCCTTGAGTAAGAGTGAACGCTTAGACTGCACGACCTGCTGCATCGGTCTTGTTTGAGCCCAACCAAAGCTCATCACCAAGAAGAACTACCTCTGAAGCGGGGTGATTGATGTTCAGGAAGTCGATCTGGACGGCGAGGTATTCGAGTAGATCATCCCAGTTATGGTCAGAGGGAGAGCGATAAAGGCAGCAAATAAATTTGGGTGATGCTTTGGAGTTGAGGCGAAGCCACAGAATGTCCCTCGGGTCTGATTCCAAAGAAACATCTCTGGAGCAGGAAAGACTGCTGCGGACAAAAGCCCCGTTCTTTCTCAGATTGGAGTGCACCTCGTAGTTTGGGAAGTTAAGATGGTTAATCGGTGCAGACTCTGAGATTTTTGTCTCCGCAAAGAAAAGCACGGCGGGACGATTGGATTGCAGGTAGTGATGAAAAGCATCAATGTTGCTGTTAATCCCGCAGATGTTCGGAAAACAAATTTTATCGTCGATGTTGTTCCCTCGAGCCCACCCTCCACCCGGACATTCCGAGACTGGAATGAGTTTACGTCCGAGTTCTTAGTGATCGAGGGATCCTTCATCGTTGATTTCTTTGTTTTGGAAGATAACCGACTGCATAGCTTAGGTGTGGAAACATGCGGACATTTATAAGACACCCTGGGAAAAGCTAGCAGGTGGTACTGCCTCGCTCGACTGGTCCTTGTCTACCACCTTCTTTTTACGTGTTAGTGATATTAAATAGACCCAAAGTGGCCCATTGGCGGACTTGTACCGCCACCCGACAATCGGTACTGAGGTTTTCCTTAACGCGTGTACAATCACTTGAACGGGAAGAAGTTGTATACTGGATACAACAACTTCGGGAAGAAGCATATAAGATAAGATAGATATATAAGATAAGAAGAGAATTAATGAACTACTACAATGAATTTACCTGCTCTAAGTACAAATATTAATTATATTTATTGAATGTGTTTAATCAGCTTAGGTAAAAGTATTTACCTAGTTATAATGAATTATTTTATTTATATTTGGACATATACACCTATTTGGATAATATTTGTAACTTAAAACAACACATTGCATTTTACTGAATAATAATTGTTATAATTGTGTTCCTACAAATCTTAGATATCAAAGAATTTGTAAAACTTGACATTAATATTTGATATTTTTAAATCAAAATAAATCCTCCGAAGATTATAGACCTACGAAATAGTTTTTTTAATGTCATTGATTTTGGACTAATTATATATGTGATCAAGTTTCACTAATTTTTGACTGATTGTCTAGAAAGAGGTTATAATATATCACCATTCACTAGAAGCAATTATTTGTCTTGAATTCGGAAAGTTAGAAGGGGAATACCTAAAACTGAGTAAGGCCACATGATTATGTATGCAAAAATTGTTTTTTTTTATTTATAATAATAAGACAATATTGCATGCAGCCGTATTTGATGCATTTATAGATACATATATTTTGTATAGTTAGACATGACTTGACAATTCTGACTCTTAAGTCCTCTACGCTTTGAATAAGAGTCTTTTATACTAATGATTTCAAATATCTCCATAAAAAGAAATCGATAGGATTCATGTCAAGCGATCTAGGCGGCCATGGCTGTTGTCCGCCTCTTCCAATCCATCGATTTGGATAATTATTATCTAGGTATTCTCGCGCAATGACACTGAGGTGTGGCGGAGCACCATCATGCATGTACCACATGCGACTTCGTTCTCTAAGAGGAATTTCCTCCATTAATCTAGGTAGGTCAAATTCCAAAAATCTTGGTACACTTCGCCGCTAAGTCTGGGGGAAGGAAATGAGGGCCAACCAAGTGGTTACTAACGATTCCAATCCAAATATTGAAGGAAAATTCGTGTTGTCCATTATGTTCAATTATGGCATGGGGATTTTCTTCACACCATACATGGTTATTATGGAAATTTATTATTGCTCTTCGCGAAAGACATGCTTCATCCGTGAATAGTATTCGATTTAAAAAAACTGATTTAATGTTACTTTTTCACGTAACCAGTAGCAAAAATCAACTCTTACAGGCAAATCTCGAGGCAAAAGCGCTTGTACAAGTTGTATATGATGCGGATAAAGTTGCTGATCTTTCAAAATTTAGTAGGTACTTGTTGTAGGGTTCTCTTTCGATATGAATGGTTCTTGAAACTGCCTGTTTTACATAGTCGAGCGTGAATGTTAATGAATACATTAGGCAGCGCGCGTTGTGGAAATCGATCACCTTACAAACATCGTGCTCGTCGAGCGTTACCCAGAGCCACTCCGCAAACGAAATGCATGTCTGTCATTTCTTGATTACCAAGTTTTCTTTCTCGCACACCTGTACGAACATGATTGCGAATTGTTCTTCGTGGAGTTTGGTATTCTTTGGATGCACGATTTACCGACGTTCCACTGTTTATACTATCCAGTGCTTGTACAAGCGCTTCGGTTGACCACAGCGCCCTTTTCTTAGAGGGCATATTTCGACTATAGTCTCTAAAAAAAAAAAACATCTTAATTTAAGACATCTGCCGTAATGGCCAGCGTGTTCCCAATAAGGCCAAGTGGTCGTAATGGGAACCGTTTATCATGGCCTTATTAGGCACATATAACCTTAAACATACAATTTATAAAATACAAAATATTTAAAACCTGGCGACGACAATATGTGTATATGTTCTATAGACTTACCTGATTGAACTGACAACAGATTTCGCAAAAAGAACCAGACTTGATTACTGAACTGGACCATTATGACAATTAGTAATCACCAAAACTTAGAAATGTTTGGAGTCCTAGAATGACCAGACAAGAAATCAAATATTTGACAGCTGTGGAATTATTTGAGAAAATAAATTAATTCAATTGTTGTCGTGTACGTCGTAGGTGTCTAGATAAGCACAATGCTTTAATATTAAAAGTAGGGACCTCGGTTGGCCGCGTGGGTCAGAGTGTCGTGCTACTGACCAGCCGGCCGGCCGGGTCGCGAGTTCGAATCTCGCCTTCGCCATGGATGTTGTGTGTTTGTTTTAGGCAGCAGCGGTGGCCGCAGTAGTAGACTCTTCGGTCTCCTGATCAGCCGCCGTGCGCTGTGCGGGTTCGAGTCCCGTCCCAGGAGAAATGTTTCTCTTGGCCATGGATGTTGTGATTGTCCGTAGGTGGTAGATGGTCTCTGACTGTCGAACGCGGAGGTACCACCCGGCGGTTCTCGTAGGTGGAGCCAGAATGTGTGCATGTTGCATGCACACGTGTTCCCTCACCAGAGTCCGAGTGGCGTCCCTCCTTTCCCATGTATCCCCCATAGCCCCACGGTACCCAGTGGGTGCTTAGGCCTTAGGCCTTCGTGGTAGTTGGAGTATAAAAAAACAAAAAAAAAATTGCGATCAAAAAAATACTGGATGACATTATCCGTATCTACGTACACGGAAGGTCTGAAAACAATTTTTAATTATGTAATATTCACCACAGGGTATACTTAATTAAAATACAATACTTTCCATTCTTTTATAATTTTTAAGAACAATATCATTTCTTTTGGTGCTGATATGCTCTAGCATCTTTATATGGAAATTTCGTCTTCAGATTGACCAAGGATTCGCTGGTTGAAGTTTGTTAACATAGTTTATAGCCTGTATAAGTAAATTCAACATCACAATAAACAAAATACGATATTTTCAAATACTACACTGTCTGCACCAACAGAAGGCTCCACTTCCCATATACAATATGAAAGAAAAGCACATCAAGTCAGCACGTGTTTTGGTAAAAATGCCCTTCATTGTCCTAAAGATGCCTGCATAAATTAAAATTCAAAGTTTTCATTCCCCACGTCAGCAGTGACTTCCCTATACAGTGTGTTTCATTGGGAGTAAAAATATTTTAACCGTAATGGGTCACTAAATGCCTTATGCTTGAGTGTTTCACTTGATAAGGGCGGCAACATCCGAATATGATGCTCCTCGCAGAACGAAGCTCCAGATCCTGCTGAGTCCTCGATTCAAATAAACAATTCAACTGTTTTTATTAAATTGTTATTTGTTTTAAATGTACCTTTTCTACATACATTACCTAAACTAATTAAACAGTTTAATAAAACAGGTAGACGGTTTTTTATTTTCAAGCAAGTTTAATGGTATATTACTTTCAATTAAATAGATTTCAGAAAACTCAGTTTACTTAGACGGAATAATTTAGCTATTTATAATAATACCTATAATTGAAAAATTATTACGGGTAATGAAAATTTCCCGGAACAACTGTTCAGTTGACTTTCTCTCAGTGTAGCTTCCACGTGAGTAAGTTTGCGCGGGGGGAGTTTTGCGTGAAGCAGATTCTGGATTCAGCTTTTCGATTCTAACACGTCAGAGAGACGCAGATAAACTGACTGTCCTAACTTTGACTCCGCCATGGGAGTTTCGACTCCACCACGATAATTGTATCTGCTGAAGTGAATTAGAATCAACTCCCTGGAGCAAAACTCCAAAAGGCGAAGTTATAAAATTTCCGCAATCACAATGCTTGCCTTGCTTTTGGATGGAAAGTAAGATAATACATTCCAGCGCACATCTGTTCTACAACTTTTGGGGTACTCAGCAACACACAGAATAACAGTGAAGTTCCGGTGCGATACTATCAACAAAGTCTATCCGAGTAAAGCGTCACATTAATTCAGCACTTTAGTATCTTTTCTGTTTTCCTGAGCAATTCGCAAATTAAACATTTTATTAAGCGCTTTCATGGCAAACATTAAACTTTAAATTATATTCAACTTCGGTAAGCTTCAGTTTATATGCTGCAACTCCAGCATCGGTCTGTAATGAAATGGAATTGCGTCTATAAATACCTATATACTATATTTGTGTGTGCGGTATGGAGAATAATGTTTGCCCAGTTCCACAAGCTGGCTTTGTTTTCATTCTGATTGCTATTTACTTGCTTGTAAGTAAAGTTCATATTGGTCATATACAGGGTGACTTCGAAGTTGAGTCATTTATTTTAACAGTGAGTAGATCTGATCAAAAGAAATGTTTCTTTCCTTTACCATTTTTCTGGTAAAATTAAAGTAACAAAGTTATAGCCCTTTGGAAGTTTGAGTACCGCCCTGTCTCAATAATAATATTATGTGCTCGTGTTTGGCGACAACGGATATAATTCGCCTTATCGGTTCATCGCATCGGAAACAAAAAAGCGAAAGAATTTGGAACGATGTTTTTACAATTATTTCATTCAGTTGTATACAGTCAGTGTCAGTCGGTAGTGGATAGTGGCGTCTGTTGCGTGGCTCAAACGAAATAAAAAATGGCACATGTTTATGCGGATCGGTTTCCCAATCGAGTGCAACCAACCCCTCGTACCTTTGTTAATGTAGTACAACGGGTTCGTGAACCATTTGACTTAAGACCTCACATATGGACGGCATGCCGGTGCTCCAAGACCTCACGATCAAATACAGGTCCGCACTGAAATACTTGTCGGGAGGATACTTTATAAAACAAGGTAAAAATTTTTTTTTTTTTTACACACATATTTTGGTTTATCTTCCTTCTACAATCATTATCTGAAAATTTATGACTCAACTTCAAAGTCACCCTGTATGTTATTTTAATGCGGTTCAAATAAGCTTGGTTTTTGACAATACTATATATATATATATATATATACAGGGTGACTTTGAAGTTGAGTCATTAATTTTCAGATAATGATTGTAGAAGGAAGATAAACCAAAATATGTGTGTAAAAATAAAAAAAAAAATAAAAAAAAAATGTTACCTTGTTTAATAAAGTATCCTCCCGACAAGTATTTCAGTGCGGACCTGTATTTGATCGTGCGGTCTTGGAGCAGCATGCCCTCACCTGTGAGGTCTTAAGTCACCTGATTCACGAGCCCTTTGTACTACATTAACAAAGGCACGAGGGGCTGGTTGCACTAGATTGGGAAACCGATTCGCATAAACCCGTGATGCATCCGGGAGCATTTTGTAAAGACTGCCCACCCGTAAATAAGAATCATGTCCACAAGTTCAGCATTTTCGTAAACATGTGCCATTTTTGATTTCGTTCGAGCCACGCAACACACTACTATTCACTTACGCGTTATCGACTGACGAAAAACATCGTGATAAACGTTTCAAATTCTTTCGCTTTTTTGTTTCCGATGTGATGAACCGGTCAGGCGGATTTTATCCGTTGTCGCCAAACACGAGCATATAATAGGCAGGGCGGTACTCAAACTTCCAAAGGGCTATAACTTTGTTACTTTAATTTTACCAGAAAAATGGTAAAGGAAAAAAACATTTCTTTTGATCAGATCTACTCACTGTTAAAATAAATGACTCAACTTCGAAGTCACCCTGTATATATATGACTATTTGAAAGCATTGTGCTTTTTTTTGGAATGTGGTCAAAACTTTAGATTTTTTTAAAACTGGACAATTGGTAATATGAGTTTTCTTACACCGAAGGGTTCGCCACGGCTGCTATGAGGATCCCAAAGAAACTTTGTTGGTCCGATTATTTAACTGCCTAAGATTAGTAGAGCTGGGAGAAGCCTTCTCTAGAGACAAAGGAGCTGGCATATCGGCCAGTTCTGGATGTACGAATTTCGACACGGTAAGGATGGGAGGTCTGTCTGGGGGGCAGATGGCGCCGCGGCATCATCGAGGAGAGCTCTGAGGAGCAAAGCCCATTGGTATAGCAGTATAAGAGAGTTAGATTACCTATGGCCCGCAGGTGCGAAAGGGTCCCGAGACTGTCTGTTAGAGAAGAGTCATCGATCAGCTGGACAGCCCTCCTCTGAACAGCATCAAGCATAGATAGTGTTGTCGACGCGGCAGAATCCCAAACATGTGAGCAATACCAGAGGCTAGAACTGGGCAGAACTCGGCCATCCACTGAAATTGGTTGAGCTCTAGAACGCTTTTTGATCGACAATATACGCTACTGTGTTTTAGAAGCCATAAACTGTACAATATTGTTGCGTCTCTTCAGGGAAAGGTGGAAAGAAGTTCTGTAAATAATTGCTGACTAGCTTTGCAGTACAATAAATCTTTAATTTTAATAGATGTCTGTACTTTATGGACATTCATATAATTTTTTTTAACTGTCAGCCAAGATTATCCAGTTTCAAAACCTCCATACCTCTATAAATATTTCATTGCCTAAAACTTTATAATTTATGAGTAAGATTTTATATATTAGACTTGGTCCTAATCTCTTTCCGGGTCTAATACTATGTTTTGCTTCAGTGATAACCGAGTTGGCCATGATACAAAGCTCTGTCTTGCAGGATATACTGGAATACAGCCCTTCAGATTGTTGTGAATAATTACCACAAATCAATTTCGAATTCCAAAGGTGCATTGTACTGCATAACAGTATTTAATTTTTATAGTAGTATCCTGGCAATTAGGGTATGCAAACCCTGAATATTCAAATGGGAAGAAGAAGGCTGTCATACATTTTTTGAAATATCCTGTCAATTCCTATTCAAATGTGGTGTTCACCCAGCAGGAGCGAATATACTTTTTAAAGGAAATTATTTAATGTTTTGCGGTTGCTTATTTTTTTGTGCCAAAAATTAATAACTACATGATGCATGGTTTGAGAGAAGAGATTACTTATTATGGCTTTATAGCTTTAGGATAACCGAGATATTTGGTTCCAAACCAGTACGACTCTGTCACCCTTTCCTCTCGCAATCACCTCCTACGTCAAAACGTGTAATGTACTGAGACTATGTGAGACAGTATTGAAACCAGGCGTCGAGTGGTATCTAGGATAACCTGGCATATAAACAAACCGTCGTTTTTGTCATTTTTTCTCTCGTACTGATTTTTGTGTACTTATTTGCATTATGTAATTAGCCTTCAGAATCAATATGTCTACGTTGCAATTTTCAGTTTTTAAAATTGCTTATACCAAGATGAATCACTGGTTCAAATTTGGAATTCTTACTCATCATAGTAAGCAAAAACGGATTGGATCATAAATGTTGTTGACACCATAAAACTGAGCATATTAAATGGATATCACAGTATTGGAATAAGACCGTATGTTTTTTATTATCGAGGGTCTAGTGGCATTGCCATGTATTATCAAATTTTCAAAATTTGCGTCGCGTGGGTTCATCTAGCACTATACCATTAAATTGAGCAATTAGTAACAATGTACATTCATATATATATATATACATATATATATATATATATATATTGTTAGAAACGCGGTTAGTCAAACACTAATTTTCCACCAATCAACTTAACAACAATAATAATAGCACAACGATTTAACGTAATTTGGGAGCGGCAGATTATCCGAGCACGATGTGCACTGCTCGACGTTACAGCTCGCTCTGCCAGAGTCGGCGGTCAATCGTCGTTCCCTCAGCTATCACAGAGCAGCAACTACACAGCAGTACCCCTTCGTGACCGGCAGCGGCTCGCCAAAATTTTTCGTTTCTTAGGGTACGAACATAGTGGAGCGACGAGGTTTCAGATTCAGATAGAGGCTAACCGCGCGGTTTGCCGCTATGTGAGTCAAAAACACAGGTTGAAACCTGTCGGGCCATAGTAGCGCGATAAGGCATGCGTCGAGTCTCTAGGAGGTTTCGAGCGACGAGTTTTAAATAGTTGCATTCAATTTTTGTCACGCGTTTTCAAGCGATTTAATAATGGATGTTGTGCAATTAATAAATAGTGTATATCACAGAAGGGCTATATGGGATCAGAGTCATCCAGATCATCGCAACCGATACGTGCTAGATAAGTTATGGGAGGAGGTAGCCAATGAATGCAATAATCAGTCGGGTAAGTAAATAATTGTATTTTATACACATTTCAACAGCTAGAACTTACATCTTGCGGTAAAATTTTAAGCTGTCTCGTAACTGATTGGAAAGAAATTAACATAGTTACAGAAAATGTCGCGAACTCTTTGACCTTCACCCAGTTGCCTTCCTCTAGGTAATTCAAACATCTGATCTCTAGGAACTGCATCAGTTACTAATGTTAAATGTCGTTGAAATCCCTCTCGGTCCAGTATTGTATTATGCAAAATGCATATCGCCTTAATGATATCATCCGCAGTCTTTTCAGTAGTCTCTATAGCTTTGGACAGAAGACGCCACTTCGCGTACATAATTCCAAAGGTGCACTCGATAGTTTTGCGTGCTCTGGACAATCTTTGGTTAAAATTTATATGTTCCAAAGAGCGGTTCCTTCGATTGTATGGTTTTAGCAAATTGGGCATTAGTGGATACGCTTCATCTGCAATAAATACGTAGGGAGCGCGGACATTTGTTCCTGGTAAACTATCTGGATTTGGCACATTTAGTTTGTTTTGGTGTATCCGTTTGTACAAATTGGAACTCTGAAACGTTCCCCCATCGCTCTGTTTGCCGTAACCTCCGACATCTATCACAAGCAATTTGTAATTTGCGTCGCAAACTCCTTGTAGGACGATAGAAAAATAATGCTTATAATTGAAGTACATGGATCCGGAATGTTGTGGTGCTATAACTTTGACGTGTTTGCCGTCAACAGCTCCGATGCAATTGGGGAAGTTCCATACTTTCATGAAGTCTGCACTTACATTTAAAAATGTTGCCGTAGTAGGTTCTGGCATGTGAAGTGGTTGCAGCATGTTCCATAATATTTTAATCATATGTTTTATAATGCTCGCAACAGTACTCCTGCCCATTCGAAAGGAAAATGCCAAGTGTCTAAAGGACGCTCCTGTTGCAAGATATCTGAAAATTTTTGTTTGTTGCAGTTAAGAAAGTTTCTGAGAAGTGGAAAAATCTACGTGATTATTTCAGAAAAGAACTGAAGAAAATACCTCTGCCCCGGTCTGGTGATCCAGGCGAAGAGGCTCTTAAAAAGAGCTCCTGGCCTCATTTCAAAAGTTTATTGTTTCTGAGAGACCAGTTTCTGCCGAGATCCAGTCATAGCAACCTGTTGGATCCCGACAATGACACACAAGTTTCGACACCCTCTACGCAGATGGATGAAAATGATGGTGACTATGACGAAGACGAAATGGACGAAACGCAGGGTGTAGAAACGCAGGAAACAGAACCCGACCACACAGAATCAGTCACTCCAATTCAAAGCACACCAAAAGAACCACGAACTATTCTAAAGAATAGGGCCCGAAAACGGTCAAATCAACTTGACGCTTTTCTTGAGATAGAGAAGAAAAAACTACAATATTTAGATGAGAAACGTGTCGCTGCAGACCGTGGCAGAGCCCTACCAGTCACAGATGACGATAAACTGTTTTTTGATAGCCTTTTGCCCCACGTGGTGAAAATTAGGCCTCATCGAAAACTTCAGTTCCGCAATGAAATTCAAAATTTGGTTCAGAAGTATGCCTATGAAGAGTACTCGAACAATCAGTCCACCATCAATGTCAGTCATTCTGTTAATCATAGCCCGACATATACATCTCAACCACAAACATCGTTTGCACATTCATCCCATTTGTTGCAGGGGTTTAATTACGCAGATCAGTAAACATTATAAGTTATTATAAGTTATCGTTCGTTGTGTTCAGAAGACAGAATATTATTTTGCGTTACCGTTTGTTTGTTTATGAATAATAAAAGTATTATCCTTAATACATAATATTCTCTTACCGAATTGTTACCACCAACATTTCTTCGGTTCCTATAGGCGCTTGATTAAAATTTGTCCATTTCTTGTTGATGCAGGGTGTAACTTGTTCTAATATATACTGAAAGGTGGCAAGTTCCATTCGAATGTAGTCAAATAGCCTGTCGGGATAATTTTTCAGTTCTAGAAATAAATGATGGAATTCCCCTAGGCGTTTCCGACTTTTATTTACGTCGTGCACACTACACTGCCGCACTCCAGTCATTAAAAGCACTTGCAGGTAAGTATTATTGAGAAGAATGTCATCGTCACTGTCGGAATACATATTTTTACGTCTATCTTCGACAAAACGCGACGCTCTACTATAACCATAGGTGCCTCTTGCCTCTACGCTCTAGACGCTACCAGATATCTGAATCTGAAACCTCGTCGCTCCACTATGTTCGTACCGTTACACGGCCTTCCTGATGGCTGCGACGTAATCGACGCCCTCTGCACCACAGGCCGAATCTGTGAATCAAAAGCATTCCAAAACACTCCGTGTACTTGCCACAACTATTATCGCACAAATATGATTCAAATCTGAATCAACCACTACCGGTACTAAGACCCAAATTCACAATTCGATTACAGAATTGCACGTAAATTCAATTCAATAAACCTTTAACAGTGACGGCGACGACCGTCTCATTAAAATAACAACTCTAAAACTTCAGTACTAGTAGCTCTACTACTAACAAGACAGAGACTAATCTTACAATATCCCTGAAGACCTCAGACTTTAGCTGGATCTGCTACTGATGAGACAGAGACCGTAATAACAGTATCCCTGAAGACCTCAGCCTTCAGCTGGCTCTGCTGCTGACGAGACAGAGATCAAAATAACAGTATCCCTGAAGACCTCAGCCTTCAGCTGGCTCTGCTGCTGACGAGACAGAGACCATGTTACAACACCCCTGAAGACCGCAGCCTTCAGCTGGCTCTACTACCGACGAGGCAGAGACCAGGTTGAAGTTTCCATGGAGATCTCGGCCTCCATTTGGCTCTACTTCTGACGAGATAGAAACTAACATTAAGCAAGACAGTACATCGCAAAATGGAACCAGAAATTGACTGACGTGGTTCTTCCTCAGCCTTCAAAAACTCAAGTAAATCTCCCATATCAACATTGGCGGACCACTGTACAAGCCATGATATTAGCTGTTCCTTAGCTGCCTTTGTTATAATGGTTGTTCCAACCTTCTTAATCTCATAACGTCCATTTTCCAAGCACTTAACCACTTCATAAGGACCAAGAAACTCATAGTCGCTCTTGTTTATGTGCATCTGAGAGTCTCGATGCATCAGTACAAAATCACCGACTGAAAATTGCACTTTGTCCCTTCTTTTTTGTTCACAGTGTTGTAATTTTGTGCAACGAATAGCCTTTTCGCTAATCGGTGACGATTCAAATCTCGGTTGCGCAAAGGAGTTAGATCCTTAGACACACCCTTCAACACAGCTTGTATCATCGGAGTCGAGCTTCGGATACCCAAAAGCAGCTGCAAAGGAGTTGCATTTATGGCTTTTTGCATAGTCGAATTGAGAACAAGTTGGAACTTCCATAAGATTTCTAATGGTTCGCATATAGCGTTCCACCTGCCCATTTCCCCTATGCACATCTGGAGTTACAAAATGGCATTCGATGCCCCATCGATCCAGGTACTTTGGAAACGTGGTGTTCTTAAATGACGTGGCAGCTTCCATTATTATTCCTTTGGGAGTTCCAAACAGCGCTAGAACATTCTGCAGCTTTTCAAGTGCCTCTGCAGTTGTCACAGACTTCATAGGCGTCAAAATGCAGTACTTGGTAAAAGCATCCACCATTACCAAAACGTGCTTATAACCATCAGTTGAAGCTGGTAAAGGACCCAAATAGTCCATGTGCAACGTTGAAATGGCTCCTTCGGTTTGTCCACTGGTCGTATGGACCGCTGTCGAGGACCTGTTCTTGTCTTTTTTACTGCACAAATTACACAGTGCTTGACGTAGCATTTGATGAAGTTTCTCATCCTCGGAAACCACAAATGTTGAGCGATAGACGACAATATCCTTTTCAAGACGAAATTTCAGGCTGATATTATTCACTGCACCAACTTTATTGCCTGTTGTAATCATGCCACTAAAATCGTGCAGTATAACTTCAAGACCCACGCGATGTTCTTCAGGTACATCAACTTCTGTGACTAATGCACCAAAATCTTCTGAAACGCGATTTATGCAGAGATTAAACATTTTAAAAAATAAGAACAGATTTTTTGATATTCTCGACCACTGCCGTGTAGAATCTTAGCGTTTTTGTTTACTACTCTTATCGATTATCTAAATTTGCCAAACTTTTTATGTTGTATGGTTTTCAGAACGCCTCTTTGGTTCGATGTTTGGGCTGACGTGAATGGCATGCTTATTAGACCCTACCTTTTACCATCTCGACTAAGCGGTGCAATTTATGTAAATTTTCTTCGACACAATCTGTCACAATTATTAGAAGATGTTCGTCTAAATGTGACACAGAATATGTGGTTACTATATGATGGGGCTCTACCACATTTTAGACGAGATGTTCATGAACATCTAAATAATGAGTTTCAGAATAGATGGATAGGGCGCAATGAACCCATTTCTTGGCCTGCTCGCTCCCCGGATTTAACGCCTTGCAAATTTTGAGTGGGGCTATTTGAAAGGGTTGGTGTATCATGATGGAGCAGTAAATACTCTGGAAGAACTTCAACAGCTCACTGAAAATGCTTGTGATTTAACTCGTGTACACCAGGGTTTTATTTTAGAAGCTTGTAAAGAGTCGTGGGTTCACCGAGCAAGATTTTACGTTAATCGAACAAATGGGGACAATTTACAACAGTTTTTGTAAGCACGGTATCCATTTAACTTGATGATGATTTTTTTTAGATAATTTTTAATAATGTAAGCTAACTATATTATTATGCGACTTTTATGTAGGTGATTTTTGGTATATCAACTTCTTTTGAGAGGTTCTACAAGCTGTTAAAATAAAATGCCTTAACTTTGAAATCACCCTGTATAATATTTTACTTTAGTTGAAGTAGTAGGTTAGTAATTCACGAATATTATAAATATTCTTTGAAATCAAAATTTGAGATTAATTATTCATTATAAATGAACAAGGAGGCAGCAATCTAAATTTTGATACGTGCTATTTTCATAGTTTGAGGAATGAACCGACATTGAAAAATAGCTTATCGTATTTCCTGTAAAAGTAGCGACTAGGCAATCCATATCAATATTTCGAATGAAGGATTTGTATTTCCATAAATATTACACTTGGCTTATTATTATTATTACAGAGTATAAAAAATGGCAACATCTTTTTAGCGGTAGTTCATCCCTGGCGAACTAAATGAGCTATTTGTTTTCTGTAGAGATCGTTATGTATTATGAGTTGTATTATAAATATGGTGTTTTTCATCAGTTACTCAGTAAATACCAATTTCCAGCGGTATTCTTCGAAAAGTGGTACTTCGAATAGTCCAAAGACACGAACGTTTGCCTTGCGATTTGGAAACCGTCTGTATATGATTTCTGATATTTGTTTAATACCAATAGTTTGCACGTTAAAATACATTAATTTGTATTGGAACACAAGAAGTCTTACGGAAACGTAGATGAAAAACAAAGAGCAATCGTGAGCATGTTCCGCAATATGGGAACGGAAGCAGAAATAGGATTGGTAACCTGAGCGACGTGGGAGCATCGGTAGTTTGGTGGTTAGCGCGACGAGCTAGCAACCTGGGTTGTATATCGATGGTGTCAAGGCAATACCTCGTATCTCCATTTTTGATAAATTTGAATTACCCGCTGTAGACAAAGAGCTAGAGAGCATGACAGTGCTGAACAATCAAACGGTTCCTTTTTGGCTTGCATTTACCCATAATTCCCGCTCAAATTCGTGCAATACCTCGTATCTCTAAAAATATGGCGTCTTCTGTAGAGTGTTTATGTGAGTGTTGATGCTTTAACGCAGAAAAATAAGGTAAGAAATCGTTTTATATTTGATTTAATTGTTGTAGGTATTAGTATATATATTAAACATGTAGTTGTATGACATATTTGGCAAGAAAAGTAGCAATTAATGTTGTTTCAGCTTGTATTATGTAGTTGTGGCAGATACGTGGCATTGAAATTGACAAAATATTTCTTATTTAGAAGATACAAGCTATTGCCTAGCGATACGAGTAGTTGTTTCGTAGATACGTGCTATTGACCTGTCAAAATATGAATTTGCATGTCAGATAAGTGCTTCTCCTTGCAATTTGTTATTTTTGTTGAGATCAAAAATTGCAAGATGCGTGGCAAAAAAATATTGGAAATGTGCCAAGCTGCGTCCTTGTCAAGCACAAGTAAGTTATAATTATTTATACGTATATATTAATAACAGAATGTATACCATAGGATTAAATGAAAGTTCCCATTGATTTGATGTCTTATTTTCTTATCAGTTATGCTTTCCCTTCGTTTCTCTTACATTTTTATAATGCCAGAAAACATTGTGACGGCTAAAAATTCTCCCTCCTCGCCCATCCTATTAAAGGTTTAAATATAATAATTATATAAATTACTGGATACTTTTTTTGGTTGGTCATGTGTGAAATAAATGAACAACTTTTTTCCTAAATCATAGTAGTACTTGAGGAAAAATTATCTCCTATAGGTTTTTTGATTGGAAAAATATTGTTTCAGATATTTCTCCAACTCAAGAGCAGCAAGCTATGGATTTTGAAAAATTAACAGACCAAGCATAGATAGTTTTCGATAATACAGACAATAATGTGAATAGCAGAGAAAATTTAGAGGAACCACGTAGTCCTAAATCAGATTTTCTTGAACTACAGAATAGCACTATATCACACGCTTTCTAACTAGCAGTAGCCGAAAATCTGAACGATGGTTCTCCTACTACAAGTATGCCTGAAAATTTAGACACCAACCAACATGAAATAGTGCTATTTTCTGTACAGAATGTAATCCATGACATCAGCCTAGATGCTATAAATAATCACTCAGTAATAGGTTCCTCAAGTGTGTTTGCCGATCAAAATGGTGTTTTAGAAGAGACAAGGGTACAGCGAAATATCATTTCCGCTGAAGATGCACCCATTCATATAGATCAAATTTCAATGTGTCATTCCAACAGAAGCTCTTCGCCAGTGGAGAACGTAGGAACAAATCCACCAATTATCATCAACGAAGAACCGAACAATAATTTCAGTTCACAGTCTGGGTCCAAACGTAACAGAAATAAGGAACTTAGAATGAAGGGTATGGTTTATACAGGATTTAGGCGACCACGAAATGAAAAAAGAACGTTTCAAGATATAGAAAGAGAAGAGCGGAAACAAGGCGAAAGGTGTAACTCAGAAACCTGTAAGAACAGCTCAAAAAGAAAATGTAATGAAATCAGAGAAGAAGCACGAAAAGAAATTTTTACAGCTTTTTGGAAGAACCTGAGTTGGGACCAAAGGAAGGTATATGTCTGCAACCTTGTTTCAAGAGAGGAGACGTGTAGAAAAACAAAAGATGAAAATTCTCGACGTTCCTGCTCCCTATATTATAGCTTGAATGTTGGTGATAAGCTTATACCCGTCTGTAAAAAAATGTTTTTGGGAACTCTGGGGCTTGGGGAATGGAGTGTAAAGAGCTGGGTGGAGACATCGCATTACGGTACACCTTCCAGTGGAGCAGAAACTAACAGTCGTAGATTACCCAGAAAATCCCAAAATGATTCATTTATAACAACATTTCTAGAAAAATTGCCAAAGCTTCCTAGTCACTATTGTCGCAAAGACACTACAAAGTTGTACCTTGAACATGAGTTTTCTAGTTACTCAGACTTATATAAAGCTTTCGTGGATTATTCAAAAACACAAAACACAGCACCAGCCAGTAGAAATACATTAATAAAGTGCGTACATAAGAAGAATATTGGTATATTCAAGACTTGCAAGGATCGGTGTGATACATGTGTACAGTATGAATCTCAAAATCTAAGCCTAGAAGACTGGGAACAACATAGAACAGACAAAGAGAGAGCTCAAAAAGAAAAAAATGATGATAAAGAAAAAGCAATGCAGGGAGTCTGTCATGTTATTACAGTAGATCTGCAAGCCGTTAAAACTTGTCCTTATTTACAAGCGAGTTCGCTTTTCTTTAAAACTAAGCTTGTATGCCATAATTTTACTGTATACGATCTAGCTACAAATCAATGTACTTGCTATTGGTTCACTGAGCTGGACGCAGATCTTCAAGCGTCCACGTTTGCATCACTTCTTGTAGACTATTTAACAAAAAAGTATCTTCAAAATGCAGCCCACATAAAACCAATAATAATTTATTCTGATGGTTGCACATATCAGAATAGAAACAGTACCATGGCAAATGCTCTGCTTAGTCTATCACGCCAATATAATGTGCAAATAACTCAAAAGTTCTTGATTAAAGGTCATTCTCAAATGGAATGTGATAGTGTTCATGCTGTTATTGAAAGAAAGCTAAAAAATAAGAACATCGAAATACCAAATGATTACTATCGTCTTACTGGAGAAGCGCGTCAAAAACCATTTCCTTATGAAGTCGTAACTCCAGATTTTACTTTTTTCAAAAACTATAATGCCGATTTGGTCTACTATTCAATCCGCCCTGGTAAAAAATCCAATGATCCGACAGTCACGCAGATAAGGGCACTGCAGTATGAACAAGGCTTGATAACATACAAAATTAATTTCGACCAAGAGTATGCAGAATTACCTCATCGTCCAAGAAGGACCCCAAACGACATAAACCAATTTCTCCAATTGTTTGAGCACAAACTGCCAGTTGCAAAGAAGAAATACGATCATTTACAAGAAATAAAAACCAAAATTAGTCAAAATTATTGGCCATTTTATGACAGTTTACCTTTCAAATAGGTTTTCATTATATTTATATTTCCTTGTTTCCTGTTCATTTTTTTACTGTAACTTGGATATAGTTTTTGTGTATTTTCTATTTTGTATTTTAATGGATTTGATATAAAATTGTTCTAAAATCTAAATGGGTTTTCATTATAAGTACAATACCTCGTAAGTTCCAAAGTTGACGAAAAATTTGTGCAATACTTCGTATCTCACATAATGATTACTAAATACCTATTTCTTAGAAGACAACTTAATAATTTTTTCGCTTGTTTGGAGGTCTAGAACAATGTTAAACTAAATAAAACACTTACAAGTATTAATTATTATGCAAAACATTGTCTCCTGAAATTTTGACATTTCGTAGGTACGAGGTATTACATTGACACCATCGATATGCTGCTTACATCACGCACGTGGTTGCAATTTTAACAGATACATCTGTAGCTGGTTTATTATATCAGTTACCAGTAGATGGTTCGTGGAGCACAGGACCTCTAGCTCAAGCGCATAGAAAAGTTGTGGTTACTTCCTTGTCTTTGATTATGATCCGTACAAGATCAAATTAAGGTCATGTTGATTTTGGAGGTGGAAGGGAAAGAAAAAGTGCAATAATGTGAAGGTAGCTTTGGGGTATTGTATTTTATTTACTATTATTTTGAGTTTTCTTGTTTTGATTAGCTTCCATCATATTGAATGGCATGGTTTAACTGTTTCGAAGGATAATCAAACTCCAGTACCTTGGAGAGCACGTCCGAAATCCACATGCAATTACACTAGTGTCCATTGATTATTGAAAAATTAACAGTAAATTCTAGTTACTTTCATAAACTTTCCGATAAGATATCCACAGTCGACGCTTTACTAGATTTTATAAGCTTCAGTAAATCCCTTTTCAGATACCTTCTACTTCGTCTAACGCTATACCGGCGGTCGAGTCTTGCGCCGTTGCTAACAGCTGATGCGTTAATGTGCCTTCCATAATAATCGACAGGTGGAACCTCAATTGGAATATGAGGTATACTCAGTGACATTAAAAGTGGATAGTCTCCTCACCATCATATTCCACATATGTTCGATGGGATTTAAATCCGGTGAACGATTCGGCCACGGTAAAACATTAACGCTTGCTTCTTGAAGAAAGTTCGTAGTACGTCGAGCAGTATGGGAACGTGCGTTGCCTTGTTGAAGAAGGACGTGTGGACGGCCCTCTAGATACGGCAGTAAAGCGGTTTGTAGACCATGATCAACATAACCCGCAGCAGTTATATTGCCTTGAACAAAGAAAATGGGTGGTCGGCTACCATAGGCAATAGCTCCCCAAAATCATCACTTCAACAGTCCTGTGTAAACGCCTCTCAACAGCAAATCCAATATCACGCGCCGTCTTACCATCGTGCGTATCTAGACAGTATTGCGATTGGTCGCTGAAGATGACATTATGCCAGTCTGCCTCCCAGTGTTGCCGTTCTCAGCTCTAGTTCAAACGTTGACGATTGTGGTTCGCAGTCAGAGGAAGCACCGTGGACGGTATGAAAAAGTCCAAAGTCTCGAAAGCGTCGATAGAGTGTACTCATAGTAGCAGGTCTACCTTCTTCTCCAAACCATTGATAAGCGATCTGACGCGTACTAGCAAAACGGTCTCGTAGGGCAAGTTGTCTGGAGCGCCTCTCTTTATGCTCTGTGGTACGCCTCGGTGGACCAGTTGGCCTTCTTTGTCTTCATCAGCCTTCTTTAATCCAGATACGACACACAAGCATTAACACGGCGGCTACTTTCGCGATAGGACAAACTAACGTCTCGATAGGCAATAATTATACCCCTGTCAAAATCGCTAACATGATGATAATTTGATCATCTTCGAACTCGAGGCATTTTATTATGCTTAACACTAGTAAATGAAAGGGCAATAACTAACAATATCTGTACTGCTCAGCTCTCAGAAACTGCATTCTTCGCAAAAATTAAGAGATAACATTTTAACAAAGGTCGAAAACAAAATAAAACGTTGACATTTTTGCCACAGCATGCTTCAGATATGGCAGTAAAGCGGTTTGTAGGTCAGCATCAACATAACCCGCAGCAGTCATATTCCCTTGAACAAAGAGAATGGGTGATCGGCTACCATAGGCAATAGCTCCCCAAAATCATCACTTCAACAGTCCTGTGTAAACGCCTCTCAACAGCAAATCCAATATCACGCGCCGTCTTACCGTTCTACGACCATCGTGCGTATCTAGACAGTATTGCGATTGGTCGCTGAAGATGACATAATGCCATTCTGCCTCCCAGTGTTGCCGTTCTCAGCTCTAGTTCAAACGTTGACGATTGTGGTTCGCAGTCAGAGGAAGCACTAACCGTGGACGGTATGAAAAAGTCCAAAGTCTCGAAAGCGGCGATAGAGTGTACTCATGGTAGCAGGTCTACTTTCTTCTCCAAACCATTGATAAGCGATCTGACGCGTACTAGCAAAACGGTCTCGTAGGGCGAGTTGTCTGAAGCGCCTATCTTTATGCTCTGTGGTACGCCTCGGTGGACCAGTTGGCTTTCTTTGTGTTCATCAACCTTCTTTAATCCAGATACGACACACAAGCATTTACACGGCGGCTACTTTCGCGATAGGACAAACTAACATCTCGATAGGCAATAACTATAACCCTGTCAAAATCGCTAACATGATAATTTGATCGTCTTCGAACTCGAGGCATTTTATTATGCTTAACACTAGTAAATGAAAGGGCAATAACTAACAATATCTGTACTGCTCAGCTCTCAGAAACTGCATTCTTCGCAAAAATTAAGAGATAACATTTTAACAAAGGTCGAAAACAAAATAAAACGTTGACATTTTTGCCACAGCATGCTTCAAATAAAGTCATTATGTTGCCAAAAAACAAGTTGAAATTTTTTTTTCTGGATGTAACACTTCTAATGTCACTGAGTATATTTTATAGAGTCTCCTGAATTTGGAACATGCACTATTTGAATAACTCTCTAACTACCCATCTGGTCTTGAGATTCATTAGCGAATTATGTGAACAGCTGCCACTGATTTCCTCCCATTGTCCAATTTATACCCGACTGATCTAACAATGCAGTGACATCAAGATATCCTCTATATAATACAAGTAAGTCTCCTACTTGAAAAGTTTAGAATCCTTTATTTGAACAGTCGTTTTCATCACCAATTCTAGACATTTTCTGGAAAATTTTGTAACAAAGGACTTCGAATGGCGAATGGACTATTGATGAACCATAGATAAGAAGTCCTCCGATATTTGGATCTAATTTAACATTTTTATGCCAATGTAAATAATTTGTTTAAGGAAAACGTGAGCATTGCATTCAATCGATAATCTTTGTAGATTTCCAAATGCATTAAGGGTAAGACTTAAACTGTACCCTTGAAAAGCTAAGTTAGCTGTTTCCCCAAAACATTAGAATCAACTTGCCAACAATGTGAAACTGACCTTGTAAAGGTCAATGTCACGATCAGCATCATACCTCCCAACACCTTCTTACAAGGCGTTTTAACGACATATTTTTTTCAGTATACAGGTTCTCTGAGTTTTTGGTGTCAGAACCACAATCGGCAAACTTTATCCACCTATTTCTCAAAAACTAATCATATGAATGCTTTGATCACACAGACACTTTTGTTCGGGAAGGGAAGAAATATATTATATTGAATTTTTGGACAAATCGACTGGGACCCATTTTCATATGTTTTGTGCGTGGTCCTTGGTTTCTAGTGAAACATGTAATGAGTGTAAATGTTATAGGTAAGCTTTCCCGGAACATAACGATATATTTCATTCAAGTCTCGCAACAATATGTGCCAATAGAATGCCTTGAGCATATAAAACATCCAGGCATTTCTATATAAAAACACCATTTCTTCACTAACCGTTGGTAAGAAGTTCCAAGTCCCAACTCTCTCCGCTCATAAATCCTCATATTAGCTACTCTAACTCACCCCCTTCCCCAGTACAGCGGGTACGAAATGTTTCACCAGAACCGACACCGCCAACGAGTATGGAGCGCGGGATCGGCACCAGCAGTGCTTCGCCTAGCATTTGCGGTCATGTTTCTTTCCGTGTACGCGGTGGAAATTAAACGCGGATGGCGCGAGGGCTGTTAGTGGCATATAGCAGGCTATGCCATGACATACTGCGATGCAGGAAAATGTGTTGCCTGTCGGTTCGTTCTGCTGCCGCCAGTGCCATATTGGCCAAACCTTTCTGGCAGTAGGCGATAATTTATTTTTTCATATAATCTGCAATCCATTTTTATATAGCCTCCGTAGGAAGTAAGCGGTCTAGAACAATTTTGAATGCAAATAAATGAGCCTTTCTTCATTCACAATAAATTGTATTCAAGATAATTAATAATCATCTAGCAATAAGACTAGGCTAGCAGTAAATGGGGTATTTTCCAACTTGGTGATATTGTCCTATTGATGGCTGAAATCGATTGTTTACACCATTTATCAATTGGTATGCCCTTGCACGCGCTTTTTTCACTCATTTTCTGAAAAAAATACATTTGAAATTCATACCACCAAAGTGGGTTCATTTAAACTTCATGTTTGTCCCTCCGAAAAAATCAGCCAATAGGAATCGATTTTTTTAAAGGTTCTCATTAGAATGTGACGATATTTTTATCAAGGATAAGCATCAGCGCTATTGCCATGCACTAGGGAATTTCATGAAAGTTCACGACTTAGCAACGCTTCTTTATTCCGATCAACATTGTTGTCTCAATAGTGTACCTGTCTATATTATGTATGTTTAGCTGTAGGTCGACATAACTTGGCAACATTGTGGTTCAACGAGGGTCAAACCGCTGACTTTTGACAGTGACAGAGTTGCGTAACGTGTTTCGTGCTGTTGATTTTGTGTTATCCGTTTTGTAACCTTTATATATTGAATTCTTTTGAACATTACAACAAAATGTCGGTAAAAAAGTGTCTTATTAAAGTGTGTTCAAACACAAGTATTAATTCGCCTGATAAAATATTCTTATCAGTTCCGATAGATCTTGATACGAGGATTCTTTGGTACCAGGCTGCAAGTGTTGAAGGTCCCACTATGGTCTCACTATGTTATACTGTTGTGAAGATCATTTTGATGTAAGTTTATTAACAGAGCTAAAGTTTTTCAAATTATATTAAATCTCGGTTTATTTTCAGTTGGCAGATGATGCAGAAAACTGGCAATATTGCAAGACAATTGGGCAGAGGAACCACACAAGAACCTGTCAGTTCAAAGTTTAGGTACGTCACAATTAAGTCCACCATCAAAAACGAGGAAAGCTGAGATGTTAGAAACATTAGGAAAAAAGCTTCACTGCAAGAGAAAACCAAGGGCAAAAATTATTTGATGAATCGCAGCCAGGTATACGCAGATATCTGCATCATGATGAATCTTGCCAGCAAAACTCGAGTATGCTACCCCTGAAGAAAGCAACCAAAGGAGTCCAAGTTAAAGGTGTTACCAAAACAGTGTCAACCAGCACACTACCTCATACTGCAGAAAAGGCTCTTGCCACTAGTCATCCCAAACTAAAACAATTAGTTGAAAAGTGCACAGGGATTTGTAGTGATAGCACTAATAGCTCAAGTGGTAGTTCCTCCCCGCAGCTATCGAGCACTTCATCAGGAAGGAATGGAGCAAGACTGAAGACATCAAAAGAGGAACTACAAATATCTAAATTAGAGAACAATAGTCGGTTTTTCTTAGGTTTGCCTGAAGACTGTTTCTATATTGTAAATTTATTAGTTGAAGAAGGTGGACTGGATTACATTGATGTTTTGATCACAATGAAAAACATTAGGTCAAATGATCAGTTTTCAAGAATAGGAATTGATTTTGGTAAAAGTACAAGTGCCATATCTAAAATTTTTAATAAAACTGTTCTAGTAATGGCTCCTTTAATGACACAGTTGATTGTTTGGCCTCCCAGTTGGAAAATCAAAAAATTAGTACCAAATCAATTTAAAGCCTATTACAACAATGTACAATCAATTATTGATTGCTTTGAAGTTAAAATTGAAAAACCTTCAAATGCACTGCATCAGGATAAAACATGGAGTGAATATAAAAAGTGTAATACTATAAAGTATCTTGTGAGTTGTACTCCTAATGGGCTGATAAACTTTATTTCTAGTGGGTTTGAAGGACGTACAACTGATGTACAAATTGATGAGAAATCAAACTTCATCAATGTGATTCCAGAAAACTGCATAATAATGGCTTATAGAGGTTTCAAACACATAGAAACTATACTGCATAAAAAAAGCGCATCATTATTAAGACCTCCAAGCATTAGTGCGAAACAAAAACTTACCAAAGCAGAAGTTAATAAAACTAAAATAATAGCTGCTTTGAGAGTCCATATTGAACGGCTCATAAGGAGACTTCGTGAATTTGCTATGTTTGCCATGCAAGTCTTGTTTTTTCTAAATTTTAATAGTACATAACTGCAAGTGCAAGATTGTTTTGTGGTATATTAATACTAACACAGTGAATTTCTTAGCTACACATTGTGCACATCCATAAAGCTAAGTATGAATAATTTTGTAAAACACCAATTGTAGGTTAAAATACTTGTATAGGACTTATTTGAGGCTGTTCTTTACATAATATAATTTTTTGGAGTATCTATAATTTTTTATTGTCCTCACGACATATTATCATTTAGGAACCTCAAAATAAATAAATTACTCGAATTTACCAACGCTCTATGACATAAACATAACTTATTATTTGTGTATTAAATTTTTGAAAAGCTTATTAGATCAACAGTGTTATGGAATTCAGGATTATTTTAGCTGGTCAGCTGGTGGTATATACCAATATTTTTGTTCATCTACAAATACAATAAAACATTTGCAGCTACCTACTAATGCAAATAGTTAAAAAAACATTTCATGAATAAAATACTTTTTTAAAACATTATAAGTGCTTTATTCAATCAAATAAACACATAAAATAAATTGGACAAGAATATATGCATAATATAGACTAAATACATTTGCATAATGTATCACAGTTTGCAAATATTAATCATACATTTTCTGATGATACCTGAATAGAATAAACTAGCAGCTAAACCCGGTGTTGTCTGGTTCAAGTTCTATCTTATATATGGGCCCAAATCTTTACAGTACATATTGATCCATCTCGCATCAGCTGGACAAATCCGATAGCTTCATCCCCATACGGTTGCTTGCCACTTCTAGGAACAAAATGGTTATTAAAATATATTTCCTCACAATCGAAAAAGTACCCACTTTTGTGTTTTCACATTTCTCACATTTGCTTTGACAAAGTCATCATTGTGTCGATAGTATTCATCGATCATCTCGTAATCTACTTTCGGTAAATTCGAAGAATCTGCTTTCAAGAAGTTTTGTTCCATATTTTAATTGTCTATTTAAAAAGCTAAATTCCACAAACTAAATCACAATACCAAATCGTCAACAATAACGCCAGAATGCGTCATAACCTTTAAATTATCTGTCAAAAAAGCAAAGACGCGGAACGCAAATTGCTCCGGGCGAGTCTGTAGAACAAAATGGGAATATCTCCTGTCCTTGTCACACTGTAATCACCGAACAAATGTAGAGTCACATTCTAAGAAGGGGGCGGAGAAAATATTACTACGTCACGCCAGATATTATTACGCCACACAGTTGGCAGCAAATTTTATTTTTAAACTTTGATGCCGAGTTTTTGTTACTTCTTGTTCAAAGAAAAATGTAAAATTCCTCAATATATAATAATAATAATAATAAATGTCTTTATTGAAACCTTCGAATTGAGGCGAAGTTTAGCCACATGGCTACTCTACCACTTAACCTCAAAAACGAAGTGAAAAAATAATGATAATAATAAGGACAATAGTACAGTACAGAAAAATAAAAAGAAAACAATGAACAATTACAGAATGTATAAAGCATGGAAAATTTACAAAAGCTACAAAATCAGTCGGCTAATCATCAGGGATTTTTAAAAAGGCAATTCCAAAAGAGCAGATTTGTATTTAATTTTAAAAACAGGTAAGCTTTTGGACTTGAGTACCTGGTTGACAGAGTTGTAAGTCCTGATAGCATTGTACGTAAAACATCTTCGGAATATACATGTTCTCTGGAATGGCATACCGAAGAGATGGTTATGTCGTAGGGCTCTAGAAATGACTTGACCACGAGGTACAAGTTTGTCCATAAGATAAATGGGTGACCTTGTGGAAATCAATTTATGGACAAATACACCCAAAGAGAAAGTATAGTGTTTATCAAGTTTTAGCCATTTTAGCTCTTTTATCTTAGACGATACGTGATCATACCTTCTGAGGCCATATACGAACCGACAACAACTGTTTTGGATTTTCTGCAGTCTATATTTAGTGTTATAATCAATACAGGGATAATAAAGAACCAGCGAATAAAATATTTTAGACATAACAAGACTCTCAACAAGTTTTTTCCGCGTTTTGAAATTAAGAATGTGCCGGTTTGAATATAATAATTTTAACGATATATATGTGGATTTAAGGGTGGCATTCACGTGCTGATTAAAACGGAGGTCTTTATCCAAAATAACGCCCAGGTTTTTTGCTTCGTTAACTAAGGGTAAATTATGTGGACTAAAGACAATAGCATTCGATTTACTAGGGTTTATTTTCAGTGAGTGCCGTTTGCAGAAATTATCAATATTAGCTAAGTCGACATTAAGTTTATAAGAAATTTCATTGAAGTTGCTAGAGTCGAAATTAAATGTTAACTGTGTATCGTCTGCATAAGTTTGGATTGCGCAATGCTCAACACTGTTATGCAAGTCAAACGTAAAAACCAAATAAAGTAGAGGTCCCAAGATCGAGCCCTGTGGAACTCCAGAAGGAACATACTTGGGCACAGATACACCTTTACTGGTTTTCACCTTTTGCGTTCGATTAGACAAGTAAGAGTCAAAGAACATAAGAGCAGTATTACCTAAACCAAGGTACTTCAACTTACTCAAAAGTATACGGTGGTTCACAGATTCAAACGCTTTAGATAAATCAAGCATAACCAATATTGTACCAATGCGATCATCCAAATTTCTGATTATGTTATCAATTATATATAACAAAGCAGTTGTAGTACTATGATTCTTGCGGAATCCAGACTGATGTATCGGAAACATATGATTAAGTTCAAGGTACTCAATAAGCTGTAGATAGACAATCTTTTCTAATATCTTAGAAAGAAAACATAAAATGCTGATCGGTCTAAGATCATGGTATTCAGCTGGGTTTGTGATTTTAGCAATAGGTGTGATGACAGCTTCTTTCCAGCTTGTTGGGAAAAAGCCCTTCTCTAAACACATATTTACTATGTGAGTTATGTGGTCAAGTGTTTCAGGCAAACAAAGTCGTATCATTATTAAATTCAATCCATCACTCCCAGTGGCAGTCGATTTAATCGATAAAATGATGTCAAGAACGATTTCTTGTGTTACTGTATGAAGAGCGAAAGGAGTCAAATTATTATCAAAACGGTTGTTGGAGTAAAAATTGGCTGTATTATTAACTACATTATTGGAGTGATCGTCGAATGTAAAATTTGAGAGGAAATGATTATTAGTTTCCTCTGGATCAGATAAACTATCAGGAATCTCAATTCGTTTCTGCTGACAGATATTCATACTTCTCAAATTTTTCCACAGCTTTCCCGAGTTCGAAATATCCAGCTGGGCTAAATATGCCTTCTTTTCTCTGCGAATCGAGGCCAGTGCAAAATTTCTACGGTCCTTATACGTCCGCCAATTTTGATCTGTTTTATTTTCCTGATATGCCCGAAACGCATTGTCTCGCAAACGAAGTATACGCGTTAGATTTGATGTCAACCAAGGAGCAGCAGCTTTGGTAATGCGTGCAGACCTGATATAATTTTTAGATGTAAAACTTCAATTTGGAACCAAAAAATTTTTTTTTTAAAATACCCCATTGACAACATTACATATAAAGAACAAACTTTGTTGATTAAAATTTACTAAACTCCTCATATTCTCTCTTAAAGTTACGTATATTGCTACAGTTCTTGATATACTTAGGCAACTCATTGTACTGTTTCACTTGTAATATAGACTGCTTTGCCCTGAGATAGTTCCTTTACCCTATCTATGCAAACATTGTATCTTGATCTTGTGATATATGGGCGGATGTCACTTACTAATTTTCAGTTATCTAATAAATGACCTAATAGACTCAATTTTCTTCAAATTTTGTTTTTATGTAATTGTAATGTTCAGTAAATGCCAGATTCTCATCAATTGTACAGCCTAAGTATTTAAACTTACTAAAATTCTCTATCGGCAAAAATCTGGATTTTATATTTTTGAACTACATTTAAAATATCATTTATGTACAAAATGTGCAATTACCCGATAAGCATAATTTATTATCATAGATTTTACTAAGGGATTTGCTACAATAAACCTTCCAGAAGTGAGGTGATGAAAGTTTCATATTTTTTGTTCACGAACTGGTGTGATTGATGATCAAAGAGATGTAGTTATTGACATGCGAGGACAAATTCGTTCTACTCACACCAACATCTATGGAATTAAAGAAAACAGACGCGGCGCGGCTACGAGTCGTTTACGTTATTTCAATCCTATCCCTCGCTTTTTTATTTCGGTCATCGACGTTAAAATTATACTACGAACACCACTTAAGAATTCAAGCAGATATACTGTTGTTTTCTTTATTTTTTCTCTAAATTGATATAAGCATGTGCTTATGCCACTAATATCTCAGACAAAATACGGCAAAAAATATTGATAGGTTGCAAAAATTCCCATATAGGTGAAAATTGGTACATATCTCAAATACACTACTATAACTTATATATCAAATTTCCTTATATATCTTTGGAGCGGAACCTTGTATTATTTGGCTTGAAATGTCAAAAATATCACGTATTGTCATTATTGAAAAACCTTATACAACAATTGAAAACAATACAATTGTCTAGAGAGTTGTTCAAGTACTTTAATTCCTCGAGTCAGCATTTATGATCCTTAGTGATCTGTGGACTCATTTCTGCTCTTATGCGGCATATATCATTTTTACACCATGGACCGTTCGACATGAAGATATATGTGGAAACAATTATGTATGCAACTTTTACTAAAATACTTACTACTTATACAGGGTATGTCGAAAAAGTGTCAGCGATTCTTCTAAAATTAATTCCATGAGCAACCAAGTGCTTCTATATAAAACAATTGAAAGCAGAATGCTTGGAAACCCAAAAAAGTAATAGTATTGATCCATACCATTCGAACACATAACAATAAGATATTTAAATTAATGTAACAAAAGTCCCCAGTGATCATTAAAGAGCAAACTTTTGAATTCACATGTCAAAATTACCATTTTTTATATTTCTCTGGAACGGTACGAGTGACGACAAAAATAGCTTACGCAAAATTGTAGAGCATGTAATTCTCAATAAGGCGCCTAACACACTAAAGCCGAGCCGAGCCGGGCAGGGCAAAGCAATGCGATGCCGAGCCGAGCGAAATCTGCCCGCGTTCGCACTGAAGCCGATTCGCTCTCAGTAGGTTTTCTAGCCTGGTAGTGAGATATTCTTCCACTCAGTTCAAGTTGGACCAGTCTCATAGTCAGTTGAAATTATTCAGTGCAATAATGTCAGCCACTTTGATGATGATGTTACTAGATAGTTCCGCACTAGGTGAACGTGTGGGAGAAAGAAGGCGATACTAGACTCACAATATCAATAAAGATCACGAGACTAGTGGGCAGTTCGTAAATCTATACCAGAAACTTCGAGAAGATGTAGAAAGGTTTTGGAGATATTTTAGAATGAGTAGCGATACATTTGATTATATACTGGAATCCATTTGTCCACGAATCCTCAAAAGAAACACGAACTACAGAAGAGCTATTCCATGTGAAGAAAGGCTGATGGTGACTATTCGGTAAGTGACCAAGATTCTAAATATATTGTTAATAACTTTTAGCTTCATTTTTTCTTTATCTACAAGTGTAAAAGGGTGTAAAAATAACAAAAGTAATACGTTTTAAAAAAATTGTATTGATAAGAATTCAATGCAATTCGGATATACTACAAGTATATTTAATCTATATTCTATGATCGGTGAAGCTAGAAAATAAAGTTGAAGCGTCCCCATGGATTGGTCAGTATAGACGTTGGTAATACGTAGTCAGTATAATTTATAGGTTGCAGACTGGCATTATTGGGTTTTTGGTTCTTATCAATTTCTTTCATTACAATTTCTATGATTTTGTATCTCAGGAATATTTGTAAATTTATAGGGAGTCTGTTTATGGGGTCTTTGAGGCTCATCAGAAAATCTTTCTCGCCTTCTTTTTTGCCATTGATTTCATGATGTCCAGTTTTTCTTTTTCAATATGCAGCCTTTCACCTTTTTCTGCTGCAGTGACTTTGCGTTTTCTACCTACACTTGAACTTAAAGAACTAGAAGGTGCAGAAGATATAGAGACATTAGTTGGCGATTGTGGGCAACTCATCACCCCTCCATCAATAGACTTTGTTTCACGCTGAGACTCTTCCTGAGTCAAATACCAGGAGTCCCTTCTTAAGTTTCCTTCCATACTTCTAGAAGATAGGGTTCCTCGTAAAAATTCCATGTTTTTGAACCATTTCCATTGGGGCTTGCATGGTGAGCCTTGGGCGTCCCCAGATTTTGGCTTGCATTCTTTCTTTAATTCATTCCGAAAACTGTCCCTCAAACGTTTCCATTTTTTCTTTGCTATAATATCTGCAACAAACGAACAATAATATTGTTGAAAATTGTATTATTGTTCACAATATACATTAAAAATTATATTAGAGTTGTTGAGTAGCACATTTGTTCTAATATAGAAATTGTTTTCAGGTATCTATCGACAGGATTATTCTATGGAGCCATCAGTGATGCATTCAAAATTGGAACCTCAACGGTTCACTACATTATTACAGAAGTTTGCACAGCAATTTGGGACAAGTTAGCATCGATACACATGCCGGAACCTTCAACTAATTTGCTTCTGCGACCATATACTCTTTACATGCAAAAGTGGAATTTCCCCAACTGCGTGGGGGCTATAGACGGGAAGCATATTCGTGTGAAATGCCCTGCTAATTCAGGAAATATGTACTACAGGATAATTATAAAGGGACTATTCAATCGTTCTGCAAGAACTTGCTGATGCACAATACAAATTGTCCCTTTGTGGTTATCGGAGATAAAGCTTACCCTTTGACTCCTTGGCTTATGAAACCTTTCCCGAGGAGGGAATTGGACGACTTGAAACGAACATTCAATGAACGCTGGTCAAGAGCTAGAAGAGTTGTGGAAAGTTCGTTTGGAATTTTGGCGTCTAAATGGAGGTTACTCCAAAAACCAATTGAAACAACCTCTGATTTAGCTGACAAAATTGTAAGGTGTATGTGCGTGTTGCATAACATTGTTATCGATGAGGACGGAATGGACGAATTGATGCTCCACGAGATAGACCAACAATCGTCCAATTTCGGTGAAACTGAACAACTGTCTCCAACTGTAAATACACGTTCTACAAGACATGCACTGACAACGCGACTGGCATTTGCGCAATATTTTTTAAATCATCCATTGTAGATATAATTTTGATGTAACTTTACGATTAAATTTATATAAAAATATACAGGGTGTCTGCAAAGTTGGGGTTTTCCTTTTCAGAAACAACTACCCGTGAAATAACAAAGGTAATGTGTAGTGAAACGAGGGCGACCAAGTAAAAAAAATAAAGGAAAAAGTACTCACTCTCCAGTTGACGAGAAGGGCTAAGTACGTCTCTGCCCGAAATCATACCGCTCCAACAGAAAATGAAATCAGCTGATGCGCTACCGAGCAGAAACCACATTGATTGTCTTACACTTAATGTCACATCTTCTAACAAGGAAGGCAAAATGTTGCGTAAAAAGTCTAGGTATTGCATCTCGTGCAATCGATTTGGGAGAATAAATGGTCCAATGAGCATACCGTTCACCATACCAGCCCAAACATTCACCGAAAATGTTTGTTGAAAATGTACCCGACGGACAGCGTGCGGATTTTCTACTATGAGTGTTGCGAAAGTTATTCACCCCATTACGCGTGAACGTAGATTCGTCTGTCACCAATATGCACTTCAAAAAGTCCGGATTATTGTTAATGCAACAACCACTCATAAAACCGCACTCTTGCTGGAAAATCGTCAGGTTGAAGGGCTTGTACACGTTGGACGTGAAACGGATACAGCCCCTCTTCACGCAGCGTTTGCCACTCTTTAGTTTTTGATACTTGCACTTCTCTAGCCACGTCTCTAGTGCTTGTTGTTTTTTGAAACGCAATCGATTATACGAGTTCGTTTAGCTCTACACGCGTGACCGTAACCGTCGGTTGAAGGTTTCATACTGACCTGACACACTGACCCCGACCCAGTTCTGTCGTCGGGTTGAGCTAGTGTCCCAGTACCACTCGGGGATGTCGCGAGTCGCGGCTACAGGACGGTATTCAGATATTTTTGATGTTGCAGAGCCCTTTATCTCGGTTCCCTTAAGACACTGGTGTATATGGTACTAAGAAAAATTGCTTACGTTTTCAAGATCTACACGTCGTGTAAAGGAAAACCCCAACTTTGCAGACACCCTGTGTATTATTTACCTACCTGTTGTGTTGCATTCAGCAGCTACTTCCTTCAATAGATTTATTGCAACATCCCTATCCATGTACTTATTATTAGACTAATCCCACAACGGAGGTCTTTCCTGAATAGAACTAATTAGTAGTTCAACATCAACACTCATTTTTGTTTATTTTTTGAAGTGATAATATGTAAAAAAAAAATCACTTGACGTGTTTTAACTTATTGGAACACCGAACTAGACTGAAAGGCACGCCGAATCCGCTTAGCCGGAAACGCTCGAATTGACGTACATAGCAGTGCTCAAATCGGCTCGGCCTCGCCCGGTCTCGCTCGGCGCGGCCCGAAGTTCCCATTCAAATCCTGCACATTTAGCATTTAAGCGATTTCCGTCCGGCTCGGCTCGGCTCGGCTCGGCTTTGGTGAGAAACCCCACTAATACCCGATTGCTTTTTTGTGAGTCGCTGTTATGCATTCTTTCATTTATAGGATCCACATTAATGCTACAGCGCAAACGCGGCATGTTCTATCATTAACGATCGTTTGACATGAACTGAAATATTAAAGTAGTGATATGTAGGACGCGTAATAATTTATATACCAACACATCACTTATTTACAATTTATGCTAGTGGCTTCGAAAGAAATTCGCAAATGCTTGAAACGTTTTAGTGACCTTTAGTCTGCTGTTGCAAGTACATTTAACGCAAACGTACTTCCGCATTTAAGATCAAATATAATGAATATATTGTACCATGGTTTTTTGAGCTAGTCATCACAAAAGTTCTTCGAATAGGTACTGGTTCCATATAACTTCTCATTTATCAGGCAAACAATGTTGGTTCTGTGATAGTACGTGAAGCAGTATAAGCACATGTTCCGACATACCTCCGTTTTCGCTCTCCAGGATAAGAGCTTAGCTATTTTGAGGGAATTTTCGAAATCAATCACGTTCAAGAATGTGTTGATTCAAAAAACTGCGGCTTGTCCAACACAGTCATTATTTGTCTATCAATTGAACTCAAAACCATCATGAAAATGACCTTTAAGGGAAGAAAACATCTTCTTTGCAGACGACGCCTTCAAAATTCAACATCATTGAACATTATTGGCTATTTATATAAAACAATTTCATATGAAACCTCTTTGATAATAAAGAAGCTTTCAAAGCAGTGAAACTTGATCAAAAGAATTGCTCTTCTTGATTTGCATTGTTTTTAAATTATAAACGTTTTTGTGCTATCGTCCTTTTGACTTTTGATTTTTAATGGTACTCGTATATCCAGTATATTCAAGTAAAACATAATTATTATTGTATTACCTGTTATAGTGGTGTAAAGGTCGGGTTAATTAAATCTAGACATGTCTTCGCAGTCGCAGAGTATATCTGCATGATGAATATAAAGTCATAACATATCCAAGTTTTCCAGAGGGTACTCTGGTTACTTTTATCTCATTCCACTAATCAAGGAGACCTTACATTTTCATACACGTACGTACAACGTTATCGCGACTATCAGTAGATGGTTTCAGGAGCATCTGCTGGGGATACATACGCCAGCTCCAAGCTAATATTTTCGTGAGCTGTTGCGCGCAAAATGGAACAGAAAATGGCTCTTGCATTTAATGAGAATGTATATCCTATGCATATTATACATTTTACTGGAACCGTACATCCCAGGCCAGCTCCATTGCGGTCTCACTGCTTCTTTTACTCATCAGAGAAAATGGAATACATACCTACTTCTTGTTCCTGCTGTGATGATATACTGACGAGAGATGCAAGAACTGGCGGGTATTAAACGGACAGAGTTGGCGAATACAGCTAAGAGGATATAAGTTTCTTGAGAATAAAACGGCTATGACGAGCTACCTAGCTTCATCGCTATATTCTGCCACTCACTGTGTAACCGAATAACCCAGGGATATTTGAAACAATATTCCAACAGAGAATCTTTAAGTATGTACATTGCGGATTCGTGTGGCCGGCGGTTCGAGTTATCAGCTTGAAGTTACGTCTAAACATACTCCTCAGTCGTTTCAGCGTCTGTAAGTTGCGACACTGTGTAATATCACAGAGTGAGTATACTCGATTCCACAGCTGCCTATTTCGATTGATACGGCAATGTTTTTCGTTGTAAAAATTAAGTGAAGGAAAAAATAAATTTTGAAAGTGTGGAAATAATGTTTTATATGTCCTACATGTGACTTGAGGAAAGGTTTGACATCCTTTGTTGCATATTTAGTAGTCACTCTATTGCACATATTATTAAGTACACTACAGATAACACTCTCCCATAACAAACGAAGCGAAAAAGACGATTGTTTATAGGATATTGATCAGCAAGGCCTGTCTTCTCTATTATCCGCGGGTTGCATTATATTTAGAAACACATTTATAAATTAATTATACTTAACTTAAAAAATCGGTATCCGTTATAACAATTATTCATTAAAACATACAGTTTCCAAGTTTTCTTCCACTTTTTTTATATAAAACAACATACAATATACAATAAGAAGCGTGCAAGTAAATACAGGGCATTTAAAAAATGGCGTCAAGTGTCTTGACAGGCACCCGTTATTCTGTTACGTCCCACGTAATGCCGTCATCAGAAATTTTGATTCCAAGTCACTTTTCTACTTCATAGTTTGCAATATTCCAAAATAGATTAATACAAAATGATCGTTCGAATACATGTAAATTCAGTTACATTTGAAATATAAAATCAATATTCTTGACCCCATTATTTAACGTAATAAAAACCAACCAATAGAAGCGGGCCAAATTATACTTGATTTTAAAACTAGTCACACACTTTGATGCTTAAAAAAAATACAAAATATTGATAAAGATGACTTGTGTGAGCAAAGTTGCAATATTTTTTTTATGCCGAAGCAGCCGCGCAGGCAGAAGCCTGAATGCCGGGACACTGCGGCTGCTATGAGGATCCCAAAGCAATTTTGTTGATTCGATTTTTTAACTGCCTCAGGTTAGTAGAACTGGGAAAAACTCCCTTTCCTAGATTGTTCCACAATCTCGACACCCTCTGGACAAAGAAGCGGTCGTATCGTTCTGGATGTACGAAGCTCGTCACGGTTAGTATGGGAGGCCAAAGTCAGGCGGGTCTGTCTGGCAGGCACGTTCCGCGACGGCATCATGGAGGACAGCTCTGAGGACATCAAACATCTGAGCAATGCTCGAGGCTAGGCCTTGTCTGGGCCTTGTATAGAGTGAGTAGGTCATGAGGAGAAAAGTACTTCTAAGCCCTAAACAAGTAGCCTAGCGTTTTCCCAGCAGCTGCCCCGATTGACGAGATGTGTTCGTTTCAGATCAAGTCCTGGATGATCTGGACTCCGACCAGCCGAAACGAACGGCTCTTTGGCAGAACTCTGCCATCCATCAAAACCGTATGAGCGCTAGGACGCTTTTTGCTTATCAAAGTTCAGTACTGGGCCTTGGAAACATTAAATTGTACAAGATTGCTGCATCCTCAAGGAGCGATAACCTCCAGGTCTCTCGTCGGAGAGGAAGTGGTCGCTAGTCTTCTACAGTGTCGGAGCCAGGACCGATCACTGGGTAACACCCGCGTTGACGTTGTGGAATGAAGAGGAGAGCGCGGCAATTACGACGGATATCTTGCGGCCAGAGAGAAAGTCAGCCACTCATCTGCAAAGCTTCTCTGGGAGGTCATAGGATGGAACTTTGCATAAGAACACAGCGTGCCACAGCTATTAGAACGCTTTCGTTATATCAAGAGCAACGACATGAGCCTCACCTTAAGACTGGATGAGCTTACTCCACAATTGCGTGACCCAAGCTAGGAGGTCCCATGTTGATCGTTGGTGCCGGAAACCATACTGCCTGTCGCTAATCGAGCCGTGACCTTCAAGGTAGTCCAGAAGCTCGCGATTTATGCAGATCATATGCCTGTAGTTTTAAGGGTTAGTCTTAGATTCTTTTTTTGAGATGAGTTGGACATGAGCAAATTGCCAGTTTTCTGGGAAGGTGTCAGATTTATAAGATATCTGGAAGAATCGCGAAGGAACTGGAGCAATCTCCGCTGTGTACCTCTTCAGTACAATGACAGGAATCAAGTCCGGATCAGAAGCTTTGTTGCTATCTAGCGACAAGAGCACCCGGATTACGGTCTTATGCCTGACTGTTGCTTCCTACATAGTGTCGGGAACCCTTTGAATCGACGGCACCTCGGCGTCCATGGTAAAGCTGGCAGCAAAGATCTTAGCAAACACTTTCGCCTTGGACTTTGAGTGGGTTACAATCGTTCCAACCTGACACTTAAGTGGTGTGAGAAGTTCCTTTCAATTTGCTTGGCCAACGATCAGAAAGACCGACTGCCATTGCGCTGCGACATTGCCCTGTGCCTAACTTTTATATCGTGCTGGTCTGTGGCATTTCGAATCGCGTCGTTATATTTGGTTCTGGACTCGACGTCACCTTGTCTGTTCTCTACAGTGGGGCTTTCTAACAAGGTTCTGTGTGTCTTAATCTTCTACTGTCGAGCAGTGTCACATGATTTGTTGAACCAGCCGCTGGACCCTGGTTTAGTCACTTTCACTGTATGAGGGATGTATGCCTCCATCCCGACGTGTATAACTTCTGTTATCAAAGAACAGACAGCCGACACATCGGCGTAAGCGAAACAAATATCTCTCCAAGAAAAGGAATAGAAAAACTGTCTGAGCCCCTTCCAGTCGGCATGTCCGTAATGCCAAATTTTGCGGCCTATGCGAGTGTCTACTGCCCCAGCGGGTTCTGGCCGAAAGGGACAGGATGATTGGTTAGAAAGAGATCTAACAGGCTATTGGCATGAGATGAGACGCGGGGAAAAAGTAGGGGTCGTCACTAGGTGAGTCAGGCCTTGAGTAAGAGCGAACGCTTCAACTGCACGACCTGCTGCATCGGTCTTGTTTGAACCCAACCAAAGCTCATTATAGGCATTGAAATCATCAGAAAGACTACCTTTGAAGCGAGGTAGTCTGACGGAGAGCGATAAAGGCAGCAAATAAGTTTTTAAATGCCTCTGGAGCAGGAAAGACTGCTGCGGAGAAAAGCCACAACTCCCCCTTTCTTCCTCAGATTAGAGTACATCTCGTAATTTGGGAAGCTAAGATGGTAAGTCGGTTCAGACACTGAGATTTTTGTCTCAGTCAAGAGAACCATGACAGGAAGATTGGATTGCAAGAAGTGATGAATAGCATCAATGTTGCTGTTAATCCACATACGTTCTTGAAACGAATTTTATCTTCTTTGTTGTTCCTTTGAGTCCACTCTCCACCCGGACATTCCGAGAGTGGAGTGAGATTACGTCCTGAATTCTTAGTACTGGAGGGATCCATCATCATTAATTTCTTTGTTGGGAAGATGACTGACTGCGTAGCTTAGGTGTGGAAACATGCGAACATTTATTACGCACACTGGGAAAAGCTAGCTAGCGGGTGGTACCGCCTCGATCCACTGGTCCTTGTCTGCCACCTTCTTTTTGCATGTTAATGATGTGACTTAGACCTAGAATGGCCCGTTGATGGACTTGTACCGCTAGCCGGTAATCGGTACTGAGGTACAATCACTTGAACGGGAAGAACTTGAGTACTGAATACAACTTCAAGCATTTGCCATGGCCCCGCTCAGTAGGGGTAAAATGATGATGTAAGGACGAATGGTTAAGAAATATTATGGGTAATATTCTCAGAGTTGGATTGCGGTTATGGGTCTACATCTGTTCAGAAGGCTCGACCAAACATCTCTTCCCTCACGCCCGAAGATGACGCAGACGAGGACAGCCTGTCGGCATCATTTCCTGTTCTTATTTTCTACGAATTTTGATTCCATCTGTCAAGTTTTGAATTTCACTGATGAGCTTCCTAACAGTTTTGTATCATTCCTGGGACTGCATTCCTTTAGCAGCTCCAAGTGTTCCCAGGTCCCTGCAGACAACTTCTAGGGTGTTTGGCAACTCTGGTCTCTCTCTCGTGTCAGTTGGCATAGCTTATACCCCAGCAGGCTCCGACAACGTCTCGATAGTGAGCGCCGTATAGGTACCTCTAGAAGGGCCCTCTTGGTCTTCTCTAAAAATTGCAATTACCTGGGTACTATTTCAAATTTCAATCAAATTACTTCTTGCTGACAGTGCCTCAATTCTTTTTACAAACATTTGAAAAAATAATCTGAGCTGCTTCATCTGAGGATGAGGAGTAGCAGATGTAGAATGAACAAATCAGACAAATCTATAGGTAACGTTATCAAATGAAACTGTCAGATGCCATTAGTGTTCAGCGCAAAAATCAGATGTCACTCAAAGTAGGGTATAAACTCATGTATACTACTTACACCCTCTTCTATGGTCATGATGTCAAGTACACCCTCAAAATATCGACTTTTTAAAAATACGCCTGAACACTTTTCTACCCAAATTCCAAAGTCTAAGACTAAGTGTACTTTTTGAGCGATGGCCTAGCTTTGCCAGAAAACCATCTGTTCTAGCTTATACAAATTCAGATTATAGAGGACGCGTCCCACCAATCACAGCAGCTGCCAGTAAGAAGCTAGGGTATGCGTTTAAGATGATTTTCATTATCTAACCTCCAGTTCCAGATAAGACTTCACTTGAGTCACTGTTGACGTGTCTGGAGAGCTGACGTTCCAACTATACTGATATGTAACGCCGCTCCGTTATTCCTGAATCATTGATAGTGTGAATTTGTCTACTAGGAGGAGAAGCTTACCCTTTTCTTACTAGCCTACCACAAAATATGTTAAACATGAAGATATAACGGCTGGTTCAGTATAAAAAAGTTTTCCAGTTTACTGGAATGTTAAAAAGTTCTCCGAAAGCTGTCTATGGTATGAAGAGTTTATATGCAATTCTGAGAATGTGGCAAAATTTTATTCAGATTACAATTTCTCTGGCTATAAATTTCAACAGCATTTCCATAGTACGCGAAACAATTCCATACCACACATCTTCACCCAAAATTATTACCGGCGGAATATATACGTGAGCAAATCGATTTCTGGTCTACAGTTTGCACGAGGAGCTTTATGCCGGAATGGGATTAAAACTGAAATTTATAGGAATTAGTAACTAAAAGCTACGTTCAGAAACTAATTATTCCATACATTAGCCTCCCGGTTTCGGTGGAACTGGCAGGTGAGGTAAATCTGCCAAGCGCGGGCAGCCATATGTCCCTGGCTGATATCTCCGTTTCTATTGTAATAGGGACCATTATTTAATGGATTATGAAGGATAATACCACCAGGGTGCCAAAAAATTTAGTAAGCCTGGAGCTGAATTGAGAAGAATGAACCTGACTACAAGGTGATTCAATCGTAGTGGATCAAACATTTGTTTTAGCTAAATGACATTTTCAATACTAAGTTATTATTTAGAAAAAAGGCACAAATAGGCTATATCTGTCCTTCCTACGGAATCTTGTCATGAATCATTGAAAACATCGATCCATGTAATTGTATGTGAAATATAGAACGAAACTGTAACAAATTATGAAGTCTCTTTCAGAAAAATGTTGAAACGCACATATGTATATACAGAATGGCCAATATATAACTGACTGTTTTAAATTGTGCGCCATTTTTTATACACGTATTTCAGTAGGTGGGGCCGTAGTAGTTGTTTAAAGCACATGTCTCTAATTCATCATGGAGTGCTACACGATCCCACAACGCGTCCGTATTGTCAAAAAGTTTTACTTTAATAACGAGTCGATTGTTGCAACGATGCGGAAGCTACGACAACATTTCGGTCGAAATAATGTGCCCAGTGTCAACACCATTCATCAGTTGGTGTGGAAATTTTCACAAACAGGTGAAGTTAAAGACGTGCCAAGGTCTGGCCGTGATCGAACTGTTCATACTCTGAAAAATATCGAGAGCATTCGTGAGAGTGTAGTGGAGCGCCCTGATACGTCTATCAGACATCGTTCTCAAGAACTGGGTATTCGTCTTACGTCATTATACACTATTTTAAAAAAAGACTTACATTTGCGGCCATGCAAAATTCAGTTAACACAAGAACTACAGCCTAGTGACCATGAAAGTCGCCGACAATGCAGTCAAGCAATATTGCTGCTTAATACCCAAAATAACGATTTTTGCCGACAACTGCTAATGATCGATGAAGCCCACTTCGATATGAACGGATCTTTTAATAAGCAGAATTGTCGTATATGGGCATTAGAGAACCCTCGTGTCATCCATTAACGACTAATACATCCTCGTCGAGTCACAGTTTGGTGCTGTGTTTGGTATGGAGGTGCTATTGGACCTTACTTCTTTGAAGACGCTGCAGGTAATTATCTTACTGTTACTGGCGAGCGCTACCGTGATACGGTGCAAAACTTTCTGGCTCCTAAAATCCAACAATTAAACTTGCAAAACATGTGGTTCCATCAGGACAGAGCAACTTGTCACACAGCCGGGGAGCAATGACTATTTTGCAAACAATATTTCCTGGACTAGGTTGCGCGATTTAACGGCTCGTGACTTTTTTATGCGGATTTTTGAAAAATAGAGCTTATGTCAACAAACCAAATACTGTAGAGCAGCTGAGGAACAATATTACGGAATTGATTGAAAATGTTCCTCCCGAAACCTACCAAAAACTGAAGGAAAGTGTAATCAAGAGAGATTACGTTTGCGCGGCTTCTACAGGCGGACATTTGTCTGATATCATTTTTGATACATAACTCCTAAGTTTCAATAAAAGATTAAGATCGAAAAAATGGACGTATTCTATTTCATTTCATAAGTATTCAAGAAACAAACCAGTCAGTTACATATAAAAATAATAATAATAATAATAATAATTAACGTCTTTAATTTGTAATATTCTTACAGGAGGCGAGATTTAGATTATATATCTATTCTACCATCTAACCCCCTTAACAATACGAGATGTAAAAAAAAGAATTTATTGAAGATTAATAGGCGCCTGTATACAATAACGAATAATCTAAGTAAATACATAAAGAAAATATGAGGACACTTATGGGTTACAACCGATTTCGCTGATCAAGAAGAACTTCTTTCACTTTTTTCTTGAATTTGGATAATGGATTGGTTTCTTTTAAACTGCGGTCTAAAGAATTATATGATTTGATCGCATTGTAAATGTATGAATTCTGAAATAGAGACGTGCTGTGGCGTGGAATTGAAAAAGTCTCTCTATATCTAATATTAATACGATGCATATTCCCTCTACGTATGAATTTGTTTAGTAAATATGACGGTGTTTTTGAATAAAGAACCTTATGAGTCAGATTTAGGAGCTGGTACTTATACATTTTGTCAATTTTCATCCATTTAAGTTCATTAATGGAATTCGATATATGATCATATTTTCTGAGATCATTTACAAGCCTGCAACATGTGTTCGTAATACTTTGGATACGATTTCTTGTTATAATATCTAAATAGGGATAGTAAACCACTAAGCAATACGATATGTTTGAAAATACGAAATATTCACACAATTGCTTTCTCGCAGATTTATGTAATATAGCCTTATTTGCAAATAAAACTCTGAGAATAGCGTAGCACTGAGTAATTAGATAGTTCACGTGTGCAACAAATTTTAAGTCATCATCCATTATAATACCTAGGTTTTTCGAATGATCCACAGGAATTAATTTATTACCTTTTAAATGTATATCTATGTCCTTTTTTAAGGTATTCTTTTTTGTCCTATTTGTGTATACCAACATATTTGTCTTCAAACGGTTCAAACGAAGATTATGACTACTACTGAACTTTTCAATTTGGGCAAGATCTTGATTAATTCTATTATTTGCCGTTTCCAAGTCATTACTCCTAAATGAATAGAAAATTTGAGTATCATCTGCAAAAAATTGTATGCTGCATGATTTTACCTCTGTTTCTAAATCTGAGATATATAATGAAAATAATAGCGGTCCTAACACTGATCCCTGTAGTACACCAGAACAAATTTTTGTTCCGTAGAGTACTGTTGATTTAGACAAACTTTTTGATACCGATTTGCAAGGTAGGTTTGAATAAACGAAAGAGGTTTTTCAGAAAATCCATAGTAACTGCATTTAGATACAAGAAGTGAGTGATTAATGGTGTCAAATGCTTTAGTAAAGTCAAGAAGTATGAGAGCTACTGCTTTTTGGTTATCAAGTGCCATTGTTATATTGTCTGTTAAATCACAGAGTGCCGAAGCTGTATTATGACCTTGTCGAAATCCAGATTGTTTAGATGGAATAATTTTGTTAGAATATAAGTAGGCGCAGAGCTGCTCGTAAACAACGCGTTCCAATATTTTAGAGAAAAATGGCAGTAGACTGATCGGTTTTAGTTGACCATAGTTAGTAGGATCAGAACACTTAGGTAGCGGAATAACTATAGCGCGTTTCCACTGATTGGGGAAATATCCCCTCTCTAAACAGCAGTTTATAATATGCGTTAAGTACACATCAATTTCAGGTATACATAGTAGTATCATATGCAAAGTTATTTCATCTGTACCACTAGAATTTGATTTTATTTTATGTATAATTTTAACAACGGTGTCAATAGTCACTTTATTAAATTGAAATTTGAATTTTGAGTTACTTTTATTAGCTCGGTAATATGCAATTTTATCAGCACAAGCTAAATCACTATTCTCGAAAATTGAAAGGAATGCCTTATTTATTTTATACGGATCGGACAAGCTCACGGGAATTGTAGAATTTTTCTGAGATTGTACTTTAAAAGTCTTTAGGGTCTTATAATACTTTTTTATATCCTGATTTTGAACAGCTTGTAAATAATCTCTTTTTCCTCTTCGCACGAGCGTTAATGCACGATTTCTGAAATATGTATACTGTTGCCAAGAGGCGGCTGTACGATCACGTTTGAACTTTGACAAAGCTTCAGCCCTCTGCCTGAATACAAGTTTAATATTATCATCCAACCAAGGAGCTGGAGCTTTGTTTACACGCACTACCTTTTTTGGACAGTGAACATTAATTAAGCATAAAGTACTATCTGTTAAAAAGTTAATTTTATCTTCAATGTCATCTATCGATATAATATGCCACCATGGAAAACTCTTGAGATCTTGTTCAAACGCTATTTCATTTAAACTATGTGAATGTAACAAATTTCTGTTGATTTTTAGGAAGTGCATACGTATATCACAGAAGGTTAAATAGTGATCAGTAATCATATCAGCATTAATAGTGCCACTCCACATATCGATCACCCTGTAGAAACGAATGGGTGTAGTTTGTCCAAAATGAAATTAAAAATTAAAACTGCACAACTTCTACATCTCAACCTGTAAAGTATAAACCTATCACATCTATGTTTCAAGGACAAATGTATAGAATGTGTGTGAATGTTATACCTAGCAGGTGCATAATATTACTGGGTATACTTCATAATGATAGAATGCATTTCATTGATACCATCACAACCATTTTCAAGACATCCAGGGCAAGGTAGATCGAATTATATTAAATATTATATTTGGAAGGTTGGGAAATCTGAAAACTGGAGATACTACAGACCAAAATGTCGACGATCTCAAATCAATACCTCGTAAGTCCGAAAAATGCTCATTTTCTGATTTTGTTCTGTTATGATTCCTGTTTGCATAAATCGACATTTTCGGACTTACGAGGTGTTGATTTGAGATCGTTGATGCTTCCCGAATAAGAACCATCGATATAGATTTTCTGAGAGTATTCATGTATGCACACAGGAATAAAAACAGAACAAAATCAGAAAATCGACATTTTCGTTACGGACTTACGACGTATTGATTTGAGATCATCGATATGTGAATTGACCTGAATATACCTTAGTCTAAAAGTTGATAGTTTGCGAGATAGTTACAATTTTATTTGCTATTTTTCCTTATTCCTTGAGAAGTATTTCACATTTTGGCAAATAAAGGGAGGTTTTCTAGTATGAAAATAAGAATCCGTTATTTTTTATGGCCAAACTTCTAGAGGGCGCCCTTACAACACTATTTCGGCAAATAACGTATCGTAACTTTTTTGTGCTACTCTGTACACAACAGCTGACCGAAAAATCTTATTTTCGCGTATTTCCAAAACAAAAAAGGTTTACTTGTTAGAAGTGTCTAAAGCTAATAGTTTTGATGATAAAACATTTTTATAACATAATGCTATGGTTTTTAACAATAACAAATGAGGAAGGCAACAACACTAATAAACGGAAATAATAACTACAAAAATTGTTCAAAATGAGCACCACCTTGCCTAACACACTCTCAAGCTTGACGAATTAATCCTTGCTGCACTCTCCAAAGCATTTGGATGTTATTTTTCATTTGATGGCTATTAAATCACCCCAGAAGAATAAATCTATAGGATTTAATTCTGGTGATCTAGCCGGCCACGATACAGGTCCTGATCGGCCTATCCACTGGTCTGGATAAACTCTATTTAGGAGATTTTTGTTTTTAGTTTTTTGCTCGTACCTTTGCCCCCACTGGTTCAAATGTCAAATCATCGAGGTCTTGTTCACCCTTGACACAGTAGTAATCTATCATTAAATAGGATTTATTAGTTAACTCATAACACAATTTCTTTAGGGTTCCTATACCGACACAGATAGTTTGATATGAAATCTAAGAGTACCGTGTTGTATACCAAGAAGAATAGTTATGATATGAAGTTACACTTATTATATTGAATTGCCTACAAAAATAGATACTAAAACGTCTGCTGTAAAATCAACATCACTATATTGTATGCCTACACAGATAGCACACATACGAAGCCATCTTATTTTGTTGTAGACCGACATAGACAGTATGATATAAGAATGGTAAGTCATGATGCTGTATACATACACAGATAGTATGATATTAAATCACAACGTTTTGTGTTTTATACCGGGACATTAACTGAAAACCAAATTTGTCTGACGGTTTGAGTTCAGTGTATACGAGAGAGAAGTGTGTGTGTTAGAAGGGGATAGAAGCCGTCTGGTGAGCGCAGCTCATCACCGCGTTGCGGCAGTTTATTCTCTAGGCCCATATAATAGTTGTATTTTGAGCGTACACATTTTTGAATTGTGAATTGTGTCGAATCTGTTTTTTGGATTTTGGTCAGGATTAATCAAAATGAAGACATGATATTAAAACAAATATTCAAATAGACCACCTTCTTGAGTTTGACAGTAACCTAACCTATTGTAGAAGCCTGTGTGAACATTTTCTGGTGTACTGACTACGCGGCAGATTGCACGATCTTCTGCGTCACCGTTGCTAGGCAATGTGGCGATGACCGCTCTTTAGCCGGCTTGTATCTCTTTCTAACATTCGTTGATACACGATTCTCGCGCTTCCCTCTCGTACACATTGAACTCAAGCCATCAGGCAAATTTGGTTTTCCCTTACTGACACAAGTAGTATGATATGAAGCGCCAATTACCATAGGATCATGGTTGTCTGGCTGCTTGATAAAACCACGTTTGAATCCCTCCTTTTTACGAACGCTTCGGCTTTCTCCAAAGTACAACGTTGTGACAATGTTGTACTTTGAAAAAACTACTGTGGTGGCCGGAACGTTTGTAAATAGAAGAACTTCAAACATATTCTATGTAGTTTCACTTAGCGGTCAGACAACCATAAACTCATATCAGCATGAAAACCTCACGATAAGTTCAGGATGTTACATTAGCAAATTACCATATATACCAACGCCGATAGTGTAACATAAAATAAACAGTGTTATATTCTGATAGAGATATGCCACCCATCATACATTATACTGTACTGCATACAGACTCAGGACACTATAATATAGTTAGAGATTAACATAATTGTAACTGCGTCATCTCGCCAAAGTTACAATTTCTTCAGTCGCTTTCATGAGATAAATGTAAAGTTGAATCTATTGAACACTTTCTATTATTGTCCTATTTGCAATTCTTTGAGTAATCGATATCAGAGCTAATGTGTAGCTTTATGTGATCCGCCTCTAGAGGTTTCCAGTATGCATGTGTCAAATATGTGCGTCAAACTGGGACTGTTTACTCAATCATGTACAAAGGATAACTGGTATTGGAGCAATTTATTTGTATTTAAATAGACAAAAGCAGGCTGATTGAGATGAAAAGCACATATTCCCACTTGTGCATCTGTCTATCATTGATTGAAAAATATAAAGGCAATATACATAGATAATTTATTGTAGACCCCCAAAAATAATATTTTTCATAATTCATGGAGAAGAATATGTAGTTTAGATAATTATGTTGCAGGTACACATACGTTTGACATTTCCGACTATTTTCATGTAGTGCTGCCAGACTGCCAAATTATTGGAAACCTATTTGATGTATTATAAGCTTCGTACAATTTTGTCAGGTATTCTTGACTCATTTTGTCAGCCTTTCTGATGAGACATTCTGACCTATTGTGTCTCTATAAGTGACGTTGATCCAGTGCAACGACAATGACATGGTTTTTTTATACCGAAGCAGCTGCGCAGGGAGAATTCTAAATGCGGGAACACTTGGGCTGCTATGATGATCCCAAAGAAATTTTGTTAATACGATTTTTGAACTGCCTAAGGTTAGTAGAACCGATGAAAGCTTATTCTTGTAGATTGTTATACAATCTCGACACCCTCGGGGCCAAAGAGCGGTGGTGTCGGCGAGTTGCGGATGTACGAAGTTCGACACGGTTACGATGAGACGCCAAAGTCAGGCGGGTCTGTCTGGCAGACGCATCGCGCGGCGGCATCATGGAAAAGAGCTGTGAGGAGCAAAGCCCGTTGGTGTAGCGGTAGAAAAGAGGTAGATCGCCGACAGCCCGCCGGTGGGAAAGGGTCCCAAGACTGTCTGTTAGAGAAGAGTCATCGATCAGTCGGACCGCCCTCCTCCATCGAGCATAAATAATATAGTCGAGGCGGCAGCACCCCAAACGTGTTAGCAATACTCGAGTTTAGGCCTGATCTGGGCCTTGTCTAGAGTGAGAAGGTCAGGCGGAGAAAAGTACTTATTAGCCCTAAACAAATAGCCTAGCTTTTTCCCAGCAGCTGCCGGTATTGAAGAGATGTGTTCGTGCCAGATCAGGTCCCCGGTGATCTGGACTCAGACCAGCCGAAATGAATGTCTCTTTGGCAGATCTCGAACGTCCATCGAAACCGGATGTTCGTCAAAGTACAGTACTGTGTTTTGTCAGCATCAAACTGTACAAGATTGTTGCGTCCCCAAGCAGTGATAACCTCCAGGTCTCGCGTCAGAGAGGAATTCGTCGCTAGTCTTCTTTTCTCCAGCTCAGAGGCAGAGATCGGCTTGTCACTCTGAATTCCTGCATGTAGAGTGCTGTCATCAGCGAAGCTGTGGATTGGGTTGATCGTACACGAAAGGTGGTCGTTGATGTGTAAGAGGAACAGCGTCGGAGCCAAGACTGATCCCTCGGGAACACCCGCGTTGACGTTGTCCGAAGCGGAGTGATTGCTATTCAGTATATCTTGACAACGAGGTATTCCAGTAGGTCATCCCAGTTATGGTTCGAGGGAGAGCGACAAAAGCAGCAAATAAATTTGGGTGATGTTTTTGAAGTTGAGGCGAAGCCACAGAATGTCCTTCCGGTCTGATTCCAAAGAAATACCTCTGGAGCAGGAAAGACTGCTGCGGACAAAAGCCACAACTCCCCCGTTCTTTATCAGATTGGAGTGTACCTCATAATTTGTGAAGCTAAGATGGTTAGTCGGTGCAGACTCTGAGATTTTTGTCTCCGCCAAGAAAAGCATGGCGGGACGATTTGATTGCAGGTAGTGATGAACAGAATCAATGTTGCTGTTAATCCCGCAGATGTTCGTAAAACAAATTATTCCCTCGAGCCCACCCTCCACCCGGACATTCCGAGAGTGGAGTGAGTTTACGACCGGAATTCTTAGTGCTCGAGAGATTCATCATCATTAACTTCTTTGTTTTGGAAGATAACCGACTGCATAGCTTAGGTGTGAGAACATGCCGACATTTATAAGGCACACTGGGAAAAGCTAGCTGGTGGTACCGCCTCTGTCGACTGGTCCTTGTCTACCACCTTCTTTTTGCGTGTCAATGATATTAAATAGATCTCAGGTGGCCCGTTGGCACACTTGTAGGACACCCGGCAATCGGTACTTGGGGTATTCCTTAACACGTGTACAATCACTTGAACGGGAAAAGTTGTATACTGGATACAACAACTTCCGGAACAAGCATTTGCCACGGCCCCGCTCAGTAGGGAGTCATATTTGACTTACAAAGTATAACTCACTAAGCGCCTATTTAACAAACCATTATTCTGCACCAATAGGGTACGAGTACTAAACAGTCCGTCAAATATACCCAATCAGCCTTAAGATCTCTCCGTCAATTTTTGGCAGCAAATAGCATCAAAGTACTCAAAACAAAACACTGTAAAATATGAAGTGACAGCTTGCCATTGAAATGTTTCCAGTTTATTAAATATTATGAAATTATATAAAACTGGGCCAAAATTTAAAAAAAAAATTTGATGGCTGAGTAAAATCCATTTTTTTTAGCTTAGCTGAAGGTTTCTCCATGTTTATTGCAACTTTTGTAATCGATATGTGATTATATTAACTCAACAACACCTACTGGGTGTTAATAGTTTATCCTACATTTGCAAACTTGCACATCCAAATTCTTACATGAAAAAGCCTTTCCACTCAAATTTTTGTTAGGTGTTGCATTTCAACGCATTCATATTTATACTTCTTTCCAATTCTTCAACGACAATTCGACACCACTGGTCCGAAACTGTTCAAGATTTCATTCATCCATTCAATTGCAGTTGCAGTGTTTTGTTTTGATTTCAGTGTATCAGTCGCACCATCGGTGATGGTACATGATACACTCAACATAACCACGTATTTGGGGCTTAGTGCAGATTTAACTGTACACGATAGTGTAATATGTGATTCCGCACAAGAAAGATCTTGGAAGGAGCACTTTTTATACAGAAAATCCATTTTTCAGAAATAACACAACAAGCTCAAAACAACAAGTGACAAGTGACCACAAAACATAGACTACAGTAACGTTGGAGAAGGAGAATACACCTAAGAAGAACTGACATTTGAAATTAGTATCTCACAATGTTAGTGATGGGAGGATACATTTGCAATCAGTGGAATGCATTGGAACGGTTAAAAAATATGAATTGAATCGTTTTTACGTTATCTCGACTGACAGACTGGAATATGTGCTCTGTTTCTGTATACATATTTTTGTGGTATTGTTGCATAAAGTAGTTTGTTCACGAACCAGTACCTAGAACTGAACGCAACTTAATGAAACGAACTAGAAAGCACATCACTATTTCAAGTAGTCCAAGGAGGGACAAATTGTCGTTTCATCACACTGATGATGGGAGAATCGAAAGCCTGAGATTCGCTTTGCTTCTTTGGTCAGAGATATAGTGTTTTCTTCTAATAAAACTAGCGCAGTTTTTGTGTTTAAAATACTCTACCTTAGTTAATACCTTTGATCCTGAAGTTGCTCCTAAAACAACATTAAACATTTTTTGTTTCTTTGTCCTTTTCCGTGGTTACTATGATGAGTCATCGAAAAAAAATAATAGTAAACCACGAGCAAATAGCACGGCTGCATTCAAAGATGGAAATCGAAGCAGAAGACAGTAGACAACACCAGCCCGAGTTGCTTCAAGTTCTGTATGTTTCTACACTGAGTGAAAAACTAGTTCAAAATGCGCACCAAAAAAACATGAATATATAAATTGGTTCTGTTATAAGAATTTGGAATATGCACCAGTCCAACACTGGCTTTACTGAAAAAACAATTGAATAGCTTGGTAATATTTAACAATTTAGACCACACAAGGCTGATTTCAGTAGCTTCTATTTTGGCCACTTTCTCAGTTAAAACCTTATCTCACTTCAAGTTGCCTCACATGTCAGAGATTTTCCACTTTTCCCCGCGCCTCTGGAGCCTGTGGTTCTCGATACTTCCTTCCGAAAGATTTTTGACTCGCTTGACTGTTGGATATGTTTATATATTTTTTGGAGATTTTCAAATCTTTCAAAGATTTTTCAAACCTTTGGATGTTCTAGAAATTCATCGATATCAATAAAACATTTTCATGCAACACTTAAACCTGATTTCGACAGATGTTTCATGCGTGTCAGATGGAATTCCTATTTCCTTAGTTCCGTTTGGTACCTGATAAAAATCACTTTCCCCACTTGCAGTGTGCTGAGTCATTCAGTTATTTTCATGCACCGATCAGTATGAATAAAATGATAGTGATTATCCTAGTCGCGACTGAGAGACGTCATCTGGACAAAACAACACTGTTGCCAGACTTAGCAATTTTCTGTATTCTTTAGCGACTTTTTTCTTCACTTGTCGCTGGCGATTTCCAGCAACATTTTTGGCTACATCGGTAATTCCATTAAAGTTCGCCTTTTTTCAACTTAAAGTGCCGAACGCAACTAGTGATTATGCTGCGCAATCTCCCCAGCCAACATGCAATGGAAGTAGGAAGCTTTTACTGTAGTCATTTTTTTTTGTACCGAAGCAACCGGGTCTGTATGGCAGGTACATCGCGCGGCAACATCATGGAAGATAACTCTGAGGAGCAAAGCCCGTTGGTGTAGCGGTAGAAGAGAACTTGATCGCCGACGGCCGCCGGTGTGAAAGGGTCCCGAGACTGTTTGTTGGAGAAGAGTCATCGATCAGTCGGACAGCCCTTCTCTGGACAACATCGAGCATAGTTAATATAGTCGGGGCGACGAAACCCTAAACGTGTGAGCAATACTCGAGGCTAGGCCTTGTATAGAGTGAGAACGCCATGCGGAACTACTTCTTAGCCTGAAACAAATAGCCTAGCTTTTTCCCAGCAGCGGCCGCTACTGACAAGATGTGTTCGTGCCAAATCAAGTCCTCGGTGCTCTGGACTACGACCAGCCTAAATAAACGGCTCTTTGGCATAACCATCCATCGGAACCGTATGAGCGCTAGAACGCTTTTTGTTCGTCATGGTACAGTACTGTGTTTTGGTCTCTCGTCAGAGAGGAAGTCGTCGCTAATCTTCTTTTTTCCAGCTCAGCTGCCGAGATCGCCTTGTCACTCTCAATTCCTGTCATCAGCGAAGCTGTAGATTGGGTTGATCGTACAGGAAAGGACGTCGTTGATATGCAAGAAGAACCGTGTCGGAGCCAAGGCCAATCCCTTGGGAACGCCCGCGTTGACCTTGCGGGATGAAGAGGAGATCCCATCAATCACGACGGATACCTTGCGGCCAGAGAGAAAGTCAACAACCTATCTGCAAAGCCTTTCTGGGAGGTCATGGGATGGAAGTTTGCATAAGAGGTCAGCGTGCCACAGCTGATCGAGCGCATTCGTGATATCAAGGCCAACGACATAAGCCTCACCGTAATACTAGATTAGCATACTTCACAATTGCGTGACGGAAGCTAGGAGGTCTCATGTGGATTGCTGGTGTCGGAAACCATATTGCCTGTCGCTAATCAAGCCGAGACGTTCGAGGTAGTCCAGAAGGTCACGATGTATGCACCTCTCATCACCTTACTTATAACAGAAAGCAGAGCTATAGGCCTGTAGTTGTAAGGGTCTGTTTCAGATCCTGTTTTTGGGATGGGTTGGACATGAGAAAATTTTCAGTTTTCTGGATTCATAAGATATCTGGAAGAGACGCGAAAGAACTGGAGCAAGCTCCTCTGCACACCTCTTCAGTACAATCAAGTCCGGAGCAGAAGCTTTGTTTGGGGGCGTCCATGGTGAAGTTGGCAGCAAAGATCTTGGCAAGCACTTCAGCCTTGGCCTTCGAGTCAGTTACAATCGTTTCATCCTGATAAGTAGTGGAAGGCTACTGTGTGACAAGTTCTTTTCAATCTGCTTGGCCAGCGTCCAGAAAGACCGACTGCCATTTGGCTGCGACATTACCTTGCCGAAACAGACATATCTTTCATCATTTTCCAAGAAATTACACAAAATCTTCTAATTTGTGAAGTTAGCGAGTTTCACTTCATACGTTGTTACCAGACATGCCAAAATCATCAGTTGCTGGCGTGATATTCATCCCGACCACTGCGTCTTCACGACTAGGCGACCTGTATGTTAAATTTGTGTTGATAGGGTAGCGGGTTATGCTATAAATCATATGTCACAGTTTTTGTTCACTGATTGCAACGGTTAGATGATACCAAAAATATTTTCATAAATAGGAGATCTTTCCCATTCCGAATCGAACAATCAAACATGCTTATAATCATGATACCTAGTAAATTTTCATGAAAAATCCGTTGTTTGTAGGTATATGAGAGCTTTCTTATATTTGTTCATCAATTTGATGATACAACACATCTGCCAAAGATGATCATAATCAGGATAGTAAACTATGACGAAGGTCCACTGTATGTAAGAATTTTCACATTTTTGCAATTTGCAACTTGACAACAGACAATGATGGTGTTCACACGTTTCAAATATTCTTCAAGAAGTGTTATCAGTCCAGCTCCAACTATCATAAGTACTATGTTGGTTTTCCTACTTTAAATTCAAAACAAGCAAATGTAAAAGATTCACCCTGCGAGTGACAGATAGATATCCCCGCCAGTCACCAGTTGGAAAGGCAATCAAACAATAAACATTATTATAGTTTTTATGATTTTTGGACTTAAAAGACATTATTTGCGAGACTTTTATCATGATGTTTTGTCTATGTCCATAGTATTTGCATTATGCCTCACGGAGATGTAGGAATTGACACGTCTTACACATATTATCTGTGTTTTAGGATGAAGAGGACAATGCTTTTATTGCTTTGAAGAAATTTATTAAACCACAAATTAATAAATGATTACCAGTATGATGTAAAGGAAGATTAGGAATTGGTTGGAATGTATTTTATATTCTATTTTCTTGCAAAATACAGACAAATCCACACTATTCAACAGGTATGTAGCTATAATGATACCATGTAAACACTCAGTATATTGAACTTGACAAATTCGAGAGTGCCATACATTAACTAACGTCCAAATCTTCTGCTAAATTTAATAGCTGGAAAATCGGCCTATTATTTGCCGCATTCCCATTGGCTAAAGAGATAATCGACCTATTATTTGTAAATTGATAAAAACTAGCAAAATACATGAAAGTTGCCCTGTTTTCTCTGTACAAAAGCATCATGTTGGAATCAAAAAGTGGTCTGGTTTATAATTTAATCGCTTTTTCACGATTTTATTCAATATCTCAATAGAAATCACTGATATTCTGAGAGCTTTGACGGCTTCCGTCAAATTGCATTTCAATAGGATCTTTTCCTATTGGTCCAGACTGATTAACGATGGTGAAATCGAGCCTCAACCAGTTTTCTTTCACATCAAAATTCTATGCACGGTTAAGTGCTCATCCAGATATTATTGTATTGTATTTTTAGTTTATACCTGTTTTATGAACTTATTATACTTATTGATGTGTGACCATTGAAAGTCATCAGTGTCTAATGATTCAATAATGAATAAAATAATTGTGTGGAAATTTTTTTGTAGAAGAATTGATACTGATACTGACAGGGAAAGATGCTATTCTTTTAGAAGAACGATATATGTATGCTTGCACAAAGGTGTGGAGAAGCAAATATCTGGAAGGAAATATCCCACCTTACATATAAATATAATCAATGCGAGCCTGCACACTGGAGTATTGCGAATACGAACGATGAGCATTTTGACGCAGTAGGAGTCTCTTGAGAAATCAGACAGGTTCTGAAGGCATCAAGCGGCTTCCTTTTCCAGCGAGACGCTCTAGTTCGCGAGAACCAGACACGCATAGTTGTTCTCAACAAGCGGTATCGTCGACATGGTTTCTTATTACCCGATGTGGGATGATATTCAGAACACTTTCCTCCTACTTGCGGAAACCAAGCATGTTAAATTAGGTCCAGATATCAGAGGACTTCTTTTTTGCGGCTTACCAATAGTCCATATGCCAGTCGAAGTCCTTTGTTACAAAAGTTTTCCCGAAAGTGTCTAGAATCGGCAATGAAAACGACTTTTTAAATAAAGGATTCTAAACTTTTCAAGTATGAGAGTTACTTGCATTATATAGAGGATACCTTGATGTCACTGCATTGTTAGATCAGTCGGTTATAAATTGCAAAATGGAAGGAAATCAATGAAAGCTGTCCACAGAATTAGCTAATGAATCTCGAGACCAGATGGGTAGTTCGAGAGTTATTCAAATAGTGCATGTACCAAACCTAGGAACCTCTATAAAATATACTCAGTGACAGAAGTGTTACACCCAGAAAAAAAATAATTTCTTCAACTTGTTTTTCGGCAACATAATGACTATATTTAAAGCATACTGTGGCAACAATGTCGACGTTTTATTATTGTTTTTGTTTACTTTTTTTTAAATGTTACCTCTTAATTTTTGTGAAGAAAGCAGCAGTTTTTGAGAGCTGAGTAGGATATATATTTTTAGTTTACTAGTGTTGAGCATTACAAAATGCCTCGAGTTCCAAGACGTCCTAATTATCACCATGTTAGCGACCCTGTTAAGGCTCGAATTATTGCCTATCGATATATTAGTTAATGTTAATTATACTGCATTACCGTCATTGCATGGTAATGCGTGTGTGGATAGAAGAATGTAGAGAAACGCAAAGAAGACCAACTGGTCCACCGAGGCATACCACAGAGCGTCAAGATAGGAGCTTCAGACAACTACCCCTACGAGATCGTTGTGCTACTACGCGTCAGATCGCTGACCAATCGTTTGGAGGAGGTAGACCTCTTATTATGCGTTACTATCGCCGCATTCGAGCCTTCGAACTTCTCTCTTACCGTCCACGGTTAGTGCTTTCTCTTGAGTGCGGACCACTGACATCAACGTTTGAAATTGAGCAGAGAACGGCTACACTGGGAGGCAGAATCGTATTACCCTCGCCAGACTCCCGCGCGGATCGCGCGCGAACTACCTGCGACCCATGAGTGTGGAACCCATTCGCGTATTCTTCGCGGCTTCACGTCGCGTTCGCGCGTCGTTCCCGTTTGCTGTCGGTTTTTCGTCCCGCGACAAAGGGTTCGCAAGGCGCGAACATGACTAGGCTCCTCATTCGCTGGTGGCTCAGTTGCCTCATAGCGAGTGACGGCAGTGGTTGTGTTTTTCTTTACGGATACGAATTTTCGATTTGTCGTGAAAAATGAGTTTTAACTGGAGTAACCAATTGGAACTATCATTTTTGGAATATTTTCGTGCTGAACCGGTACTGTGGGACACTAAGATAAAAGACTATAGGAATAAATTTAAAACTCATGATGCATGGATGCGGATAAGCTCAGTGATGGAAATCCCATTGGTTGAATTGAGAAAGAAAAAAGATTTTTTGATGTCAAGTTATAGGAGTTATAAGAACAAAGTCAAAAAGTCTATTCAATCGGGAGCTGGTGCCGATGATATATATCAGCCTATTTGGTTCGCTTATGAAACTATGGATGAGTTTTTGGGAGGTACCCTCAAGTGTAAAAATAATGTTGACACGGTAAGTTTTAGTATGTAGTAGTATGTTTTATTAATAAAGTACTTAAACATTACTTAGATATTTGGTGAATTCGTTTCTTATTTCTGTGGCATCTTTTGGTGATCGCCGATCTACGTTCCTCAAGTTACGGATAGCACAAGTTTTTTCTTGTTCTTTCCTCCATGATCCAGGTTGTATAAGTACTGAATCATCATCATAAATGTCAATAAATCCGGGTGGTGTATAGATACACGAAGAAGTGGAGCTTCGTCTCAAGAAATTATGTAGTAATATACAAGTCATTGTTATAAGGGTAGCTTTTTCTGGTTGTAATGGAATCGGCTTTCTAAACACTTTAAATCGGGCAGTCATCATACCAAAAGTATTTTCCACCACCACTCGAGCTGAAGATAATCTCTTGTTAAATTCACGTTTTTCTGATCCTATGTTGTGCTGACCAGGATAGGGCTTCATTAAGTGTTCTGAAAGTGCAAAGGCTCCATCTCCCAAAAAAATGTAGGGAACATCAATATTTGAACCGGGCAAAGGATGCGGCGGTGGTAAATTTAAGCTATTCGTGCATATCTTGTTCCATAACAAAGTATTGGTGAAAACTCCACCGTCACTTATTCTGCCTTGGCAGCCAATGTCAGCAAATATGAAGTTGTACTGACTATCAACTAATGCCAATAATACTATACTGTAGGTTCTTTTATAATTATAGTATTTAGAGCCAGAATTGAACGGACAGTCGAGAACAATATGTTTGCCATCTATTGATCCTATTGCTCGAGGAAACTTCCTTGCAAATCCTTTCTCAATACAAAGCCATTCTTCCGGACAAGACGGTATCTGCACAAAAGAAAACATAAAACCTTCGTCTGACACCACAAAGTGATAGAAACTCTTCAATATATATATATATATGTATATATATATAACCTTCATGAAATTGTATGTTTTTTTTTTAGGAACGCGGGTTGGAGGAGACTCAAGGAGCAAATTCCGAACCAACTGAAGAGATACTTGAAGAGACGAATGAAAATCAAAGTCAGTCTATGGACACCCAAAGAGACGGCAATCAGACAATCCGCCGACGCCAAAACCCTTCGGAGCTGATTCATGCTGGAAATATTGTTAAAGATGCTCTTGCCACATTCAAATCCGTGCTAAACAGAAATGAATCATCAACCCATCTTAGCGATGATTGCGATTTATATGGCAAATTATTGGCAAATAAGTTGCGAAAGCTATCTGAAATTAATAGATTAAAGTTTATGCACGACATTGACGGCATGTACCTACGATACCAATTGGAGGAGACGCCCTCCCTGCAAACTCCATCGCCAACATAGCCCAGCATCGCCCACAACTTTAATGAATCAAGGCCTGGCACGTCATCATCTACGTATTCAGAGCCTACCAATCGTTATGAGCAGGTGACTCAACAAACTTATTGTCAAAATAGAAAAGCAGTATCAGCCCCACCTCCTAAGATTATGATTCAATCCAACCAGGTGATTCGCACACCTCATGTTGACTATCCTGTCCTCCATATTCCGAACCAAGTCACCGATAACCCAGAATCTAATCAGGCAATTGATATAATCCAAACAGCATTCGACTTGACTTAAATCACATGAAAAACATTGAATGTACGGCTAAATTTGCCCGTATCTTGATATCAATTTATATTTTTGATCTGATGTCAGATGCATATGTTATATTTATATTAGCCACTGGTATTCGGTACTCACATATTTTTAGATATAACCAGTCGTGTTAGATTTAAGATTATTGTATTACATACGTGTGTTTTCAATATACTTAAACAAATTTTCATTAAAAAAATATTTTCTTCCATACTTACTCTTATTTCATCCTTCAATGCCTGACATAGGGCTAGACAAACTTCTGGAATAATTTCTGATATTATTTGTGGTGATATTTTGAACAAAAAATGAAGGCTTTCATAGCTATCTCCTGTGGCTAAGTATCGCAATGTTATAGCAAGACGTATCTGGGCAGGAATAGCTTTTCTTAATTGGGTGTCTTGTTTTGAAATTTGGGATGAAATTTGATTTAGTAAGTATTCAAAATCATTTAACGACATCCGGGAAAACTTTTTAAATTCACCGGAAGGTTCAGCAACTAATTCATCTATTTGCTTTTCCATAACAGCACTGTAACAAAAAGCAAAGACTAAAAATAAGGTAGAGGTCAAGTTATCGAGTATCAGCCCCTGTAGTACATGATAAGTGAGTGCAGCATGAGCAGAATATTTCACTTTTCAAGCCTTCATCACAACTGTCATTTTATACAGCTAAAAGTGAAATACTTGTTTTTTAGTATCTGCGATGGCAGTAAATATAAGACACTGAGCTGCGTGCGACCATTATTATCTCGATATTAATTACCTGGTTCTATTTCGGTGGATGGTGGTGATCCACCATCTTCGTTTTCTTCACTTCTTTTTAATTGTTTTTCTTTTACTTATATCGGCGTAATTATAAATTGCCAAAGCGCAAAGTAGCCCAGCAGCAGCAGTAGCAATTTCACCGTCCATACTCGTCTCAAGCGCGAACTATACTGTGAAGCAGGCGCGAACATCTGCGAGTGTGGAACTGTAGAACACTTTTCGGGTTTCGCACCGCGATTCGCGCCGCGATTTCACGCCGTGATCCGCGCGGGAGTGTGGAGAGGGTATATAATGTCATCTTCAGCGACGAATTGCGATTCCGTCTAGGTACGCATGATAGTCGTAGAAAGTTAAGACGCCGCCATGGAGAACGGCGTCATATTCGATTTGCTGTTGATAAGCATGTACACAAGACTGTTGGAGTAAGGGCCTGGGAGACTATTACCTATGGTGGCCGATCACCCCTTATTTTTGTTCAAGGCAATATGACTGCTGCGCGTTATGCTGATGATGTCCTACAAACCACTTTACTGCCGTATCTAGAGAGCCGTCTACACGCCCTTTGTCAGCAAAACAACGCACGTTCCCATATTGCTCATCGTACTACGAAGGAGCAGGCGCTAATGTCTTGCCGTAGCCACCCCGTTCACAGGATTCAAATCCCATCGAACATGCCTGGGAAATGATGGATAGGAGACTATCCACTTTGCACCGACTCTGCCACAGCTAACCCACGACGTTCGAGTTGCTTGGAATGAGATGCCACAACCAGACATCGATCATCTCATGTTGTCAATGTCTAGACGTATACAGGGGTGTGTTCAGCTGCGATGTCACCCAACACATTGTTTTTTTTTAATACTTGTCAATAAAATTTTGTGAGAATGTTGTGGTTTTATTCTTGATATAATACTACCTCATCGCCAAACAATCAAGTAGAAGAAATTATTTTTTCTGGGTGTAACACTTCTAATGTCACTGAGTACATTTATGAAAATAGAATCGAATACTATAATCGTAGTCACTTCAGAGAAGCGCTACTATCTGATGAACGCGACTATTGATGAAATGACTTAACTTTTAAGTCACTTTTTATAATATAGATAAGCATTACGTATTGCTAACATATACTGACAAAATTTTCAGTTGTCTCTCTAGCTGTATGACGATTTCCCGAAGTAAATTCGGAACCAATTCAGCGCCCTTATTTAAGTTACTTCCGATATACGTCTGTAGTCATAAAGGGCTATTGAAGAGCCTGTTTCTGCTGTTGTCGTTATTTAAGCCCGCTGTGCTTTTAGAGACATGAAACTGCTGATGAATGTTAAATATAGATTTGTGTTTCGTCAGGATGCAAGAAATTTGCATCGCAAAAAGCGAAGCATGACGGAGAATTGGTAATGCATGACAAATTGCACCTATTAACGTATAGACGAAGCAATTACTTTTTCCGCTAATGACTTGAGAAACCATCATTACAGATTGTGATCCCCCAATCAGAAGTAAGTTGTCTCTGATTAATGATAATAAAAAGTCACCTCGGTTATTCACTTATTTTGTCAATTGCCTTATAACAGTTTATTAATGACTTATTTCAAAGTATTCAAAAACGACTGAAATTGAGTAATGTTAGCATATTTTATGAGTACTTCGCCAATCGGCATAATGCTGGAAAATGGCTTTCAATATTAACCGAATGAGAACACTCCAGCAATATTTGCTCCTTGCTTTCCTTTAAAATGGACTAGTTCCAATCATAGACTACAGATCAGCTATAGATAAACTGTCTAAGTGCGGAAGGCATCTGATCGTATCTACATAAACTTTTTTCTTTTAATTACTGAAAAAGCCACCCCTTGAAGTTTGTTCTGATTCATTACCCACACCCTATGTAGCGCTTCTACTACCCGATAACAAAACTTTATTTTTTGAACAAATAGGTTTCTTTGGCACGATCTGAGACAGCAAGAAGAAAATAGTAAATTAGTACTTAAAAATGAGTACACACAGATTAGACATATGTATATGGTCCTGATTACTTATTGAACAGAGAAAGCACTGGCGTTTCATTTTTTTTACCATTCTATTATTGTTGCTTAGACAATTAGGCACTTTTATTATCTGGCAACACTGACTTTTTGTTAAATACTTCTCAAATACTTTTGGTTAAGAAAATATATATACACCAAATACAAGATTCAGTGATACCAAGAAAGGATGCGTCTTCACTTTCCTTTGCAATAATGCTTCCCCATCTACAGAAAAATATCTTTCACAAACCTAATCTGGTACACTGGTACAATTTAGTTGTCAAATTGTTCAGTTTCTGATTGCTGTTGCCGCTACCCGTTGATGGATTATATTGATGTTCTTGAATTCGATACTATAAAATTTTGACTATTCCATGCTCTGATAAAGCTAGGTTTATTTTTGTATGAAGTATTCTGGAAATAATTTATTTATCATTACTAAGTTAGATATGGTAGTAGATTAATATTTTAACACGCCATCCTTCTAGCACACCATCGAAGAGATAGAAGTTAGAAATTTTTTCAATTTGAAGCACGTTTGAAGCATTGAAATATCAGCTTGTCAATACGTATGACACGAAAGCAAAGAGCTCTCTGAGATGGGTTTTTCATACGTTAACGGGATTTTAGTTATAATGCGTCTAATAGTGAGTGACAAGACCGCTAGCTGCCGTAGAAGGGCGATGCAGTACAAGCTGTACATTTGACTTCCAGAACTCTGGTTCTGTCCGGCTGCTGCGTTCAATAATTTTAGCTTGTTAGTTTGACAACAGCCTACCAAATAACATAACTTCATGGTCTTGAGGTAGAATCGAATACTTTGTGAATAAATTATTTTATAAATGAATAAAGAAATAAATATATACCTCGTCTGAGAAGATTCTTATTGACATCTTTGTATCTCAGGCTTAGGATATAAAGGCTCAGATCTCAAAGTATTTAATATACTGTTATTTATGAATTCAGGTATTTCAACCTCCAATTAAAATACCTCCTTTGCTGCTTGGTATGAGATGATTCCTCAAAGATCGCTCGGAATATTCCTAGAACTCTTATTTAAATGTCATCCGATAAATGTCCAAAACATGACCTTTGAGTACGTTTGACTGTTACTGTCATTATCCAAATACAAGGTAGTCGTAGAAAATATTCGTAATCACAATAAAGTCAATCTACAGGAATTTGCCTAATAATGGTGACGTCTTTTAGATTACTACCGTCTTGATGTTGGCATTCTGAACTAGTAACGAAATTTAAGGAGGCAGAAGATGTGGCAAATAAAATAATATAATTCTGAACTGATCAGAGGGCATGTTATGATTTTTTTTTTTGAGAAAAATTGATCGTTGAGATAAAATTAAGGATTTTGGCCAAAGGTACCACACATTGTTCTCAGGTTATGATACTTAGATACAGTGATGGCCTTTTTGTTTTTCACTCTTATACTTTTTAAAATCATATTTATCTTCTTGTTAGACTATCAATAATAAGACACGAAACTGTTATCTTTGGTAGAAGCTGGCAAAAATGTTGAGTTTTTTTCTCCCCCATCCCTAAATGGTTCTGCTACGTGACTGATTGTAGACACGACACACGAGTCGTCAAGTTTCCAAAAAAGCCTAGTTAGACAAATCGATACTCTCATGTAGCCACAAGATGTCGCCTTATGGCCCCACCTTAGAAATCACTTTTAATGGAAACATTTTTTTGAACAGTTGGTAGGGTTTTGTTAGATGTATGACATAAATGGCTATCAAGTATTCCTATCGTAGATAGCAAATCTCTGTAGCATAACAAATTTTCCATATTTACACATGCATGATATATGACATAGCTGTTGGCTGTCCAATATTGATTTGCGTCACGTTAATATGCAAGAAAGGTGTAAGCACACAGCAAAGCCAAAACCCGCCATATAATACGAGACTTGGGGAATGGATAATGCAAGGCGGATCGCTGACTGACACACGGGCTTGTATTGTTGCCGCATGTATGTACATATTTGGTTTCACGCTTTATAGGCAGAAGGATAACTATAACGTCCCTAGAATGATTTGTACAGGGTTTATCAGAGAATATGGATAATAGAGGGAATGCCGCACGAAAAGGGGCTCTCACTTATGTTATGATGATGTCACTCCTTCTATCTCTCATCGCCAACGTAGTCACTGTCATCAAGCAGCTGTGAACACAGTGTCTGTTTAGGCTTCCACTCATTTTCATAATCTCATAATGTTGCCTAAAGGTTGTTAGACGTGATCATATGAAATGGTTGACATACCTGTGCCCTAGATAGACAAAAATAGCAAATTAAGGGCCGATTTCACCAACATTATTATTTTGGACCAATAGGAAAATACCTTATCGAAATGCAATTTGACAGAAGCTGTCAAATGTCTCAGAATATCAGTGATTTCTATTAAAATGTTGAATAAAATCGTGAAAATTCGACTGTATGATAAACAAGACCACTTTTTGATTCCAACATGATGCTTTTGTAAAGAAAAAGCAGGACAACTTTCATGTATTTTGATATATGTTATAGGTTTACATTTAACAATCCGTTATCCCCTCAGCGAATGGGAATGGGAGAAATAATAGGTCGATTTTCTAGCTGTTAAATTTGGCAGCAGGTTTGGTCGTTAGTTAATTCATGGCAATCTCGAAATTTGTTAAGTTCAATATACTGTGTGTATATTATATGATCATTGGATCATACCTGTTGAATTGTGCGGATTTGCAAGAAAATAGAATATAAAATGTATTCCAACCAATTCCTCATCTCTCTTTACATCATAATAGTAATCATTTGTTATAAATTCATGGGTTAATGAATTTCTTCAAAGCAATCAAAACAGTATGCTTGTCCCCATCCTAAAACACCGATATGTGTAAAACATGTTAATCCCTACAACTCCGAGGTGCATAATGCAATTACTGTAGACATAGACCTAAAATTATTAGTAATTACTGAAAAATAAGTCTAAAAAGAATTATAAATAGTGATAAAATATTGGTGGTTAAGGTTTTTGACTGGTGACTGGTGGGGATACAATATAAATGTTTTAGATTTAGTTTTAACTCTGTTTGAACATTCACGTCAATACGGTAAAAATGACCATGTGATTGTTATGATTAGCACAAAAAACGTTTCAAATTTCAAACAACTGAGCAAGAGCTTGAAATATCTGCTGCCAATCAGTAAAGTAACGAATCTACACATTCTCACTGAACGAAACCATATGCAGGACGAAAAGATTGATGAGTTTATTAGTAACGCAATTGTAAATTTTACAGACAAAAACAAAAATACATCGACAAACTTTCAATGGAATGTTCAAATAAGACGAAATGCCGTAATCGGGCTGATTAATAATTACATACTCTCTAAGAGTAGCACAAATAATATTGTTTTAAAAGTAGTAAAGACAAATAAATTGGCAACTGTCAATAGCTCAGTTACTTCTCAGTTTTTTCGTACCCAATAAAGAAAGAATCTCTAAATTTAATTTCAAACTTCTTCGCCTCAACATACAGTCTTTGCGTCACAAATCAGATGATTTAGCAGTATTAGGATCTGACAATCAGTATGATATGCTGTGCTTGAATGAACATTGGTTGTCTGAGGGTGACATCATTGTTAATCAATTAATAGGTTATACACCAGTATCAAGCTTTTGTAGAAAAAATAAAACGCATGGTGGTGTAGCAGTCTTTATAAAAACCAACGTTGATGCGGCGCCTTTGCCAGCTTCAGTTTTTATAGAAAAGGAAGAACAGACTTTTGAGATAGCAGGCTCTTATATTAACAATGTTCAAATTATTTCGTTATACAGAAGCCCTAACAGCGATTTCGATACATTCCTTAATAAGTTATGCACTACACTTGATCGCTTAAATTACGAGAGGGATATTGTCATAGCAGGCGATTTTAATGTGAAATTCACCGCCAATGACACTCGAGCATACCAAGTCGAAAGTCGAACGTTTAACAGAGTTACTTTTAGGTCAATTAATTATTGAGAAGGTTGACTGGTGATTCATCGGGGTAATGATAACATCGAGCAAGCCTTTGAAACATTCATTCATCTAATCAGCAGTAAAGTTGAAAAATGCCTTCCATATAAATCACGTATCTTTGGTAGCGATAATAAAGGGGGAAGAAAAATAAATTGGTTTGACAGTCATTTGCGTGCTATGAGAGACCGTTTGAGGCTCCTGATGGATTGGTACAAGGTTAACACACAATAGTTACCAAACAAGCTGTTAACGAGTATAGATCACAATATCGACAGGCTATCACTAATAGCAAAAAACAAGCACACGACTTGTATATAAACAATTCGAGCAACAAGCAGCTAGCAATGTGGAATATTATTAGATCCAATGTTCCAGCTAATAATCAGAACAAAAGCAACATCTTGAATGCTAACGAATTCAATTCATACTTCTCAAGTATAGCGCAGACGCTCATTGACAATATTCCTCCAGCAAATCGTGATGCACTAGACTACTTTGTTCATATTGATAACATCGACCTTTTCTTGTTCAATCAAGTCAGATCAGCGATTTCATCACTAAAAAATTCTAAGAGTACAGATGTACATAAATTGAATTCAAAAATTATAAAGACCATAATGAATCTGATTATCGTTCCACTCGCTAAACTTTTTAATATTTGTATTCGAAATAGTATTTTTCCTAAAATTTGCTAAGATTTTTGAAATTCTACTAAAGGATCAACTAACCTCTCATCTAGAGTCAAGTCAGTTATTTAATGACAAGCAGTTTGGATTTAGACGGAACAGATCTACTACTACAGCAATCAATTGTCTTATAGATCTTGTTAACGAAGGATTTGAGAACCATCTACATACCAAGGCGGACCTTTTCGATTTATCTAAGGTTTTTGATTGTCTGCAACATAGTATTTTAATAAAAAAATTACCTTATTATCACATTCATCCTTTTAGCATCAAGATTTTAGACTCTTACTTATCCGACAGAGAACAACTAGTACATTTCAATGGCTGTAACTCTGATACCAGATCAGTGATCCATGGAGTTCCTCAGGGTTCCGTACTGGGACCACTAGTGTTTTTATTATACATTAATGATATCCCCAATAGCCTGTGAGATACGCACAATGCTGCTTTGTTCTTATATGCTGATGACACTACTTTGGTAAATTCTAATAAATATGTAAACACCCTTGTCGAAACTAGTTCATTGTGTAAGTCGGACCTTGAGGATTGGTTTGCTGCCAATATGCTATTGCTCAACACTGATAAAACTCAGTCTATAATACTAAGCTTACGCAGTCATGAGTTGGAATCTGCTCAAACAATGAAATTGCTAGGCGTTCATATTGACTGTGCTCTGACATGGGAGGTGCATACTCGCTGTGTGGTGGATCGTTTGTCCAGAGTTATATATCTCATACGTAGTCTAAAGGATAGAGTATCTGATAAAGTTTTATTAACTGCTTATCATGCATATTTCCACTCTAAAATGACATATGCAATTTTGGTCTGGGGACACTCTACACATATGCAAAAAGTGTTTGGCATGCAAAGGCGTTGTATATGATACATCTCTGGTTTGAAATATAGAGACCCCTGGAAGGCTGAATTCATTAAATTGGCCATACTAACCCTTCCATGCGCGTATATTTTGAGTTGTCTCCTATATATCAAAAGTAACATTAGTACCTTCCCCACTCATAGTGATAAATTTTTAATCTGCTGCCCAACAATATAAAAACATTGGATATTGATGTTTTTCATAGTAAACTCAAGTATTATTTAATAAAAAACGCATTCTTTAGCACGGACGAATATTTGGCAAATGACTTTACTGATATACCTTAAATGTTTATTTATCCATTTCTCTCTCCAACTTATGTATAGTTGTTATTGTTTTGTTTGTCTGTATGCGTATAGTTAATTGTATTATACATATATTTTTCTAAGCGATCTTCTTTTATCTCATGACGACATTTTTGTATTGTTTTTTTTCAATTTGCTTTTGGTAATTATGCGTTACGCAGCATTTCATTGTTTTTAACTTGTTTTATTCATGTTTGATGTACATTTTTCTAAGCGTTCTATTAGTATATATTGACTTGAGAAAGATTTTCCCCTGCCGGCCCTTGACATCGTTTCGAAATATGAAATTCTGAAAACGCTATAAAAATAAAAATGAATACACAAAGCCTACTTCCCTATTTCAGACAAAAACAAAAACACATAACGATTGTCACCTTGACATCATTCTGCAATCTGTCAAAGTAGTGATGGGCGTACCTGCTGCACGGTATACGGTATCGATATTCGATTTTTGTTTCTACCATGAATGCGTGGAAAAAACAAAATAAGGATAGATCTAAAATAAGGAGTTATTGAAGGCCTAAAATAGCCAGGCGCTAATAATTCCTGGCCGTATTTGAATATCTAAGCAGGCACAGTACAACAAAAATAAGACTTGGAATTAATAAAGTTTATTTCGACAATGGCAGAGTTTGCTCCACTGGGTAGTGGTGTTGAAAGAGTAATCATACGAAACTCGAGTACTCGTTACTCATAGATACCCGAAGTAATGAGTACCAATCCAAGCACGAAATGATTACTTTGATTACTCTGTTTTCCGTATCCCTACCCGGTACCTGTACAATCGTTGATGGTTGAGTGGTAACGCTAGTTAGACTGTAGCACTACCGCTCATGCACCAGGGTTGCCAGACATCCCAAATTCAGATGGAAACTTGGAAACTCATTTTGTTTTATTGGCGGACATAGAATTTGGCAATTGTTTTTAAATCTGAAGTTTACCTATTTACACCGTGACACAAATTCACTTTTATTGTTGTGATCTTGGGAACCTGAAAAGGAATAAGTAGTCGATTGGATCGGATCAAAGTTCGGTAGTATTATGAGGCAGAAAAGCGACAACAAGGTAACACCAACGTTCAGGAAAACCACAATAATAAAAGTTGTCAATTTGACTCGGGTTTCCAAGCACTGTTTTGCTAAAAAAATTATAATTCAGTATGACCACCAATAGTATGTGTAGACCAAGCTCAACGTAGAATTTTTTATACTGGTATATGATGCTTAATTGAAATGCTTCGAAAAGTCACATGCCATTTCGAATTTCCCATATACAGATCATCTTTCTGACTAAAAGACATGTTTTTAAGTATTTCTAGTAAATACAAAGTATTTTCAGTTTGTAGGCTCATATGAGTCATAGGACACTCCACCCTATGATAACTCATCTCGATAAGCATACAGTTTGAATATACAATGTTTGCATTAAACACGATAGTCTTGAATAAACTATGCTTATAACATTTTGCAAATTTTAAGGTCATCTATTTTCTTACAAGATTCGGTTCCATTCAACTTGTTTAAATTCGACATTAATCACACGACGCACATTGCCAAATCGTTATACTCATACTACTCATAGTAATCAAAGTAACGAATACAATAAACGATTACTTTGTAGAAGAGTAACGATTAGTAACGAGTACTCGAAAGTAACGATAACCAACACCACTACCACTGGGACGAAGTGTTGACGAATCCCACAGAATTATGTGTCACTTGTCGATATAGTTAGTTTTAAAATATCAGGAGATAATCAGCTGTTATTCAAATCAGTGTATATATTTTGTGATTCAAATAACGTCTAATATAAATATAACCCATAATATGTACTCAGTGAAAAAATAAAAATATTGCAAGTTTCTAGTCTTTGTGCAGGTTTTAGGTTTGCTGGTAGCTCTACGACATATATTTGGGTATTTCTTAATCGCTAATATACTGTTGGACCAGCGAAAGATTGCAAGCCGAAAGAATGCGGACAAAAAATTGCGAAGTTGTCAGATGTTCTACATAAAATGCGGTCCATACATATTAACATATTTAAGATATAGAATTGTTCCGCTGAATTTGGCAATGTAGCTGGAAAACCCAGGCCGCAGGTAAACATCCGGTCGCTGATTGGTCCAAAACTCTTATCTTATCTGAAACTAGAATAACGTGCCGATGGCACGGTCATTTATAAACCTACTCCCATAGGCGTAGGCAGTTGGCAAATACTTTGAAAATATAATTTACTGTTTAGTGGTGATAATGGAATTCAAGCATGGGAAAGTTATTCACAGCCAGGCAAGGGAAATAATAGCAAACGTGATACGTGCTTGCGATGCAGAAGCGGCTAACAATACTTTCGTTTATCCACTGGTAGCTAGAAATGCAAGGGCGGCATATTATACGGGTGTTAGTGAACGAACTATAAGTAAAATTAGAAAAGAAGATAAAGACAGGCAAAATGCAACCTCCACACAGCCTTTAGCTTCTCCCGGAAAAAAGAGATCACGCCCTTCTGTGATCCAAAAAATTGATGGAGTCGATTTTTCCATTATTCGGAGAATGATAGAAAAATTTTACTGTGATTTTAAAGTGGTACCTACTTGTAGTAAACTTCTAATCAAACTGAAGGAAGAAATGGAATTTCCATTTGGTAAAGAATCGTTGAGGCTGCTTTTAAAAGCAAAAGGATTTTACTGGCGTAAATGCCACAACAAAAGGAAATTACTAATGGAAAGACCCAGTATTTTACATTGGCGATACAAGTATCTTAGGTCTATTAAAAAGTTCCGGGAAGAAGGAAGGCATATTATTTATTTGGACGAAACTTGGGTTGATAATGACCTCACTTTCAAGAAATGCTGGCAAAGCGAAGAAATTATGGGTGTCCTGAGCAATATAAGTTCTACAGGTAATAAAGTTTCTTTCACCTCGATTTTGCTTATTATACATTTTTCTCAATTTTGGAATATTCTTAATAAGTGCTCATTTAATTTGTCTAATTGAATACATAATCCCTTGCAAGTATTTTTTTCTCAAAAATATGTTTTTTATACATAGTGATTCAAAAAGGTGTTGGCAAACTTAAAATAACACTAAAATGAGGCTATTTATTCATTTCCAGGACGACTTATAATTGTTCATGCGGGTTCGCAAGATGGTTTTGTTCCTGGAGCCTGTCTCATTTTCAAGGCTGGCTGTGCCACTGGTGATTATCACGGTCAAATGAACCAAGAAAATTTCACGAAGTGGCTTACTGAAAAACTATTTCCTAACATTCCTCCTAATAGTATTATAATAATGGATAATGCACCTTACCATTCAGCTTTGGAAGACAAGCCTCCAACTAGATCTTCTCTAAAAAGAGACATCATCACGTGGTTGAGCAAAAAAGGTATAGAGCATGATCCTAATGCTAAAAAAATGGAGCTTTATGAAATAGCTTGTCTACATAGGCCACCATCTGATGAGAAAAATTATAAGATAGATAATTTAATAAGAAGTTTCGGACACACCCCACTTCGAACGCCACCCTATATGTGTCAGTTTAATCCCATAGAGATGATTTGGGCACAAGTAAAATTTTTCATTAGAAGCCATAATACAAGCGGCGAATTTACTATAAAAAAACTAGATGAAATTTCTAATAAGGCCATCGCTTCAGTAAGTGCCAGTGACTGGCAAAAGGTTATTGGACATGTTATAAAAATTGAAGATGAATATTGGGAAAAAGACAGTCTCATTCAAGAAATACAGGAAGAAATAATAATCAACATAGGAGGTGAAAGTGATAGCAATGACAGTTCCTCAGACAGTGATCATGACTCTAATCAGGATTGAAACTATACTAGATTGGCTACCTTTTAGAATTTTTAGATATTCATTTATTATACTATTGGTTTGTGGCTTTTAGTATCTCAGTAGAAAGTCTAATTCTATGTGTTGTTTATGGGTTATTTCATCAAGAAATTACTTTTTGTTTTCCTATATTTTTCTATTCAGTCAGATATTTTTGACTTGTTGTATTCTATTTTAGAAGAATGCATAATTTGTTTTGCTGTTCAATCATAATGCGTACATAGGAATATTACTTGTTGCCTAAAAAATATATTTATTTTGTTCTCAATATTCAGTGTTTGTGTATATTTATTTCTTATAATGTATGTTTGGTATCACGTCATTATGAATCGCAAAAAAATATTAATACTACCAGTTGTAATAAAATATAAATTCAATTAATAATTCAAGTCTCTCCGATCTCCGCCTATGACTCCATATAAAATCGTCTAATGGTAAGGTTTTTTCATCGCATTTCCCCCTTTCGTCCCTAGCAATCTTTGGCTGGTCGATCAATAGTGTGGATGTTTGTTAAGTTCCTGAACAACGAAAATATTCAACTTTATGGATGTATTGATAATAAAAAACCAGAATGGTTTTGTGGGAATATCAATCTAAGGTGTCATAATGGTTCTGATGAACGGCAAGTAAATGAATGAATGTTTGGAAACGAGCAATATCTATGAACTTTTTGGTAGAGCCAGTCATCAAGTAGGTGCTTAATGGCTATCTGCAACAGGTTTATTGGAAAAAACACCCAGTAGATGATCTTGAATCAGTAAAATCGCATATCAATTGTAGAAAATAATATTATCATGAATAAAAAATCAACAATAGTAATTAAAACATGAATTTTATTCAAAAATCAAACATGTTTAAATTTTGACTGAATTATATGTAATTTCTTAATATTCAATAAGCTGGTGATGTTTCAATGACAAGATGTCATCTCATACTTTGACAATATTTTGTTTTCAACATTTCATAGCTATTGGTTGCTAAAATTTGTTGATTGGAACTTGAAGCTCATTCGCTATATTTGACGGACAGAATAACGGACTGTTGTTGGTGAAATTGGCCCTAAATGGATTATTCCACCGTCGGTTAGCCTTAAAGAATGAGTTAGACAGAGCAATATCATGCCTAACATCTATCACAATTACCATAGTAGTTAACCACAGCCTCAAATATATATATAGATATAAAGAGAAAATAATCATGCGGAGAAATGTATATAACAAAACAATAGGAAAATAATGGGCAAAATCCGCAAAAAGAAGGAAAGTGGATTCGAGCAGAAAATAGGATAGGTAACCCGAGCGATACGTATTTCTGCTGGTTGGCTTCATCAGGCCCGAAATGAATGCACATATGTAACTACAAAAGTAGCTACACATGCTCGTACTTCGTGTGTGAATTTTTCCGATCCATCTTTATTTCTTCAGGTTACACCCGTATCCGGATGTATGAGCATGTGTATCTACTTTTGTAGTTACATATGTGCATTCATTTCGGGCCTGATGAAGCCAACCAGCAGAAATACGTATCGCTCGGGTTACCCATCCTATTTTCTGCTCGAATCCACTTTCCTTCTTTTTGCGGATTTTGCCCAGTATTTTCCTATTTTTTTTTGTTATATATAGATATATATATACGTGAGGAGTAGTCATTGCCATTGCCAACGACCAGCTGGGCAAAAAATACAATTAATTGTTAATTGGGAAATTGACAAACATTTTAGGCTTCGGTAATCTCGAGCCTTCGGCATTCTCTATGGAGCCTTCTTCAGGAGCTGAAAACACAATGATGATGCTAGCAACCAATACAGGAAAGATTTAAATTGTCAAACAACTTACTCGTCGTTGAGGTTGCAACCAAATGGTGTTTCAAAAAGAACTCGGGGATGAGAGCACTTGTTACCAATATATATATATATAACTTGAGACGTGGTCATTGTCGTCTAGACCAGTTAGGTGAAAAATTAAAGCTTCCGCCTTTTGTTGGGTACTTCGACAAAATTTAAGCAAAGAGGACTATTTATATAATAATTTTAAATTAACAATTATTAATAAATCGTGAGAAGAGAGTTATTAGATTTTGAGTGGAATGAAATTTGTTGGTGGAATCGGCCAAAAACACAGATTATATTTATGGTTGTGAAAAGTCGAAATTTGGGGAGATATGTAAGTTCTCCAATTTTTCACAGGTTAGCAAATATGAGTAAATGACACTCAGTTGTTTAATATCTGTCTTTTTGTTGATACAGTTGTTATTCATGAAAATGTGGGACATTTCCAGGAATAAACGTTTGGAAAGGTGTTTTTCTTTATCAAGAACTTTGGTACTTGTGTTAAGGAACTTCTCAGCACTGGACAAATAACCGAAGAACAAAAAAGAACTTTGACCACTTATAACTCTGTCCCTCCCAAATTCTATGCACTTCCGAAAATCCACAAACCCGTACTCTCAGTAAGACCTATAGTTGCATCAATAGGTTCAGCCACCCAGGCTTTGTCTTCATTAATATCGACAACACTAAAATCAGCACATGTAGATAATGATTACTACATCAAAGACTCATTTGAGGTCTCTCGTCAGTTCAACAGATTGACAATACCAGCCGATCATATTATCCCCAGTCTTGATGTGGTGTCGCTATTCAGCAATATCTATCTGGATGCATGTACAAGAACTATTAATAAACACTGGAATGAGATCAGTCAACACTGCAACATATCTCTAGAATCTTTCACCAACATTATAACATTCCTTTTTCATAACAATTATTTCTCTTTCAACAACAAAATATATTCTCAAACACCTGGTTGTCCTATGGGATCTGTTCTATCACCAATTTTGGCAGAATATGTCATGGATGATCTGCTTGACACTGTTATTCCGACACTTCCCTCTTCTTCATAAAAAAATACGTAGATGACATTATTTTATGCCTCCCTTCCATAGGTCTGGATGGTATTGTCAGAGAATTCAACAGCTATGACCCCTACATCCAATTTACCATTGAAAAAGAAGATGAGAACCTGTCTGTCCCCTTTCTAGACACAAGACTCATCCGCACCAACAACAACAATTTATTGGTAGACTGGTACCAGAAACCTATGGCCTCAGGTCGGTTTCTCAATTTTATGTCATACCATAAGCTAGGGATTAAAATCAATTTGGTAAAACAGATGAAAACAAGGGTAATCAGCATCTCAGATAATACTTTCCACACCTCAAATTTACATAAACTATCAAAACTGTTCATCAATAATGGTTATCCGAAGTGTCTGATTAACAAGATCTTATTTAGTTCACCTTCCAATATTTTGCCGAACTCTGGTGATACCGGTAATAGTCACACAACCCCTAATAATAACGGAACTGATGTAATTCCCAATAATAGCATCAATCCAAACAATACAAGCACCAACCCAGACTCCAGATCTGGTTTTGCTGTCCTGCCCTATATCAAGGAACTGACCCCTAAGCTGATCAGATTGTGCAGTCCTTTGAACTTTCGAATTGCTTGCAAATCCGTCCTCACTATAAACCGCATTTTTTCAAAAATGAAAGACAAAGTTCCGCTGCTTGGCTTAACTAACACAGTCTACTCCATCAATTGCAACAACTGCAACCAAATATACATAGGTCAGACCTCCAGATCTCTTAAAGGAAGGATTAAATCACACAAAAGTGATGCTAGGCTTCATCCTGAAAGATGCGCTCTAGCATCTCATGTTAACACAACAGGGCATTCTATGAATTACACAAGTATCAAAGTTCTTGATAAAGAAAAACACCTTTCTAAACGTTTATTCCTGGAAATGTCCCACATTTTCATGAATAACGACTGTATCAACAAAAAGACAGATATTAAACAACTGAGTGTCAGTTACTCATATTTGCTAAACTGCGAAAAATTGGAGAACTTACATATCTCCCCAAATTTCGACTTTTCACAACAATAAATATAATCTGTGCTTTGGCCGATTCCACCAACAAATTCCATTCCACTCAAAATCTAATAATTCTCTTCTCACGATTTATTAATAATTGTTAATTTAAAATTCCCATTAATTAAAATATAGTTTATTCAACTGCCTCTGGTCGGTTTAACAATTTCTTACATAACATTCTGAAAATCACATCATCTGAAGTGATTTGGCAACGTTTTGGCACACGCCCACAATTCGTTCCATCTTTCAACACAGACATTGACAACCTTCGGCCTTCTGTCAAAGGTTCATCTCACTCATTATTCCATGACCACCATTTTGTGCAATCATCAAGTGGCTTCACGACGTAATGCTCTAATGTTTTCTAAATAATTTTTAATCTGTCTTTAACTTGTCTTGTCATATTTTATATAATTTTAACCAATGTACCATATATCCAGCTCTCACCATGTTACTGGACGTTTCCCTCATCCTATACGAAAACAACAATTAGCAACATCCTCACATACTACTGTAATTTGATTCAATTTAAATTCATTTTACACTTTTGTTGCTACTGTTATCATTGTAATTGCAACTTCTGATGATGATGGCAAAGTCCATTGAAAGCTAGAGAGAATTTAAAAAAGTATAAAGAGTCCTTTTTGCTTAAATTTTGTCGAAGTACCCAACAAAAGGCGGATGCTTTAATTTTTCACCTATATATATATATATATATATATATATACATGAGAAGTAGTCATTGCCAAAGCCAATATGTATCAATATCACACATTTTTGCACTCAGATGAACCACACACTCTGTTCCAAAACAAGTTATTCCAGCATTTTAGTGGAGATTTACTGAGCGTCCCTCGTATTCTTCATACCCAAAGTTGGACAGGGAGGTGCACATTTCCACGTTCTGTCGCGTCAATTACTTGTCTTCTGTCGACGCTTTACCGTTCCGTGCCTTTCCCCCTCTCCACGTGTAGCGGTAGTAGAAGGTTAGGGACTGCATTCCGATTGTTTCAACAAAATGTCTCCCCACGTGCAGTATTTTTAGCTTGTTCGGGTTTATTGATAAAAATTTTTATTTTTCTTAACTTTTAACGAAGGTATCTGTCGTTTTTAACAAGCCCAATGTCCCCGTCCTTTTGTTTTTATACTGAAGACAAGTTCGACCTTCTCTACGTTCTTTCTGAAATACCTTGTGACTGCAACCTCACCGACGAGTAAGTTGTCTGACATTTTAAATCTGTCTTCTTTGCTAGCAGCACCATTGTGTTTTCAGAATCCTGATGATGGCTCCATAGATAATGCCGAAAGCTTGATTTTATCGTCAAAAGAGTCAACTTTAGCCTAAAAGTTTTGCCAATTTTCCCAATTAACAATTAATTGTATTTTGTACCCTATATACAGGGTGACTTCGAAGTTGAGTCATTTATTTTAACAGTGAGTAGATCTGATCAAAAGAAATGTTTTTTCCTTTAACATTTTTCTGGTAAAATTAAAGTAACAAAGTTATAGCCCTTTAGAAGTTTGAGTACCGCCCTGTCTCAATAATAATATTATGTGTTTGGCAACAACGGATATCGGTTCATCGCATCGGAAACAAAAAAGCGAAAGAATTTGAAACGTTTATCACGTTGTTTTTCGTCAGTCGGTAACGCGTGGGTGAATAGTGATGTTTGTTGCGTGACTCAAACGAAATGAAAAATGGCACATGTTTACGAAAATGCTGAACTTGTGGACTTGATTCTTATTTACGGGGGGGCAGTCTTTACAAAATGCTGCCGGATGCATCACGGATTTATGCGAATCGGTTTCCCAATCGAGTGCAACCAACCCCTCGTGCCTTTGTTAATGTAGTACAAAGGGCTCGTGAATCAGGTGACTTAAGACCTCACAGGTGAGAGCATGCCGGTGCTCCAAGACCGCACGATCAAATACAGGTCCGCACTGAAATACTTGTCGGGAGGATACTTTATTAAACAAGGTAACATTTTTTTTTTATTTTTTTTTATTTTTACACACATATTTTGGTTTATCTTCCTTCTACAATCATTATCTGAAAATTAATGACTCAACTTCAAAGTCACCCTGTATATATATATATATACATATATATATATATTGATATAAATGAATCCCTATTTCGCCTGGTCACGCCATAACTTAAGAACGACTCTACCGATTTCATTTATCTTTTTTGAAAAGTTTCCTAATGCTATAGAATTGTCTTACGGAAAGGAAAATCAAGAAAATTGTACATAAAATTCGGATATCATTGAAAACCTAATGATTATTTGAGCTACGCGCATTTGACAGTTTGCTTGAGCATTGATCACGCACAGCAGAAGAAATATCTCAAGTACCAAAATAGCCAGGCACTCCTCTCTGCCATTTTTATTCCAACAGCTATTGACAGTTTGCTATGTGAGAGAAAATTGCTATTTAAAACACGGTGCTTTCGTTTTTGGACTTACCTTCCTTTACCATCTGTACTTTGTGATGGCATCTTCAAAAGAAACTGCAGTGTTGCCTAATTGTTATCCTTGTCAGTTAACTTTATGAATAAAAATGGCGGATGAACATACGTTTCTTCTGCTTAATTGACTTTCACTACTCTATCATTTTGAACTTGACAGCTAGCACGCGGCAAATTTGTATTATCATTTAGCAGTGTTTATTGATCAAAAAATATTGTTTTATTTAATTTGTAGTGCAAGTTCATTCGATTAGAGCCTTTATCCAGTTTTCAGTTTGTTCAGTGAGTTTTTTGAGAAGTATTTGTTCAAAAATAATAATTAACAAGGGTGGAAGTTAGTTCGCCACTATCACGCCTTATATTAAAAGTGTAATTCTTCAAAATGCCATCGATTAGACGTACCAATCTAGGTCGCAGAATTCGCAATGCTGCAAGTCAAAAATATGTACGAGAAATGAAATTGAACGGATCGAACGACTAAAATTCAACAACGTGGGTCGCATTTATTCCCAATCGAGCTGCATTCAATTATGACGTGGCAATCGATTACAGCTCACAACAATTCATTTCTATTGGACCAATGAACGTTGTGAGTCCAAATTGCAAGGCATTCAAGTTTAAAGATGAAACCCCTGGATTATTTTGAGTCAGTGGAAACACCAAATTGACTCCATTGGGCCACCACCAGAGTCACTACATTCCGCGGTTTCCAGAAATGGGCCAGATTCTATACATTTCTTGACTCATATCCAGCAATACAATAATTTCAAGGTAAGTTGATGGGAGGAATACAGTGCTGCCAACGTATTTTGCTAGCACATTGCGGTACAAACCCTTCGCTATACAATTGCCTATATTCCATATATTTACCCTTTTATTATCCATTATTCATTCCAGTTCATAGCTGTGAGCCGTATTGTTAGTCGTTCCAACATTTGTAGGACGCCTTTGTGGCCTCCTTGATTTTCATAGTATTTTCTCTCCCACAGAAAGGCTGGGGAATTTCTAGATTTCTACTGCTCCGTGACAGCGTCAGCGCTCTCCTATTGTGAGGCTAGGTTATCTTTTTTAATTGTAGGAAATTTCAGGCTGATAAAACAGACAATATCAGCATGAATCAAAAGCATGAACAATATATATATATATATATATATATACAGGGTGACTTTGAAGTTGAGTCATTAATTTTCAGATAATGATTGTAGAAGGAAGATAAACCAAAATATGTGTGTAAAAATAAAAAAAAATAAAAAAAATTTTTACCTTGTTTTATAAAGTATCCTCCCGACAAGTATTTCAGTGCGGACCTGTATTTGATCGTGAGGTCCCCTGTGAGGTCTTAAGTCACCTGATTCACAAGCCCGTTGTACTACATTAACAAAGGCACGAGGGGTTGGTTGCACTCGATTGGGAAACCGATCCGCATAAACATGTGCCATTTTTTATTTCGTTTGAGCCACGCAACACATACAACTATTCACTGACACTAACTGTATACAAATGAATGAGATACCTGTAAAAACATCGTTCCAAATTCTTTCGCTTTTTTGTTTCCGATGCGATGAACCGATACGGCGGATTATATCCATTGTCGCCAAACACGACCACATAATATTGTTATTGAGACAGGGCGGTACTCAAACTTCCAAAGGGCTATAACTTTGTTACTTTAATTTTACCAGGAAAATGGTAAAGGAAAAAAACATTTCTTTTGATCAGATCTACTCACTGTTAAAATAAATGACTCAACTTCGAAGTCACCCTGTATATATTTATATATAAGTTATGGAATCCTGTTGGTAACATAACTATGTGGTACAAGCCCATTATTCCAACAAATTGAATTGTATGGCAAGCAAGCCCATTAAGAAATATTTGCTTTTTACTTCTTTTTTTCGATACAGCTCTGTTATTTTTCCTATAAAGATTAGAATTATATCGAGGCACAGACAGATTTTGTTCAATACTTGTAACCACTCTTCGTTCCTGCAATAAAGTCTGTTATTTTTTTACCATACGACGTGTGCATTCTTTATCTGGTGCTGCGAACAGGATCGTTATACGCCTTCGTGGAAAACATCTGGAAGTCTGTACGAGCCCAGCCAACCATCAGTAAAATCTTCGAGATTCATCAGGTGAGCTGAACTACGTCCCTTCTGTGTGACCAACCATTGTGAGGTAGGAAGTATCCACTTCCGTAAGAGAAACGATCTGAGAACCTGAGAGCCACGTCCGAGGTCCCTGCAGAACGAGAGCTACAAGTACCAGAGCAGTCTCCGTTATGAAAAATTTGATTTTTCACATAACGCTAGAGTAAGCCAAATCCATTTTATCTATTTAGACAAAGAAACTTTTGGTAAATCTCCAGTACGAGAACGATCACCCATTAGAAGACAACCAGTAAAAAACCAAGCTAACGTTAGAGAGGAATTCAGAACAACCATGGATGACAATCCACAAATGTTATTTAACCTATTGAAAGATAGTGTGCCTATTTTTTCTGAAACATCAAATAATTTATCTGTATATTTACGTAAATTCATGCTTTATCGTACGTAAAATCCAAACTACAAGGAGCATTTTCTGTTATCGTTGAACGAAATAATCCTCAAACTTGGCAAGAATTTGAATAAATTCTCAAAGAACGTTACAAAGATTCAAAATCCGAATTAATGCTACTTGATGAACTTAGAAAATTATCCCAGTACACAGACTATATGAATTTTCATACTGAAATTTTGCAAAAATTACATATTCTTAGAGAATATGCTCTTTTGGAATTTTCTGATGTAGTTGCTCAATCTAGAGTCGACCTTTACACAGAAGCTGCATTAAATTCATTTGTAACTGGTATTAGAGAACCATATAAATCACTCCTATTTAACGCAACACCTACAACTCTTCAAGCTGCCTTACAAATTTGTCGAAAATACGATAATTTACAAATACAATCGCAATGCAAAGTATTTACTAAACAAAATGCCAAAAATACTAACGCCATTCAAAAACCGAAACCTACAAATACCGTTCAAAATACACCTATGTGGCGATTCCCTTCAAACCAACAATTTTACAATCCGCAATTTTACCAACAGCCACAACGATTTAACTTCCCAACTGGCCCGATTAACATCAGACCAAATTATTTTAATAATCAATTTCAAAGACAAATTCAACCACGACAGCCTAATTTCTATCCACAAAATAGACAAGGTCCACCAAAAAACTTTAAACCGATACCCATGTCTACATCAACTATTACGAACCGCCCCTCGCAACAACAGAATCAATACCGTCCTAACTTTTTCTCAAATCACAGACAAAGACCAAATTTTATCGCTGAAGAACTAACCAACACCGAAGCGACCGAACAATCACAAAACGAACAAGAATACGATGAACAGCAATACTATGATCCAAATTATGAAAATTATGACCAACAAGAATATGAAAATTCAGATAGTAACCCTACTGTCGAGTTTCCCCCTGAAGAGACAACTCAAAATTTTCCGAAAGCCCCAAATAATAAACCCATTGACTTAGATCTCAATAATTATGAGAACACACATTTGCCATACATTTATTTACAAAATCTAGATTTGCTAGTTCTTATAGACACTGGTGCATCTGTCTCTTTGATCAACACTCAAATTGCTTTCAATTATTTTCCAGATTACATTTATCCAAAACACTTTTCAATAAAATCTGTCATTGGTACTAAACACGGTGAATACGCTTTGCGAATTCCTTTGTTCAATGAATATGGCATTAACACTGAAATTGAATTTCTCATTTTAGACTCATTTTGACTGTTCGATCATTTAAACTTTATTTGCCACACTGACAAAATACCACGTAAAGTCCCGAACACTGTAATCAAAAATCAAGTTCTAAAATCCCCTATAAAAATGGACAAATTATCGTTCCGCCTATTAAATATATAAATTCTAACGATTACACACCCGAAATGATTTGTACCGTTAATAATTACGAAGTACTATACCCAGAAAATCCAAATCTATTAGATTTAAACTATCAATGCATCAAATACGACAATTTGGATAATTACGACATTGAAACACCCCAGAATGAATATAATTTAACTGATATTGGAACTTTAATAAGAACTGATCACATGAATGACGAGGAAAAATACAAGATAACAGAACTTTGTAGAAAATTTCCTGAAGCTTTTCTAAAACCTAAAGAAAAATTAGAGCCATGTACCGTAACATCTCATTCTATCAGAACAAAACACGACGACCCAATATATGTAAAATCTTTTCGCTATCCAGTATATTTAAAAACCGAAATTCAGAAACAAGTCGCTAAACTTTTGCAAGATGACATCATCCGTCCCAGTACAAGTCCGTACTCATCACCTGTATGGATCATAAATAAGAAGCCTGACGCTTCCGGCGTTAAAAAATATCGCATGGTAATCGATTTTCGTAAACTAAATGACATTACTATCGAAGATAAATATCCTTTGCCCCGAACTGAAGAAATATTAGAGAGTTTAGGCAAAGCCAAATATTTTTCAACGTTAGATCTGGCACAAGGATTCCATCAGATTCCTATGCGCAAAGACTCAATTGAAAAGGCTGCCTTCACCGTCGACAACGGGCACTATGAATACTTACGAATGCCCTTCGGACTGAAAAACGCAACATTCCAAAGAATGATGAATTTTGTTTTAAAACCTTACATCGGAAAAATATGTTTCGTCTATTTAGAAGACATAATAATTTTCTCAAAATCATTGCAAGACCACCTTATTCATTTGAAATCTATATTTCAAGCTTTAATTAAACATCAATTGAAAATACAACTTGATAAAACAGAGTTCCTAAGAACAGACGTTCCATTTCTGGGACATGTATACGTAATAACGCCAAACGGAATTAAACCAAATCCGGATAAAATCAGATGCATTCAAGATTTTCCAATACCAAAAACTATCAAACAAATTCAATCATTTTTAGGATTAACCAACTATTACAGAAAATTCATTAAAGACTTTGCCAAAATTACCAAACCTTTCACTAAATGTTTAAAGAAAGACGAGAAAATCAACATTTCAGATCCTGATTACATTCAAGCTTTTGATGTAATAAGAAAGACTATCACTAATTCACCCGTACTCCAATATCCTGATTTTTCAAAAAGGTTCACGTTAACAACCGACGCCTCAAATATTGCGATAGGAAGTGTTCTATCACAAGACGGAAGACCTATCAGTTTTCATTCAAGAACATTAAACTCTGCTGAACGAAATTATTCCACCATTGAAAAAGAACTCTTAGCCATTATTGATTCATGCAAACACTTTAGACCATATTTATTTGGACATAGATTTCTGATTGAGACTGATCATAAACCTTTGGTGTGGTTATCAAATTTGAAAGAACCAAACCAGAGATTAATTAGATGGAAAATCAAACTTGAGGAATACGATTTCGAAATCAAATACAAAAAAGGCAAAACAAATTTAGTTGCTGACGCCTTAAGCCGAATCCAGATAAATGTTCAGGATTATCTCGAAACCGAATCAATGATCCCTAACGCACCCGAATCAGAAATGACTATTCACGAAACAGACAACAGATCAATTAACACGAGACACACTTCGCCTGAATCAAACCCAAACTCGATTCAATTTTCAGACAAAAACTGTTATGCCTATCCTCACCGAATTGAATTTATAACAGGTAAAAAGAAAAACAAGATCAAATTACTACCGAATAAGACACCAAGGTGCTCTTTAATTAATCAAATATGTTCCTCATTTATTTTGGATTGTATAAAAAATTATTGTACCCCTGGTATTAAATACGGAATTTGGTACGACGATCAGAAACTTTTGCCCATACTTAGTAAAATTATGACACAATCTTTTTCTGCAAAACATATTGAACTAGAAAAAGCTGCATTTAAACCAATTTATTTAGACAAACAGGAAATGAAAGACGAAATAACTTTGTACCATCATAAATTTCACAACGGAATTAATGAAACTTATTCTCATTTCCAAAAGACTCACTATACACCAAAACTTAAAGACCTTATAACTGACATCATTAATAAATGCGAAATCTGTTTAAAAGCTAACTACGAACGAAAACCTTACAAAGAACCAATCCAAGGCCCATTTTTCAGTAACAAACCATTCCAACTAGTGTTCATAGATATTTTTACTATTGAAAATACTAAATTTATGTAACTTTTATAGACCACTTTAGTCGATATGCCCAAGCCTATCAGACCATGTCACGAAATCACGTTGACATACTATCTAAAATGAAACATTTCTTTTCACATCATGGATTTCCAAAATCACTTCATGCCGATTATGGAGAATTACGTTCAGAAGTTATTAAAGATTATTGTAAAGCTCATGAAATACATTTGCACTTAGGAAGCACCAGCAATCCTAGTTCTATTGCACCAATTGAACGATTACATAGTACCATTGGAGAAAAATTTCGAATCCTAAGACAGACTCGAAAAACAGACACTACTACTGACCTAATGACTGACGTTATATTAAATTACAATCAATCTGTTCATTCTACTACAAAACATACACCTTTTGATTTATTATAAGGTAGTACTGAAGACCCTTATTCATCACATCTTAAACAAATATTAGAAAAGGACAAAATTAATGAACAAATCGCTCACGATTCTTATAATCAATTAAAAAAAACTAACAAAATTAACGAAAAACGCGTATCTAAGATCCCCGTTTTAAAATCTCCGATCTATATCAAAATCCCAATCAGACAAACTAAGGACAAACAAACAAAATATCAAAAACACACTATTTTCAAACAACAAGGAAATCAAATTTTAATCAAAGATAGAAAACACATGCTGAGACGAATCAAGCCTCAACGTAAAAATCCTTTACAGAGCTCTACCAGTCCAATGCCTACCAATTCGAGCGCTACTGATGAACCCTCTGCTCAAAGCACCTCCGGTAATCAAACTGCCGCTAGGAAATTCAAGATTAATCGAAAATCGTCATAAAACTCAATTCCTTATTAATTTAAATTATATAACCAATCCAAAACTACATGAAAGTCAACACGCACTGAATCTACAGAATTAAAAAGTTACTTTCTTCTGTAAAGGTTTGCAAGGCACTTTTGAGCACAATACTATCAATATCCAAGAAAGCATAGTTTTTTGTTACACAAAATATGGCTCTTCAAATGAAATTTTTCGAGCAAATCGCACATCAAATAAATTTAAATTCAAATTAATCATTTGAGCGTCCTATCCATTCTATAATTAAATCATAGGGAAATAAATATCCTCATTGAACATTTGCAAACTTTATACCATAAAGATCATCTGTTAGATTTTGAAACAATGCACCCTTTTGAGATACTAAATCTTTGCGAACTATCAATTGTAACTTTGCGAAATGAATAATATTCGTAATTCATGTACCTCTTCTTGACCGTAAAAACTCACAGTGTTTTTGAATTGTATCCGTTAATTATTAGGAATGAATTAATAAAGATCCCAAGTAATTTTACTTTGTAATTTGAAGAAGAAAGATTTTGCTCCAATTCAAACTAAGTAACAATCCGCATTTATGTTTTTAATTACTAAACAGGCACATGTAAGCCATCTATGTTGGAAAATTGTCCTCATATTCACTTAAAATACTATTAATACTAATATTTCAATTGATATTAAAGACTGCAAGCAGGTTGAATTATCATTGCCTTTACTTGAAAGTAATTTTAGCTTTTTAAATCCTTCTTATTACCAAAATCTTTTGGAAATAATAGTTCATACTAAGTTGCAAAACCTTTCTTACGACTCTTAGAGCTTTGGAACCATATTGTAACTGTAAATTAAATTTTCTCTAAGTTGGAGACCAACTTTTCGTAGGAGGGAGGAGTTATGGAATCCTGTTGGTAACATAACTATGTGGTACAAGCCCATTATTCCAACAAATTGAATTTATGGCAAGCAAGCCCATTAAGAAATATTTGCTTTTTACTTCTTTTTTTCGATACAGCTCTGTTATTTTTCCTATAAAGATTAGAATTATATCGAGGCACAGACAGATTTTGTTCAATACTTGTAACCACTCTTCGTTCCTGCAATAACGTCTGTTATTTTTTTTACCATACGACGTGTGCATTCTTTATCTTATATATATAGAGAGAGAAAATTATCGTGCGGAGAAAGGTATATAACAAAAAGTAGGAAAACCTCTCCATCTTCGTTTCCTCAGGTTACACCCGTATCCGGATGTGTGGGCATGTGTACCTACTTTTGTAGTTGCCTATGTGCTTTTATTTTGGGGCAGATGAAGCCAACCAGCAGAAATACGTATCGCTTGGGTTACCTATCCTATTTTCTGCTCGAATCCACTTTACTTTTTTTGCGGATTTTGCCCATTATTTTCCATCCGGATACATGTGTAACCTGAGCAAACGCAGATGGACAGGAAAAAGACACACGAAGTCCACAACAAGAGCCAACCTACACATTGTAGTATAAAATGGGTAGAAGAGCTCGAATTTTCAAGGCGACAAATAACCACAACCACGCGGCCGGTCATAGCCACTTGCTGTGGTACTTCAAGCCCAAAGGATCTACAAAGAGAAAATTATCATGCGGAGAAAGGTATATAACAAAAATAGGAAAATAATGGGCAAAATCCGCAAAAAGTGAATTCGGGCAGAGAATAGGATAGGTAACCCGAGCGATACGTATTTCTGCTGGTTGGCTTCATCAGGCCCGAAATGAATGCACATATGCAACTAAAAAGTAGATACACATGCCCACACATCCGGATACGGGTGTAACCTGAGGAAACGAAGTTGGAGGGGAAAAAATATCACACGAAGTTCACAACAAGAGCCAACTTACACATTGTAGTATAAAATGGCTAGAAGACCTCGAATTTTCAAGGAGACATCTAGCCACAACCACGCGGTCGGTTATAGCCACTTTCTGTGGTACTTCAAGCCCAAAGGATCTACAAAGAGAAAATGATCATGGGGAGAGAGGTATATAACAAAAAGTAAGAAAACAATGGGCAAAATCCGCAAAAAGGAGGAAAGTGGATTCGAGCAGAAAATAGGATAGGTAACCCGAGCGATACGTATTTCTGCTGGTTGGCTTCATCTAGCCCGAAATGAATGCACATATGAAACTATAAAGGTAGATACACTTACCCACACATCCGGATACGGGTGTAACCTGAGCAAACGAAGTTGGAGGGGGAAAAACATAACACGAAGTCCACAACAAGAGCCAACTTACACATTGTAGTATAAAAAGGCTAGAAGACCTCGAATTTTCAAGGAGACATCTAACCACAACCACGTGGTCGGTAGCGGATTTTGCTCATTATTTTCCTACTTTTTGTTATTTACCTTTCTCCGCATGATCATTTTCTCTTTGTAGATCCTTTGGGCTTGAAGTACCACAGAAAGTGGCTATAACCGACCGCGTGGTTGTGGTTAGATGTCTCCTTGAAAATTCGAGGTATTCTAGCCATTTTATACTACAATGTGTAAGTTGGCTCTTGTTGTAGACTTCGTGTTATGTTTTCCACCTCCAACTTCGTTTCCTCAGGTTACACCCGTATCCGGATGTGTGGGCATGTGTATCTACCTTTACAGTTTCATATATAAACAAGCAGTCGTCAACTTATCTATCAAAAAAATAACTGCTCCTGGTATATATGCAAAGTGTGAGAAACATCGTACCCAATCTTCTGTAGAAGTAACCATACAAGAGATAACACCAGTAAGTACTTACAGAAACGTTAGCAGCTCTTCCGAGGACGAACCAAGCATTTTCGGTCATTTTTCTTTAACCTCTCCCGAATTGTGTCACAAAAGTCACATTTTTGTCAAGATATATCAACTTTCAACCTGGCCTATACATAGGGTGTTTATCCGATATGACTAGATGAAAAAAGAAGGATGAAGAAGAGCAACAAGAAGATAAAGATGAAAGTTATTTATCCAAGAATAATGCAAATACTACTATAGAGCAAGAAGTACAGTACCTGAAGAAGCTATTAGAAACAAAGAATGAAATAATTTTAGATAAAGAGAGGTATATCAATCAATTAGTTAATGAGAACAGACGTTTACAGGAACATTATGAATTGATCATTAGCAGTATAGTGGATAAAGAAACCATAATCACTTCCTTGGGGAAAATAAATGAAAGAGTTAAAAAAATAGAAGCTACTACCTCATACACCCGTTGTAATGATGTAATTAAATCATATAGTGGAGCTGTAAAAGAGTCAAAAAAAAGCAGAGATGAGAAGATTGTAGATAAAATTAATAATACACAAAAGGTGATGATAAAAAGTACGGACAAATCAAACTCTAATGTGTTGGAAGATTTGAAGAAGAGCATTGATCCAGCTAAGTCAAATATCGGTGTGAACTCTGTGAGGAGGGTGAATAATGGCATCATTCTTAGCTGCGAAAATGAAGCATCATTGTCCAAGCTGATGGCGAGTATACATGGAGAACTCGGTGCGAACTTCACTGTCAATGAGATCAAGACATATCGCCCACGCATGGTGATAAATAATGTAGAATGCGCCTACACAAAATCTGAGGGATTAATCGAGAAGATCTTGTCCCAGAATAAATTTGGTATTTTCAGTAGTGATGATATAAAAACTGTAACCACTTTCAGATGTTCCGAATCTACTTTAAATGTTGTCATTGAGGTTAGCCCAAAATTTAGAAAAACGTTGCAGACATTCTAAAGTATCATGTCCTTTATGTGCTGGAGATCATTTGGAAAAAAATTGTAAATCTGCTTTTAAGGAATGTTCAAACTGTATGAATCACAATTCTAAATTCAACACTCAATTTGATACTAGTCATTCTTCTAAAGACTTAGATTGTCCAACTTATAAAAAATATGTAATATACTTGAAATCTAGAATTGAATATGAATAGTGATAAATTCAAGGTTTCAAAAATTTGGTCATATAAACTGCAGATCAGTTTTATCAGGATTTCATGAATTTAGTACACTGGTTCAAAACAACAACCTTGATATTGTTGGAATATCGGAAACGTGGCTATCAAAAGATATATCTAATGACCATATAAGAATGAATGGATACACATAGCTCTGTTACAGAAGCCGGTAATACCTTTGATAACATGTTGCCTGCCATATTAGCTGAATATGATGATATCATCCTTGCAGGGGATATAAATGTTAATTTGCTTTTAGTTTGTAACAACTTGACTAAATGCCTTGATTCTTATAATCTGAAACAGGTGATATCTGAACCGACTAGGATAACTGAATCGACACTCACTCACTTATATCCTATTTATTTGAGCAAGCCTGAAAGTTGTCTTAGGAGTGGAACTATTAATGCTGATATGATTACTGATCACTATTTAACCTTCTGTGATATACGTATTGCACTTCCTAAAAATTAACAGAAATTTGTTACATTCAGGGATTTCCATAGTTTAAATGAAATAGCGTTTGAACAAGATCTCAAGAGTTTTCCATGGTGGCATATTATATCGATAGATGACATTGAAGATAAAATTAACTTTTTAACAGATAGTACTTTATGCTTATTTAATGTTCACTGTCCAAAAAAGGTAGTGCGTGTAAACAAAGCTCCAGCTCCTTAGTTGGATGATAATATTAAACTTGTATTCAGGCAGAGGGCTGAAGCTTTATCAAAGTTCAAACGTGATCGTACAGCCGCCTCTTGGCAACAGTATACATATTTCAGAAATCGTGCATTAACGCTCGTGCGAAGAGGAAAAAGAGATTATTTACAAGCTGTTCAAATCAGGATATAAAATAAAAATAACTCAAAATTCAAATTTCAATTTAATAAAGTGACTATTGACACCGTTGTTAAAATTATACATAAAATAAAATCAAATTCTAGTGGTACAGATGAAATAACTTTGCATATGATGCTACTATGTATACCTGAAATTGATGTGTACTTAACGCATATTATAAACTGCTGCTTAGAGAGGGGATATTTCCCCAATCAGTGGAAACGCGCTATAGTTATTCCGCTACCTAAGTGTTCTGATCCTACTAACTATGGTCAACTGAGACCGATCAGTCTACTGCCAATTTTATCTAAAGTATTGGAACGCGTTGTTTACGAGCAGCTCTGCCCCTACTTATATTCTAACAAAATTATTCCATCTAAACAATCTGGATTTCGACAAGGTCATAATACAGCTTCGGCACTCTGTGATTTAACAGACAATATAACAATGGCACTTGATAACCAAAAAGCAGTAGCTCTCATACTTCTTGACTTTACTAAAGCATTTGACACCATTAATCACTCACTTGTATCGAAATGCAGTTACTATGGATTTTCTGGAAAACCTCTTTCGTTTATTCAAACCTACCTTGAAAATCGGTATCAAAAAGTTCGTCTAAATCAACAGTACTCTACGGAACAAAAAATTTGTTCTGGTGGACTACAGGGATCAGTGTTAGGACCGCTATTATTTTCATTATATATCTCAGATTTAGAAACAGAGGTAAAATCATGCAGCATACAATTTTTTGCAGATGATACTCAAATTTTCTATTCATTTAGGAGTAATGACTTGGAAACGGCAAATAATAAAATTATTCAAGATCTTGCCCAAATTGAAAAGTTCAGTAGTAGTCATAATCTTCGTTTGAACCCTTTGAAGACAAATATGTTGCTATACGCAAATAGAACAAAAAAGAATACCTTAAAAAAAGGACATAGACATACATTTAAAAGGTAATAAATTAATTCCTGTGGATCATTCGAAAAACCTAGGTATTATAATGGATGATGACTTAAAATTTGTTGCACACGTGAACTATCTAATTACTCAGTGCTACACTATTCTCAGAGTTTTATTTGCAAATAAGGCTATAGTACATAAATCTGCGAGAAAGCAATTGTGTGAATATTTCGTATTTTCAAAGATATCGTATTGCTTAGTGGTTTACTATCATTATTTAGATATTATAACAAGAAATCGTATTCAAAGTATTATGAATACATGTTGCAGGCTTGTAAATGATCTCAGAAAATATGATCATATATCGAATGCCATTAATGAACTCAAATGGATGAAAATTGATAAAATGTATAAGTACCAGCTCCTAAATTTGACTCATAAGGTTCTTTATTCAAAAACATCGTCATATTTAGTAAACAAATTCATACGTAGAGGGAATATGCATCGTATTAATATTAGATATAGAGAGACTTTTTCAATTCCACGCCACAGCACGTCTCTATTTCAGAATTCATACATTTACAATGCGATCAAATCATATAATTCTTTAGACCGCAGTTTAAAAGAAACCAATCCATTATCCAAATTCAAGAAAAAAGTGAAAGAAGTTCTTCTTGATCAGCAGCGAAATCGGTTGTAACCCATAAGTGTCCTCATATTTTCCTTATGTATTTACTTGGATTATTCGTTATTGTATACAGGTGCCTATTAATTTTCAATAAATTCTTTTTTTTTACATCTCGTATTGTTAAGGGGGTTAGATGGTAGAATAGATATATAATCTAAATCTCGCCTCCTGTAAGAATATTACAAATAAAAGACGTTAATTATTATTATTATTATTATTATTATATGTGCATTCATTTCGGGCCTGATGAAGCCAACCAGCAGAAATACGTATCGCTCGGGTTACCTATCCTATTTTCTGCTCGAATCCACTTTCCTCTTTTTTGCGGGTTTTGCCCATTATTTTCTTACTTTTTGTTATATACCTTTCTCCCCAGGGTCATTTGCTCTTTGTAGATCCTTTGGGCTTGAAGTACCACAGAAAGTGGCTATAACCGACCGCGTGGTTGTGGCTAGATGTCGAGGTCTTCTAGCCATTTTATACTACAATGTGTAAGTTGGCTCTTGTTGTGGACTTCGTGTTATGTTTTCCCCCTCCAACTTCATTTGCTCAGGTTACACCCGTATCCGGATGTGTGGGCATGTGTATCTACCTTTATAGTTTCATATGTGCATTCATTTCGGGCCAGATGAAGGCAACCAGCAGAAATACGTATCGCTCGGGTTACCTATCCTATTTTCTGCTCGAATCCACTTTCCTCCTTTTTGCGGATTTTATATACGTATATATATATATATATATATATATATATATATATATATATATATATATTCAAATATGAACAGGACTTGGTCTACACTACCATTTTACTATATTGTTTTCCTCACAAAGCAATAATTACATGTTACATCCAAAGCATACAGAATTTCTAAATATTGTCGATAAACATTCAATTCCAGACAACTAGTATGCAATAAAACTAATTATTTACAAAGTCTACCTAGTTGGGAGCCTCGGTAGCTCGGTGGTCAGCGCGACGAGCTAGTAACCCGGGGCACGCGGGTATGGTATCTCCGTCTCGTTAGTTAATTCCTTGCTATGGATGTTGAGTGGTCTATATTACGCACGTAGTGCAATATAAGAGGTAAAACTCATCGCTGGAGCTGGTTCATTATATCACAGTAGATGGCTCATGGAGTAGTATAGAGTTGGTACTACGGGTCAGAGCAAAAAGGGTCAGAGATGGCCTAATGCCAGGCTTTCCCTCCCCACCACTACTATTAAGTCTACTACTTTCTGATTTATTGGAACAAATGTTTTATCTTCAAACTGTTAACCTACTGCATGCTACAGTGATTTGATTATGTCCAGGGTCTATAAATTGTGACACTGCAACCCAGTAAATTTGATTTATGTCAAGTAGAATGAAAATAGAAGTTGAAATATTTTGCGGTGACAAATAGAAGCGTTCGATATCCACGGAAGCTTGGTGTTTTATTTGTGGAATTTAATAACGCTAGCGCTATTTGGAGCTTTTGCCAAAATTATAGGACTGTCTGACAGATAAACATGCGTATGGCGAATTTATGTGTGGAATAGACACAGTGTGCAGTTGATGGCTGCACGTTTGGGAATTCGAGGGTAATTTTGTTGATAAACGGCTGGATGTCCCGTCGCATGGTATCATTGCAAAACGGTTAATAGGATATTCTGAGCTACACAAACAAATTAGTTGTTGATTATGTACACTTCATAGTAAATATTTATCTAAGGAAACTTTACGCTTGTGGATCAAAAGTTTAATAAAAATAAATAAGCTTCTGGTTAAAATAAAATAAAAATTTCATAATATTCTTGATATCTGAGAGATACATCTAAATTGGGTAAGCCTCCACAGTGCTTACGCAAGTAAGTAGCGATATAGTCAATGTATATTAACCCTATTGATGATGTTAGATTATTGCAAGGCATTTGACTTGGCCAACCATGGAATCTTAGGTAAAAAGTCACATGTGTCTGGTAATTGCTTTGCTGTGCTTTGAAAAATAAGTTTTTAGCTTGGAGTACAAACAAACCATATCTCAAAATTTCTCAGATAAAGGTAACATGCAAAACGTATAGCGTTTAGTGGGGCATGCTAGCATTTTAAAAAGATCTTTCCAGGATCGGAAGGATTTTATATAATACTAATGTGACTATGACAATAAGTATCACATACAATTTAAATAATCTGAACGTAACAGCTGAATATGTTAATTTTGTCCAGTTAATACGAAAGAGTAAGTAAGTAATATTGTCATCCTGATAAAATGTAAGGGGAGTCAAATTACTTTTTGTGCGCTTTGAAAATTTGTAGTAGAATTATATGAGGGTCTTACAATGTATAATATTCTTGATATCTGAGAGATACATCTAAATTGGGTAAGCCTCCACAGTGCTTACGCAAGTAACTAGCGATATAGTCAATGTATATTAACTTATTGATGATGTTAGATTATTGCAAGGCATTTGACTTGGCCAACCATGGAATCTTAGGTAAAAAGTCACATGTGTCTGGTAATTGCTTTGCTGTGCTTTGAAAAATAGTGTTTAGCTTGGAGTACAAACAAACCATATCTCACAATTTCTCAGATAAAGGTAACATGCAAAACGTATAGCGTTTAGTGGGGCATGCTAGCATTTTAAAAAGATCTTTCCAGGATCGGAAGGATTTTATATAATACTAATGTGACTATGACAATAAGTATCACATACAATTTAAATAATCTGAACGTAACAGCTGAATATGTTAATTTTGTCCAGTTAATACGAAAGAGTAAGTAAGTAATATTGTCATCCTGATAAAATGTAAGGGGAGTCAAATTACTTTTTGTGGGCTTTGAAAATTTGTAGTAGAATTATATGAGGGTCTTACAATGTGATTATGGGGTTTATTCAATATGTATAGAGTTTGATGTTTTATGAATTTATTCTTTGAGATGGTACGGGTAACGGTACTTTACAAAAATAGGGTTATCATGTTGAGTGCGAATTTTGTGAAAAGTTACATTACAAGGCTTAAGCTTTTCATTCGGGTTTAAGAAAGCTTGATGATAATTTTGACAAAACTCTATAATTTTCTCTGAATTCATATGTTCAGTACGGATCAAATCTTTCATTGCTACTTTATTAGCGGGGAACTGAATAGGTTGAATATCAAATTCATCTACAGACATGGCTTGGACATTGTTAATTTCTAATAGAGATAGATCTTCGGGGTATAAGATGTCAAAATATTGGACTTTACATAAACACGCTGGGTAAAATTCATTAGAGTCAAAGTAGTTGATAGGGGGAACTAAGACAGATCCGTTTGAGATATCTGCTGTACCCTAAAATAAAAATAAAATTTTATTTTAGGGTACTATATATATATATAACTAATATTTCAGGATAACGTAAGTGCCTTTTTAAAAATATTTATTTCCGAAAATACAGTAGTGGATGGTACGAAAGTTAGATTGAGACTAAATTTTAATTATACAAGTACAATGTTCGTTAGCATGAGTAAAACAGGAAACATATCATGTTGCATTTCAACGGTTGCTAGGCGCTGCGATGATGTGCTGACTTGCATTTTCTATTTTCTAGCTTCTACAGGGTAGCCCTATAACTTATATATATGTTATATCATTTAAATTCAACTATACTTTTAAAAAAATTTATTTGAGGACAGTAACTACTGTCCGTTACAAACGTTTACAATTACTTGACTTGACGGAGTCTAACCGGGTATTCAACAACATGAAATGGGCGCAAGGCCTATTTATACTATTGGTGTGCTTACAAAGCACTTCTAGAAAATAAACCGTAAACAACGAGTTAGCGAGAAGTCGTTATCTGTTGCTGAGCTAGCGTCTGGTGCAACATTGTATGGAATAGTAAGTCCATTGTTTTGAGTGCATATAACAACTTCCCCCTATTACAAAAAGTTGTTGCCATGCGACAACTTTTGACAAAATTAGAAAAGTGTAAAAGATGTAAAAATTCATAAATGTAAAATGTAGAAATGTAAAATTGTAAACATTGTAAAATAAAAAATATAAAAGTAGGACTAATAAAATTGCAAAATACAAATTGCAAGATAACATCAGAAAATACAGATTCTGAAAAATAAAATTGTTAGCATAAACAAGTAAATGCTGAAACAAAACGTTAAAAGCAAGGCGTACAAAAATGTCATTAAAAATGAAAAGGAAAATTGATTTTTCACAATTGGAACTTTCCACTCACTGAACACTACAGTAGTTCAATTTCTTCTTCATGGGATTGGATGGTTGGTCTTCGACGTGGAAAAAGCCTGGGGATGTATCTGACTTTCGACGTTCCTGGTGACGGTCCATCAGCTGGGTAATTTGATGCACAAATACTGAGTGGTCGACGTTGTCTGCACTTGCAGAAGATGTAGAGGGCTAAGATGATGGCTAGCAGGGTTATGATGACGTACGTAAACCAGGAGATATGTCGTGAAACAAAAGGCTCATTAATAAGTTTGTCAAGTTGTTCAGAATACTGGTTCAACTTGTGGTTGGCGATTTCTAGCTCTTCTGTATCGATCTTGGTTAGCTTGATCGGTTTCAGGTTCGGCAAATTTTGTTTATCAGGGAGATGATTGCAGCATTCGTAGGGTATCCCTACAGGGTGGCTTTTATAAGTGATATTCTTATAAGCGTTAACAGAATATCTGGCATGAAGCCTTGTAGTGCCTATGAATCCACTGCATTCTGGCTGCATTTTCAAAAGTGTATTAGCTTTGATCACCTTTGTAGTTGTTTCATGTTGTCCGCATTTCATTGTAATGGGCAGCGGGCTAGATATGCTAATCAACCAAAAATTGGTTGCCAATTCCTGGATTTTATAATCCTGCATAGCCACAATGGCTATTTGACATTTGACATGTTGCTGGCAGATCGACCGGATTTCGCAACAATTGTGCTTCGCAGACTGCATTGTTGTCTATTGGATACGGTAAGAGGTTAAAACAGATCTTAACCTGTGATTGGAGAATTTTGCAACTACCCAAATTTTAAAAGGAGACGTACAAAAGAGAATCGCTATCTTTGGCAACGTATCTCTGTAATGTAGAAATTACGTGAAATAGACCTGTACGTTCATCTGAAATGGGTAGAGGATTCGCTTTGTATAAAGTGTAAACTTCAGGTTCTAACAAGGGGATGCGTAGGACGAAAACTACTTTTGTTTTTGTTTGAAATGCTTGAAGTTCCATTAAATTGAGATATTCTGATACTGTTGCCAAATTGACTGGCATAGGTAGATTGTTTTTCGATAAGGAATGAGAGATTTCTTGAAAAGAATTTACTAAATCTTGAGGAGTAATTATCGAAGGATGAATAATTTTCAAACGTGCAAAAGTAATGGAATTGAGAATATCGTTAATTGTCTCTTCTAGAAACGTATAACTTTCCATTAGTTGTTCGCAAAGTTCCAAAAATAAAAGGCAAGATCATCTGAAATTTCATAAATTCTATTTTGAATAACCTTTATGTCTTCGTTAAAAGTGGCTTCATCAATTATCAGTTTCTGGATAGTATCATTAAAGTTCTTAATAACCGACATGGTTACTGAAATCTGATTTTTCATCAGGTTTTCAAGCTCATGTTCGTCTTTGGAAATTTTGTTAATGCATTCGTTATAATATTCACCATCAGATGAATTGAGGTTACCTGTTATTGCTTTCCAGATTATACCTATGGCATTAATTAAGCCACCTTTCATTCGCGATGCGCTAGTTGTATCGTCGAAAATCTCGTAATATTTGGTTTTCAAGATCAGTAGGCTCATTTACGAGAGCAGTTAAGTGTTCCAGGATATTATTGTTATCGTCGAGTGTCTTTTTGATTAGTTCAAGATCTTTGTAAACGAGTAGTGTCCAAACTTCGTTAGAAATTTTGAGAGGGCCATCTTCGTGGAAGTAAATACCTAGTGTGTTGTTAATGGGGTTGATGTCAATCTGGGCCGTTCAAACAGCCGCAAGAAACAGCAGACTGTACCTGGAAAAGAAACTAAGTCTCAAAACATGGTTTCAGTCTGTCGAAATTGACTTTAGTTGTTCTGTTTGTTTCTGGATTTTTGAGCAATGCCGAATTTTCAAATACTTGAATGACCTCATATGGTCCATCAAATTTATTTCGAAGCTTATTGGAAATTTGGGACTGTTTGACAAAGACTTTGTCACCAATTTTGTACGTTTGGACGTTCGGTGATTCTTTGTTGTCGAAACGAACCTTAGCCTTTTGCTTTTGTTTGTCCGTTCTGGCACGGGCTATGTTATAATAATATTCGAGCTTATTCCGAATATCTCGAAGGTATTTAGACATCAATTCCTTCTCAAGGTAGACGTGTTCTGGGGGACGACCAGATGTATGTCCGAAGACAAGTTCGTAGGGAGTAAATCCTGTGGGTTTGTTTGTTTCTTGTGTTATTGTAGCACTGAACAGCATAGGGTAGGATATTAAAGGGGAGTTCGTTCGGATTTTCAGATACGTGCGTTCTAATCATTTCCAATAAGGTGGCATGGAATCTTTCGATCGATCCATTGGACTGGGGATGACTAACGGTAGAGAATGTCATTTTGATATCATAAAGACTACAGAGATCTTTCAAAAGAGCGTTGTCAAATTCTATGCCATAGTCGCAATGTATACGAAGGGGTGTACCGTAATGTTGGAAATAAAAAAGAAGTGTATTCACGACAGATTTAGCAGACTTGTCGTTAATAGGATAGGCTTGGGAAAATTTTGTAAGTTCATCTCGGATTGTAAGAGCATAGCACTGAGGCGGGACTTCTAGAATGTCAATATTGATGCGTTCAAATGGAGCTTTTGGAGTTTCTGTAACAACCAAAGGGGTACTGAGGTTTTTTCGGCAGATTTTAGTTTTCTGACAAATTTCACATTTCTTGATGAAATGTTCGACATCTTTAGTCAAACCGGGCCAATTGTATCGTTCACGGATACGTCTGATAGTTTCGTTAATACCTCTGTGGATATTTTTCTTACCACAATGGTATTGGTCTAAAATGATTGGAATTTTATCAGGGCTTGGAGTTTTAGTTACATTCTGACAAATGACAATTTTGATACTTTCGTCGGAAAATATGAAAGAAAATATTTTTTTGATGGGCAGATCTAGGTTATTTTCGACGTAGATTTGTTGGGACAAATCGAATATACCTTTGTTATTTAAAAGAAGGGTGAAGAGATGTTGTACGCAAGTTACAGGATCGTACAGCACGGGAATTATATAATATTTCCTATCTTTGACAGTCTGACTAGAAGCGATGTTGATTTTGTCTGCAGAAAATTCGAGATTGGTTTCGAATATGTCTTCGATGATTTTTTCATGAAGATCAGAAAGGGTGTATTGTCTGAAAAATGTGACTATGTGTTTGTGGCTTTTGCCTAGAAGTTGGGAGCTAGAAAATTGAATTTTGGAATAGTCTATTAAAGAGGTGGTTTTATAAAGGCGGGCAAATACATCAAATTCATTTTCGAAAAATTGAGTAGAAGGGGAACCTTCTTCATCACTAGGATTGAGGGCGTTAACATTCGTAGGTAGTTTAATGCGGGATAGGGCATCGGCATTCTTGTTGGCTTTTCCTGGCTTGTAGACTATTTCATAGTCGTATTCCTCTAACTTGAGGCGCCATCTTTCTAGCCTACTACCGGTATCACGGGAAGAAAAAAGCCAAGTTAATGGTCGGTGATCTGTGACCAATTTAAATTTTCGACCATACAAATAGGGTCTAAAATGTTTTACACTCCAAAAAATAGCTAGGAGTTCTCTTTCAATCGTAGAGTACCTCGTCTCTGCTTTGCACAGTGTACGAGATGCATAGTCTATCGGAAGATCTTTACCAATAGGTCCTTGGGAAAGTACGCCGGATATTGCAAAAGCACTTGCATCCGTAGTAAGCACAAACGGTTCGTCGAAGTTGGGGTAGATCAGTACAGCAGATGTTGTTAAAGCATTTTTCAAGGTATCGAATGACTTAACGCACTCGCTGTCGAAATCGAAGACTGCATCTTTTTGCAATAGTCTGGTCAAGGGTTTCGCAACTTTAGCAAAGTTTGGGATAAAGCGTCGATAGTAACCGGCAAGACCTAAGAATGATTTTATTTCTTTAGGACTTTTGGGTTGTGGGAAGTTTTTTATACAATCCACTTTATCTGGATTGGGCTTAACGCCATCAGGGGTTATTACGTGACCAAGATAGGCTACTTCCTTTCTGAGGAATTCACACTTATCTGGCTGAATCTTAAAATTCGAGTTTCGGAAAGTCTGGTGATATGTTCTTGGATGGAAGGAGAATAGACAATGATATCGTCCATGTATACAAGACATCTTTCGTTTTGTATACCCATCAAGATGTTGTCCATAACACGTTGGAATGTGGCAGGAGCGTTCTTGAGACCAAAAGGCATTCTCAAGAATTGATAGTGTCCGTTCTCAACCGAAAAAGCGGTTTTGGCAACATCGGCTGGATTAATTTCAATTTGGTGAAATCCAGATGCCAAATCTAGTGTACTGAAGTACTGGCATTTCCCTAATTGATCTAGCAGATTGGAAATGTTTGGCAACGGGTATTTGTCGTCAATGGTGATTTCGTTAAGTTTACGGTAATAAATTACCATACGCCATTTTTGTTTGCCTGAAGCGTCCATTTTCTTTGGGACTACCCAGACAGGGGCATTCCAAGGTGAACTAGAGTGTTCAATAACCCCTTGTTTTAACAGTTTGGATATTTGGTCTTTCACTTCTTGTTTGTGGATATGAGGGTAGCGATAAGACTTAGTAAAAATTGGTTTGTTGGTTGTAGTGTCAATGGAATGTTTAATTTCGTTGGTGAATGACAAACTGTCACCATCTAAATAGAAAATGTCGGAAAATTCTAGACAAAGGTTGGTAATGAGTTCTTTCTCTTCATCGTTAAGACGTTCAAGACGTAATTGATCTCGAATAACATCTCTACGGTTATACTGACTCTTGTTCTTCAGGGATATGTTAAAATTCTTTACAGACGTTTCATTGAAGGGTTCAAATTCTAATTTGGGCAGAATCACATTTTTAGGAATGGCATTACAGTTCAAGACTGTAGTGAGAAATTCGCCGTTAGGATTGATTTTAACCATGGAGCTGGGTAGACGGACTTTTTCTGCCTCGCATGCCAGAAAAATGGCTTCGGTATTTTTAAGCTCTGACTTTAGCTTGACAACCTGTTCAACTCTAGGAGGGACTGAGATGATATTTTGAACTTGAGAATTCTCTTTGAAATTAGAAGTTTGGAGATTTCCTTTGAAATCAGAAGTTTGGGTATTTTCTTCATCACCTACTTTGAAGAGATGGATGGTTTTGAATTTTGTGATTAATTGACGATTTTTCAAACGATAATGCAATCGTAGTGCTTGAGGAAATCTGAACCAAGAAGGCCATCGAATGGTAATCGTTGTGTAACGGTTTCACCGTCCGATTTTATTTATTAAATCACTTCTCGATTTTCATTTCAGAATCGCAACTCATTAATTACATCTCTAACTTATCCCATCTCTAGCTTTTTTACTTGGAAACATTTCCGCTTGGAGCGCGCTTGATGCGGAGTTCATGATCTGTGATCTTCCTCGCATTTCCTTTTCACTTGAACCGCCGATCTAACAAGAGCTGAGAATTTTGTTCTCTGTAGTATGAGGTCATATAGCACCATGTGCTAGCATTTTGTAAAATGTGTGTCCAAATAGGATAAAATGATTGGGGCCACCCCCTTTCCCTTTGCCTTTGTCTTTGACTTTTGCCTTTGTCTTTGACTTTGCCTTTGTCTTTGACTTTGCATTGCTTGGCCTATCACTTCACCCATGCATGTGCCTTGGCAGAGCCATCACCTTTAAGTTCAACTTCACTGCATCCTTCGCCTACAACTAGTTTTGAAGCCACTAAATGTGAGGTAACCCCTCATAACTGGGACCTCCACTTGAAGCACCTGGCCATCCTCGCTTCAGTCCAGTCAAAATGGACCAGCTTAGCGAAAGATAAGTCGATAGTTTTGTAACAGCGCCAAAGATTTAACACTTTTATTTTGTTCTTTAAAATTTCAATTTCAAATGTAATGAAAGTGCTTTTCTAGTTAAATAAAATCTTTTAAATTTTTGTGTTCTGTTTGTTCTTCTATCCTCTAGCCATGCCATGGTCGACACACAGCTACACGCCTGTAGATCTCTTCATGCCACCGACTGAGCTACCGGAAGCTAATGGTAACCCCCTTTCTGTGATTGTGCAGAAAAGTTGGAATCTTCATTGTATTCCATCTTTTCTGGACTTTTTGCGGAAAGGAAGGCTTACAGTTGGGAGCAAAGGGAACTAAAACTGCTTCTGTGATAAAAAATTTTTCGTCCGTGATACCTCGGATGGAGATATTTTCGGCAATACGTTTAGTGTAATCTTGGCAGGTGTTTCGCTTGAAAATGGAACAACCGGCACCACTGTCAATAAGGATTTTGAATTTTCCTGTCGCGTCGTTGATGTAGTATAAGTTGTTTGGGCTGACGGAGAGAATTGTCGACGGGACTATATGTTTATCTAAACGAACATTTGGTCGGGAGTTGACGTTGTATGAGGGTCTTTGACATTGAGCTTTTGCAAGCTAGCAATCATATGATCGGAATCCTCGTTGGGCTTCACAGGCGGTTCTTCTTTCGGAGAACGTTCGCAGAAATCCTGATACTGCATGTTATAATCAGCGGTATCATCGTATTCATAACAGAAATCGTTATTGCTCCCAGGGTCAGGGAATTCGTCATACTGCGAGGGGGTGTAAGCAGGGTATTGGGTTTCTGTACCATACTCGCTGGCATAATTCGTATCGTAAAGGTCGGGTTCAGGGTACTCGGAATAATTCGTACGTAGCAATCTGGGGCTACGTAGTTGATTCGATTTGTGGAATTGCTTGGTCGGAAGCTTCTTTGGAAGTTAGGGTTTTGGAAGCTTAGATTCTGTTGTATTACAGAAGGTCTTGGTATATTCGTATTAGGAACATTTGGGCTAATAACAGGGGGTCTGTGATGGTAATGATTGGAACTGGGGGGCCTATTGTTTTGTGTTGGAGGGTTAGGGTTAGTTCGAGGCGAAAATGATTGGGGCTGGAAAACTGGTCTCGGAATATTTTGTGACAGCTGTTGTCTTCGCTGGCACTCATTTGCTAAATGACCTGGTCGGTGGCAGAAATTGCACACTCTCGGACCTGGTTTCTTAATGGAAGAATTTTGATTAGAGTTAGGAGCTCTAGAAAATTTTTGTCTCTCAAGATATGATAGTTGTAGTTCGCGCTTGATAAAAGCGACTGCAGTAAGGATATCTGTTGGGTGACCTGATCTTACAATCGTGCCAATTTTGGAATCTAGTCCTGTAAGGAGATAGTTTAGAGTCATGATCTCTATCAATGAACTTTGAGCAGATTTCTGGTCTCGGTTCATGTTTTGTCGATTGACGGCTGAATGCATCTTCGCCGCGTGAGTTTGAAGTCTTGATGCAAAGGTTAGTGGGGATTCATTTGGTAGTTGACGCATATGCTGCAGATCAGCAATTAAGGATGTGAGATCTCGAAAGATCTCCGAAATGTGTTTCAAGGAGAGAGCGTATGTCTTCCCATGTCGAAGGGTTACGGGAATTGACGAGTTCTGCTGCTCGTCCGCGCAGTTTGTTTTTTATATGTAGGACGACGAGGAGACGCTGTTTCTCGACAGCCATTTGGTGCGCTGTTCTACATCCGTTGATAAAAGTCGAAAGCAATATCGGGTTGCCATCGTATTCAGGGACGATTGAGAATATTTCGGGCAGTCTATAAGGCTCGATGTTTGCATGAGCGTTATCAAGAACTTCAGGTGCTTGATAATCATCTGATCCGTGCTCTGATATGGTGACTGGAAATATGTTTCAGGAATTCGACAATAGTACGCAAAATATACGAATAAATATGGGAAAAATATGTGAAAGTTTATAGAAAATACGTAATAGGTCGTAGATAAATAGGAAAAATATAGAAAATGTTGCACAAAATATGAAAATCACTCAATAAATACGCAAAAATATAGAAAAATACAGAGATAATTTTAAACGATAGTAGATTCAATTGTACGTTACCAGTGGTACATCAGGAGGCAGTCGTGTTCTCCAGAGGAGGCTCTCGGATCTCTTTCGAGGTTTCCAAGTAGACTGTCTGCAGTTGGGTGGCTGCTGCTCGCTGTGCCCTTTTCTTTCTTCTTTTGCTTCTTCTTCTTCGTCGTTTTCTTTCTTCTTATTTCTTCTTCTTACTTGTAGGCTCGTGGTCCTTTGTAGCTCGAAGGATAGGCATCCACCACACTAGTGAGCGTTCGCGTGTTCTAATGCGTTGAAGCTATCCCACTTCTCTGACGCCAATTGTTATATGATTTAAATTCAACTTTACTTTTTAACAAATTCATTTGAGGACAGTAACTACTGTCCGTTACAAATGTTTACAATTACTTGACTTGACGGAGTCTAACCGGGTATTCAACAACATGAAATGGGCGCAAGGCCTATTTATACCATTGGTGTGCTTACAAAGCACTTCTAGAAAATAAAGCGTAAACAACGAGTTAGCGAGAAGTCGTTATCTGTTGCTGAGCTAGCGTCTGGTGCAACATTGTATGGAATAGTAAGTCCATTGTTTTGAGTGCATATAACATATATATATATATATATATATACATTATATTAATGGGCTTGTGGCTAGATCATCATGGAGAATTAGTGACAGCGCTGACCTATGGCTGTTGAATGTGCCATAGAGATGGTTTCTTTTGAAAAATAATTCTTGCAGAAATTGTATTACCTTTATGACTGGCGCTCTGAAGATATCCAAATTGTTTTCTGCACAGTACTTGGACCATAACTTGTAGGTGTTGCTATATTGTTTGATGGTCGAGTCCGAGATAGATGCCAGCATTATGTTTGCTGCTGGTTCGTCGACTCCTTGAGATATAAAGGCTTGCTTGATAATCTCACTGCCATCAGCTGTAGGTCTCCAGCCAGGGGATGTATCGAGCTGAAAGGTGATGACAACAGATTAGGGCTGGGTGAGAATATCACAGGTTCTCCTGTGACGTATTTAGAGTAATGGGTACCAAGGCTGGGTGGGCCAGTCTAGCAAGACTACTATCCCTTCTGCCTGGTCCTGTATAATCTTATGGATCGTTTTTAGTATCAGGCAAAATGGGGGAAAGGCATAAAAGTTTAGATCCCTCCAGTTTAAGGTGAATGCATCCACTGCTATGGAGCCGGGATCTTTACGCCATGATACATATTTGGCACACTTTGTGTTTATGTTGGACGTGAATAATTCTATATCAGGGACACCTAGATTAGTTTTTATAGAAGAAAATGCCTCGCCTGACAGTTCCCATTCTGTGTTTTCTTCTATAACGCGTGACGATTTATCTGCTTCATAATCGCTTTTCGTATTGAAGTATCGACGCAAATAACCAGGTATTCCTAGCTTCGCATCATTGCCATATTTCCCTAGCAAGTGAGCCCAGCTTAGGAAATTGAATGCTACTCATTTTGTTTATATATGGTATTGCTGTTGAATTATCTGCTCTAATAAGGATGTTGCCATTCGAGAAGCTGCGAGCGAAGCGTTTTAATCCATTCTAAAATTGCTAACAACTCAAGGTAGTTAATGTCATTAATTTTGTCTGTTTTTGACCAGAAACCATGCGTTAACTCTCTACCACAGCAAGCTCCCCATCCTGTGATGGAGCTATCTGTAAATATTTCTAAACAATAATTATCAGTTTTCATGTCATGATATGGCTTCCTGATGTTGTTCTCCCACCATGAAAGATCTTCTCTGCAGTCATTGGGTAGTGAAATAGTGGATTCGTAGTTATGATTATTCTGATTTAGGGCTAAGTATTTAGCTCGCTCAAGTATTTTGGTGTATAGCCAACCAAATTTGATGGCGGGACAAGCGGAGGTCAAAGTACCCATGAATTTGGCTAAATCTCTTATTTTACATAGTCCTCCCATCCTCAGAATTTCTGACATCATTTTTATACAAGACTTCTTTTCCCTGGGAAGAGTAATCTTTAGGGTGGTAGAATCGTATACAAATCCCAAAAATGTTTGCTTCGTGTTTGTGATAAGGCAGCTTTATTCATAATTTATTATGAAATATAGTTCGTCCAGTAACCCTACTGTACTTTTGACACTACGAGTGTATTCCTTAAACAATTCCCCAATTATGAGTAAATCATCAAGATACCCTACGCAACCACCCCTTGGGAACGAATAGTTTTCAAGACTGGTTTAAGCAATTTAGTAAAGCAATATGGCCCTGATGATATCCCAAATGGCAAGCAGGTGGATTGGTACATTTGTCCCTCAAAAATGAACCTCAAGTACTTTTGATTCTGTGGATTAACCCAAACTGGAAAATACGCACTTTTTAAGTCTATGGTTGCTATATAATTTTTGTGTTGTATCAGCTTGAGGTCTGTTCTATAGTCTTCCATTTTGAAATGGAAGACTATAGAACATTTTGAAATGGAAGTACTCTATGAATTCGTTGTATAGCTTCAAGTTTAGCATAAAGCATTGTGTACCAATGGATTTATCAGTCAGGAATATTGACCTTTGACAGGACTGCAGTGTACAACTGTACCCGTGTCCATCAGTTCTTTTATTTCTTTCCTCATAAGAACGAGCTCACTATGAGGAAATATATTGTTATAGGGAATTTCCTTCTGATGTGGTACACATACCAGAGGAATACGATATCCGCTGACATAGGACAAGATAATAGGGTTACAAGTTATTTTTAACCAGGCTGAGTAGAACATACGTAATCTATTATTATTGTCGAACTTACCCCTAGCGGTCCCTGCTCCGTTGAGTGTATTTCTTCTGTGTTGTCGTTCTCTTGGAGGCTTGTCGTTGCCCTTTCAACGGTTTTACCTCCCTCCTCTGATGAAATAGGCGCTGCCTGTTTAAAAAGCTGTTCAAACATGACGTCTGAGTATTTCTGTGAGCATACTTCTGACTTCTCTCCTTTTTTTGTGCCACAGGTGTCGTTGAGTTCGCCGATGAGCCAGCGAAACGCATATCTTTACTGGTTTTTTCTAAGCTCTTTGCGACCTTAAATCTCTCCTCAAAGTCACGACCAAACAGAAACTCATCAGGTTTCGTGTTATCTGTCGTATCCTTACAAGTTTTGCTCAATGTCTGAGTAATCAGATTTCGTCTGGTGATGGAGATATTCAAATTCAAATTCAAATTCAAATTCAAAATATTTATTTCGTCATGAATAAACATCATAAACAAAAGAAATTCTACATATAGAGTAATGACGAAAAAGGATTATAAAACCGATACATTGGACCCTTTAATACAAAGAGTCCATGCGAGAACGCCCTGAATACCCTAAAAGTTCTTAAAAAAATAACAAATACAATAAAGAGGCAAATGAAGAGGCGGTGAAACACAAAAAAGGCAAAAACGAAGAGAGAACCCCCGGGAGCTGGCAACGGACGCGAAAAACAAATCTATACAACTTGTCAGCGAGTAGGAATGTAAAAACTGTTATTTTTGCTCACACAAACGCTGCTAAAGTAGCTGGTGATTCTGTAACAACGTTTTTGTCAGTTTTGAGAATGTTTTTGACGATGAGCTTTTAACTGAAGTTGGTAAATGATTCCATAAGTGAACCGCCACATAGGCAAACGATTGTCGGAAGGAACGCGTTCTATGCCTAGGTACGATAAAATTGAGATTATTTCTACTTCTCTAGGCACTAGGCAAAGGCACAAATCTTTCTCTTAAATAGGGCGGTTGACCTGTTTTTATAACCCTATAGATAAAACAATACATGTGATATTTTCTGCGATTCGTCATGTTTAATATGTTGTAGTTATTAGATATCGTGGAATAAGTCGGTAAAAATACGGCCAGCATCGTCCAAATGAGGCAGTATGTCATCGAGTTTCTTACCACTCATATCAACACTCTGCTCCAGTAAGCCATTAATGCCCTTACTCAAGGCCGAAAGCCCAGCACTTACATGGTTCTGGAAGCTTCTGTGACTCCGATCTCTATTCAGATATGCTTGACCTAGAGCTGGTTCAATTTCTGGATTTATTTTCGGGTGTGAGAGGAGCTTACAATTGTCGGGTACAACATGACGAGCGAACAGCTCTGAAATGTTTTCTTTTCCCAGACCGTTCATCACTATGTATTCCCACCTGGTACTGACAGCTTTATGCAAGTTATATGAAGCCAACTTTTCAGCATTTGGGTCCTCACCCAAAAGAGCTAAAACATTGTTTGGAAGAGTTCCTTCATCCACGTGAGCATCGTGATGTATAGATAGAACGTCATCTTGTGGATTGTTATCGGCCTGAATTTTCGAGTGGTGATTAGGCGCCGTGTTGTTCAAAGCACGGTCGTTGTCATCAGTGTGCGCCGAGTCGTGCGAGAAACGGTCTACACTGTCACTACGAATTGGTCGAATAGGCGTGGTGCCATGCAGGCTACAATCTCTGCAGTTGTGCGAATTCACCGTATCGCACGGTATACGGTACGCAATTGATTGCCTGTCCACGGCTGGAGGCCCAGAGCCGCCCGGGCTAGGGTTCTGCATATACCTAGAGGTGTTTCCCTAATTTCCTGATGTTTTGCTAGACGTAGCAACGCGGCGTGTTAGGTTAGGGGATCTCGGCTTCGACCTGGCAACGCTGCTCGAACGACAGCCGACGCTTCGAGAGCGTGAGCGACCTACCGTACCTGCACTGATGGCGCTGTTTCTAGTAGGACTGCGGCGGTAGCGAGGGCGCTGATGGCATCGGTCGCGATTGAATTCCCTTTCTAGCCGGTCCAGCCGGCGTTGCATCTCACGCCTAAAATGGCGGTCCCTCGAAGGACTTCTACTTCTTTCAGTTTTCTTGTATTTGTTTCTACCCATCGCTAGCTACAAATTAGTACACTGTTATATATGTTTTAAATACTTACGTTTTGCCTACTCTGGGGAGGGTTACCTGCCGGTTTTCTGAAAAAATACCAGTTAGCGGCGGCGAAATTCACTTCACATGCGTACGTATCACACACTAAAAAGCGAATGACGACGCCTGCGAAGGGGAACTGGTGGGAGGCGACAGACTGAACGTTTAACTCTTTGAAATATGTGACGTATCGTACACCAGGGGCGTGCTACCTTGTAAAATATCTCCGGAGTGGACACTGAAATATAATTAACTGGTAAAACGCGAAGTTTGTGGAGTCGAACATTCCTGTTATGCTGCTATGGGGGTCTTATATTCTGTGGCGGATTCATGGGTCTTACAACCTGCTTGGGTTTGGAGTAATTATTCATCAAATGTTTTTGTAGTCACTTTGTGACTGCAAATTGACATATTTTTGACAAAGTTGGAGGCACTGTTCGAGAGTAGACGAATTATGGAATGAGAGATAATCAGCATGTGGGTTTTTAAGTCCAGTAAGGAATGAATTAATGGCTTGGTGGTTGTACATAGAAATTAAATGAGGTGCAGCATCAGGAAGCTCAATATAAGCGTGATTTCTAAGGTTACTAAGCTTTTCTTGAATGTCCTGATGGAACTCTACTATAGTTTGTGGGGGTTTTTGAAAACAGGTTTGTAAATGAGTTAATAAATTTTCTTCACTCCTGGTATCTTTGTAGTGACGAGTTAAAATTTCTTTAAGTTCTGTTGAGGATTGTGGATATATAGCAAATTTGCAGCATCATCTTTTGTATGAGTCTGTACGTAAACAAACGCTTGTGTAGCAAATGCAGTATTATCAAAATGTCTAAGAAAGTCTTCTGCTTTATTCAGAAATTTAGCTAGGTCTGATGAACCGCTAGAAAATATCGGAATAGTATTTTTTATTGAATCGAAAGTTATTTTAAGATCAGCATTATTATTAGTGGCCATGTTTACTGGTTCAGAAACTTCTAAATATTCGTGGAAATCTGATACAGAATTTTGTTGTACTGAAGGTGAAGTGACACTATGGTATGGTCTAAAGCGTCTCTGTCATAAAAATACAGAAATATACTTAAAACTAGAAATAATATGAGAATAATAGGTAAATAATTAATCCAAAATTTATTAATCGATTGAAATTGGTTTCAAAAATAGAATGGCGAATGGTTTTGAATTATCACACCGTAAAATAGTTCAAAACGTACTGCGCAAATAATAGTAAGAGCTATAACATCTGGAATCTTCGTAACCTTAAATGGCTCGGCGAATTTTCCGTAGGTTCAGCCGACTGGGGTGAATTCGATTCCTCGACTGGTAATACTGCAGAACGGCTCTTTGTTGAGTTAGCCTAGTACTATTCGAGATGTTTCTCGGCTAGTTTTGATGTGGTCTTCTCAGGTTCGTTGATTGAAGTTAAAACTTGAAAGTTACCTCCGGATGTGGACTTGCAGCTATATCTTGCATTGAATCTCCCAATTAACACCTTACAGTTGCAGTGCACAATCTTCACTTTGGATGTGATGTGTGACAATTCTTACCGTACTTGGCACCGGCATAGAATTCACTTTTCACTAGCATGACCAAAGGCTTCAATCCTGTTTGCAGCGCCAAATAAGTTTTTTTTAAAATTAAGATGATTTTATTCACCTAAAGACGTACAGGTCTCAAAGAGGTACAGGAATCGAATTGTTCTTCCATCATATTTTTACAGAAGGTATTCATATCAAGATACAAAGCAATGCTATTTTTTAGCTTAGAATACAAACAAAAACATATTTCACAATTTCTCAAATAAAGGTAACATGCAAAACGTATAGCGTCAAGTGGGGCATGCTAGCACGTCTACGACATTAAGAGGGGTAGCTGCTCTCTTAACTGGAAAACTACCTCGCTGGCAGATCCCAGCGCATATTTAACCAAATGTCCACTTAATGAAATATAATTTCTGATATTCCACAAGGAAGTGTCTTATGTTAATTACTATTTACATTTTATACATTTGATTGATTGAATTTTATATTACATGACTGGAATATATATCTACCTGTATATGCTGATGATGTACAAATTTATAAAGCATACAAGCCACATGAAGTTGATTCATTGATTTTCGATAAAAAATATGAATCTAGCAATGACTGTGAGCTAGTCCAAAAATTATTGTTTTTTACGCAATAATGCCTATTTCAGTTTACCAGTTCATATAACGTCTCAATTTAAAAAATGCTTTACTTACACTGCACCATGTCTACTAACCAATTATTTAGATCTTATTGAACCACCCTCCATCCTAAACTTCAGAAATGAGATGGAAAAACTGCTACTGCAGTTACAAAGATTTGAATCCACAAATCAAATTTGATAGCGGTTGCTTCACTATCTTCCACTAACACTGACGATGCCATCTTGTGCATAATCTAGCCAGTTGTCACGTGCCAAAATCACGAAACCTTTTTTTACTATTTTGATCATTTATGAGTCATTTAAATTTCTCCTTATCAATTGTAGAGTGCCGATTCCTGGGCCAAACCCTTTTTAATGATTTTCTGTCGGCAAATTTCATAGTTATTGATTGTATAATTTCACACGTATTATATCTTCCTTTCTCAGCGATTCAGTATTGTGTTGCAATCCTTTGGATACTAATGTTATAGTATTATTAACGACTATCTCAGAAATTTCCTCACAAAATATCGTTGGTCCCTCGTTTCGCCCATTGGCAACCGGCGTCACTTTGTGATTTCTTCATGTACTATCTGTATAGGAATATTTGCTTCCCTATCAAGATACCTTCTTTAAAATCTGATTAACTGTCAAGATACCTTGTTCTAGGTGTTGCGTGTGCAGACAGGTCCAGTGCCATTCTTCTATTCTTTCTGCTGAGGTATGGTGTGGGCGTTGTTTCGTTAACTTTCAGATTCTGGGATATAGCACCCCCAAACACCAGCTTATGGGGTAGTACCCTTTATTTTGTACATTACGTTTAGCTGTGTTGGTTTATGTGCTGCCTCGTCCATTTTCTAATGATTTTAACCTTTAGCGGTAAGTTCTCTTTTATACGTCATAGGACCACGTCCATTATTGCATGTCCTGAAGAATTTTGTTCAATATCTGCTTTTTTTTAGTGGAAAGGCATTGCGGAGAACCACCATTCACTCTCCTCCAGCTTTGTTTTGTAGCTGTCTTTTAGCTGTTTCACAGCCGATTTTGCTCGAAGCCGACCCTTCCTTTTGACAACAAAGCCCTGGTGTGAACAGGTAAAATATCTTAGTTGGGTATTTTAAGTTATTAATATATTGATTATTGATGACAGAAATTCTTAGAGTGTACTTGACTTTGTTTGGCATTTTTCGTATTCAAAGATAGGGCAGTGCCTACATGTCACCTTCTTTTGGGCTTACTATATTACATTGATCATGATTTAGATTTTTGTGCTGCCATAACTTTATCTTAGAGCAAGGGATAGATTTCTAAGGGAAGTACATTTTTATCTTTTTTGCATTTGCTTTACTTTTTTTGTACATGGTTTTGATTGTTTTCAATAAGTAGTTTTGTCTCAGACAGAGAAGATAGTAGATTTTCTAGCAGTTTTTCACTCTATTATTTTTTTATATCGTAAATTTTGGAAAACGAGGCAAGCAGCTCCTACCTTGTGACATCTCAGCTGCGCCTAGGGCCGTAACTAGAAGAAGACCATTATCCAGATAAGTTTAGGTTTAGGCGTTAAGATATTTGTAAAGCCTTCGTACGTGTACCATGGTAAACGTTTTGCAGGATTAATTATCAAGGAATAATATTTTTATTGTCAGGTAAATTTGGATAATATCCTCTCTTTTAACTTCCACTCCAGTGGTGGATCATCTGTGCTGTTTGTTTTGATAATATATATATATGTGATGCTTTTTTAAATATCTTGTTATATTTGGATCTCTGTGTACAATAAATTAGGTTTCATCGTTATTGTTAGATTCTTTTCTTTTGTGTAGTGGTCGAGTCCGACTGTCGTCTTGGGGATTTGTGGCTTAATCTGTCTTAAGTCGCTGGCGCCCTTAACCTCTCCTACTCTCTCTTTATTGAGTTGCACGCCACTTGACAGCTGTTTTGCATTAGCTGACCCTTAGATTTCACGTGTTTTATTAATTCGTTAATTAATTTAAAAAAATGAAAGAGAAATCACACCACCATTTCCCCTTGTTTATAAAAAAAGGCGTGGCACAGTTGATGTTAAATAAAAGTTCATCAAACAAAGGGCAGGTGACGAATGGGTGCCAATCCTCTTCTCTTTTAGAATGTTGTGCATTTTATATTTGTTATTTATTTACATTCCAATAAAAGTTGTTTTCATTGGGGGATTATCACGTTATGATCTTCCTGAGAATGCATGTGGATCCTTACAGTGCGATATTTTGGACTTCCTATATACTCGGGTGCCACGGGATCTGTTCTAAATGTGTTTGCGTCCCCTTTTTAGTTTTCGTGAGTGTACCAAATATAACCTGGGCTATATTTGCAAGGTGCCACATCTGGATCTAATTCAGTAGGTCTTTGTATTTAGATAATTTTTCTGCCTCCTTCAGAGTGACATTGTTGATATCAGGCACAGCTATGTCAATGATGAGACATTTTCGGTCTGCCCTGTTGTGCACCACTATGTCAGGACAGTTTGCGCATATAGGATGATCTGTGATGATAGGATAGTCTCACAAAACAGTGTATGATGACTGCAGGTTCAGGTTTGTCGTCTTATCAATTACTAGGCACTTACTATAACCTGGAAACCAGATACTTGGATTTGTTTAACCAGCTTAATTAAATTTATTTACTAAGGCCCGTATCGTCAGTCGTCCCTACAATTGTAGGGCGCCTTTATGGCCTCCTTGATTGTCATAGTTTTCTGCTTCTCCGTGTCAGAACTCTATTTTGAGGTTATGTCACAAACATCTATTTGCATCAAATTGTGCTTGCTTTTGAGTTATATCATGTTTTATCACCCTGAAATTTCCTACAATTTGAAAAGAAAACATATCTTCACAATAGGAGAGCGCTGACGCTGACACGGGACAAGTGTAATCTAGAAATTTTTGAAGGAGAGAAAGGAGGATGACAATCTAGGAGGCCATAAACGCGCCCTACAATTGTAGGGACGACTGACGATACGGGCCTTAATGAAGCTGTACTGGGTTTACCTTGCCTAGGAAAATGTGTTTACTTAATTCTGATAACTCGTTTTCACTAATTTTAACTAAGGTGCTTCCTTAGACCTAATAAATAATTACATCTACAATTGACAAACCATTTTTAGGTATAATGTTTGAAATATTAAATTATATTTTGTAGTCCATCTTACACCTAATCTTTTATTTCATAACATTAGTTGAGTTATTTGTAATTTGCTTTAAGTTACATATCATAATCAGCGATTAGTTGTTCTGTTGACTCACGGCTTATTAGAACTAGGTAAGTTAGCCTACTATTATTACTCCCCGATAAACTGGTTCCGGAAGAATCAGTTTAATCAAATGAATAGGCTGCTTAATGACATTGATTGAAAAATGCGCAAAGAAATAATTTGTCTCTGTTCAAAGTGAAGACGAGAAAATGACAATGACAATACATGTTATGCGTATCTATCCTTCTTGCGTATTGCAACATATCTGGTGCTATGATACAGGCCGTTTGTAACAACTTAACGTGTTAAGGGTCTAAACAGGCCACGCGATCTGGAGCGCAATTCTCTAAACGAGGGATTAGACTAACCAGTAGAGAGTGGGTGCTGACGTTTATCAAATACCTTGTGAACTATACGATGGGCAACGGCGAAACTCCCTCACTCCCAGTTCTGTTACTTATCTTCCAGGGGAGCAAAGTTTCTATGGCGAAAAATTAAAGAGCACAGTTCCTATAAAGGTCCACTTTCTGTCACTTAATCTACTCCATTATTTTCGAGAATTAACCACCGCTTCGTGTGGGTGAGTATTGTACAGTGCTTTTCAAGAAATCTCCAGTAGAGAAAGGTCTTATAAACTATTACTGCCAGCATAGTGCAGCGGCTGTTTTCGCAAGTGAAATGCGTATATAGCTCATTTCATACTTTTCGGTAGTTACGTCATGAATTCAATACGCAATAAGTAAGCAAATCTACTCAATACATAAACCATGTGCGGAGCTAAGGCACAATAGAAAAATTTCACATTAGGTTAGTCGATCTTGATCGCAGCTGTTCTTGTACACATGAAATGTACAGCTCGCAACAATAAATATGTATGCACGAGATTAAGCACCCCTATAGGAAGAATCATTTTCCACCGCAATTAAATAATTCGCAGGAGCAAGAGTTAACCCAAAACCTTTCTTCGAATTTTCCCTTACGGATTATTGTATATATGGTATTGAAAGTAATTAATGAGCTAAATAGAATAATCTGAGAAAATCTCTAAAGGGATGGTAGATAAAAAAATTTAAATAAAACTTCATTTTCACCCAGAAAAAAATGATTTTTATCTCAAAAAAATACTCTATTACAGAGACAATTCATGGGCTAGGTGGCATGGTGTGAGAAAGCCTCTGAAGGGTGGCAGATAAGAAAATATGCTTATAAATTTATTTTCAGCCTCAAGGAAATGATTTCCCAAAACCAGTTGGTAAGGTGGGGTAAGAGCATTTACGGGGCAAGTGCAGCTTTTGCGTTTAAATTTCCCGGATAACAGTCAGTTGTGCTACCATCTATGGATCGTTCATCTACCCAATTCATCTCAACTTTGTAAAATAACAGAAGAGATCTGCGACCGGTATTATGTTCATGACAAACACGCGAAATTTTATTCGCCATTATTGTCCAGCAACAAGTAGGTTACGTTTAATACATCCGTCAATATCAAGGCCATCTTTTGAGTTACAGTTTTGATTTATGGTAAGTACACTTATTGTTCTATCATTTTCCTAGTGATAACGATATTTTTGCTTTTATTTTCAATAAGACAAGTTTTTGTTGATAGGCTGCACTTGCCCTGTGATTTTTTTGTACAGGGGCTAGAGCGGCATATTTTAAAGGGGCAAGTGCAGTCTATAAAACGCACATGCCCCAACAGTATTTTTGAAATATTCCCTCTGTTTCAGAATTAAATGATGGTTCGCAATTATATTCGCAAATCTCAGAGAGGATCCGGATATTCAAAAGAAGATCTAAGGACTGCTGTAAACATTGTAAAGAGTGGACAAATGAGTATTTACAGAGCTAGCTTGATGTATCATATTCCAAAAAATACACTTTCGGACCATGTAAAAGGGCGCAGAGGTCAGAAAAGTTCAACCTATGGTAGAAGGACAGATCTCAGTTTTAAAGAGGAGACGTGTCTGGCAGATTGTATCCGCTGTATGGAGAAGTGGGGATTCGGTCTAACCAGAAAGGAATTGCTCGGGATAGTGGAAGATTACGTTAAAACGAATAAAATTAAAACGCAGTTTAAAAATGACAAACCAGGTGAAGACTGGTTTTTAAATTTTAAACGTCGTCACAAGCTTTCTATTAAAACACCTCAAAGCGTCGAATTTGCCCGAAAAAAGAATGTTGATCCGTTTTTAGTCTACCAGTACTTCGATTTATTAGAAAATACAATCAAAGAACTTGGATTAGAGGATAAACCATCTCAGATATGGAACTTAGATGAGAGCAGTTTTTACTCAGACCCCTCAAAAACGAAAATCGTTGGGCAACGGGGACTGCCAGCTACACGGACAACAGGTGGGCCTGGAAAACAGAATACCACTGTCTTAATGTGCTGCAGCGCAAGCGGAGAAAAGGCGCCTCCCTTAATAATTTTCAAGGGCAAGCACGTCTGGGATCAGTGGCTTGCACCCCTTGGTAGCGAGTTTCCCGAAATGACATATGCAGCAACCGCCAACGGATGGATGGAAAGCACAGTTTTTAAAAACTATTTTGAAAAAAGTTTCGTTAAGTGTTTGCCTCCAGAAAGACCAGTCTTAGTAATTTACGATGGTCATGCGACTCATTTAAGTGTAGAAGTTGTTAGAATTGCTATCGACAACCAGATAACAATTTTAAAACTTCCCCCACATACCAGTCATATTTTACAACCACTTGATTTAAGTGTTTTCAAATCCCTAAAAACTCGATGGGATGCTAAACTAGTAGAATGGCAGCGTAAGAACGTGGGTATTAAGATGCCGAAGAGTATTTTTTCAAAACATATTGGAGATATATGGAGAGAAACAAATCCTGAAATACTTCGAAGTGGTTTTGTTAAAGCTGGGATTTACCCGCTCAATCGGAATGTTGTAGCAACAGATTTATTTGATCCAGTGTCATTTACAAAGTGGAAGGAATTACAACTCCGTCAAGGCACTTCTATGCATATCGACACAATTCCCAATCAAGCCGGCCCACCAGCGATTCAGATTTTGCATACGGAGCCTGAATCATCTACTTCGCTTGCAATCTGTGGACAGGAAAACGGTTCTTTGCCAGAGACCTCTATTAGTTTTGAAGACCTATTACTTAAATCTGTAAAACGCGACTATATCCCTGTAAAACAATTAAAGAAAAGACTTTGTGCGGGAGCAGAAATCATAACACAAAAAAATTTTCAAGAAACAAAAAAAGAAAATTTAGTAAAAAAGAAGCGAACTTTAAAGAGAAATAAAATAGAATGCTACAGCTCGGATGAAAGTGATGACATGGAATCATTCAAAAGTGACAGTAGTGAGGATAGGATAACAGAGTTTGATGAATTTTCAGAATCCGATGAAGATCTGCATAGTCAACAAAATAAAAAAATACAAGGCACCAATAAAAATGAAATTTTAAAACTTATGAACGGTGACTTTATTTTAGCAAACTTTTTTGGTAAGAAGAAAACTTATAAATACGTTTGTCTTGTAACAAAGGTTTTAGACGACGAAGTAGAAGTAACCTGTTTAAGAAAATTGCAAAATAAATGTGAATATCGTTTGGATGAGAACGACAAATGCTCTGTTGCATTGTCAGATATTTTACTTAAATTAGAATAACCTAAGCTTGTTCCACATAGCAGTTTTCAGAAATATATATTTTATAATGAAGTTCAGGTATCCGAAGTATAAATAAAATATATACTTACTCGGAACAGAATAGAATTTGTGTTTGCGTTTTTCATTTTCTTTAAGACTTGTAACCTTTTAATATGTATAACTTTGTAAAATAAAAAAATGTATGAAAAATTATACTTAATGTAAAACTGTTTGTTACTTTGGCAATTTAAATACATAAGTGACGATAAATTCTTATTACTTAAATAAAAACAAGAGTGTTATGGCATCGATAATGTATTTTTGTATCATTTCAAAAAGGTATCAGTCCCTTTCTAAGATCATCACTCAACTTCTGACCAGGATAACATTTATTTTTCGTGTCTAACCAATTATCCATAATATAAAGATGATTGCTCTTGTCTCGTTTTGATTTCTTAGCAAAACTAACTACAATAATGGATTTTACGCTCTTGCCCCGACTGTATGGGGCAAGAGCAGCAATTGTCATCCTAATAAAAAAACAACATTTTTGGTAAATTGTAAATTTTCTAATTCAATCTAAAATATTCAGTTTTGTAGAGAACACTATAGGCTACTCTCTGGTTAAAATGCATCATCCATAAAACATTTTAAGTATTTTTTCTGTGATCTCGATTTTGAACTTTTAATTTTTTGGGCAGCACTTGCCCCACCTTACCTTACCTCAAAAGATACTCTATTATATATCTAATTTATAGGCTAGGTGGCATGGTGTGAGAAAGCTTCTGAAAGGCCGGCAGATAAAAAAATATGTTTATAAATGCATTTGCACCCCCAAGGAAATGATTCCCCAAAATCAGTTGTACCTCAAAAAATACTCTATTATAGAGACAATTTATTGGCTAGGTGGCATGGTGTGAGAAAACTTCTGAAAGGCTGGCAGATAAAAAAATATGTTTATAAATTTATTTTCATCCTCAAGGAAATCACCCCAAATTCAGTTGTACCTCAAAAAATACTCTATTATAGAGACAATTTATAGGCTAGGTGGCATGGTGTAAGAAAACTTCTGAAAGGCTAGCAGATAAGAAAATATGCTTATAAATTTATTTTCACCCTCAAGGAAATGATTCCCCAAAATCAGTCGTACCTCAAAAAATACTCTATTATAGAGACAATTTATAGGCTAGGTGGCATGGTGTGAGAAAGCTTCTGAAAGGCTGGCAGATAAAGAAATATGTTTATAAATTCATTTGCCCCCGCAAGAAAATGAATCAACAAAATCAGTTGTACCTCAAAAAAATACTCTATTATAGAGATAATATATAGGCTAGGTGGCATGGTGTGCGAGAGCTTCTGAAAGGCTGGCAGATAAAGAAATATGTTTATAAATTCATTTGCACCCCCAAGGAAATGATACAACAAAATCAGTTGTACCTCAAAAAATACTCTATAGAGACAATTTATAGGCTAGGTGGCATGGTGTGAGAAAACTTCTGAAAGGCTGGCAGATAAAAGAATATGCTTATAAATTTATTTTCACCCTCAAGGTAATGATTCCCCAAAATCAGTTGTACCTCAAAAAATACTCTATTATAGAGACAATTTATAGGCTAGGTGGCATGGTGTGAGAAAGCTTCTGAAAGGCTGGCAGATAAAAATATATGTTTATAAATTAATTTTCACCCCCAAGGAAATGATTCAACAAAATCAGTTGTACCTCAAAAAAATACTCTATTTTAGAGACAATTTATACGCTAGGTGGCATGGTGTGAGAAAACTTCTGAAAGGCTGGCAGATAAAAAAATATGCTTATAAATTTATTTTCACCCTCAAGGAAATGATTCCCCAAAACCAGTTGTACCTCAAAAGATACTCTATTATAGAGACAATTTATAGGCTAGGTGGCATGGTGTGAGAAAGCTTCTGAAAGGCCGGCAGATAAAAAAATATGTTTATAAATGCATTTGCACCCCCAAGGAAATGATTCCCCAAAATCAGTTGTACCTCAAAAAATACTCTATTATAGAGACAATTTATAGGCTAGGTGGCATGGTGTGAGAAAGCTTCTGAAAGGCTGGCAGATAAAGAAATATGTTTATAAATTCATTTGCCCCCGCAAGAAAATGAATCAACAAAATCAGTTGTACCTCAAAAAAATACTCTATTATAGAGATAATATATAGGCTAGGTGGCATGGTGTGCGAGAGCTTCTGAAAGGCTGGCAGATAAAGAAATATGTTTATAAATTCATTTGCACCCCCAAGGAAATGATACAACAAAATCAGTTGTACCTCAAAAAATACTCTATAGAGACAATTTATAGGCTAGGTGGCATGGTGTGAGAAAACTTCTGAAAGGCTGGCAGATAAAAGAATATGCTTATAAATTTATTTTCACCCTCAAGGTAATGATTCCCCAAAATCAGTTGTACCTCAAAAAATACTCTATTATAGAGACAATTTATAGGCTAGGTGGCATGGTGTGAGAAAGCTTCTGAAAGGCTGGCAGATAAAAATATATGTTTATAAATTAATTTTCACCCCCAAGGAAATGATTCAACAAAATCAGTTGTACCTCAAAAAAATACTCTATTTTAGAGACAATTTATACGCTAGGTGGCATGGTGTGAGAAAACTTCTGAAAGGCTGGCAGATAAAAAAATATGCTTATAAATTTATTTTCACCCTCAAGGAAATGATTCCCCAAAACCAGTTGTACCTCAAAAGATACTCTATTATAGAGACAATTTATAGGCTAGGTGGCATGGTGTGAGAAAGCTTCTGAAAGGCCGGCAGATAAAAAAATATGTTTATAAATGCATTTGCACCCCCAAGGAAATGATTCCCCAAAATCAGTTGTACCTCAAAAAATACTCTATTATAGAGACAATTTATAGGCTAGGTGGCATGGTGTGAGAAAGCTTCTGAAAGGCTGGCAGATAAAAAAATATGTTTACAAATTCATTTGCACCCCCAAAGAAAATGATTCAACAAAATCAGTTGTACCTCAAAAAAATACTCCATTATAGAGACAATATATAGGCTAGGTGGCATGGTGTGAGAAAGCTTCTAAAAGGCTGACAGATGAAAAAATTTGTTTGTAAATTCATTTTCACCCCCAAGGAAATGATTCCCCAAAATCAGTTGGACCTCAAAAAATACTCTGTTATGGAGACAATTTATAGGCTAGGTGGCATGGTGTGCGAAAGCTTCTGAAAGGCTGGCAGACAAAGGAATATGTTTATAAATTTATTTGCACCCCCAAGGAAATGATTCAACAAAATCAGTTGTACCTCAAAAAAATACTCTATTATAGAGACAATTTATAGGCTAGGTGGCATGGTGTGAGAAAGCTTCTGAAAGGCTGGCAGATAAAGAAATATGTTTATAAATTCATTTGCCCCCCCAAGGAAATGATTCAACAAAATCAGTTGTACCTCAAATAAATACTCTATTATAGAGACAATTTATAGGCTAGGTGGCATGGTGTGAGAAAGCTTCTGAAAGGCTGGCAGATAAAAAAATATGTTTATAAATTCATTTTCACCCTCAAGCAAATGATTCCCCAAAATTAGTTGTACCTCAAAAAAATACTCTATTATAGAGACAATTTATAGGCTAAGTGGCATGATGTTAGAAAGCTTCTAAAAGGCTGACAGATAAAAAAATATGTTTATAAGTTCATTTTCACCCCCAAGGAAATGATTCCCCAAAATCAGTTGTACCTCAAAAAAATACTCTATTATAGAGATAATTTATCGGCTAGGTGGTGTGGTGTGAGAAAGCTTCTGAAAGGCTGGCAGATAAAAAAATATGTTTATAAATTAATTTTCACCCCCAAGGAAATGGTTCCCCAAAATCAGTTGTACCTCAAAAAAATACTCTATTATAGAGACAATTTATAGGCTAGGTGGCATGGTGTGAGAAAGCTTCTGAAAGGCTGGCAGATAAAAAAATATGTTTTTAAATTCATTTTCACCCCCAAGGAAATGATTCCCCAAAATCAGTTGGACCTCAAAAAATACTCTGTTATGGAGACAATTTATAGGCTAGGTGGCATGGTGTGCGAAAGCTTCTGAAAGGCTGGCGGATAAAAAAATATGTTTATAAATTCATTTTCACCCCCAAGGAAATGGTTCCCCAAAATCAGTTGTACCTCAAACAAATACTGTATTATAGAGACAATTTATAGGCTAGGTGGCATGGTGTGAGAAAGCTTCTGAAAGGCTGACAGACAAAAAAATATGTTTAGAGATTCATTTTCACCCCCAAGGAAATGATTCTCCAAAATCAGTTGTACCTCAAAAAAATACTCTATTATAGAGACAATTTATAGGCTAGGTGGCATGGTGTGAGAAAGCTTCTGAAAGGCTGGCAGATAAAAAAATATGTTTTTAAATTCATTTTCACCCCCAAGGAAATGATTCCCCAAAATCAGTTGGACCTCAAAAAATACTCTGTTATGGAGACAATCTATAGGCTAGGTGGCATGGTGTGCGAAAGCTTCTGAAAGGCTGGCGGATAAAAAAATATGTTTATAAATTCATTTTCATCCCCAAGGAAATGATTCTCCAAAATCAGTTGTACCTCAAAAAATACTCTATTATAGAGACAATTTATAGGCTAAGTGGCATGGTGTGCGAAAGCTTCTGAAAGGCTGGCAGATAAAAAAATATGTTTATAAATTCATTTTCACCCCCAAGGAAATGATTCCCCAAAATCAGTTATACCTCAAAAAATACTCTGTTATGGAGACAATTTATAGGCTAGGTGGCATGGTGTGCGAAAGCTTCTGAAAGGCTGGCAGATAAAAAAATATGTTTATAAATTCATTTTCACCCCCAAGGAAATGATTCTCCAAAATCAGTTGTACCTCAAAAAATACTCTATTGTAGAGACAATTTATAGGCTAGGTGGCATGGTGTGCGAAAGCTTCTGAAAGGCTGGCAGATAAAAAAATATGTTTAGAGATTCATTTTCACCCCCAAGGAAATGATTCCCCAAAATCAGTTGGACCTCAAAAAGTACTCTATTATAGAGACAATTTATAGGCTAGGTGGCATGGTGTGAGAAAACTTGTGAAAGGCTAGCAGATAAAAAAATATGTTTGTGGATTGAATTTTATGAACATATTTTTTTATCTGCCACCCTTTCAGAAGCTTTCTCACACCATGCCACCCAGCCTGTAAACTGTCTATATAATAGAGTATTGTTTTGAGGTACAACTGATTTTGGGGAATCATTTCCTTGGGGGTGAAGATGAATTTATAAACATATTTTTTATCTGCCACCCTTTCCGAAGCTTTCTCACAACATGCCACCCAGCCTATAAGTTGTCTCTATAATGGAGTATTTTTTTGAGCTACAACTGATTTTGGGGAATCATTTCCTTGGGGGTGAAAATGAATTTATAAACACATTTTTTTATCTGCCACCTTTTCAGAAGCTCTCTCACAACATGCCACCTAGCCTATAAATTGTCTCTATAAAAGAGTATTTTTTTGAGGTACAACTGATTTCGGGGAATCACTTCCTTGGGAGTGAAAATGAATTTATTAACATATTTTTTTATTTGCCGGCCTTTCAGAAACTTTCTCACACCATGCCACCTAGCCTATAAATTATCTCTATAATAGAGTATTTTTTTGAGGTACAACTGATTTTGGGGAATCATTTCCTTGGGAGGAAAATGAATTTATAAACATATTTTTTTATCTGCCAGCCTGTCAAACGCTTTCTCACACCATGCCTCCTAGCCTATAAATTGTCTCTATAATAGAGTATTTTTTGAGTTGCAACTGATTTTGGGGAACCATTTCTTTGGGAGGAAGGTGAATTTATAAATATATTTTTTTATCTGCCAGCTTTTCAGAAGCTTTCTCACACGATGCTGCCTAGCCTATAAATTGTCTCTATAACAGAATATTTTTTTGAGGTACAACTGATTTTGGGGAATCATTTCCTTGGGAGGAAAATGAATTTATAAACATATTTTTTTATCTGCCAGCCTTTCAGAAACTGTCTCACACCATGCCACCTAGCCTATAAATTGTCTCTATAATAGAGTATTTTTTTGAGTTACAACTGATTTTGGGGAGTCATTTCCTTGGGGGTGAAAACGAATTTATAAACATATTTTTTTATCTGCCAGCCTTTCAGAAACTGTCTCACACCATGCCACCTAGCCTATAAATTGTTTCTATAATAGAGTATTCTTTCGAGGCACAACTGATTTAGAGGAATCATTTCCTTAGGGGTGAAAATGAATTTATAAACATATTTTTTTATCTGCCAGCCTTTCAGAAACTGTCTCACACCATGCCACTTAGCCTGTAAATTGTCTCTATAACAGAGTATTTTTTGAGGTACAACTCATTTTGGGGAATCATTTCCTTGGGGGTGAAAATAAATTTTTAATTATATTTTATGAATTGTCTCTGTAATAGAGTATTTTTTTGAGATATAAATCATTTTGGGGAATCATTTTTTTCTGGGTAAAAAGAGTTTTATTTAAATTTTTTATCTACAACCCTTTATAGATTTTCTCAGTATATGCTATTGAGCTCATTAATTACTTTCAATATCATATACAATAATCCGTAAGTGAAAATTCGAAGAAAGGTTTTTGGTTAATGCTAGTTCCTGCGAAATATTTAATTAGGGTGGAAAATGATACTTCCTATAGAGGTGCTTATTCTCGTGCATGTATATTTATTGTTGCGAGCTGTTAGCTGAATCCTTCACAGTCACAGTCTGGTCGAGGATGTCGACGCCACTGGTCATTCGGGTATCTTCGGCAAGTTGTCTGCTAAGTTTTGTCTGCCAACTTCACACCGATCTACATATTTATATCTGACTTTCTACTTCGTGTGCCAAAACTGGCGAAGAAGTATCTGTCCACCTATATTGAGAAATACCGCTTGAATGTCGATGAAATTTCCACAAATGTAATGTCGTCACTGACACACCGCTACAGGAGAAATATTTATATGTTTTAGCGATATTTGGATATTATCTACCTACCCATTTCGCCTAATCTTTAATTTGTGTAACTGCGTCTATGATGGTTCTCTGAATGTTTCGCCAAGTAGATTGACTCAGTACTTATGACGCATTGATAAACAACAGACTCCAGTGATGCAGATATCTTTAAGCAAAAGAAAACTTGTGAGCTGAAGTTCGAACATTATCGCGAATTCAACACTTCCATCGTTTAGATGGTCGTGAAAATTGATTCAGATGCGGCGGAAATAAAATCGCGGGAACATAGCGTTACAACGTTTCAGATATTCCTGCTCATTTTCAAACATTGTTTGAAGAGGATGAAAATTGTAGTACGGAAGATATATGCGGTATATCGTTGTAAGTTGTTGCATATTTGGTGTCAGTCATTATTAAGAAGCTGCTGATCTCAATGTTACTATGCATGTTCCCTATATCTGTCATGAAATAATAAAAAATATAGTAAATTTGCTTTATACTTGTACAGTTTGATATGCAGAGGTAGAAGATTCATCGAACCTGAGTGAACCTTCCTAATCACGATTCGATCCCGCCTTTTGAAACGATTTCGCTCACCCCTGTTCTTTATACTTCCTACGACTTCGGTGGAGGTTTCAGAGTCAATCTACTTGACGCCATTTTTTCTCAGAGAATTTATATTACGCTGATGACGGTGTTGCGTAGAATGTGCACAGTCGCCATTTTTGCCTCTCTTTCTCTCTTTCCTCTTCCTTAGCATGGTCTGGTTTCTGGGCAGCCAGAACTTACAGATTCGACTAACGTACATTAAGCAGTAACTAATGGGCAAAGGTCCTACGGACCGCTTGGACAAACAAAAGGCGAATAGTAACATTTTGTATTGGAAATCATCAAGCACTCAAACGCACAACAGATAACAGATTTTGATGAAGGGCCTAGTTCAGCGACTAAGCCATACGTTTCTTTTTTTTAAGTCAAACGCACACTTTTTTAAGCACAATAGCTGCTAGAAACATGCTGGGTCAGCTACTTAGAGTCAAAAAGTAGTCTTTATCACCTATAACCTGCTTGCTCTGTACGAATCCTGGTATACCATTAACAAGCACATATGGGGTGTTTACAAAGTCTATAGTTAATGTAATTCGGAGAGGCGCTATATAACTAAGCATGAAGTTTTCTTAACGCAATAGCCTCAAGTCTTTCCACATCGGTGAGCTGCTTTTTTAACGATATGTGGAAGAATTTTGCTAATGTGGGCTTTCCTCTTTGCTCGCTTATTTGCTCCTCAAGTATCGAGAATATCTGCACCTCATCTTTATAAACCATAAGCAGTCTAATATCCGATCAGCAAGATTCCCCCTTATCTCGGCCTTGTCAGTTGTTTGAGAATTGAAGGATTCTGTGCGCTGCATCTACGTATAGAATAAAGGAGGCTTTTGGCTTATTTCACAAGGAATTAAACATTAATAAAGTATTTATTAAAATATCAGTATTGGTAAATGAGAAATAACCTGGAATACATACCGTGAAACAGCAGTTCGTGCTTAAAATACCTCAACGTATATATACGTACATCAAGGAACAAAGTCGAACACAGAGGCTTTAATAAGATTATCAGTCTTCCAACTAGAAAGTGCGAGAAGTTGCTTGGTTCTCGCATCATTTACGAACCAGATAACTTACAGGGTGTTGAATATACAGCATTACAAGGTGGTAAATGACTGAGCCTAATATAAAGTCAATGTTAAATCTTTGCGTTTTCGACGAGGAAAACACTGTACATGCTATACTAATTACAACCTAATTACAACGCATTGACAATGCTCTGGTAAGGTTAGTTGGATACCGGATTCGAAGCGACATTTGAATGATGAATACGATGATTTAGTGACTCAACAATATGACCGTTGGATAGGCGCTATTGCTTATAAATTGCACTATGCATGATTTATTTATGGATTTACTAAATATTCGGGTGACCCCATTTTTGCATAAAATACAGGGTGTTAATAAAGTATGTAGACAAACTTTAACCATCGAAACCTTGGTCCATTTGAAGACGAAATTTCCATATGAACATGGTCCGCAACGGCTTTGTTTTCAAGCTAGAGCATATTAGCACTAAAAGAAATGATGATATTGTTCTAAAAAATTATAAAAGAATGGAACGTATTTTACTTTAATTAAGTACGCCCTGTGGTGAATATCACATGACTTACAATTGTTTTCAGACCCTCCATGTACGTAGATACGGATAATGTTATAAAGTATTGTTTGAAAAAATACCATGACATTGATTTAGTTTGATCGCAGTACTTCTAATATTTAAACATTCTGCTTATCTAGACACCTGATTTCCAAAAATACAGGATAATTTTATTTTCATTTGAACCTCAGCAACTTGTAAAACATGCACAATTTATCAAAGAAAGCCGTTCCGGACCCATGTTCATATGAACATTTAGTCTTCAAATTGACCAAGGATTCGAAGGTTAAAGTTTGTCTGCATAATTTATTAACACCCTGTATATGAATAGAGATCTTTGTTAATGAAACTTGTGTTCGGACTGGTGCATGTTTTGTTTTGAGTTTTGACTTGTCGAAACCAGCTTATGTTCTCAAACCTGAGACTTTCCTTTACAGAGCGTATAGTCAGGCAATAATAAACAATGTTCTTGAGTAACATACAGGGTTTTTTCAAAGTCGAGTATTTTGTTTTAATTGCTTGCTCGAAAGGAGATGATATACCAAAAATCACCTGTATAAAATTGACGTAATAAAAGAAATAGTAAAAGATTAAAAATTTTAAAAAATAAGAATGTTATTATACAGATTTTTTGATATTCTCGACCACAGCCGTGTAAAATCTTAGCGTTTTTTGTTTACTACTCTCATCGTTTATCTAAATGTGGTAAACTTTTTGTGCTATTGTATGGTTTTCAGTAACAGTCTTTGGTTCGATCAGTAGCATCAGTCTTTTAATAGTGCGTATACTTTCATTTGTCTGATTACTGGTCCATGTTTGCGATAACGATGAACTAGCGGACATAACACTAACATACGGACAGTGCCAACAAAGTGCTGCCGAAGTATGCAGGTTGTATTCCTTTAAGAAATCATCCGGCCCCACGGATGTTTGTAAATTTAATTATTAGACTTCGTGACCCAGAACATTTGAAAGAACAACGAGGAAGTCACGCTGGAAAAACTGCTCAACCTGAAATGTTGCAAATTGAGACATTTTAGAAATGGTCGGAGACGACCCAACAATGAGTACTAGAACCCTAGCAACTCAAGTTGAAGTTTCTTATAGTAAAGTGTTGACGACAATACGACAAGAACGGTATATAGACTTTACGAAATTAATTTTGTGTACAGACGAGGCCACATTTAGACGAAATGTAGTTCACAATTTCCACAACAATCATCTTTGGGCAGTAAAAAATCCGCATGCTGTGAAAAAAAACTCATTTTTAACATAGATTTTCATTAAATATTTGGGCTGACGTGGTAAATGGCATGCTGATTGGACCCTACTTTCTTCCATCTCGACTGACCGGTGATATTTATTTAGATTTTCTTCGACACCATCTTCCACAATTTTTAAGAATATGTTGCTCTAAATGTGAAACAGAATAAGTGCACATTTCAGACGAGAAGTTCATGAACATCTAAATAATGACTTTCCTAATAGATTGATAGGGCGCCACAATACACCCATTTCTTGGCCTGCTCGCTCCCCGATTATTTTCTGTGGGGCTATTTGAAAGAGTTGGTGTATCATGATGGAACAGTAAATACTCTGGAAGAACTTCAACTGCGCACTGACTATGCTTATGATTTGATTCGTGAACACGAGGATTTTATTTTCGAAGCTTGTGAAGAGTCGTGGATTCGCCGCACAAGATTTTGCGTCAGTCAAACGAATGGGGACAGTTTTGGTAAAAACTGCATCTATCTCACTTGATAATGTTTTTTTTAATAATTTTTAATAACGTAAACTAACTCTCTTATTATGCAATTTTTATATAGGTGTTTTTAGTATATCAACTTCTTTTGACGAGTTTCTACAGCTGTTAAAATAAATGACTCAACTTTGAAAACACCCTGTATGTACCAAAGCAGTAAGATAACCGAGATTGTAAGTTTCCAAAAAGCAATAAAAATGAAGTGCTCTAGAGTCGGAGGAGTTTACCTACCAAACATGTGACAGGGCAGGAATTGAAATTTCTTACCAAATGATTTTTTCTTTCATTTCTTTTTTAGTATGTCACTGTTGTTCTGCTACAAATTAGCTAAGATACTCCTAACGTAGATGACTCTGAAAAGGAAAGTCCTAAGTAGTTTCGTATTCAGTGCAAAAATATGACACAACCCGGAGGAGTTCGTGCTAGTGTTTTCAACTATCAACAGTGTCATATTTCACAGTTTTAAAGGCCACTTCCTCATTTATTTCTCTTATACTCTCCGAAAACAGACATAGTAGCATAAAAACCTAACAGCATGGATAAGCACGAACATATGACAAAATATTTTACATAGACAGCTGACATAATGAGATACGAAATGACGTATGATGTTTTATGTGCTCTTGGGGGTTAATTTAGGATAAACTAGGGCAGAGCTTTTCAAACTCTGACACTGCACCAGTTTGGTCGAAAAAATACGCGATAAGATACATAGTTAAATATACTAAGTGACATATAAATCCGAACACCCAGTTTAAATGGTTTTATTTTAATAAAAGTTGGTGAATGTATTTATCTTACTGTAAATAACAAGTACTTAATGAAGCATAATAAGTAAATGATAAAAATTGATGTGCTACGCATTCTCCAACGCGCCTAGGCATGCTTCTGATCAGGTGGTCAATGTCCTCCTGTGGTATCTCATTCCAGGCATCACCAACTCCTCTCGAAGTGCTTTTAGAGTCTGAGGAGGACGTTGCAAATTGAGCAATCTCCTACCCATCACATCCCACACGTGCTCAATTGGGGATAAGTCGGGAGATCTTGGTGGCCATGGTAACAATGTGACATCATTATGTTGAAAGAAGTCTATTGTGACTCTTGCAACATGTGGTCGGGCATTATCTTGTTGGAAAGTTGGATCTGCCAGGGTGTCAAGATAGGGTAAAAGATGGGGTTCTAGAACTTCGTGGATATAACGCTGCGCGACCTGGAACCATATGCTATAGCACCCCAAACCATAACTCCAACAGTGTGATGAACATGTCTTTAAACAAAAAACTGTGGATTCCTCCTTTCACCACGTCGCCTTCTAACCCTGGCACGACCATCGTGCATGCCTAAACAAAATCGAGACTCGTCACTAAAGACAATACTGTTCCATTCCTGATCCCAGGGTGACCGTTGTCTGCACCACTCAAGGCGATTACGTCGGTGTTCTCGAGTTAAAGGGAGGACCCAGTGTGGCCGGTATGAAAACAAGCCAAAACTTCTCATTCGTCGGTAAACACTTCGCATGCCAATAGGTCTTCCATGTTCTGCAAACCATTCATTTGCAATAGACCTGGTAGTGGAGAAACGGTCCCTTAAGGCCAATAATCTTAGGCGGCGATCTTCACGGTATGTTGTTCTACGGCGGCGTCCAGTGCCCCTTGCTCTTTGCGTACGGCCTTCTCGAAGCCATGCCTGACAACACCTAACCACAGTGTCTACACTTCTTTGCACTCTAACTGCAATTGCCCGAAAAGAAGGTCCAGCTTCCCGAAGCCCCACTATACGGCCCCTATCAAACTCAGTAAGTTGACGAAATCGTACAGGTCTCCGTACTCTAAACATCGTAACCGATCGTAAAGGATGTCAAGAACCAAAATCCGCCAACGTTGATTCTTTACTGCGGCTGAAATATTCATTTTTAGAGCATTAGTAGTTATTAAAAAGCAGTATAAAAACCGGAATGTCCAACTGATAAGGCTGAAAATTTTTTCACTTGTTATTTACAGTAAGATAAATACGTTCAACAACTTTTATTAAAACAAAACCATTTAAACTGGGTGTTCGGATTTATATGTCACTTAGTATAGATATTGTTTATTTAATCGATCATTAAAGATGACATTGAATACATCAGAAAATCTACAAGGCATCAGTGGAGGAAACACACAAACAGACTGGATAACTAAATTAAAATTGATATAAATTAGATAAAATGAAACTAATGGCTAACTTTACAAGCAGTTATGGACATATATTGTCATCGTTAAAATATGTATTGAGGGAATAGTAAGCTTTTTGGAATAGTAGACTTGATATTTTCTTAAATATGCTTAATATTTAAATTAGACTCTGTGGTAGTATATTGAAGACCCTTATTGCCATGTGGGCTTTTCTCCTTTGGGTCGAAATCATTGAAGGTGTCAAATTTCTGGTATTATAAACACTATGACCGTTTAATACCTCAAAGTCGTCATTCCTAGATCTAACATAAACTAGTGACTCAAATATGTAAATTCAGAGCAGCGTCATGATTTTAAATATAATGAAAACGTTTTTGCAGCTTACCACGTGTCTAACTTCAGCTCTAAGCCTCAATACTCGCTTCTGCATTATAAACACTCTGTCAGACCCTCCACAAGTACCCCAATCAATTATACCATAGGATATAAACGATTGGAAGTAAGCAAAACAGTAAGTTGTGAAAGTTCCTTTTCAGTCACCAATCTGATGCAGTAGGACACCAAAGCAAGTTTTTTTGCATACATTGTCTTTGTGCACATGTCACTTACATTTAGCGGACAAATATACTCCTAAAAACTTTGCACTGTTTACTAGAGCAAGAGTGTTTTCAGCAATTATTAACACTGAGGTGTCCTCTGCATACATGACATATTGGCTGCTTTCAAAGTCATTAACAAAAATGAGGTACAGCAATGTTCCAAGTATGGAGCCCTTGTTGCAATCTGTTTTCCCATATCTGCAAGCTCTGACCTGACACTGAGTTCAATTTTGCAGGTAGCTCATAAGCCATTGAAGTGGAAGTCCTTTGACACAATAGCTCTCTATTTTAGTAACTAAGTGTTTATAGTTAACCAGATCAAACGCTTTGGATAGATCTGTCAAAATTCCTGAAGTTCTATTGACAGAGTCTAAGTCGTGAAATGCCCTCTTGCCCCGCTTGTACTTAGGCCTTTTCAGAAGCCATACTGTTTTTTTTATATCGAAACAGCCGCGCAGGCAGAAGCCTAAATGCCGGAACACCGCGGCTGCTATGATGAGTCCAAAGAAATTTTGTTAATACGATTTTTGAACTGCCTAAGGTTAGTAGAACTGGGAAAAGCTTCCTCCCATAGATTGTTCCTCAATCTAGACACCCTCGGGACAAAAGAGCGGTCGTATCGGCCAGTTCTGGATGTACGAAGTTTGACACGGTTAGGATGGGACGCCGAAGTCAGGCGGGTCTGTCTGGCAGGCACATCGCGCGGCGGCATCATGGAAGAGAGCTCTAAGGAGCAAAGCCCGTTGGTGTAGCGATAGAAAAGAGCTAGATCGCCGACAGCCCGCCGGTGCGAAAGAGTCCCGAGACTGTCTGTTAGAGAAGAGTCATCGATCAGTCGGACCGCCCTCCTCTGGACAGCATCGAGCATGGACAATGTAGTCGGGGCGGCAGCACCCCAAATGTGTGAGCAATATTCGAGGCTAGGCCTTATCTGGGCCTTGTATAGAGTGAGAAGGTCATGCGGAGAAAAGTACTTCTTAGCCCTAAACAAATAGCCTAGCTTTTTCCCAGCAGCCGCGCTGACGTTGTGGGATGAAGAGGAGAATCTGTCAATTACGACGGATATCTTGCGGCCAGAGATAAAGTCAGCCATCCATTTGCAAAGCTTTTCTGGGAGGCCGTAGGAGGGAAGTTTGCTTAAGAGGGCAGCGTGCCACAGCTGATCGAACGCTTTCGTGATGTCAAGAGCAACGACATGAGCCTCACCATGAGACTGGATGAGTTTACTCCACAGTTGCGTGACGTAAGCTAGGAGGTCCCCTGTGGATCGTTGGTGCCGGAAACCGTACTGCCTGTCGCTAATCCAGCTGTGACGTTCGAGGTAGTCTAGAAGCTCGCGATTTATGCACCTCTCCATCACTTTACTTATAACAGAAAGCAGAGCTGTAGGCCTGTAGTTGTAAGGGTCGGTTTTAGATCCTTTTTTGGGATGGGCTGTACATGAGCAAATTTGCAGTTTTCTGGGAAGGTGCCGGATTCATAAGATATCTGGAAGAGACGCGAAAGAACTGGAGCAAACTCCGCTGCACACCTCTTCAGTACAATGGCAGGAAACAAGTCCGGACCAGAAGCTTTGTTGATGTCGAGCGACAAGAGCACTCGTCTTATGGTCTTATGCCTGAATGTTACCTCCCGCATAGTGTGGGGAACCCTTTGAATTGACGGCACTTGGGCGTTGGTGGGGACGTCTATGGTGGAGTTGGCAGCAAAGATCTTGGCTAGCACTTCCGCCTTGGCCTTTGAGTCGAATACAGTAGTTCCATCCTGACACGTAAGTGGTGGAAGGCTACTGTGTGAGAAGTTCTTTTCAATCTGCTTGGCCAGCGTCCAGAAAGAAAGACTGCCATTGCGCTGCGACATTACCCTGTGCCTAACTTTTATATCATGCTGGTTTTTGGCATTGCGAACCGCTTCGTTATATTTGTTTCTGGACTCGACGTCGGCTTGTCTGTTCTCTACAGTGGGGTTTTGTAAGTAGGTTCTGTGGGCCTTGATCTTCTGCTGGCGATCAGTGTCACACGCTTTATTGAACCAGCCGTTGGACCCTGGTGAGGGATGTATTCCTCCATTCCGACGTGGATAATTTCGGTTATTGAAGAACAGACAGTCGACGCATCCGTGTCAGTGAAACAGACATCTCTCCAAGGAAAGCTAGAGAAGAAGTCTCTGAGCCCCTCCCAGTCGGCATGTCCGTAATGCCAAGTTTTGCTGCCTGTGCGAGTTTCTGCTGCCACAGCGGCTTCTGACCGAAACCTAACCACAACACCGTGATCTGAGTTACCCAGGGGGGACAGGACAGCAGTGTTGTAAGGGGCAGGATGCGTGGTCAGAAAGAGATCCAGCAGGCTACTGTGTGGCGTGTGACGAGACGCGGGAGAAAAAGTAGGGCTCGTCACCAGCTGGGTCAGCCCTTGAGTAAGAGCGAACGCTTCGACTGCACGACCTGCTGCATCGGTTTTATTTGAGCCCAACCAAAGCTCATTATGAGCGTTGAAATCACCGAGAAGAACTACCTCTGAAGCGGGGTGATTGATGTTCAGGAAGTCGATCTGGACGGCGAGGTATTCGAGTAGGTCATCCCAGTTATGGTTCGAGGGAGAGCGATAAAGGCAGCAAATAAATTTGGGTGATGTTTTGGAGTTGAGGCGAAGCCACAGAATGTCCTTCCGGTCTGATTCCAAAGAAAGATCCCTGGAGCAGAAAAGACTGCTGCGGACAAAAGCCACAACTCCCCCGTTCTTTCTCAGATTGGAGTGCATCTCGTAGTTTGGGAAGTTGAGATGGTTAATCGGTGGAGTCTCTGAGATTTTTGTCTCCGCCAAGAAAAGCACGGCGGGACGACTGGATTGCAGGTAGTGATGAACAGCATCAATGTTGCTGTTGATCCCGCAGATGTTCGAAAAACAAATTTTATCTTCGATGTTGTTCCCTCGAGCCCACCCTCCACCCGGACATTCCGAGAGTGGAGTTTACGTCCAGAGTTTTTAGTGCTCGAGGGATCCATCATCATTAATTTCTTTGTTTTGGTAGATAACCGACTGCATAGCTTAGGTGTGGAAACATGCGGACATTTATAAGACACCCTGGGCAAATCTAGCCGGTGGTACTGCCTCGGTCGACTGGTCCTTGTCTACCACCTCCTTTTTGCGTGTTAGTGATGTTAAATAGACCTAAAGTGGCCCGTTGGCGGACTTGTACCGCCACCCGGTAATCGGTACTGAGGTGTTCCTTAACGCATGCACAATCACTTGGACGGGAAGAAGTTGTATACAACTTCCGGAAACAAGCATTTGCCACGGCCCTCGCTCAGTAGGGGCAACCTATTACCATTGAAGAAGTTTTTATTTCCAAAAAATCTGTTATATGTAATAGCTACATTTTCAACGTCATTACTGATGATATGTGACAGAACCAAATGTTAAAGATTATGGCAGTAGTTGTGAGCTATTCCACGACAAGGCGCATAAATTCATTATATACATACGTTGGGATAATTTAAATTTACACACAAGTTACGGTTTATATTATTTCGAAATGAATATCTATCATTCCTTTGATTTCGTTGATCGTAGAAACTCTTTAAGAAATCAGCTGTTGCTGTGTTTTTCGCATTTCAACACTCAAAGCAATTTGATTTCCAGCCTCTTGCAGATGTGATACAAAAATTTCTGTTTTTCGATCTGCGGGTTGACATGTTTAATTCTTTTTATAAACAAAATACCATCTCTCAGATATATTTCACAAAATCCCATGGTATGGTTGAAAACCTTATAGGGGAGTGTCATAAAATATGGGATATTGCATTCAAAATAATAACTCGAGTGCGGTATAATAACGGGAAATCATCTATATCATTGGTAATGTACGGCTTATTCAAAAAATTTGTCTTAGGAACATAATGTCTCAGGCCATATAATGTGGAACCATTTATTATTTACCTATTTTCAGAACCCGCTTTAAAAATGTCCATTCGATCAATATCTGACCAATCCACCTTTTCCTAAAATATACCTTTAATCATTTAACCACCTCACGGTAGACGGTAGACATGCCCTATTTTCGTGCACATATTTGACACGAACAATACAAGAAATCTGTGGAGGTGCATTGCCTGGAACAAGACATTTCAGGCGTTACCTATTAATTATTCAAAACAGTACATCTTGGGAATTGCATATTATAGGAATGCGGTGCTCCATTAAACCATCTACAGAAATATGTAGAGCTATAGACACTGCTTAATCGCATTTGTTGGGAGAATGTATACTTCGCGCACAGATAAATCGTGAAGTTTATCACTAAACATACCAACACTTAATACTCGTACATAGCCGGCCAAATGACCGGTTGCAGTAGATAACAGTACGTATACTTGTCACACATATTACTTAAAATAAACAGAATACAAATAAAATATTTTCATATAATTGGTAAAAAAAGCTTGAAGACAAATGTGCAAAGGCGCTGATACGCTCATTTCATATGTATACGTATGTTTAGTGTTAACATTATTACACGAAAACTAAGAGTTGGTTGGAACTTCAGTTGACCATCGTCCTTCTTAATGTATGGTCTTGTACAGCGGCTATAACATGCAAATGACGTGTTACAACTATATGATAAGTCTCGGGATTTATAGAAGATTGACCATAAGAACATGTTTTTAATGTAATACCTAAAACTTATCGTGTAGTTTTCATCTGTTAAACTTCCATGAATGGCTGGCCTGTAAATGTAAACACATATGTTTGAATAAGTCAGTTACTTAATTTTTGAAACACACTTAAAAAAATTATAGTCAAGGTTCCATTTCACCATTATTAAAACCTAACGGGGCCTTCGACCAGCTAGGGGACAGCTTATTGAAATACAATTTGACGGAAGATGTCAGTTGTTTAATAAATAAGGTTACATTCTAGATGTAATAATATGTCTTTGAGCTTTAGAACTAGGATAACTTTCATAGAATTGACAATTTCTATTATTTCATAAAAGACGGGAACTTATTAGAATGGACATATCAAAATGCGAGAAATAATAGGTCGATTTTCTAGCTATTATATTTAATAGGCTGTTTTCACTGTTTTTTACGAATGTCCAATTTATGATCTAGGAATCCACACCAAATGTAAACAAACACCACATTCTGCATGCCTAGGTCCTAAAACATCGATATTTGTAAATGTACCTATCCGCATCCACCTATTACTTATCATCTAGATATTATAAATCAGAATCAAAAATACCTTATTTACTAAAATATTTGCAAAACTAATTGTTATATTTTCTCTATATTTGATTTGGAAGACTTTTGGAATGTTAATTGCTTTTGAAGTTTTCTGCAGTGTTGCCGAACCGAAAAAAAACGGAATCGGTAAATAGTGTCGTTGAATTCGGTATAGGGAAAAATGCCGTCCCAAGATCAGTGGTGGATCAACGACCTTTGAGTCATGCAGCGACGTTTATGAAAAAAGTGTATTATTGTATTGAGCGCGCACATAACATGCTTTTGTAGTTCTATATTACAACTTCTACAATTTGCATACTGGTCTCTCTTTCAAAAGACTTTGCAACTATTCTGGAAACTCCTTTTTCGATTCTTGCTTATCGGATTGTGAATATTTTTCCCCTGAACTCATCAACTCACCTCACATTTTAATTAAATATTTATTTTGAAAATAGGCTGGTTTCGGTTTCTTTATTGCTTGTCCGGTGATGCAGTAAGTCATTACCATCAAAAATCAATTCAGGGCAAGTGGAGTAAGGGATGACGATATGAGTTTGTAATCATAGGCAACCCAATTAACCGTATAAAATCCGTTGTTTCACTTCATTTCAAAATTACTCAAAGTGAAATACTTTTCGTCATCTAAAATAATGATTTTTCCATTGTCAAAGTGTACCCGCCACAATTGACGACAGCATGTTGGTATACGAACAAGTTGCGCTTGAGAGTATTTGGAGCACTTAAGCCTCTTTCAATATTTAAGACCATTCCTTCTCAATTCCAACAATATCGTACTCTTAGAAGATCTGCATTGACGAGCCTCTGCTTCTTGACATTCCAACCTGGTTTTTTTCTCTTCTCACCAATCTCTCTGACCTCTGTGCAGAAAATGCAGGTGGTCTTCCATGACATGATATTCACTGCTCGCACTACGCTATTGTTCGATAAATTAATGGTTTTGCGTGAAATGTTTTCATTCTGGAATATTAGACAGATTTCAGCTTTGGATACTCACCCAACCAACTTGTAGATACGTTCTCTTATTTTTAATTAATATGACATCTCAAAGCGAAAGGTTCAAAATAAATAAATGTCAACTGACAGTAAAGTAAGGAAACAAACTTTTGTTTCCAAAGGCATCATGATATTATTTTGTGTTCGTTAAAATTAATGCCAATTAATTTTGTGCCAAACCTTAGGACATACGTTATCATATGACATTGTATTACTTGCCAATCGACACATGACGCATACGACAATGTGATATTTTCTCGGTAATTGGCGAATTCAAAAAGAAATTTAAAAGAGCCCATTAGAATGCGCCCTATTTCGAATAGTAGCATGTTTATCAGACATTCAGTTGTCTGCAAGTTTGTGACATTATACAATAATACATAAATTATACATTGAAAATGTATAAACCTGTAATTTAAGGGCAATCAACAAATTTTTTGCAAATATAGGCGCCATACTGGATCCACCATTTGAATTTTCAAGAGTCGATATTTAATTCGTTATTAGCGATCATTTTTGCAAGGAAGTACACCAAATTAGGTCCGCCATTTTGATCTTTGACAATTGATATCATGAAATAAGGCAGCAAAGCGCCATCTATGATACCAGAATCGACCACTGCGGAAAGTGCATAGTTGCCATTAGTTGAAATTGTTAGGCATCTCAGCCCGCGTTTAAATAGCAAAGTCACCACGTGACCGCTAGATGGCTGACCATTCTGGCTGTAAAGTTGATGTGGTCCACTTGCCATTGAATAAACTAAACATGATGCTTTCGGCCGCACGACCAAAATGACAACCAAAAACGGATAGCTGTTTTGTGCCTCTTGGCCCCTCATCAGCCTGGTCGAGGCCTGGTCTCTTGTCTCTGAACGAACTATTGAAAGAACCGCAACCATCATCTACACCGGAGGTACGGCCTATCGAAACAATACAGCGCGAAGCCCCATCTATCATAGCAGAATCGAACACTACGGAAAGCGCATACCTGCTATTAGACTGTCAGGGATCTCAGCTCGCGTTTAATAGCCTAGTCACCACGCGACCGCTAGATGGCTGACGATTCTAGTTCTAAAGTAGATGTGGTTTACTTAACATTGAATAAACTAAACATGATGCTTTCGTCCGACCGACCAAAAAGATAGCTAGGGGAACCTGTTCGACAGAGTTGTACCTAGAACAATCATATTTTATTCAAATATCCCGCGCTTCTAAGAGCCGTTGTATATGGTGTTTGAAACATATTTATAAGCATTAATGTGAAGTTAGGTGCGATTTGCCGACGCCGTGATTTACACTACAAAAGTAAGTTTTTTGGGCTTTATTCATGCCAATTTATGTAAAGTCATGCATTTTTGTGGAAACTGTTTTATTTAGTATTTATTCTTAGTATATTTAGCTACTAGACGGCTTGAGTGCTAGATCCTAACCTCAATTGCAAGTAGGTTTATAAAGCTTGTTGAGTGCAAATGTCACCATGTTGTACCTTAGGATATAGGTCAACAATTATTTACATACGTTTCTATGAGTATAATTCTATTGTATTAAAGAACATATTACATTGTTATAGGTAAAATGCCGCGAAGCAAGAAAAAAATTAAGAGACGTGCTGGACACATCAAATATTGCAATTGCTGTAAATTTAGTCAAGGCGAAGAAAGTTACGCACCAAGGTGCTTCCGTGCATTTTCGCATTCCCCGAACAACCTTAAGACGCTACTACCGCCATATGATGAAGGAAGGCACCTCAGTGCAAGACTAGCTTCAAAATCTTGCAGTCAAAAAAGTTTTCAATGAAGAGCAAGATAAAATGCTAGTGATCTACATCAAGGATGCAACAAATCTTCAGTTTGGCTTAACTTTAAAAGACATCAAAGTACTAGTATACCAGTTCGCAAAGGTTAATTAAATTGAATACCCTTCTACATGGGCCTCTAACCAAATGGCAGGAGAATTCTGCGCTTATTCAGGAAACGTTATAAGGAAGAGCTGCGTTAAACCAGAAGCTACGAGCTTGGCGCGTTCGTCAGCATTTAATAAGCACTCTGTTGCACTAACGTTCAAGAACCATGAGAAAGCTCTGTCACAATGCCCGTTAGATTTTCAAGTAGCTAATATTTGGAATATAGATGAAACATCAATTGGAATTTAACAAGTAGGATCCGTAACAAGCGATGAAAGAGGGAGCACTATTACGATGATATGATAGCTGCATCTGATGCTGGAGGAGGATTTATTCCACCAATGCTTATATTCTCAAGAGTCAATTTTAAAAACTTTATAATTCATGGAGCACCAGAGGACACTTTTGGTGCTGCCAATCCATCGGGGTGGTCTAATGAAGCCACTTTCGTGATATTTATGAACCATTTCATAAGATTTGTAAGACCTTCCAATGAGCCGCGCGTTATTGATCTCATGGACAATCGCGAAAGTCACATATCTGTTCCAGCTATCCGCCTGGCAAAAGAAAATGGTGTAGTTCTTATTACGCTGCCTCCACACACCAGAAACAAATTGGACAAACCAGTTTTTGGACCATTTAAAATATATTTTAATCAGGCACCTAACGAAAAAATGACACCTACGCCAACAAACATTGCCAATGGCTTCAAGGCTACAGGATTCCACCCACTAAAAGAGAATATACTCTCAGATGCTGACTTTTTGGCAGCAAGCTTTATAGACCATTACCCCAACAAACTTCCACACAGCCTGCTCGTTATTTACCTGAAGAATCATCTGCACGTTGTGACAATTCACTGCTTCAAAACTCTCCAGTCCAAGTTGATCCTTCTCTGCACCAATAACCCCCAATCCAAATTGATCATATCTTACTCCAGCTTTAAAAAACTGTAAACTGAAGAAATGCAAGGGTAAGGAAAGAAAGAAAATAGATAGAGTCAAACGAAAAGTCCTGATTGAGTCTGACTCTGAGGATTCCAACTATTCCGTCCACTGTACTGATAGTGATGACTCTTAAGGAGAAAATGAAAACGGCTACAGTTTTATGGATGAATATAATGTCTGTTATGAGAAAGGAGACTTTGTCATATCTATACAGGGTGACTTTGAAGTTGAGTCATTAATTTTCAGATAATGATTGTAGAAGGAAGATAAACCAAAATATGTGTGTAAAAATAAAAAAATAAATAAAAAAAAAATGTTACCTTGTTTAATAAAGTATCGTCCCGACGAGTATTTCAGTGCGGACCTGTATTTGATCGTGCGGTATTGGAGCAGCATGCCCTGACCTGTGAGGTCTTAAGTCACCTGATTCACGAGCACTTTGTACTACATTAACAAAGGCACGAGGGGTTGGTTGCACTCGATTGGGAAACCGATTCGCATAAATCCGTGATGCATCCGGGAGCATTTTGTAAAGACTGCCCCCCCGTAAATAAGAATCATGTCCACAAGTTCAGCATTTTCGTAAACATGTGCCATTTTTGATTTCGTTTGAGCCACGCAACAAACACTTACTATTTATTCACTAACGCGTTATCGACTGACGAAAAACATCGTGATAAACGTTTCAAATTCTTTCGCTTTTTTGTTTCCGATGCGATGAACCGGTCAGGCGGATTATATCCGTTGTCGCCAAACACGAACATATTATTATTGAGACAGGGCAGTACTCAAACTTCCAAAGGGCTATAACTTTGTTACTTTAATTTTACCAGAAAAATGGTAAAGGAAAAAAACATTTCTTTTGATCAGATCTACTCACTGTTAAAATAAATGACTCAACTTCGAAGTCACCCTGTATATGAAGAAGTATACTTCGTAGCTAAAATAGAATCTCTTAGTGAAGAGGGAGTAAAGATGATTTGAATCTGTACCCGTACCAAGATATTGAGAGAAAGATTAACCCACCAAAAACCCACCAAAGAGAGTGAACTCAAAGAGAGAAGTTTGTCATGTACCAGAAATTGAGATATGCTGGGATTTTTGTTAAATGCTATTCAATTAAATATAATAATTGATCTCGTCTGCGTCTGACATAATCTATTTGTACTTAAGTTTTTTTAAGCTTATTTTTGTTGTAACTTCTTAAGTTTTCATGTTTTATTTTTGTTTAGTCCAGTTTTATTAGAATTTATGTTAAAACTAACTGTAACTGTTGTTAATTACAGATACTAATATGATGAACTAATTAGTACTAATATTATCTCAACAGAAAATAAATGAATTATAGTTAAAAAAGTGTTTTCTTAGTTTGAACCTGCTGTGTGCAAGGTACAACAGAGACGACCCAAGGTTCATCTGCTTTGTTGTACCTTGGACAGTTTTCCCTTTTTTGTTCAAGTGGCTAGTGGCACCAGGCTTATGGAAATAAACACAGTTTTACGAATTAATTATGTAGTTAATCAAATGATCTTTACATACATACACGCTGGACGCAGCTAGCACCGTTATTAAAAAAAATAAAAAACTGCCCTAGGTACAACAGGTTCCCCTAATCATTGACAACTGTTTCGTGCTTCTTATCTACTCATCAGTCTGCTGTAGGCTTGGTCTCTTGTCTCTAGGCAAACGAACGAGAGCATCGCAACTATACTCTATACCGGAGCTTCGGTTTGTTGAAATAAGATCGCGCAAAGCGCCATCTATCATACCAGAGTCTATCACTGCGCGAGTAGCCAGGGAAGCACGAAACAGCTACCCTGGTTGGCTGTCTTTTTGGTCAGACGGAAGAAAGCATCATGTTTAATTTATTCAATGGAAAGTAGGCCGCGTCTCTTTTACAGCCAGTATCGTCAACCATCTAGCGAAAACGTAGTGACTGGGCCCTTAAACACGAGCTGAAATCTCTAACAGTTCCAACTGACATCAGCTATGCGCGTTCCGCAGAGATCGATTCTGGTGTGGTAGATGGCGCTTTAGGCAACGTAAATATGGATTTTTGGTAAAATTTAGTGAACCTTTCTAATTTTGGTCATATCTTAGTACCTTTGAACCACTTTTGCGTCGATCACGTGTAGACTTATTCATATGTGTTTAGTCGTGTCCAAGCATAAATGCTTCGCATAGTATATTGAGTCATTAACCATTATTTTGTGCACATTTTTGATATCTGTATATAGTATCCTATGTCATGATACAAACAATATAGTGCGACTGGTCAGCTTGAGCGCTAAGGATGAACGCCACATGCATGGGCCGACCGCGTTAGTGTCGTGATCTATACCCTATTCGTAGTCCATTTACTCTCCCGCACAAAAAATATGCAGCGCGGCAAAGCGGCAGCCGTCTAAGCATTGCAATAGCTATTGGTCATTCGCCCATAAAACTAGGAACAAGTGCTGAATTCGACAAGGCTTCATTCAGAGATGCTTTCTCTTCAGTGATGTCTCCTCCCCGAAAACGTGACAGGAAGGGACATTTGAATATTCAGGCAAAATAAATTGTCCTTAACGGTTATAAGAGCGAAATTTTAGAGCATCCTGAAATGTAAATTCATGATATTGGAAAACGTGCGGCGAACAAAACAGGCTTATGTCCTGAAACAATTTTCAACATTGTTCAAGAATATAAAAAAAAACAAAAAATTGTCTCCACCACACAAGAGGCTGCATTACACGAAGCTATTGGATACAGTTAATAACTTTGATACGAATGCCATTAGACACAAAGTCCATCAATTTTTTGAAAGGCAGGAACTTCCCACCATAGACAAAGTATTACAGGAGGTTAATAGTAATGAAGATTTACCTACTTTCAAAATGACCACATTCTGTAGTTTACTCAAAGAACTTCATTTTGAGTATAGAAAACGGGACAGAAATAGTATTTTGATGGACAGCCAAGAGATTATTTTATGGAGAAGATATTATTTAAAATCAATAAAGAAATACCGCGACCAGTGCAGGAACCTGGATAAATGTAGGACATACAAAACCTAAAGTGTGGGCTGACTCCACTATTAAATCAGCAAGGCAAGCCTTCTTAGATGGATTAACCAGTGGTCCAAAAAATCCGTCAGGTACGTGTATCTAACCAATTCGTTTGTGTTGTAAAAATGGTGTAAAGTAGACTGAATCTATGAGCTCACGCTGCAAACTAAGCTACACTGAACTTAGCTATATTTGGTAGATTTAGAGCCAACACCTGTTAGATACTCTGCTTTGATTATTATTAGTTTTCTGGAATATTATATGAAATAATTATTTATTTCCAGGAATAGGAAGATGATTTGTTATCTGTTAAATTGGCAGTGAAAATGGCTTTATGCCAACTGGCCTATGGGCATTCGACTCAAAGGAAACGATCACCTACCATGAAGAAATGTATGGGAGTTCATTTGAATGATGTTTTGAAGAAACGCTTCCAAAGCTTGACGACAATGCTGTCATTGTACTTGATAATGATGCATACCACACTAGAAAACTAACAAAAATTCCCACAATGTCCACAAGAAAGGCAGAAAGTCATTATCAAACATTAGTAGACATGAGTTTCAATGAAAATATGGTCAAAGCAGAACTTATCCATCTAGTCAAGCAGCACAAATATGAATGTAATCTCAATATTATTGACGAAATGGCTAAAAACCAAAATAAGACCGTTTTAAGGCTACCCCCTTATCACTGCGAATTAAATCCCATTGAAACGATTTGGGCAAATACAAAAAAACTATGTGGCTTCAAACAATAGAACATTCAAATTTCCTGACGTGAAAGATTTGTTTTATGAAGCTGTCAACAGAGTGGAAAGATTGCATCCGTCACGTTCAAGAGACAATCGAAACAAAGACGTGGGATCTGGACAATATGACCGATATTCAATTTGAACTTGTAGTAATTAATATTAACCATTCGGACGATGACTCAAGTACTTCCAGCGAATACAGAATTGTGAAAAGTATGTGCACTTCCTTCTATAAAAATAACCATTTATTTTTTTAGATTATTCCAAGACCATTGAGGAAAATATGTACCGGTACAATCTCGCTTTTGGGCATGTTGTGTTTTGTCTGGGCGTAAATGGACTACTAATGGGGTATAGAACCGAACTTATGTCATCTGAAGTCACGACCGAATATAGACGAAAAATGTCATAACATCGGAAAGTCCGCGTGGAGGGTAGACTCGAGGGAACAACATCGAAGATAAAATTTATTTTACGAACATCTGCGGGATAAACAGTAATATTGATGCTGTTCATCACTACCTGCAATCCAATCGTCCCGCCGTGCTTTTCTTGGCTGAGACAAAAATCTCAGAGTCTGCAGCGATTAACCATCTTAGCTTCCCAAATTACGAGGTGCACTCAAATCTGAGAAAGAACGGCTGTGGCTTTTGTCCGCAGCAGTTTTTCCTGCTCCAGAGATGTTTCTTTGGAATCAGAACGGAAGGACATTCTGTGGCTTCGCCTGAACTCCAAAACATCCCTCAAATTTAGCTGCTGCCTTGATCGCTCTCCCTCGGACGTACTTGAATATCTCGCGGTCAAGATCGACTACCTGAACATCGATCACGTTGCTTCAGAGGTAGTTCTCCTCGGTGATTTCAATGCCCACAATGAACTTTGCTTGAGTTCCAACAAGACAGATTTTGGTTAGGTGGAAGAGCGCGGATTGAGAACTAATGGTTGTCAATCAAGCGAACCTTGCCGTTTGCTCACTGTATTAAATTTATGTACTTTTTCTTTTTCTGTACTTACATGAGCAATAAAAGCAATTTATTATTATTATTATTATTATACAGGTCGTGCAGTAGAAACGTCCGCTCTTACTGAAGGGCTGACCCAGCTGGTAACGCGCCCTACTTTTTCCCCCTCCTCTCGTCACATGCCAGCAGCCTTCTGGATCTCTTTCTGACCACGCTTCCTGTCCCTTACTGCACTGTTGTCCTGCGCCCCCTGGGCAACTCAGACCACGGTGTTGTGGAGGTTAGGTTTCGGTCAGAACCCCCTGTGTCAGCAGAAACTCGCACAGGCCGCAAAATTTGCCATTACGGACATGCCGACTGAGAGGGGCTCAGAGACTCCTGTTCTCTACATTTCCTTGGAAAGATGTCTGTTTCACTGACGTGGATGCGCCGGCTGTCTGTTCTTCGATAACCGAAATTATCCACGTCGGGATAGAAGAATATAACCCTCATACAGTGCCTAAACCAGGGACCAAAGGCTGGTTTAACAAATCATGTGACCCTGCTCGCCAGCAGAAGATCAAGGCACACGGAACCTTCTTAAAAAAAACCCACTGTAGAGAACAGATAAGCTGACGTCGATTCCAGAAACAAATATAATCAAGCGGTTCGCAATGCCAAAAATAGCAGCTTGAAAAGAAGTTTTCACACAGTAGCCTTCCACCACCTACGTGTCAGGATGGAACGATTCTATCAGACTCAAAGGCCAAGGCGGAAGTGCTTGCCAAGATCTTTGCTGCCAACTCCACCATGGACGTCCCCCAACGCCAAAGTGCCGTCAACTCAAAGGATTCCCTACACTATGCGGAAGGTAACATTCAGGCATAAGACCGTAAAACGAGTACTCTTGTCGCTTGACATCAACAAAGCTTCTGGCCCGGACTTGATTCCTGCCATTGCACTAAAGAGTTGTGCAGCGGAGCTTGCTCCAGTGCTTTCGCGTCTCTTTCAGATATCCTATGATTCCAGCACCTTTTCAGAAAACCGGAAATTTGCTCATGTCCAACACATCCCAAAATAAGGATCTAAGACCGACCCTTACAACTACAGGCCTATAGCTCTGCTTTCGGTTACAAGTTAGGTGATGGAGAGGTGCATAAATCGCGAGCTTCTGAACTACCTCGAACGTCACAGCTTGATTAGCGACAGGCAGTATGGTTTCCGGCACCAGCGATCCACAGAGGACCTCCTAGCTTACGTCATGCAATTGTAGAGTAAACTCATCCAGTCATATGGTGAGGCACATGTCGTTGCTCTTGACATCACGAAACCACTATCTCCATATCGTGATCAAATTGTGGTCCCGTGTGAACTGGCCCATGGCAAATGGATTGGCAATTTCATGAGATGATCGAGCATTCCTATTGGCCAGATCATGATATGGGTTGACCAGATCAATGAAATCGTATGACGATCAATCAAACACGTAACTACTTCATGAGATGGTCAAGCATGTGTGTTCAAATCAGAATATTTACATAAATCACCGATAGAGGCCTTGTTTACATTTCAACATGACAGTCGTTAATAACATTGTATTTCGAAAAGAAAATTCTAATGACTTGTTACCAAATGAGGAAGAAAGTTAGATAAAAAGGCTTTACGAAATAAAACTACTCGAGTTTTCGAGTACTATGCGGGTCACGCAAGTACCGATCAAAACATCAAAAAGCCATGGAGTTCGGAACGTGTTTTACAGGTTAGTACCTCACTCTTAAATTACATTATCATTCATGATTTTGGAGTCAAAATCGTCTGCCAGCTAAAATATCGTGAATACTATGTAAAAATCATCGTAATTTTTATTTCGTTTTTAGGCTATACGTCAAATAAAGCAGAGTAGGGCGACCACCCGAGGTAATAACTTAATTTGTGATAGCTGATATATTCAAAAGCTTTTGAGACATTTTATACAAATTAAGAATGTTTTAATATAATTATCTTATTTTAATTTCCTAAAGTTACTAGTCTTAAAGAGAAATAAACAAGTTTTTAACACTCTGCATGTTTATAAATTACTCTGTGGGCACCCTATTTCACGATATGATGAATCGTGGATGACCAAATCGTTAAACGTTAACGACTTAACGATATGGTCGAATTTAGTTGGCCATTTCATGAAGTGCAACCATTACATGAATGCTCGCTAATTTCATGAAATCGTCAATCCTACGATATGGCTCAACCTGGTACTGCCAAACAAAAGTTCTTCAGAAAAATGGTGTCAAGTAGGTTGACAGTGCTCTTCGAGATACGCATTATAGGATGTTGAACATTGTTTTTTTATGGAAATTGGAATAATATAAAAAAATATCCCAATTTTCAGATCATCCAGATGTTTCAGATGATATCTCTAGAAACAGCCAGTAGGTTTCATTTCTATTAAGTGGATATAGTTTCTATGGATTATTTCAAATGTAAGAGAAAAAGCAGCTCGTATTGCATTTACAACAGTCAAGGATATACCAGGAGAGAAGTTTCAAGGAGTTGTACACTACTTTCCAAGAAGCCTCCAAGAAAATTGAATTTATTAGCCAACTTTTCTTGCTCATAACTGCGTGGAATAAATTCTGACCGATTACTATCAAGATCGTTATTCGCGAGAGGTTATTTCTGTGCCACTGAAATACTTAGTATACCACTCCCTCCGAAAACAACGACAGAAATATGTAAATCGATAATGTGATCTGCCATTTGGACTTAATTATGCTGATTTGGGTTGACAACGTCGTTTTGTGTTTCTGCCCAGAGCTACTTAACACTCTCGATGAATTGCGCAATTTATTTAAAAAACAAACAGTGGGCTGGAAGTTAATGCTTTACATCAATTTGAGTCCCGATTGAAACAATTTTCATTTTGGAAATATTGGCATTTAAATGCAAGAATACTTTTCTATATATTTTGCAAAATGGAGATTTTTTTAGGAATCTGTATCTGTCCTATTTTAATCCCTGAAATTACCTTTCTATTATCACATAAATTTTTATTATCTGTATCAAATTTATTTCTACCTATGATAGAAGAAACAAATATTCCATTATGCGAGAGTCATCATGTTCCGCATCTGCCCTCCTTGGAGGTGCTTATTAAATTTGATGGATGTTGTCGACAGTAAAACAAGTGTTCTTAGTAGGCTAGGTTAGCTTAATATCAAGTTTATCTATCAAAATGTTTTAACCGTATGTCCTTGGTTCAAGCAGGTTCATGTGTGACAAAGACTCTAATAGAAATGGACCATGTTGAACAAAATGCTGTAATGAGATGTCTCCAGGAAAGGGTGTGGATTTGCCAGTTCCTTATGATGTAGTCAAACGCCGCTGTTGCGATTTAAAGTGTCAAAAGACATCTTGGTAAAACCAACGTGGTAGTGGGTCTTGAACGGTGTTGACTAACCAAAACATTAAAAACACGCACGATATCGACACGATGGACATGCAGACCTATGACCTATAGGGACACATTATGCAAACTTGCCATATGTTTTTAGTCAGAAACATTGGGGAAGTTAAGATGTGGCGTATTGCTTTATGAGGATAATGCTCCTAGCCGTACCTCGTGCTTTGCTATGTAGTCTGATCGTATTAGCAAATTTCCCCTAAATAAATGTAAGGTCTGGTTTTATTGATGCAAGTTGTTCAAGAGGGTATTTAAAACACGAGTACACCAATTTTTGCGGGAAAACTCTTTATTCGACAACAAAGAATGAGAACACGTGTTTTTTTTGGGATTCAATTATCGAAAATAGTTTGTAAGCGCTAATCATTTTGTCTGGCAGGCAATGCAAACCCAACGTCGTACTTAATCTGAAATATCCAAACTTTACCATCTTTTTGACGTAGGAATTTTGATGTCAGCAAGTATGAGTTTCAGCTTGATCCATGAATTTTACTCGAATGCAATTTCTCAGAAATAGTCAAAACTGAAGTGATATTCAAATACTGGAAACAGGTTTTAGGGAATAAGTTAGAATAGTATATAAAATGCTAACAATGTAATGAAAAAATTACATTTTAAGAATAACTTCCATGTCTCGTTATCACTGATGGGCTTTTATGTGTAGGCTTTGGTTTTCTACGTTGTGATGTAGAAAACGCGTAGAAAACGTAAACTACGTAGACAATAGCATTATAATTCGTCGTGGAAGCAACAAATCAGCTAGTGTTCATGATTTACTCACCAACCTGTTACAGATCATCATTATACGCAAATTATGAAACAGTTCAATATGATTTCCTTAAAAGATAGAAGAACGATTTCTGACATTTGCTGTGTTCATAAATTGTTGAATAGCCTTACTGACTGTCCGGATCTTTTGGCAAACTTGAACTTTAACACTCCTGATAGAACGTTTAGAACCTATCATCTGTTTAGAATACCATTCCGTAGAACTAATCTTGATCCTAATTCCCCTTTGGCCAGGGCTCAAAAAAATCATAATAATTTCTGTAATATAGATTTATTTAACATTAGCTTGACCTTCCTGAAAAAGGCTTTAAAGTGAGTATTACAGCTCTATGGCAGACTTTACATAACCCAAGTTATCACCTCCAATATCATTTCTGGTATAATTTCAATTTAATTTTGATTTCAGTTTTAATTAAACGTAAGTAAATGTTAAATTATGTATACTCCTTTTATTAAGAAAGTTAAATTAATAGTTTATTGCTTATAATTAGAACTACTCACTCAGTTTATGTTGTTACAACAATATCGGAGGATGAAAAAATATTAATATTGAAGTATTCAATAATGTAATATATGTATATGTATACGATATTTTATGTAAGAATTAGTTTTAGTTCACTGAGGGTGTGTGTTGGGTTTACCTGTTAACACCCCAAACTGTATATATATAAATAAAATAAATAAATAAATAAATTTACTTTCATCCTGTTTTGTGTTTTCCTTTTCCCAAAAAATAGGGTTATGTATAAGAAGCCGTCTGGTTATTTTTTTTCCAATTTTTGTACGGTTGAGCTATCAATAAACAAACTCTCGGTTGAGTAGAAAATTTAGAACAGCTTTTTAGTTGATATAAGTATAAGTTTATAGTAATATACAACTGGTTACCGCTAATTGTAACGGTAGCATAGCAACAAATAAATTCGGGTACTTCCTGTCCGAAACTTTACCACTCTGATCTGCAAAGAAGCATGTGCGCTATAAAATGGGACGTAACACGAGGAAAGCCTATTTCGAGGAAAGCCTATTTATTAGATACACTGTACTGCTCTGTAAAGTTTGAATACCTTATAATAATATAATAGTGAATTTGCTAATTTTCATTCCAATAACACAAGTTTATGAAACATTTTCTTTTTAGATATGTAAAGAAAGGAAAAATATTTATGTACCTAAACGGTAATATTTCTAAGAGTCTTCTGTTTCGGGAATGGCAAGATTGATTTTTATTATTATTATTCCTAGAGCTATTAACTAGCACCATGTCAAATTTCAGCATAATTTTTCTCACGTCAGAATTCTAGGGGACTGGACTACAAGGCAAGGGTGTGAACGCATAGTTTGTAAACAGCGAGAATAAATAGCTATACTATGAACGTTTTACGTGCAATTGAGACATCGAGGTACAGCGGTGAAGTTGCATGGCATCAAGATGCAGTGAGGAATCTTCAGCACGAATATACACCGACGTACCCCCAGCTCGTTGTATTCACTGCACATTACTGATTGATAATTGACAAACGAACGCAAACGTGAGCCATTTGGCCATTGCGGCTCTGCAAATGGACCGGTTATGCTGGGTAATATTGACCTCTGGTTAAATGTTGACTTGCTCTAATACGACTAATTAGATCGTAATGGCTGATGCCCAATCCTCAACTATCAAGTTAAGCAACAGTGGTGCATAGGTGATTGTGTGCAATTTGTTGGTACATTTGTTGGAAGAACGCTGAAAATAACTGTTTATTCCAATCAAAATAAAAATTATGTTTGCAAAGAATGCCAAAAAGCTGAAAATTGGTACAGGTACATACATTTAATACACCATTATGTATGAGATATCAAAAGTCCTCATATATCTCTGGAGTAGAACCTTGTCTTATTCTGGACTGCATGTCAGAAGTTTTGTAATATTTTTCAAAAATAGAAAGAGATACCACACATACAATTAACTGTAACCATTGCCCAAATACTTTTCTTCCTTTCGTAGATCTCCAAATCTCATGAACGATCACTTGAGGAATGGAAATACTCCAATAAGATAATTTTATTCTCTACGATTTTTGTTTGCGGTACTTTTGTATCTTTCCCTTTTTGAAAACTTGGCGGAACGTGTCATTATTGACATTTACTCCCAAATAAAACAGGCTTCCACTTCAGAGACTTATAGGGATTTTTGATATGTTAGTCATAGAGGTGGATTTTTGCTGTGCTTTGTCTTGGCTATCATTAGGATCTCGGAAACGCAATTCATAAAATTTCTGGAGATAGGCGAAGGAAGAAACGAATTTTGCCAAAGTCCACTGAAAATGAGTTTTATATTAACATTGATACTGTTTACTCCCCACGTCTGATTGGCGGGGAAAATATAATAATCGCAAAATTTTTCGAAAATGAGATATTTTTTGTATACATCACGAAAAAACAAGTTATTCACTTCCTTCGGTCTGTCCGCTACTCCTTATCCACTGTATAACTTGGGAAGTTTCACACAGGGTTACTACTATGCGAAGGGCGAAAAGACTTGGTAGTTTTTGAAAATCGGTCCAGTGACGGCGGAGAGGAAGGCCAAAAACATAAAAAAATCAAAATCGTCCCAACTTCCTGTAGGGCTTCAAAATTGGGCGTTAGGCGTTGCAGTGGGATGGGGGAGGGCACAACTCAATTTGTTTATAATTTGTAAACATCTCTAACCATCGGGTGTTGATACGTGCGACGTAATTCCACGACACCGTTGCGTGGAAAGTACAGAATCAACTTACTTGACGCAATTTTTCCATAATTAGAGTTTCAATTTTCGTTTCAACTTTATTTTTTCTATTGGATTCCATATTGGGTTTTTACACATGTAGACAGAGCTTCAAATTCTAATTCCAAATTTGTATAATGTCATACATTCATTGTTTGAAATTTGTTTGACGATTTGGATGTTCAAATGTTTTTTTTTTCAGACTTCCATTGTCTATACAATTTTTGAGATCACGACTTTTCGATTGATGCGATTTCTTCAATCGTCTTTGGGTGACCTGGTGAACATGTTATTTCCGTGGCTACTTACACTTGTCATCGCTGACGTGTCCTATACGTTACCGTATCATAGATGAGGTGGCCTATTGGTGGTGATGACGTATCCTTTAACATTTCAATTCGTCATTGTTCGTCAGAGCGGTCCGATGGGCCTTCGCTCTTAGTTAAAGATCTTGTCGGTCTCTTAGTCTGCCAGGACTGGCTACCTAGATACCAAACATCTTCAAGGCAAAGGGAAAGTAAGGAAGGAAGAAATAGAGCAAAAAAGAAAGTCTTCTTTTTAATTCCAAAAATAATTTTGACCGGTCTTGTATACTGAAATAATTTTGGTTGGTCTGAAAGTCACAATTAAATTTCGATTTGTGATTTCTATCCCGGTCGGTCCAACTGAACCTTCTTGACTTTGTTGATAATGGGTTGCCACACTGCTTAAATTTCTACACAGGGATTACTGTATGCGTTCCGCATTATGTAGGAGGCTTCCGTGAATTTTATTCGATACTAATGTGTTTCCTTATGCATTACCTTGTCGTCGTCCAAATTTATCGTGTGGTGCTTCTGCCATGCGTGTTGTGATATGCCGGACTTCCCTACCTTTGTATCGTCAATATATGGTTTTGCTCACTCGCATGGGTCCTGGTATATGCAAGCCTTTGTCTCTTCGTCTTCGTTTCTTGGCTTGACCTTCATGAGTACGCCCCGTAGGGTTATACATATTCTTCGAGGTTCTGGTGTCAGATGCCATAGCGCTTTTCAGTTCTTCTGATTGAACAACGATTGGGACGATGAGCGAATATCGTAGAACATACTTTGTACTTCAACTAATGTTGCGGTCTTCTCGTAGCACCTCTTCTATTATGCTTCTTAGATAGCCATTTTTCTCAAAGTGTCCTTTGATGCGAACATTTTTGCTTCCAGAGGCGTCTGTGAATTGCATATGTTTTTTGCTTCATCGATGAGTTTGCGGACTACGCCTTTAGTCGTAGTTATCGGGTAGCTTGAGTAATAGTGCAAGTATTGCTCCGTATATGTTGTTTTCCTGTAAACTGCAGTCTGTATTTGGTTGTTGGTCTTCTTCACTATGACATTTGAAAAGTATAGGGTATTGTCGACTTCCTCCTCTTTTGTAAACTTTATCTAAGGTTTCAAGTAGTGAGATGATTGAAAAATTTCTTTATGTGGTGTAAATACATTAATATGTTTGCATCCTTAATAATTCTATTAGACATATTTCACACATCATAGGTTTCTCCGTACATTACCCCCTTAAGGCAGAAAAATATAATGTATAAATTGGTGAGTGTTCTGTTAAACTTAGCACAAACTGATGGATACTTGTAGTGAACTCGTTTTGTAGTTGTACGTAATGCCTAAACATCATGATGCTTCAGTTATCAATGTTTCGCTCTGACGTGATGTAACATCTGCTAAAATAAAATGGCAGTGCATAGGTGCATAGTGAGGATTTGTGTGCTAATAATATGTGTCGATGATAATTCCATTGATTTCTTGTCTCAAATACACTTACTTGAGGTTCAAAGCTAGAAATTAGTTGTGCATCCACTTTTTCTTATCCATTCTGGAAATTAGATATGTAAAGAAAATCTCTGGTTGGTGAAGTAACAGGTGAGAAAGTATGCTACAGACAGGATTATTTTATTGATATTTATTTTGCGATCTCAATAGAAAATACAAATCAGCGCCTAGATATGAGGCACTGGAAATGTTTGATGTGTGATGCGTCATTCCTAATTTTTCTGTGATGTGGCTTAATTGCACACAACGTGAGTGCGGTGCCGATTTCCCGTAATGCTCCTCAAAGTTATTGAAAACACAAAGAGACGGGAAAAATCGTAATTTGTAACTTTGAGCATAACCCGTCTTCTGAAAGGACAACATATAAATAACCCGTCGGGCACAGCTAATAGTTAGATATAATTAATTGGCAGCATATTCAATGATAATTTTCTCACATAGCAAATATGACTGATTTAATCAATCATCCAGACCCAGATAAACACCACAGACCGCTCGTCTTCACAAAACATATACTTGCTTTCTGCAACCGACAATGCGTGTCGTCGAGTCATTGCTCCATAGATAGACGCTCACATCGATCATAGCGAGTTAACGTGGACTGAACTATTTGCACCCTAAAAGCTACCTACATACATAATACCCGTGCGGGTGGAGTGTCGGGGAGGTGTTACGTTCCATATGCACTGCCGGTACGGCAGAGAAAGAATGACTATATACTAACTATATGGACCTGTTTGACTGACTTTTTTCTCTATTTTATTCTTATTATGACATAATAATGGCGTTAGGTGGAATTTTATTTACACATTTTTTCGCTGGAACTGGCTTACGTTCCTGACTGAAAAGAAAATCGAGATTCTATTTAAAAAAATCGCTTACAGCTCAATAATTATTACCCTATCCTCGACTTTGAAGTTGAGTCTTTAATTTTCAGATAATGATTGTAGAAGGAAGATAAACCAAAATATGTGTGTAAAAATAAAAAAAAATGTTACCTTGTTTTATAAAGTATCCTCCCGACAAGTATTTCAGTGCGGACCTGTATTTGATCGTGCGGTCTTGGAGCACCGGCATGCCTTCCGCTGTGAGGTCTTAAGTCACCTGATTCACGAGCCCTTTGTACTACATTGCACGAGGGGTTGGTTGCACTCGATTGGGAAACCGATCCGGATAAATCCGTGATGCCGCGTAAATAAGAATCATGTCCACAAGTTCAGCATTTTCGTAAACATGTGCCATTTTTGATTTCGTTTGAGCCACGCAACAGACACCACTATTCACTCACGCGTTACCGACTGACACTGACTGTATACAACTGAATAAAATAATTGTAAAAACATCGTTCCAAATTCTTTCGCTTTTTTGTTTCCGATGCGATGAACCGATAAGGCGGATTATATCCGTTGTTGCCAAACACGAGCACATAATATTATTATTGAGACAGGGCGGTACTCAAACTTCCAAAGGGCTATAACTTTGTTACTTTAATTTTACCAGAAAAATGGTAAAGGAAAAAACATTTCTTTTGATCAGATCTACTCACTGTTAAAATAAATGACTCAACTTCGAAGTCACCCTGTATAAAGGATGAAGAAAAAATGCCAAGTATACAATATTGCAAGAATCATAGAATTTGTGTTCCATCTAACAGTCCTGATGAATTTAATCCAATTCTGATGCATCTGAATAAGGACATCTAATAGATTCATGTTTTCTAAACACAGTACCTTCACGAACAAGAAACGGCTTAGGGCTCATCCGGATTAGATCTATGGCCGAGTTCTACCAAAGATCCGATCATTTCGACTGCGGAGTCCATATCACCGAGGACTGTTCTCCTGTTTATGGTGTTGCTGCTCCGACTACATTACCCATGCTCAATGTTGTTAAGAGGAGGGTTGTGCGACTGATCGATGACTCTTCACCGCCGCCGCGTGACGTGCCGACCAGACAGACTCGCCTGACTTTGGCCTCCCATCCTAACCGTGTCGACTTTCATACATCTAGAACTTGCCAATATGACTGTTCGTTTGCCCCTAGCCTATTCAGATTGTGGTACAATCTACATAAGGAGGCCCAGTTCTACTAACCTCGGGTAGTTCAAAAATCGGATTAACAAAGTGTCATTAAGCTCCTCATAGCAACCGCAGTGTCCTGGTATTTCGGCTTCTACCTTACGCGGTTTCTTTGGTGTAGAAAAGGGCTATAAAGCTTTTCCTAGTAGCATCATTTTTTGATTCTATGTATGGTAGTTCAAAGACGTTGAATGAAGACGGTACCTTTTTTACGTCCTTGAGTGACATATTCAAATTACTGCATACACTGTTGGCATTTTTACGAATTATTTTTCTCAAAAAATTTTGTGTCGTCCTGAATGTGTGACGGAAATGTATTCGACAGTGATATGAAGTCAAAATCAATTTAGAAATGGATCCAATTGCTGCAACAACATATATCAGAATCAATTTAGGAGATACTCGGTATTAAATGACAGACGAAGCAAGGCAAGGCCATGCAGAATGCCGCGCTTGTGTGTGTTTCATTCCTCTACGTGATGAAGCTGTAATCAGACCGTATGTGTTTAATCACTCCTCTAAAATTACATCTACTGCTGCAGCTTCCACTCCGTTGCTATCATTTGTGAAGATATATATCGTAACGTCCCATTCCAACCTGTGAAGGTAGATGATCTATGCCTAATCGACAGGATACAATATTGTTATTGTTGTTGCTGCCATTTTTAAGGATTTCATGTAAGATAAGGCTGATTATATGACACAGTTTATTATAAAACGATTTACGGAAGAAATTGACCTGCAGTCACAATGACATGAATTCTGTTATCCTTCAGCACAGAAGTCGTTACCGTCACCCAACAGCTATTATCTTTTTGTGCCGATGCCAATAATTGACCATAAATCTCATACTGACCTACTCAGCTCCATCCTGCGTTCCTCAGCGGTCTAACCTGGAACCACTTTTATTTCTGTTGTTTATAATTATTAATGATCTCTGTGAAAATTATGTTTTGCCGACGACGTGAAAATAAATTCGCCTATGAGGGATATTCACAAATGTTTGGATTTGCAGATAGAGTTGAATAGTATTCGGCGCGATGTTAACAATTTACATCTAAATAGCAACAAAAAGACCTTCATATTTTCAACTATCGTATACATCTAAATAGCAACAAATGCAAGGTTGCACGTTAAAGTACATATTAGGAAAAAGACCTTCATATTTTCAACTATCGTATTGAAGGTGCTTTGTTGGACAAATGTGATACAATCAAGTATTTGGGCATTCTTTATGACCAAATATTGACATTTACTCCTCATATTCACGACATAATGGCTTTGAAAGTAGCATATTTCGCACATGTGCGTAGCAAGCATCAATATACGAATATAATATATACCCAGTGACATTAGACGTGTTACAGCCAGAAAAAATAATTTCTTCAGCTTTTCTTTTTGGCAACATAATAGCTATATTTAAAGCATGCTGGGGCAGCAATGTCAACGTATTATCTGTGTTTTTGCTTGCCTTTGTTAAAATGTTATCTCTTAGTTTCTGTAGAGTAATCAGTTTCTGAGAGCTGAGTAGTACAGATACTTTTAGTTATTGCCTTTTTATTTACTAGTGTTAAGCATAAAAAAATGCCTCGAGTTCGAAGACCTCCAAATTATCACCATGTTAGCGACTTTGACAGGGGTAGAATTATCGCCTATCGGGATGATGGTGCGTCCTATTGCGAAATTCGCCGCCGTGTTAATTCTACTGCAATGACGGTAATGCGTGTGTGTCGTGTGTGGATAGAAGAAGGTAGAGGATCATGAGGTGTACCACAGAGGATCCAGATAGGCGCTTCAGACAACTAGCCCGACGAGACCGTTTTGCTATTACGCGTTAGATGGTTGACCAATGGCTTGTAGAAGAAGGTAGACCGGTTACTATGTGTTCACTCTATGGCCGCATTCGAGAGTTTGGACCTTACTCATACGGTCCACGGTTTATTTCTTCCTATCACTACGGACCACTGTCGTCAACGTTTGAACTGGAAGGCAGACTGGCATAATATTATCTTTAGCGACGAATCACGATTGTGTCTAGGTACGCACGATGGTCGTAGAAGGGTTAGACCACACCGTGGCTAACGGCGTGATATTGTATTTGTTGTTGAGAGGCATGTACACAGGACCGTTGGAGGCTGTTGCATATGCTATCCGATCACCACTTCTCTTTGTTCAAGGCTATATGACTGCTGCGCGTTATGTTGATGATGTCCTACAAACCACTTTACTGCCGTATGTAGAGGGCCGTCCACACGTCCTTTTTCAGCAAGACAACGCACGTCCCCATATTGCTCTTCGTACTACGAACTTTCCCCAAGGCGTTAATGTTTTTCCGTGGCCATCCCGTTCACCAGATTTAAATCCCATCAAACATGTCTAGGATATGGTGGGGAGGAGACAATCCAAATTGCACCATCCGGCACAGACTCTGCCACAGCTAATCGTATACAGGAGAGTGTATTCAACTGCGTGGTCTCATTATTCTTTTTATTACTTGTCAATAAAATTTCGTGAGAATGTTATCGTTTCATTCTTTATGTAAAACTACCTCATTGCCAAAAAATCAAGTTGAAGAAGTTATTTTTTCAGGGTGTAACACTTCTAATGTCAAATTGAAAAGGTTCAAAGAAGGTTCCTCAAAATTCTTCATTCGAAATCTGAAGGAGTTTCTGCTGAACAAGGAGCGGAGCAGAGCAGAGCTGTCTGAGCATTTTGAAATTCAAAAGTTCAGAAGACAGGTTTCATATGTTATATTTCTTTACAAAATATTACACGCATGATCGACTCCCCAGATATATTAGCGCAAATAATTATTATTAATGTACCTTTGTCTTCTTTGTACTCGTACAATTATGCCACTTTTAAACCATCTAGAGGAAGAACCAACGTTTTGGTTTGGTTGTGCAAGTTGTATGTAAGAAGCGTGATAGAGTTAGCTGTCATTGCGATATAAATACTTATATGTTCTCCTAGTGTAGCAAAGGATGGATTGTCAAAACTTATATTGTGTTCTATCGTTCATTTTGTTCATGTGATTGACCTGTTGGACAATAAATGTTAACATTATTACTATAATCATGCAGTGGGGCCAATACTTGCAAACGAATGTATAAAATACCTGAAATTCCTATCACTTTAGTGGCGTGGTTCTATTACCTCTCGTGAAACAATATTCATTAACTTTGATAGAAGAGTCGCTTCCCCGTGCTCAGCTGTTCTTTTTGGCAATGATCCGCACGGTCTAGGAGGGACATCCAACGAAACCAGTGCAGTGGCGAGTACAACACATATATTATTGACAGAATCATGTAGTATTTAGCGTTCTTAATGTTGATAAGATTGTTAAACCAAATTGATATGCCTTCACAGTATCGATATTCAGTTGCTGTTCACTGTCACAGAGGTAAATTCTGGTAGTACCTTTGATAGAGAATACTTTGCCGTAGTTCCTTGCCAATAGGAATGAAACAGCTGTACACGGATGGATAAATGGACGAAGGTAGTATGCGGTGAATGGTTGTAAATTGAACCTACCTAGTCACAATTGGAAACCGCTTGACTCATCCATTTTCTATGGAATCTCCAACGAGGGCGTAGGAAGTATAGAGTCGATCTACTTGGTTTCTGGGACAACAAACGAAGCATAGCAACAATCCTCTCAGAACATAAGGTCAATGGTGCTGTCTTCTTTTGATAGGGTCTAAATTGTGCTGAACATGATTATCTATGAAGTGATCATGGTATTGCGCGAGAAGTGCAGAGTCAATCTGAGGGGCCATTCACTGGCGAACAGGATTTTTTAGGGATTATGGGGAATTAACAGGAATTGCGATGAATTAAGGGGAATTATTGAAAACAGCAGGGAATTACGATGAATTATCGGGAATTATCAGGAATTATGGGGGATTACGCGAGGCATTAAAGGCATTTTTTAAGTCTTCAGTGAAGTGAAAACTGCTAAATATGAGCTGTAAGTTAAACAAGGATGTGTTAAGTACTGGTTCATTCCTTCTAAAACAGTCATGACGTTTATGTTTGCAAACCGACAACTAGAAACTTTGGCAACGTTGTTAGATGATATGTTCAGCTAGTTATTATAGTGTGATAATGATATGAAAATACGTTAAAGTCTGGGTATCCGGCTGAAAATTGACATCTCTATAACTTTTTTTAATGTCCTAGAAGAAAAATGTGTATATAAAAGTTATAAAGTCTAATATGAAGCTCTTCATGTAATTTTTTTTGTATACCGGGTGCTATCTAATAATGTGGATTTTTTTTAAATGGATCACGCTGTATATTTTCAGTGAGGATAACAGTCATTTTTTTCTGATTCCAAATATATGATTTGTAATACTTATTTTCCTTCGCTTGTCCTTGATATAATTATTACCATGTAGTTTCCGAATAAACCTACTCATCAGCGCGAAGTATTTACGTTTGAAAACATCTAGTGTTCCCTCCCCCCTCCAGCGGCCGGACCTACACCATTACATGTCCAGTCATTCCGTTTTCGTGCTCGTCGGCGACAACAGATAAAGTGATAACAGTTCGAATAGTGAGTGTTGTACGGAAGGTTTCCATAAAAATGCCTAAACGACGTTTGTCTAGCCAAGACAAATATGGTGAGATTAAAAAATTAAAGAAGCAATTTCGTCAAATGCAGGAGCATCTAAATAAACTTTGTGAGTCCAGTGAATCTAGTGATTTATCATCTGCAAAATATGCAAGTACATCAGGTAGGTCATACTATTGTTGACTTAAATTTACACATGTGCACATTAAGAGGTTATAACGGGAATATCGTGCGATACTTCCTAAAATACATGAAATCGTGCGATTTTCATGTCACTGCTAGAAAATAAAATCGAGCGATTTTTACCTAAATACATAAAACAATATATTCTCGAATATTTTTAGGGTAATGAGCGTTACTCCCAAAAATTAAAATCGAATGATTTAAAAAAAATGTATGTACGTATATATATGTTTATATATACAGGGTGTTCCATAATTATTGCGACAAAATGATAGGGGTTGTAGAGGGCATCAAAATGAACAATTTTGCCTTATAAACCCCTGTTCGGAAATATGCCGTTTGGGATGCAGCAAAAAAAAGATCAGTTTCTTGAAACAGCATACCTACAGTAATTGCTCAAAGTGTCCTCCACCTTGCTCAATACACAGCTGTGCACGATTGTTCAATGATCGGCGAACTCTGTGGCATACCCCCGGTTTGTCCTGAACATGTGCGGACGCGGCCATCACTCTTCCCAGTAGCTCTTGTTGGTTGGGAACAGTAGTTTCGTACACTAAAGCTTTCAGATGGCCCCAGCGAAAATAATCCAGTGGGGTCAGGTCGGGTGACCGCGCAGGCCAAGGCACAGGGCCACCTCGGCCGATCCACCTATTTGTCGTCCAAATACTGCAGCACTTGTAAAGAAAAGTGGACTGGAGCGCCATAGTGTTGAAACCACGTGTTGGCTCTTATGTTCAGTGGCACATTTTCTAATAGTTCCGGTAGCACATGCTGTAAGAATCGACCATAAGCATGCCCATCCAAACGTGGTGGAAGCAAATATGGCCCGATGATATGCTCGTCCACAATGCCGCACCAGATGTTAATTGAAAACTATGTTGGTCTCTATGGATGGCTATGGCATGAGGGTTTTCTTCATCCCAAATGTGACTGTTACGGCTATTAAAATAACCTTCCTTTGTGAAACAGGACTCGTCAGTGAACAAAACGTAGCGACCAAAGTTTGGTTGCCTCAACTCCTGCTGCAGCCACCAACGACAAAAACGTCGACGCGGCAGATAGTTTTCTGGACCCATGGCTTGGACTTTTAAAAGGTGGTATGGGTGTAGTTGCTAGTTATGGAGAACCCGCCAAGCAGTAGTTTGAGACGCTCCCATTTCATGTGCAATAGCACGCACGCTTGTACGCGGATTGGCCTCTAGTTTGACGCACCACTCAGATAAATTAAATGAATCGGTGTGGAGAATTTACGATAAAAAAAATGTAAACACAGAAGGCTTTTTTTACAAATCGGCGAGACCATGAAATGTGCTAGACGAACATTTTGCAGCTGTTGAATTTTTTGTTTCTCTTAAGGTAAAATTAGCGGTAGTGCTCAAACGGCATATTTACGAACAGGGGTTTATAAGGCAAAATTGCATATTTTTATGCCCTCTACAACCCCTATCATTTTGTTGCAATAATTATGGAACACCCTGTATAGTTACCAGAATAGAATCGTGCGATTCTATTTGATTAAATCAACCGGCACTTAGAGAATATAATATTGTTTTAGAATTGTCAGAGGATGAAGCTCAAAATTTAAAAACTAGAAAGTCAGATGTCCAGACAGTCCATGAAATAGAGCAATCGGAGCAGAGTTTTTATGCTCTAGGATCGAGACCGGACTCGCAGGATAATGTAGGAAAAGAATTGTATGAGGAAATAGTCGTTCGTGGGGACAGCCTTTTAAAAAAAGGTTTATCTAAGGACCAACGAGAAGAGTTAATGACACAGTTTAAAATACCTTCAAATTGTAAGGCTTTGCAACCTCCTCAAATTAATAATGAAGTCCAGCCATGCCTATTAAAATCTGTTCTTGAACACGATCGTTTTATGAGAGCCTTACAACAGCAGTTGGCTCACGGTCTGTCAGCAGTAGGGGCTGTTATTGAGACTATGATGCCTTACAAAGAACAAGCTGATACCATGAAATCATTGGCAGAGGCCTGCCAGTTATTTACTAACGTTCACCATGGGCTTTCAGTTCACCGTAGATTTAAAATTATACCACATTTAAATCCTGAATGTAAGAAGGTGGTAGATAGCTTGGACATAGATGATTTTTTGTTCAATTCAAAATTCGCTGAAAGAATGAAGAACGAACAGGCAATAAAAAAGGCCAGTACTGATTTTAAGAAGAAAACTTGGCACGCCAATTTTATAGGAAATCCAGGATCTGGGACACCAAACAGCTATCATTTAACCACCGGCGTGCGCTACCAAAAGGAAGAATGAAAGAGAAGAGGAGGGGAGAAGAGGGGAGACCATTGGAACAACAGAGGAAGTTCAGAAGAGACCCCAAGAAGTACTATCACCAGAAATAACTGCTAGAACAAACGTGAGTAATCACGCTGGTAGATTTCACTTTTTCTACAGGGCTGGAAAAATATCACAAGAGACCGAGTGGTCTTGGATCGGATTACAGGAGTTAAAATACCCTTTCTTAAAAGGCCTGTTTTTTGAGCCCTCTGTAGAAATCCCAATTGAACTTTTCCAAGAATATAAAAACTCTATTCAGGAATTGTTACGAATGGGTGCAATTGAAAAATGTAGTTAAGAAGCCTTGTGGTACAAACAGGTTTATTTCAAATTTAAAAGCACTTAATAAATTTATTATTGCTCCACATTTCAAGTTGGAAGATTAAAGGACTGTGGTGAAGCTTTTAAATGAAGGTTATTGTCTCTCAAATATTGATTTGAAGGATGCACATTTTTTAATTTCAGTTAGCAAAAAGTACAGGAAATACCTACGATTTAAATTCGAAAACTACCTGTATCAGTTTAAATCTTTACCATTTGGTCTTAATATAGCACCATTAATTTTTACAAAACTTGTTAAACCATTAGCAAGGAAACTCCGCCTTATTGGAATAATCGTCGTATTTTATTTAGACGATATTCTTATAAGAGTTAGAAATAAAAGTGAATGCAAAAAACATACACAAATAATTCTCGCTAGGTTTTGTAATAAATAGACAAAAAACTATGTTATCCCCGCAGCAAAAGGTCAAATTCTTGGGTTTTATATACAATACGATTACCATGACTATCTCACTTCCTAACGAGAAATGCGAAGCTACTCGAAAGTTGATTTTAACTTTAAAAAATAAAAATAGGTGTACGATAAGAGAATTTGCTAGGTTAATAGGTAAACTTGTAGCTTCTTCTCCTTCAACGAAATACGGTTTTATTCATATTAAGCCCTTTGAAAAAATTAAACATTTTTCGTTACGAGGAGATTATCGTAATCATAATAAAATGATGCATATTCCAACCTCCTTACATCAAGAATTAGATTGGTGGCACACTAATATAGGATCGGGTCAAAATATGAAATCAAAAAATTTTTCCCTCCAAATTTTTTCGGACGCCTCCAAAACGGGTTGGGGAGCCTTTTGTGACGGATCCAGGTATCATGGTTTCTGGCATAATTTTGAACAACCAATGCATATAAACTTTTTAGAGATCAAGGCCGCGTACTTTGCATTAAAATCACTTTCCAAAGATAAAGAAAACATTCGTATATTATTAAGGATTGACAATCAAACTGCAATTTCCTGTATAAATAGAGGCGGAAGTGTTAAGTATTTGTACCTAAATGAAAGACTCTTTGTCAATGGTGTGAATGTAAGGGTATCATTGTATTCGCCAGCTATATTACCTCATCTGCTAATTTTAAAGCTGATAGATAATCAAGGTCATTATCAATAAATACAGAATATGAGCTAAATAGCATTGCATATAATCAGATTGTACAAAGGTTTAGTTGCCCTGAAATAGATTTATTTGCAAGTAGAATTAACAAAAAATGTAAAAAATTTGTTTCATGGTTTCCAGACCCTGACTCGTGGGCAGTAGATGCCTTTACAGTGAAGTGGTCAAATTTTTTCTTTTATGCTTTTCCTCCCTTTTCAATTATTACAAAGGTGTTAGAAAAAATTGTACAGGAAAAAGGCTTGGGAATTGTGGTTGTACCTTATTGGCATACGCAGGCATGGTATCCCTCATTCAGTAAGCTACTATTGGAAGAACCTGTTTATTTTGAATCAAATAAATCTCTACTAATCTCTCCTTTCAGAGACTATCATCCTTTCTACAGGGAGATTTCCCTGGTAGCAGGGAAATTATCCGGTAGTCTTATATAAAGAAAGGAGTTCCAGAGAGTGCAATAGAAGTAATCACTGCATCTTTAACAAAGGGTACGCTTAAACAAAATACAGCTTGTTTAAACAAATTTTGGAAATTTTGTAATGACAATAATAGAGAGCCTTTTGTTTATAATCTAGAGACTTACTTGGATTTTTTATCCGATACCTTCAATAAAGGACTTTCATTTTCAGTGCTAAATTCTTATAGGTCAGCTCTGAATTTAATTTTTAGTCCTATAAACAATAGCGATGAGAAAATTATTAATCGTTTTGTCAAGGGAGTGTCTAATATTCGACCACCACAGGCTAAATATAAAATAACTTGGAATCCTGACCCAATTTTAAATTACCTAAGTACATTATATCCCCTGGAAGCGTTGGATTTAGAATACGCAACATACAAACTTGTCACACTTATGGCTTTAACATCAGCCGCAGGGTTCAAACACTGTCTCTTATTAAAGACCCAAACATTACAATATCACCAGATAAAATAGAAATTAAAATACCAGATAGGATAAAAATATCTCCTCTAGGCAGGTCCCAACCGCTACTTGTTTTTCCTTTTTTTAGAACTAAACATGAACTCTGCGTAGCCTCTGCTATTGAAGACTACATTAAAAGAACTAAATCATTTCGTAATACTGAGGAAATCTTACTACTTACACACAAAAAACCATATCATCCTGCATCTCCGCAAACAATAAGTCGATGGATTAAAAAAACCTTACACTTAGGAGGTGTAGACACATCAGTTTTCTCAGCGCAAAGTGTACGCCACGCTGCAACCTCTGCTGCACTTAAAGCAGGCGTAAACATAGATGTAATTAAAAATACAGCAGGCTGGACTCCTGTCTCGAATACCTTTTTTAACTTTTATAATAGGCCTATAGAAGAGCCTCAAATATCTTTTGCTAATGCTATTGTTCAACTAGGATTCAAATAATTATTAGTGTTCTAATTATTATTTATCTTATTTATATTGTAGGTATATATGTGTATATACACCTTAGGAAAAACCATTGTTATACATGGGAAATCATTTCTTGGCAACAGAGCATCGGCTCGTCTACTTTCATCGCTATTCGTACATATTTCCTACCGTTAACCGCAGACCTGTATCACGAATGAGAATAATAGGCAGAAACGCTGTGTTGCGAATTTGAGTAGAGCTTCCCGAATTGTGGGGAATTTAGAGTTAAGTGTTGATTCATTCAAGCTTTTAATCAGCATGGCCTAGACGATAGAACTTCATAAAGATAACATTGAAGCTGAATGCTGCTGGAGTATAGTGTTTCGAATATTCAAAGCGGAGCGGGACACTATACTCGTTCAATGGGTCATCAAGAAACAGTATTTTCAACAAAGAAATTATTTTACGAAAATGCGTTATATTTTTACGATTTTGTCGTCACCAAATCTCTGTTTCTCAAAATGTACGTCTATTGTAGAATTTTCAGCAAACTAAACAAGAAACGTGATCTAGTATTTACTCAACATTACCGATTTCTCAAAATACATTAAAAAATGTGGCCTAGATACCTAACTTCCCCAAGCTGTTTAAATATAACACCTTAAACCAGGATTACCAGGTGCTCAGTCACGTTGATTGTCATGTTGTACTGTGCAAGTCAGCAAACAATCTGGCGTAATAAACGTTAGGAATCATCAGGTATTGCCAGATTCCCGAATACCGGGCACCATAGTAACCGTTATAGTTGTCCTTCAAAGTTGTCAAATCGCCCCTATGGCGCAAATTCGCCACACCACACACCAGGCAACTGTGCTATAAACAAACCCTGTTTATCACTACTATTTGATAGTCATATGGTAGTTGTAGCCCTATCTAGCGGTCCATGATTTCTCTCAATACTGTTGTATCTCTACTGGCAACAAGAATAGGAATTACAAAATCATTTATACAACAATATACAAACATGAAAAATATGATTTGAACCATGAAACATTAATACAATTTTAATAGTTTGAACTTTTTTCATTTTTGGAATACTCTTATGTGGAATCCGCAGCTATTTTTCCCGAAATTTGGGTAGACTTAGATTTCTTAGAAATATGACATATTGATATCGGCAACTCTGCGAATGGGAGAAACAAACCGCATTTGTTGAGCGCATCCGTCTAAGCGGTAGGCGCCAGCGCCCGTTCTGCCATCTCTCTCTTTTATCACTCTTCTACTTTACCCCGTTGTCCGTCACACAACGACGCTGCCACATAGTATCCTACAATCGAATGTCTTTCACGCACCTACATACTTTTGTATATTTCCATCTCTCTTCCTCATCATAATGTATAATAATGTTTTTTCCCAAGGTGTATATATATATGTATGTATATATATATATATATATATATATATATATATGTATAGGTGAAAAATTAAAGCTTCCGCCTTTTGTTGGGTACTTCGACAAAATTTAAGCAAAGAGGACTCTTTATACTTTTTTTAATTCTCTCTAGCTTTCAATGGACTTAGCCATCATCATCAGGAGAGTAGTATGTGAGGATGTTGCTAATTGTTGTTTACGTATAGGATGAGGGAAACGTCCAGTAACATGGTGAGAGCTGGATAGATTGTACAATAGTCAAACTTATATAAAATATGACAAGAACAAGTTAAAAACAGATTAAAAATTATTTAAAAAATTAGAGCATTACATCGTGAAGCCACTTGATGATTGCACAAATTAGTGGTCCTTGTGCAATCATCAAGTGGCTTCACGATGTAATGCTCTAATTTTTTAAATAATTTTTAATCTGTTTTTAACTTGTTCTTGTCATATTTTATATAAGTTTGACTATTGTACAATCTATCCAGCTCTCACCATGTTACTGGACGTTTCCCTCATCCTATACGTAAACAACAATTAGCAACATCCTCACATACTACTCTCCTGATGATGATGGCAAAGTCCATTGAAAGCTAGAGAGAATTAAAAAAAGTATAAAGAGTCCTCTTTGCTTAAATTTTGTCGAAGTACCCAACAAAAGGCGGAAGCTTTAATTTTTCACCTAACTGGTCTAGACGACAATGACCACGTCTCAAGTTATACAGGGTGACTTCGAAGTTGAGTCATTTATTTTAACAGTGAGTAGATCTGATCAAAAGAAATGTTTTTTTCCTTTACCATTTTTCTGGTAAAATTAAAGTAACAAAGTTATAGCCCTTTGGAAGTTTGAGTACCGCCCTGTCTCAATAATGATATTATGTTCTCGTGTTTGGCAACAACAGATATAATCCGCCTTATCCGTTCATCGCATCGGAAACAAAAAAGCGAAAGAATTTGGAACGATCTTTTTACAATTATTTTCTTCAGTTGTATACAGTCAGTATCAGTCGGTAGTCGGTAACGCGTAAGTGAATAATCGTGTCTGTTGCGAGGCTCAAATCAAAAATGGCACATGTTTACGAAAATGCTGAACTTGTGGACATGGTTCTTATTTACGGGGAGTCTTTACAAAATGCTGCCGCGGCATCACGGATCTATGCGGATCGGTTTCCCAATCGAGTGCAACCAACCCCTCGTGCCTTTGTTAATGTAGTGCAAAGAGCTCGTGAATCAGGTGACTTAAGACCTCACAGAGGAGATCATGCCGGTGCTCCAAGACCACACGATCAAATAGAACTAGAAGAACAAATTTTAGAATTAGTAAGTGATGATCTAACAGTAAGCACCCGACAAATTTCAACTCAATTGGCGATTAGTCAGTATAAAACTTGGAAAACGCTACGTGAAAATCAGTTCTATCCGTTTCACATACAAAAAGTGCAGGCCTTACAACCGGAAGATCATGAACAAAGGGTTGACTTTTGCAATTGGCTTTTAAATAAACATCAAAATGATGACAATTTTTTAAATCAAATTTTAGTGAGTGATGAAGCCCTCTTTACTAGAAACGGAATTATTAATTCACGTAATTCTCACGTTTGGGCTATTGAAAATCCCCATGAAATAAGGGAAACCAATTTTCAACAGCGATTTGAACCAATCAACCTGTGGGCGGGAATTGTTAATGGAATTTTAGTGGGGCCTTTTGAATTACCAAATCGCTTAACTGGTGAAAATTATTTTGATTTCTTGCAACACAATTTGCCTGGTTTACTGGAAGATGTGCCTTTAAATATGTGGTTTTTACAAGATGGGGCACCACCCCATTATGCAAGAAATGTGCGTGAATTTTTAAATAGACAATTTAATAATCGTTGGATCGGCCGTGGCGGTTTTGTACCTTGGCCGCCAAGGTCTCCGGACTTAAATCCTTTAGACTTTTGTTTGTGGGGTTGGCTAAAAACTCTAGTGTATAAAACACCGGTTAATACACGCGAAGAATTACGTGCTCGAATTGAGGAAATGAGTACAGTGATCAGAAATCAACCAGTGATTTTATTGCGTGCTTGTAAAGAGACATGGCTAAGACGCGCCCAGCTGTGCGTCGAGCAAAACGGAAATCATTTCGAACAGTTTTTGTGACATGCTTTTGGGCGCACAGGTCCGCACTGAAATACTTGTCGGGAGGATACTTTATAAAACAAGGTAACATTTTTTTTTATTTTTTTTTTATTTTTACACACATATTTTGGTTTATCTTCCTTCTACAATCATTATCTGAAAATTAATGACTCAACTTCAAAGTCACCCTGTTTATGTATATATATGTATGTGTATGTGTATATATGTATATGTAATGAATTTTCTTAAATATTGAGCTAAAATAAGTGAGTCTCATTTAATTTCACGAGCGTTATACCTTAGAGGTGTAATAACGAGTAACAACAATATACCAGCTTTGTAATATTAAAAATTGCCTTTTACTTTGAACATCTACATGGTAATAATTATATCAAGGACAAGCGAAGGAAAATTTAAAGATTAATCGACTTACCTGAAGGAAGATTAATCATAATTTTCCGAGCTTGTCCGAAGATATAATTACCCAACCCACCCATATATACCCCAAAAGGTAGGCAATTTTTTTCAGGCACTCCAACGGAATGACTGGGCATGTAATGGTACAGGTCCGGCCGCTGGAGGGGGGAGGGAACACTAGATGTTTTCAAACGTAAATAGTTCGTGCTGATGAGTAGGTTTATTCGGAAACTACATGGTAATAATTATATCTTCGGACAAACTCGGAAAATTATGATTAATTTTCCTTCAGGTAAGTCTATAAATCTTTAAATTTTTATCGTATGTACCTAGTCCAGCCCTATACCAGATTAAATGCAAACCGGTTCGAATTCGGTCACCCATAAGTTAATGACACACAAATTAAAAAATTTTTAGCCAAACTAATAAAATAAATACAATAAACCATATATATTTTAAATCAAAAAAGGGACTCGTTTTACCTGAGAATACAACTTTATTCGATAACGCTGTTCTAAGACAAAAACTATTACATATGACAAACTTCATATTAGATTCTATAAGTTTTATGTGATTTTTCTCCTGTGCCCCTATTCTTGAGTTTAATAGAAGATGACACTCCCTCTCTTTTTCTACTCCCCCGTTTTCTATCGATTTGAAAATACTGTATTCTTGAAAAGAATCGATAGAAAGGAGAAAGGAAATCAAGACACAGGGTTTTCAGGTTTGGGTAAACGTGTTAAACCAATCAAGGTAGAAATAATTTTGACAGTCAAAAAGTAACCACAGATTTTGGTCAACATTTCCTCCTTATAATTTTATCTATGGAGCCGAAAACTTTCAAAAACATATTACAAATGAACAAAACGGGGTGATCCAAAAATAAGATATTGCGTACACACTAGATTTTCAAATGGAAACCCCCTTTTTTATTTTTACATTCTAGTTGTTTTGTTTAATAAGGCTTATACCTATTGTGAAGCTATTTGAGTTTATAATAAAATTTGACTCACTTAATACTGATGATAATGGGATATACGGCAAAAAATAATAATCATGGATACCAGCAAAAACATTTAGCATCAGTCAGTGTCATAGTCTTTCATAAGAAAGCTTTGTCTTTCTTTTCAAATTGTTAACTTTCCTACCTAGTTGTGATAAATGTTGAACAATGACTTATTCAGTTCAAGAAAGGGTAGAAATAACATAACTGTATTACCAAAATGGGAGCATTGCAAGAGCAATTTAATGCGTTACATCCAGACAAAAATATTAACAAGTGTGTGGCTAGGTTGATCAGAAAATTTGAAGAAGCTGGATCAGTTAGAAATGAGGTCACAGAAATAACAATTATCACCCATACAAGATAAAACTTGTCCATGAGCTTAATGAATATGATTTTGATAGAAAGTTAGAGTTTTGCGAATGTTTAATCAAAGCTGTTATTTAATATTTATTTATTGGGTGAGTATTCGTTCTATTCACATGTAAATCGACATAATTGTCGATATTGGAGTGACTCGAATCCACATTTGTTTCAAGAGGTACACTCGCACTATCCTGTAGAAGTAAATTTGTGGGCCGATACTTGGACATGTTAGAAAATACAATACAATATAATAGAGACACTAGTTACCGAAATAATAGAAAATGACGTTAACTGTAATGAAAATTACATTCATTTCCAAAAAGATAGTCCACCGCCCCTCTATGTGGCTCCAGTACAACAGTCGGCAGCTCCATCGAATGGCCGCCGAGTACGAAGCCAGATTCCATTCAAGATCTTCGTCAACAGATTACGGCTGAATGCAGACAAATAACTCAAGATGCTTGAAAATGCGAGGAATAGATTCGAACAAAGTCTTTATTATTGCCTGGAGGTAAATCGACACCACTTCCAATACTTATTACCACATGGACCTACCTCTTTACAGCAAATAAATTTTTACTTTAAGTTTAATGTGCGTGTAAATTGTGAGATGTTTTTTTGTTTTTTTCAATACTCGGAGACTTGTTTTCAATTTTAGTTTTTGTATTATAAATTCAAAAAGTTTTACATGGATTTAAGATAAGCATAAACTTTTATTATATCTTATTTTTGGATCACCCTGTATTGTACGGTTATAGATAGAAAGACGTCCCCTAGAAATCAAAATTGATGTGACCGAGCGTTTTTCCCAAAATGTACCAGGAGAATCACAAATGGGGGCGACCTATTCATTGTACCACTCTGTATTTATAAGGGAAGTGTTTATTCAATTTATTACATGTATACATTAATTTTTACAAGTTTATTCCATTCAATTCCCAGTATTTCCTGGCAGGAATTTTGGTGAATTTGCGGAAATTACGGGGAAATTAGGGGAATTATATTGCAATAGAGGGAATTATGGTGCGTTAGTGGGAATTATGCGAGAATTATATAGAACAAGGGAGATTATTGGGCATTAATAGGATTTACGGGGAAATATTTCCCGTTAATGCAGATTTCTGGGTGCGGTTTACCCCTCGAGTTAACCGAGTCGACACCACTTATTTAAAAAGAGTATATATAGGTCTCTTCATATTACTCATGATTATTTGTCCAGTTTTCAAATTACCCTACTTTTATATTGTTGCTATGTACAAATTACTCCAACAGGAATCAAATATGCAGGCATCGGCTTCGTTGATATAATGATGCTCATATTCTGTCTCATTCTCACCACTTATATCTCGCTTCCCCTGAATAAAAACTTCAGCGCTGTTCGGAACTAAATCGATTAACTTGAGCTAAGTATCCAGAATTACTTCTTGTTAGCATAATAGTACTGCATTATTCGCGCCAACTTGTAGACGCAGGCAGGAGACCGTGTACAGACCTGGCACAGGTCAAAGTTTACTAGACATTAGTATAAGAGACAATGAGGTGAATATATCTAGACACGATTTGTTGAACTGTGAGAATATTTTTCCAACATCCACATTGTCCCTCTTACATATCAATGACCTTCTTTTCTGTACTGTCAATCCAATCCACAACTTTGCTAATGACAGCAGGAATTTAAAGTAACAAGCCGCTCTCTGCTGGTGAGCTGGACAAAAGCAGACTAGCAGCGACTTTATCTCTGGCGACCTGGAGGTTATCACTGCTTGGGGACGCAGCAATCTGGTACAGTTTAATGCTTCCAAAACAAGAAGCGTTCTAGCGCTCATCCGGTTTCGATGAATGGCCGAGATCTGCCAAAGGGCCGTTCATCTCGGCTGGTCAGGGCCAAGATGAACGAGGACTTGATCTGGCAAGACCACATCTCGTCAGTTGCGGCAGCTGCTGGGAAAAAGCTAGGCTAGTTGTTTAGGGTTTAGGGCTTAGAAGTACTTTTCTCCACATGACCTCTTAACTTTGTACAAGGCCCAGATAAGATCTAGCCTTGAGTACTACTCACACGTTTGGGGTGCTGCCGCCCCGACTACATTATCCATGCTTGGTGCTTTTCAGCGGTGGGCTGCCCGACTGATCAATGAATATTCTCTAACGGATAGTCTCGGGACCCTTTCGCACCAGCGCGCCGTCGTCGATCTACCTCTTTTCTACCGCTACGTCTTGCTCCGCCATGATGCCACCGCACGATGTGCCTGTCAAGAAAGATCTTGATACACGTGAAAGGCAATGCAGGCATAGCACAACTAGTTGGTTAAGCTAGCATCAAACTGATATCAATGACGTTACATATTTTATCGAAAGCACTGCTATAGTTATTAGGGACATGCCGAGATAAAAATCGCGTTCAGAGAGGTACTACCTTATAGGCAGTTACAACCTGTCAAGCAGAAATGACTAAATAAGTGATGTAGAGGCCTGTGCAAAAAACAATTCAGGTAAGGAATGTAGTCAACCACCAGCTATCTGAACCAAGGAATTTGAATAGATTTTAAAATGTCAAGTCTTTATAGTAATAATGATAATGATAATGATAATGATAATGATAATGGTAATGATAATGATAATGATCATGATCATGATCATGATAATGATAATGATAATGATAATGATAAGGATCACGATCACGATCACGATCACGATAACGATAACGATAACGACAACGATAACGATAACGATAACGATAACGATAAAGATAACGATAACGATAACGATAACGATAACGATAACGATAACGATAACGATAACGATAACGATAACGATAAAGATAACGATAACGATAACGATAACGATAACGATAACGATCACGATCACGATCACGATCACGATCACGATAACGATAACGATAACGATAACGATAACGATAACGATAACGATAACGATAACGATAACGATAACGATAACGATAACGATAACGATAACGATAACGATAACGATAACGATAACGATAACGATAACGATAACGATAACGAAACGATAACGATAACGATAACGATAACGATAACGATAACGATAACGATAACGATAACGATAACGATAACGATAACGATAACGATAACGATAACGATAACGATAACGATAACGATAAGCGGTAACGATAACGATAACGATAACGATAACGATAACGATAACGATAACGATAACGATAACGAGAACGATAACGATAACGATAACGATAACGATAACGATAACGATAATGATAATGATACCATACCATACCATACCATTTATTGACCACCTATACATATAGATAGATGTTTGAGGTCACAAACTAGATAAAGTTTATACAGAGTCTGTCTTCTTGCTCTACACACGATCACTGATCACTAGGATCACATGCACTTAAATATTCACTTACAGTATAGAAGCAGTTTTTTAACAAATAGTTTTTGACAAACCTAGAGAACTGTTTGTTAGACATCTTCTCAATATTGGACCGCTTATGATATCTAACAAAGTTATTGTAAAGCGACCCATTAATCTTATTGTGTTGTGTCATGGCGATCCTAGATTGCGGTAATGATATATCATTAGCGTATCTTGTATTATAGCTGTGTGTCTCTGGTCTTATCGAAAAAGTACTTAGGTTTGCGTGAACATGTAAAAGGGTCTCATGTATGAGCAGGCATGCTAACGGCAGTATGCGCATCTCTTTGAACAAACCCCGGCACGTATGATCGTAGGAGACGCCAGCTACAATCCGTATAGCAGCCTTTTGCATTGTAAATGCTTTTTGGGTCTTGACAGAATTACCCCAGAGGATGATACCATACGACAGATGACTATGAATGAGGCTAAAGTATACAGTTCTCATGGTTTGTCTGTGCAAACACTGAGCCAGTTGCCTCATGATAAACATCTGTCTGGAAATCTTGGTACACACCTGGTCCACATGCTCCGACCAGGTCAAACGGCTATCCACAACGATCCCTAATAACTTTACGGATTATGAAGTCTCATTCCATTTGTCGGAAGTTATTCTTAGCTTACTGGTTTTCGCTTCATTAAGTTTGAGCTTGTTTGCGGAGAACCACCGCTTAACCTGGTCGAGACTGTGGGGCTCGTCAAGTTGGGTAGCCTTGGAGAGCAGAGTAGTGTCGTCTGCAAAAAGGTAGCATTTGCTATTGTTGACATTTTGTGGGAGGTCATTGATGTAGATTAAAAATAATAGAGGGCCCAAGACAGAGCCCTGGGGTACCCCGTTCGTAATCGGTAGAACCTGGGATTCTACTCCATCAAGGCTAACCATCTGTCTCCTATTAACTAAGTATGATCTCATAAGCTGTAATGACTTGCCACGGATCCCATAGTACTCCAATTTGTCAAGCAGTATAACTGCGTCTACACAGTCAAAAGCCTTGGTTAAGTCACACATAGTTGCTAGAGCGGTGGTTCTCTTGTCAATGCACTCTAATGCATCCTCAAGAAAACTAAGCATGACTTTAATGGTTGAACAGTGCTTCCGAAAACCAAATTGGGAAGCTGAAAGGAGGGAGTGCTTTTCGAAGTACTTTATTAATTTTTCTTTGATTACAATTTCGAATAATTTACTTATTAATGGAATTATTGTGATGGGCCTATAGTTATCAAGATTATCTTCATTCCCTTTCTTATGAATGGGAATGACCTTTGACAATTTAAAAGCATCAGGCCACACACCTTCATTAACACACTTATTAAATAGTATTGTTAAAGGTTCAATGAAATCCTCACTGGCTATTTTCAACATAGCACTGTTCATACCATAGAAGTCGAGTGAGGGTGAGTTTTTTAGTTGAGCTATAGCACATCTCACATCTGTTTGGAGTATCGCAGACATGAAGAACGAATGCGGTGTCTTGGGAGTACGGTTGAGGAGATACAAGTAATTAATAGTAGGCTTTTCAATGCCCTCAAGAATTTTACAAGAAATAGTACTGAAAGACAATTGAATTTATCACTTGAGACGTTTGTGTGTTTCTGTTTCCTGATGCCTCTCTCGCTATGGACTATCTTCCAGATTGCTTTAGTTTTCTTTTCCGCCTGGTGTATCTTTTCAGAGTAAAAGTTCCTTTTTTCCAATTTCAATTTTTGACGGTATATTCTACGTATATCCTTATACCTCTCCCAATCACGCTCATCCCCACTATGCGAAAACTGGCTCTTTGCGATCACCATATCTTTCCTTCGCTGCTTCAGTATTTGCGTATACCACTTAACTTTGTGAGCTGACTTACAGTTTGATATTAAACGGTAGATACTATGTGCCATGTTATCTGCAGAGTTAGAATCTACATTCATGTCGGACGCCATACTATGGATTCTGTTGGCAAATGAAACCATTCTTTTTTTTTGTAATAATGCGTCTTTTGGGCGGTTTGATTGAATGAATCTCATCTTGTAATATAAAAAAATCACAAAAAATTTCTAAGTGGTCGGAAATGTTCAAATCTATTGTCCCTGTCTCAATATTATCATTGTTCAAGTTGGTCAATATATTATCCAAACAAGACGCCGAAGTAGGTGTAACTCTGGTATTTTCATAAATACATTGACGTAAGCCAAATGAATTTGAAATATTACATAGGTGTGTCACTGTTTCAACATTACTGCTGAAATCTAAAATAAAATCGCCAAGTATCAGTAAGTTCTTATGTCTAGAATAAATACTATTCAGTAAACTATTGAAGGCATCAATAAATAATGAAGGATTTCCTAAACAAGGAGATCTATAAACAGTTATAATAGCAATATTGCCTATTGTTGCGCCACAAAATTCAGCATGGAATGGAACACAAACATTCTTTAAATCCAAGGGTTTAATTTGCTGATTCATTCGTGCAAATATAGCAACACCACCATGTAATCTTGGAGGGCGACAGTAAAAGGATATAAGAGAATATTGGTTTAGGTTTACCATTGCCAAATGATCATCACTAAGCCAATGTTCAGAAATGCATAATACATCTACAGGATTATCATTTAACCACAAATTGAGGTCATCAATCTTGCTTGGCAAGCCCTGTACATTGATGTGAAGGGTTCGTAGGCATTGGGCGTTGTTGACCCGCTGAGGTGTTTGATCTCCTTCTAGAGCGAAAAAATCGGTTGATTATTACCCCATCCGGCCATATGTCGCTCTTTAGAATATTGTCCGCTTCGGTAGCTAGTAATGTCACCTTGAATGATTTGTAACTTTCTGGATACCTGGCATTCAGCTCCTCGACCTGTACTGATGCAGCAAAGCCCTTCAGGTAATTGGCTAAAGTCTGCATTTCAGTCTTTGTATCCAATTTTGTGACGTGGTACTGGTACTGACGGTTTTGTTGAGCTGAATTTGCTGCTTTCAGGGGGCATGCACTATCACTGGTCAATTTGCCGACTAGTAAGTTTCCAGAACGCCTCCTCCTCTCAGATTTCCTTTGAGAGTTAAGTGTACTTTGCGTATTAGTACTCGCCTGTCGCACTTCATTTGACAAATTGCTGTTCCCAATCACTTGAGTGTCACTTAATATTTTAGGTGTGTGGTCTCCTTTATTTTCATCATTATGTTTAGATCACTGGCGCTCGAGCAGCTGGTTATTTTTTGCTACCGGCGCGGAACTGGAGGAATGTGCGTAACTACTCGTAGTATGCGATTTAAATTCAGTAGTTTTCCCCTGCTTTAGGTAGCGTATCTGTTCTTGCAGCGATTCAACCAGTAATGACTGGTACCGTATCGTTTCGTCCTTCTGTTTAATTAGTTCGTCAAGATAGCATACCTTAGTTTTTTCTCCTGATTCAGGGTACCCTGCAGCACCACCCTCTACTCTAGAACCAATATTTTCCTCAGCGCAGCAGATAAACAAATCGTCGTTGGTGTATTTGACGTCTCTCATCTGCTTAATGCAACCCTTGTGAGCTATACGGCCACATTTGCTGCAGGAGTTCCTGTTGGCGCTATTTTCCTACAGCGTTTGCAGGTTAGGTTACTGTCTTGGTTGGTCAGATTGCTTTCAGACATGGTATGTACGTACAGATTCCAATACCAACAATTTCAAGGCACTAGTACACGTTTATGAGACGAATGCACAAATCCACAGAAATTAATTAACTCGAAAAACACTAAGCAATTCACTCTGATGTAGGATATACGAATATATAATGATAATGATAATGATAATGATAATGATAATGATAATGATAATGATAATGATAATGATAATGATAATGATAATGATAATAATAATGATAATGATAATGATAATGATAATGATAATGATAATGATAATGATAATGATAATGATAACGATAACGATAACGATAACGATAACGATAACGATAACGATAACGATAACGATAACGATAACGATAACGATAACGATAACGATAACGATAACGATAACGATAACGATAACGATAAACGATAACGATAACGATAACGATAACGATAACGATAACGATAACGATAACGATAACGATAACGATAACGATAACGATAACGATAACGATAACGATAACGATAACGATAACGATAACGATAACGATAACGATAACGATAACGATAACGATAACGATAACGATAACGATACGATAACGATAACGATAACGATAACGATAACGATAACGATAACGGTAATGATAATGATAATGATAATGATAATGATATGAATGATAATGATAATGATAATGATAATGATAATGATAATGATAATGATAATGATAATGATAATGATGATGATAATGATGATAATGATAATGATAATGATAATAATAATAATAATAATAATAATAATAATAATAATAATAATAACTATAATAATAATAATTAATTATTATTATTACTATTATTATTATTATTATTATTATTATTATTATTATTATTATTATTATTATTATTAACTCCTTAAACTCAATATGGAAAACGAGTGAATAAACATGGAAGGAGGGCCCATAGGAGGCATTGCCTGTACATGGACCATTAGTGTTGCAATTATGCATAGAATCAAAGAACACAATACTCGTATAATGCTACAACTAATCAATGAATTATTTGATGTTTACATTTAATATTAATTTATATATGTTTGGTCTTGCTAAAGAAAATATGCTTAATTCAATTTCTCCTGAAATTATTCCCAAAGGGTAAGTTCTTCATATTGTCAGGTACATTTACGTATAGTTTTGGTCCTAAATAAAGGTATGATCGCTGTGTTATAGCTTTGTTAACCCGTCCTCGTAGGTTATGTCTTGTATGATGATTGTGTTAGATTTTTGATCATTATTAGAGAATTTGCGATAGTTGGTGATGGCACGTAACTTTCAAATAGTCTAATCATATTAGACGAAAATATCCCTGGTTTGCGAAATAATTGTAAAGTCAGGTTTTATCGGTGCAAGTTGTTCAAAAGGGTATTCAAAACATGGGCGCATAAAATGGGTACACCAATTCTTGTGGGAAAACTTTCTATTCGACAACAAATAATGAGAAAACGTGTTTTTTGGGATTCAGTCGAATGTGTTGGCAGGAACAAAAAAACGCTTCATATAAGATTTTTAGGGATTTATGAGACCTGCTAAATGAGACTACACGCAAAAAGATCCGACTAACAGCAAAAAGTTATTTCTTATTGTTCATCCCAAAACACCTGTCTTCCGGCCATCACTACTAGTTTATTGAGAAATATAGAGGGTTAGCGCAAAGGGCATTTTATAGCAAAATACTACTAGTTTACCTTGCCGATATGAATCGCAAACTATTTCGGAAGAGACATGTTATTTTCATGCAAAAGGGATGCGTTACGTTTTTTCTTCTAAACAAATTCGAACATTTATTTGTGAGTAATTCGCAAAAAAAGTTGATAGACGCATCCGCTTTGTGTATAGTAACGTATGTTTTTCGAGTATCGTAGCACATATTTGTTCAATTACTCACAAATACGAAATGTTTGAATTTGTTTAGAATAAAAAAACGTAATCTTTGTTTTTCGCATAAAATAACTTTTATCGTTCAGAATGGTTTGTGATTAATATCGGCATGGTAAACAGGTGTATTTTGTTATTAAATGCTCTTTGAACGAACACTGCATATTGTTCAACAAACTAGTAATAATAGCCGGAGAACAGGTGTTTTGTAATAAACAATTAGATATTCTTAAAAAACCACTCGACCAATGTAATCCAATTTTGTTATTGTTATTAAGAAATATGAAACATATGGATTTGATGAATTTCAAGTAGTTGCGTGAAATTATCGTCGCATTAAGAACAAGTGCCAAAACCTGCATTTTGTCTCGTTTTTCGGCCATAACATTTTTCCTATTAGTTAGATCTTTTTACGTGTGGTCTCATTCTGCAGGTGTGATGAATACCTAAAAATCTTATATGAAAAGTTTTTTCTTTCGTGTCAACAAATTCGATTGAATCCCAAAAAACACGTTTTCTCAGTCTTTGTTGTCAAATAAAAAGTTTTCCCACAAAAATTGGTGTACCCATTTTATGCGTCCATGTTTTAAATACCCCGTCGAACAACTTGCACCAATAAAACCAGACTTTACAATTATTTCGGTGAAATTTGCTAATATGATTACACTAAAATATCAGATGAGCATGTAGCTGTCCATGCCAAATACCGTCAGTTAAATGTGTAAATTATGGTATCCTAATAACTAGTTTCCTTAAGAGACCATCTCCTTAAGTCAGCAGTACGCCAGAATGACCATCCCCTTAAGGTGACCGTCTTTTATCGGTCATTTCTTCGAATAACGACTGTTTGCACAGTTCTCCAACTCTTATCAATTTCTAAGATTTACAGGTGTTACTTGTAGAGCTTTCTGGAATATTTCTTTGTTTGAGATTTACCATAAATATCGCTGTGCCAGCATTCATGATTAATTCATTCTCTGACCGTTCTAAGTTATCATTCTGTACTACAACAATTATTGTACTGTGTCGACTGAAGTCTTATAATAATAAAAAAAGCTACTTTACTGGAAACGAACTTTTATTGGCGCTGCGAATAGGATTAGCCAGGCCTAAGTTCGTCAAGACGCTGTACTCAGTTGGTGAGCCGTCAAGAAAACTTTACAGGCTAATCTGGTTTATCGCCTGCCGATCCGCTATTAGGAAGACAACGAAGGTGAGAATTTCAATTTTCCTAAGCTGCTATCCAATGTCCAGTTATAAGTGGCAGGTAAGACCACACAAGTTCCTGTACCGCTACCAAGATTAGAAGCTAGAAACTTGGAAAGCCGATACACCGCTACAATTGAGGAATCGAAACTACGTTGAACAGTAAGAAGAATGAATCCCTGGATCTACCTCGCGCTGGCATCCTTGTAAGTAGATTAAGAAAATTTTTTGTCATTAAGAAGTCAAGAAGAAAATAATTTTGTTCGAATTTTTACAAGTAAAGAAGGATATTGCGTTAAGAAGGTAATATCAAGAAGACTTTAGTATTTAAGAAAACTTTATTATTTTGATGCCTTTTACAAACAGATTTGTATAAAAAGATACTAGTCCTTAGCCGAGAGTCAGATCAAGATCTATTGACCATACTAGTACTAACGGGTATTTAGAGCCACTAGATTTAAATACGAATCGATCTATTGAAAACACTATTCAAAATTTATCTGAAATTACCTTAGAACCATTTGTAAGTATGGCGACCAGCAATAACCCAGTAGTAAATCGTGAAAACACTCACTTAAAATTTAACTTTCTCAAAAATAATATTCCTTATTTTTCACGAGGCTCTACTGACTTAGCCATATTTTTAGAATAATCCGAAAACTTTTTGAGAGAATTTGCAAATACCTCCTTTGAACGTCAAGCTTTTGAATTTGTTCTTACTTATGTTAAAGACGAAGCTGCTAATATTATTCGCACAACTAGACCACAAAATTGGCATCAGTTGAAAGATGTTTTAGTCACATTTTTCAAAGACAGTAGAGATGAAGATAATTTGTTGCATGAACTCAGTGGTTGCCTTCAAAAATCGAGTCAGTCCATTACTGAATTTTACCTAGAAATTTTGGACAAACTTAGTGATTTGAACAATAATTATGGTTCAGTTGAATTAGGTAACGCTGCTACTTATGCTGTGTCGATGTATCGACGGAGAGCTTTTAATTCAACTGGTACTAGAAGTCCATACAGCGACTATCTAACTATGAATAACCCTCTTAATTTAGAACAATGTCTACAATTATTTCAAAAATATGATAATGTCCAGTCACAAAGGGAATACAAAAAACATCTCGCTAGTGCTCATAAACCTAAGCCCGAATTCCCAAATTCGAAACCGAATCCGAAACCGTGTTTCCAAAGTCAAATCCTAATAATAATATTGTACCAAGAAATAATTTTACTTCGTTTAGGCCTTTTAATTATTTCTTTCGTAGACCCCAGTCTAGCTTTAATCAATCGTTTACTGCTCGTTTCCCAGTGAGACCGAATTTTAATTTTCCACAATCCCCTCAGCAAATGAGATCGAATTCTAGTTCGCCTCGATTTTCAGCAATTCAGAATGATGCTAGACCCCAAGTAAATCGACCCACACCTATGTCGACTTATACAATTCAGAGTCATAATCCAAATCTCAATCAACGTCCCATAGTCCCTCCTAATTTCATTACAAATAATGGACAAAAACCAAACTTTACTTCTAAAGAACTTACGAACATACAAGAAGACACTTCTCCTTATAATCCCTATGATTATTCCCAAGATTATTCTGAAGGTTATGTTGAATACTCACCTGAAAGTTATGACCAATATTACCAAGACTATGAACAACCATCTACTTAGTCTCAATCCCAACAAATTAACGACGATTCTTTTTTTTAGACCAGTCGAAAGACAATTAGACTTGAATACTTATACAACCCTCGTTTACCTTATATTTACAATGCTAACTTAGCCTTATTAATTTTAATCGATACCAGAGCTTCTGCTTCTCTTATGAACCCCGATGTTGCAAAAAGAAAATTTTCAAAATTCATTTATAGAAAACGCTTTTCTATTAAAACTACCATTGATACAAAGAAAGGTCAATACGCATGTCGAGTCCCAATATTCAATCATTTAGGAATCCCCACCGAAGTGGAATTCTTACTTTTAGATTGGTATAAGAATTACGATTGCCTCTTAGGTTATCAAGACCTACAAAAATTCTAAAGCAACTTGGATATTTCAAAAAATTTATTGTCCGTTAATGATTTGTCACGTCGGTATTTCTCCTAGAAAACTTCAAAATCAAACTTTTTCTAAGTTACAAACGCCCCTCGTCTCAGACTATGTTATTACAAGTCCTGCGAAATATCTCAATTCGAATGAATACTCTCCGAGCATCAAGTTGTTGACAAACAAATTCCTTGCCCCGAAAATTTATCGCTAGTCGACCTTAACTCTTTGCAGGTACAATCATTGAACGATTACGAGTTTGATGAACCTTCGATATCTCATTCAGATATTTCGAAGTTCTTACGAACTGATCATATAAATCCGAAGAGAAACACTTTATTATAAATCTTTGTCGCAAGTATACCAAAGCTTTCTTAAAACCTGATGAAAAATTAGAACCTTGCACTGTCATGTCTCAATCTGTTAGGACAACCCACAGCGATCCTATTTTCGTGAAATCTTTTAGATATCCCCATCATTTAAATCAAGAAATTCAAAAACAGGTAGCTAAATTTCTTTCAGACGATGTCATTCGCCCTAGTACATCTCCTTATAGTTGCCCGGTATGGATAGTTCCAAAAAAATTAGACGTTTCTGGTATTAAGCAATACCGTATGGTTATTGACTATCGCAAATTAAACGATATCACGATTGAAGACAAATATCCATTACCTCGTACAGACGAGATATTAGAAAATTTAGGCAAAGCTAAATATTTCTCTACTTTAGATTTAGCCCAAGGCTTTCACCAAATCCCAATGCATCCCAAAACGATCGAAGAGACTACTTTTACTGTCGAAAACGGACATTACGAATATGTTCGGATGCCTTTCGGATTAAAAAATGCTACTGCAACTTTTCAACGAATGATGAATTCCGTCTTGCTCCCCTTCATAGGAAAATTCTGTTTTGTCTATTTGGATGACGTTATTATTTTCTCTCGTTCTCTTCAAGAACATTTAATTCATTTGGAACAAATTTTCGAAGTCCTTATTAAAAACTATTTAAAGATTCAACTCGACAAAACTGAGTTTTTACGTTCTGATGTTCCATTCTCAGGACACATTATAACTCCTGATGGTATTAAACCTAACCCTGACAGAATTCGAGCTATTGAAGAATTTCCCTTTCCAAAAACTATTAAGCAGATCAAATCATTTTTAGGTCTTGCAAATTATTACCGTAAATGCATTAGAGACTTTGTTTCTCTCACAAATCCTTTAACTAGATGTTTAAAGAAAGGAGAAAAAATCCCATTCGATACGCTAGACTATCAAAAAGTTTTTCATTCTATGAAAAAGATTCTTACGAATCCCCCAGTTTTGTCTTACCCCGACTTTCGAAACCTTTTATGCTTACTACTGATGCAAGTAATATTGCTATAGGTTCTGTCTTGTCTTAAAATGGAAAACCCATTGCTTTTCATTCGAGAACTCTTAATACCACTGAAAGAAATTATTTTACAATTGAAAAAGTATTATTGTGTATCATTGATTCCTGTAAACACTTTCGACCTTACCTATTTTGTCACAAATTTACGATCGAAACCGATCATAAATCCTTAGTTTGGTTAGCACATTTGAAAGAACCAACGCTTAATTAGATGGAAAATAAAATTAGAGGAATATAATTACGATATTGTCTATAAGAAAGGTAAAGAAAATCATGTCGCCGACGCTTTAAGTCGCATCGAAATTAATCACAATGATTCTCAGTCACTTATTCCCAATACCTCTGACGATTCCCTCGTTCTATCTGAAACAGATGATCACTCCACTAATACGAGACACACTAGTCCCGAGTCATGTCCAAATCTCATTCAAATTTCGGAAGACAATAACTTCTATGCTTATCCCCGTCGTCTTGAACTCGCCATTGGAAAATCCAATCAAGATATCAGAGTACATAATTACCACAAATGTGTAGTTAGTTCTCAAATTCATTCTTATTTACTTCGATTTTTGAACACTGATTGTAAACCTTCAATTAAGTACGGAATCTGGTTTGAAGACTGACGTTTTCTACAAAGTCTAACTCAAGTTATTTCTCGTTCCTTTACTCAAAATTAAATTCATTTGGCAAAAACTGCCTATAAGCCAGAATTAGTCGATCAAGAAACTTTCACTTTCACAAGTCATTTTGTACCATCTTTGTACTCCCCTACTGAGCGGGGCCGTGTCAAATGCTTGTTCCGGAAGTTGTTGTATCCAGTATACAACTTCTTCCCGTTCAAGTGATTGTACAAGCGTTAAGGAATACCTTAGTACCGATTGCCGGGTGGCGGTACAATGCGCCAACGGGCCACTTTAGGTCTATTCAACATCACTAACACGTAAAAAAAAGGTGGTAGACAAGTACCAGTGGACCGAGGCAGTACCACCCGCTAGCTTTTCCCAAGGTGTCTTATAAATGTCAGCATGTTTCCACACCCAAGCTATACAGTCCGTTATCTTACCCAACAAAGAAATTAATGATGATGGATCCCTCGAGTACTAAGAATTCCGGACGTAAACTCACTCCACTCTCGGAATGTCCGGGTGGAGGGTGGGCTCGAGGGAACAACATCGATGATATAATTTGTTTTTCGAACATCTGCGGGATTAACAGCAACATTGATGCTGTTCATCACTACCTGCAATCCAATCGTCCCGCCGTGCTTTTCTTGGCGGAGACAAAAATCTTAGAGTCTGCACCGATTAACCATCCTAACCAAACTACGAGGTGCACTCCAATCTGAGAAAGAATGGAGGAGTTGTGGCTTTTGTCCGCAGCAGTCTTTCCTGCTCCAGAGATGTCTTTTGGAGTCAGACCGGAAGGACATTCTGTGACTTCGCCTCAACTCCAAAACATCACCCAAATTTATTTGCTGCCTTTATCGCTCTCCCTCGGACCATAACTGGGATGACCTACTCTAATACCTCGCCGTCCAGATCGACAACCTGAATATCAATGATCCAGCTTCAGAGGTAGTTCTTCTCGGTGATTTCAATGCCCATAATGAGCTTTAATTGGGCTCAAACAAGACCGACGCAGCAGGTCGTGCTGTCGAAGCGTTCGCTCTTACCCAAGGGCTGACTCAGCTGGTGACGAGCACTACTTTTTCCCCCGCATCTCGTCACACGCCAGTAGCCTGCTGGATCTCTTTCTGACCACGCATCCTGTCCCTTACAGCACTGCTGTCCTATCCCCCATGGGTAACTCAGACCACGGTGTTGTGGAGGTTAGGTTTCGGTCATAACCCGCTGTTGCAGCAGAAACTCGTACAGGCCGCAAAACTTGGCATTACGGACATGCCGACTGGGAGGGGCTCAGAGACTTCTTCTCTAGCTTTCCTTGGAAAGGTGTACGTTTCACTGATGCGGATGCGTCGGCTGTCTGTTCTTCGATAACCGAAATTATTCACGTCGGAATGGAGGAATACATCCCTCAAATAGTTAAAGTGCCTAGACCAGGATCCAACGGCTGGTTTAACAAATCGTGTGACGCTGCTGGCCAGCAGAAGATCAAGGCACGCAGAACCTTCTTACAAAACCCCACTGTAGAGAAGAGACAAGCCAACGTTGAGTCCAGAAAAAAATATAAAGCAACGGTTCGCAATGCCAAAGACCAGCACGATATAAAAGTTAGACACAGGCTGGCCAAGCTGGACAAGCAAATTGAAAAGAACTTCTCACACAGTAGCCTTCCACCACTTACGTGCCAGGATGGAACTATTGTATTTAACTCAAAGGCCAAGGCGGAAGTCCTAGCCAAGCAACTCCACCATGGACGTCCCCCCCAACGCCCAAGTTCCGTCAATTCGAAGGGTTCCCTACACTATGCGGGAGGTAACATTCAGGCATAAGACCGTAAGACGAGTGCTCTTGTCGCTCGACATCAATAAAGCTTCTGTTCCGGACTTGATTCCTACCATCGTACTGAAGAGGTGTGCACCGCTCTTGCTCCAGTTCTTTCGCGTCTCTTCCAGATATCTTATGAATCCGGCACCTTCCCAGAAACCTGGAAATTTGCTCATGTCCAATGGATCTAAGACCGACAATTACAACTACAGGCCTATAGCTCTGCTTTCTGTTTTAAGTAAGGTGATGGAGAGGTGCATATATTGCGAGCTTCTGGACTACCTCGAACGTCACAACTTGATTAGCGACAGGCAGTATGGTTTCCGGCACCAACGATCCACAGGGGACCTCCTAGCTTAGGTCACTCAATTGTGGAGTAAACTCATCCAGTCTTATGGTGAGGCTCATGTCGTTGCTCTTGTCATCACGAAAGCGTTCGATCAGCTGTGGCACGCTGCTCTCTTAAGCAAACTTCCATCCTATGGCCTCCCAGAAAAGCTTTGCAGATGGGTAGCTGACTTTATCACTGGCCGCAAGATGTCTGACTAGCGACCACTTCCTCTCTGACGAGAGACCTGGAGGTTATCGCTCCTTGAGGATGCAACAATCTTGTACAATTTAATGTTTCCAAGACCCAGTACTGAACTTTGATGAACAAAAAGCATCCTAGCGCTCATACGGTTTTGATGGATGGCAGAGTTCTGCCAAAGAGCTGTTCATTTCGGCTGGTCGGAGTCCAGATCATCGAGGACTTGGTCTGAAACGAACACATCTCGTCAATCGGGGCAGCTCTTACATATCAACAACCTCCTTTCCTGCACGATCAAACCAATCCACAGCATCGCTGATGACAGCTCTCTGCATGCAGGAATTCAGAGTGACAAGCCGATCTCTGCCGCTGCAAAAATCGTATTAATAAAATTTCTTTGGGATCATCATAGCAGCCGCGGTGTTCCGGCATTTAGGCTTCTGCCTGCGCGGCTGCTTCGATATATGAAAAAAAAATCTTCTTAATCACAATGGTATTCAAGAAACTTATGCTCATTTTAAATCTATATTTTTCACTAATAAAATGCGAGACATTATCGCCGATATTATTAATAAATGCGAAACTTGTCTTAAAAATAAATATGAACGACATCCTATTAGTCAACCCATTAGAGGTCCCTTCTTTACTACTGCCCCCTTTCAACTTCTATTCATTGATGTCTTTACTATCGAGAAAACTAAATTTCCCACGATTTTAGATCACTTTTCAAAGTATACTCAAACCTATCGTTTAAACTCTACTAATTATGTCGATGTACACAGGAAAATTGAAACACTACGTTTCTCATGATGGTTACCCTCAATCGATTCACGTTGATTCCGCAGAATTTCGTTCTGAACTCCTACAATCTTATTGTAAAACTCATGATATCGAACTTCACTTAGGAAGAAAAATAAATTGAAACCTTCTGATAATGAAAAACCCGAGCAATCTGCTTCCAGTTCTAAAGATTCCCAAAGGACAAAGCACTCTGATTAATGACTATCACAAAAAAGTAAGTCTGTCAGATCTAGCTAATACTATTCAAATGTTCTCTGATGTTATTAAAGTCCAGCCTAATTCACCTAATGACTTAGGTCCAATTTCACGAACAACAGTCCGTTATTCTCCACCTATAGGGTAACAGACCGTCAGATACAGCGAATGAGCTTCAAGTTCCAATCAACAAATTTTAGCAACTAAAAGCTATGAAATGTTGAAAACAAAATACTGTCAAAGTATGAGATGGCAACTTGTTATTGAAACATCACCAGCTTATTGAATATTAAGAAATTACATATAATTCAGTCAAAATTTTAAGAAATGTTTGATTTTTGAATTAAATTCAAAAATTACAATTGTTGATTTTTTATTCATGTTTATATTATTTTCTTCAATTGATATGTGATACTGGGTGTTTTTTCCTATAAACCTCTTGCAGATAGCCATTAAGCACCTACTTGATGACAGTCTCTACCAAAAGATATTGCTCGTTTCCCAACATTCATTCATTTACTTGCCGTTCATCAGAACCATTATGGCACCTTAGATTGATATTCCCACAAAACCATTAAGGTTTTTTGATATCCATACATCCATAAAGTAAAATATTTTTCATTGTTCAGGAACTGAACAAACATCCACACTATATTCACAGCGATTAAGAAATGCCCAAATATATGCCTTAAAGCTACCAGCAAACCTAAAACCTGCAAAAAAAAACAAGAAATTTGCCATATTTTTCTTTTTTCACGAGTACACATTCTAGGTTATATTTATATTAGACACTATCTGAATACAGCTGATTATTGCATTTCAAGGAGTGACACATGTATGGGATCTGTCAACTGTTGGTACCAGTCACAAAACATATACTCTGAAGGTTCAATTCCATGCTATTCAATGACAACACGGTGTGGTTGTCAGCGGCCATTTTACGAGGGAGCGACAGGGTTGCCAGATTGAAAATGTGAAATATACTCTACTTTATAAGACTATTCGTGACAGTTTTCCCAAAATCATTGCACAAGACTTGAAAAAATGCAAATGAAAATTTAAAATTATTTCCATGACGCCGCAAAATAGCTCCGTCGGTACCTTGGGTTATACAGGGTGGTCCATAAGTCCTTTGAAATTTCAAATTTGAATAAAATTTAACGGGTGAGCGTGAGCGGCGCGGGCGAGGTGGGGGCAGTATCTTCAGTGTCTGGGAATTCAGTCGTCATGGAGTGTTTCACTGGAGCGGATCGTGCTTTTTGTGTGCGCGCGTTTTATCAAAATAATGATTCGGCAACCATTGCGCGGCGTAAATATCGAGAATACCACAATTTACACAATTTTACAGTGTCCAACAGCTCAAACGATTAAGAACTGGGTTGCTAAGTTCGAAGAGACTGGTTCGACGTTAGATAAACAGCGGTGGGGTCGACCAAGGACAACTCGTATTGAAGAAAATATCAACATTGTGGCACAGTCTGTTCGTCAAAATCCTACCCAGTCTACTAGTAAGCGTTCCAGTGCACTAAATCTACCCAGAACATCTTTACAGCGGATTTTAAGGAAAGATTTACGTCTGCACGCTTACAAAATTCAGTTAGTGCAGGAATTAAAAGATAATGACGCTATTCAGAGACTAAACTTTGCGAATGAAATGTTGAATCGATTTTCTTCTCTCAATAATGTGTTGTTCTCGGACGAGGCTCACTTCCATTTAAACGGGCATGTAAATAAACAAAATTGCCGTTATTGGAGCCCCGAAAATCCAAGGCGTAAGCATCAGAAGCCCTTACACAGCCCTAAAGTTACAGTTTGGGCTGCTATGTCAGCCCATGGCATCGTAGGCCCTTATTTTTTTGAGGACGACAGAGGTCGCGCATTAACTGTTACTTCGGAGCGGAGGCTATAATACGCAGACCTGGTTTCAACAGGACGGAGCAACTGCCCACACCTGCAACACTTCTATGCCCGTCGTCTGTCAACTTTTTCCCAGCAAAGTAATTTCTCGCAGAGGAGATATTTCCTGGCCACCACGTAGTCCAGATTTGACCCCAATGGACTTCTTTTTATGGGGCTACCTCAAAAGTAAAGTGTACGACACCACTCCGCGATCAGTTGATGTCCTGAAAGAAAATATCCCAATAGAAATGGCAAGCATTACAGTGTTGACTTGCCCCGCAGTCATCGACAATTTTAGACGTCTTCATAATGTAACTAGTTTGGTTTTATTCCTTTTTTTCCAGCTCAAAGGACTTATGGGCCACCCTGTGCCCAAATCATCAGTTGCTGCCGTGATATCCATCCCGACCACTGCATCCCCACGGCTAGGCGACCTGTATGTTAAATTTGTATTGATAGGGCAGCGGGTTATGCTATAAATCATATGTCACAGTGTTTGTGCACTGATTGCAACGGTTAGATGATACCAAAAATATTTTCATAAATAGGAGATCTTTCCCATTCGAACAATCTACCAAGGATGCTTATTATCATGATACCTAGTAAATTTTCACGAAAAAAATCAAAACCAGCAAATGTAAAAGATTCATTTCGCACCCTCCTCCACGGGACGTGATCGTCGTTAGACTTGGCAACCCTGCGAGTGACAGATAGATATCTCCGCCAGTCAAAAAAGAAAAAAAAACAACAAAAAACAATAAACATTACTAGTTTTTTTGATTTTTGGACTTAAGACATTATTTGTGAAATATTTTTCATATTTTCTTGTCTATGTCCATAGTAATTGCATTATGCATCAGGGAAATGTAGGGATTGACATGTCTTGCACATATTATCTGTGTTTTAGGATGGAGAGGACATAATGTTTTTATTGCTTTGAAGAAATTCATTAACCCATAAATTAATACATGATTACTATTATGACGTAAAGGAAAATGAGGAATTGGATGGAATGTATTTTATATTCTATTTTCTTGCAAAATACAGACAAATCAACACTATTCAACAGGTATGTCATGATAACTTTCGGTATATTGAAGTTGGTAAATTCGAGAGTGCCATGCATTAACAAACTTCCAAATCTGCTGCCAAATTTAACAGCTAGAAAATCGACCTATTATTTGCCGCATTCCCATTCGCTGAGGGGGATAACGGATTGTTAAATGTTAATCTATAACATATATCAAAATACATGAAAGTTGTAATGTTTTTTCTGTACAAAAGTATCATGTTGGAATCAAAAAGTGGTCTTGTTTATAATACAGTCGAATTTTTACAATTTTATTCAATATTTCAATAGAAATCACTAATATTTAGAGACCTTTGACAGCTTCTGTCAAATTGCATTACGATAAGGTATTTTCCCATTGGTCAATAATATTAATGTTGGTGAAATCGGCCCTTAGTGAAGAAAATCAAAAGATTATTTCGTTTTGTAAAGACCTTCAGTCTACCTTTGAAAAAAACACCAAGAAAATTCAACAAGCAATTTCTCATAATGGTGTTGCCTTAGAAAAACAAGTTTGGTTGTCGCATAGAATTGTCCATCAGACTTCTCTATTAAAAAGCATCGAAAGATTTCATTCTTATTTGGAACGTTTGCTATTCGCCATACAGCTAGGACAACAATCAGGCATTAACGTTCTGCAAATGACTCATAAACAACTTAGTATGTTTATCGAACATTTACAAGATATCTTTTCCAAAAATCAACTTTTGCCTTTTGATGACTCACACCCTTATGAAATTTATGACTTGTGTAAACTCTCGATTGTGTCAACTCAACATGAAATAATGTTCATTATTGATGTTCCTATTCTTGATTTACGACGATGTACCCTATTTGAGTTATTTAATGTAGTTATAGGAAAATACGAAAATACTTAGTTAAGTTACCTACGAATCATTTATTATTTTATGAGAAAGAAATTATTTTGCGAAAAAATTATTGAATTAAGCAACCAAGAAAGCGTCTGCATCAAAGCTATAGCATCCTCCTGTGATACGCATAGTTCAGCAAACTGCGATCTTGAATTGTTTGAAAGAAATTATACTAGAATTTTAGAAATGGATATTTCTCAGTTTCATACCACTTTACTCATTAGTCTTGAATGTGATGCCTATTATGATACTGAATTATTGAAATTCAACAATCATTGGCAAATCGTCATGACCTTACCAATTGATGAGAAACCATTTAATTTTAGTATTTCACATTACGAAAATAATTTCACTTCTTACTTTAAAGATCATTTAAACGATGTTCATTACACCTTGGAGAATTTAAGTTTTCATTCTTACTATACAACGAGCATCATTATTTCAGTAGTCGTAGTAGCTTTAATCTTGTTCATATTCTTTTATGTAAAATATCGATATGTAAAGGACGCTGCAATTCCACCTCTGCCAGAATTATTAGATCATGAAAAATAACAAAAATGAAAATGAATCTTATTCCAATGGTTTAGAGATTGGAGACCAATCTTTTCCAAGGAGGGAGGAATTATGGTATCTTAATAGCTAGTTTCCTTAGGAGACCATCTCCTTAATTCAGCAGCACGCTAGAATGACCATCCCCTTAAGGTGACCGTCTTTTATCGGTAATTTCTTCGAATAACGACTGTTTGCACATTCTCCAACTCTTATCAATTTCAAAGATTTACAGATGTTACTTCTAGAGCTTTCTGGAATATTTCTTTGTTTGAGATTTAGCATAAATATCGCTGTGCCAGCATTCATGATTAATTCATTCTCTGACCGTTCTAGGTTATCATTCTGTACTACAACTATTATTGTACTGTGTCGACTGAAATCTTATAATAATAAAAAAAGCTACTTTACTGGAAACGAACTTTTATTTGTATTAAATTTTATATCAGAAGAAGCTTACAAAAACGCGATGCGATGTTGTTAAAATAAATTGGGACGTTCTAAGAAACAGCGTTTTGTGTTTTGCAGCATCGCGTACTGTTTTATCCTCTTTCTACAATTCAATGAAAAATTTCAAAAAATGGCAAAAGTCAAAGCCTTCAAGGTTAGGCGTTTCTTCAGACAAATGATAAATTATCTAAACAAATGCTGATATAAATCCAACAGTATATCACAACAACAGGCTTGTTTTCGAAAGATCTCTCCAAATATCTTAACTTTTATAGTACCCTCTATATAGCTGCTGATAATGACAAAATTTCAAGTGACTTGATACTAAATGAACTTCGATCAACATCAAGTGAAGACAGTTCTGATCGACTACTGAATTTCAACAGATTTACTATAGCAAACAATACAGAATTTACTCAGTTGGACGTCAGAATGTGTTGTAGTATCGTAGTATATCGTAATCCTCCATGTTTATCTGTCAGCTAAATGAAACTAGGGTCCGTCAGAAAAAACGCATGTCTTTTAAATGAGTAGAACAGTCAAAATAAGTATGGGAAAAAATATTTTATTATATCAAAATACGCCTACATGCCATTTTTTGAGTAAAACAAAATTTACGTTCTGAAAACTATGTCAGCCATATGGCGCCCTTGAGCCGAAATGCAGGAATCAAGCCTATTCCGAAATGAGCCCATTGCATCGGCCAGCATCCGTGCAGGAATTTGGGTTACTTCTCTTCTTATTTCCTCCTTCAAATCGAGAGGGTCCGAGGCTATCTTTGGTAAACTTTTGATTTCAGGTAGCCCCATAAAAAAATCACACGTTGAAAGGTCCGGGGAGCGAGGGGGCCATCACGTGAAATGAGACGTCCCGGGAATGTTTACCGAAGAAGTTTCATCGAAGTCTGAGCTGTGTGAGACGTTGCCCCGTCTGGTCGGAACCACACTGTTCTGAGACGGACACGTCGACACCGAAGTTTTGCAAAAAAAATTGTTCAGCATGTGGATGTAACGCTCTGAATTGACAGTAGTTGTTTCTCCATCATCCTCAATAAAGTAAGGGCCAATAATCATTGTTGGTCTTACAGCACACCAAACTGAAGCTTTCGGGGTATGCAGGGGGTGCTCATGCAGCTATTGAGGGAACACGAAAGTGAACGCGAAACTCACGTTGCGTTCGAAAGACAGACTCGCCATTTTGAAAGTACCGACGTACAGTGAACATACGATGCTCAACGTTCCAAACCATCTTGCCAACTGAAACGGCACTTCTCCCACTATCCAACACGCGCTTCCCCACCGACACGGGACCATCCCACGCGATTTATTACCCATTCCAAAAACATGCGTTCTTTCTAACGGACCCTGGTTTGAATTACTGTTTATCTGCCTTCCAGGTGACAGTTCGTTTGTTTCCTTTTTACCTTTTCACATTTCAGGCTAAGTTTCAGGTGTTACACACAGTGTACCACATAAACGTCATGCACAAGTGTGTATGTAAGCGTTTGTGTGGGTTAGACCCTTAGACAGTGAGAATTGTTGATTTAGGTACCCGCACACCGAACGTACAATCTACAGAAAATAAGCTCTTGGAATGTTATATTCGTCATTGTCTGTCAGAGCGCTCCCTAGGACCTTTGCCCTTGGTTACGTCAGTAGGTTTGTCGAGTCTGGTTGCCAAAGTCAGGGAGAAAGAAGAGACGAAGAAAAAAATAAGGACGGAAAGCAAAGAGAATGATTTGCATCTATTTGACGTCATTGTTAACTAACTAGTATCGGGGAATTTTGTATTGATGCTAAAATTAATTTAGAGATTGGTTTTTGACGAAAAATAAGAATATTGGTTGAACCTTAAGTCGCAAGATTTAATATTGTTCACAGTGCGAGCCGCAGCCCTGCGTGCTTGCGTACTTGCTCGACTGTGTAGTCTACTGACTCGCGAAAAAATGTCAAGGTATCTGAGAAGGGTCTTATTGGGGCATACCTTGGAATGTTTCTGAGCGATTTCGCAACTTTCCAGAGAAAAAGTACTTGAGTCAAGTATCCACGCCGAAAAGTCGCTCCATTCTCATCACGGAATTCATAAAGAGAATTTCTCACTTCATGAACAAGATTCGTCGCTTTGCGAATGTCATAGCATGAGTTCTTGGAATAGGGTAAATATTAATCTAAAATGATGTATGCAAACGAATTGGTAAAGGAGTATTAGCCACCATTCATACGAGACCCACCAAAAACATATGAGGAGGCTGTGACCGCCATGTGTTGATTTTTGCTACTGCATGTTGAACGAACATAAGAAACATAAAAATTGGAACCCCAAGGTCAACTAAACATTCTCGAATGAGTATGGTTAAATCCGTTCACTTTCTGCTCCACAGTTAAGACCTGCTACATGACAAACTCTTAAGCGGAAAAGCTTTCTATCGTCGAAGCTGTGAGTTAGAGCTAGCAGCTGTTGTCATTTAAATAAGAGGTAAAATGGTATCTAAGTGGAAAGGAAATTTAATTAACGTAGAATATTTGACCTACTGAAAAAATAGCTATTAGTTAAATAACGTGAACAATGGTTTATGCTGTAATTGTAATCATAAATCAAATAGATTGGTGTCAAAATGTAAATAAACTTTACTGCCTTTCACTTAAGTTCGGCAGTACAGACCTGGGCCAATGTAGACGAAGTAAATGTATGCATTCGTCCTCTTTTAGTAAACTTCATCTATTTTTGTCGACATAATGTTACTCGGTTCCTGCTAAACTCGTTACATGTCCCAAATACGAGTACATTACAACTGGCATAGCAGTGGAACATGTTTTATGTCGAACCTTTAATGCGAAGCTATCAGCTGCAGATGCTATTTTGATATACCCTTAATTAGACTTATGACAGCACCAACAGCTCCAAAACTAGTTACTTCCATGGAAGTAGTCGTATCATGTGCGTATCAATGGGCATTCATGGAAGAAAAAACAAACGTTAAAACATTTTCTGTGTTTTGATTAAGTGTTGAATTGGAAAAATAAAATCGTAGAAAACATATGTGTGTAATTTAATATGATCTTCGTATATATTTGAACTGCTTCCTTGACCTGGTTAGCTGATCAGCGGGTCAATTGCTTAGCTAGGATATAAAAAGTTAAGCACATTGTGACCTTCGTTTGGTACAATTATGACCACAACATGTGATTAAACAGAATCAAAAATGACTGTACTATACAGGGTGTCCTGAAAGTTATGACTTTCCTCTTCAGGAACAACTGCGTTTCTAATAACAAAGCTAATGTGAGGTGAAACAACGAAAAAGTGAAAAAAAATCAATGAAAAAGTACGCATCGTTCATCGAAAAAAATTCCAAGTGCAGCTCTGTCACTTGTAAGTATCATTCAAAGTTGTCTACCATAAATTCAGAGACTCATGTATGAGCTCGACGTAGCCAAGCATCTGTGGTGGCTATTAGAATGGACTGACTATCCCTAATGAATGCAACAGGTTGCTAAATTCGCAGACGTAGTTCGTCAGCCGTGTTCACCTCAGTTTCAGTTCACCAAACAGTCCGCTCCAAAACAAGAAATCACGGAGTATATTGAAAAATGATCTGCATGCACTCGCGAAGCCTCGGTAGGATTTTAAGGTCACTCACAGTAAATTAAAGTAATATGGGCAACTCCGCTATTGCCGTCTGAGTGTGCCATTTTTTTTTATTTTTTTAGAAAAGATGTGTAAATGTTTTGTTTACCAACGCGTCCAGCGAATGGAATGAGTACTGATGTGCTTCGTACGTGTTAACGTTTGATCTGATCAAGGTGCAGGACCGAATTGGGCTTTGTTTAGGATTGACTGATTTTGCTGAGCCTAACATCTCGGTGTATAGTATATACAAGTTATGATGCAGACAAGGATGCACGTGGAAGAAGAAAATGCTGAGGAAAGCATCCGAGCCCGAGATGATAAATAGAGGTTCTTCATGCTTTTCCACAGACTCCTCGTTTGTTCGTCATATTGTACATTTTATGTATTGTAAAATTTTTCAAGTTAGTCTTGTAAAGTAAAATGATATTTTAAAAAACCCGAACGGCCATTTCGGCAACATATCTTACATATAAACTGTCCATTATTCCAAGGTGTATACGTGGCTCAACTTATATATATATATCGGCACTCTAGTGTGTTGTAGCTCACACCTATTCACGTTTCTTATCCTCAAAGAAGTTCATGAGCTTTCTTCTTGTGTGTGGGGTATTATAGTACAGGTGATGAAAGATAGTTTGGTATGCAAAATAATATGTGAACATCACAGGCTGTTGAATGTTATTAGCTAAAAACAAATTATAAACGTGCTGTTTGGGTAATTTTTGAAGTGTGGTGGCCTATACAAAGTCATTAAAGATCGTATAATTATATACTCAGTGACTTTAGAAGTGTTACACTCAGAGAAAATAATTTCTTCAACTAGATTTTTTGGCAATGAGCAGGACAATGATCACATATCACATCAAGAATGAAATGATAACATTCTCACGCAGCTGAATACACTCCTGTTTACATCTAGGCATCGACAAAATGAGATAATCGATGCCTGGTTGTGACACCTCATTCCAGGCAACTCGAACCTCGTAGATTAGCTATGACAGAGTCTGTGGCGGATGGTGCAGTGGATAGTCTCCTGTCCATCAAATCCCACACATATTCGATGGGATTTAAATTCAGCCAGCAAAAATTAACGCCTGCTTCTTGAAGAAACTCCGTAGTACGACGAGCAATATGAGGATGTACTAAAAAAGGACATGAGGATGGGCTTCTAGATACGGCAGTAAAGTCATATTGCCTTGAACAGAAAGAAGGGGTGATCTACTACCATACGCAATAGCCCCCCAAACCATTACTTCAACAGTCCTGTGTATATGCCTCTTAACAGCAAATCCAATTCCACGCCGTTCTCCACGGCAGCGTCTTACCCTTCTACGACCATCGTACGTACCTAGACGGAATCGCGATTCGTCGCTGAAGATGACATTATGCCATTCTGACTCTGGTTCAGTTCAAACGTTGATGACAGCGGTCCGCTGAGAGGAGGAAGCACTAACCGTGGACGATATGAAAAAAGTCCAAAGGCTCGAATGCGATAGAGAGTACGCATAGTAACAGGTCTACCTTCTTCTCCAAACCATTGGTCAGCGATCTGACGCGTAGTAGGAAAGCGGTCTCGTTGGGCTAGTTACCTGAAGCGCCTGCCTTGACGCTCTATGGTACGCCTCGGTAGACCAGTTGGCCTTCTTCATGTTCCTCTGCCTTCTTCTATCCACGCACGATACACACGCATTACCGTCATTGCAGTACAATTAACACGGCGGCCAATTTCGCGATAGGAAAAACGAACATCTCGATAGGCAATAATTCTACACCTGTGAAAGTCGCTCGAATGAACTCGAAGCATTTTGTTATGGTTAACACTAGTAAATGAAAGTGCAATAACTACAAATATCTGTACTACTCAACTTTCAGCAGCTTTACCATAGTGATCGAGCCACAATAGATATATGGTTTCAAAACAACTAATGCTCTAACAATTTTCAACAATAAAAGTCAATAGAAAAATAAAATCAAGCTTTTCGATTTGGAAAAAGATGTTTTTAAAACAGTTATCCAGTAATATACATATTGTCTGCAAAAACTAAAAGTTCGTCCATACCCTTCAAGTCTTGTAAAGCAAGGTTCTAGCTACATAAAATTTATATATTTCGCGATTTTTAACAGAATCTTTAAGTATTGAATATACCCGCACGGTAATCCAGATCAAATTTGCTTAATCAATTTTTTTGAATAAATTACATTATTTGCTCAGACAATTTCATTCAGGTTTTTTTAGACCACTTCGAGTTAAACAGGTCTTCATTAAGTTTTCTTGTGATCATATGGAGCTGGAAGGGCGAAAGTTTTATTGCAAAATATGAAAATTACCATTTATTCAAAAATTCATAAGTCCGCGGATTCCTTTACACTGATCTTTCTCCATATGATTTAAGCTTATGCGTAAAGAAATAAGTCAAGAGTGACTGAAAAATGTACTGATGGAAACTTGGGCGTAATACAAAATGCGTGATTATTTAATTCCCAAAGAAATTTTGTTAATCCGACTTTTGAACTGCCTAAGGTTAGTAGAACTGGGAAAAGCTTCCTCTTGTAGATTGTTCCACAATCTCGACACCCTCGGGACAAAGGAGCGGTCGTATCGGCCAGTTCTGGATGTACGAAGTTCGACACGTTTACGATGTGAAGTCAAAGTCAGGCGGGTTTTTGGCATTGCGAACCGCTTCGTTATATTTGTTTCTGGACTCGATGTCGGATTGTCTGTTCTCTACAGTGGGGTTTTGTAAGGAGGTTCTGTGTGCCTTGATCTTCTGCTGGCGAGCAGTGTCACACGATTTGTTGAATCAGCCGTTGGACCCTGGTTTCGGTACTTTCACTTTATGAGGGGTGTATTCCTCCATCCCGACGTGGATAGTTTCGGTTATCGAAGAACAGACAGCCGGCGCATCCACGTCAGAGAAACAAACATCTCTCCAAGGAAAGGTAACGAAGTCTATGAGCCCCTCCCAGTCAGCATGTCTGCAGTGCTGTAAGGGGCAGGATGCGTGGTCAGAAAGAGATCTAACAGGCTACTGGAATGTGATGAGAAGAGGGAAAAAATAGGGCTAGTCAGCCCTTGAGTAAGAGCGAACGCTTCAACTGCACGACTTGCTGCATCGCTCTTGTTTGACCCCAACCAAAGCTCATAATGAGGATTGAAATCACCTTTGAAACGGGGTGGTGGATGTTCAAGAAGTCGACCTTGACCATCCCAGTTATGGTCCCAGGGGGACCGATAAAGACAGCAAATAAATTTGGGGGATGTTTTGGAGTTAAGGCGAAGCCACAGAATGACCTTTCGGTCTGGTTCCAAAGAGACATCTCTGGAGCAGGAGAGACTGCTGCGAACAAAAACGACAGCTCACCCGTTCTTTCTCAGATTGAAGTGCACCTTGTAATTTGGAAAGCTAATATGGTAAATCGGTGCGGACTGAGAGATTTTTGTCTCCGCCAAGAAAAGCATGGGACGATTGGATGGCAAGTAGTGATGAACAGAATCAATGTCGCTATTTGTTAATCCCCCTTCAGAGAGTAGAGTGAGTTTACGTCCGGAATTCTTAGTACTCGAGGGATCCATCATCATTAATTCCTTTGTTGGCTAAGATAACGGACTATATAGCTTGGGTGTGGAAACATGCTGACATTTATAAGATACCCTGGGAAAAGCTAGCGGTTGGTACTGCCTCGGCCAACTAGTCCTTGTTACCACCTTCTTTTTACGTATTAATGATGTTAAGTAGACCTAAAGTTGCCCGTTGGCGGACTTGTACCGCTACCCGGCAATCGATACTGAGGTATTCCTTAGGGGTGTGCAATCACTTGAACGAGAAGAAGTTGTGTACTGGATACAACAAATTCCGGAACAAGCATTTTCTACGACCCGCTCAGTAGTTAGCCACCGAAACAAAGTGCAACGCTTGATTGAATAAAACGTTGTATGCTTAGTATTCAGTGGCAGGTACATCACATCTACTAAGCAGCCTGAATCCTCAGCCATCTCGCATTTATACTGGTAACTGCGCCACTGCTGCGGACCGAAATATTCATAGTTCCAACCGGTACCGTACCTCCTGGATGGAGGACAGTTGCTATGCTTTCGTTCGTTGTGCAGAGACGGTTGACCAAGCCAAGGCATTGCTGAAGAGTAACCAAAAAACACGAAACAGCTGTCCATGGTTGCCTGCCTTTTTGTCGTATGGTCGAAGGAAGTATGCTTCACACCAGAAAAGACCACTGCGGAGAGCCCATTACTGCTATTTTTGGAACTGTAAAGATCTCAGTTCGCGTTAAATGGTCCAGTCACCATTGCCATTGAATAAACTTAATATGATAATTTCGTTCGTCCGACCAAAAGACAATCAACTATGGACAGATTTAACGTGCTTCTTGGCTGCTCATCAGCATGGTCTAGGCTATTAGTTTATTCAATGGCAAGTAGATCACATCTACTATACAGCCAGAATCGTCAACCATCTAGCGGTGACATGGTGACTGGCCTGTATATCGCGAACTGAGATCTTTACAGTTCCAAAGATAGTAGCTGTGCCGTCTCCGCAGTGGTCGATACTGGTGATAGATGGCGCTTTACGCTCTTATTTCGATAAAACATACATCCGGGATAGAGTATAGATGCAATGTTTTTATTCGTTGTGCCAGAGACCAGAAGGCAAGCCTAGACCATGCTATTGAGTATCCGAGGAGCACGAAATGCATCATGTTCATTTAGTATGCTTAGCTTGTAAGAATGTTAAGTACCCGACGATTTGGAAAACTCGATCATTTGGCACACTTCCTTCATATTTCTATTGGATTAATATGTAAGGTTTTACAAATAGTTTCTCAATATTTTGTTTATTTTCGCAATGATGATTGTGACGTCGCGTTCTCTGGTGGTGAATGCAAAAATTCCTTCAGAAGTGCCATCAAATACAAAATGTGTCATCTGCATGGCTTAACTGGATAAACCGCGATATAAGACCTGACAACGAATCTGGATTACACTTTTCTCACAGCCTTACAACCCTCTGGGTGTGTCTGTTGAAGTAATCAAATGAGCAATAAGTGATAAAACTCAGCTACAATGAAGCTGTTGTTACACGGCTATGTCGGCATCATGTCCCATTATTCAGGCGAGGGTTTCTTTTGTGTCGTGTTGAAAATATGCTTTTGTAAGGCTTTCTAGCTGAATGAAGGTGAGCGACGACGATGTGGCAGGCTGTTTTAGTTATAATCAGATAGATATGCCTACCTACGATATATTCCTGTAACGAGCCTGAGAAGACAGTACAATTGGCTCTGCTCATATTAGCAAAGGGATAAATTCTTTATTTTATATATATACAGGGTGACTTTGAAGTTGAGCCATTAATTTTCAGATAATGATTGTAGAAGGAAGATAAACCAAAATATGTGTGTAAAAATAAAAAAAAAATGTTACCTTGTTTAATAAAGTATCCTCCCGACAAGTATTTCAGTGCGGACCTGTATTTGATCGTGCAGTCTTGGAGCACCGGCATGCCCTCCCCTGTGAGGTCTTAAGTCACCTGATTCACGAGGGTGACTTTGAAGTTGAGCCATTAATTTTCAGATAATGATTGTAGAAGGAAGATAAACCAAAATATGTGTGTAAAAATAAAAAAAAAATGTTACCTTGTTTAATAAAGTATCCTCCCGACAAGTATTTCAGTGCGGACCTGTATTTGATCGTGCAGTCTTGGAGCACCGGCATGCCCTCCCCTGTGAGGTCTTAAGTCACCTGATTCACGAGCCCTTTGTACTACATTAACAAAGGCACGAGGGGAGGGGTTGGTTGCACTCGATTGGGAAACCGATTCGCATAAATCCGTGATGCATCCGGCAGCATTTTGTAAAGACTGCCCCCCCCCCCCCCGTAAATAAGAATCATGTCCATAAGTTCAGCATTTTCGTAAACATGTGCCATTTTTTATTTGGTATGAGCTACGCAACAAATACCACTATTCACTCACACATTGACTGACATCGTGAAAAACGTTTCAAATTCTTTCGCTTTTTTGTTTCCGATGCGATGAACCGATAAGCCGGATTATATCCGTTGTTGCCAAACACGAGCACATAATATTATTATTGAGACAGGGCGGTACTCAAACTTCTAAAGGGCTATAACTTCGTTAATTTAATTTTACCAGAAAAATGTTAAAGGAAAGAAAGATTTCTTTTGATCAGATCTACTCACTGTTAAAATTAATGACTCAACTTCGAAGTCACCCTGTATATATATAACCACTTACAAATACAATATGCTCAACGAGGAAACAGGTCTCTGGTTATTGCCAATTTTTAAGTCAAAAAATACTATCATGGCTAAGTACCGCGGCTGCTATGAGGAGCTTAAAGAAACTTTGTTAATCCGAATTATGAACCGCCTAAGGTAAGTAGAACTCGAAAAAGCCTCCTCATGTAGATTGCTTCACAAAGGAGCTATCCTATCGGCCAATTCAGGATGTTTTAAGCTGACGAGATGTGTTTGTGCCAGATCAACTCACCTGGACTCCGACCAGCCCAAATGAACGGTTCACTGGTAGAACCCGGCCATCTATCGAATCCGTGATGAGCGCCGAGATACTTCTTGTTCGTCAAGGTTCGCCCGTCTTAAGATTGCTGCGCAGTAGTGATATCGTCCAGGTCACTCACCAGAGAGGAAGTCGCTGCTAGTCTCTTCTTTCCTCCAGCTCACCCGCAGAGATCGGCTTGCCACTGTGAACTCCTGTATGTAGAGTGCTCTCATCAGCAATGCTGGATTGACCGTATGGGAAAGGAGGTCGTAGATATGTAAGATGAACAATGCCGGAACCAAGACCGATTCCTGGAGAACACCGCATTGACGATGTGGAACGAAGAGGAAAACCCCTCACAATGGATATCTTGCGGCCAAAGAAGAAGTCAGCTCATCTGCAAAGCTCCATTGGAAGGCGATAATGTAACTTAAAAGTAAGACCTCCCTCATTTTTCGACTACGGCCTAAGAAAACCATGGATTTGAATAATGAAGGTGAAAAACAAGTTTTGAAGATATTTCAAAGCTATGCTCCGCAAATGTGCTACATTCAAAAGGCTTTGTACAGTTATAAGGAGAACAAGAGTAATTCTTAGAGAGGAGTTGAAACTTTCTCGTTTTTTGTTCATAACTCCGTAAGATAATCGATTATAAATAATAAAATACCTGTGACCCTGCGGCAAGTTTCCTTCTCCAATTCTCATCCAGATTGATATAGCTAGTTCAGAGATTATGACAATAATCAGACATACCGAAATGAGTGTCATGGATTTTCTTGATGTCCACGTTATGAAACATAAAGAAACTTGTTATCTGATATTAAAATTTATTATGATCTCAATAATTTCTTTAACTGGGAAGTTAAAACGGCATAACTGACTAACATTGTACTCCCTAGAATGTTAATCTTCAGACAAGTAGTTATTTTAGTTGGATGTGTTTAATCTGAGTAACTCAAGAAATATTCAAAACCTTTTGCTGCATTGTTATATCAAAAATCTTCGACTAATACCATTGCACCACCTATGCTAAATACTTTTTTTAAGATGATTTCCGTGACCTTTAGTGAGTAGCTGTAGCAGACAACAAGATCCCGCGTCAAACTAGCTGGTACTCCTTGAGTAGGAAAGTGACATTTCGCTCTCTTAATACACACCTAGCAATTTTTCGCATGTACGCAATGCCATGTATGTCTCTTTTATTGTGACATTCAACTTGGTGGCATAAAATAGTTCTCCTTTGGTTATGTAAAAAGGAGATCGATATATCAAGCTCAAAGGATTTGGCTTTGATTTGTTTTGGTATTAGACTTACGGAGAATCGAAAAAGGAAATAGCTTGTAAAATTGGAATCTGAGAATGTTAAAATATTTTTAAGTTTTCTATAATGCTTTACCGCAAGGATATTACTTATCTTGAAAAGTAATATTTAGAAGGTGTACGCCATATATAAGGATATACCAGAGCTACTTTTCACTGGCCCTGTTGAGTTACTCTGAGTAACTCAATAGCATTCAGCTCCAATACTGTTCCACTGCATGTTGTATTCTAATGCATTGTTCCCGGAGCACTTCGAGAGCGTATCACTCTCAAAGCAAAAACCTCTAGAAAGCAGTACCAAGCAATCAAAATAAATCCAATTTCAGCATATTTAAGGTATATAAAGTAAATATTATGATTATTATTATTAATATTATTATTACTATTATAAATATTAAAATTATCATTATAATTATTATTGTTACTATTATTACTATTATTATTATAATATAATTATTTAATATTAATAATTATTATTATTATTATTACTATTGTTGTTATTATTATCATATACAAGAACTTATACCCTGCTATAAGTGACATCTGAAGATTGCGCCGAACACTAATGTCTATAGTTGATACTCGTCATCCTACCAATACTTGTAAAGAGGATTGTCAAAGACGCACTGTCAGCGAGAAATGATTTGGTTTAAATATAAAATAGTACCCCTACGTAATTAACAAGAGAAATTAACAGAACAGAGCGAGGGTGTCCGTAGAGAGATACCGATACGGCCACCGTGTCGGAGCCTGCTGGAGGCATGGTTTATGCAACCGACATAAGGGTCAGACCAAAATTATCAAACACCCTAGAAATTGTCTACAGGGACCTGAAAGGGGAGCATTCGGGTCTGTTGAAGAAGTGCGCAGCCTCAAGAACGCAACTAATGGAACGAGACAAAATTATATACTAGGAATCTCTGAACGGAGGTGGATCCAACCCGGTAGTCCCGGACCAAGTCTAGCGGTACTATGTTTTATCCGATCGTCCTTACATCAACATTGCTCAGAACTCTTCAAAGATTATTTTGATTGTCCGTAGCATATGCTAAGTAGTAGTCTGCCAAGAATGGTATAGATTAAGCGAGACTATATGTTACACAATACATTTATACACAATACGTATTTTATAAAATAACTAAATTTGTGTGTACATGTTCTTTATAAATATTTTGTATTGTTTTTGAAAGCGCCAAAGTGTGTGACTAGATTTAATAAGTAATTAGGTATAGTTTGTCTTGGTTTTGGTTGGCTAAGTAATGGTGGCGAGGATGTTGATTTTATATTTCAAATGTAACTGTCGAACGACTTTTTGTTTTAATCTATTTTGTGATGCTTTTGGAAATATTGCACACTATGGAATTGAATTGGACTCAAAACTTTCTGATAAGGCGAACATGGTAACAGAATATGTAGGTACCTAGCAATAGACTTGACTCCATTTTTTCAATGTCATGTAGTTACTTAATAAATAGAAGTGGATGAAAACTTAGAAACTGTATGTTTTAATGACTAATTCCTATAACGAATACATATTTTTCAAGTTAGCATATTTAACATCACCTAACAGAGGGGGCTAGCGTCACTATTCAGAGTCCTGTAAACAATCGTCGTTTTAGTCGATTGCTATGTGTTAGGGTTCGGCGCAATCGCCAGATGGCGCTGTTAACGGTGGTACAAGGAATCAAAGTAGCGAGTGTTATCTGTAGTGTAGCTAATAATTTGTTTACTCGTTCCGTAGCTGAACGTTTTGCCTACACGACATGATGATTCAGCTGTCAATGTTTGGCTCTGATGTGATTTAACATCTGCTTCAGATATGACATTATTGAAGGCCCATGCTGTAAGTTGTATACTATAGCTGGAAGGAAAGGGCAGTGCATAGGTGCTTAGTGAGGATGTGTGTGCTAATAATCTGGACTGACGATAAGTCCATTGGTTCCTTGTCTCAAATACACTTACTTCAGATGTATATGTTAACGGACAAACCCGATTTTACGATAAACTAGTTTTTTTCTAGGCAAAATCAGTGTATCCGAAGAGCGATAGGATGAACTAGTTTATCCTAGTCTAAACTGATTTGTCGTAAAATCAATTAAGTGTGATTAGACAATACTGATTTGTCCCAGTCTATATACAGTCTCTTCACAAAAGTAGTGTTTTTACTAATAATTGAAGAAAATGCTAGTATTACAAACATGTCTAATATCTTTTATTATTTACTTGTTATTGCATGTCAAATTATTGCGGCATTTCGAGTTACAGAGAAAGTTATTTTTCTTGTAAAGGCATCGATTTGTCGTACACTTTTTGGTGAAACTACACTTAAAGAAGCCTTGCCTGTTCTAACTGAATGTTTTATTGCTGCGATTTTTAACGCAAGTTCAATGTATTTGTTCACTTCTTCTTCTTACACTAAAAACTTTTGTGCGCAGATATCAAATTAATTTCTTAACTCATCAGCAGTGAAATGATGCTTTATATTATTTGTATTTTCTTCATTTCCTGCGGTAAGTTTCTTTACACCTCCGATGTCTGTCACATCAAATCTTTTCAGTCTTCTTTGCTGCAAGAGTGATTTCTTTTCCGTTTTTTCATCCTCTTCCACTTGTTGCATAAGTGCCAAATACTTTTGCTTTGTCAAAACATTAAAGTGAGTTGATTTTTCATCCTCAGATCTTGAAACCTCTTTCAAGAATCTCTCCCTTTTTGACCTACCGGTCCAATCTCATCCATTATAACGAGTAATACACTCTGAACAAGATCAATAAACAACACGAAAGATTTCAAAATATCTAGGTTATGAATAACACCCACAATAGGCAACGTACGCGTGCAAACTAAACGAGGCAAAGTCACGCAGCTACCTTTTTACCAGTTCAGACTAGATAAATCTCGGTCCGTAGCAGTTTAAACTAGGACAAATCAGTTTTTCCTAATAATGATTAATTTATTTCAGGATAAATTAGTTCATCCTATGGCTCTTAGGATAAACTAATTTGGCGTAGGAAAAATTAGTTTATCCTTAAATCGGATTTGTTCGCTAACATATGCAAAGCTAAGAATTAGTTGGGCATCTGCTTTTTCTCATTAAACTTGTAAATTACATACGCATATTTGCTGAATATGAAAAAAGATAGCGATATGAAAAGAAAGTCCGTGGTTGGTGAAATATAATATGGTATATACAGGAATATTTATGAACCGTAAAAAAATTATTACATTTCACATCATAAATTGATGTTTTCCAATCATTAAAATTTTGTAGAAATTTATTTTACGACATCAAGTTGAAAATACAAATCAACGCCTAGATATGAGGCAGTGCGAAAATATTTTGTATGAGATGCGTCATTCTTCATATTTCTGTGATGTGGCTTGATTACACACAACGCGGCTAATGATTTTCGAAGTTTTTGAAAACGTAAGAAAAAACGGGATGATCGTAACGTCTAACTTTAAACATAACCTCTCTTCAGAAAACACAACACAAATAAACCGTCTGGCACAGCTAATAAGATATATTTCATGGACAGCATATTCAGTAATAATTTTGTCACATAGCAAATTTCACTGATTTTATACACATGCACGTAATCATCCAGATGTGATCTTACTACTCTGCTACTCAACCACACATCTCCTCAGAGTACACTCTATAATCTCAGCAACCAACAAAGCATGATCAGTTTAATGACGCTCACAGCGCTCATAGCCAGCAAATATATATTTTCACATTAGGAACTATCTAGGCAGCAAGATGCCATTTTGTCGTTTTTATAGGTTTTTACGTAATAGACCTGCCGATCAAATAAAGTGACTCGAAATATAAACATATTCATTAATCCATTTCACAAGGTGTTCGGCTATAAATTGACCCCCTCTAACTTTTTTTTACATATATTTCTAGAAGAAAAAGTTGCGTGTAAAGGTTTAGGCCTAATATGATGGTTTTCTTGTAATATTTTTTTCTGTGTACCCGATGTCTCAGGAGAGTGCTATCGAGTATAGGTAAATATATGTATATGGTTTGTTGAACTTACTTTTATCACTTTGGTCAAAAATTGGAAGTGTGTGTGTCATTTAATCATATGTACTCTGGCCCTATAAGATTGCGTAAACGGCGAGATGCAAACTGGTTCAAACTTTGATACACATGAGTAAATAACACATAAACCTCGTTCTCGGGCAAACTAATGGAAATAGGTATGATAAACCATATAGGTATATTTCGAATTAGAAAAAAGGGACTATCATATTTCCTGAAAATATATAGGGTGTTCCATTTAAAAATACAACTTTATCCAATCGTACTTTTCTGATACACATTGTAGAAAAAACATGTTACATAAAAAACTTTATATTACACCCTTTTACTTTTGTATAAAACTTTTCTCTCTGGAATGTCATCTGTAAAAGTCAAAGGGAGGTCAACTTACTTTATATACCTCAATCAAGCTGACGGACATGCGTGTTTTGGAGTTTTTAGAGTATATCAACTATAATATATAGTAGGGCTAGTGCAACCCAACAAAAAAACAACACTGATATGCTCCCCAAAAACAGGACATCCTGCATGATTACGAGTATCTTAAAAATACCTTTTACAGTAATTTGGAAATAGTTTTTGAAGAAAAACAGTATTCAACTATGCACAAAAGGCCTACTGTGTAAGTAAAAGCGGAAAAGTTTGTAAATTCAGAAACACATTATTGTTACCTTACGTAAACTCACGAGCTATCAGGCAACCTCAGATGAACAATCACGGCATGTTGAACTTTGCATAAGCGAATAACTGCATTTAGAAATATACAGAGTGTTTCAAATTCAATACTCACCATTGCGATCCCGACAACGCTAAGAGATACGAAGTCCCTTAAATGGGGACAAAGTTGCGTATCTAGGTAATCAACAAAATGCCACTTAGAAAGTTTCTAAATTCAAAGTACTTCTGGAGAGAGACCGAAAAAACAGAATTTCCCAAAAGCATTTTAAATTTTCACATGGGGTCATTTGTTTCGCATACCAGATTCATCCCAAAATCACTTTTGTTTTTCTCACCTTTTTGAGATGGGATTTCAAAATAAATTGCATGTTGTCATTGTTACTTATTCTCCTCTACAAGATCGCATAGTCAAATTTTCAATACGACATTTCTTCTTTCGACTTCCATCACCAACTTCATTTTTCTGTATATTTAAATAGACTTTACAAACATAAATTTAGTAATGTATATCCATCGGTTGCAGTCCTTCGGTGATCGCGTGATTTCGCGCAGAGGAAATGTGCCATGGCCACCAAGATCGTGCGATTTGACTCTCTTGGACTTCTTTTTATGGGGATATTTGGAAAGCAAAGTCTACGTCAACAAACCAGCCACCTTCCAAGAACTCAAAAACAACATCATTGCCGAGATAAATGCCATAGAACCGACCATGTTGCAAAATGTCATTGAAAATTTCGACCATCGCGTGGACGTCTGTAAATCCAGTCGTGGTGAACATTTGAGCGATATTATTTTTCATACATAAATGGTATAAATGAACCTTCAAAATAAAGTACCCAACTTGATTTGAATATCAATCTTTCTTGTTTTAATATGCGTTTACTTTCCTGCGTCCGTTTTGGACAACCCCATGTTTCCTGAGTTGGCCATGAATTTGTTGTTGGTTGAAGATTATAAGGAAATAAAAAGCTATGGTGAAACCTGAACACAAAATAAAAATTTTATTGATGGTAGTAACTCTAAGTAACTCTAATAGTCATACATAAGCAGAAATAAATCATAACAGAAGTTTGAAATGTTGTCCGTTATGTTGTAGGCAAAGCATGACTCTTCTCTGTACATTATTCACTGCTCGATTTATTTCTCGTCTTCTCAGTCTTCCAAACTCTGTTGCTATGTTCAATTTGAGATCTGGTCTGGTATACGAAACAAATGAAATATGATAATTTTAGGGCCTACCTAGGATCTTCTGCTGTTCTGGAATAACATATTACATTTTATAAAATCAGAATTCTCTGTTTATCAGCTCAAAAATCCAATCTACGGTCCATAAGAGATAATAAAGTTGATGCTGGAGGATCAGAGACAAAACGTCATATTGAAATTCTAATTATCTCACAGTGTGCAATTTATTTTGGAATTCCAATACAAATAAAGTCAGGAAAACATTTAAACTATTTTGGGAAAATCCTGTTGTTTTTTTCGTCTCTTTCGGGAAGTACTTTTGGAAACTTCTGAGCGGCATTTTGTTAGTTACCTAAATACGCAATTTTACCACCATTTAAGCGGCTTCCCATCTCTTATCGTTTCCAAGATCCCAACGGTGAGGGTCGAATTTGAAACACCCGGTATGTAACTATTACCAACCCGTACATCCATGCATCCGTCTCTCCGTCAGTTTGATTTTTACGTTACGTGGTAATGTGTCAATGCCTTATTATATAATATGTATACGTGACATATTAGAGGAGCTTTCTCACATGCGTTCTTAGTTCTGTTTAACTTGCTTAAAGTACGCGTCAAAGTATAAGTTAGTTCAGCTGCTAAGCTTTTAATGGAAAGAGACCCACGTCAATATTGAATTTCATCACGCTTCGAGGTTTCGGAATTGACAGCTTTCATACCTTCAGCTTTCAAGAAAAGTACACCTGCTGCTCTTAATGGAAAGAGGGTTTAAAAGCTCGATATGCATTATACCTTATAACGGAGTAGGGTATGAGCAGATTAAGTTAACTGGTGAGACCTCATTGACCTCATTCTGTGAGCGTTTTTAACGTTTCCACAAAATTATATAATTTTGCAGTTTGATAGGCTTGGAAGACAGTCGGTGTCCCTCATTCTAGTATTAATACCCGATGTTTGTCTGACCAATGAAACCACATGAATTTAAAATTCTTCTTTAATGATACGACTAGGTCACAACGGTGATCTTTTTCAATACATGACACTTTTTTATTTATCTGTCTTCCGTGAAACTTCGTTTGTTTTTCCTATCACTTTTAGATTCCTATACAGTGTGTTACTACAGCAGTCTGAACGGTCCGTAATATGCCGATATTTCGCTAAGCCATAACTTTAAATTTTAAAATGGTACCACACAAAGCCAGCATAGCTGAATATCGCCTGGGGTAGACATTCTCGCTCCCAAAAGGACGTCTACGAGCCCCTTCCCACTTCAGTTGTGTTAATAATCTCTGTGCATGATAATTTTTTGGTACCTTTTCTCAAATACACTTGCTCAAGATGTATGCAAAGCTAAAAATTAGTTTCATATCTGCTTTTTCTTATTGAACCTGGAAATTGCATATGCAAATTTGATGAATTTAAAAAAATAGAGTGATAAGAAAATAAAGTCCCTAGTTTGTGAAGTATATTAAAACTAAAATATGGTACATACATAAATGTTTATGAAATTTTTATTTCGCCATTTGAATTTTATACATCATTCATACTTTTTCTGTGATACACAACTCGGGTGTGGTGCAGATTTCCCATAATGCTTCTCAAGGTTTTTGAAAATGCAAAAAAACGGGGAAAATCATAATGTATAACTTTGAACTCTCTTGAAAAAGGACAACACAAATAACTCGTCTGGCACAGCTTATTGATATATTTCATGGGCAACATATTCAGTAATAATTTCCATAGCAAACGCTTTTGATGAAGCTCGCAGCACTCACAGCGAGCAAACGCGGAATGTATTGTTTGCACACTAGGAACTATCTAGGCGGCAAGTTGATGTTTTGTCCGTCTTTTTTTACGTTTTATGGTTCTTCACGTAACAGCCCTACAGGTGACAATCTTGATAAGTATGCGTCCATTACGACGCATGGCGAAAACTGGTGCGGCAGCACTAGCTATCACATATGAAATTTGACAACCAAGTTTGGAAACTTGAGAAGAAGAAATAGAATATGGAACTAGAGTGCCTTATTTTACGAGAAGCTTAAATGATCGGCGTCTTAGGGGCTTGAGGTTAATTTTATAACGGAGTAGGGTATGAGCAGATTAAGTTAACTGGTGAGACCTCATTGACCTCATTCTGTGAGCGTTTTTAACGTTTCCACAAAATTGTATAATTTTGCAGTTTGATAGGCTTGGAAGACAGTCGGTGTCCCTCATTCTAGTATTAATACCCGATGTTTGTCTGACCAATGAAACCACATGAATTTAAAATTCTTCTTTAATGATACGACTAGGTCACAACGGTGATCTTTTTCAATACATGACACTTTTTTATTTATCTGTCTTCCGTGAAACTTCGTTTGTTTTTCCTATCACTTTTAGATTCCTATACAGTGTGTTACTACAGCAGTCTGAACGGTCCGTAATATGCCGATATTTCGCTAAGCCATAACTTTAAATTTTAAAATGGTACCACACAAAGCCAGCATAGCTGAATATCGCCTGGGGTAGACATTCTCGCTCCCAAAAGGACGTCTACGAGCCCCTTCCCACTTCAGTTGGCCCACTTCAAGATTTGTACCAAAATATGCCTTTATAAACTAAACATGACGAAACTATTTACTTCTGAAACAATTTATTTTCTCAAAAACATTTTAGATACACTCTAGTCGTAAAAAATACATATTTGAAATCACTTAGGCCCGTATCGTCAGTCGTCCCTACAATTATAGGGCGCCTTTATGGCCTCCTTAATTGTCATAGTTTTCTACTTCTCCGTGTCAGAACTCTATTTTGAGGTTATGTCATAAACATCTATTTGCATCAAATTGTGCTTGCTTTTGAGTTATATCACGTTTTATCAGCCTGAAATTTCCTACAATTTAAAAAGAAAACATATCTTCACAATAGGAGAGCGCTGACGCTGACACGGGACAAATGTAATCTAGAAATTTTTGAAGGAAAGAAAGGAGTATGACAATCAAGGAGGCCATAAACGCGCCCTACAATTGTAAGGACGACTGACGATACGGGCCTTAGACCTATAACTAATAGAACATCTGAACAAATAAACAATGTGCGAATAAATGCGCGAAGTTAACAAAGCAACAATTGAAAGATTACCATTGGGTAACATCACCTTTATTTTGTATTACGGCTGAAATTATTTGGGGCATAGTGTTAACCAAGTTTTAAAAAAAATTTGGTGTAAAACAATCCCATATTTCTTGAAGCTTTTGTCTCAGTTCGGTGATTGTACGAGCAGGATGTTGTCGTAGAATCTTTTCCATCTCGTGCCACAAAGTTTCAATAGGCGACAGATCTGGACTGCTAGAAACCCATTTCAAAAGTGGTACATTATTTTCTTCCATCCATTTTATAGCCTTTTTTGAGGTATGGCACGCTGCACCATCTTGCTGAAACACAAAATGTTGGCCGTATGTCAAACATTCTTCCATCAGTGGTAAAAGCGATTCTTCTAAAATTGCCAAATATTTGTTTGTATCCACATTTCCATCAATAAAATGAAGTATAACTCTACTGTGACTGTCACCAATACAAATTTCGAATCGGGCCTCATCACTCCATTGTATTGCACACCATTGTTGAGGAGTCCATTGTCTATGTTCTTTAGCCCATCTAAGTCGGTTTTTCTTTTGCAGTGGAGTTAATAGTGGCTTGTCTTTGGCCTATAAACAAATTGTGCAACTTTAGGATTCTTACTTCACTTTTTTTATAGGAAAACTTACCTTGCAAGTGCTAAATCCCAGTTTGTGGGCCTCTCTATGAGTTGTGGACCTCGAAATTCTCCTTCCAGCAGCGTCACTCCACAGAGCACTTAATTGTAAATAATTGGCACGCCTGTTTCTCACGATTATTCTTCTTAATGCTCTTCGGTCGGCATTTGTGATGTTTTTTTCACATATCGTGGCTTAATATTAACTGAACCAGTTACGTTATATCTTCTAACAATATTTCTCACGCTGTACCGCGATAAGTCTAACAAAGTTGCAATTACTGAGTTTGATTTCCCAGAATTAAAAAATTTAATTATCAGTAACCGAATTTTCTCACTAATCACCTTTCCTCTACCCATTTTGAAAACCTTAACAACCCAAAACTATTTTAAACGTATTCTGACAGATGTGATTAATAAAAACAATTGTCATGGTTTTTATTTTTCACAGCCACCTATGCGTTATAGACTTGTTTTGCATTGAAATGGTTGATATGCTGTAATTGCAACGTGTTATTTTTATGCTGCACGTTTGATAAGGGAGTGATAAAGTTGGTGTTTTCTACTATATATTATCAAAATATTCATTGTTAATATTTTAAACTTATAACACCCTGCTACATTTTTATTATTTGTGTTTGATAATAAAAAAACTAAGATTTCAATAGTTGGGCCAACTGAAGTTGGAAGGGGCTCGTAGCCCCCAAAACGGCAAGCGAGCATAACGTTATCTGTCGAGTGTTTAATGTACCAGATACCGTTACCCTTGTCCACCGATCCAAAAACGCCAAAAGCACTAAAAAAAATGCGTAAACCCACCCAGAACTGTTGTCGTAACACAATGGTTAATTTTTATGCAATATTCGACTAAAAGTCGTAAGTCCACTGTTTACCAATCTGAAACGCAAGAAATAGCACTTCTATATTTCAAGGGAACCATGTTGTTTATCCTGTGATAAAATGATATGAGACAGAGCACTTTCGCCCTGAGATGGCGTAGTAAGCCATCTCATTTGAGATCCAACCATAGGAGAAAACCTGGTTAAAAAACTCATGGACCATTAATTAGCTTGGAGAGTATTAATTAGATATTTCCTTCAGGGATACTTAACCAAATTGGGTTACAGTCCACAGAAGAACTAGAAAGACAGTTTTCTATATGTTGATTCCTTTACCTTCCATTTGTAATTGTTATCCTCTTAGCGTAGTATTGATACTTCCTCCTGTTTTGCTCTATGCCCTGTTCGCTTAGTTCTGCATGAAAAGTAGGACATGGGAGGAAGTCTCCATACTACACAAAGAGATGACAATTACAAAATGAAGGTAAAGGAACCAGCCTACTTATAATGATTGTCAAAAGCGTGTCATTTGTCCTTTTTATATCTAGCATTGAAGGCCATATTGCTGAATGCACCAAAACAGTAAAGATTCCACGAACACAAATAAAAAGACAAGCATGGATATCAAAAGGGATTATTATCTCTATCAACAAAAAAATAGAATTATACAGGGTGACTTCGAAGTTGAGTCATTTATTTCAACAGTGAGTAGATCTGATCAAAAGAAATGTTTTTTTCCTTTACCATTTTCCTGGTAAAATTAAAGTAACTAAGTTATAGCCCTTTGGAAGTTTGAGTACCGCCCTGTCTCAATAACAATATTATGTGGTCGTGTTTGGCGACAATGGATGTAATCCGCCGTATCGGTTCATCGCATCGGAAACAAAAAAGCGAAAGAATTTGGAACGATGTTTTTACAGGTATCTCATTCATTTGTATACAGTTAGTGTCAGTGAATAGTGGTATGTGTTGCGTGGCTCAAACGAAATAAAAAATGGCACATGTTTATGCGGATCGGTTTCCCAATCGAGTGCAACCAACCCCTCGTGCCTTTGTTAATGTAGTACAACGGGCTTGTGAATCAGGTGACTTAAGACCTCACAGGGGACCTCACGATCAAATACAGGTCCGCACTGAAATACTTGTCGGGAGGATACTTTATAAAACAAGGTAAAAAATTTTTTTTATTTTTTTTTTATTTTTACACACATATTTTGGTTTATCTTCCTTCTACAATCATTATCTGAAAATTAATGACTCAACTTCAAAGTCACCCTGTATAAGGAAACCAAAAAATACCCTTATGATGTTAAACTTTTGAATGAATTTAAATTATATCGAAACAGACTGACAAAAATAATTAAAGAGGCTAAAATTAAATATTTCCAAGACGAGTTTGATAATCTACAAAATTGTTCGTCCAAAATGTGGCAATTTATCAATAAAATACAAGGCAAAAAACAAAACAACAAAATTAGTACAATTAAAAAAGAAAATGGTGAACTAGTGAGTAATGATGTAGATATAGCAAATGAATTTTGTGAATATTTTTCAAAAATCGGGAAAAGGTTGTCAGAAAGCATAAAAAACGCGGAAAAATTAAATTATAGTAAGACCAGATTATATAACTCATTATATCTGGAACCGACCGATACGCATGAAATAAAGACAATAATCAATGAGTTGAAATTAAGAAAATCTCCAGGTCTAGATAATATAACAGCGTATACTCTCAAAAGAATAAATTGCAACATCTGCGGCATACTATCATATTTGATAAATTCTTGCATGAATAAAGGAATATTTCCTTCATGTTTAAAACACGCTATGGTAAAGCCATTATTTAAATCTGGAGAAAGAGAAAAACCCATCAACTATCGACCAATTTCCATCTTAACAAATGGGATACCCATACAGAGTACCTTGTGAAGAGACTGAGATGTATTATTCCAAAATTCAGGTACTTCAGAGATATTCTAGATAAGAAATATCTATATAATCTATATTATGCTCTTGTTTATCCTCTATTACTTTACGGAATTTTGGCTTGGGGGGGAGTTATGAAGAATAATTACAAAAAGGTTGAGGTCATCCAAAAATTAATTCTAAAATTGATCCTCCATAGGGAGATTACTTATTCAAGTGATTTTCTATATGTGGAGGCTCAGCTATTAGATTGCAGACAAATTTATTTTTATTGTGGTCTAATACATTATTTCAAATATTCAAAATACTTTAATCGTACCATTCATAACTACCCAACAAGATTCAATCAAAATTCAATATGTATTCCACAGACATCAAAAACCATTACACAACGATCTCTGTTTTTCTTGGGACCAAAATTCTATAACTTCATACCAGAGTCATTAAAAGTGATTAAATCAAATAAATCATTTAAAAAACAACTAAAAAAATGGATTTTACAACAACCAAGGTACTCCATCCACGAAATTGTAGATCTGAAAAATCATTATCAAAATCAATAATATTTTACTTACACTAACATCCATACAGTTCTAATTGTCTGGATATTTTTCCTGACATTACCATAATAATTCACCAAATTATACAGTATTAACGGGTTTTTTCTTTTTTTTTTTCATACACTGACTGTACTATTAGTTTTTATTTTGTACAAACCCAAACACAAGTGCAAACTTTTTTTGGGTGCTTTATGTTTATTGTACACAATATTTGATATTTACTTGTATTTTGTGACAATAAACATTATTATTATTATTATTATTATTATTATGTACTGAAAAAGTTCACTCTTGCCAACAAAACGTATAATATAATAAAGAAGAATTTTGAATATATGTGGTTTAATAAGCCAGACAAACAAGGGAGATTATCGACATGAAAACCACAGGATATGTTTTAGATGTTACATCGTTGGTAGTCTTTAAAGCAGAAATTTTCAATGATGCTTTCGTATTCCGCATCATTTCCCATTTTGATAAAGTCATTGTATATTTTGCTGCATCAGTGCTGGCAACGCCGCAAGCAAAAGCCTAGTCTGCGAGCTTGAAAGCTTGTTATGTAAACAACCTATGAAACCTAAAAAAAAAAAAAACACAAAATGTCATCTTGCAGACTAGGTATTTTTAGGGTGCAAACAGTTCATTCCACGTTTGCTCGCTATGATCACTGTAAACGAGCAAGTATATTGTGAAGCCGAGTAGTCTGTAGTGTTTATGTCTGAGAATATGTGAAAGAAAGAAGGTTGGATGAATAGCAAGATCTCATCTGGATGATTGTATGTATTGATTACGTGATATTTGCCACGTGAGAAAATTATTACTGAATATGATGCCAATTAACTATATCTATCAGCTGTGCCAGACGGGTTTTTTATATGTTGTCCTTTCTGAAGTTCAAATTACGATTTTTCCCCTTTTTGTGTTTTCAAAAACTTTTAGGAACATTATGGGAAGTCGCCACCGCGCCCGCGTTGTGTGCAATTAAGCCACATCACAGAAAAGTTAGGAATAACGCATGACACATCAAACACTTTAGCAATGCCTCACATCTATGCGCTGATTTGTATTTTCTAATGACATCTCAAATTAAATTTCTATAAAATTTGAATGACTGGAAATAGAAAATGTACCATATTAACCTTTTCACTTTCATAAATATACCTGTCTGTAACATACTTTTTCACATGTTCCTACACCAACCAGGGATTTTCTTTTATCTCCGTAGTTTTTGAAATTCAACAAAATCGCACATATAATTTCCAGAATGAATAAGAAAAAGTGGATGTGCAACTAATTACTAGCTTTGAATCTCAAGTAAATCTATATGAGAACCCAATGGAATCATCGTCATCACATTATTAGCACACAAATCCTCACTATGCGCATATGCACTGCCGTTTCCTTCTAGTCATGGTATACATCTCACAGCTACAGTAATGCCATCTCTGAAGCTGACTTTACATCGGAGGCAAACATTGATAACTGTAGCATCATGACGTTTAGGCAACACGTACAACTACAAAACGAGTTCACAACAAGTGTCCATCAGCTAGTACTAAGTTAAGATCTTGTAGAAAAACCTACATAATGTCACAAAAAACCAATAGTGTCAAAAAAATCGACATAATGTCACTTTTCAAGATACGTAAAACCCGTGCGGCAGATGTATCTTTGAAAGTGGCATGATGTCGGTTTTTTCTTGACGTTATATGGGTTTTTTGTGACATTATCTAGGTTGTTCTAAAATATGTCGACTTGGCACTAGCTGTTGTACACTTATTGTGTACTCGTTCCGTAGCTGTACAACACGTACATGATGCTTCAGCTATCAATGTTTGGCCCTGATGTGATGTACCTAACATATGCTTCAGGGATGGCATCAGCTGTAAGTTGTATACTAAAGCTGGAAGGAAACCACAGTGCTTAGGTGCGCAGTGAGGATTTGTGTTAATAATCTCTGTGCATGATAATTTTTTCACGTTTTATGGTTCTTCACGTAACAGCCCTACAGGTGACAATCTTGATAAGTATGCGTCCATTACGACGCATGGCGAAAACTGGTGCGGCAGCAATAGCTATCACATATGAAATTTGACAACCAAGTTTGGAAACTTGAGAAGAAGAAATAGAATATGGAACTAGAGTGCCTTATTTTACGAGAAGCTTAAATGATCGGCGTCTTAGGGGCTTGAGGTTAATTTTAGAACAGTGGCGTAGCTTGCCACTCAGGGGTCTCATATCAGAATTCGTAGGTGGGGTCCACGTGAATGAAGGGTAAAATATTCTTGCAAAAGAAACACAGACACTTACATTGAATAATATGAATTGTCAAGTATTGACCATGGGTGCCCTAAAAGCGTGTGAGCGTTTTCTGCACGTCGAAACCCCTTGAAGCTAGAGTCGCCGTACCATGGATATGGCTGATACTGCGGTAGCTACGTCCTTGCGTTAGAAGATCATTTAAATAGGTCGGGAAACATAACAACAAAAGATGATAATCACTTCAACATATTCAGATGATTTCTTGCCGCAGTAACTCATATTTTATTTACCGATGCAAAAATTAAAATGTGCATTTTAGTTCACCTGTATAATGTAGGAAACATTCAAGCAAAAAAGATCAATGGCTCCATTATTTGAATATTATTAAATACAATATACTGTAAATGTAGTTTGTCAACAAAATACTGCTCAAAGATGAAATTCTATGATCGCTTCTTTGGATTTCGTTGTTGGGTTCAATTTTGTGAAATACTGCAAAAACCTGCACCTCAAACATAAATTCTCAGAATTTCGGACCTATAAAGCGAAATGTAATCCAGACTAATTCTATGTACTTTTTTTATAAATCCGCATGGACAGAAACTGAATACCGAGGCGACGTGTCTGCTATAAGTAGTCCAAAGACACCTTAATAATCTGATTATAATCTGCCTAATGTCAGTGGAACCTCTGGATGAAGTTGGATAGAGTTAGGATCGGAGGCAGAAGTCTGACAGGCTCATCGGGGGCAGCATCATGGAGGAAGGTTTTGATGAACAAAGTTTGTTGGCACAGCGGTAGAAGAGAGATTTCCGACCGCCCATGTATGAAGGAGGCCCGGGACCGTTCATTAGAGAGGTGTCATCGATCTGTCTTACAGTCCTCCTCTGGTCATCGAGTAGCCCAAATATATGCGCAGGACTTGAGGTTGAGTCTTATGTAGGCTTTGTACATAGAGAGGAGGTTATGTGGAGAAAAGTACTTCTTAGCCCTCAACATACACCGTAAATGTACGAAAACTGAATGCTTGTTTATCACCAAACACTACACACAGCCACCAGAAAAAATTAACACAAAAACCTGACCATTTTATCACTTGTTGTTCATGGCAACATAAATCGATATATAAAAAATTCTTGAATTCTAATAAACATACGTAGGTGTTCACCTTTTTTGTCACTCAGTATATAACCCACTTTTCCAAGAGGCGTGATCGTGTCATGATTTGGGGCCTTCGGTTATTTGGACTCCGCCCGCCAAGGTACAGTGCAATGATGACTTCTGAGTTCATCTCGGACCGGCAACGCGACAACACGTACGGTGACTCGAGCTGATCAAATTGACTATTAGTAGTGTTACAGTTAAAATTTAAACCAAGTGGTGATAATATCAACATTTGTTTTACGACCGTAATCGAAAATTGAAATATATATATATATATATATATATATATATATATATATATATATATATATATAGCATATATACGAATTTATATCCGAGTTATTTATTCTCGACCGGAGAAATACCGCGCATGCCACTCACTGTGAGTGTACACAAACAGTACAGACAATAAATACGAACTATACCCGGCGTGCTCAGTATGTCAGTGTACCATAATATATGTAAAGGGAATACTTGAATAAAATGTCATCACCAAGTAATCGAACCACATCTCACACCACAAATGCCTCACAATCATATTCTGACGTAGTATCACATCAATCGTACAGACATCCAAATAAAGACCAATCCATCATCTTTAGTACAATAGATGAGGCGAAAATTCAAGATTATCTCTTGAAAATAGGTCCTATTGTCAACCCCAAGAATATTATATTCTGTTCAAGTATACCTAACAACCGAATATGTATTTACTTCTCCAACAAAGAGCTAGTCAACCACTTCATTGAAAACCGCAGTGAATTCGAAGTGAACGGAGAAACTATAAAGGCACGCAGGCTCATTAAACCTTCCAAAAGATTAGTTATATCAAATGTGTGCCCTACGATACCACACTGTCTCCTCAAAGAAGGATTACAGAAGCTAAGCCTAAACCTAGTCTCGCCTATTGAGTGTTGAGTTTCAGACGTCAAGTGTATATAACGCCTGAAGACCCTATCAGTATTCCCGAATCCTTAGAAATAACGCACGAAAACCTAACCTATCGCATATTTTTATCGTTGGATAGCGAAAAGTTACAATACAAATGTAAATCACTGGGTCATATAGCTGCCCAGTGTACCCAAGCGTCACGACAAGCCACAGAAGATTCACCAATTGACAATACTGCAGCCACGACATCGATCAGCTTAGCAAATATGGAAACACTCTCATATGCCAATAGGCAAACTATCCATACTCAGGAGTTCCAGTCACCTAGTACAAGTAACCTCAATAGCTCAACACTCACTCAAACATCAACTGAAACAGAAAACACACACCTCCAGTCTAACATAGTTACACACTCCGTAGCAACTCCAACAGAAGAGATGGAAACAGCAAAAGCACAGACCAGCAATAAGAGAAGCATATCTGAAGTAGTAAGTCCTTCATCACCTAATGATCTCAACCAACCAGTTTTCTCTACTCCTAAGAATCCATCGCTCAAAAAATATAAATCGGACATTGGAAAGTGCAGCATTACAGAAGACGCTCTAGATTCGATTAAAAAATTTTCAGACAGCTAAGAGACCCCCTTGTTACTCAACTGTGACCAATTAAAAAGTCTTCTGGAAAATGTACATGAATCAAAGGATACAATTAATGTAGTTAACGGTTACACATCAATCTTTATAGGATTAATCGAAATGCTAATAGTAATATACCCACACATAACAGACAAAAAATTAAAAAATCGATGCACCAGACTAAGAAAAAAACTAGAAAATTATCTAGATAATAACAAAGAAGCCCAAAGCGACACATCGTCTGTCGATTCAACATTTTAATAAATGACGAAAATAATGCAATGGAACCTAAATGGTTATTACACCCACCTCAATATGCTGAAAAAACTTATTGCTAACCACACACCTGAGATAATATGCATCCAAAAGACACAGTTACATGATGCCAAAGTACACGCGGCATCTGGTAGATTCTCTGCAATTGATCTAAGCCTATATTCCCCCAGCCTTCTAGCTGATCTGGAATGGACAACGGAAAACGATCTTTACGGCAGCGACCACTTACCCAATCATTATATTCAATTCCAAAAATGAACCTGTTAATAGTAAGCCTCCAGAAAAATGGAGAACACATAGAGCCGATTGGGACAAGTTCACGTCTTTCATTGAAGAAAAACTATCTACGCCGCATACACCTGGGAACATAAATACTCGTGTTGAATACCTTAACAATATAATTATAGAGGCCGCAACATTTAGCATGAGCAAAACTAAACTGATCATGAATAAAAAACCAGTACCCTGGTGGAATAGGGAATGTGAGGTAGCACTTCAAGAAAGTAAAAAGGCACTCAACAAATTTAGGAGACAAAAACACTCTGTTAATCTAAATAACCTCCGCAATAAACAAGCGCAGATGAGACAAATAACAACTAAAACACAAAACAATCATGGAAAGAATTTGTTAGCAGCATCTCCTCTAAGACTACTATAAAGAAATCATGGAAAAAGATAAGAAGTATTTCAGGAGCAAAAAACTTTTTAAAAATAAAAACTTTGAAAACGGGGACAATATCGTCACACGGGATGATGAAATATGTGAATTACTATCCGAAACGTACCATAAAAATTATAGCACACAGAAAACTTAAAGAATCAACACCTCTGGTAATAAGCAATGATCCCCACCAAATTAACGTGCCTATTTCAGAATCTGAATTTGAAGAATCTCTAAAAGAACTTAAAGACACATCTGCTGGGAAAGGCGATATTCCTACCATCTTTTTAAAGAAACTACCATCGATAGCTAAGAAATACCTGCTCAATGTGTATAATATTATATGGAGCAAACACACTTTTCCTGATCTCTGGAGGACAGCAATAACAATACCTATTCTAAAACCAGATAAACCGCCTCACTTACCTGAATCTTACAGACCTATATCGCTAACGTGCGCTATGAGCAAGCTTTTGGAGAAAATCATCAATCATAGATTAATGTGGGGTCTTGAAAATCAAAACTTAATAAATAACGAACAAGCTGGTTTCAGATCAAACAGATCCACTCTTGATAACATAGTAGATCTAGAAACTCACATTTATGAAGCATTTGCAGATCGACAACATTGCTTAGCCATTTATTTCGACATAAGCAAAAGGCTTTTGATACTGCTTGGAAATATGCTATTATTTCTAACTTGGGGGCTTCAGTGGAAACATCCTCGCATTTGTGAATAACTTTTTGACAAACAGAAGATTCAGAGTACGTAAAAATGGAGCACTTTCGAATGAGAAGACTCAAGATAACGGCACACCTCAAGGGTCCATCATTATTTCTTATAGCTATGAACGATATATTGAAAGACATTGAAAGACCAATACAAGCACGCCTCTATGCAGATGACCTAATCATGTTTGTAAAAGGAAACAACCAAAAAAAAAAATGCTACTCTACTCCAAAAACAGCTTAACAACTTAGAGTAATGGTTGAAGCAATATGGACTTACATTTTCCGCAAATAAAACTAAGTGTATAATGTTCATCAAAAAACCAACAAATAAAACACCTCGGCTAGTATTATGTGGCGAGGCTTTACAATACACCAGCGAGATCAAATTCTTGGGCATAACGTTTGACCAAAGATTGTCTTGGCGACCACACATCACAAAGCTTATCAAATCCTGTCAGTCATGGATGAATATTTTGAGATACCTGGCCAACAAGAAATGGAGAGCTGACGGACACATGCTTCTAACGATATACCGAACACTTATTCGATCCAAGCTCGATTACGGATGCATATCTTATGCATCAGCAAAGCGGTCCATCTTGAAGCCACTTGACACCCTCCATAACTCCGCCCTACGCCTTATTTTAGGCGCGTTCAGAACTACTCCAGTAAACAGCTCATATTGCGAGTCCGGAGAAGCCCCCCTAGCAATAAGACGACAAATCTTGAGCCTGACATACTACTCTAGACTATTATCAAACCCTCAAGCATCACTCCATCAGAATCACCATAATGCAAGAACATATTCACCACAATTAATATCTGAGACACCCTTTTACCACAGGATTAGAGTCATCTTACAAAACCTGGATATCTCAAGTCTGCCATCTATCTTTCCTGCAATGCCTTCTGTCATTCCACCATGGATGATCTCCTCACCGCAAATCGATACAAGGTTGACAAAATACAATAAAGAAGAGACGCCTCCAGAAATCATCATCCAAAACTTCTGCAATTTATTGGCTGAGTATCCAGATCACCGCTTGATCTATACAGATGCGTCAAAGACGGACCTAAATACTGGTGCAGCGGTAGTAACACCAAACTCGACCTTGACCTTCAAACTTCCTGGAACATCCACCATCCTCACAGGCGAATTGTATGCAATACTCAAGGCTCTCACGTACATAGAAGAAAATGCAGCCAGTCACTGGATCATAATAAGTGACTCTCTAAATTCACTCACACTAATCAAAAAAATCTTCAATAAAAACCCATTATCTAACTTAATACGGGATAAAATCTACAACCTGCAACGCAGGGACGTTCATGTTTCATTTATATGGGCTCCATCACATGTTGGAATAAAAGGAAATGAAACAGCAGATAAAATGGCTAAACAAGCCTCAAGCATGCTCCATGAATTCAACCTTGAGGTTCCAGCATCAGACGTCAATATATTCTTGAAACAGAAGATCATCAAATACTGGAACTATATATGGCAGAATACATCCTCCAAACTGCTGGAATTAAAACCATCCCTAGGACCGTGGCAGATTCCCACCAGCAACAGAAAGGAGCAAACCGTTTTAACCCGCTTACGACTTGGCCACACCAGAACTACCCACGAGTACCTCATCTCAAGACAGCCTCAACCCTATTGTGTTTTTTGTGAAGTACAACAGACAGTGAAGCACATTTTAGTGGAGCACCCTATGTATGAATATAACAGGTTAGCTAACAATATTGGGACTAACCTCAAACAAATCCTAGGAATTAACTGTGATGTACCACAACTTTTCAACTATATGAAATGTATAAATTTACTTTATAAAATGTTAATACCAACACCGCCGCCAATAGCCCTAGGCTGATGCGGTTTGTATTAATAAATAATGATAACTTCTAGATCTCTCGTCAAAGAGAAAGTCACTAGACTCCTCTCCAGCTCATCGGCAGAGATCGACTTAAAGTTGTGCATGGCTGTATGTAAGGTGTTGTCATCAGCAAAGCTGTGAATCGGATTACTCGTACAGGAGACAAGGTCATTCATATTTACAGAAACAGTATTGAAGCCGAGACCAATCCGTAGGGAATTATGACGTATATTTTGTGGCTGGTGAGGGAGTCAGCTAACTATCTGCAAAGCTTGTCTGGGAATGAGTTATGCTGGCATGAGAGGGGCGCCTGTTACATTTAATCAAAAGTTTTTGTAACATCAAGGGGCGCGGAATGAGTTTAACCATATAGCTGGGTATGCTTACTTTGAAGTTCTGTGGTGTAAACTAGAAGTGCACCTGTTAAACTGCTTTTTGCCAATCAAGCCTTTATGCTCAAGGTGTTTCAAAAGCTTCCAATTAATGTATTTCTATCACAGAAAGCAGATCTGTAGGCTTGTAGTTGTAAGGGTTGACCTTAGATCCTTTTTAGGACTTGCTTAACATGAACGAATTTCCAATTCTCTGTGAAGGTATAACAGCAGGAGTCAAAACAAGATCAGTAACTTTTTTACCGTCAAGCGCCAAGCGTGCCTGACTAACGATCTCTAATTCCCGAATAGTTCAGGAAACTTTTGCGATCGGCAGCACCTGGGGGTTGAGAGAGACGTCCATGGTGGAGCTGGGAAGAAAGGCCTTGGCTAGCACTTCCGTCTTATCCTTGCTTCTAGACTTGACATTGCTTTCTCTCCTCAAAAGTGGTATACGATTTATTGACCTAGCCGTTTGAACCTAATCAAGTCAAGTTGCAGCGCACTAATTCATGCGTCAGTTGTGTCACTTCATATTGAATACTGTGTAGGTATTGAATACAATAAAGTGTGCTTTCGAATCACGCTGTCTGTGTTCGTATACAATACGGTCGATTCTATTTCATACTACCGGTATCTCAAACAATACAGGAGTGTGTGTGATCTTGTATCCTACTGACGAAACACCAACCAAATATCAAAATTTCGTTCAAGTATGAATTTTTTCACGTTATCGCATTATCCCGGCTTTAGATCAACTGCACCCCAAATAAACTGGCGGCCACTTGAGTTGCAACATGGAAAGTTTTACCCATATTCAAATTTCGATATTTTCGGAACGGAAATAGATATCGAGTTCCGGTATTCCGGAGGTTCTTGACCAACTCTTTGAGAACACGCATAGGGTTCGACCGGTATATTTCAGACTCCAAATTTTTTATCTCGAAAATTTTTCTATGCAGTTTTTTGGTCTTTCGACTATCCTAAAAAAAATAGTTTTTCAAATTTTTCGAAAGTTGGCTATAACTTAATTTATCGAATTTTAAGAAAGTGTTATATTTGTCCCTAAAAAATGGACTTCTTTGAAGTTTCTCTTGAGAATGGGTATTTTTTCTCATACTTTTGCAGTGAACGTTATTGCCTCCAGTGGCGTGCAGCAAAAATTTTGTACTTTGACATTATGTAATTTAAACCAAATTGCGTATACCAGTGGCGTAACACCAAAAGCATTTTTTGGTTTGGTAAGAAGTGCTCATAGCCTAAAACAATTTATTTTTTCAAAACGCTGTGATGCTATTCATCGTTTTTCTGAAATTTTCCATCTTTTTCATTCAGCATTAGCGTATCGTTTTCATAGGATATGTTTTCCAATATGTAATAGACTCTATTCAATTTTTAAGCAACATCGAAGAATTTATTGGTTAACATGAACAAAATATGTTATGTTATGAATTATTTGTGTTTGTTTTATACATATATTTATTTTGTGTTGTTTTATTAGTTTTTATTCCGACGAATCCTATACATGCTTTGTAATGTCTCTTAGGATAATAAAAGAATTTGAATTTGAATATGTTGCACTTTAGAAAACAAAAATTTGAAGTCAAGTTTAATACCTAAATTATCTATTTGTGACAAAAACGAACTTTTTATAAAGTAACAACAGTTATTTTAAACAATATTGTTAGTACCTTGTAGGGCCATCCCGCACATCGATCACAGTCTGGCATATTCATGGCATACTTTCCAGAAGGTTATTAATAAATTCTCTGCTTACGTTTTCCTACTCTTCCTGAATAGCCTCAGATAGCTCTTCCATTGTTTGAGGCACATTTTGTATTGACCCAACAAAAATTTTTGTCGAGACCACACATGCTCAATTATGTTTAACTCTGTAGACTTTGATGGCAGAGGCAATAATGTAACACTATTTTGTGCCAAAAAGTTTATAACCGTACGAGCTGGCGTTATCATCGATAAAGACAAAAGCCCCCCCAGCTTGCCTAGAAACAAGGACCCTACCATCAGCGTGGTATAGGTTGAAACGTGTTTCATCGGAAAACATGCAATTTTGCCAGTTCTGATGCCAATGTACCCGCTCCTGTGCTAATTGGTACCTAGCGACTCTATGATTGTTCAAGAGTCGGGTACACTTGGCGCGACGCCTTGCTCTGAAAGAAATGCTTCTTTAAAAAGTACCTAGCAGTTTGTTTATAACATCCACATACCTTAACAATTCAGAATTTAAAGTTCTTCTTACGGTACGATTGAATGCTATTATTCCACTGCGCCCTCTTTCGCCTTACTTCCTGCAATAAATGGCTTTCGCCCGACCTCGAATTTGTTTTTGGATTACATCGTCCATGCAATTAGGACGTTTTCCTAGTATCCTGGCATCTACGACTGAAACAGTACATTGAGGACCGATCAACATTATAAATTCACTACACGACCTTCTCCCAATAATCCCATATAACTCTGTAGTTCTTTTTGAAAAGACGAAGCATTTTTGAGAAAATAAAATTATACTGTCAAGTCTATAGGCAATATTATTGTTACTTAGCAAATGCATGTTTGAGATATAGGTAGTTGGGATGAAACCGGAGAAATGTGCTATTTGCAAGGAGAGGGTAATCCAAAAAAGATACGAGGTCGAGCAGGGAAGTTGAAAATTCGATAATTTGAGTTATAGTCAACTTTAGAAAAATTTGAGACATCACTTTTTTCAAAGATGCATAGAAAAATTTCCAATATCAAAATTTGAGAATCTCACATAGCCCCAAACTTTGCTTAAAAACATGACTTCCTTTGCTCACCCTGTATAAGTAACATATATAAATAAAAGAGATATGGTATACCGGTTAAACCCTGTATGTGTTCTCAAAGAGTTAGTCAATAACTTTCCGTATACCCCAACTCGATATCTCTTTCCATTCCGAAAATACAAAAATAAAACTGTCCACCAGTTTAGATTCCTGAATCTTTTTGTAATAGATAAATGTATAGTACTACTTCATGTTTTTTTATGCTAGAATAATTCCAGGACACTATCAATATTATGGAATAAATTAAAATTCAAAATTCTTTCAAACCGAATGTGGTGCGTATTGTACTATACTATAATGATAATCTTTATTCAGGGACTATCATGGGTGACATAAAATAAGTCAAAGCTGTGAACCACAGTTGCAAGAGGTTGGATCAAATGTTACAAACAAGACTGCAAGATGTGTGTAAACATTTACGTTTGGGACAGTATAACATAACATGCAGTATACAAACATTAATAAATTCTCACTTTAGATTACAAACTCACAAGTAATATAGATATACAGAATTTGATTCTCTCGTGTTATTTGTTTTTTTTTTAAGAGAGAGTTTAATAAAAAATTTCCTATCTGCAATATCTTGCTGGGCCTCCTTCAGCAGGCTTCTAAGTACCCCTGACTCTTATTCTTTTACATCTGATTTTTACGCACGGTTTTTGACTACAGTCAATTTTGTGCATGTAAGTAAGAGTGATTTCTCTGTTTTGTTCGCAGCAACTTTTGTGGAAATGTTATTGCACACAATGCAAACAAACGAGGGATGTCTTTTAAGTTTTGCATATGGAAATAAAACAACACGGTAGGTAGTTTTAAATGACTTTATTGTTTTTCGAAGTATTCTTCACGAAGATTAATACACATCTGCATGGCCTCGAACCAATTTTCGAAGCACTTATTCCACTCGTTTGCTGGCAGATCCAAAACCGCATTTTTGAATGCGTCAACTGCTTCTTCTGGTGACTGGAACTGTTTTTAATTTTCGGGAAAGTAAAGAAATCATTAGGACTTGGATCGGGACTATATGGAGGATGGTCCAACAATTCCACGTTTTCTTCCGTTAAATACTGCCTTGTTTTTTGGGCTGTGTGCGAGCTTGCGTTGTCTTGGTGGAGGATGATTCTTCTTTTGGGGTTGGTTTTTCGAAGCTCGGTGATGACTTTTGGCAAACAAATGGTGGTATACCAATCCGCAGTAACAGTTCTTTGCTTATTAAGAGGAATTGTTGCAATATGACCCGCTTTTGACACAAATGTCGCGACCATCTTTTTCGAAACACTTCGAGAACGGATGACTTTTGTTGGCTTTTCTTCACCTTGGAACACCCAAACAGCCGACTGTCGTTTATTTTCTGGTTCATAACAGTAAATCCACAATTCATCACCACTAACAATGCTGTACACATTTTTGAGTCTTCGGAATTGAAACGGTCAAGCGTTTTTTGACACCAATTAACCCTGGCTGCTTTTTGCTCTTCAGTCAACAGGTGGGGTATCCAACGAGAAACTAATTTTCTTACTCCTAATTCTTCATGTAAAATTTTTTGAATTGAGGTCTTTGAGATCTTCAAGGATGCCTCAATCTCGCGATATGTCACACGTCTATCTTCAATGATGAGTTTGCGCACAGCATCGACGTTTTCCTGGGTGACTGCCTTTTTGGTGCTCCCACCCTGGGATCGTCGCTAAAACTCACCCGTCCACGTTTGAATTCTCCATACCAATGGGAAATTATCGACTGCTGTGGCGCTTCGTTGCCGAAAGCAGACAGTCACTCAGCAAGGCATTCTTGTTGCGATAATTGTCTCTGAAAGTTGTAATAAATTATGGCGCGAAAATCTTCTCGGTTGAGTTGCATTTTTCTAATGACTTGGTGACACTTAAAAATTCACTGTAGTGAGAACACTGCACGTATTGTTGTCAAACTTTGAATTTAAGTTAACTAAAGAGTGAGGTTAAGATTCAGTACTGACGTTCGATCCGCGCGGCCTACTATGTTTCTATATGCAAAACTTAAAAGACATCCCTCGTAACTTGACACTTACTTGTCCTGGCAGCGCTTGTAAACACGATGAACAATATTGATATTATGCTGCATAGCTCACTGGGCTATTTTTATTGTTTGTGTACTTTATATTCTTTCCTTAAAGAATCACAAATCCATTGAGAGGGGCAAAAAAATTAGCAGAATGCAGCGTACTTATAGGTACCTAATATCTATGGACCAATCTTACTTTATTCACTTTGTATTCTCTCCTCAACAACACGGTTCAAAATAAATTCCAGTAATTTAAACATGTCTTGACTGTACGAGTGAATCCTTAAGAACAAATTATCCTTAAGAGCTTAGTCACTTATAGCTAGCAGTGCAAAAGGTAAGCATGTGTTTAATTTATCATAGTTGCTGAGCAGCAGTCCGTTATCGAAGTCCCCTTAATTAACCTTTTTATTCAATATACAACTGCCTAAACATGTAACTCGTTTGCAATAATCCGTCCCGCAAGCAACTGTATTATATGTGATATATATCACACGGCATTCTCCCAGAATGTATTACAGAAACCCCACCACAATTATAGTTATGACAAACTCCTGCTGGGCAATCCCGCTACTCAACCAAGGCGAAACTTCTGCCGAAGTCTGTCGCAGATAATTTCAAATTAATTAGTAGGGAACTCTACCCGGCTTGAAGAGGTAATTAGACAATTTGAATTACATCCCGCTACCGTGACTCCGATCTTGGTCCTGCGGGTCGCATTAATCACTGGCTCATGGCCGTACGCTGCATCGGGTCATATACCTGTACATAGCTATCGGTTAGAGGTGGTCACTACTATGAACGAGTAGTTTCACAGAATTTATAGCTTTTCATATGAATTCTCCTATGGTGTGGCGTTCGTCACCTATTATGTAGGTCTAAGGCCAGAAAGAAGTGAAACTGACGCTAGGTGAGAGGCTAGTCAGTGACAGTTTTGTCGAGCAGGTTAGCGAGGTCAGGTTGAATAAAATGAGTTGAAACCCAACCGATATTAAGACAAATGATTATAAAGTACCTGACGAAAGAAAGAAACTGAGAAGACATCAATAAGCATTTTTTCATAGGAAATCATATGTGTCTTATAACTAACGAGACGCTATTCAGTATGACGTATAGCGGGCGACCGATATTTCTGAGAATCTCACACTTCGGGCAGGAGAGGCGGATGTATGTTTATCAAGCTTAGCTCCAGTGACTGCGATCTTGGTCAAGGTATTAATCACTGGTTTATAGCCGACACAGATCCAGGATTTTGGTTAGAGAGGTAGAGTCTTCGGAGGCTACTACTCTGGACAATTCGCTGGTGGGTGTAAAAATGTGTTAAGTCAAAATAACATATTTCGAGAAGACTCAATCTAAAGAAATGTGTCAATTAAATTGTTCATTTTAGAATACTTCTGTTATCTTTTCTGACGGACACTTATTTGTATGTTGTTGTGACAGTATTTGACATGAAATTTATGCCAAAGTTATGTAATAAATAAATCATTTTGGAACAGTGAGTTTTGATAGACTTGCCTCTTTTTTCACAGCAAGTTGTTTGACATATATCGTTCAGCACTTACAGAACGTGTACCTGCTTCTTAAATATATTTTATTCACAAAAGGCTTACAATAGACAAATATATATTATTCCAGTTCTCTTTCATCTGAGAAAAAGCGTCTGGAAAGGCTAACAGCCCTTAAATTTTTATTAAAATCCTAATGTCCTTCTGAAATATAAGGATGTAGGTCAATCAGATGTTTTTTTTCTACGAACGTTGGCACAGGTCTGTTGTACTGGACTCAGCATCACTTCTTGCTTTGATCGTACCTTTTTCTCTAGATTAAGAGTCTTAAAATCATCAGTTTAACTTCTATTACCTTTTACGTATCGAATCCATCTCACTTCTCTCCAGTTGAATTTACCTCCTACTGTATTCTGTTATCTGTTTATTAATGACTTTATGGTTAAGGTTCGTACTATTCAACACTATTTATTTTCATTTTAGTCGAGCAGTGGTCAAAGTTGATCGCTTTGTTATACAAAAGTTACCTGGAGATCGGCTTATCTTCTGAATGCATAACGTTGATTACAAGCGCTCTATTCAAATATCTGTATCTTTTTTGCAATGCTGGTATTATCGATAGATCATGTACAAAAAGCTGTCACTTTCAAGGTTCTAATAAAATACTTGTCCAAACTTCTAGGTAAAAAAATATACCGGTACTAAGATACAGCACTTCGTAAATTCATGTATTACTGACGAGACCAATCAAGGACAAAACATGAATATTCTTTAAATAGAGATGAGAACGGCTTACTTTCCTAATATAACTAAAACTCTCAAAACCAAAATTTACTAATCCAACCAGATTCTCAAAATAAAACGAGATTAAGAATTTTTGACGAATTTGTAATCATTTTCTTGACATCCATTTTTCTAGAAGACGTTTATTAAGACTGCGTCTTGTGTCAAATGAATTGCACTACCCAAAAATTGAATAGATGTTCCATAAATTCAGTAGCGTAGAAAATATTTGCTTCTGCAGGAATCGTTATGCATTAGTGCATGTACAAAATTTCAATCCGACAATACTATTCACATTTAAAATATATTTGTCTTCAATGATTTTTAAATTGTAACTCTTACGCCCCTCATATGAACTATTCGCCTTACTTAAGGAACCAGCCTTTGAAGTTTGGGCAATTTACTTTATCAACACCCGGAAATGAATTCGAAGTAATAAATGAATCGGCTTTAGGATTCCGTTCTAATATAATTTTCTCGTACGTCCATGTATGAAAACTAGGCAACCACTTTAAGCAGTTTGAAAATTAGATACTCTTTAATATCTGTATATGACTTTTTTGTATGAGTGCATCCATAAGTCCAAGTATACTTAATAAACAACAACTTGAGGGAAAAGAGAAATGGGCACCGGGATTCCGGGGATTATTCTACAGCACCAGCTGTCAACCAACTTTCAGGATCGACTGATATCCTATACACCCCACTGTTTCCCTGTTCTTTCAAGCTACTTAATGCCTACCTGGCGGCGTTCAAGCATGTTTGAACCCCGCTGGTGCCTAGTTGCCACTGGCAGAGAACAACTTAAGAGTGACGGCGTCCCTTCGCGAATCCTTCATACAGTTTTAAAACTGCTTGTTTATTTTGAAGACCTCTCCGTGGGATATATATAACACAGCAAATAAATTTGGAATTTCTGAAGCGTTTTCTAGTGACATCGGCTGTTCTTTTTTCCCCAAAGGCCTGATAACGACGACTTGCATCGCGGAGTTCGATATCTGTTTTCTACGGAATGAAAACATCGTCGACTAAATATTGCCACTGTTTCCCTGTTCTTTCAAGCTACTTAATGCCTACCTGGTGGCGTTCAAGCATGTTTGAGTCCCGCTGGTGCCTAGGTTTCCTTTATCTTAAGTTGTTTACTAAACATACTCGCTGTATACAGGTAACTGTCCTCGCGCGGTGTGACTGGATAGCTATTGGGGATACCATACCAATCTGGTTTGTTTCACTTGATCGCCGCCAGATGGGGCATCAAGCAGTTCGAACGAACAGGGAAACGTGGGTAGGATTGAATTTGCCTATAACAGTCGATCCTGAAAGTTAGTTAACAGGTGGTGCTATATACTAATTGGCTATGTTAACTCCACGGAATGGGGAAGCTCATTTTTCCTTTCTCTCAAATTGTTGTTTACTAAACTGTTTAATACGTTATACACACGAATCACAAAATTTTCTTTTTTATTTGTGAAATGAAAATACCCTCCATAAAGAAGTTGTCACGGTTATTTAGGGCATATCAAGCATTATGATAATCATAATTCCTTTTCGCGCCCACCCTGCTTTGAATTTCAATGAGCGAAAACCCAAAAACACTTTTTTCATACTGAACGTCTGCCTGTCTGGTCCATTTTAAGCGGGCTCAAAATATAATTTAATATCCCGCTTTTCCCTTGTTTATGAGCCAGAGATGCCTACTTAGCTATCCTTCAACGTCTATTTTTTTATACGGCCGACAGACAAAGATCGATTCGGGCTCTGGATTAAAAGCACAACCGCCTGTAAAAGGCATAAAAAGGTTTTGCTGGGAGAGGAAGATAATGCGCACGTAGTTAGTTCTGTTGCTGGTACGACAAATATTTCCGTTTCATTATGAATATTAAATAAATGGACATATCCAGAAACAACTGTTTTTAGTAAACAGCGGGTACTCGAATGCATAATATTACCTCATTTTTATGGGGTGCTCAAGTTTCTGAGAATATTCTTGCTCATAAATGATTGAAAAAATTGTCTATTTGTATATTTAGAACCGAAAATATTCAACTGCCACTCGAGAAATACATTTGAAACCATTTTGATTGTGGCACACTTCCTTGCATGCAAACTGCATATGTATAGGCCAAAAAATACGCAAATAATTTTTATAATATAATTCAAGTTCCCCGGTAGCTTGAAATATTCATTAAATATTTATTTAATATTTAATAATATTTTTATCTAACTTAAATATTTGTTTGTTTTCTTAAACAAATATTTAATAAATATTTGTAATATAATGTTTTTATTGAATATTTACTCAATATCTTTTAAATATTTGAAATACAATATTTCTTTTGTAATATTCATTAAATATTTACTTTTAAATCAATGGAAAATATTAAATCTACAATATTTAGAAAATATTCATTAAATATTTTCGGCTACGGAGCATGTGCGTGTGACCTCGAGCGGCCAATGGGATGATAGCAAATCGGCATGAGACGACCCGTTTGCCGGCAGCCATTTTACCTGTGGCTTTCACTATGATAGCGTGCTTCCTGTGTATCTCCAAGTGGTTCATTATTTGAGTGTTTTTTTGTGGAAAGGATAAGTTTTTTGATAATTACATAGCTTAATCTATCTGACTAGTAAACATTATTATGCCAGCTGAGTATAAAGGTATTCATAAGACCATAAATAACTAGCCTTGAAGTGTACTACTAAAAAAAAGTCACATTTCAACAAAATCAATAAGTGTTAGTCAAAGGATCAAGTTGTGCCTATGGACATTTTTCATCAAGATATCTAATATCAGATACTAAATTTTCTTAAAAATTAACCAAATCTCGAACTATCATAGGCATAACATGTGGGGTCCTTTTAGGTGCATTATAGAGCTGCTTTTCAGTAACCCAGTTGAGCTACTCGGAGTAACTCACCATGCTCAACACCAATAAATACACTGGAAAGCAGCTTATGTATTCAATAATACTTCATAATTAGTAAGTTTGTTTTTTTTAGAGGCGTGGACAAGATGCAGAAGAGGCTTAGAATGTTTTTTTTTTGATAATATTTTTCTAGCAAATTAAACCAGTATATCTAGAATGAATTTTCTTTATAAACCCAATATTATATAAGCATTCCTACAGGTGTTGCTAAAATAACCAGTGAAGAATTTTCTACCTACACTGAAAATATATATCAGATTAATGCTTGAAAATCCATACATATTTACAAAAAATTTCATGAAAATATAAAACTGATATTTAAAAATCTTTCCTCATATATTTTCTAAACATTTGGAAAAAATATCGAAAAAATATATGAATTATATATACTACAAACATCTATAATGATTATTTTATAAATATATAAGAAATGTATTTATTAAATATTAAAAAAATCTGTCGCTACAAATATGTATCAAACATTTTTTGAAAATATTTAATAACTATTTAATGCTATCGGGGTTATTGGAGATATCATTAATAAACAGATGCAGAATGTCTTGCATACCTAACCAGGGCCTCTCACCCTTCTATATTTCTAGCCACTTGAGGTGGAATAAACAAAGCAGATGCCTTGGATGCATCCAAAGTAAACTGATTATTATCGTTAATAGTCACAGGCGGAGGTGTCGATAACACCGGCCATTCCGGAGGAGGTGATCTCACTTCCCAATAAAATCCTAGATAAGATGATAAAATACTACACAACCTGCTCAATATGAGAATATAATTGGGTGCATATATAGAGCATGTAACCATAAGATTTTTAATAAAAATAAATGTGATACCACTCATTAAATATGAAAGTATACCTTGGTAAACAAAAATTTGCTAACTCATTAAAATAGAATAATAAATTCCGTAAAAATACATATAGTAACTAACAATTGTAACTTAAAATATAACTTATGATGCAACGCAGTTTGTACCCAATATGGTGTAACCTGGGGATTTTTTTATTAGACAATGCTAATGAAAAAGGAGCATTAGCATTTTGATATAGGCACACAGAAAATAGTATACATTCTAAAAATCTGAGTGTCTCGGTGGTATCTCATGACCAATTCAGTCTCTAAATAGAGATTGTGTCAAGTACAAGTACAACAAAACGTGAAAAGTATAATTGGTATAAACAGTATAGATGATTCCAAAAATAGAGTGATTCCTTAAATGCTACATTGACTGAACATTGCAAAAACATTATGAGGTAAGCTCACATACTACAGTTATCAGTGAGAAAAAACTAAAAAAGTATAGTCAAGAGAGAAATTATAAGTACAAAAAACCAACCATTTCACTCTCGAGACATGGCCACATCATCAAACTAAAAATACGGTACAAATAATACCCGGGATGGCAGGGTTAAGCTATCCGTCACAATTTAGACTCACTGGCAGAGAACAACTTAAGAGTGACCGCGTCCCCTCGCGAATCCTTCATACAGTTTTATATAAATTTGGAATTTCTGAAGCGTTTTATAGTGTCATCGGCTGTACTTTTCTACCCAAAGGCTCGGTAACGACGACTTGCATCGCGAAGTTCGGTATCTGTTTTCTAGGGAATAAAAAAATCGTCAACCAAATATTGGGGGTAGTTCTAACAGTTGCAACAGTTGCTCTTCGAAAACTGCCTTATTCACAAGATTTTTTTTTATAACTGTAGGTTATTTCAGAATTGTTGGAACATGCTTCTGACAAAATTGGACTCTATTTGGTAGCGCTCTATAAGAAGTGCCTACCGCCGTGGATGTGAAATTTGTGTAGCAGCTCTCTACGTAGGATTCGATAAACTACTCGTAGTCTCCCAGACATTCCTCCTGTGCGATATTTGTAAAATTCACTTCACTGGGATATTGGTTGTGATATTCTTCGATATCCAGTCAAGCACAAACATTTTATAGTATGGACGTTACTTTATCCATATGTTTTATTATATTTCTATAACAAATGCCCTCATTAGATCAGGTAGTACGGCGCAGCTCCCGTAATCGTTTTATCATCCAAAATAATGTAAAGGCTCCCATGCTTCACCTAGATTGGACCTGGCAGTCATTTACATTTGAGGATTTATTCTCCCTTAATAATTTCCTGATTTTATTCGGAATGTAGAAGATTGATAATTGTAGTTATATCATTAAGTTAACGGAATGGGAATTTTCTAGAATGAAGGTACCTGCATATTTTTGTCCATCATGTGCAAAAACTATTTAGGTTATTTGAATCTCTAACATGTATTTTGGAATGCAATAATATCCAGAAGTTTTCCTAAATGTGGGCAGATACGGACAGTTTATCTGTGAACTAATTTTTCAGTGATATATATTTTCAACGATACATCATACATGTCCTGTAAAGTTGATTAGATAAAAGCAAAGGATAATTTCAGAAACAAGCATTACAGTCCTAAAATTAGTCATTTTGTTCAAATTCTTCAAAATAGCAATACCTCTAAAACTGTGCACAATCGCTTAGTGACATATGTATATGGTTTTGCAAATTGGAAATGTCCTCCTCTATTGCCCACCTTCATTTGATCCATTACTTCTGGGACACTCTCTATATTCTCAATGAGCAAGTGTTTATAAACATATCGAGTGTACTCTGTCAAAGCTGGCAGAAGAAAAGGAACTTAGAAACAACATGTAATAATTATGAGGATGAAGCAAATATGAAGATAATATTTACCGCGGCTGCTATGAGGAATTTATTCCAATTTTTTAACTGCTCAAGGTTAGTAGAACTTATGTACATTGTTCCACAACCTGGATACTCTAGTGACAAAGGAGCTGTCGTATCGGCCTGTTCTGCATGTACAAAGTTCGACAGGGTTAGGATGGGAGTCTGAAGTCAGGCAGGTCTGTCTGGCAGACACATAGTGCGGCGGCATCATGGAGCAAAACCCGTTAGCGTACCGATAGAGACAGATCGCCGGAGAGAAAAGGTACTGAGGTTGTCCGCTAGAGAAGAGTCATCGTTCAGTTGAACAGCCCTCCTCTAAACATCATTGAGCATGGATAATTTAGTCGGAGCGGCAGCACCTCAAACATGTCAGCATTACTCTAGGTTAGATTTTATCTGGCCCTTGTACAGAGTCAGGAGGTCATGTGGATAAAAATACTTCTTAACCCTAAACAAATAGCCCAGCTTTCTCCCAGCAGCTGCCGTTATCGCATTGAATGTCTGCATGATTGGATTGACCGTACAGGTACAGGGAAGGAGGTCGTTGATATGTAAGAGGAACGTCGGATCCAAATCGTTGCTGTGGAACACCCGCATTGAAATTGTGGTATGATGAGGAGAAAACTTCAACTATGACGGATATTTTGCGGAAATCAGCCACCCATCTGCAATGCGTCTCTGTGAGGCCCTAGGAAGTTTACAAAGAATTCAAGATAAATGATGGAATATTCGTAAGATCAGACAATCAATAAAACAGTGAAATTAAAAATAACCCATGTATCAAAATAAGTAAATAAAAAACATATCCAATAAGACCTTAAGACGATAACTGCAGGACTTAACACATGCATACACGCATTTAGAAGACTTCACCTTCAGATGTTGCAACTATAGCTACCTATAGGTGCTCAATGATGTAATATTTCTCGACTAGATTAAATAGATATAGCGATCCGAAAGGCCCAGAAAGTTTAGAGATTGAGTTGTTGTGCCCTCCTTTTTAGCTAAGGCAATATTTACTTTCATTTTGCCTCTTACTACCCTTCAGTAAGTCCGAGTAAAGCCTTTACGAGAAAACTTCTCAATTTTATTATACCACAATGACAATGTGTTAACGGTTTACTCAGTTATGCTTAACCCACGTGCCAAACCTGTTAAATAAAAAAGATTGAATGGATACTTGCCGCACCTTCGTACAAATTCGAAGCCTTCAAAGTGAAACTTGATAAGTTATGTTGACTTAACCTCTACATACAAATTCACGAAATTTGTGTCTCAATGATTGGTGGATGGAAAATAACTTTTCCGACAAATTTTAACCACATATGCACTGTTACGAATAAAGTTGATTTCTCAAAAAAGAATGTAATGAAAGTCCTACAGATATTAAGAGCTTCAATAATAAATTGAAAAATAAATGCCTGTATTTTGCGTTCATCGTCGCGATATTAGAATACGCATTAATCATTTATTGTAGCAAATGTTGTACCAAACAACAAAATACCAAGAATTTTTTATCTTTTCATACTGATAAGGACGTGTAAATCAGCTTTAATCTCTATCGTGGGTGATCTGAATGAAGAACGGTCGATTTTTTGTGAAGTTAAATAAGAAAGTATTTTACGAGTTTATGTTTTTAGTTATTTATTAATAAAAATGGCACTTGTGCACACTAATGAGGAGTTAGTGGACATTGTTTTAGCGTACGGAGGAGAAGCGCAAAATTCGCGAGCGGCTTCTCGTTTGTATGCACACCGATTTCCGAATAGGCACATATCACATCACGAAACATTTAGTTCAATTGTTTTACATGCACGTGCTAGTGGAGATTTGCGCCCAAGACGTGGAGTGGATGGGGGTCGGGTTCGCCCACAACCCGTTTTACAAGCCGAAGACGAAATTTTGGATATTGTGGAAGGAAATCCGGGAATAAGCATAAGGCAGTTAGCCCAACAGGTCCCAGAAGTGTCACATGCAACAGCGTGGCGCATATTACATGAGACCCAACTGTACCCTTATCACGTCCAGAGAGTTCAGACGTTGCTACCTACAGACTACCTCCTAAGAGTAACATTTTGTGAGTGGTTGTTGCAAGAAAATGCTCGAAATTCGCGTTTTATAGCTGATAATTTGGCCACCGATGAAGCTATTTTTACTCGTAATGGGATAAGCGATCTTCTTAATACGCACGTTTGGTCCTTTGAGAACCCTCGCGCAGTGGTCCAGACACAATTCCAGCATCGTTTTTCTTTAAACATGTGGGCAGGTTTTGTCGATGAACGTCTAATTGGACCGTTCATATTGCCAGATCGATGGATGGTCACCAGTATTTGAAATTTCTCCGGAATGATTTGCCGGTCCTTCTTGAAGATGTTCCATTAGCAGTCCGAGCACGGATGTGGTTTTTGCACGATTGCATGGCCTCCACAGTCTCCCGATCTAAATTCTCTGGACTTCTTTGTATGGGAATACTTGAAAAACGAGGTGTACCGTACGCCAGTTCAGAATATTGAAAAATTGCGTGACCGAATCACAGTGGCTGCCGATAATTTGAGCCTTCAGGCACAGAGAAGATCAAGGCCCACAGAACCTACTTACAAAACCCCACTGTAGAGAACAGACAAGCCGACATCGAGTCCAGAAACAAATATAACGAAGCGGTCCGCAATGCCAAAACCCAGCATGATATGAAAGTTAGGCACAGGGTAATATCGCAGCGCAATGGCAGTCGGTCTTTCTGGACGCTGGCCAAGCAGATTGGAAAGAACTTCTCACACAGTAGCCTTCCACCACTTACGTGTCAGGATGGAACTATTGTATTCGACTCAAAGGCCAAGGCGGAAGTGCTAGCCAAGATCTTTGCTGCCAACTCCACCATGGACGTCCCCACCAACGCCCAAGTGCCGTCAATTCAAAGGGTTCCCCACACTATGCGGGAGGTAGCATTCAGGCATAAGACCGTAAGACGAGTGCTCTTGTCGCTCGACACCAACAAAGCTTCTGGTCCGGACTTGATTCCTGCCATTGTACTGAAGAGATGTGCAGCTGAGCTTGCTCCAGTTCTTTCGCGTCTCTTCCAGATATCTTATGAATCCGGCACCTTCCCAGAAAACTGGAAATTTGCTCATGTACAGCCCATCCCAAAAAAAGGATCTAAAACCGACCCTTACAACTACAGGCCTATAGCTCTGCTTTCTGTTATAAGTAAACTGATGGAGAGGTGCATAAATCGCGAGCTTCTGGACTACCTCGAACGTCACAGCTTGATTAGCGACAGGCAGTACGGTTTCCGGCACCAACGATCCACAGGGGACCTCCTAGCTTACGTCACGCAACTGTGGAGTAAACTCATCCAGTCTCGTGGTGAGGCTCATGTCGTTGCTCTTGACATCACGAAGGCGTTCGATCGGCTGTGGCACGCTGCCCTCTTGAGCAAACTTCCATCCTACGGCCTCCCAGAAAGGCTGTGCAGATGGGTGGCTGACTTTCTCTCTGGCCGCAAGATATCCGTCGTAATTGACGGATTCTCCTCTTCATCCCACAACGTCAACGCGGGTGTTCCCCAGGGGTCGGTCTGGGCTCCAACACTGTTTCTCTTACATATCAACGACCTCCTTTCCTGCACGATCAACCCAATCCACAGCTTCGCTGATGACAGCACTCTGCATGCAGGGATTCAGAGTGACAAGCCGATCTCTGCCGCTGAGCTGGAAAAAAGAAGACTAGCGACGACTTCTTCTCTGACAAGAGACCTGGAGGCTATCACTGCTTGGGGACGCAACAATCTTGTACAGTTCAATGCTTCCAAAACACAGTACTGTACTTTGACGAACAAAAAGCGTCCTAGCGCTCATGCAGTTTCGATAGACGGTAGAGTTCTACCAAAGAGCCATTCATTTCGACTGGTCGGAGTCCAGATCACCGAGGACCTGATCTGGCACGAACACATCTCTTCAATAGCTGCAGCTGCTGGGAAAAAGCTAGGCTATTTGTTTAGGGCTAAGAAGTACTTTTCTCCTCATGACCTTCTCACTCTATACAAGGCCCAGATAAGGCCTAGCCTCGAGTATTGCTCACACATTTGGGGTGCTGCCGCCCCGACTACATTGTCCATGCTCGATGCTGTCCAGAGGAGGGCGGTCCGACTGATCGATGACTCTTCTCTAACAGACAGTCTCGGGACTCTTTCGCACCGGCGGGCCGTCGGCGATCTAGCTCTTTTCTATCGCTATACCAACGGGCTTTGCTCCTCAGAGCTCTCTTCCATGATGCCGCCGCGCGATGTGCCTGCCAGACAGACCCGCCTGACTTCGGCGTCCCATCCTAACCGTGTCAAACTTTGTACATCCAGAACTGGCCGATACGACCGCTCCTTTGTCCCGAGGGTGTCTAGATTGTGGAACAATCTACGGGAGGAAGCTTTTCCCAGTTCTACTAACCTTAGGCAGTTCAAAAATCGTATTAACAAAATTTCTTTGGGATCATCATAGCAGCCGCGGTGTTCCGGCATTTAGGCTTCTGCCTGCGCGGCTGTTTCGATATAAAAAAAAAACAGCAGGAAGAAGGTGTATTTGAATTAGTGCGCCGAATTTGGACTAGATGCGCGCAAGCTTGCATTGCAGTCAATGGAAACAATTTTGAACAGATTTTATCTGTAACTGTAACTGTAACTGTTAAACTGTATTATTTTATTATCTGCATTTCTGTAGGACTTTTATCGCATTTTTTTTTTTGAGAAATCATCTTCTCTTGTAACAGTACATATGTGGTTAAAAGTTGTCGGATAAGTTGTGAAACACTCTGTATGTGATATTAGCGCCTTCTCAATAAGAAAACGTTTTTCACTAATGCTAAAAATGCAACATTTACAAAGGTTTACTTCGTACAACATCAAATCTCCAATGATCTATCAGCCCGCAGGAATCTTGGAATCGTCAAAGTATGATGTTTCAGCGATTTTTGTTTCCCCCACCGCCGCTGAATCGATTTCTGAGCCGTACAAAGCTCTCTTGTCATTAGCATAGTTGTCACCTTGTGTCAAAATCTCATCAAAAGGGTACTTTCCCATGGTTTGTTCGTACAGCCTGTTTGCTGACAATCAGCAAACTGATAGTCGGCGACAAGTCACGACCTGGTTTTGCGCAGTTAGTTGTCACTGACACGTCGCTGACTGTATTAGTTGCGTACATGAGAACGTTACGAGTTAGCTGAGGGAGGTCAGACCGACTACCGGCAACTAATCCGCTGTTCGTACAGAAACTTCTGTTTGATGACTGTCAAATCAGTCAGCAAATAATTTTCCAGTAAATTGTCAAAGCTCGAAATCAAGTACAATAATTATTTGAATGTAAAATTTCTCAGAATGTAGTAGTCAATTTTGGAACAGTTGGAGGTTCATTTTCTGTAAACCAGAATAATCTAGGATTTTTCGTCCAACTGTCCAAATGTGCCAGAATTTTCCTTTAGAGAGGGAAACATGGACACTTTCTAGAAAAAATAACAGCACCCAAAAATGTTAATGTTATAAAGTTTAATCATAAATTCGAAGAAATATAATTCCACACATCGAATGACAAGTTGAAGAAGTGAATACATAGTAAGAATTCTGAATAAACGTCTGCAGTGATTATGTATGAAAATGTACAAAGTATTGTGAATGACTTAATAAAACTAGAATAGTAGAGTTTTTGTTCCCTGTTCCCTTGTCGCCCAACCTCGAAGTGTATGCACAAACAGTATTTATATATTCTAGCTATGTAAATCCCACCCAAAGCTAATGAAAAAATAAACAAAATAACGAATTCTGGAGATTTTGTGGTACAGCTTTTGCTTACGGGAGAACACGGTTTGTGCTGGGGTGAAAATAATAGTTTCCCTATACAGGGTATTTTAAATTTGACCCTCACCATTGGGATCTCGGAATCTTCAAAGGATACGAAGTCACTTAAATAGGGGCAAAGTTGCGTATTCAGATAACCAGCAAAATGTCGCTTAGAAAGTATTGAAATTGAAAGTACTTCCGGAAAAAGACGTAAAAAACGAAATTCCCTAAAATGGTTTTAATTTTCTTCTGACTTTATTTGTGGTGGGATTTCAGACTAAGTTGCACCTGAACTCTGCCACATTTTCTCCTCTACAAGAGAATTAGAATTTCAATATGACGTTTCGTCTCTTGTCCTCCAGCATCAACTTAATTTTTTCTTATAGACGCCATATTGGATTCTTACACACATGAATAGAACTTTTATTCTGATTTTAGTTATTCCAGAAGTTCCTAGGTAAGCTTTGAAATTATTAGATTTCATTTGTTTGCATAGCAACAGAGTTTGGAAGACTGTGAATATCTCTGCTTATTTATGGTTATTATTGTTTTTACCATCAATAAAATTTTCATTTCATATTCAGGTTTAACCATATCCTTTTATCTCCTTCTAATTTTCATCCAACAACAAATTTATGGTCAACTAACAATCACTGAATTTAGGGCTTAAAAAGTCCATTTAAATGTACAAAATTCCAATATAGTCTCCGTATGAAAAAACAAATTTGATGATAGAAGTCGAAAGAAGAAATATCCAATTGAAAATTTGACTACGCCATCTTGCAGACAAGAATAAGTAACAATGACAATATGCAAATTATTTATTTATAAGAGAGCGGTTTTGGGATAGATCTGGTGAGCGTAACAAACATCTGATAATTTCAAGGCCTACCTAAAAAATTCTGTCTTTCTTAAAGTAATCAAGGTTTGACAACGTCAATGTATGAAATATTGTGCATTTTTTGAATCAAAATTAAAAACTGTTTATCTGGGCAAAAATACAATATACTCGTAGCGTCCTTAAGAAATAGTAAAGGTGATGCTGGAGGAAAAGAGACGAACCGTCATATAGAAATTCTGATTATGCCTTCTTATAAAGGAGAAAACGTGGCACTCCTAATGAGCAATTTATTTTGAAACCCCAATATAAATAAAATCAGGAAAAAATCATAACAATTTTGGGCAAATTCAGTTTTTCCGTTAGTCTTCGGAAGTACTTTGAATTTCGAAACCTTCTAAGTGTCACTTTGGTGACTACCCCATTACCCCATTTAAGCGACTTCCTATCCCTTACAGTTTCCAAGATCCCAATGGTGAGTGCCAAATTAGAGTGTATATGCAGACTCTTACTAGAAGAAAGAAGTGGAAATACTACAAGGATTTAATAACGTCTTTGAATAATAAAGGGCGTATACACTAAAAAGCTAAAACGGCCGAAGATAACTACAATTATCAAGATCTGCTTACATAGCATAAGTTTTACAGAGTTCTCAACATGGACAAAATGACCTGAGACTTCGAAAATACATAGAAGTAAACTTAAATAACTGCGTAACTACGCATTTTGCAACTGTAACAAAAATTTTCAAAAGATTAGTGATCACAAAAATCGTATTAATCATGGTTCTTGAAAGTTATGTCCTCTATTATTCGGATTTTTCATACTGTATTCATAATCTTCATTTTGCCATTACCGGGTCAATAAACAAAATATTGAGCATAAAGCACTTTGGCGCTGGCTGATACTTAGAATGAAATTTCATTAAAATTTCTTCTGCCACTTGCTCACCTGAAAATGAAACAAAAACTTGTTTCTGTTGAATTATGGCACTGTTTTCTCTACAAAATTAAGGTCTTTGGGTTTCATTTTTTTACCCCGAAGCAGTCGCGCAGGTGAACCCTACGTGCCAAGGCACCGCGGCTGCTTTCAGGAGCTTCTTATTCCCATTTTTGAACTGCCTAAAGTTAGTAGAAAATCTCCTCATGTGGATTGTTACACGATCTCGACAGACTCGGGACAAAGGAGCGGTCTTATCGGAAAGTTCTGTATGTACGAAGTTCAATACGCTTACGATGGGAGGCCGAAGTCAGGTAGGCACATCGCGCGGCGACACCATGTAAGAGAGGTCTGAGGAACAAAGCCCGTTGGCGTAGCTATATCGCCAACGGCCCCAAGATAGTTCCGACACAGTATGATACCTGTCACTGTCACTGGTTGACTGGTGTCCTCTGATCTGTCAGAAGGTTCTGTACGAACAGGTAACATCTCTCTGATTCTGATTTTGACAGTCACCTTCAAGTTACCGACTACTGTACGAACAAACCACCAGTCGTAAGGGCGCTAAAGATTAGAGAACAGACAACAGACAGACCTTAGTGATTCTCTCAGTCTAGTTGCATGCAAGAGTGTCTCGCCACTAGTCTATAGTTGTAATCAAGCTGTACTGCAATCGGTAAAACATTCTAACTTCATTTAACATGTTTCTCAGTTTCTGGTTCTTGCCAGAGTTAAGATTTTGAAAAGTTACCATAATTTAGTTATTTGAGCTATAAAAATGTATGTGTCAAGAGCTACTAAAAAACTCAACAACATTTTAGATCACAAATACAACCGATAATAAGGCGTAAGTAATGAATCTAATAAATATGGTCAATTTCTTGTGAAATGTCGCCCAAACTAGAGACAAATTATAGAGGAAAGGAACCAAATTTGAGACAAACGCCTAATTTGAGACAGTGGTGTAACTTTGTATCATTGTAGCACTATATTCTAGTAATACGAAAAGGTAGTGAACTAAGACGTCTTCTACATATGTTTACAGTTGGTTTGCTGTGATATCACAACTTTTTACTTCTTGAGAGTTAATAATATTTTTAATAGTGTGAGAAAAGTGATTACTAAAATCAAGGTAAGCTACTTCGAACAGTTGTCTGATGAAATGAATGAAATTTAGTAGGCTACAAATACCTTATCTATTTTATTTTACAATATTGTGATTTTAATAGGTATAACCTAAACATACTTGTGTAAAGTTTTTAACGGAAAATTCCTAATTTGGGATACCCAAGTGTACAGCTGTAAAGAATAAGAATAAAAGCCTCACAAGGATTCGTATAGATACCTTCCGTCTCCAGTTCAAGTTCAGAATGCAGCGGAAGCCTTAAGTTGGATGATTCATCTTCAGACCAAAGCGGTGAAAGCGATGCTTATTTTGTACTGGTTGATTTTCCGAATATAAGAAGGGTGAAAAGTGGGCAAAATGCAGCCATTGTAGTAGATGGGCACATGAAGATTGTGAAGAGATTACCAATAAAATTTTCATTTGCACTTTCTGCAAAGGAAAGGGATTTTTTGCATAGTATCTCAAATTAGGGAACCAGCTGTAAATTCACAAAAATATTTACTTTTTTAAAATATACTTTTTGTCAGTAAAAAGATACATTTAATATTATTTTTTTATTTTAGAGTGCTAGAAGCATCAAATCGCAAGTTTATTTGATAATATACTCTCGTTTAAAACAATAAGTACTTTATTTTTCCTTTTAAAAAAATTTCCATAATAAATCAAGAAATTCATCATAAATCACTTGGTTTAGCTGCAAAAACTTATTTTTCCATTTGTGACCGCACACTAAATTAGCGACCATAATCATATAACGAACCAATGAAAAATAAGCATTTGCGCCATACTCAAAGCATGGACACAAATCTAATACAATATCTACATTGATATGACAGCAGTTGAATTTGTATTTTACTTAAAATAACAGCGTCTCACTGTTGCTGTACAAAATGCTACTTGATAAATTCTTTGAGGACATAAACTTACAAAATGCTCATTCTTTAACAAACATCTCGCGCCCTCTACTAGGCAGTATGACAACTACATCTATAGCCTTGCCACCGTCGCCTTGACGCAGCGCCCAACATTTTCCTGTTGACAGTAAGTAAATTGATTTGTTAGGTTGGGTTAAAGAATAACAATCTTGTATTTTGTTTATCAAAAAGTTCATTAAGCAGAGTTTTGACAGCATCAGTGAGACACTGTTATTTTCAATAAATTACTCAGTAGTGGTGTCATGCCAATCTGCTCAGTCAGGTTTGATTCACAAATCCTTTTTGTTTAATCGAATTTGGGCCAACTTTGTCCGGAGACAAATGAAAAATGTTTTGCTTTTGGATCTAATACAAATCGAACAATTTTTTGCTAGTTTGAGAGACATCTTAAAAAAGTCGACCAAATTCATTAAGTACTTCACTACCACTAACATGCATTCTCATTCGTCCAATTTGTGTCAAAGCAGCATAGGCGCAAAATTTGGTTCCCGCCTGTTAATAATAAAATCGAGCCTTAAGAATACAAATTAAAGGTTCGGAGAGAAGAGTATACTCGTGGGTCATGAAATTGAGAAAAAGATCTGGTAGGTATGATACTCGTCAAATTATCATCCACAAAAACATATTTCCGCATAGCCCTATAGACAATTTTAGTTCCACGCTCAATCCTACTGTTTCGCAGAACACTGATACGTTGCATAAACACAAATAATATCCGGCTATACCCTATCTCACGAGTATCCATTACGGTAGAATGACATGTGGTTATTTAGTAATACTTCAAAATTCCCCATATCGGTGCAGGACACATAATTCTGACGGATCCGTTAACGCCAGGTAGACAGAACCGTATTTTGTTTTGTTTTTTTGTACGCTACAGATTCATTTTCTAGTTACTAACTAGGGGAGCCCACGATGCTAAATCGGGATTTACTCGAGCTTCATAGAGACCTATTGGGTTGCGAAGCTTAGATGATAAAACGAAAAAAATGTCCTATAATATATACCTTTTCATTGGTGGCTATAGATTTTCAAACATGTAAAAAAAACTGTTGCATGGTCATACTCGAGCGCGTCAGATATTGATATCATCCATGTCCTATGTATTTTGAAAAATGTTCGTATGTTAATCTGATTATTTCCATGTTGGGGTTGGTCGTACGAAAGGGTTGAAAAAGGAAAAAAATTGATAGAGCGCATTAGATTTTCAAAGGGGATGTTAAGTGAACATAAAAGAAAGCTCTTATATCTGACGATTTGGATGTGACTCAAACTAGCGGTCATAGAATGTGCAAAAAAAAATCGTCATTTTGAAATACTCAAGCGCGTCAGATTAAGATATATATTTATATATATGGTTCATCTTTATGCCCTAGGCGTGCTTTCTCATAATCTGACGATTACCTGAAGGGATTTACGTAATCTGACAATTAAAAAAAAATTATTTTTTTAATCATTGGACTTAATTAATTGAAAATCTCAGGAAATAGCATGCAAATAAAAAAAAGTGCATGTTTTTTTTAAATAAAATACTTGTATTTATAAAAAATAATTATATTTTTTGAATGTTTTTTTTAATCATCATCTTCATCGGTAGAATCATCTTCCTCCTCTGGCTCGATTTCATCCTCAGATTGCGTATCTGTAACAAAAATTCATTAAAATATTTAGTAATATTTTTTCTCATGAATGACGTGTTTTTTAATTATAGGAGAAAAAATATACCTAATTCTGGAGTATCATCATAAATATCATATTAATAATAGAACCTTTTCCATTGACAACAGAGATGCAACACGTACAGCCCTCTTTCCCCTACAATCCCCAACCATCAATTTTAACCCCTACAAAACTTTTTTCTGAAAATGATCAGGATCCTCTAAAACGTCATAAAACGAAATTTGATCATTTTTTTTTATTCTTGTCCATAGATTCGCTGCCATTGGATCTATTTCCAGAAACAACAAAGCTTTTTCATCCTTTGCATAGTGGTAACTCTGTGAAAAAATTCATTATATTTCGTATTGCCGTTCTCGAATTACAAAGTAACCACTTGTAGTAGCAATTTTTCCCGCTCGCACCAGCACGAAGTTTAAAGCAAAAATATGCTCCCCGCCCCTGCCCATACCCGGCATAGACCGGTACCTGATCACCTCTACCAAGACTCGTCACTGCAATTTTTCGTGCGCTCGCAGCAGGACGGAGAGAAAGATGGGTCGCGTAACAAAGAAAGTGACGCGTAAACACAGAAAAAAATTACACAAATTGCTGCAACTTTTAGATAGTTCTAGTAAGTATATTGTAATGAATTGTTCCCTTCTGTTTTAGCCCCAATTCATTCAATGAAAACATAAGTACACATGTGCTATGTGCCTATCAGGTTCCTGTTTATTATTGATATTCAGTATTCACATGAATTACTAGTATTAATTAAAATGGTTGATTAATTTCAATGTGCCCCTCGGATATACATGTACACATGTACTATGTACCGATTAAACACTTCTTGATATACAGTATTCACATGAATTACTGGCATGAATAGTTGATTGTTTTCAAAATACATCTCGGGTATGCGTATGTACACATGTGCTATGCACCGAATGGCGACTTCTTGACTGACTTACAGTATTCACATGAATTACTGTTGGCAATGTTATTGGCATATTGGTATGGAATACATAGTATGTAACTCTTTCAAAACAAAGCTGCCGGATAGTGTTTATAAACATGTGAAAATGTTTTTTAGGCGAGTCAGGCGTCTCGTCGTTGGAGAGTACAGGGACGGACTCGGATTCAGATGCGCCCTTATCAAAGCATCCAACGCAAGTCCCGGAGCCTGGCTCATCCCAGGATCAGGCTGTACAAAATATACTACAATTCCTGGGTAATCAAGCATCTGCTATAAAAGGACCAGAGGTCAGTACAGACGTAGCAGCCCTGATATCTGAGTTTTTACTCAAGGGAATTGATAAAGAATCTCGCAAAACTACTCTGGAATCTTATCCCTGTTTGGCAAACTGTTCAGCCCTTCAGCCTCCAGTGATTAACCCAGAGGTTCGATCTTGTTTAAGTACAAATGTAGTTAAAGAGGATACATTCCTCAGTAAACTTCAATTACAGTTAGCATCTGGGATAAGTGCACTGGCCGTCGGCTTCGATAAGCAATATGAAATAACGAAATCGCAGATGTTTTTCACGCGATTTCTCTTCGTCGTCGTTATTCCATTCTACCATTTTTGGATGGCAACGTTCGCAAATTTTCTGATACTTGCCCAATTGATGAATTTTTATTTGGAAAAACATTCCCGGACCAATGGAAATCCGCAAGTGAAGCTCAACGATTAGGCTTTTCAATCAAGAAGAAGGAAAAAGCACTAGGATCAGCATCTTCCAAACCAGTCGTCTATAAGAAATTGGAGCCCAAGCCAGGTCCGTCGAGGGTCCCGTCGTCTTTAAACTCCCGGCGCCAGCAACACAAATCTCGCATGAAAAAGGAGGAGGAGAGGTTTCGTTCAGCAAGGTCATACCGGAAGCAGTAGACAAGGTACATACTATTTGCGATATGTATGCGGGTCGCTTATCTGCATATGTAAATAAGTGGGTAAACATTACACAAGATTCTACTGTTATTTCGTGGTTATCTGGATATAAAATGCCTTTTGTTAAGAAGCCTAAGTAAAGGCGTTTACCTAGACCTGCTTTTACGCTGCAGGAATCAGATAAATGAAAGGATAGCATAAGACTTTTGATAAACATAGGAGCAGTATCCAAAACTACCTCAAAACCTGGCCAGTTTTTTTCCTCATTTTTCTTAATACCGAAACCTTGTGGGGCATTCAGGTTTATTCTAAATTTAAAGGAATTACACGAATTTTTAGAACCACCCCACTTTAAATTGGAAGATGTCAGGACTGTCTTCAAATTAGTTTATAATGACTGTTTCTTCACTAAAATAGATTTAAAAGATGCCTGTTTTATGATACCGGTGCATCAGACATTCAGTAAATACCTCACTTTTAAATTTCAAGGTGTATATTACCATTTTAATTGTTTACCTTTTGGTCTTTGTACAGCCCCATGGGTCTTTACAAAAATTATGAAACCAATCCTTAAATATTTAAGGACTAGAGGTATAATTTGTGTACTGTATTTAGATGACTTATTAATTATCAGTAAGTCAATACAAACAGCTGAGCAAGACTGTCAAATTGCTAAGGATATTTTAGAATATTTAGGATTCTTAGTAAATTACGATAAAAGCTCTATGATCCCAGCCAAACAATGTACCTTTTTAGGTTTTGTTTTTGATTCCACAAATTTAAGGGTGTCCTTACCAACAGAAAAAGTGAAAAACATGATGGAACTAGTAGAGACTTTTCTTCGCCGCAATCGGTGTTCTGTTTTAGTTTTAGCTCAGTTAATAGGAAAACTAGTTTCCGTTTGCCCGACTGTACAATATGGTTGGATGCACCTTAAGATTTTAGAACGAGTTAAATATGTAACATTAAAAAGACAAGAGCAAAATTTCAATACCTCGGTAATAATTTCAGAAATAATGCGATCAGAAATATGTTGGTGGCATCACACTCTTATAAATAATGAGGGTGTAGCTATTGTTACAGATAGGAAATTCATACTTGAGATTTTCTCAGATGCTTCATTAACTGGTTGGGGTGCCTTTTGTCAGAATAGAGGTACTAACGGTTTTTGTAATGGAGACGATGCTAACAGACACATTACTATTTGGAGTTACTAGCCGCATTTAATGCACTTAAATCCTTTGCCTCCAATATATCTTCTTGTTCAATTCTTCTTAGAATCGACAATGTAACGGCTATAGCTTGCATAAATCATATGGGTAGTGTAAGATATAAGCACCTTAATAACATCACACGCCAGATTTGGGAATGGTGTGAGAATAGACAAATTTTCATAGTAGCTTCATATATAAATACAACAGATAATTCACCTAGAATATGAGTTATCGAGTTTGGCTTTTCGAGAAATTTGTTCTAGTTTCGGGAAACCGACTGTGGATTTATTTGCGACACAGTTAAATGCCAAAGTTCCTAGGTATATTTCTTGGAAACCAGATCCTAGTTCCTTTAAAGTTGATGCATTTACAGTGTCTTGGAGAAAAGAGTTTTTTTTATGCATTTCCTCCTTTCTCACTCATATCAAAATGCCTACAAAAAATTATTGCTGAACAAGCTTGTGGAATTCTTGTGGTTCCTAATTGGACAACTCAACCGTGGTATTCCGTTTCCATAAATTATTGACAGGAAGATCTATAATCTTTTCGCCTAATAAAGCCCTTCTCCCTTCCCCTTCTAGGGGATGCCATCCACTGTGGAGAACACTTTCCCTGGAGGCTGGGAGTTTATCGGGGAAGCTTTTCTCAAACGAGGAGTGCCAGCAATCGGGCTCCAAGCAATCAAGGCATCGCTTAGTCCATCTACCTTGAGACAGTATTCATCGAAATTAAAAAAAGTGGTGGCAATTTTGCATAAGCAAAGGCTATATTCCTTTTTGTATTCATTAGACGCAGTCATTAATTTTTTGAGTGATCAATTTCAAAACACTTGTTCCTACTCAACACTTAACTCACAGTATGCGACATTAGCTTTGATTTTTGAGATAAATAGCTCAGATAAAACTATTCTAAAACGGTTTCTGAAAGGAATTTTCAATCAGAGACCGTCAAGACCCAAGTGCCAATCAACTTGGGACCCTCAACCAGTTTTAGAGTACTTATCTACCTTGTATCCCTAAACAGAAATATCTGTTATGCAATTGACTATGAAGTTAGTTACTTTGTTAGCTTTAATTACTGGCCATCGATTACAAACGTTCACTTATATACGATTACAAAATATAGTTCGCCATACTGATAGAATAGAAATTAACATTACGGATCGAATCAAAACTTCATCTTCCAAGGGTCTTCAACCCCTTTTAGTGATCCCATATTTTCGGGAAAACCCAAGCCTTTATTTAGCCTCAACTATCGATTTCTATGAAATAAAAACCAGAGGCATACGCCCACTTGATACTGATTTTCTTATTTTAACAGTTAAGAGACCTATGCGCCCAGTCTCTACACAGAGATTGAGTAAATGGATCAAACTGACCCTTCAAGCAGGCGGTATTGATACCTCCATATTTTCTAGTTATAGCACTAGGCATGCAGCTACATCAGCTATACAGCTGGAGTCTCTATTGAAATGATAAGAGAGAGGGCTGGTTGGACGCAAAAATCAGAAATGTTTGCTTAGTTTTATAATCGCCCTCTTTGTAGTAATGTTACGGCCTTTGCTAAAGGCATCTTGAGTTTAAGCTCACTTTAATATATTTTTTTTATGGATTAATAGAGTTTGATCAAATTCTATACTACTTTTTGAAGAGAGAGTAGTGAACTGTTCATAATATAATAATTTGTATTATTGAATTGTTTTGTTTAGATTCCTCTATTAGATCTTTACGAAATAAATATAGTGCCATGATCCCGATTCGGACTCTTCTTTGAACATCTACAAGTGGTTACTTTGTAATTCGAGAACGGCAATACGAAATATAATTAGTTGTTCAATTGACTTACCTTAAGGAAAATTGAACCATATTATATGAGTATTGCTGTTCGAAGAATTACAAACCCACCCATTGTTTTTCATCCCTCCCACTGTTCCGAACGGGATTAGCTGCGTAAATTGCAGTGACGAGTCTTGGTAGAGGTGATCAGGTACCGGTCTATGCCGGGTATGGGCAGGGGCGGGGAGCATATTTTTGCTTTAAACTTCGTGCTGGTGCGAGCGGGAAAAATTGCTACTACAAGTGGTTACTTTGTAATTCTTCGAACGGCAATACTCATATACGTATAATATGGTTCAATTTTCCTTAAGGTAAGTCAATTGAACAACTAATCAAATTGCGACTGGTACTTTCGAAGTTAAAGCGGGGTCAAGGATTAGCGAACAGGCAGACTGATATATGTACAGACAGCCGTAGTTATTTCAGTGCTTCCTCACCAGTGGCATAGGAAGTAAAGAAAAAATGTTATATTAAAACTGATCAAGTCTGCGAACAGAATTTTCCATCGGGGTTTCCTGTAATATAAGCAAAAAATAGTTGAATAACGATGAAATTAGCCAAAACGTGCAGTTTTTAAACGTGATTCGATAATTCTTCTCAAACCTGTATCAAATACAAGTAGTACGAGTAGGTATAGAAAAAAGCCTATTTGCTATTTTGTGAAATATTATATTCCATTAGGCGCGATTTATTTTGCACATTATGTAAGTCTCTGACTCTTAAGAGAAACATAGTTGAGCATTAACCCCGAAATAAAAAACCTCAAAATTGCCTAATACCCTTTCACAAACATCGATTCAATCGATTTTCAGAATACGTGGTTACCAATACTCCATCAGATAGTCCAACAGACAGCGAAATATCCTCGAAAGCAATATTTATACCGTCTATGGGTGCCTCACACCCAGGTATTGGAAGAAATGCAAGAAAACGCTCCTCTATGTCTATGCTTTGTTAGTCTAGTTTGCAGCTGTATGCTGCTAGAACGTACTTCACGTTCATCAAATGCATATTCATATCTGTTAAGGACTGTGTGTCGGCTCATAATAAAACAGGTATTCCTCACCTTATGCTTCCAGATTTAATTTGATACGGGCTTCCGTGTAGAGGACAATAAACATGTATGAAAAAATGGCGTCAAGTAAGTTGACGGTACATCCTACGCAACGCTGTCATCAGTTGGTAAAGGATTAGGATTGGCGTACATTAGGTTTCTGAGAAAAAAGTGGATATATAGATAATACTAATATTACACCTCTGATATTTTGTCCCCTAAAAAAATAAAAAATGAAGTAGAGTAAGTTGACTTTGCACTTTCCACGCTACGCTGTAGAAAAGGATTATGTTTGGCACAAGTTAGCCCTTCTGAGAAAAAAGTTAGCTACGAACATGTATAATATGACAAAAAATGTTTCTCAATTTGAAAGACAATTTTTACACAAGATACTTTTTTTTGGAGGCAATTTTAACACGTTCGCTGCCAGTAAAATGTTGTTACATGTAGTCAGGGGCCAAGGGGCTTTTTAATTTCTTTTGCCTGAAAATTGCTTTAAATGACACTGAAAGATAGATTTATTGTAATTATCGAATATTTTCTTACCTGAATACAAATATCTTTTGGTCGCCAGATGGCGACACCGGCACTACAGGTAGAATTTAGGGCTGTTGTGCCTATGCCGGCATTTGGCGACAAGATTATTTTTATTCAAATGAATAGCATATTGAAATATTCAAACAATTTATAAACATACTTCATAGTAGGGAATGAAAAAAGTTTAAAAGCAGAACTGGAAAAGATCACCATATAATAATAAATCACACGCGTCGCCCTATGGAGACGGAGGCACAGCAGTCTAGACTTCAGTGTCGCCAATAGGCGGCAGTGGCATTGATCGTCTTAATATTCTTATTCACATTAAAATCGAGTATGGGGCTTGGTAAATGGCTCAAAAAGCTGTATTCTTTTAATCAATTGGCATGAAAATCCCGCATATGGGTCTATTAAATAACATATTAGCATTGTTGATTAGACGGTACCCGTTACTTTCTGTGAGAATGATCCTTTACAGTTCCGACTACAGTTCCGGTTGCTCTGCACTTCACTGTAGTCGATTTTAGTAATAGATGACACTTTTTCTGTCATACTTCTATCCACTTCACACATATAGATGTGTCTTTTTCCCTGCTTTCGTTTGTTATCCTACCTAGACCATACTGATAATAATACGAGAAATAATAATAATAATAATAATAATAATAATAATAATGAGATTGATTCTGTGGGATGATGATCTTGATGAAGCGTTGACAAAGAACAGTATTTACATTTGAGGGACACTTACATAATATAGTTTGAAGTATAAATTAATATAAGTTAGTAGGTAAATCACAGACCTTTAGTTAGTAGTTACAGAAAGACAAACATTATTATAATCCATACGACATGAACTTGTCCAATAGATACTACAAAGAAATACAAAATACTACAAACTAATGAACTCAGCAACAGAATTAAAACGTCTAGGAAGGCTTTTAGTCGTTTCTCAAAAATGTTACTTGATTCGGTGTTCCTGACTTCATCCAAATTCTAGATCTCAAAACATTTGATGCCCTGCCATTCATTTTGTATTTATCAAAAGGAACACGTAGCTTTTGATCCAGCTATTTCCCAGGGTTAAAATTATGTATTTGGTAGTTTAATGTAAACTCACTTTAATTTAAAAACGTTTAAATGACCATCTAGAACAGAAATAATGGTGGGAAGGTGAAAATTTTAATAAATCTTTGTAGCTATGTCTACTATTTACAGCTACCACTCGCTTTTGACTTATAAAAACGTCTTTAAGTGTTGAGCAGCCCTAAAAACACAAACCATATCTTAGTATTGATTCAACCTGGGCATAATACACTTATGTCAGTTAATTCAGCGTTTCTCAACCTGTAGACTCAATATTAAAGGGGGAGCGCGAGCATATCAGAAAAAAACACTAACAACATTGAATAATTTACTAAAAGGGAAGAAAAACAAAATTCTGACATAATCAAAAATAAAATACACATTAACACTAATATAGTAGGTACACTTATAAACAGGACTGTATTTATCAGTACTAAATTAAAAATAATGTTAATAATATAAATTGTAAAACATGGTAACAATTACTAGTGGCTCCCTTGGGCCTGCTTTGCGGAGCAAAGCTTGTCGAACAAGTTTTAGTATTTAAACGGGACACTCTGAGTTCTTTTTCTATATTCAGCTGCGATTCATGTTTGGTCTTCAAAGCAGCCACCGCGGAAAATCCTGTAGGATGTTGTAAATGGTAAACGCTTGTTTTCAGTGCCGAAAACTCATTGTTCATGCCTGCCCAAATTTCAAAGAGCGATTTATTATTATTAAAATGTTTTTTGATTTCGGCGTTTGCCGTCAGGTCTATGAAGATTTCATCTTCGGCAGTTGAGAGCCCTTCGGGAGTAATTTGAAGCAGATTCCTAACCCACTCGTAACTAAGTGTTAATTTGTTGTCGGCAAGAAACTATTTTTTATAATTCTTTGTCAGCATCGCTAAATGGTCTTCAATAGTTATGAAAACAACTTTCATGTGTTGTTCTTTAACCTTAATCCACATTTGCAAACATTTCCAGATTTTTTGCTTCCAATTTCTGCTCCACAATTCCAATTTTCTACAAAAAGCGTCAACTTTGTCACTCGTATCCAATATATGAGTATTTCCTCCTTGGAGCTGAAGGTTCAAGATATTTAGTTTCTCGAATATGTCGACCAAGTAGCTCAATTTCATCAGAAATAAACCATCTCGAAACATCTCGGCTTCCGATCGGTTTCCTACTTCTAGAAAAACGGCGATTTTCTATGTGATAACCATCTTGCCTCGCAATAGAATAGTAATGCTGAATGCACTGGACCCATATCTTTACAAAGTGCAGAAAAGATTCTAGTTTTCAGAGGTCTCATTTTTGTGTAATTAACTACTGTTACAACCGTAGTTACTACAATATTCAGGCCAGGAGACATCTCTTTCTTCTCTGTGAATCATGTAGTGTGTCCACATGCACAGTGCAGATTTTTGTTTTACAAGGGCTTGTATACTTTCAAATCTTGAAAGAGCCCCATCGGTGCATATTCCGACGCAATTCTTCAACTCTATGTTTGCCTCGATTATATAATCATTTAAAGATAGCAAATAATGCGAGAGCAGTTGCTGTGAGTTCTACAGATTTGCAGAAAGGTAGTTCTTCTACTACTGATATGCCATCACAAAATAGAAGGTAGGCGATACGATGAGCATCTTTATTGCTGTCCGTTGCCTCATCAAGCTGAATTGATAACAACTTGTCACGCAACTTCCCGAGTAGCTGATGCTGTACATCCAATTTTGGCAAAATTATATCCAAACACTTTCTACTATTTTAATTTCAGCTGGCAAAACAAGATCTTCACATGAAACTTTATAAGAGGCAAGTAAAGCTTTTTCATTCACAGTGAAAGATTTTTTTTTGATTTTTGGTTTTCGTATGATTTTAATTTTCACTCGAAGAATTCTCGGGGTTTGTTAATGTACTGACTATGAAGCGTTTCCAAATTTCGTTTATTAGGTTTCATGCTGTCTTCTGCTAAAGTTTTTGAGCAAATGGTAGACAGAGGCCTATCTTCTGCATTGACTTCAGTACATATAAACCCAAAATTTAAGTATTACTTATTAGTACCCACTTAAAATTTTATCCATGATTTGGTATAAATTTAAATTTACTGCTGGGGATATACATATATATATATATATATATATATATATTAATACCGTGAACTGCAATTAACTTGCAAATTACAACATACGCATGCACAATAGATTTAGCACAGACATACCACTGACTCGACTGAGACTGACCAGAATTGACGGCGGCGTGTATACACGTTCGCACAGATGGTCGAGAATGTTCGGAATAACTCGGAACTTCTTGCGAAGAGAGGCATTGATTCCGGACTTGCCAATGCAGCAGATCGGCGTTGCCAAGTATCTATAAATTTACTTATTCTCAGTAAGTTGTAGGATTTGTAATTCAGATTGTACCGTAAGCTTCGCGACAAAATACTCAAGGTACAAAAATATGCAATCGAAGTTGCACATACCTCCTTCATCTTCTGTCCTCCAAATATACCGAATTTCAACGTCGCATTAGCGCCTAGGGTGATTCAATAAGCATTTAGGTAGTGGCGAATTGATATGGACTGTAGAAGAGTAGCGTCACTCCATCGTTAAAACAGTTTTTGGCGAGGTGTGGTATCCAAAATCCTAGAATCGCAGAACACTGTATTGTTTTACGTGTCGCGCAACTAGCAGGAAGTGGGGTGCTAATATTTCGATGTTCCGCTAATGATGTAACGGCGACTATTGTTATTCTAACATGTCGCCTAAGTTGTAATACCACGAAACGCAAAAAATAGCTTATGTATTTGCTTGAAAAAGCCACCGTGATTGTCGGAATGTCATCAATAGGTACTATTAGCTTATGAGGTTTATTTGCGACTAGACAGACTTGGAGGATAATTCGATAGCGACTCCAAAGGCCCACCGTTCTTTTTGCTCGCCTAAAAAGTTGTTAGTTTTAAGTTACACCGACATGGAACTCTTTTTATTGAGCAACTAAATTTTTGTGATTCATGGGTGGGTAGTAACAAAAAGAAGAAAATACGATACAAATTTGTTATTTAGTTTTACATTATACGTCAATAAGTAGTGGCAAACCTTTCCAAAGTATATTGCGAGAAAATAGATGTAATGTTCAATTTCTTTATTTAATTTTATACTCATCAGTCTACATTATTCATGTTCACTGAAAAATAAATACGAACATTTAAAAACAAATTGATTTTTTTCATCTGCACTGAAAAAGCTTTTAGGATGTAAGCACACAGTTTGAATAATCTGCTTTCATTTCTGGTTATTAAGTTTAGCGTTCTTACACTCATTTTCAAACTTGTGGCCGAACAATAATCCATTCCAACCTCTGTTAGAATCAGTATAGCAGTTACTTACATTACACAATGTCAAGGAAACCAGAACGACAGGTGGGTTATCGCCAATAGGTAGAACGCTAAAACACTCTATTTTTCAAGCCGATTTTCCAGAAAATGCTATTTATCATATATCATTGAAAAAATAATAATATGGATCACCCTGTATAAACACAATTACTCTATGGCATGTCAAACTACACATTGAAATCAATGAAATTAAAAGTAGGGAACCCATTGAGGTGAACCATACTTCTTCCCTTTATTTAGATATCTTGGTAGTCTCCAGGCAGTAAATCATAAAAAAATCTTATTGTATACCCGCATGTGTGTTGGTGTATCTATCCAGTTGAAGGGTTTAAGTAAAGCTGGACATACACGCTAATAATATGCATATCAGCCTGGTTTACTACACCTATTATGGATATTGAGATTCATGATTCCGCCACAATATGATCTGTATGAATATTTTGGTGAACAAATCATAATCAACTGTTTCTACCCACACTCCGGCGATACACGATGCGAATCCGTACAGAAAATTATCAGCGTTTGAAGAGCTTCATTCCATTCTTGGATTTCTTACCTTTCGTGTTTCACCCATAAGCAATTGGTCCATAAAATGCTCAAGTTGATGATTCCTTCATTATCAACGGCAGATTTGAGAGTGGAAGAATTTGCGCCGATTTTTAATATAATGATAAATCAACTTTCTTATTTTTAAATCGTCAGAACACAAGAGTTGAAAATATGAAATGACTACTTAAAGTGTTTGTCTCTAAGAATTTTGGTTGCTCACAACTCTTATTGTTATTGTAACCTGTTTATCGCATGTCCTTTCGGTAATCATTACCGTGTATGTTTAGCTTTTGCTTAGAGTGATCCATCAGACGGCGGTAAAGGAGATGAAAGAAATAAACCGGCAATAAATTGTACTCGAAAAAAGAGGGACGCTCTACATAAACACAGGTCGCAGGACGACGTGTTTCTGCTCCCCATTGCCGACGGTGTGTTTAATAACTGGTCAGTCAGATTCCCAAACAGAGATTGAGAGATGAAATTTTCTATGGTAGGTCAAATATATTTGGTATTCAACAGACAAGTCAAAAATTCAAATGATTATGGAGTATATGTATATGTATTATATATATATATATATATATATATATATATATATAAAGAGAAAATTATCATGCGGATAAAGGTATATAACAAAAATAGGAAAATAATGGGCAAAATCCGCAAAAAGTGGATTCGAGCAGAAAATCGGATAAGTAACCCGAGCGATACGTATTTCTGCTGGTTGGCGTCATCAAGCCCGAAATGAATGCCCATATGCAACTACAAAAGTAGATACACATGCTCACACATCCAAATGCGGGTGTAACCTGAGGTTGCATATGTCCACAGGCTCGAAGCTCTCGGGACAAAGGGGCGGTCGTATCGCCTTGTTCTGGATGAACGAAGCTCGACACGGTTAGGATGGGACGTCAAAGTTATCCTGGACATACAGACATATCTGGCAGGCACATCGCGCGGCGGCATCATGGAAGAGAGCTCCGAGGAGCAAAGCGCGTTGGTGTAGCGACAGAAAAGAACTAGATCGCCGAAGGCCCGCCGATGCGTAGTGTATAGTATAAAATAATAAAAATAAACAGTCAATTCCATGCAATTAAAACCAAAATAATATCCTTTAAAATACAAACAAGTAATAAATCAATCTAGAATTCTCAAAAAAAACACTTCCTGTATGAATCCACAAACCAAAGGAACAAATAAACAAACACATTCTTATAAAAATCTAATACGGGCCACGTAGCAGTCTGAAATAATGACATATTGTTATTCAAAATAGATTTCCAGTATACAGTGAACATTTTTCTATACTATACACTGAAAAAAACCTCTGTCCCATTTCCTCAAGTTGGGAATATCATTTCAAAGCGAAGCCTCACTAACTAAGTTTTTCAAAAGGCTTTGTGAAAACAGTTTAACTACAGTTTGCTTTCAGTGACAAAAAGCACAACAGAAAAATGAACAAAAAATCAGGCCGAATTTTTTTCTTAGGGTACGATTAGAGGTAATAATAGCCAGCCTTCTAAACGCTAAATCCACTAAACGTAAGAGTCAAATAGAAAAATACGACTTTTTTCTAGCTACTGTCAATCTCCTTGTGAGCCAAAAACACAAAATACGGCTTTGGTCTTTGAGGTGCCGCGCCGCCGACTGCATAAGCGTACCCGCTGGTTGATCCACTTCCACATTCATAAGAAAAAAATACATGGATTACTCTTAATGCCTATTGAAATTTAAAATATTCTTTTTTTTTCGAATGTCTGGTTTTATGACTTAAAACAGGATAATTTCTTTGATTAATGCATTGAGTTGTAAATTGAATCAAGACGGACTTATTCATTTCTTATTTACTTCGTCGCGGTCGCTGGATGGATGCAAACCCAATGATATTAGAAAGAAGGGCGGAACTCTTTGAGCTAGGCCTGCAGACCCCACGCCTCTGTTCCTATTCTGGTATGGGCACACCGGCGTATTCAAGGGAGAACTTTGGGACTCCTCGGAGCTTCCCTTCCCGAAGCGCAACAGCTCATTATTCTTCTTCTACATATTACAGCATATTATACCTTCTGTGAAGAGTGCTACCTGGACTAAGCGAGTTCCCCCCCCCCCTGCTATGCAGTTTTCTATCTCCACGACCCTGGATCCTGAGCCTCCCCCCAGATCTTGTTCTGGATAACACTACTGGTTGAGCAGTATCTCAATCTACAGGAAACGATTACTATCACGAAATCAACCACAACAGTGGCTCCTACAAATCAGTTTTATGGGCACCCTTAAAATTTCCGTCATCGGACTAAACTAGGAAGTCACATATGAATAAAATTAATAAATCATAACTGATCATAATTGTTTGTATTAGCATTGGGAGGATTTCTGGAAAGGCAAAAGTTCTATATACTTGGATTTCTGCTTAAAGTGGCTGAACCTACCAGTATGTCTACAAAGTAAGAAGCATGTAGACGAGAATGTAGTTTTGTGTAGACACCTAAAGTGGTTAGTCGAATACTGGTGAAATACTTTTCAGAGCTAATGAAATTAGTTGCAAGAAGGATAAATAGCCAGCGCTAATTTCGTAAAGTAAACGTTTTTCATATTTACATTTTAGAAGAGAATGTTCAGTTTCCAAACGTTAAGTAGCCTAGCACTTACGGCTTCTGCTTACTGCTTCTGCCTGAATATTGAAATTTGAAGGAAATATTTTGCTTTTGAAAAGCCTGGATATATATTACAAATAAAGATGTAATCTGCTTTGAAAATCACACCATATTGAGAATTTAATTAAACCTGCACCTCATCAACAGCAAAAGCCCATCGCCACTGGAGACAACTCAAGCCACGCTCCTCAATACAATGCGGTTCCTTTTATCTATAATCTATTGCTCGGATATGATCTTCCAGTATCAGTAATGCTTTTTAGACTGTCTTCGGCGCTAATACAATATTGCAGTTCAGTATTTTGGGAGGCCAGAAGATGAAAGAGGTACATGCAACTTCGATTGCACATTTTTGTACATTATTATTGTATACACACATTGAAAATTGGGTCGCGAATGGTGGCAGGTTGAGAAAGACTGAGTTAGTTCTCTGTTAGAATTGTTCTCAGGTTCTTCATGGCATAAGAGTTTTGAAATTATGAAATCACACTGCGTTTCAAAGTTTATAGTATCCTCAATATGGTTGGCAATAGTGCTTCTTTAACTTTTAAAGTTATCGGAGTTATATTTCATTTGTATGTTGAATCTTAATACTGTAGTAATTTGGGGATTTAAATACAGTTGATGTTTTGAGAGCTACTCATGCAAGGTAACATACAAATTATTACATGTAGTTAAGTTTTTATCACATATATATGATGAACTTAGCATATCAAAACACTTGTCTAAGGCATGTATACATATACTAAACAAAATCGGCTCCAGAAAGGACCCCTGTGGTTCACTTTCATTGACAACTGGTGTGGATGACTTATTCTCATTAATCAAATTACCTAGTTTCTCAACCATAGAGACGTATTGACTTCTATCACTCAAAAACGATTTTATCCACAGGCTAGGAGCGTTACTTATTCCAATTTGTAAAATTTTGTCGAGAAGCGTATTGTGATCGACACAGTCGATGATTGCCGATTAGTCGGACGGACGAAAGCTGTATTCGGTATTATTAGTCCAGCACTATGTCGCTGTAGTGAAGAGTAATGAAACAAAATCTCGTTCGTATACATGCTTTTCAGTGCTGTTTAATAATTTAGACCCAATTCAACATTCATTAGTAATACACTGATACATTAGACCACACCATCAAATATTCAATTTATTCGATACCTAATGAGTTTTGAGAATATTCATAGCAGACTAGCAATGGAATGACTGGTACTTTCTGCAAAAATGTGATTTCCAAAAGGCGGTGTCATCATTCATACCCTAAGAGTGTTACAGACTTCGATTACCATATGCCAACAGCAGCATGTACAAAGCAAGCAAAAGCGTAACACATCAACCCCACAAAAAAGGGTCGTAAGACACTCTATGATATTCTTATGTATTTTTCGATGCTGTATATGAATCCGGCATCAGAAAAGTTAGAGTCTAAAATTTACCTTTGAGTGCTAAAGGAGGGGTGAAAATTGAGTTTCGGGTGCAAGACGCTGGAATATGGTACAGGTATTTTTCGATGCGAAATCTGAATTTATGGTCGAAAAGATCCCTACTTCCTTAGACCCCCTTGGGACCAAAAACTACACCTAAGAGGGGTGAAAATTGAGTTTCGTATGCTAGATGGTGGAGCATTGTATCCTTATTTATTTTGCGCCGATGAATCCGAATTTGATGTCAAAAAAATTTTTATATCCCTAGAATTCGCCCCCAGGACTAAAACCTACACCTAAAAAGTGGGGTTAAGTAAATTGACTATAAGGCCCGTATCGTCAGTCGTCCCTACAATTTTAGGGCGCGTTTATGGCCTCCTTGATTGTCATACTCTTTTCTCTCCTTCAAAAATTTCTAGATTACACTTGTCCCGTGGCAGCGTTAGCGCTCTCCTATTGTAACGATATGTTTTCTTTTTAAATTGTAGGAAATTTCAGGCTGATAAAACATGATATAACTCAAAAGCAAGCACAATTTGATGCAAATAGATGTTTGTGATATAACCTCAAAATAGAGCGCTGACACGGAGAAGTAGAAAACTATGACAATTAAGGAGGCCATAAAGGCGCCCTACAATTGTATGGACGACTGACTATATGGGCCTAAACTTCCTACGCCTTCGTTTGAAGTTTTAAAGTAAAGGGATAAGTCAAGTCGTTTCAAAAGGTGAAATCGAATCCTGATTAGGTAGGTTCACTTAGGTACGATGACGACCTCTACATATCAAACCATATAAAGTGAATCTATCATATTTCTGGCATATGTCGTGAAAATATGTGTAACTAATTATGTCTAACTAAGAGCAGCAGCTTCTTGATAAAATAGAAGGTCTTCACTGATATCAAATATTCAACAATCTACAACCATTGTCTGAAAATGATCAGGAATCTCTGGACACTTGTAACGCTGTGTTCCAGCGATTTTTATTTTTTTGTCCGTAGTTCAGCTGCCACTGAATCAATGTTCAATATCTACGACTACTAGCGATAAAAGTATTTATCTCGCGTTAATATTTGAACTTCAGTTCAGTTCTCGAAGATATCTGCCCAACACAGGTCCATGTTTCTCATTTAAGTCGATTTGTCGGTCCGTCAGAAATATTCAGAGAACCATCATAGACTAAGTAACACAAATTAAAGGTAAGACGAAATGGGTGGTACATTCAAGGATCATCGAATTTAAGAAAATATATGTTTATGAAAGCTGAAGTGGTATTTACTCGTGATACTCAAATATTCATAAAATACATAAATATTCTCCAGTAGCGGTGTGTCAGTGTCAATACCGCCGCAGATTCACCAGTTGAAGTTTGTTACGCTTTGTGCAGTCGGCAGAGGCCCCGGCAATGGACATTTTCACATGTTTAACAGCATCAGAAGCTTCTCAATGATAGAACGTCTTTGACTTATATTGAAGGCATAAGATTTACAACCCTTTACCCCTACAACCCCCAACCACCTCTGAAACGTCAAAAAACGAAGTTTTTATTTTCTTCGTTTTTTTTTTTGGCTTCCACTCCACCGCCACTGAACGATCTTAAAAAACTACAAAGCTTTTTCATCCTTGCCATAGTAGTAACCATTGTGTCAAAAAATGTCATCAACAGCTGAGAGGTACTTTCCAAGTTATAGAGGGATCAAGGACTAGTGGACAAACAAACGGAAATGAGTGACATGGTTTTTCGTGATGTACATGTCATATGATATCCAAGAAACTTAATATTTATTTATTTATTTACTAGTATATACACTATCCGAACGGTTTATTACATCATTTAACGGATAGCGACACAGAAATCAATTTTAAGACAAAATTGCCCTAAAATAACTTAAAATTGCCAAATGACTTGACCTAGTGTTATGTAAAATCTTTTTAAGCTACGCCAATTACAAAAGAACAAATCTACAGCATTTCTTGCACGTTCATAGTTGTTACATATATCGGAGAGGAAAGCAATGCATTGGTTCAAGCTATGTTTAAGTAAAAGTATTTAGAATTGGGTCGCGTCTTAGCATTAGATACATGAATAAGAATCTTGCCGAGTAAATATTCGCAATCTATGGCATTATTAAGCATTTTATATAAAAATACATAAGCAGAGTAGTTTCAGCGCTTCTCCAAGTTACAGAGGTTATATCTGCTAAGTAATACATCATGCGTGAAGCCAATTTCCGGATACATTCCATCTTCCTTGTGCCACAAATATTTCACAAACCGCCTATGAATACTTTCAATTTTATTCGAGTGAACTTCATGAACAGGATGCCACATTATAGAGCAGTATTCAATTTTGGATCGAACTTGCTTGAATAACGAGATCATGGTATACACATCATTGAAATCCCTACAATTCCTAATAATGAAGCCCAAACTTTTATAGGCCTTGCTAACAACAGCATCAATATGCAAAACAAATGTAAGTTTGGTATCAAAAAATATACCTGAATCATGAAACTCTTCACACATGTTAAGTTGCGAATTATCAGTGAACAAATGTGGTTATATATAGATCACATCAGTCATTTAGATCGCTATAAATACCTGAATATCTCACACAAGACTTGAAGATAATTTAAAGCAGTAGCATTCACTTCGATATCGGAAAGAATCGGGTCCGTGGAACTGTTGGTGGTGTACTCTGGAGCCGCAGAGCGGTTTTTAACCATTTTGACCCATATATTCTGTGACATTTGTGTCAGAAATTGTAAAAGTCGCACGAGTCAGTATCCGCAGGGCGCTAAGAACAAAGCAGTAGGATATAACTAGGCTGAAGGCAAGAAAAAGAACATTATAGAAAAAACCGTACCGCATTTGATATGAGTCAAGGTGTAAGAAAGAAAAATAGAAATCAAAATCATTCAGAAGGAGAGGAAGAAAAGGAAAAAGATGGAAAAGCAATACAATGTAACAGTAATAAGGAGGAGGTATTATTAAATGACGTCATAAAAGCAAAAGAACAAATCATCCTATCCAAAGATGAAATAATTCTGGCAAAAGACATAATAATAAAGGAGCTATACGAAAAAATTTCCTTACTGTATGAAAAAATGGCAACAATCAGTTGCAGAACCAATGGTAAGATAGAAGAAAACACTGATCAAGATACTTGTATCAACAGAACAGAAGCTTTGAAACCGTCATATAGTTCAGTGGTGAAAAAGGGAAATACAAGTTCTAATAGCATTATTATAAAACCAAAAGAAGTACAACAAGTCATGCAAACAAAAAAAGATATTCTGAAAGTTTTAAAACCTGCTGAGTTGAATGTGAAACTTACAGATGTAAAACAATCCGAAAATGGAACAATTTCGTGTGCAGATGAAGGTGGTGTTCAGAAAATAAATGAGGTAATCAATAAACAACTGAGCAGCTCGTACAATGTGAACATCGTAAGTAATCAACAAAAACCTAAGATTAAGATAGTAGGTATAGAACAGATGTTTGAAAATATAGAACTTGTTAACATTATAAAACAAGAGAACATGTTTATTGACAGGGATGCATATATAAATGTAGTTAAAACAAAGCAAATGAAAACACGATATTTTGCCATTATAGAATGTGACCCCAAAACCTTTCATAGTATCATGGAACATGGAATATTATGTATTAATTTAACGATATGCTCAGTATATGAACACATTAATTTGTTAAGATGCTACAATTGCAGCGGCTTCAACCACACTGCTAATAAATGTACCGGGCAGATGTTCTGTTTAAAATGCGGTGAGAGAGGACATAAAGCAGATATATGCACGAAATCAAATATATCTTGCCCAAATTGCTTGGAGCTTAATAATAAATTCAAGTTAAATTTAAAGATTGATCATTCTGCTTTTGACAAAGTAAATTGCACAGTAATGAGGAAGAAGCTTGAAACAGCAAGAAGCAACATAAATTACTCTATATAGCAATCAAAGGACAAGTCAGAAAATTCATCGAAGAGTCCAATCATTGCTCACAGTGAAGGCGTCACGAAAAATTGTAGTACGCTAAACGTAGCACATGTGAATATTCGATCACTTATTCCTAGCTTTGATATGTTTTCAGACGTTATACTAGAGCAGAGCCTTCATATTATAGCACTAACAGAGACTTGGCTTACACATGATTTTCCTTCGGATTTAATTACTCTGCCAAATTACCAGCTGATTAGAAATGACAGAGAAGAAAGAGGAGGTGGAGTATGTTTTTACATCCAGACCAACATAAAATTTAAAGTCGTAAATTGTAACAACATTTCTTCAAATGGCATTGAACAAATGTGGTTATCGCTAAAACTAAATAATAAGACCATTGCGATAGGTGTTATCTATAGACCGCCATCTATTGCATTAAGTCTACTTTCTAGTCTTGAGAATAACCTTGCTTCTATATTCATTACCCATGATGAAGTTATACTGATGGGCGATGTGAATATTGACCTCACCGATAAGTCTTCCAATCCCAGTAAACAATTTTTTCAAACCATGGCATTATTCAATCTCGTTCAGGTTATTAATGAACCCACAAGAATAACCAAGAATTCAGCTACAATGATTGATGTAATTTTTGTATCAAATACATTGCATGTGCGCAAGAGTGGCACTATAGGCATGGGATATATAACTGATCACAGGTTATGCTTCTGTGAATTGAAGATTGAAATTCCAGAATACACTCCTACAACATTTTATTGTCGTGACTTTTCCCACTTTAATTATGATGAATTTGCTAAGGATGCAACTGCTGTGAACTGGCCTGATATAAATAATCTACAAAGTCTTGATGATAAAGTCCTCCATCTTACTGAGAACATTACCTTGCTGTATGACATACATGCTCCGATGAAAAGAATTACACCTCATAAGTTCTACAGGCCATACGTCAGCTATACAATGAAATGTATAATAAATTTAAAACGAAAAGCTTACAATAAATTTAAAAGAACTAGATCTGAAACAGATCGATTGTTTTATAACGATCTTAGAAATTACTCAGGTGTGGCTTTAAGGAATGAAAAAACAGCTTATATAAAATATCAACTAAATAAGAACAGGAATAATCCCAAGCAACTATGGAAAGACTTCGCTAAATGGAATATTCATCAAAAATCCACTAATCAGATATCTCAGGGCATTGAAGACGCAGAAGCCATCAACAATCACTTTGTGAACTCGTTGCCAACCATTCAACCTGATGAGTTATTTCTTAACGCTTTATCTGGGCAGAAAAAGTCACTCGTAACTAAAAGTTCGTTCCATCTAGTTACATCTGATGATATTGAAAAGAAACTGAGAGAAGTGAAATCAAATGCTGCTGGTATAGATGGTATTACCACAAGCATGCTGAAAAATGTATTTTCTTTTTGCAAAAGTGAAATAACGGATATCATAAATCAATCCCTGAACACAGGAGAAGTACCAACATTATGGAAGAAATCGGTTGTAACGCCACTAGCAAAAGTCAATAACGCTATACAGATGAAGGATTTGAGACCAGTAAGCACCTTACCTGTGATGTCCAAGCTTGCAGAGAAACTGGTAGCTGACCAACTTCGTGACCATCTAGAAGTAAATGAAGTCCTTCCCGATACACAGTCGGGATTCAGAAAACTACATAACACATCCACAGCGCTTATAAAAGTAACTAGCGATATAGTCAAGTTCATGTATGATGGTATGGTGACCGTATTGGTGATGTTGGATTACAGTAAGGCATTTGACATGGTCAACCATGAAGTATTATGTAAAAAGCTACAATATTATGGTTTGTGCAGTAATGTCTTACTGTGGTTCAACAACTACCTGACTGGCAGATCCCAATGCACAAAGATATTTAACAAAATTTCCACTTTACAAAATGTAGTTTCTGGTGTTCCGCAAGGAAGTGTATTAGGTCCATTACTATTTACATTCTATACATCTGATTTATTAAATTTTATATCACATGATTGGAATATACATCTATATGCTGATGATGTACAAATGTATAAAGCTTGCAAGCCAAATGAAGTTAATTTATTGATTAAAGAGTTAAATGTAAATCTAGAAATGATTGCAAACTATTCTAAAAATTATTGTTTGAAACTGAATCCCACAAAAACTAAAGCTTGCTGCATTGGTTCTAGGTTAAATATTACAAAATTTAAAGGATTGATGAGTACATCCATTGTTTTAGGTGATACATCTGTTGAAATTGTAGAGGAGACTAAGAATTTAGGCATTTTGTTGGACACAAATTTAAGTTTTGAGAACCATGTCATTAATAAACTTCGAGTATGTAAATACAAGTCACTTTGGAGATACAAACATGTTTTAACCAGCGATATAAAATTAAGGCTTACCAATGCACTAATCCTCACTCACCTAGACTATGGCGCTACAGTATATTATAATTTTCTGACGGAAGAAATGAAGCACAAAATTCAAGTATTACAAAACTGCTGCATGAGATTCTGTTTCAAAGATATACATATACAAGAACATATTACTGGATATTATGTGAGAGAAAATCTTTTAAAATTCAAGTATCGTGTATTACTTCAGTATGGAACTCTACTATATAAAGTTTTAAAATATAAATTACCCAGATATCTGTTTATTGCTTTGGAGAAGAGATGTTCACTCCGTAAAGTTTCCTTACGCAACAATGAATACTTCAATATTCCAGTTCATACAACATCTAAATTCAAAAAATGTTTTACTTACACGGCACCATATCTACTAAACGATCATTTAGAACTTTTTGAAGCAGCTTCCATCCAAAACTTCAGAAATGAGATGGAAAAAGTGCTACTACAGCTGCAAAGATTTGAATCCACAAATTAAATTTATGACGCTTGCTACACTATCCTCCATTAACACTCAGACTATATCATATTATATACTGTGTTGTGCATAATATTTGTTGTGAATACTAATCATTCTGTTGATGTTAAAAAACGCTCATGAAGTTAACTTTTTAGGGGGAGGTGAAAAATGGCCCTGCCAATCCTCTTTCCTTTTGGAATGTTGTCGTTTTTATATTTTTATGTATAAACATTCCAATAAAAATTATTATTATTATTATTATTATTATTATTATTATTATATATGAATCTGATTGGAACAATCTTGCGCGTAATAGACATAGTGTAGCATTTATCAGCATTAAGGTACAGCTTGTTACGGTGACACCACTTATTTAGGTTGCTGAAGTCGTTTTGCAATATCTTACAGTCGTCCATGGTTTCACTTTTACAAAAAATCTTCAAGTCATCTGCATATAGAAGACAGCTACTGTGTAGCTCCCCAACGACGTCATCAATGAAAATTTGAAAAAGCAAAGGGCCACAAGCATACGCTTGAGGTACGCCGGAAGAAGGTATAATCTGAGTGGAGGTGAAGCCCTTTTATTCGACTTTCAAGCATCTGTTAGTAAGATAAGATTTGAAAAAATTCAAGAATTGATCGGTCAACCCTCGCATAGCTAATTTCTTTAACAAAATACCGTGATCTAGCTTATCAAAAGCCTTTAAAAAGTCAGCGTAAGTAACATCTACTTGCCCCTCTTCATCAACAACTTCAGAGCAAAACTGTTTAAAACACGCTAGATTAGTAAAAGTAGATCTGCCTTGGAAAAAACCAAGTTGATTTGGAGAAATTTCGTGCTTAACATGGGAGAAAATTATATCATGCAATATACATTCGAAAACCTTACCAACGTTGCTTATAATCACAGCAGCTCTATAATTCTCAATGATACCACGTTCACCTTTTTTAAATATGGGGGCAATCCTAGATGTTAATATGTTAAGTTCGAAATTTTTCGCAATTACAATACTTCTGTAGAAAGTAAAAGGAATGGAAAATTTATTTTCAGATGTCAGATTCTCAACAACGGTATTCAACGCTGAATCCAAATTTAAGGCCAACGCTGCGGTACCAAAAACTACCACTAACTTGGCAGAAAATTAATTTTAGAATGCAAGATGCTCAATCACGGTTTTCCTAATATCATTCAGTGCTGAATTGGAATTTGGGGTAAATAATGCTAAGATCGCTCAAACTTTGTTTTTTGACGTTTCGGAGGATCCTGATCATTTTTTTAAATATTTGGGGGTAAGAAATTGGGGTGTGGGGGTTGTAGGAGGAAGGGTGTATTGCAATGTTTTGACATTAATATAATTCCAACCCCGACGCGACTTTGTCAGATTCCTTTGCGGTACTGCGGGTAGGACATGGAAATGGATAATTGTATGGACCTGTTTAATGGACTTTATCCGCTTGATTTGTCTGTTATACTTGTTCGTAACTAACTTTTTTCTTTCTTCTCAAAGATGCGTCTCTCGGCAGTCAACCACAGACAGCTGTTTCGTGCTTTTTGGCAACTCATTGGCATAGGGACACCGAACAAAGGCATAGCAACTATCTTCAATCCAGAATATAAGGTATATGGTGCTTCCTTATTTCGATAAGGTCTGGCGGAACATAATCCCTAATGTAATGATGACGACATTGCATTGGAAGTTTAGAGTCAACCCAATTCCTATTAACTACTGCCAAGGACTTTAGAACCTCTAAGCAGTTTTTGTAAATAAATGCAATCAAATTTTACTCAGGTCACCATTGGAACTACCCATCAAAGTATACAAGACTGATAATTAGCGCCTTTATTACTCCGTGGGCCTTGATTTTGAGGAAGGAACATATTTTTTGATGTTGATGAAAGCAAAACCTACCGCTACATACAGTTGTCTTTGGCAGGATTTGCTTAATTCAAAAGCATGCAGAAGCATAATACAAGCACTTCCTATCCGAGGCAAAGAGGACTTCTACTTCTAATAACCTATATGGTTAATGGCGCATCTCCACCTGGGATACGCGGAAGTGAAACAAAAGAGTGCTTGCGTTGATAAAGAAGCTCCTCAGCCAGCTCGATGTAATTAGAAGATTGCCGCAGCAGCTCCAGTGGCTGAACATACTTTGGGTGGAACTACATTGTATACAATGCAACTTCTTCGATAGTTTCATCAGGAAGCGACTATTAGTTAGTTTTCCAGGAAATTTCTTTAAAAGTTTTTACTTCGCTAGTTATGAAAGAAGTACAGACATAATGAAATATCCGTAATATACAGAACTTTGTATAAAACTTCATTCTCAAAGGTATGTAAGTACATATATTATATTAGTGGTAGGTACCAATAGAAGAGTTTTAAACTAATGTTTATACCTACTTCATCCTATTTGGTCGCCTAGGGTTGTATTTACCGATTTTGCATCCATTAACCTTGTTGTGATTTTGTGGTACTGAATGATATAAAGATTGATACTCTAAGGATAAGCTTCCAGATTGAGGAGCGCTATATTGCTTTCATTGTACTTTTTCCGTTTTTTGAGTTTCGGACATCATATCATCATACAGACACACAGACTGACTCGTAGTAGATGCTAAATTAGTACTGTGGGAAATTTTGCGTCGTTGGTATGACATATGCGATGTTCCATTGTTATGTTTAATACAATAGTTATATTTTATTACAATAAAATTGTGTGAAACAGTACAACTCCTGAGTTTGTATAAAAAATCTTATGAGTAGATAGTTTGATTACAATGTCACTCTCGAAATATTTCTATAAACGGATTTCTCGTTTGAGAAGCAGTTTGGTGTCTCAATACAACAGTAGCTAATTACATATAACTGATATTTCGAGATTGCGTAAGTACCTTTTTTAAACAATATTATTATTATATTTCCGAAATTACATATAGTGACTGAATTACAAAATATTAGGTACAATGTCCGTTTAAATGACAAAATAAAGAAAAACATCATATTGCACCTCTAGCGGCTGCCAAGCGCTGCAAGGTGCTGAATTACACCTTCTATTATCCCGCTTATTACAGGGTAGGCCCTATAAACGTATATTATTCAAGATCCTAGGCTGCTTAGTCAATTTAGTTCACCTGTATAATGTATATATAATATCAGTTTAGGCTAATTTATCGACCCAGAACACACTGGATTGAACGGATGCACAGTCGACTGAATATTCAAGCGAGGGTCAATCAAGGGTCAATAACAATAGGAGTCAATGTCATTAAGAACCGGGAGCCAGCGAGGGGCCGAGATAGTGACGTCATAGGAATCCAATAACGCTCGACAATGAGTAGTTGGAATATTGCTTAAAAATAATTTTGTAACAATTTCTGAGGATATTCCCAGACACCTTTCGCATCTTCTTCAAGTTTGCTATTCTCCCAGATAGGCAGATTATACTTAAATCTTGTTTCCAGAATATTTTCATTCAAAATGTATAAGTGTTATAGTCCGCAATTCCTTGTGCCACAAAACGTCGTTCAAATGGTCACAGATGCAAACTTTTCAGTTTATAAATAGAATTTTTGGCATTCGAATAAGATACAAGTATGTTCAATTGTTGGTCTACGATTCTTCTGTGGTTCGTTCTTAACCATGCTTGAAATCTTCGTCGAGTAATGAATGTGTGCAAATTCTCTCTTTTTCATAAATCTAGGCATTACTCCTGTTTTGACTTCAATCTTGAAGCTTGTCGCATACATAATATTTGTACTATCAATGACAAATAAGTACCAGTAAGATATTGTTGGACCAACGTCGCAGACTCAAGGTTATCTGCCTGAACATGCTATGCTAATCTATGCTATCAATGCGCACTCAGCGAATAGCCCACCGCATTCAGAACTTTTGACACCATAATGGACAGCACTTATGTACAGAGTGTCCGCTATAAATAGATCCCTTCTAACTTTGGGTATGACCATTTAGAAAAAAAAATGTACACAAGTAATATGAATATAATGTTTATTTATTTATTTATAATAATCCGTACACTGTCTGAACAGAGTGATCCAATTAACAGGCAGGGAAAAAACAAAAAGTGATACAAAAACAAAACTCTACACAGTACATGTCGGTTCCACCCTGCGTGTAAACGTCATAGTAGTACATTTATTGAAATTAAGTGCATGTCATTTACTTTACACCAGTGATCAATGACATTCAAAGCAGCCTGTAACCTTACACTGCATTCTAAGCAACACACGCTATTAATAATTTTGAGGTCATCGGCATATAGCAGGTATTCACAACGCAAGTCTGTTGAAACATCATTGATAAGAATTAAAAATTATAAAGGACACAGAACAGAACCTTGGAGCACCCCTGATGTAGCTAAAACCGTACCAGATTTATATCCACGGAAGTCCACACATGTTGCATAAGGTTCTATCGAATGAAGCTATAGTTTTCAAATAAAACACCCAGTATATGTTTAGTAAAAATGAGTCATTTTTTTATTCTAATTATACAGTGCTATTCGACATCCCCCCCCCCACTTATTTATTGAACCAGTCAAGTTAGCCAACTGAAATTCGGGTTAACGAAATTGATGCATGAAATCAATATTTTTGGGGTACCTAAAGGTTGCACTTAACAATTCCAAGATGACGGCTAAACGCCATCTTGCAACCATTTTCAAATAGATTAGGGTGCCATGTAATACTTCGTTTTGAAGCTCCTTATAAGTATAATCCTAGCAGATTAAATCATTAACTTTCAAAATTATTCAACCAATCATCAGAACACATGTTATATTAATAATCTTCTCTTGGAAAGGTATATCCGAATATGTACTAAAAAACTGAACAAGCCATTTCAAAATGTCAAGTCAAAATATGTTATTTTTTTAAAACAATACATCCTACATTTTATTAGACATTCAGATATATCCTGTCAAAGAAAAATGATATAATAATAATAATAGAATTCATATTTGGTGATTGATATTACGAAAGCATTCGAAGCCCTCTTATGCAAACTACCATAGTATGACCTCCTCGAGAAGCTTTGTAGATGGGTGGCTGCAAGATATCCGTCGTAATTGACGGGTTTACCTGTTGACCTCAAAACGTCAACGTGAGTGTTCCCCCGCGGTCGGTCTTGGCTCCGACTTTGTTCCTCTTACACGGTGAGCTGGACAAGAGAAGACTAGCAGCGGCTTCCTCTCTGACGAAAAACCTGTAGGTCATCACTACTTGGGGACGCAACAATGTAGTACAGTTTAATGCTTCTAAGGCCCGTATCGTTAGTCGTTCATACAATTGTAGGACGCCTTTATGGGCTCCTTAATTGTCATACTGCTTTCACTCCTTCAAAAATTTCTAGATTGCACCTGTTCTGTGTCAGCGTCAGCGCTCTCCTATTGTGAAGATACGTTTTCTTTTTAAATTGTAGGAAATTTCAGGCTAATAAAACATGATATAAATCAAAAGCAAATAGATATTTGTGACATAACCTCAAAATAGAGCGCTGACATGCAAAAGTAGAAAACTATTACAATCAAGGAGGTCGTAAAGGCGTCCTACAATTGTATGAACGACTGACGATACGGGCCTAAAACACAGTACTGTACGTTGACAAACAAGAAGCATCCTAGCGCTCATCCGCTTTCGATGAATGGTCGAGCTCTACCAAAGAGCCATTCATTGTGGCTGCTCGAAGTCTAGATGATGAGGACTTGGCCTGGCACGAACACATCTCGTCAATAGCGGCAGCTGCTGGGAAAGCTTCGTTTAGGACTAAGAAGTACTTTTCACCTCATGACCTCCTCATTCTGCACTAGACCTAGCCTCGAGTATTCGTCACATGTTTGGGGTGCTGCTACCCCGACTACATTCTCCATGCTCGAATCTGTTCCGAGAATGGCAGTCAGACTGGTCGATGACTCTTTTCTAACGTACAGTCTCGGGACCCTTTCGCACCGGCGGGCCGGCTACGATCTAGCTCTTTTCTACCACTACGCCAACATGCTTTGCTTCTTCATGATGCCGCTGCGCGATGTGCCTGACAGACAGACCCAGCCTTCCTATCCAAACCGTGTCTAACTCCGTGCATCCAGAACTAGCCGATACGACCGCTCCTTAACCCCTAGAGTATCGGGGTTGAGCAGTTCAAAAATCGGACTAACAGAGCTTCTTCAAGCTCCTCACAGAAGCCGCGGCGCCCTGAAACTTATGCTTCTACCTGCGCGATTGCTTCGGTGGAAAAAAGGTACTATATCATGAAAAATACCAAAAAGCATTCCAAAGATAGATAACTAAAAACAATATACATATGAAATATATGACAGTCTCAAAAAATAATGAACAAAGAATTACAACACAGTAGCTACCTACATATTAAAATAAGGAATGGCCGAGTTAAACTATATAAATAAATAAGTAAATGAATAATAAGCTAACAGTTAAGAATGGGACTAATACAGAGATCACAGTTGAAGTAGTATTGGCAAGTTAAGCATATTCATGTATTTTGATAAATTTTCCGAAAGAAGGCAGTCAAGTAAGTCTATTTTCTTAGAGTTGGCATGGAATTTAAATGAATAAAGCTCATTCAAAAAGCCTGCTACGTCTTGAAAAAAGGGATCTTTAGAGCAAATTCAGACTCAACTGAGATATCAACTAGGCAAATTGAGAAAAATGTAGGAGTAGTCAAATCCACAGCTCAACTTATTTTGCGGAGAAACAGCTAGCATATTTGTGACTGGTACACGTAAATTTGTAAAGATTATAATTTTCCTCCAAAAATAATATGGCCCGATGCGGGTATGTTCACTAATAGTAGTGTCTTTAATCGCCCGAACACTCAAAGAAGTATCCAGACATCAATAACGTTTTGGGTTTAATATGTGGTGTGGAATTCTAGGAACCAGAATATTAGGTCTATTTACTTACCGCAACTCATTAAATGCAGAACGGTACCTTCAGTTTTTGCAACATGATCTAGAGGACTGCCTGGATAATTTACCTTTGGCATGAGTCAACAGCTGTTGGTTTGAACAAAAGGGTGCTCCTGTACATAACTCTAGGCAAGTGTCCTGGACAGCGCGTTCCCCAGATTTCACACCTCTGGACTTTTTTGCTAGGGATTTTATTAAGAACCAAGTTTATCAGCATACTTTTGAAACTAAGCAGCAGTTACGAAAGTGTGTAATGAAAGCATGTATGTATGTATGATTATACCAGAAGTGTTACGCAAGATCTATCTATCTGCTGCTTCAACCGGCCTTGATGATTCTTCTGTTGTTCTGTATACACGGATTACTGCCGCGCTACAGCATAGTGTTTTTTATGCCCTGACCGCGCTGTTGCGTCCGACCGGGTTACGCCGGGAATACACTTGAGCCGAGGCAAGCCGCGCACCGAACGAGGCAGCCTCGGCGCGCAGCGATGCGCAAATGTGTACGGCGCGCTAACACAGCTGCGAACAGGCTCGGTTTGCTTAATGCGGTGCGCGACCTGAGCCATCGGCTGTCGGTCCATCAAAGTGAGCACCGGCCGAGCCGTGCCTCGTTCGTGCACAGTGTGTACGGAATTTCCTATCAGCATTTCCCACAGGGCGAACATAGAGTCTATTTTTGGTTTATTACAAATTGTGGAACTAGCTTCTGTAGTTAAATCTAGGCATTTTTCATTACTCCACTCCGATATACAAGTAAACGAAGTAATAAAACAAAAAGAAAAGAGAATCAAAATGAACCGCTCCACTAAATAAGTAATCACTGAGCATGTACGGATCAGCTGTGAGCATGCCGCGGCTCGCGGCAACACGTTGTTTCGGTGTATCGTTTCGTTTCGCGGCAAATCACATCGCGGAGTGCCGAGGCTGCCTCGTTCGGTGCGCGGCTTGCCTCGGCTCAAGTTAGGAATTGCTGAGAGGCGACTTTTGCAGGTGCGCTACTGGTAGAGCAGGGAAAGTATGTCTATGGACTAATTGTTTGACTGACTTTTTTCTCATAGGGACTATCTTGTGCTGAACATAATCCTTTATAAGCTGATAAAGGCGTTGCGTAGGAAATGCAGAATCAACCTACTTGACGCCACTTTTTATATCATGTTCACTACATCTTGTGTAAAAGATGGTAAAAGATATTCGACAAAAATGTTCAGTCGCAGACATACTTTAATCAAATACAATACTTGTAATCTGCAGCATCGATATTTTTGGATACGATAATATCATTGCTGATCATTATAAAAAGCTGACCAACAACCGCAGAAAAATCAGAATGCAAAAGCTACCTCCATCTGGTACACCCACTGTACACCTCAGTTGGTGCCACTCATATTTTCTGCCTCTACCACCGAGCTCTAATTAAGGCCATGCCGCTAATAGGTAAAAGCAATTAAAAATGCCTGGTAAATATAAACGCATGTAATCCAGGATCTGCACAACTTTGGCCAGGCCGCCTTCGTTAAAACTAATGAACTTAAAAAAATACCTAAAAATCTGAGCTTCCTGATGCCCTCTTCTTTATCAAGCTAGAAGCGACCTACGCTCAGGTACAATTGTAAGAAATGAAGTGCAGTGACGGAGAGAGGACTAGAAGTGGAAAAAAGTTTATTCAAAAAAGTTGAGAAAAGTTTTTTTGAGTTTGGAGGTGATAAATGTTTGTAGAACACGGGAACAGCATCTCGTTCTAAACTCTCGCCTTTTGAACTGGTTGTATTGACCAGTTGTTGATGTATAGAATAATATTTTAATGGAGTGCGGTAGTAGTTTACGAGTCCATCTTGCAGGCCGAGAAGACGTGAAATAATTGAGAAGAGATTCGGATATCCGTGGAAAAATGTCAGGTCACCAACCATCTAAGAAAATAAGAAACCGTCAAATATAGGTCGGGTTGCCCTGCTTTGAATCAAGCTTTATTATACCGGGTGTTTTGAATTCTACCCTCACCATTGGTATCTCGAAAACGCTAAGAGATACGATAAGAGATGGGGTCAGTGTTCCATATTTAGGTAGTAGAAACTTTCGAAGTTCAACCGAATTTTCTCAAACTGGTTTTTATTTTTGCCTGACTATTTGTTGTGAGACTTCAAAATAAATTGCTCATTGTCCTCTACAAGATTGCATAATCAGAATTTCAATATGACGTTTGGCGTCTTGTCCTCCAGCATCAAATTTATTTGTTCTTGAATACGTCATATTGGATATTTGTACAGGTGAATAGAGTTTTTACTAATGATTTCAAAAATGCATAATATGTCATACATTTACTTTGCCAAACCTTCATCATTGTTCTACTTGAAAAGGTCGTTGATGAACACCCTTACAATAAAATTCCATGAGTTGGTAAGTGGCTCCACGAAATTATAAATTTTCCCAGGTTTTTAATAATATCTATCGAATGCTTTGGCTCTATTTTTTTTTACTTTGGAATAAAGATTTATTTTAAAAATATTTATTGTGGTAGATAAAATAAAATACATGCGGTTAGCTTATTACTATCAGTGTACTTGTAAATTTTGGTTGTTAACCGAATAAGTGCATCCTGAAGTTCATATTGCTGTTCTAAGCAGATATTTTGATCTCAACTTTAGCTTTAAGTTGAAGGACTGATTTATTATATTGGCTTTGTATGGGGTCTTATTCCGTGCATTTCCGTACGGAAGATTTCAATAAAACTACAATCGAATAAATTATTATTAACTTTGTAATAAAGGAAAACGTTATAGGTATCTATATAACAAAAAATAGGAAAATAATGGGCAAAATCCAAAAAAAGAAGGAAAGTGAATTCGAGCAGAAAATAGCATAGGTAAGCCGAGCAATACGAATTTCTGTTTGTTGGCTTCATCAGGCCCGAAACGAATGCACATATGCAACCACAAAAGTAGATATACGTGCCCATATATCCGGATACGGGTGTAACCTGAGGAAACGAAGATAGAGAGGGAAAAAATATGACACACGAAGTCCCCAACAAGAGCCAACCTACACAATGTGTATAAAATGTCTAGAAGACCTCGAATTAAGAAAACCACAACAACGCGGCCGGTTATAGCTACTTGCAGTGGTACTTCAAGCCCAAAGGATCTACAAAGAGAAAATGATCATGCGGAGAAAGATATATAACAAAGGTTTTTTTATACTCCATCTACCACGAAGGCCTAAGGCCTAAACACCCATTGGGTCCCGGGGGGCTATAGGGGGATACAGGGGAAAGGGGAAACGCCACACGGACTCTGGCGAGGGAACACGTGTGCATGCAACATGCACACATTCTGGCTCCGCCTACGAGATCCACCGGGTGGTACCTCCGCATTCGACAGTCAGAGACCATCTACCATCTACGGACAATCACAACATCCATAGCCAAGAGAAAAGTTTCTCCTGGGACCGGATTCGCACCCGCACAGCGCACGGCGACTGATCAGGAGACCGAGGAGTCTACTACTGCGGCCTCCGCTGCTGCCTAAAGATGAAACGTTGACTTTGTTGCCGCAGCATGCTTTAAATATAGTCATCATGTTTCCAAAAAAATAAGTTAGAAATTATTTTTTTCTAGGTGTAACGTCACTGAGTATAATTGTTTATTTATTAGCGTTGTATATGGTCCACCCTCCACCCAGCTATGATTAATGACTTTTTTTAAGAAAACTCTTTTGTTCTTTGGGTTAGCTGTTTTTTGTTAGACCACCTTTTGTGTAAGAGGCACAGGTTTACCATATCTGTCATACACCTACTACTGATAAATCAAATGGTTGTTTGTGAAGGAGTAACAACGTTTTTGTTTGATTTATGTTTGAATAGTGTAAAATCAGATATATTCGAAATTTCACATACACTCGCGACGCCTCGATAGCAATTTAAAGACGATCAACATAAATTAAAATCATGTCGACAAGTTCGATATTGCTGTACGACTGTGCCATTTTGGTTCGAACCGACTGCTCAATAAATATTTTGTTTACCTACGCTGTCGGCGTATGGGTTGAGTACTGAGGTATTTTTGACCTAATCGAGACACAGGAGCGGATTAGGTTTCAATTATTCTGCGGAGCCTAATATGTCGGCTATCTTACGACTGGTGCATATGCTACTAGGAAGAATCGCTTATTTTTCCAAGATCCTCATATTGCCAGTTTAATGGAAAGCTAGCGCACCTCCTTTTTTAGCAATTTCGATTTGTTTACAGCAATCTCGTCGAATGCAAAATTAATATATAAGTCAAGATTAAAGTGGTGTCTTTGTATTATTAACGAATACGCCTATGCTGACGCAAATAAATCATTTTATTTTATAACTACGAATTATCATAAGGAGAACCTATTAAACGGCATACACTTGTTCTGTTAGAACTTGGTAGGATAAGTTTCAAGAGATATATTTTGGTATTTTAATTTAATGTGTGGTTTTGCTTTTACACATATCTTTCATTTTCATCCTAGTCTAATCTTAAAAGTTCAAAAAAGGGTTTTTTCAATTCTATCAAAATGGTTAAACTGAAAAACATTTGATTTTGTTTTGCGGTTTTGAGACCAGAATGTTTAGGTTGTTTGTATGCTCATAATATCGTATTTGATCTCTATTCTGATTAGTTTTTATGCTGATCTCTTAATTCGATAATTACTGTATATAAAACCATGCAGTTTTGTCGTCCTATAGAGAAAACCGATATTTTGTAATAAAAATATATTATTTTTTCTACCAAAACCGATTTCTCACAAATCGAGAGAAGATACCGATTTTCCGTTTTTCCATTGCTTACACTCATTGTCACTTCCCTAACACAAACCATTATTCACGATTTTCCTTAAAGTAAAACCTCTCCTGTACAATTATCTTTTACCTTTTTGGATCGATCTGGGGAGTCGAATGGGGTAGCAAATATGTATGGGACGTTGACCTAAAATTGTTCTTCGCGTTATTTTCTGTGCTGACGATAATATGCATGCATTAATTCTTATTGTTAATGTCAGGATATAGTACATATTATGGTAGACTCAACTCACGACATTTGATTTTCTCTGCTAACTCTTCAGCCTATGATTTTCTTTCAGCTGTGATGGTACTTTTTTAAGTGTTGGGATTTTGATTGTTGAAGATGTATCACGAAAGGACTATGGACCAAGGCCAGCCTCTAGACATGCTTTTGTCATTACATTCGAATACCGAAGTTTCATTATAATCGGCACCATTTGCATATGTTAACATATATGGTCATTTTGTGGTATAATAAGGACTACTATTCGAAATAATAAATAATAGAGCAATAATGAGCAATTCAGGGAAACGAAGGAAAGTGGACCCGAACAGGATAGGTAACATGAGCAATACGTGTTTCTGCTTCTTTCATTCATCTCGGCTGGTCGAAATCCAGATCACCGAGGACTTGATCTGGCACGAACACATCTCGTCAATAGCGGCAGCTACTGGGAAAATACTACGCTATTTGTTAAGGGCTAAGAAGTACTTTTCTCCGCATAACCTCCTCACTCTATACAAGGCCCAGTAAAGCCTAGCCTCGAGTATTGCTCACATGTTTCGACTACAGTATTTATGCTCGATGCTGTCCAGAGGATGGCTGTTCGGCTGATTGATGACTCTTCCCTAACAGAAAGTCTTAGGACCCTTTCGCACCGGCGTGCCGCCGGCGAACTAGCACTATTTTACCGACCGACCAACGGGCTTTGCTCTTCGGTGTTTTCCTCCATGATGCCAACGCGCGATGTGCCTGCCAGACAGACCCACCCGACTTCGGCCTACCATCCTAACCGTGTCGAACTTCGTACATCCAGAACTGGCCGATACAACCGCTCCTTGGTCCCGAGGGTGTCGAAATTGTGAGTTCTACTAACCTTAGGCAGTTCAAAAATCGGACTAACAAAATTTCTTTGGGATCTTCATAGCAGCCGCGGCGTCCTGTCATTTAGGCTTCTGAATGCGTCGCTGCTTTGGTTTAAAAACAATATAACAAATATAATTGGTTCTAAAATTATCCACATAATTTTGAATATTGGTGTTTTAATTTTCTATATAATTATGTATCATTCGCTTCACAGTACAATCCCAATGTTTTAATCTTCGTGTAATTTTTTCCCAAATTCAAGTGTCTTTATTTCGTTAGGTACTATATTGAATAGTCGAACAGTATATAGAGTATGTAACGTACTATTATTTTCTGTTAGGTCCATAGCTGCGATCAACATCAACTCACAAATACAGAATGCCGATGTCCACTTTTATCTGCCAGTCCATACTCGCGGTAAAAGGCCCAATTCATAAAAAGCTTGACGTTAAAATGGTGCATGTGCGATGAGCTTCATAGTAGATATATGCACATCCAGCAAACTTAAAAAGTACATTTGGTTGATTTGATTTTTTATTTATATAGATAATCCCTCATAACATCAATGCACTCGTTCAATCGGTGATCCAGCATTTCAATAGGCTCTCGGTAGAATTTTTTTCCGACTACTGGTAACTATTCCTCATCTGGTGGATATTTGAAAATATCTTCCCCGTAAAGGTCTTAGTAATTTTGGAAGTAGTTGGTACCACTGGGGATTAGCGAAAAAGTGACACTGCTACTTATGACTGGCTTATTAAACGCGATACTAGTGAATCTTACATCGGTCATACGTTGTCCGGTACTTCTATATGCGATTTTAATTTCTTCGGATTATTGGCATAAATCAACAGATGTTGAGAAATGACTTTAATCTTATCGCCAACGTTGCGGCGTTTATTTTACGCCTTCTCAAGGCTACAAAAAGATGTGAGTAAAAAATATATGAAGAACTCAAAATCTTAAGTTTAGTAATGAAGCGAAAAAGTCCGCTAAGGATTTCCCTAAGAAAAGACACAAGAATATAGAAAAACTATAGGTAAAAACAAACAAAAACGATGACAATAAAAGGTCGTACATATTAAAAGCGATCGTATAAAATTCAGGCTCAAACAAATTAAAAATGTTTCCTTAAAAAAATGGGATAAAGAAACATATAAAAAACAGATTTAAAAAAACGAACAAATATTCAAAGCTGTAAAATTTAAAAAACAAGAAACGTACTTGTCTATTGAATGCGACACGCAAAAGCGTCCCACGGGAATCAAGCATCCCTTAAGTCAACTATGAAAATAACCGCTTAGGGCTTAAATCTGATAAATATCTTAATCAAGAAGTAATAAATTTGAATAAGGTCGTCAGTGTCTGTTTTTTTGTTTACAGCATTTTTATGTAAAGAGATGAAAATCATTTCGGTAATTGAGCATTTTTTAATTGCTTTCATTCTCTAATAAACAGACTGAGTCAAAGTTAAAATTATGATTATTCTGGAAATGATGAGTTGCCAAAGCTGTATGTTCCCTATCTTTTCTATGTACTGCTCTGCAGATGGATTTACCACTTTTTCGCTAATCCTTAGTGATTTAAGACTACTTCCAAAATTACAAAACCGTTCTCGGCAAAGAAACTTTCAAATATCCACCAGGTGACATTTGCCTTAGATAAATAGTTTTCAGCAGTCGGAGAATATTTCTACCGAAAGCCTATTGAAATGCTGGATCACTGATTGAACAAGGGCATTGGTGTTATGAGGGATCAACCAAATATACTTTTCAATTTTGCTGGGTGAAGCTCACCGCACATGCACCATTTTAACGTTGAGCTTTTTATGAATTAGGCAATTTACCGCGAGTATAGTCTGGCAGATAAAAATGGACGGTAATTCAGCGCTTATATTGGCATTCTGTAATTGTTGGTTGTTGTAATGCCACAGCTTCATGTTGAACACACCTGTGGACCTAACAGCAAATAATACATTACATACTTTGGTGGGGAACTCTCACTATTGGCCGACCTCTTTTAAATCCTGAGGCGCCTAACGCCTACCGATACAATGTACAATGACATAATGGCCTGCCCCAGCAAGGTATGTATGGATATGTTCTCACTACTATGGTATATTAACCTCCTTTAATTTGATCGGACTTTGAAATACAGCATCTGAGAAGTTCGGCAACGCTGAGGGTATAAAGTCGACGTAATGTCTGCATCACGCATCACACATCTAAATTAGATTTATAGCCAAAGTGCAGTTCATCCTTAAGTGGCTCTCACCACTCAAGGGAGCACCAGCACCCAACTTCTATTCGGCTTATGGTTTGTATCTTAAGAGACCATATTATGCGTCCATACAGAAGCACTGACAACGACTAACATGTTGTTAACAATCCTCAAATGCTGATGCTTAGACGTTTATTTGTCAATAACGATTTAAGTTTCATGAATGCTGATCGTGCTTGTCGGATTCTAGCTTTCATTTCCATATCTGATCGTTTACCCAACATACTAGACATCTGAGTTGCATCGCTCTTTTGATGGATCTGTTCTCGGGTGCTAATCCAGTTGCGTAAACATTAGCAACCAGAATCTAAGTATGGTGGTATATGACATATACATGGTGGCCAACTAAGAATGCGAGGTACTGTATCTGGGAACCTACCCATCGTAGAAACTTCTGGCAAAAACGATTATTACTAAAATAGCCAAGAGAAAAACCTGGAAAGCATGTTTCTGTGAATTGCGCTATGTTAACCTAACAAAAAATACTTGACCTTCAAATTCGAGAATAGTCTGAACCTTTTTTGTTTGACAATGTTTGCTGTATCTCTAAAAATAAAGTGGTGGAGGGTAGCCAAAGGTTTCCGTAAAAAACGCCCTGTATCTTCGAACGGTCAATCCGATTTCAACAAGCTTGTGCTATTTAAAAAGAGCTATTTTTGGGCTTCAAATGTTATAATACTTTAATTTTTGATAGTTTTACATGTGGCCGCTAGTTGGCTTTTTTCGACATTCCGAGATAAATGGTGTTTTCTCAAAGAAATAAATGCATTGGTATGATTTTTTTATCAAAAATTGGCCGAATGAAGTCTAAACAAGGTTGTAAAAACCGCATCTCGATATCTTGTTCCTAACCTGAAATTTAGGCCAAAGAAAATTTTATCGGAAATCCCTTAAATTTTTATTTCTTTAGACTGGAATTTCCTTTTATTATTAAGTTGTGGCCTCAAAAAGGACCGATTTGAAAAAGAAAGGTTTATAATGACTCCGTAATTGCTCAAAATATTGATCATCACGCTCTATGCATTTCTGAAGCCTCTCATGGGTAGGCAAAACTACAGCTTCAACTTCGGCTCTCAGTGTGTTACGTATTGCATTACGAAAACGGTTTTTCATACCTTCTCTGGATGTCGGTTGAGTCTGAAACACGATATCGTTAACCGTCCTCATAAATAAAAAGCAAGACAAGTTAAGTCTGATGATCGCGAAGGTCATGGAAATAGACTTCCTCTTCCAATCCACCGCTGTTGAAATACTGCATTAATATGCTCGCGCACGATAATGGCAAAATGTGCTGGGCAACCATCCAACTGCAGAAACACGTTTCGCCGTGTGTCCAGTGGCACATCTTCCAACAGCAACGGTAGTTGATTGTTCAAAAGGGCAAAAAAATATTGACATTCTGGGGTTGCTCGAAAAAATATGGCCCAATAATTCTGCCTCCCTTTTATGCCACAGCACACATTTAAACTCCAACGTCCTTGGTGCTGCAGACTAATAATGCATATTGTACAGATTGACTTTGCCGTCACCATCGGTCCAAAGAATTTGAAATGAAAATTCTCTATTTTCGCGTATTATGCCTAACATCCAATGGCAATAGTGAAACCTCCGATCAGTCTTCGTCTTTCAAAGCCTGATGCAAATCGACATGATACAGGTGAATTCTAAAAGTAATTAAAAAAAAAGTTAAATTCAAATAAAGCCCTATATGTTGATAGCCATTAGAACGTACCTATTTATAAGCCTTCAAAATATTTTGAACCGTTGTTCGTGATATGCCCAACTAAAGGGATAATGCCCTTGTGCTAACATGATAATTTCCTTCAATATATTCCAGTACGCGGTCAATATTTTCTTGTGTTCTTCCAGTTCTTTGCCGTTGGAACATAAGCCGAAAACTATCATTGGTTCGTAAGCTCGCCACTAATCGGGGAAAAACCCTCACATCGCGAAGACGCCGATTTGGATATGGAATCGCGTAAACTCTTTTTGCTACTGCGGCAGTCTGAAGACATTCAAAAGAAACTGCAAGCATATCAACTCCTTCATCGTTGGTAAAACGCAATTGGTAAGCACAAAAATTGCTCACAGTAACGGGAAGCTATTGACAACTATTAACAATTTGAGGGTTATTTATGTTTTGATTAGGTATTTGCCTTTTCTGTCAGCCGTTTTAGTAAGAAGCCCAGTTAGAGTACCTCGCACTATTAGTTGGTACATCACGAAAATCCATATCTCTCTGTCTGTAGGTCTGCCTGTCTGTCCACTAATCCTCTAACCGCCTATTACTTGCGAAGTACCTCTCGAATTCTGACAAAATGTTACTACTATGCTAAGGACGAAAAAGCTGTGTGGCGGCGGAAAAAAAGGTCAAAAACGAAAAAAGATCCATTTTTTGACATTTCAGAGGATCCCAGTCAATCTTTAAAAAAATTCAGATGTAAATAAAATATGAGGGTTGAGAAATGTAGGGGGTGGGTAATTTTACGCACATCATAGATTTTCCCGTACATCAGCCCTTAAAAATATTCTTAGCAAACGGATCACGTACCTAACGGCCGCGTCTACTTCTGCTCCCGGTTCTGGCTGTGCTGGGGCCACAGTGCCACGTCTAGCCGGGCTAGTTGCCAGAGAGAGGCAACGGTGACAGATGGACCGTTAGGGCAGAGAAAGAATTTCTAAGGACTAACCGTATGGACCTGTTTTTTTTTTCTCAGGTGGTCAAGTTTGTGCTGAACATAATTATTTATGAACCGATAACGGCGAATGGCAGAGTGAACCTAATTGATGCCATTTTAGTATAGGTTTGTTGATTCAGTTACTGACGAGGATAGACGAAACCGGATATACGTATGTAAATATAAACACGTTGAATCCAATCGCATCATGCGTTACGCCGCAAACTCACATATTCAATAACTTTTTCGTAATTTAATTCAATGAACGCTTGCAGAATAATCTATCTGCGGACTACTCAAATGTAACTTTGGTCGCGTGATTTTGATTAGTTTGTCCGAAAAGCAGAAGGATTGGAAATTTAATTTAAAACTTCGCCAAGCGGAGCTATAAAGTTCAATTATTTTTGGAGAGGATTAACTTCACTGCTGACCTTATAAAGATCTAATCAACGGATTCGTTAATTAAATCATGTGCCTCAGTATTTTATAACGTTTGGCGAGCAACTTATAGTTTAAGCTCCGGACCTGTCCAGAAATGTGAGAAAATAATGAAATATGTGATAAATGAAGATAAAGCGGTCCTGCAGGGCGTCGCGGAGAGATTAAAAATGACCTTGGTAGACGGAGCATGTTTTGTAAATCATAATAAAACGTTAGTGCTCCAAAGTATTTTCCACGCAATGTTTGTTGAGAAATAATTTTCTGTTTGGTTTTCTAAACCAAACTGAATTTAAGTTATGGTCTTTAAAACAAACCCAAACAAATACCATGCCGTCTCCCTACGTACTTAACAGATCCGGTCCACTGTTAATGTCTATTCCGCAGTGTTAAAAGCTCATTATTGTGACATTATATTAACATAATACTACTAATACCTACTGGTGCAAATTATGCAAGAAGTACCATGTCCTGAAATCATCTAACACCACAATTACCGGCAAACACTTGCAATTTTAAAATATAACGCTAAAACCAAGAATTTAATGACAGAACTTTCAAAAAATTAACTTATGCCAAGTCCACTTGCAGTATGCAATTTCATCCCGAGTACCGACTGGTATTTTGGTGAAAAACCAATCATAGGCATTCTCCTTCTTCCTTCCCTGAATTCGTTGGTTGAAACAGATGTTATTTAATTCGTATCTTGTATGAAAGTGCGAGTGTTAGTAGAGAGTAGTGCGAGAGAGAGAGAAGGATCATGCGGAGAAAGGTATATAACAAATAGAAAAACAACGGACAAAATCCGCAAAAACAAATAAAGTGGATTCGAGCAGAAAATAGGATAGGTAACCCGAGCGATACGTATTTCTGCTTGTTGGCTTCATCAGACCAGAAATCAATGCGCGTATGCAACCACAAAAGTAGATACACATGCCCGTACACCCGGATTCGGGTGTAACCTGAGTAAACGAATATGGAGAGGGAAAAAAATGACTCATTAAGTCACCAACAAGAGCCAACCTACAAATTGTAGTATAAAATGTCCAAAAGACCTCGAATTTTCGAAGCGACATCTAACCACAACCACGCGGTCGGTTATAGTCAGTTGCCGTGGTACTTCAAGCCCAAAGGATCTGCAAAGAGAAAAGGATCATGCGGATAAGGGTATATAACAAATAGAAAAATGATGGACAAAATCCGCAAAAAGAAGGAAATTGGATTCGAGCAGGAAATAGGATAGGTAACCCGAGCGATACGTATTTCTGCTTGTTTGCTTCATCAGGCCTGAAATGAATGCACTTATGCAGCTACAATTGTAGATGCACATGCCCATTACTCCGAATACGGGTGTATACAAAAAAAAGTAAGACGGAGAGGGAACAAAACGACACATGAAGTCATTCATTTTCAAAAAGTCAAACTGGTGGATCCAGTATGATGGCTATGTTTACAAAAAAATTGTCCATCGCGCTCAAATTGCAGTTTTATATGTTTCCATGATATAATTTATATATTATTGTATAACGCCGCATAATTGCCAAACTTACAGTCAATTGCAGCCAAATTGTATATCTTAACTGGGTGTCAGATAAACATGCTACTATTCATCGGACTGTGCTTTTCAAACTCTTTTTGAATTTACTAATTACGGAAAACATAACAATTACATATTGATTGACGAGTTTTGCAATGCCATATCATAATAACTATACATGCTTTTGACTCCGCAATCCATTTTGCCACATCCCAATACAGCTGATTTATTTAAAACATGACAGTGTTCCATTATTACATTTTTTGCACTTCTGGCCAGGTTCACAATATCTCGAAATAATATAAATCGAAATATTTATCCATCACAGTAGATATATATACAGGGTGTTCCATAATTATTGCGACAAAATGATAGGGGTTGTAGAGGGCTTCAAAATGAACAATTTTGCCTTATAAACCCCTGTTCGGAAATATGCCGTTTGGGCTGCAGCAAAAAAAAAGATCAGTTTCTTGAAACAGCTTACCTACAATAATTGCTTGAAGTGTCCTCCACCTTGCTCAGTACACAGCTGTGCACGATTGTTCAATGATCGGCGAACTCTGTGGCATTACCCCGGTATGTCCTGAACATGTGCGGACGCGGCCATCACTCTTCCCAGTAGCTCTTGTTGGTTGGGTACAGTAGTTTCGTACACTAAAGCTTTCAGATGGCCCCAGAGAAAATAATCCAGTGGGGTCAGGTCGGGTAACCGCGCAGGCCAAGGCACAGGGCCACCTCGGCCTATCCACCTATTTGGAAATTTGTCGTCCAAATACTGCCGCACTTGTAAAGAAAAGTGGGCTGGAGCGCCATCGTGTTGAACCCACATGTTGGCTCTTATGTTCAGTGGCACATTTTCCGGTAGCACATGCTGTAAGAATCGACCATAAGCATGTCCATCCAAACGTGGTGGAAGCAAATATGGCCCGATGATATGCTCGTCCACAATGCCGCACCAGATGTTAATTGAAAACTGATGTTGGTCTCTATGGATGGCTATGGCATGAGGGTTTTCTTCATCCCAAATGTGACTGTTACGGCTATTAAAATAACTCGTCAGTGAACAAAACGTAGCGACCAAAGTTTGGTTGCCTCAACTCCTGCTGCAGCCACCAACGACAAAAACGTCGACGCGGCAGATAGTCTTCTGGACCCACGGCTTGGACTTTTAAAAGGTGGTATGGGTGTAGTTGCTGGTGTCATGGAGAACCCGCCAAACAGTAGTTTGAGACGCTCCCATATCATGTGCAATAGCACGCACGCTTGTACGCGGATTGGCCTCTACATGGTGCAAAATCGCTTCCTCAAATTCTACTGTGCGCCTTGTGAAGGGCCGCCCTGCTCCCGCGAGGTGTCTGATGCTGCCACTGACACGAAGACGTCCATGAATCCTTGCAAAAAATGGCGTGATGCAGATGAGGACGTTCTGGAAACCGTTGGGCGTAGATTCGCGAGGCTCGTCTCCGTTACCACCAGCTTTTCCGTAAATTAAATGCATATCCGCAAGTTTCGCATACGAATAACGCTACATTTTAACACTAAGGTACTGTTATTTACTATCTAGTTTGACGCACCACTCAGACAAATTAAATAAATCGGTGTGGAGAATTTACGATAACAAAAATGTAAACACAGCAGGCTTTTTTTACAAACCGGCGAGATCATGAAATGTGCTAGACGAACATTTTGCAGCTGGTGAATTTTTTGTTTCTCCTATGAGCTCTTAAGGTAAAATTAGCGGTAGTGCTCAAACGGCATATTTACGAACAGGGGTTTATAAGGCAAAATTGCATATTTTTATGCCCTCTACAACCCCTATCATTTTGTCGCAATAATTATGGAACACCCTGTATATATATACTAACACTCATTTTGATCCTGTTTACCAACAAAACGGTATTTACAGCAGTGAACTGAGATATTTCTGAAAGGATCAATTTTATCTCCCCTGCCCTGTTTATCACCCTACACTACTTCCTTTTAATTCCACTATATTTTGGCACAGGTAAACTTGTTCTGCTGGAACTGATATGGTTGCAGTTGTACACCTAGGGACAATACATTATTTATAAATCAAAAGAAAGGAAACGTACTATCATTTCCCGAGATATACTTAGGAAAAACGATTTAACCCAAAATATGGGCGCCATATCAGATTTGGTCGATTCTGATTCCAAAAATGTATATATCATACATTGGCATTGCAAAACCATAGTAATTTCCAAAAGTGCTTATGTTTTCATGCTTGGCTTTGACAATTTCTAAAACGCGCATTCAAATAATTTGCCCGTTTTCTATTTTTTCCACTACAGAACGTCTATACTTAACATAGCCCTGAGCCAATATTATTTGAATGAAAGATGAAATGTGTTTAGAGTACCCTCTTATACCGTTTTCAATGTTTTGATTATCATTTTCAAGTGATATGAAGAAGTTAGCATTATTCTTCATTCGATATGTTGAGACCAACTATACTTTAGTTTCATAAATACGCAACATTGCCCTCATTTAATCGACCTCGTATCTCTTACTGTTTCCGAGATTCCACTGGTGAGGCTCAAATTTGATTCACTTGCTATATGATATGACTTAAGCGTCCTTGATTCTTATCGATTCTTCACTCGAGTTTGCACAAACCCACAAAATATACAAGTATGTTATATTTTTTTTTGCTAAATTTTACTAAAAGTATTACCGGTATTACCATCCGAAATTTTCTTACTAAACTTTGTAAATACTTTGTTCCAGAACGGTGAAAGCCTCGACGGAACGCAGTATGGTGGAAAAATTCCAGCCGTGAGTGAGCTACTTTTAGAGCTGATGGTGCGGATAACCGCACAACCGGATCAGTGGGAGAAAGTTCATAAATTATTACGTAAGTTGCCAGTTTATTACAGACCGCTTCAAAGTTGCATGAACCACATCGCGGGTGATCAGCAGACAGAGTGGATTGAAAATTGAAATGGATTACCTTCAATCCAGACAAATGCACTTACTAGTTACTGAATATTTCAAAGGATACAGTAACTGCAATAAATACATATAAGTAATACATGAAGCTTGAAAAAGCTATAGCACAAGCAGATCCGGCTTTAATTTCGGAATAAAAGATGATGAGAGTAGGAGCTCTGCCTTCTGTTGTAAGATTGAGAGGTGTATAAATCGTCAGCTTCTGGAGTACCTCGAACGTCACGGCTTGATTAGCGTCAGGCAGAATGGTTTTCCGCACCAGCGATCCACAGGGGCCTCCTAGCTTACGTTACGCAATTCTGGGAGTAAACTCATCCAGTCTTAAGGTGAGGCTCATATCGTTGCTCACAAACTGGAAATTTGCTCATGTCCAACGTATTCCAAACAGGGGATCTAAGTCCGACCCTTGCAACTACAGGCCTATAGCTCTGCTTTCTGTTATAAGTAAGGTGATGGAGAGGTACATAAATCGCGAGCTTCTGGACTACTTCGAACGTCACGGCTTGATTAGCAGCAGGCAGAATGGCTTTCGGCACCAGCAATCCACAGGGAACCTCCTAGCTCACGTCACGCAATTGTGGAGTAAACTCATCCAGTCTTAAGGTGGGGCTCATGTCGTTGCTCTTGATATCACGAAAGCGTTCGATCAGCCGTGGCATGCTGCCTTCTTATAAAAACTTCCATCCTATGGCCTCCCAGTGGAGCTTTGCAGATGAGTGGCTGACTTTCTGTCTCGCCTCAAGATATCTGTCGTAATTGACGGGTTCTACTCTTCATCCCACAACGTCAACGCGAGTGTTTCCCAGGAATCGGTCTTGGCTCCAACACTGTTACTCTTACATATCAACGACCTCCTTTTCTATACGGTCATCCTAATCCACAGGTGCTGTGCTGATGACAAAACTCTACATGCAGGAATTCTCATTAACCATAAAAAGCTAATCGTATGAAATATTGTTATATGTCAAAAGTGTAGACAATTTTATGCTTTACAATTTATCATCTTTTATTCTTAGGATTATCCTTTGTATCGTCTTATTTCAGTGCGTTATTATCAAATTATTATTGAAGTTGCCAGCTTATTACAAACCGCTTCAAAATTGTATACATCACATTTAGCTAACGAATTCGAATGGGTTAGGAACCACATTGCATTGCTTGTTGCCCAAATTGCGTAGGTTCGGTGCATAATTTTGAGTCAGTTGACTACCAATGCCTACCAAAGTGACAGCGTTGTATCGACACAATACCGGTGGAAACATCTACCTTCATTAGGCTTGCAAATTATGTAACAAGTACCATGTATATAATAATATTAAAAATATGAACTCATGACATGATTGTCATGAAATTAACTTATATCAAGTGCACTTGTACTATGTGCTGTGACCCTCACCTGAGAAGTAGAAGACAAACAAATCCTTGACTACCTAGTCTCAACCCGTAGCACTCAACAATGCTCAAGCAAATGCATTTGCTACCGACTGGACATTTTAAACCGATATAGACAACCAGGCAATATCTTAATTGACCGGGCAGTGATCAGCTATTGTAGTTGGGCAGTAATTTTAAACACATACTACGAGTGCCCTGTCAATATAATTCGCCGGGAAATGACGTATACGAGTATGTAAGGTTATGTGATACACAATTTGTGGTCATGTTTTATGTATTATTTACAAAGGCATTGATATTGTCTTTTTCACGAGTATTCATTTTTGTAGAATAATAGCTAATTATCTTGTAATATTTCTAAATTCCCCATATCGGAAAATGACACATAAATCTGACGTATCCGTGAGCGCCAGGTAGGTATACAGAGCCGTATTTTTTTTACACTACAGATTCAAATTTTACTTGCTAGCAGCTCTTTTATTTAGAAAGGATCTTGCATACAAAGAAAAACGCTACAAGCATGTCTTACTAAATTTCCACCAGATTCATTATTGCCAAAGTTACAGACTAAAACAAGTATGTCACTTACTGATCAGCTGTTCACCTCAGTAGGCGTCAAAACGTGATGGATACTTGTAAAATGAGGTTTAGTTGAGATAAAGTCAATTACTATTCAAACTGGTATTCTAATGTAATGTGCAGACAATGTGTTTTTAGTATCTTTCGATATACATATTTCAAACGCCTTTACTTTATTTATCAAAGCAGTGTTCAGAGTCAATAAAAATTAGGTATACTTTATCAAAATTATAACATAAACCTGTAATTTTCATGTCGGTATCACATAAGCAGTGTGAGCTATCGGAAAATATATGTTTTAAGGATTAAACTTCTCTGCTTTGATCGCTGAAGAGTAAGAGATAACGTTATTTGACAGGGATTCTCGTCTTCGAACATTCTTGCGAAATACTAGACTCCTTTGGATTTATTTTCTCGGAAGTTGTTTGTGTTATTTGCTTTAGAGTAATGTAGATGAATTACAAAGGATTCTAAGAAAAGTAGACGTAGAAGGCAGGCTTCATATAGCTTTTCCTGGTTGACTGAAGGAGGTGGAATAAGTCCTGAAATTGATGTGATTAATAAGATTCCAGTTTTTGGAATAAATGTACAAGATGGAATGGAGTGAATCCACCAAAAGGAAATTATAAATTAAACTTAGACAAATTCCAAATATTGAGCTAAATATGCCATGCTAAAATCTAGCTCGTTCAAATTTATTCTTCAAAATGTTACCTATGACTCAATTTGTTTTATTATGATACCATGAAGATTAAGGTCTAGGGTTTTGTGTAGAACAAGGTAACCGAGGAGGTCAAAACGTTAGTATCCAGTCAATTCAACATAGTATGTGAATTTCTGTCTGCGTGAAAACCACACAATAAGTTTCAGATGTTACATAAAAAAGATTAAAATTTTTGAACTTAGCATGTCGGGTGGCTAGAGCCTACAATCTATCTATTTTTATACCAAAACTTGTTTGCTGGTATCGTTTCCTTATTTTTATTACTCAGTATTATGTTATGATAGAGTATAGAGATCTAAATAAGCAAAATAGTAAACATTTACCTTGATTAAATAGACCCGTTTTGAGATATTTACGTTCCAACATACTACCGCACAGTCAAATAGCTGGCTCAAACAGAGACCGATCACAGTGAAATGTACTTTGGATAAGATACCAACATTATTATCAATACTTTGCAACATCGATTTGTCTGAGGTATCGTCAACAATTCATCCAATGTGCATTTCTCGTTTACACTATTCTTTAATGTGCAATAGATTGGTGAAATGCAAATACCCCAACAGGGATTTCATTAATGAAAATTATCACTTTATCATAAGTTTTGGTTGAAAATAATGGAACAGTAGGTCCTAGCAAAAAATTTGTAGCATAAAATAGCGAGATCATAACTAAAGTACGCTCTACGTACTATGTTGACAAATATAATACAATCGTGCTCCTTCCTATTTACAATTTTCATGTTAATATCACAAAAACGGCTTGAGTTATGGAGAAAAATGATTTTAAAATAAAATTAAAATGAACACATTGTAAGCCGTTGATGAGTGACATTTTACTAAGGTTTATTTCGCTCAATATCGTTATTTTCGCAAGTGTAATCTAGGACTGCTTATAGTGCATATAGAGGATATTTATACAAGTCGTTAACTTTAATTGTTATTATAATAACGCTATGTTTGTTGTATATTGTGGATTCGAAAAGAAGGTGTTTTAAGAAAATACATTTGTAAGTTTCTGCTTCCCATGCCTACTGGCCTGCAAAAAATGAGACGTTTTTTTTTTGAATGAACACAATCCTATATGAACTGATAAGGGGGTTGCGTGGGAATTGCAGTGTCAAAGTACTAAACGCCATATTTTTATACCTAATATATTTAATCCAATTTGTGCACCACTGTCATTATAAACATGTGCATGACACACAATTCTTTTCTACTGATCTTTTATGATAGTGACAAATACCATAGAATATAAACGAATTCTCTGGTGTTCACAGCCAGTGATCGTAAAGATTGCTTTACCATTTGTGAATAGCGAATGCAGACAATTCGATGATGACAGCTTTATATAAAGTTAAAAGACTTCATCCATCTGTTTTTTTCATAAATCGAATCAACAATAATAATACGATGGACGTATGGGGCAAAAAATCAAATTTGATGCTTAAGAAAGAGAAGAAGGTTTGACCAGAGAATAGTAATATCTATCTGCAAATTGGCTGAATCCCAGGAAAAAGCTGTCGCAGAAAGGCCAAAGATAGATTTTATACATTTTTTTTTCTTACTTACATACTGCTTTTTCTCTGCTTGTGAGTAGTATTGCCCCCATAGCCCATCTCTAGATCCGCCACGGTTCATAATTCAATGTTCATGCATTGCACCTAAAAGATACTTCGCGATCTTTAAGGAAATAGGTACATTTGTACTTTAAAAATTTCGCATCTTATCTTAAATTGAGTATTTTATTTTTCAGGTAACATCGACGATGATCTAGTCACATCAAGAGATGTTATCAGAAGGTTGGAAGCGGCAACCAACACACTGAAAAAAATCGAAGAAAACTTGAATCATGATAAAAAGAACTTATCTTCAATGAAAAGCAAAGGGCGCATAAAAGAAAATAAAAAGCCCACAAGAAATTATTCACATGACAATGGGAAACACAGAGCCATACAAACAAATTTTTCAGACGTAGTAGAGGAAAAGGAGTGGCCTAGCAGTAGTAATAGTAGTGTACAGTTTGTAAATATTAGTAAAGTCAGTAGTGATAAAAATAACGAAAATCAGTCACAGATGGATAGTAAGCCTGTGAAATCGACATATCAGAAGAACTTTGCATATCACAGAGTAACAGGTTAGTATAAAATGTATGCATATTTTTTATTTTTTGATATCATTTGGCATTATTGCTAGAATTATTTGAAGTATCGCACTTAATTGCCCCTGCAGGTACGTATCCATAAAAGAAAAGTGCTGCATTATGTTCCAGGTACATGTGCCAGAAATGCAAGAGGTCTGCAATATCTTTCGGAACAAACGCCAGAAATAATGCTGAGCTAAGTGACTATGGCGCGCAACATGCGGCATGTGCTGCAAACTGTTGCAGAGACTGAGTCAATATATGGCATATGAGTCAGCCAATTTTGTACGGACAAAATGTTGCAGATATCGAGATAAATAAATGTACCGGGCGCTAGACGCTCTCAGTATTGTTAAAGGCGACGACTGACTGAAGCCGAGCGCTATAATGTAAATCTATGTACAGATATGTCACACCACCGCGAACCGAACCACGCGATGAACCGCAGCGCGTGTATTTTGACGAACAACATTGCAACGAGCATCACCACAAACCGAACCACGTCGTGTAACCACATCGCGCAACAAAATGACCATCCAATTTTGATGTTTGTCGTTTAGTGAAAGACATCATTTTTTTTTAATTTATTGTAATTCAGGTTATGTTTTGCATCCCACAACAATTCCCCTGCTCTGTAATGCTCTATAAGCAAAAGAGTTTTTTCCTCCGACCATTCCTTCTTTTTTTCACGAGCTCTATCCATTTACTGATATGAGCGCATACTCGCCGCACCGGTATCCCTGTCCAAACATGTGCAACTTCGGCGGGAGCCTTTCCTTTGATGTTACGCTGAAAAACAGACAGAGTCTGGATCGGGCCGAACGGCGAGGTGTAACGCTTATCAGGTTCGCGACGGCGTTTTTGTCACCGTCTACACTAGCGCGGCGCGGTTCGTCATGTGGTTCAGTTCGCGGTGTTGTTACATATCTGTACATAGCTTAATGTAACATAAAAATTCGCTAGTGAATCGTTAAAGCGCGCACCGATCAGAGCCGCTGACGTCGAGGAAATCGTGCTCCACTTGACTGTTAGTTTCTGACGAATACCTTAGATGGTTACGAGTACATCACAAGTCAGTACAGGAGCCGACTGGTTCGACTTGGTCTCCCTGGTCTTGTTATTTTATTAGTTGAGATAGAGCTCTCAACACACGTTATTGATGGCGTGGTCCCAGGAAAAAACTTATCTTTTATTGATTTATATCGAACTATGAATATACAATGGGATCCGCAACATGTATGTTCTCGAATCTGGCATTCTCGATTCGATTTGTCACTCAAAAATATCGAACGTTTCGCCATCGGTGTCGCATGCATATGCGACACTCGAATTTCATTTTTGTGATTCTTCTCATCGTTTTTCACCGTGCTGTCACTTTTCTAAAGGTATTTGATTTTAAGAGAAGCGTTGGAGGATGGTCAATAAAAAAAGTAGTATTTTAAAGGAAACTCCTACTTTGTTATTTCCTATTCTGTTGGTGAAAAATATATCTAACACGTAATTAATTGTCGTATGGTCTTAGTTTCGCAAAATTTTGTCGAATGAAAGGTGTCGATTGCGAGATGCCCATACTAGGGTCGGTTGTAACACCAATGGGGGACAGTTATAAAACTCAAAAATAACACATAAATCAGGCATTTAAAATTAGTTTTAATAATAAAAGTACCGAAATATACTTGAGTATATTGACAATATTTATGACACGTTTAAGTAAATAATAATCAGGCATTTAAAATTAGTTTTAATAATAAAAGTACCGAAATATACTTGAGTATATTGACAATATTTATGACACGTTTAAGTAGTCTTTTTAGATAAATGTTAGGACTAAACTTGGACAAATTAACAGAAATAACATTTTTTGCTTTGGAGTGTTTCACTCGAGTGGCTTTATAATTAGACTTTACAAATAAAAATAACCTCAATAATAATTAAAAAAAAACAATCAAGTAAATCAAAATTAAAAAGAAAATATTTTTCCATATAATATTTAATCAGTCGCATCATAGTTATGACCTACATATATACGTATATATATATATATATGAGCGGTATTCATTGCCAAAGCCAACGACCAGTTAGGTACAAAATATAATTAATTGTTAATTGGGAAATTGGCAAAACTCTTAGGCTTAAGTTGACTCTTTTGACGATAAAATCAAGCTTTTATCAGGATTCTGAAAACACAATTGTGATGCTAGCAAAGAAAACAGGACAGATTTGTATTGTCAGACAACTTACTCGTCGGTGAGGTTGCATCCACAAGGTGTTTCAGAACGAACGTAGAGAAGATCGAACTTATAATCAGTATAAAAACAAAAGGACGGGGACATTGGGTTTGTTGTAAAACGACAGATACCTTCGTTAAATGTTAAAAATATCAATCCACCCGAACAAGTTAAAAATATTACACGTGAGACGACATATTGTTGAAACAATCGGAATGCAGTTTCTAACCTTCTGTTTCCGCTACACGTGGAGAGGGGGCCGGCACGGAAAGATAAAGCGTCGACAGATGACACGTGATTGACGCGAGGGACCGTAGAACTGTAAACCTCCCTGTCCAGCTTTGGGTATGAAGTATACGAGGGACGCTCGGTAAACCTCCACCCAAAATTACTAAATTGCTGGATTAACTTGTCTTGGAAAAAATTGTGTAAAAGTAAAAAATTATGATTGTAAGAATGTGTGATATGTAGCCGTTCTATCTTTTCGCAATTCAACAGGTAGGAATAAATGACACTGAGCTGCTTAACATCAGCGTTTTTATTCATGCAACGATCTGTCATGAAAATGTGGGACATTTCTAAAAATAAACGTTTTGAGAGTCTTTTTTCTCTATCAAGAACCTCAACACTGCCATAATTCATAGAGTGACCTGTGTTGTTAATATGCGATGCCAAAGCACATCTCTCTGGATGTAATCTGGCGTCACTTTTGTGTGAAGTTATCCTGCCTTTCAGCGACCTAGAAGTTTGGCCTATATAAACTAAATTGCAGTTGTTCCAATTAATACGATAGACAGTATTGGTTGAATCAAGCAACTGAACCTTATCCTTCATTTTGGACAACAAACTGTTGACTGTGAGCACTTATTTACAAGCAAAATGACAATTAAAGGAATTATACAGCCTGATCAATTTTGGTGATAGTTCTTTGATGTATGGCAAAACAACATAATTAACTCTGGAAGTAGGAGCAACCACTGTAGTGCTGTTGTTCTCATTAGTTGAAGAAGTAATGGGTGTCTGGTTGGACTGACCAGTGTTGTCATTTTCACTATTGTTATTAGTCATTGGCAAAATATTCGGAGGAGAGCTGAACAAGATTGTGTTAACCAAATACTCAGGATAGCCATTATTGATAAATAAGACTGAAAGCTTCCTTAAATTGGAAAGATGGAAAGTACTGTCAGAGATTTTTATAACCCTGTTCTTCATTTGTTTCACCAGGTTTATTTTTATTTTAAGTTCATGGTAAGTCCTGGAGTTCTGGAACCTTCCGGAAGAAATTGGCTTCCTGTACCAGTCTACCAGTAATATATTAATAATAATAATTAACGTCTTTTATTTGTAATATTCTTACAGGAGGCGAGATTTAGATTATATATCTATTCTACCATCTAACCGCCCAACATATTGTCATTGGTACGAATCAATCTTGAATCCAAAAATGGAACAGATTGATTGTCATCTTCTTTTTCGATGGTGAACTGGATGTAGGGATCAAAACTGTTAAAACCTCAACAACATCATCCCCCCTATCATAAGGAAGACAAACGATTATATCGTCCACATACTTTTTTATAAAATCTAGATTGCATGGCAATACTTGAATAACAACATCAAGCAGGTCATCCATTATATATTCTGCCAAAATTGGAGATAAAACACAGCCCATGGGGCAGTCATGTGTTTGTGAAAACACTTTGTTATTAAAGGTAAAATAATTGTTCTGGAAAAGGTACTCTACGATATTGATTAAAGAATCCAGATTGTTGACTGTGAGCACTGATTTTCAAGCAAAACGACAACTAAGGGATTCTTTCATCAATATCGTAAAGTACCTTTTCCAGAACAATTATTTTACCTTTAATAACAAAGTGTTTTCACAAACACATGGCTGCCCCATGGGCTCTGCTTTATCTACAATTTTGCAGAATATGTAATGGATGACCTGCTTGATATTGTTATTCAAGTATTGCCATACAATCTAATTTTCATAAAAAAGTATGTGGATGATATAATCGTTCGTCCTCCTTATGATAAGGTGGAAGATATTGTTGAGGTTTTTAACAGTTATGATCCCTACATCCAGTTCACCATCGAAAAAGAAGATGACAATCAATCTGTTCCCTTTTTGGATTCAAGACTGATTCGTACCAATGACAATATATTACTGGTTGACTGGTACAGGAAACCAATTTCTTCCGGAAGGTTCCTGAACTTCAGGTCTTACCATGAACTTAAAAAAAATAAACCCGGTGAAACAAATGAAGAACAGGGTTATAAAAATCTCTGACAGTACTTTCCATCTTTCCAATTCAAGGAAGCTTTCAGTCTTATTTGTCAATAATGGCTATCCTAAGTATTTGGTTAACAGAATCTTGTTCAGCTCTTCTCCGAATATTTTGCCAATGACTAATAACAATAGTGAAAATGGCAACATTGGTCAGTCCAACCAGGCACCCATTACTTCTTCAACTAATGAGAACAACAGCACTACAGTGGTTGCTCCTATTTCCAGAGTTAATTATGTTGTTTTGCCATACATCAAAAAACTAACACCAAAATTGATCAGGCTGTATAATTCCTTTAATTTTCGTTTTGCTTATAAATCAGTGCTCACATTCAACAGTTTGTTGTCCAAAATGAAGGATAAGGTTCAGTTGCTTGATTCAACCAATACTGTCTATCGTATTAATTGCAACTACTGCAATTTAGTTTATACAGGGTGACTTCGAAGTTGAGTCATTTATTTTAACAGTGAGTAGATCTGATCAAAAGAAATGTTTTTTCCTTTACCATTTTTCTGGTAAAATTAAAGTAACAAAGTTATAGCCCTTTGGAAGTTTGAGTACCGCCCTGCCTATTATATGCTCGTGTTTGGCGACAACGGATATAATCCGCCTGACCGGTTCATCGCATCGGAAACAAAAAAGCGAAAGAATTTGAAATGTTTATCACGATGTTTTTCGTCAGTCGATAACGCGTAAGTGAATAGTAGTGTGTTGCGTGGTTCAAACGAAATCAAAAATGGCACATGTTTACGAAAATGCTGAACTTGTGGACATGATTCTTATTTACGGGGGGGCAGTCTTTACAAAATGCTCCCGGATGCATCACGGATTTACGCGAATCGGTTTCCCAATCGAGTGCAACCAACCCCTCGTGCCTTTGTTAATGTAGTACAAAGGGCTCGTGAATCAGGTGACTTAAGACCTCACAGGTGAGGGCATGCTGCTCCAAGACCGCACGATCAAATACAGGTCCGCACTGAAATACTTGTCGGGAGGATACTTTATTAAACAAGGTAACATTTTTTTTTATTTTTTTTTATTTTTACACACATATTTTGGTTTATCTTCCTTCTACAATCATTATCTGAAAATTAATGACTCAACTTCAAAGTCACCCTGTATAGGCCAAACTTCTAGGTCGCTGAAAGGCAGGATAACTCCACACAAAAGTGACGCCAAATTACATCCAGAGAGATGTGCTTTGGCATCGCATATTAACAACACAGGTCACTCTATGAATTATGGCAGTGTTGAGGTTCTTGATAAAAAAATAGACTCTCAAAACGTTTATTTTTAGAAATGTCCAACATTTTCCTGACAGATCATTGCATGAATAAAAAGGCTGATGTTAAGCAGCTCGGTGTCATTTACTCCTACCTACTGAATTGCGAAAAGCTAGAACGGTTACATGTCCAAATTGAACCAACATCTTCACAAAATTGGAATACATTTTCTCACTCACATTTTTAATATAAACTCACATAACCCATCTTTTCAAGGTTGTATCAATATCACACATTCTTACACTCATATGAACTACACAATTTTTTCCAAGACAAGTTAATCCAGCAATTTAGTAATTTTGGGTGGAGGTTTACCGAGCGTCCCTCGTATACTTCATACCCAAAGCTGGACAGGGAGGTTTACAGTTTTACGGTCCCTCGCGTCAATCACTTGTCATCAGTCGACGCTTTATCTTTCCGTACCGTCCCCCTCTCCACGTGTAGCGGAAACAGAAGGTTAGAGACTGCATTCCGATTGTTTCAACAAAGTGTCGTCTCACGTGTAATATTTTCAACTTGTTCGGGTGGATTGATATTTTTAACATGTAACGAAGGTATCTGTCGTTTTACAACAAACCCAATATCCCCGTCCTTTTGTTTTTATACTGATTATAAGTTCAATATTCTCTACGTTCGTTCTGAAACACCTTGTGGCTGCAACCTCACCGACGAGTAAGTTATCTGACAATTCAAATCTGTCCTGTTTTCTTTGCTAGCATCACAATTGTGTTTTTAGAATCCTGATGAAGGCTCCATAGAGAATGCCGAAAGCTTGATTTTATCGTCAAAAGAGTCAACTTAAGCCTAAGAGTTTTGCCAATTTCCCAATTAACAATTAATTGTATATATATATATATATATATATATATATATATATATATATATATATATATATCCTTTAATTTCTTTGGGTAGAAAGCAAAGTATTGCAAAGGTACACTCTTATAACTTAAACCCTCAAGCTTTCGAAGATCTATGTCTTCATCGTCTGGAGTAAGTCGGCGAGAATGTTGCTGAAATTGTTTTTAAACAACAGTGAAGGGAACACATAGTCGACGAATAAAAAACTTTACTGATCAGGATCGATTAGGATATTATTAAATGGAAAATCATTTTGAAAGGTTTTTTTAATTAAACGTTGATTTATTTTGGAAGAAATTTGGAAATTTTAAAACTATCAGCTATTGAAAATTCCTTCGAGATCGCATCTTCTTTTTTTTCACTGATAACCTCCACATTATCCAACACGTGCCGGCCGACTGACATTCTACAGCAGCGTATGAAGTGTGACATTGAAAATGATATCGTACTGTGAAGTGTGTTGCCTAATATGTAAGGCGTTTTGTAATATATAGTGCAAGAGGTTGCCCTATTATTGACCGATGAAGTACAGAGATATTTTCAAAACCTGATAGAAGTTGCTTCGGAAGGAGTGTGATTTGGATGTTATCCTACCAAAGAACTAAGAAATCTGTAGGGGATATTCACACTTGAGGACAAAAGACTTTGAGCAATTTTGATTTCGATTTTATTAAGATACTGAAGAATTATTTTATGTAGATTGAGCGATTATTGGGAGAAATCGTCAGTCGGCCGGCACGCGTTGGATAATGTGGAGGTTATCAGTGAAAAAAAAGATGAAATATCGAAGAAATTTTCAATAGTTGATAGTTTTAAAATCTCAAAATTTCTTCAAAAATTAATCAACGTTTAATTAAAAAATCTTTCAAAATGATTTGCCATTTAATAATAAAATAACTCCGTCCTAATCGAACCTCATCAGTCCAGTTTTTATTCGTCGACTATGTGTTCCCTTCACTCTTGTTTAAAAACAATTTCAGCAACAATCTCGCCGACTTACTCCAGACGATGAAGACATAGATCTTCGAAAGATTGAGAGTTTCAGTTATAAGAGTGTACTTCTGCAAAACTTTGCCTTCTATCCAAAGAAATTAAAGGATATCTTCTCCTAACAGTTAAGACAATTAACTATGAATACTATATATATATATATATATATATATATATATATATATAACTTGGGACGTGGTCATTGTCGTCTAGACCAGTTAGGTGAAAAATTAAAGCTTCCGCCTTTTGTTGGGCACTTCTACAAAATTTAAGCAAATAGGACTCTTTATACTTTTTTAATTCTCTCTAGCTTTCAATGGACTTTGCCATCATCCATCCAGCTCGCACCATGTTACTGGACGTTTCCCTCATCCTATACGTAAACAACAATTAGCAACATCCTCACATACTACTGTAAGTTGAGTCAATTTAAATTCATTTTACACTATTGTTGCTACTGTTATCATTGTAATTGCAACTCCTGATGATGATGGCATAGCCCATTGAAAGCTAGAGAGAATTAAAAAAGTATAAAGAGTCCTCTTTGCTTAAATTTTGTCGAAGTACCCAACAAAAGGCGGAAGCTTTAATTTTATATATATATATATATATATATAATATTTACTCTCATCAGAACAAGCTACGTGAGACTATTGCTTGCAGCCCCAGACACTAAATCCATCTTTCTCTAGATTGACTTGCTGAATCTAGGCACAGAAGGCAATAATATTATTCTTCTTCATATGATTCCTATGATGCGTTGGTCCTCTGTTTCTTTGCTTCCTCTTTCCCTTTGTCTGTCCTTTGTGTAGATGATTGCAGTACTTTTTTGTATGTTTTTCATTCGTTTCTGTCACAGTTCATATCGTTTTCCAACAGCTTGCTTTTGAGGAGTATTTATATAGATCACAGACTTTTTGATTTGTCGACGTCTGTTTTCTGCTTTGTTAGGAAGAGTTTTAGGGTAAGGAAATAATGTTTCAGACGAGATAATGACTGTTAATGTAGATGGAAGAGGTACTGGATGCTGAAGCAAAACAGCATCACGAGGAGAGGTATCTAGTTCCAGATTCAATGTGAGTTGCAACATTTGGTTAGCTTCTGGATGTGTTTTTCTGAGCGACGTTTTTGTTGCTAGGAGCTCGGCGATTTCAAGAGATGTATGCATTTGGCTATCAATAAATGTTAATTTTTGGAATTGACTGGACGCACTGGGGTTTGAATCTCTGTTGGTCAATGTGAGCTGAGAGGTAGCTTGTTCAGTTGATGCTCTATTTTCAGGCTTAGTTGGTTGTACTGCGCTGAAAGGAGTTGAGTCCAAATTTAGTACTGATGATGGCAGTGCCAAAGTGGTCTCATAATCAGGTGCAAATCTAATGCTATGTTGATGAGAAATGATCGCCTCTTTAGTAGCATATTGGATTGGGCATATCTGTCACAAACGATAGTGCAATCAAGCCCCTAGTTTGACCTTATACGTTTCCTAGGTATCTGCAATAAAGAAAATAAAATTACCGTTACAACTGTCCACATGAACATCGTTACAACCCTACCCATTCTCCCTTTTTGGTAATAAAGCTGTCACAGATACGAAGAAACATAACCTGAACAAAAATCTCTGTAAATAGAATAATTACATTAATATTTAAGCTATGTCATAAATGAACTCGTTAAAAATATTTACTTTTGGTTGACATTTATTATTTGTTCTCACGTTTTGGCGTGTTTAACTATCGTGGGAAATAGTGTACGCATGCTAATAAATAATATTGATCGACAAAGATGAAGTCAGATAATATACGGCACTACAAGCACTTATTAAGGGTGAATCTGCTTCAAGAAGTTATCATCCCTCTTAGCTGTCCAATATAATAACAACAATAACCTAAACTACAGTCCATTAAACGTTTTTTTTTTCTATTACAGGTATTCCAATGAGCTTAAACAGGCCCCCTAAAGCGTACATGGCAGTATCTGTACCTGATCCCCAACCTCAAGTACCTTTGTCTTCCTCACATACATCCAATGAGGAAGACGCCATCTTGGAAAATGAACTGCATCAACTGAAACCGTGGAAACCGAAACATGAAGTAGAAAATAACGGGGAATTAAATTGACCTTACCGAGAAAAATCTGCTCAATAAAGAGGAAGAGGACAGAGTCGTGTAGTTGACAGTGATGCGCTAACCTTTTTGTATCATAAATTACAGACTACACGGTCTGGAGATGGAAACGAATATTGGTAGCAGTAGAAGAATTGATAAAGCTCAGGAAGGCTTCGTTGGCCTAAGGCCAAGGATACAAAGATAGAATTATTCATAAAATATTTTACAAAGCAACAAATATGGATTCTATTTCCCATTCTTCTTTGTGAGAAATATCATTATACATTCAATCTACTTTTCCTGGAAAATGGAAATCTCCTACCACAGATTCCGTGAGAACCCACATGCCTAGGTGCGACTCAAGCCAATAATCCATATCAAATGATGATCTTATGTATTAATTTTTGATTTATAACGCTGAATCAATCATATAAGTTAGGTTCATCCGTTTCCGATGGTATGGTCGAGTTGTACCAAAGAGCCGGTCATTTCAGCTTATGAAAGACCAGATCAGGATTGACCTGGCATATCAATAACGGCACCTGCTAGGAAAAATCTAGGCTATTTATGTATGGCTAAGAAATACGTTTCTCCACATGTCATCCTCACTCTGTAGGAGGCCCAGGTAAGACCTAGCCTCGAGTAATCTTCACATGTTTGGGGGGCTGCTACCCGACTATATTATTCATGCTCGACGCGGTTCAAAGGATGGCTATCCGACTGATCGATTACTCTTCTCTAACGAACATTCTCGTGACCCTTTGGCACCGGCGGGCCACCGCGCGATGTGCCCGCCAGACAGAACCGCCTGACTTCGACCTGACATCCTAACCGTGTCGAACTATGTACATCCAGAACTGACCGATATGATCGTTCCTTTGTCCCTACGGTGTTGAGATTATGGGACAATTTATATGAAGGTTTTCCCAGTTCAGCTAACTTGGGCAGTTTAAAAGTCGGATTAACAAAGTTTCTTTAACCTTCTCATAGCAGCCGCGGTGCTCTATCATTTGGGCTTCTGAGAGAAAGAAATTATATTCTTGAGGTCCCTTTAGAGGGGCTCTCTCTTTCCTATCTGCCACGAAAGCTGAACGGACGTTTGATTTGATCAGCGATTATAGGTGTCAAGACCACTCTGTATACACGACTGAAGAGAGACCTCGATAAGTGAAAATAAAAATTCATATAAGCATGAGTCTCCATTATGTCACCCATTAATGCACGCGACTTGAGACACGTGAAAGGGTCATCAGTCAATCGAAACCACATGGGGGATCGATACTGACACCCGTCCAATCCTGGGAACCCCAACCGTTTTATTTCATTGATGGTCTTGCACCACGCATACCTTGAAGTGGAAACCCTTCTTCTAACAGATCCTGTGGAGCTTTATGTTATGGGCTCTTAGTATAACACGAAGGCTCAAATAAGCATGTGCTATGAATATCAAAGAATGTGTGAATTCTGTTGCATCGGGTGTTGGTAATTTCTGGTAATAAGTATATGTATGTCACCGGTCAGTATTTTTCTCCGTGCTCTGACAGTGCAGTTGTGTTCACGTGAGGTCGAAATGGCAAAATTTGAAGAAGAAGAAGAAGAATAAGAAGAAGAAACGAGAAGAAAACGGAAGTCCATATATTTTGAATTTGACTGGTTCTACAGCACAATATATGCGCGCACAAATTCAATTAGTTTTTCATCACTCATGTTTTTGACCAAATATATCAAAACATTCACGAAATTACATTGCCACGCCTTTTTTTTTGGTTAATTAATAAAACACAATGATAAATGCTATCTAACGGTTGGTCCAAGCAAAACAGTTGTCTAGTGGCATGCAAATTTAGACCCTAGCTCAATAAAGCGGAGAGTAGGGGCGAGTTAAGAGCGCCAATGACTTAGGACAGATTAAACCACAACTCCCCGAGATGTTAGTCGTAACTTGTTTTGCTTGACCACCACACAAAAAGAGAATCTAACAGAGATGACGAAATTTAAGTAACAGTACACACAGAAAGAGAGAACCAAATAAGCAAGATATCAAATGGATCAAAATATATTGATTAAAAAGAACAAAACGCACATTTGCTCTACCACTGGAGTGCGAGAAAGGATGTTACCAAAAAAAAACTGTCGCAAAATAAAATTAGTTGGCATTTACCATGGTATACGCTTTACATATATGTTTTACTCCTAAACTACACTTATCTGGACGGAGGTCTTCTCTCAGTTATGGCTAGGTGCAGCCGAGATGTATCCCAGGTCAAAAAGAACAAACAAAAAGAAACCAGTAGTGGGCACGTCACTGTGCAGGGGATGCTTGCCTCGGTCCCAAAATTATGATGGTCACAAGAAAAAAAAACCCTGTTCACATCAGGGTTTTTTCAACGGGATGGCTTCTAATCTGCAAAACTGCAACGATGCAACTGACAGGGGGAGAAAGGACGAGGATTTTCTTCTGTTGCGCTGAGGGTCAAAATCCCATAAAAAATGGAAGACGTAGCACCCAAACTAAACTTTAGTTACGCAACAAAAAGAAAAGGGTGCTAGTCCATGAATGGGTGCTTGGTGCCTTATATCCCAGAGTCTGGAAAACGACAAAGAGACCCCTGGACCACGACCTCAACGGAAGGAGAAAAGCGACTCACCGAATACGTAACGTTCTAGAGAAAGGAATCTTGAGTGGCCTCAAAGAAGATATGTTTTATAGGAAGCCAACTAACGGAGAAAAACTGCAGAGTTTTTTGCTGATCGTCAACACCATACTGAATCGCTGAGAAAGAAAGATATAGATATATTACGAGTGAAATTACCCAATCAATATTAATTTGCAAAAAGAAAATCATTGAAAGGGGGTTTGGCCTAGGAATGGGCACTCTATTATCAATGAAGAGAAATTAAAATTATTGGTAAGTCATAAATAGAAAAAAAAGGTTACGTGATTTTGGCACGTGGCAACATAAAAACACGGCCGTGAAAATTGAAAGATATCGTTCTAAAACAATGCGATGATCACGATACGGCGTCGTCGAGGGCACTGAGGAAACGGCCACTTCCACGTGCCCGTCTAGTGTGAATCAGTTCATCCAAATTCCAGGAAGAATCTTTTTAGTTTCGCCGGGCGTATCACGTGCCGGTCACAGCACCGTCACGTCACGGCTGAGTATGAATAGGCCTTTAGAGGTTTGCTACCATGTTCATTTAAACTTGGAAATATTGTGGAATAGGTCTAACCAACTCGGTATCCATCAAGAAGATTCCCCGGGAGAAAGTAGAATTTATATCACCCCACAGTACAATAACATACTCATACATAGTATAGATACAGACTGTTGAGTTATGGCTTCTTACACTGGTCACCGAGTATACAGGGTGAGTTTCTAGTATGCAGTTTGTCGATAGCTCCCATTATATTAAAATATGTCTAAAAATGTTACTAACAACAACTATTGACAAGCATCCAATCCTGAATTTATACTTACAAGCTGCTCTGTACAGAATGATTCATAATTACGTAACATTACAAACATAAATTTATTAAATATCTCGTAACTCCAGAGGTAGCGATTTGAACCATACACTTAGTGTATGTTTACATCGGAAGCGCTTAGCTTGGAGCTGTGCGCTTTACTTTACAGCCCAGAGGAAAGCCAGAAGAACGAGAACACTGCTTTAAATGAATGTATTCAGACCGCGCGCATGGCGCTAAGCACTGTGCCTTACGTCATACTATGCGGAGCGGTGGAAAACGCGATGTGTTGGTTTTGCGTTGCGTTTTGCCTCACTTGTTCAGAGAACTCCGAAGGTTATCTGCATGTATAATGGAAGAACAAATAATTATCACCGCCGTTTTTAGACGAGAGGCAATATGGAATCCGAAGCACCCGTTGGATAAAAATGTATATGCGTTACAAAATCTGGATAGAGGTGATACAATTCTCCGAACGATTTCCTACATATATTAATCTCAAGCACCCACGGTCGTTTTAAACGTTTTTTTTCTATTCACTTTCAACGCAATACTTTGGAGTAGCAATATTTTCTGAACTCGTAAAGGAGCCATGTTGAACTGCTTGGAAAATGCGTCTATAAATATAAGTGTGTTTTAATAGCAGCCGAGGTCTAAAAAACGATGCGCCTCCAATATGAACGAACCCGAACGCATAAAGGTTTGCTTGACATGAAGTGGGGCGAGCAACTCCAAGCGAAGCGCGTTCGATGTAAACGTGCACTTAGTGTTTACTTGTGTTAAAATATAAAATAGTCTAATCATATTAGCAGATCTCCGCGAAATAACTGTATAGTCTGGTTTTATTGGTGCAAGTTGTTCAAGGGGGTATTTAACACATGGACGCATAAAAAGGGCACACCAATTTTTCTGGGAAATCTTTTTATTCGACAACAAAGAATGAGAAAACGAGTGTTTGGGATTCAATCGAACGTGTTGACAGGAACGAAAAAAAATTTCGTATAAGATTTTTAGGTATTTATGAGAGCTACAGATACGACTAATGGCAAAAATGTTATGATCGAAAAAATGTAATTCTCATGCGAAAAGCAAAGGTTACGTTTTTTCTTCTAATCAAATTCAAACACTTCGTATTTGTGAGTAATTGAACAAATGCGCTACGATATTTGAAAAAAATACGTTACTATACACATTTTAAAACAAAGCAGATGTGTCTATCAACTGTTGTGTTGCGAATGACTCACAAATACGAAATGTAACATATATCTTCCGGAATGGTTTGCGATTCATATCGGTAAGGTAAACTAATGTATTTTTCTGTAAAATACCCTTTTAACTAACTCTGTACATTGCTCAATATGCTAGTAGTGAAGTAGTGATGGCCGGAAAACAGGTGTTTTGGAATAAACAATTAGAAATTTTCAAAAACTACTTGACCAATCTAGTCCAATTTTGTTGTGGTTATTTAGAAGTACGAATCCTACGAATTTGAAGAATCTGAGAGAAACCATCGTTGCATCACCAGCAAGTGCCAAAGGGTTGAACATCAATTCTTCTTTTTGTTTGAAAGGTAACTTAATCATGAGTCTTTCTAACTATTATATATGTCCATTCTGTCGATTGTCGGGGTCTTAAAAATGTATAATTTGTATAAAAACGAAACCCTGCGATTGATAGGAGTTCTCCGGACCTATCCAGTGGTGACCTTTAATTTGAACCTGACCATGACCTTCATGCTCATTTGAAGGTCAAGTCAATTTTTTCTAATAGAACACCCTATTTTTGACCCAGTAAATGAGAAAAGCCGAAAATGTTACGTTCAAATATGGTCTTGATTATGGTCAAGGTCAAACTCAGGTACGGTGATGTAAATTGAAAGTCAGTAGTCGTTTAGGCAAACTACACCGTCATTATTTTCATGTTTTTCACCCGGATATCAAATGGTGATCTTGGATCTGACCTTGGCCATGACTATCAAGGTAATTTGAAGGTTAACTTCATTTTAATGGGTCCCTATACTTTTGACCGCTAAAATAGGGGCAAAAATGACGAAAAGGGAAATTTTTATGTTCGATTAAACCCTTGACCATGTTTAGAGCTTGACTTTAGACTTAAACATCAAGGTCAAACACAAGTTTATCTCAATTTCTTGATAATTCAGAAATCTGTGTAGTCCCCAGATAGATTGACTTAATTGTTCACAAAAATCAACGTGAGCTTCACGTGGCCTTGAAGGTCATCATGGTTAAGGTCAAATAATGAAAATAATGTCTTGGTAGTTTGCCTATCTGATTAATGATTTAGAAGATATATCACCGTACTTGGGCTTGGCCTTTTCCCAGCCCTCCTAAGGACAAAATTTAAGAATGTTCAAGACCATATTCAAATTTTATGCTCTTTCCATTTATGAGGTCAAGAATAAGGAGTTCCATTTAAGAAAATCGATTTGACCTCAAAATTACCTTGAAGGTCATGGTCTAAGCTAAATCCAAGATCATCATTAAATAGCTGGAGAAAACACCTAACAATTAGCGAAGCTTAGTTTATTCATACTACTATTAGCGTACTCCGGGTTGGCATCCTATAACATGTATATTTGTGTTACCATCTAAACCATAGAATATATCAGTTGATGACAGTATTTGCAAGGCGGTTGCGGAGATGTTGTTCCAAAAGTTTTGATAAATGCCGTCCACGTACTATTAAATACTCGTTTCTTGTCTGGAGCACATTTTAAAAGTATCCGAGTATGAAGGTCGGATTATAGAGAAACCTTTGTATTTTTTTGTAAACAACAAAGCAAGAGATTTACGCGATGTCAAACTTGTATTTTAGATTGATATGTTAATACATCTAAAAATTTCAACATTGATATATATATATTGGTAATGATATTATATTGTTTGTTAACCTTGAATACATATATGGATATTGATGGTAACATATCTAAACATTAAACAGCTGTAGCTGCTTTCGATTCAACACGAACTATGGAATAAGCTATGACAAAGTCAACTTGCGGAGGTTATTTTCAAAAAAATCAGTTCGACCTACGTCTTGTATGGATTCTGCGTGATCTTTTAGACTTTTGAGGAAATATAGTGGGAGTAATAATTTATATCATATCATATGGTTGTACATTATATGTGAGTAGTCATACAAAGCCTTGTGGATAATTTTAGAAGAGTAGATGTAAATAAATAATCGGCTACAAGAAATACGTTTTGAGATGCATCTGCGAGCTTTTGTAGATAACGAAGATTACAAGTGTGTATAGATAATATTAGATTAGTAAAATCTTTCACACCAAGTGATTTTTTTATCTTATTGAGATTGTCCCATTAGTCATATTCATGTATATAAATATACAGCATCAACAATTGTTCATTGTGTTTTATTTCATTTTTGTCACATTCTCGTACAATCTATTACGTAGAGGGTGTTAATGAAGTATGTAGACAAACTTTAACCATCGAATCCTTAGTCAATTGAAGAATGAAGAAATTTTCATATGAACATCGGTCCGCAACGGCTTTGTTTTCAAGCCAGAGCAGATTAGCAGTAAAAGAAATGATGATATTGTTCTAAAAAATAATAAAAGAGTCATAGGTTATACCAATTGTTCAATAAATACGTTTCCTTATTCATAGAAATATTTGAAACATTGCTCGTATTTCTTTAGTGATAGTGCTCTAACCCGAAAGAAAAGCCGTTGGGGACCCATGTTCATATGAACACTTGACTTCAAATTGACCAAGAATTGGATGGGTAAAGTTTGTCTACATACTTTATTAACACCCTGTATATAAAAATGAATCCCTATTTCACCTGGTCACGCCATAACTTGAAAACGACTTTAAAGATTTCATTCATCTTTTTTTCAAGTTTCCTAATGCTGTATAGCCTAATTGTTATCTGTGTCAGTTAAAATACGTTTCTTCTGCTTAATTGACTTTCACTACTCTATCATTTTGAACTTGACAGCTCGCATCCCGCAAATTTATATTATCGTTTAACAGCGTTCATCGATGAAAAAATATTGTTTTATTTAATTAGTAGCACACAGTTCATTCGATTAGAGCTTTTACCTAGTTTTCAGGTTGCTCAATGAGTTTTTTGAGAAGTATTTGTTCAAAAATAATTAACAAGGGTGGAAGTTAGATCACCGCAATCACGCCTTATATTAAAATTGTGATTCTTCAAAATGCCACCAATAAGACGTGACAAACTTGGTTGCAGAACTCGCAATGCTGCAACTCAAATATATTATACAAAGAAGTCAAATTGACGAGCAACGAGAAGCGACAAATGAAGTTGAACGGATCGAAGGAATGAGATTCAACAACGTTGAAGTGTTGCACTTAATCAAAATCGATCTGCATCCAATTATGACGTGGCAATTGATTACAGTTCACAATAAATCGTTACTATTGTACCAATGAACGTTGTGAGACAACATTGTAAGGCTTTCAAGTTTAAAAATGAAGCTCCTGGATTATTTAAAATGATATGGATGGACTCACGGAGCATTTCGAAGACGCTCATCGTAAATTAAAATAATAACTCCGATATTGCAGTGTGAGTCTGCCATTTTTGTTTTGTTTTTTAGAACCAATGTGCACATACAGGGTGGCGCATCGAAAACGAAACAAACGCATTTACTGGCAGCTCAGTTTTTTTTGGAAAAACGCTCAGATCCGTCGATTTTGTTTTCAAGGGGGAAACATGTTTGTCAAAAAATCACGTTAATACGTGCAGCCCGCTGGGTGGGGGTGACTCTAACAATAAAATCTTAAATGGAAAGGGGGTCGAGTGATACCTTATTTTAAAGGTCTTTCAATTCCCTTTATAGTGATGTAAAATACATGAGCTGCAGTTCAGTAGTTTTGAAGATTTATTGATTTAAAGCTTAAAGTAGACTTTAATAGGTACATCAGATTAGTTTGTACTACTTTCAGAAGACATTTGACTAAAAGAATTTACTTAATAACTAAAGGCTATTCTTCACTACGCCCATGGTTTGTTTATCATTTTGTTGTTGAAAATAGCTATTGGAGCGTTTTTTGTGGCAAAAAAGTTATTTCTTGAAGAAAGATAAGGAAATATCTCGTACTTATTTTAAATAGGAATTTAGTACATAGTATGCGATTGATTTGACCAAACTTTGTTGCTAAAATAACTTGTAACACTTTATTACATAAATTAACCATGGTATATTCCACAGCAGAAAGAGTTGAAATTACCGAAATATTTTTCGGAAATAATCAGTGCGCTAATTGAACAACACAAACCTTTAATGTACGACATGAGAACAGTAACGTGCATAGAAAATATGTTCTAGAACTTGTAGCTAAATTTCGGGAAACTGGGTCAGTCGTCAATAAAAAACGCAACATTGAAAATCCCATAAGGAACGAAGCAATAGAAGTGGGGGTTTTAGGACAAGTTTATGCAGATCCTGCGTTAAGTACCCGCAAATTGGAGACTGTGTGTGATGTTTTTCGAAGTACTGTCCAACGGATTCTAAAGGCTCATAGTTTTGATCCGTATAAAATACACGTGGTACAAGAACTTAATGAAGACGATTTTGATCGGCGATTACAATTTTGTGAAGATATGAGTGAACGAATTATAAACGATGAACATTTTCTATTCAACACTTGCCTTTTCGACAAATGTTCCTTTTTCTTAAATGGCGTACTAAATCGTCATAACAGCCGATATTGGTCCGATTCTAATGCCAGAATTTATCATGAGGTTCATACACAGCAAGTACAAAAATTAAATGTTTGGGCTTTTATTTTTGGCGATCATTTAGTTGGTCCTTTTTTCTTACCTGGAAATTTGAGCGTTGAAATGAATTTAGAATTACTGGAAGACGCCATAGATCCTGCATTAACAGTCATAATTGAAAATCAGAATGATTGGCGGTACATTACGAATAGGTTGATGTTCCAACAGGATGGTGCCCCACCACATTACGCATTACGTGATCGACAATATTTAGATCAGACGTTTCCAGATCGATGGATTGGTAGAAGAGGTGCCATTGAATGGCCCCCAAGATCGCCAGATTTATCAAGTTTCTATTTCTTTATGTGGGGTCATTTAAAAAGCAAAATCTATGCTACTCAGCCAACTTCATTAGAAGACCTGCGACAAAGAATTGTGAATGAGTGCCTTCAAATTACTCCTCAAATATTGCAAAATGTGCTGCAACGTTTTGAGCAAGATCTTTATTATTGGATGGAGAGTCATGGTGGCCATTTTCAACATATACTTGCCTAACGGGTTAGTTCATTCTTCATTTTTAAATTTCTTTGCTGCCAAATGTATTGATCTCCACTAATGATGATGTATTAGTTTTATTTAAGCTTTAAATCGATAAATCTTCAAAACTACTGAACTGAAGTACATTAATTTTATATCATTATAAAGGGAATTGAAAGACCTTTAAAATAAGGTATCACTCGAACCCCCTTTCCATTTAAGATTTTGGGGGTGGTGTCACCCCCGCTTAGGGGGCTGCACGTGCTAACGTGATTTTTTGCCAAACTTGTGTCCCCCTCGAAAAGAAAATCGACGGGTATGAGCGTTTTTTCAAAAAAAAAACTGAGCTGCCAGTAAATGCGTCTGTTTCGTTTTCGATGCGCCACCCTGTATATTGGACTTCACAGCTGACATCGAAAAAATAGATAAATGTAACGTTTGCCATGAACTATGAAGTAATAATCTTCAGAAATGGATTATTTGGTTAAACATTTCTGGTATATGGATTTTCTTTATTTTATCTCTTTCGGCTTATATTTGTAACGGGTGATTTTTTAAGAGGTATAGGATTTGATTTTCAAAAAAACACAAAAAATTTGAAAAAACGATTAAATCTTTATTTGAGTCGATAGAACGATCGATATAATTTAATGTTTAAAGATTATTTCATGTAAATTATGGCCGCAGCTCCGCTTTAGATGGCCCATGAGCAAGGTCCAATTTTGGCACACTCTCTCCAACATTTCGGCCGGTATCTCACGAATAAATGCTTCAATATTGGCTTCCAGTGGGACAATCGTTGCTGGTTTATCCCTGTAGACATTAGCCTTAACATGGCCCCACAAAAAATAGTCCAACGGCGTTAAATCACACGATCTAGGCGGCCAATTGACAGGCCCCAAACGTGAGATAAACTGTTCACCGAACTCGCCTCTCAATTGGGCCATTGTTTCGTGTGCGGCGTTTTATGTGGTACCGTCTTGTTGAAACCACATGTCAGCCAAGTCCAGCTCTTCCATTTTGGGCAAAAAAAGTTTGTTATCATCGCACGGTAGCGCTCGCCATTCACAGTTACGTTCCGGCCATTGTCGTCTTTGAAGAAGTACGGCCCGATGATGCCACCGACCCATAATCCACACCAAACAGTGATTTTTTCGGGATGCATTGGTAGCTCTTGCAATGCTTCTGGCTGGTCTTCACTCCAGATGCGGCAATTTTGCTTGTTATCGTACTCATTCAACCAGAAATGAGCTTCGTCGCTGAACACAATTTTTCGATAAAAATGTGGATCTTCCTTCAACTTTGCCAGCACCCATTCACCAAATTGCAAACGTTGTGGGAGGTCGTGTGGCTTCAATTCTTGCACCAGCTGTATCTTATAAGGTTTTACACCCAAATCCTGTCGACAAAATTTTCCACGTAGTGGAGTAACAGAGGCCCAATTGCTGCGAACGGCGGCGAATCGACATTTCACGGTCATCACTAACACTGGCGGATACAGCCCCAATATTTTCTTCAGTCCTCACTCTACGTCCGCGTGTTGGTGGTTTAGTGCCCAATAATGTAAACTGGGTTCGAAATTTAATCACAAGCTTCCGAATAGCTCCCTCAGTAGGCCGACCAAATTGCCCATAAATTGGAAGCAGTGCTCGATGCACTCTCTTAACCGAGCATGAATTTTGATAGTAAAATTCAATAATTTGCAAGCGTTGTTCGTTCGTAAGTCGATTCATGGTTAAATTATAGACCAAACTGAACAAGTTTGACAATGACATAAGACACGATTCACGCGTCATCTGTCAAAAACAGTCTTGCCAAAAAGATACTAGCAAAAAAATCACCCATTATATACCGTTTCTGACAATTCCACAATTTTACCTAAATTACCTGGATCTTCTAACGATAGAAACATCATTGGAGTTTTGAAATCATGAAATTTTGTGGTGACAGTTTATCTCCAAATGTAATTATAGTACTTAACCATGGTTAGGTATAACATATATTTTCAATTTTCAAAGAATTTTGGGTAAAACTAAGATATTAATTTGGGCGATTAACATTTTGAAAAATATTCAAACTGTCTTGAATAGTTCTTTAAGCTTTTCTTGTGAACGTTATCAATGGGGGTTGAAGAAATGTGGATTTGATGTTGTCATTATTTCAACACATATATACATGTTAAAGAGGACGCTGATTCACTCACTATCAGTAAAGAGCCGAAACCGTTGAGTGTAGAAGTTTGAAATTTTGCAGAGAGATTTTTCTTCCTAAGCCGATGGTAGCAGAATTGTAGTCGCGAAAAATTTCGAAAATAAGATAATGTTTTTTGGATGTTATATGACATATACGAAAAACAAGTCGCTAGTTTCCGCCGGTCTGTCTGCAGGTCAGTCGGTCTGTATGTCCGCTAATCTTTGGCCTGTCTATAACTTGAGAAGTATTGCTCGGATTTTGATGAAATTTTCACACAATGTTGCTTGTATGCCAATGACAAAAAAGCTTTGAAGCTTTTGAAAGACGATCCAGGAGAAAAAAGCCAAGAATGGAAAAATAAAAATCGTTTGTTGTTTAACTTTTGAGAGGGTCCTTATAATTATCAGAATCATTTCTGTATGGGTTGGAATAGGGAGGTTGGGGGTTGTAGGCAGTGGAGAGGGTGTATGAACATGTTTTGATCTTTATATTTAAGACTTAGAATGAAAGACAAATGTTTTGGATCCGCGTACTCCGCTATCTAAGGTCACCGCCCAACGAACGGATTCGGTTAACTAATTTATCCCACAAAACGACTGTCATTGACTGACTTAGTTTAATTTCTCTGTTGTATGTTACATGTTCGTAACTGAATGTTTTTTCAGAGAATTTAAATTGCTCTGCCTCTACCTACTTGACGCCATTTTTCATAAAGTGTAAGCTAGTACTGAGGAGGGACCTTTGAGAATTCATCCCCTGGGGGCGTGAAAAAGGGGATGTGAGATTTTATGGGCCTTTTTATTATTCCAATGGATTTTTTTGTGAAAATTTGTAGAAATGAAATGGAGATTGTATCTAACTGTTGATTACTTCAATCGGTATACTTGAATCTTTGCACATATACTCAACAGCACACATATATGACTCGGTATTTTTATAAACACAACGCCGAAGGGTATGAAATGAATTTCCTACTTTTTTTATTCCCATCTAAATCCTCGTTCGTAATATGAAGTATTTTTGCAATTAATATGTAAGATTATTCATGAAGTATAGTTAAAGCTCCATACAGTACCTATTTTACTGATAAGGGATGATTTTTCCAAAAACACATTCTATTATTAGCACTGTTGTAGAGAAGATTTGAACTATGTTTCAAGTACACCAATTAAAAAACAAAATATTTGTTTTCTTATTAATCTTTGGTTGAGAATCATTGAGGTAGGATGATGGGTTCATGACTTGTAAGGGCGCATATCTGTTCTATTAACCATATTTATCTTACAGACACATATGTGACTTGGTATTTTTATAAACACAACCCCTAAGTGTTTGAAATAAATTTCCCACTTTTTTTATTTTCATCTGAATATTTATTCGTAATGTTAAGTATTTTTGCGATTAATATGTAAGAGAATTCATAAAATATAATTAAGGCTCCATACAATACCTATTTTACTGTTAAGGGATGATTTTTGGAAAAACACATTCTATTATTAGCACGGTTGTACAGTATGTCACAAATTTCATTATCTGCGCTATAGAACGTTTTAACTAAGATTCAAGTACACCAATCAAAAAACAGAAAAGTTGCTTTATCATTAATTTTTGGTTGAGAATCATTGATGTAGGACGATTGGTTCAGGACAAGTAAGGGTGCATATCTGTTCTATTAACCATATTTACCTTTTTTATATGGATACTATTTTAACTTTTGGTCAGATATATTACTATATATAAATACTGTTACTCAACGAGCACTTTATTATTAGTGCTTGGTAAATAGTGAATCTACATCTGACACTATTTCATCTTGTGATGATTTGGGTCAGTATACTCGTAATGTAAACTAAATGAATTCCTTGCAAGTAGATGAAAAACAAAGGAAAATCATAGGCATGCCTGCAATAGAGGAACAGGAGCAGGAACAGGAGGACTGGTAACCATAAGCAGAAACGTGCGTCGCTCGGGTTACCAATCCTTCTATTTCTGCTCCTGCTCCTTCATTGTAGACATACCCACAATAATTGTCCTTTGTTTTTCATATAAGTTTCTGCAAGACTACTTGTCTTTCTTTGTATTTACTTATGGGCTTGAACTACCACGGCAGGTAGCTATTGCTGGCCTCCGTGGGGGCGTTGGTTGATACGGTTTACGAACACGAGGTCTTCTGACCGCAGCCATAAATGTGCCTGCTGGCTCTTGCTGGTGGCTTCTAGTAGTATTTCCCTTTCTATCCTTGTTTTCCTTCCCCATTTGGGCCTGCTGAAGCCAATAAGTAGAAACGTACGTCGCTCGGGTTACCAATCCTTCTATTAGTGCTCGTGTTCCTTTATTGCCGACATACTCACGATTGTCCTTTGTTCTTTATCTGACTTTCCTTATGATCACTTGTGTTTCTTTTCAAATAGATGGCATTCCTTTTACTAGCAATGCAAATAGGACGCTATAATAGGTTGCTTGGCACTCGCACTGGATGTTGATGGGTACTCAAAGTTAAACGACGTTTTCAAATCTGAGGGTGTATAAAGGAAGCAGGTTCAGCTTTATTGCCACCGTTTCCACGTCGAAGCTGTATTGGAATTCAGGAGTGGAGGAGGTGATTTGAGGAAAATCGCGGCTTCGCATACAAATTATCAAGTTTCGATTTCACTCGACTGGCAATATGTGAATGTAACTCGAAGACCTGCTAAACTTTTACGTAGCTGAAAACTGTTGTTGAAATTTCTTAAAATACATGCCTACCGATGTTTATTTCAGTTTTTACAATGATAGTAAATAAATTGAAAAAGTATGAAGAAATTTAGGATGAAACTAATATTCATTTACATTGTAATTATTAATAAAGACCAGAGTGATAATTATCATAGAAACATACAATGAAATAATTATTGCAACATCTTGCACAACGTATAAATGGTGATGTTTTACAATTGCAAGAGGTTTGTAAAGTGTCCATTGAAAGACATTCACATTCATAAAACACACACAAAATTGCAGTGAATTGATCAAAAAAGATCGTGAAATTAATTCTCGGGAATATTATATAATGTAAGTTATGGAATCCTGTTGGTAACATAACTATGTGGTACAAGCCCATTATTCCAATAAATTGAATTGTATGGCAAGCAAGCCCATTAAGAAATATTTGCTTTTTACTTCTTTTTTTCGATACAGCTCTGTTATTTTTCCTATAAAGATTAGAATTATATCGAGGCACAGACAGATTTTGTTCAATACTTGTAACCACTCTTCGTTCCTGCAATAAAGTCTGTTATTTTTCTACCATACGACGTGTGCATTCTTTATCTGGCGCTGCGAACAGGATCGTTATACGCCTTCGTGGAAAACATCTGGAAGTTTATACGAGCCCAGCCAACCATCAGTAAAATCTTCGAGATTCATCAGGTGAGCTGAACTACGTCCCTTCTGTGTGACCAACCATTGTGAGGTAGGAAGTATCCACTTCCGTAAGAGAAACGATCTGAGAACCTGAGAGCCACGTCTGAGGTCCCTGCAGAACGAGCCTAGAGAAACAGAGAGCTACAAGAACCAGAGCAGTCTCCGTTATGAAAAATTTGATTTTCCACATAACGCTAGAGTAAGCCAAATCCATTTTATCTATTTAGTCAAAGAAACTTTTGGTAAATCTCCAGTACGAGAACGATCACCCATTAGAAGACAACCAGTAAAAAACTAAGCTAACGTTAGAGAGGAATTCAGAACAACCATGGCTGACAATCCACAAATGTTATTTAACCTATTGAAAGATAGTGTGCCTATTTTTTCTGAAACATCAAATAATTTATCTGTATATTTACGTAAATCTAGAGAATTTGTTGCCGCTTTGCATGGCCCATATCAAATTCATGCTTTATCGTACGTAAAATCCAAACTACAAGGAGAACCTTCTGTTATCGTTGAACGAAATAATCCTCAAACTTGGCAAGAATTTGAGGAAATTCTCAAAGAACGTTACAAAGATTCAAAATCCGAATTAATGCTACTTGATGAATTTATCCCAGTACACAGACTATATGAATTTTCATACTGAAATTTTGCAAAAATTACATATTCTTAGAGAATATGCTCTTTTGGAATTTTCTGATGTAGTTGCTCAATCTAGAGTCGACCTTTACACAGAAGCTGCATTAAATTCATTTGTAACTGGTATTAAAGAACCATATAAATCACTCCTATTTAACGCAACACCTACAACTCTTCAAGCTGCCTTACAAATTTGCCGAAAACAGTCTACTGAAATCAAAGAATACATAAAAAGCGAGATTGACTCACTTTCGGTACAACTAAACGATAAACTTAATCAGAAAATTTCTGAAATTGAAGAGAAGTATAATAAACTGAAAATCCAGTATGAAAAATTGCAAAAAGAGCTTAAAAAGAACAACTTGATAGTGTTTGGTTTGAATGCTCCAAGTGATTGTAACTTGATTAGCTTTGTTATTGGCAAAATCAACAGCCTACTCGAGATATCGTTGGTTCCCAGCGATATCAACGATGTTTATACCATAGGGAAGCAAACCAGTAACAAACCCATAATCCTGAAACTTGTGTCATACCTAAAGAAAAAAGAAATCCTTAGGAACTGCAAAAAATTAAAAGGTACAAACATCGCTATTGGTGTTGAACTCACTCTTGAAGAGCAAAAGGAACAAAAAATTTTGCGTCAGCAACTTAAGAAAGCAAGGAAACAAAATCAAAATGCATTTATAAAAAACAGAAAGCTAGTCGTGAATGGTACAGAATTTACAGCCCACGCACTGATTGCTGATGAAGAAAGTTCAGACGAGGAAGAAGAAATTGAAACAGGTCTTCAAGAAGGGTTCACTGTAGGTCAGAAAGCTAGTGCAGATGTTAATACACCACATGAAGTTGCTGAAGATCAAGCTAAAGGTAAGGAGGAACAAGATGTCTTTATAACAGAAATAGTTACAAGCAAAAGGAAGATAACTCAAAGTGCAGAGCCAGCCGCTAAGCAGTTAAGACCTAGGATCAACAGTAATCCTACATCGAGCAAAAATAAAGACTCCAAACAAAACTGAGAGAGTGTATGGATGAAATCGAATCGAGTGTTTTTGGTGGTGCTGTGTGGATTTTTTTTTTAATCTCCTATAATATTTATCATTTCCTTGTACGCCATATTACTTTTTAACTCCTTTTAGTACATTATAATTATCTTGAAATTGTTCAACGTAATGTCTCTCATCTTTTGTCATCTAAACATCAGGTCCCTCACAGCCAAATACGCTTATTTTAAAGATGCATTTTTTAACAAGTATGATATCATAACACTATCGGGAACCTGGTTAAATAACAACGTTCCTGATAATATCATCAGTCTCGAAGGGTATACACTGTATAGAGGTGATCGTCACCACAGGAGATATAGCTTTATATATCAAAAATCATCTTAAAAGCAAAGTTATAAATAATATTGAGTATCATGATACTGAGCAACTATGGATCACCGTAAGCTTTAACCAGAAAAAATTTGCTGTAGGATCTTTATACCGACCCCCAGATTACCCCGTGAACCAATTTATAGGTAATTTGGAAGTAACGTTGTCCACACTTGCTCCTAATCATGATTATATCTTATGTGCAGGAGACCTAAACATCGATGACAATTTCTGTAGTAGACAGCTACTAAACCTGGTAGACGTTTTGAATTTGAAGCAGATAGTTGAACAACCCACTAGATGTACACCTAAGTCCTCAAAGTTGCTAGATGTCATTATCTGCACAGATGAACTAAACATCTCGGCTATCGATGCATTAGACTGCTCTATGATATCTGATCATGCCCTAGTTTCATGTGAGGTTACACTTTCAAAGAATACTTTTGTACCTTTTCTTTACACATATAGAGACTTTAAACATTTTAATTATGAGCTTTTTACAAATCACCTGAATAATGTTGACATGAGTCCAATATATCTGCTTAAGGATATAGATATTAAAGTGAATTATCTGAATGAACTACTGTTAAATATTTTCGATTTCCATGCTCCTATCAGAACAGTCTGCATATCTAGAAAAAGGTCACCTTGGCTTACCTATAATTTGAAACAAATGATGAAACTAAGAGATAAGGCACTAAGAAAGTATCATCGTACAAAGAATCACAATGATTGGTTAGGCTATAATACACTAAAGAACAAAATTAACCACGCGATTAACAAAGAAAAGCAAGTATACTTTGAGCAACAAGTTGCATTAAATAAAAACCGTAGGTGGAAAGAACTCGGACAATTGAATATAGTTAATAAAAAACAGAATTTACTACCTCAACACCTAGGAACTGCAAATCAAATCAATAACTTCTTCATGCAATCCATCTCGGGTGATAATAATGAACCTGATCAGTACACTCTTCGATTCTTCTCCGATACGCAACTCCCTCATGAAGCATTTGAGTTTTCGTACACTAATGACAATGAAGTATATCAAAGAAATGTTTTTTCCTTTACCATTTTTCTGGTAAAATTAAAGTAACAAAGTTATAGCCCATTGGAAGTTTGAGTACCGCCCTGTCTCAATAATAATATCATGTGCTCGTGTTTGGCAACAACGGATATAATCCGCCTTATCGGTTCATCGCATCGGAAACAAAAAAGCGAAAGAATTTGGAACGATGTTTTTACAATTATTTTATTCAGTTCAGTTATACATACAGTTAGTGTCAGTCGGTAACGCGTGTGAATAGTGTCTGTTGCGTGGCTCAAACGAAATAAAAAATGGCACATGTTTATGCGGATCGGTTTCCCAATCGAGTGCAACCAACCCCTCGTGCCTTTGTTAATGTAGTACAACGGGCTCGTGAATCAGGTGACTTAAGACCTCACAGGGGACCTCACGATCAAATACAGGTCCGCACTGAAATACTTGTCGGGAGGATACTTTATAAAACAAGGTAAAAATTTTTTTTTAATTTTTTTTTTATTTTTACACACATATTTTGGTTTATCTTCCTTCTACAATCATTATCTGAAAATTAATGACTCAACTTCAAAGTTACCCTGTATAGTTTTAAAACATAATATGTCTATATGTATCTGTGTTAACGTTTAAATTTTCTCTTGCTGTTATTATTATTACTGATATACTACTAAATTTTCTTTTTTTTTTTGTTAGGTGGAAGAGCGCGGATTGACAACTAATGGTTGTCAATCAAGCAAACCTTGCTGTTTGCTCACTGCATCAGATTTATGTACTTTTTCTTTTTCTGTGCTTACATGAGCAATAAAAGCAATTTATTATTATTATTATTATTATTATTATTACAAATACCGTTCAAAATACACCTATGTGGCGATTCCCTTCAAGCCAACAATTTTACAATCCGCAATTTTACCAACAGCCAGAACGATCTAACTTCCCAACTGGCCCGATTAACATCAGACCAAATTATTTTAATAATCAATTTCAAAGACAAATTCAACCACGACAGCCTAATTTCTATCCACAGAATAGACAAGGTCTACCAAAAAACTTTAAACCGACACCCATTTCTACATCAACTATTACGAACCGCCCCTCGCAACAACAGAATCAATACCGTCCTAACTTTTTCTCAAATCACGGACAAAGACCAAATTTTATCGCTGAATAACTAACCAACACCGAAGCGACCGAATAATCACAAAACGAACAAGAATACGATGAACAGCAATACTATGATTCAAATTATGAAAATTATGACCAACAAGAATATGAAAATTCAGATAGTAACCCTACTGTCGAGTTTCCGCCTGAAGAGACAACTCAACATTTTCCGAAAGCCCCAAATCAAAACCCATTGACTTAGATCTCAATAATTATGAGAACACATATTTGCCATACATTTATTTATAAAATTTAGATTTGCTAGTTCTTATAGACACTGGTGCATCTGTCTCTTTGATCAACACTCAAATTGCTTTCAATTATTTTCCAGATTACATTTATTCAAAACACTTTTCAATAAAATCTGTCATTGGTACTAAACACGGTGAATACGCTTTGCGAATTCCTTTGTTCAATGAGCATGGCATTAACACTGAAATTGAATTTCTCATTTTAGACTGGCACGAACGTTTTGACTGTTTGCTAGGATATTATGATCTACAAAAATTTCAAGCTACTTTACAAACATCTAAGAATTTGCTATCCATTGATCGTTTAAACTTTATTTGCCACACTGACAAAATACCACGTAAAGTCCCGAACACTGTAATCAAAAATCAAGTTCTAAAATCCCCTATCAAAAATGGACAAATTATCGTTCCACCTATTAAATATCTAAATTCTAACGATTACACACCCGAAATGATTTGTACCGTCAATAATTACGAAGTACTATACCCAGAAAATCCAAATCCATTAGATTTAAACTATCAATGCATCAAATACGACAATTTAGATAATTACGACATTGAAACATCGCAGAATGAATATAATTTAAATGCTATTGGAACTTTAATAAAAACTGATCACATGAATGACGAGGAAAAATACAAGATAACAGAACTTTGTAGAAAATTTCCTGAAGCTTTTCTAAAACCTAACGAAAAATTAGAGCCATGTACCATAACATCTCATACTATCAGAACAAAACACGACGACCCAATATCTGTAAAATCTTTTCGCTATCCAGTCTATTTAAATACCGAAATTCAGAAACAAGTCGCTAAACTTTTGCAAGATGACATCATCCGTCCCAGTACAAGTCCGTACTCATCACCTGTATGGATCATAAATAAGAAGCCTGACGCCTCCGGCGTTAAAAATATCCCATGGTAATCGATTTTCGTAAACTAAATGACATTACTATCGAAGATAAATATCCTTTCCCCCGAACTGAAGAAATATTAGAGAGTTTAGGCAAAGCCAAATATTTTTCAACGTTAGATCTGGCACAAGGATTCCATCAGATTCCTATGCACAAAGACTCAATTGAAAAGGCTGCCTTCACCGTCGACAACGCGCATTATGAATACTTACAAATGCCCTTCGGACTGAAAAACGCTCCAGCAACATTCCAAAGAATGATGAATTTTGTTTTGAAACCTTACATCGGAAAAATATGTTTCGTCTATTTAGATGACATAATAATTTTCTCAAAATCATTGCAAAACCACCTTATTCATTTGAAATCTATATTTCAAGCTTTAATTAAACATCAATTGCAAATACAACTTGACAAAACAGAGTTCCTAAGAACAGACGTTCCATTTCTGGGACATGTAATAACGCCAAACGGAATTAAACCAAATCCGGATAAAATCAGATGCATTCAAGATTTTCCAATACCAAAAACTATCAAACAAATTCAATCATTTTTAGGATTAACCAACTATTACAGAAAATTCATTAAATACTTTGCCAAAATTACCAAACCTTTCACTAAATGTTTAAAGAAAGACGAGAAAATCAACATTTCAGATCCTGATTACATTCAAGCTTTTGATGTAATAAGAAAGACTATCACAATTCACCCGTACTCCAATATCCTGATTTTTCAAAAACGTTCACGTTAACAACTGACGCCTCAAATATTGCGATAGGAAGTGTTCTATCACAAGATGGAAGACCTATCAGTTTTCATTCAAGACATTAAACTCTGCTGAACGAAATTATTCCACCATTGAAAAAGGACTCTTAGCCATTATTGATTCATGCAAACACTTTAGACCATATTTATTTGGACATAGATTTCTGATTGAGACTGATCATAAACCTTTGGTGTGGTTATCAAATTTGAAAGAACCAAACCAGAGATTAATTAGATGGAAAATCAAACTTGAGGAATACGATTTCGAAATCAAATACAAAAAAGGCAAAACAAATTTAGTTGCTGACGCCTTAAGCCGAATCCAGATAAATATTCAGGATTATCTCGAAACCGAATCAATGATCCCTAACGCACCCGAATCAGAAATGACTATTCACGAAACAGACAACAGATCAACTAACACGAGACTCACTTCGCCTGAATCAAACCCAAACTCGATTCAATTTTCAGACAAAAACTTTTATGCCTATCCTCACCGAATTGAATTTATAACAGGTAAAAAGAAAAACAAGATCAAATTACTTCCGAATAAGACACTAAGGTGATCTTTAATTAGTCAATTATGTTCCTCATTTATTTTGGATTGTATAAAAAATTATTGTACCCCTGGTATTAAATACGGAATTTGGTACGACGATCAGAAACTTTTGCCCATACTTAGTAAAATTATGACACAATCTTTTTCTGCAAAACATATTGTACTAGAAAAAGCTGCATTTAAACCAATTTATTTAGGCAAACAAGAAATGAAAGAAGAAATAACTTTGTACCATCAAAAATTTCACAACGGAATTAATGAAACTTATTCTCATTTCCAAAAGACTCACTATACACCAAAACTTAAAGACCTTATAACTGACATCATTAATAAATGCGAAATCTGTTTAAAAACTAAATACGAACGAAAACCTTACAAAGAACCAATCCAAGGCCCATTTTTCAGTAACAAACCATTCCAACTAGTGTTCATAGATATTTTTACTATTGAAAATACTAAATATGTAACTTTTATAGACCACTTTAGTCGATATGCCCAAGCCTATCAGAGCATGTCACGAAATCACGTTGACATACTATCTAAAATGAAACATTTCTTTTTACATCATGGATTTCCAAAATCACTTCATGCCGATTATGGAGAATTACGTTCAGAAGTTATTAAAGATTATTGTGAAGCTCATGAAATACATTTGCACTTAGGAAGCACCAGCAATCCTAGTTCTATTGCACCAATTGAACGATTACATAGTACCATTGGAGAAAAATTTCAAATCCTAAGACAGACTCGAAAAACAGACACTACTACTGACCTAATGACTGACGTTATATTAAATTACAATCAATCTGTTCATTCTACTACAAAACATACACCTTTTGATTTATTATACGGTAGTACTGAAGATCTTTATTCATCACATCTTAAACAAATATTAGAAAAAGACAAAATTAATGAACAAATTGCTCACGATTCTTATAATCAATTAAAAAAACAAACTAACAAAATTAACGAAAAACGCGTATCTAAGATCCCCGTTTTAAAATCTCCGATCTATATCAAAATCCCAATCAGACAAACTAAGGACAAACCAAAATATCAAAAACACACTATTTTCAAACAACAAGGAAATCAAATTTTAATCAAAGATAGAAAACACATGCTGAGACGAATCAAGCCTCAACGTATAAATCCTTTACAGAACTCTACCAGTCCAATGCCTACCAATTCGAGCGCTACGGATGAACCCTCTGCTCAAAGCACCTCCGGTAATCAAACTGCCGCTAGGAAATTCAAGATTAATCGAAAATCGTCATAAAACTCAATTCCTATTAATTTAAATTATATAACCAATCCAAAACTACGTGAAAATCAACACGCACTGAATCTACAGAATTAAAAAGTAATTTTCTTCTGTAAAGGTTTGCAAGGCACTTTTGAGCACAATACTATCAATATCCAAGAAAGCATAGTTTCTGTTACACAAAATATGGCTTTTCAAATAAAATTCTTCGAGCAAATCGCACATCAAATAAATTTAAATTCAAATTAATCATTTGAGCGTCCTATCCATTCTTTCATTAAATCATAGGGAAATAAATATCCTCATTGAACATTTGCAAACTTTATACCATAAAGATCATCTGTTAGATTTTGAAACAATGCACCCTTTTGAGATACTGAATCTTTGCGAACTATCAATTGTAACTTTGCGAAATGAATCATATTCGTAATTCATGTACCTCTTCTTGACCGTAAAAACTTACACTGTTTTTGAATTGTATCCGTTAATTATAAGGAATGAATTAATAAAGATCCCAAGCAATTTTACTTTGTAATTTGAAGAAGAAAGATTTTGCTACCAATTTAATCAAACTAAGTAACAATTCGCATTTATGTTTTTAATTACTAAACAGGCACATGTAAGCCATCTATGTTGGAAAATTGTCCTCATATTCACTTAAAATACTATTAATACTAATATTTCAATTGATATTAAAGACTGCAAGCAGATTGAATTATCATTGCCTTTACTTGAAAGTAATTTTAGCTTTTTAAATCCTTCTTATTACCAAAATCATTTGGAAATAATAGTTCATACTAAGTTGCAAAACCTTTCTTACGACTCTCACAGCTTTGGAACCATATTGTAACTGTAAATTAAATTTTCTCTAAGTTGTAGACCAACCTTTCGTAGGAGGGAGGAGTTATGGAATCCTGTTGGTAACATAGCTATGTTGTAAAAGCCCATTATTCCAACAAATTGAATTGCATCGCAAGCAAGCCCATTAAGAAATATTTGCTTTTTACTTCTTTTTTTCGATACAGCTCTGTTATTTTTCCTATAAAGATTAGAATTATATCGAGGCACAGACAGATTTTGTTCAATACTTTTAACCACTCTTCGTTCCTGCAATAAAGTCTGTTATTTTTACACCATACGACGTGTGCATTCTTTATCTTGTATACTAAAATACATTCAGTAATCCATCGTCAGATTTCATTGTCAATATTGTATCGAAAACACCGTATTTTCTTTCTATTCTTACTAAGTCTATTTTCTTACTCTTAAATTGATTTACAACAACACTTGCAACTAATTTATGACAAACTTATAACCATATCGACTGAACCATTGCGTTCTGTGCTGACTCATCCCCGCTGTCGACTGCTCGTATATCGCTTTCTGTCATCTCTGCCTATATTTGTTTTTCATCGATGAATTCCAGAATTATGCTCTCGCGTTACTTTGGTTGTCTAAGCATCGACATCGTAGTGGCGATCCACCGCCACCCAAGGTCTCAGCTATACGACGGCCGTTACCCTGCCTCTCCCCGAGACCGTTTCATTCAAAAGCTGGTCCCCGGATCATGACGATATCGGCATTGGTGCAACTGGATGATTTGTAGAAAGTGGTATGGCACTGTCTTCTCTTGGACTCCTCTCCACATGGTACGCCATCAGGAACATGGGGAGACACCTGTATACTTTTGACAGGTACTTTCCAATGGCGCGATTTATCCTTTCCGCAAACCCGTCTGATTAGGGGTGCAGCACCGAAGTTTCGGACTAGCGGATGGTCAGCTTCTGGCAGACTCATCTGAAGACTTATGTAGCAGTACTAAATATAGATTGACTGGTTGGAATATTTTTCATCATTGCTATGTACGTTTATCGAATTTATCAGAAATACAAGAAACTTATGGGAAATATGCTCCCCCCAGAATCTGACAGAGCAACTTTTATAATATTGAAACTTACTCTTAATTGGCTGAGGTGTTCTTCTCTGTCAAGATGGCTGGAACGGTCTCAAATACTCAAAGACTGGTAACCACAAACCACGGTAGCCGCAATCTCAATCGCTACTATAGTCGCATTGACTCAAATATCGAATATCGCACACTTTTTTTGGGAACGAAAATATTTTGATGCCCTGAATATAAGGTGAAAATGTAGCCTAATTATCGATAAAACACATCATGAATCAAAAATATATTTAGAAAGAAAAATCTCCTATTACACAAAAGAGGCAAAAATATTTTTTACATTTTAATACGGTTACGTAATATCGCAAATGCGATATTGGGAAACCATTATCCAGACAAACAGAAATCATAAACAAAATTCTTGTTTTTGTCCGAATTTTAGGATTCCGCATTGGCCCATTTAAGACACTGGTAACATCTTATCGATTTGTCGCTTCTGGTTTCCTCTAAGTACAGTCTCAAACAAAACGTACATTCTGCGTCATTTTCGGAATTACAATCCATGTCAGAATCACCATCCAATTCCATATTTATATCCGACTCACTCGACTCACTATCATATTCTTCTTTTCGGCTTCTGTTACCTTTCTTTGAATGTGTGCTGTTCAAAGAAGCAGGTTTCTCTGCCAAAGATTTCATTTTTTTGTCGGTTTCTTTGTCTTAACTCTTTCAATATCTATTACATTTTTCTTTGTTAAATTCTCTTTATTGGACGGACCAGCTCCACATTATAAGGCTACTACATTCTTTTTTACAGCCTTTTTTTATCAATTTCTGAGACACTTTTTTCTAAATCCTCCTTATGTGTACTGGTTATTAATTTTACTGACCCTGTTCTGAGCTTATTACTTGAGACAGTTTTACATGCTCCACTGACAGATAGTGGAATTATGTTTTCAGGGCTTATGTAGACGTTGTGTGGTGGAGTAATTTGTCCTGGATGAGGGGTGTGATCATTCTCTGTTGAAGGTGGAGGTATTGTCTGTGAATGGTAATTTCATCTGTCTGCCCATGCTCATACTAATTAAATCGTTCGGAGTTTTATTTATATTTTTTATATAATCCTTTAATGTACTTTTGGGAACATTAAATAGTTTACTGAAGCCAACATTGATTCCTTATCCCAAGCATTCCGTTTGTTTTGAGAATTCATTTTATCTGGAACAACAACACATAGTTATTATTTACTGCGGTATTAGGATCCCTTGTTGCGATATTAGGCCATACATAAAAGTATTTAGGTTATAGTAAAGACAAACAATATTTGAAATAAGTTATATTATATTCTGAATTTGAGTTTATAAATAACAGGTACAGAGAAATTAAAATTTTTTACATCCTGCTTTTGCAAAAAAACGCCACAAATATCGGACACTGTTAAAAACTCGTGTTCTAACAAATGCACGTTTTTCAGCACTACTGCCATCTACTTGTTCTCAGAGCTACTGGGCTTAACATAACATCTTTTGTCGGTGTCACGAAACTAAAACTACAGAATACCACCCACCGTCTAATCGTATTAGTAAAAGAAAAACACTCTGCGATTTTGAGCACCTGTACGATATTCGGGCACTCCTCCAGCGTCATAGCAGCCGGCGGTGGGCTCGCAGGTTGCGGTTGCGATTGTATAATCGCTGCGAGTAAATCGCAGTTCGCGAGTTTTTGCTCATCTCTAGCAGCCGCGGTGTTTCGGCATTTACAGGTTTACAGCCATTTCAGATGTAGCTGGCGCTCAGCGCTGACCGTCAGTGATGATATGTATCAGCGTAAATGAATCATTATATTTCGTATTGCCGTTCTCGAATTACAAAGTAACCACTTGTAGTAGCAATTTTTCCCGCTCGCACCAGCACGAAGTTTAAAGCAAAAATATGCTCCCCGCCCCTGCCCATACCCGGCATAGACCGGTACCTGATCACCTCTACCAAGACTCGTCACTGCAATTTTTCGTGCGCTCGCAGCAGGACGGAGAGAAAGATGGGTCGCGTAACAAAGAAAGTGACGCGTAAACACAGAAAAAAATTACACAAATTGCTGCAACTTTTAGATAGTTCTAGTAAGTATATTGTAATTAATTGTTCCCTTCTGTTTTAGCCCCAATTCATTCAATGAAAACATAAGTACACATGTGCTATGTGCCTATCAGGTTCCTGTTTATTATTGATATTCAGTATTCACATGAATTACTAGTATTAATTAAAATGGTTGATTAATTTCAATGTGCCCCTCGGATATACATGTACACATGTACTATGTACCGATTAAACACTTCTTGATATACAGTATTCACATGAATTACTGGCATGAATAGTTGATTGTTTTCAAAATACATCTCGGGTATGCGTATGTACACATGTGCTATGCACCGAATGGCGACTTCTTGACTGACTTACAGTATTCACATGAATTACTGTTGGCAATGTTATTGGCATATTGGTATGGAATACATAGTATGTAACTCTTTCAAAACAAAGCTGCCGGATAGTGTTTATAAACATGTGAAAATGTTTTTTAGGCGAGTCAGGCGTCTCGTCGTTGGAGAGTACAGGGACGGACTCGGATTCAGATGCGCCCTTATCAAAGCATCCAACGCAAGTCCCGGAGCCTGGCTCATCCCAGGATCAGGGTGTACAAAATATACTACAATTCCTGGGTAATCAAGCATCTGCTATAAAAGGACCAGAGGTCAGTACAGACGTAGCAGCCCTGATATCTGAGTTTTTACTCAAGGGAATTGATAAAGAATCTCGCAAAACTACTCTGGAATCTTATCCCTGTTTGGCAAACTGTTCAGCCCTTCAGCCTCCAGTGATTAACCCAGAGGTTCGATCTTGTTTAAGTACAAATGTAGTTAAAGAGGATACATTCCTCAGTAAACTTCAATTACAGTTAGCATCTGGGATAAGTGCACTGGCCGTCGGCTTCGATAAGCAATATGAAATAACGAAATCGCAGATGTTTTTCACGCGATTTCTCTTCATCGTCGTTATTCCATTCTACCATTTTTGGATGGCAACGTTCGCAAATTTTCTGATACTTGCCCAATTGATGAATTTTTATTTGGAAAAACATTCCCGGACCAATGGAAATCCGCAAGTGAAGCTCAACGATTAGGCTTTTCAATCAAGAAGAAGGAAAAAGCACTAGGATCAGCATCTTCCAAACCAGTCGTCTATAAGAAATTGGAGCCCAAGCCAGGTCCGTCGAGGGTCCCGTCGTCTTTAAACTCCCGGCGCCAGCAACACAAATCTCGCATGAAAAAGGAGGAGGAGAGGTTTCGTTCAGCAAGGTCATACCGGAAGCAGTAGACAAGGTACATACTATTTGCGATATGTATGCGGGTCGCTTATCTGCATATGTAAATAAGTGGGTAAACATTACACAAGATTCTACTATTATTTCGTGGTTATCTGGATATAAAATGCCTTTTGTTAAGAAGCCTAAGTAAAGGCGTTTACCTAGACCTGCTTTTACGCTGCAGGAATCAGATAAATGAAAGGATAGCATAAGACTTTTGATAAACATAGGAGCAGTATCCAAAACTACCTCAAAACCTGGCCAGTTTTTTTCCTCATTTTTCTTAATACCGAAACCTTGTGGGGCATTCAGGTTTATTCTAAATTTAAAGGAATTACACGAATTTTTAGAACCACCCCACTTTAAATTGGAAGATGTCAGGACTGTCTTCAAATTAGTTTATAATGACTGTTTCTTCACTAAAATAGATTTAAAAGATGCCTGTTTTATGATACCGGTGCATCAGACATTCAGTAAATACCTCACTTTTAAATTTCAAGGTGTATATTACCATTTTAATTGTTTACCTTTTGGTCTTTGTACAGCCCCATGGGTCTTTACAAAAATTATGAAACCAATCCTTAAATATTTAAGGACTAGAGGTATAATTTGTGTACTGTATTTAGATGACTTATTAATTATCAGTAAGTCAATACAAACAGCTGAGCAAGACTGTCAAATTGCTAAGGATATTTTAGAATATTTAGGATTCTTAGTAAATTACGATAAAAGCTCTATGATCCCAGCCAAACAATGTACCTTTTTAGGTTTTGTTTTTGATTCCACAAATTTAAGGGTGTCCTTACCAACAGAAAAAGTGAAAAACATGATGGAACTAGTAGAGACTTTTCTTCGCCGCAATCGGTGTTCTGTTTTAGTTTTAGCTCAGTTAATAGGAAAACTAGTTTCCGTTTGCCCGACTGTACAATATGGTTGGATGCACCTTAAGATTTTAGAACGAGTTAAATATGTAACATTAAAAAGACAAGAGCAAAATTTCAATACCTCGGTAATAATTTCAGAAATAATGCGATCAGAAATATGTTGGTGGCATCACACTCTTATAAATAATGAGGGTGTAGCTATTGTTACAGATAGGAAATTCATACTTGAGATTTTCTCAGATGCTTCATTAACTGGTTGGGGTGCCTTTTGTCAGAATAGAGGTACTAACGGTTTTTGTAATGGGGACGATGCTAACAGACACATTACTATTTGGAGTTACTAGCCGCATTTAATGCACTTAAATCCTTTGCCTCCAATATATCTTCTTGTTCAATTCTTCTTAGAATCGACAATGTAACGGCTATAGCTTGCATAAATCATATGGGTAGTGTAAGATATAAGCACCTTAATAACATCACACGCCAGATTTGGGAATGGTGTGAGAATAGACAAATTTTCATAGTAGCTTCATATATAAATACAACAGATAATTCACCTAGAATATGAGTTATCGAGTTTGGCTTTTCGAGAAATTTGTTCTAGTTTCGGGAAACCGACTGTGGATTTATTTGCGACACAGTTAAATGCCAAAGTTCCTAGGTATATTTCTTGGAAACCAGATTCTAGTTCCTTTACAGTTGATGCATTTACAGTGTCTTGGAGAAAAGAGTTTTTTTTATGCATTTCCTCCTTTCTCACTCATAAAATGCCTACAAAAAATTATTGCTGAACAAGCTTGTGGAATTCTTGTGGTTCCTAATTGGACAACTCAACCGTGGTATTCCGTTTTCCATAAATTATTGACAGGAAGATCTATAATCTTTTCGCCTAATAAAGCCCTTCTCCCTTCCCCTTCTAGGGGATGCCATCCACTGTGGAGAACACTTTCCCTGGAGGCTGGGAGTTTATCGGGGAAGCTTTTCTCAAACGAGGAGTGCCAGCAAACGGGCTCCAAGCAATCAAGGCATCGCTTAGTCCATCTACCTTGGGACAGTATTCATCGAAATTAAAAAAAGTGGTGGCAATTTTGCATAAGCAAAGGCTATATTCCTTTTTGTATTCATTAGACGCAGTCATTAATTTTTTGAGTGATCAATTTCAAAACACTTGTTCCTACTCAACACTTAACTCACAGTACGCGACATTAGCTTTGATTTTTGAGATAAATAGCTCAGATAAAACTATTCTAAAACGGTTTCTGAAAGGAATTTTCAATCAGAGACCGTCAAGACCCAAGTACCAATCAACTTGGGACCCTCAACCAGTTTTAGAGTACTTATCTACCTTGTATCCCTTAACAGAAATATCTGTTATGCAATTGACTATGAAGTTAGTTACTTTGTTAGCTTTAATTACTGGCCATCGATTACAAACGTTCACTTATATACGATTACAAAATATAGTTCGCCATACTGATAGAATAGAAATTAACATTACGGATCGAATCAAAACTTCATCTTCCAAGGGTCTTCAACCCCTTTTAGTGATCCCATATTTTCGGGAAAACCCAAGCCTTTATTTAGCCTCAACTATCGATTTCTATGAAATAAAAACCAGAGGCATACGCCCACTTGATACTGATTTTCTTATTTTAACAGTTAAGAGACCTATGCGCCCAGTCTCTACACAGAGATTGAGTAAATGGATCAAACTGACCCTTCAAGCAGGCGGTATTGATACCTCGATATTTTCTAGTTATAGCACTAGGCATGCAGCTACATCAGCTATACAGCTGGAGTCTCTATTGAAATGATAAGAGAGAGGGCTGGTTGGACGCAAAAATCAGAAATGTTTGCTTAGTTTTATAATCGCCCTCTTTGTAGTAATGTTACGGCCTTTGCTAAAGGTATCTTGAGTTTAAGCTCAGTTTAATATATTTTTTTTATGGATTAATAGAGTTTGATCAAATTCTATACTACTTTTGGAGAGAGAGTAGTGAACTGTTCATAATATAATAATTTGTATTATTGAATTGTTTTGTTTAGATTCCTCTATTAGATCTTTACGAAATAAATATAGTGCCATGATCCCGATTCGGACTCTTCTTTGAACATCTACAAGTGGTTACTTTGTAATTCGAGAACGGCAATACGAAATATAATTAGTTGTTCAATTGACTTACCTTAAGGAAAATTGAACCATATTATATGAGTATTGCCGTTCGAAGAATTACAAACCCACCCATTGTTTTTCATCCCTCCCACTGTTCCGAACGGGATTAGCTGCGTAAATTGCAGTGACGAGTCTTGGTAGAGGTGATCAGGTACCGGTCTATGCCGGGTATGGGCAGGGGCGGGGAGCATATTTTTGCTTTAAACTTCGTGCTGGTGCGAGCGGGAAAAATTGCTACTACAAGTGGTTACTTTGTAATTCTTCGAACGGCAATACTCATATAATATGGTTCAATTTTCCTTAAGGTAAGTCAATTGAACAACTAATTTCACATGCCTTGCGTATGATCCGTTCGGCACGTATCATCCGTCGGGCGTCAACTGAGCCCGAGCTGATGCTCATCATCAGCACGAGGTAGGTAACGCCATTGTAAATTTGGTATATTTCACATGCAAGCTGATGGTCGGCGAGAGGTGTTGCAGTGTTTTCCTGGTTTGGTTTGTTTATTGGTGTGTGTTGGTATTTGCCGAAAGTGTATAAAATGAGTGATAGGAAAAGCAATAACATTTATATTGATACCGAACTATTAATAGCTGCAATACAAGAAGAAAAATATATTTGGGATTTCTCTTGCGAGGATTATAAAAACCGTGATAAGAAATATGCTGCTTCCATATCATATCCATATCACAAACAACAATTCACCCTACCTTCACTGTGTGATGGTTCAGTGTTCCGACCATGTGAACTTCCCGCGCGTGCAGTGAACAGTTTCGTGGATAGTTTGCTCACAACGGCAACATTGTAGGAGTTGCGGAGGCTGTTTGCCCTACTAGGGCGGCCCTAGACACTCAAGAAGAGGAAACGCTCTTGCGCCGCTGCGGCCAACGTCTTGTAAAAACTGTTTGTTGTCGGTGAATATATGTAGTGGATTATTTAGTGAATTTTATTAACCACGTCCATCGCATTTTTGGCACCCAACTAGTGGCACGATCCAGCCCAGAAGGAGAAAAAGGAGTTAGGACCACGAGGTCAGCACCGGTGTGGCAGACAAAATTTAGCGGACAATTTGCCGAAGATACCCGAATGACCAGTGGTGTCGACATCCTCGACCAGACTGTGATTGTGAAGGATACAGCTAACAGCTCGCAACAATAAATATATATGCACGAGAATAAGCACCCCTATAGGAAAAATAATTTTCCACCATAATTAAATAATTCGCAGGAACAAGAGTTAACCCAAAACCTTCCCTCGAATGTTCACTTACCGATTACTGTATTGAAAATAATTAATAGCATATACTGAGAAAATCTCTAAAGGGGGGCTAGATGAAAAAATATAAATAAAACTTTATTTTCAACCCCAAAAAAATGATTCCCCAAAATGTTTTATATCTCAAAAAAATACTCTGATACAGAAACAATTCATGGGCTAGGTAGTATGGTGTGAGAAAGCTTCTGAAAGGCTGGCAGATAAAAAAATATGCTAAAAAGTTCATTTTCACCCCCAAGGAAATGATTCCCCAAAATCAGTTGTGCCTCAAAAAAATACTCTATTATAGAGACAATTTATGGCTGGGTGGCATGATGTGAGAAAGCGTCTGAAAGGCTGGCAGATAAAAAAATATGCAAAAAAATTCATTTTCACCCCCAAGGAAATGATTCCACAAAATCACTTGTGCCTCAAAAATACTCTATTATAGAGACAATTTATAGGCTAGGTGGCATGGTGTGAGAAAGCTTCCGAAAGGCTGGCAGATAAAAAATATGCTAAAAAATTCATTTTCACCCACAAGGAAATGATTCCCAAAATCAGTTGTACCTCAAAAAATACTCCATTATAGAGACAATTTATAGGCTGGGTGGCATGGTGTGAGAAAGCTTCTAAAAGGCTGGCAGATAAAAAAATATGCTAAAAAATTCATTTTCACCCCCAAGGAAATGATTCCCCAAAATCAGTTGTACCTCAAAAAAATACTCTATCATAGAGACTATTTATAGGCTGGGTGGCATGGTGTGAGAAAGCTTCTGAAATGCTGGCAGTTAAAAAAAATATGCTAAAAAAATCATTTTCACCCCCAAGGAAATGATTCCCCAAAATCAGTTGTACCTCAAAAAAATACTCTATTATAGAGACTATTTATAGGCTGGGTGGCACGGTGTGAGAAAACTTCTGAAAGGCTGGCAGTTAAAAAAATATGCTAAAAAAATTAATTTTCACCCCCAAGGAAATGATTCCCCAAAATCAGTTGTACCTCAAAAAAATACTCTATTATAGAGACGATTTATAGGCTAGGTGGCATGGTATGAGAAAGCTTCTGAAAAGCTGGCAGATAAAATATATTCTGAAAAAATTAATTTTCACCCCCAAGGAAATGATTTCCCAAAATCAGTTGTACCTCAAAAAAATACTCTATTATAGAGACAATTTATAGGCTGGGTGGCATGGTGTGAGAAAGCTTCTGAAAGGCTGGCAGATAAAATAATATGCAAAAAATTCATTTTCACCCCCAAGGAAATGATTCCCCAAAATCAGTTGTACCTCTATTATAGAGACGATTTATAGGCTGGGTGGCATGGCGTGAGAAAGCTTCTGAAAGGCTGGCAGATAAAAAAATATGCTAAAAATTCATTTTCACCCCCAAGGAAATGATTCCCCAAAATCAGTTGTACCTCAAAAAAATACTCTATTATAGAGACAATTTATAGGCTGGGTGGCATAGTGTGAGAAAGCTTCTGAAAGGCTGGCAGATAAAAAATATGCTAAAAAAATTCATTTTCACCCCCAAGGAAATGATTCCCCAAAATCAGTTGTACCTCAAAAAAATACTCTATTATAGAGACTATTTATAGGCTAGGTGGCATGGTGTGAGAAAGCTTCTGAAAGGCTGGCAGATAAAAAAATATGCTAAAAAAATCATTTTCACCCCCAAGGAAATGATTCCCCAAAATCAGGTGTACCTCAAAAAAATACTCTATTATAGAGACGATTTATAGGCTGGGTGGCATGGAGTGAGAAAGCTTCTGAAAGGCTGGCAGATAAAAAACATGCTAAAAAAATTCATTTTTATCCTCAAGGAAATTATTCCCCAAAATCAGTTGTACCTCAAAAAAATACTTTATTATAGAGACTATTTATAGGCTGGGTGGCATGGTGTGAGAAAGCTTCTGAAAGGCTGACAGATAAAAAAATATGCAAAAAAATTCATTTTCACCCCCAAGGAAATGATTCCCCAAAATCAGTTGTACCTCAAAAAAATACTCTATTATAGAGACGATTTATAGGCTGGGTGGCATGGAGTGAGAAAGCTTCTGAAAGGCTGGCAGATAAAAAACATGCTAAAAAAATTCATTTTCATCCTCAAGGAAATTATTCCCCAAAATCAGTTGTATCTCAAAAAGATACTCTATTATAGAGACTATTTATAGGCTGGGTGGCATGGTGTGAGAAAGCTTCTGAAAGGCTGGCAGATAAAAAAATATGCTAAAAAATTCATTTTCACCCCCAAGGAAATGATTCCCCAAAATCAGTTGTACCTCAAAAAAATACTCTATTATAGAGACGATTTATAGGCTGGGTGGCATGGTGTGAGAAAGGTTCTGAAAGGCTGGCAGATAAAAAACATGCTAAAAAAATTCATTTTCATCCTCAAGGAAATGATTCCCCAAAATCAGTTGTACTTCAGAAAAATACTCTACTATAGAGACTATTTATAGGCTAGGTGGCATGGTGTGAGAAAGCTTCTGAAAGGCTGGCAGATAAAAAATATACTAAAAAAATTAATTAACACCCCCAAGGAAATGATTTCCCAAAATCAGTTGTACCTCAAAAAAATACTCTATTATAGAGACAATTTATAGGCTGGGTGGCATAGTGTGAGAAAGCTTCTGAAAGGCTGGCAGATAAAAAATATGCTAAAAAAATTCATTTTCACCCCCAAGGAAATGATTCCCCAAAATCAGTTGTACCTCAAAAAAATACTCTATTATAGAGACTATTTATAGGCTAGGTGGCATGGTGTGAGAAAGCTTCTGAAAGGCTGGCAGATAAAAAAATATGCTAAAAAAATCATTTTCACCCCCAAGGAAATGATTCCCCAAAATCAGGTGTACCTCAAAAAAATACTCTATTATAGAGACGATTTATAGGCTGGGTGGCATGGAGTGAGAAAGCTTCTGAAAGGCTGGCAGATAAAAAACATGCTAAAAAAATTCATTTTTATCCTCAAGGAAATTATTCCCCAAAATCAGTTGTACCTCAAAAAAATACTTTATTATAGAGACTATTTATAGGCTGGGTGGCATGGTGTGAGAAAGCTTCTGAAAGGCTGACAGATAAAAAAATATGCAAAAAAATTCATTTTCACCCCCAAGGAAATGATTCCCCAAAATCAGTTGTACCTCAAAAAAATACTCTATTATAGAGACGATTTATAGGCTGGGTGGCATGGAGTGAGAAAGCTTCTGAAAGGCTGGCAGATAAAAAACATGCTAAAAAAATTCATTTTCATCCTCAAGGAAATTATTCCCCAAAATCAGTTGTATCTCAAAAAGATACTCTATTATAGAGACTATTTATAGGCTGGGTGGCATGGTGTGAGAAAGCTTCTGAAAGGCTGGCAGATAAAAAAATATGCTAAAAATTCATTTTCACCCCCAAGGAAATGATTCCCCAAAATCAGTTGTACCTCAAAAAAATACTCTATTATAGAGACGATTTATAGGCTGGGTGGCATGGTGTGAGAAAGGTTCTGAAAGGCTGGCAGATAAAAAACATGCTAAAAAAATTCATTTTCATCCTCAAGGAAATGATTCCCCAAAATCAGTTGTACTTCAGAAAAATACTCTACTATAGAGACTATTTATAGGCTAGGTGGCATGGTGTGAGAAAGCTTCTGAAAGGCTGGCAGATAAAAAATATACTAAAAAAATTAATTAACACCCCCAAGGAAATGATTTCCCAAAATCAGTTGTACCTCAAAAAATACTCTGTTATAGAGACAATTTATAGGCTGGGTGGCATGATGTGAGAAAGCTTCTGAAAGGCTGGCAGATAAAAAATATGCTAAAAAAATTCGTTTTCACCCCCAAGGAAATGATTCCCCAAAATTAGTTGTACCTCAAAAAAATACTCTATTATAGAGACAATTTATAGGCTGGGTGGCATGGTGTGAGAAAGCTTCTGAAAGGCTGGCAGATAAAAAATATGCTAAAAAAATTAATTTTCACCCCCAAGGAAATGATTCCCCAAAATCAGTTGTACCTCAAAAAAATACTCTATTATAGAGACGATTTATAGGCTGGGTGGCATAGTGTGAGAAAGCTTCTGAAAGGCTGGCAGATAAAAAACATGATAAAAAAATTCATTTTCATCCTCAAGGAAATTATTCCCCAAAATCAGTTGTACCTCAAAAAAATACTCTATTATAGAGACTATTTATAGGCTAGGTGGCATGGTGTGAGAAAGCTTCTGAAAGGCTGGCAGATAAAAATATTCTAAAAGAATTAATTTTCACCCCCAAGGAAACGATTTCCCAAAATCAGTTGTACCTCAAAAAAATACCCTATTACAGAGACAATTTATAGGCTGGGTGGCATGGTGTGAGAAAGCTTCTGAAAGGCTAGCAGATAAAAAATGTGCTAAAAAAATTCATTTTCACCTCCAAGGAAATGATTCCCCAAAATCAGTTGTACCTCAAAAAAATACTCTACTATAGAGACTATTTATAGGCTAGGTGGCATGGTGTGAGAAAGCTTCTGAAAGGCTGGCAGTTAAAAAAATATGCTAAAGAATTCAGTTTCACCCGCAAGGAAATGATTCCCCAAAATCAGTTGTACCTCAAAAAAATACTCTATTATAGAGACAATTTATAGGCTGGGTGGCATGGCGTGAGAAAGCTTCTGAAAGGCTGGCAGATAAAAAATATGCTAAAAAAATTCATTTTCAACCCCAAGGAAACGATTCCCCAAATCAGTTGTAGGAAGTGGACAACTGCCGAACCAATAAAAGTTATGGATAACGGTTTGGTAGAAAACATTTATTTCTACCGACAGTTGCCGGATAAAAGGGGTTACGTAGTATTAGTAAACAGGGATATGTACTTTTCAATTAAAGAACTGCTTCAGGACGATTTTGCTACACTGGATAATAGGCAGTATCTAAGTAATTTCGTCATAGATCACTGCCTGCACACAATCAATAGATCCAGCGGCAACAAATTCCAAATCGTTTCAGTTTCGAAATCATCGATAATATTTTCTGACAACAATTATCCCATTTCCTTCGTTGAAAGCGTTACGTTCACCAAAGATTTGATAGTTACGCCAGTTCTCCAAAATAATCATTACACATTACTGATTTTCTCTATTACGGAAAATTTAGTGACGTTTCTTGATCCCATGGGTAATGAGTTACTCTTCAAAAATACTTATTGTGAAAGTCTGTCAACATTTTTGAGGTATAAAAACATAAGCATAACCAAGTTCAATTTTAAAATACCAGACCACGATATACAAAAAGACGGTTATAACTGCTGTGTTTATATAATACATTTTTTTCCAAAATCTTGCCAAGAACATGAGGCTGGACTATCAAGTAGATATAGATGAATAAAGGATAAATTTCAAGTGGATGTTACTTCGCAACAGCTCAGTTATGACGGATATTTGCCTTTTCTGTGCCTGTTCCACAGCTCGAGACAAGCCAGATTGTATTTTCGCTTGTAGGCTGTGTAGAAAAAACATGCATTTGAAGTGTCTCCTTACAGCAGCAGAATTGGAGAAAAATATAGACGTAAACGAGAAAATGCGTAATAAAATATGTGACCTCTGCAGAGCCAACTAACTAAATGCTTCACCTAGATATAATACGTTTCCATTAATATATACATTTGGCTGCCCCTTCTTTAGTAGATACCATATAGCGTGATCTGGTCCACTAATTTCAGAAATTTTGGGCTATGTCGCATTCTAGGGAATTATTTCCTTGGAGGTGAACATGAATCCTTACTTATTTTTCTTATCTGCTATCTCTCCTTGTCGTCTAGCTTATAAATAGTCTCTATAAAAGAGTATTTTTTTGAGGTACAACTGATGTTGGGGAATTAATTCCTTGGAGGTGAACATGAATGCTTACTTATTTTTCTTATCTGCTATCTCTCCTTGTCGTCTAGCTTATAAATTGTCTCTATAATGGAGTATTTTTTTGAGGTACAACTGATTTTGGGGAACCATTTCCTTGGGGGTGAAAATGAATTTTTTAGCATATTTTTTTATCTGCCAGCCTTTCAGAAGCTTTCTCACACCATGCCACCTAGCCCATGAATTGTCTCTGTAATAGAGTATTGTTTTGAGGTACAAGTGATTTTGGGGAATCTTTTCCTTGGGGGTGAAAATGAATTTTTTTGCATATTTTTTATCTGCCAGCCTTTCAGAAGCTTTCTCACACCATGCTACCCAGCCTATAAATTGTCTCTATAATAGAGTATTGTTTTGAGGTACAACTGATTTTGAGGAATCATTTCCTTGGGGGTGAAAATGAATCTTTTTAGCATATTTTTTATCTGCCAGCCTTTCAGAAGCTTTCTCACACCATGCCACCTAGTCTATAGATTGTCTCTATAATAGAGTATTTTTTGAGGTACAAGTGATTTTGGGGAATCATTTCCTTGGGGGTGAAAATGAATTTTCTAGCATATTTTTTTATCTGCCAGCCTTTCAGAAGCTTTCTCACACCATGCCACCCAGCCTATAAATAGTCTCTATAATAGAGTATTTTTTTGAGGTTCAACTGATTTTGGGGAATCATTTCCTTGGGGGTGAAAATGAATTTTTTTAGCATATTTTTTATCTGCCAGCCTTTCAGAAGCTTTCTCACACCATGCCACCTAGCCTATAAATTGTCTCTATAATAGAGTATTTTTTTGAGGTACAACTGATTTTGGGGAATCATTTCCTTGGGGGTGAAAATGAATTTTTTTAGCATATTTTTTATCTGCCAGCCTTTCAGAAGCTTTCTCACACCATGCCACCCAGCCTATAAATTGTCTCTATAATAGAGTATTTTTTGAGGTACAACTGATTTTGGGGAATCATTTCCTTGGGGGTGAAAATGATTTTTTTTAGCATATTGTTTATCTGCCAGCCTTTCAGAAGTTTCTCACACCATGCCACCCAACCTATAAATAGTCTCAATAATAGAGTATTTTTTTGAGGTACAACTGATTTTGGGGAATATTCACTGACGTTATCGCGTACAGACATTGTCACGTATTTGATGCTTTTGTGTAGTAGTTAGGCTAGGAGATATTGTAAAATTCTTGTTAGTTACTGGCATACATTTTATAACAGCAATTATGGGTAAAGGTAAAAAGAGGGGAAGCGAAAGCAGAAACAATGATTCTGGCTCTGAAACCCAATGTGATATTGAATCTGTTATTGGTAAATTGACAGAAACTGTATTAGATCTCAGAACTACGGTGATCTCTTTGGCAGAAAATGTAAAGGATATTGAAAAGCGCTCAGCACAGTATCAGGGCTCTACTCCATATGAGACGGCTCAAACCTTAACTTCAAATTCTTTTAAAGTGGAGGAATCTGCTCCATTTGTAAACAAAGCATATATTTCGCATTGGAGAGAACTAGGAGGGGGAAATATTTATTTCAGTCCTGAAGGGAAATTGGATCCGCGAGCCTTCCTAAATAAAACGAAAAAGCTTCTCGCAGAAGCTGGAGTTCCAGAAAGGTCTGAAATCAGTCTTGTTTTACCATGCCTCAAGGGCAATGCAAGTGATTGGGCCGCAATAGAAAGGACCACTTTTCAAAATTATGAAGATTTTGAAAACGCATTTTTAAATAAATTCTGGGGGGTAGAACGTCAGAGAGAACTTTACCTCACTCTGAATTGTGGACAGTTTCAAGGGGGAAACCGAACAAAATATTTCCTTAATTTAGTCTGCCAATCACCGCACCTATCAGAACCAATTCCGGAGGCAAAACTGATAGAAATGTTAGCGAGACATTTTAGTCCAGAAATACAACGAGGTATTGTTACCATGGGGCTTAAAACAATTGACGAGGTAGAGGAATACCTTCAGAAAATTGATAACACTTATTCCGAAACTCGGACAACTAATCAACAACAATTAATGCGCACCAATCGAAATAGCCCGTGGCGAAATCAGCCTAATAGAAATTCTAATTCAAACGCGTTGTCGCATCCTGATCATTCGAGAGAGACCCGTAATGATAATCACAGAGCAAATAATATCACCCGCTTTTGGGACCTCGGTTGGCCGGGTGGGTCAGAGTGTCGTGCTACTGATCAGCCGGCCGGCCGGGCCGCGAGTTCGAATCTCGCCTTCGGAAACCACATTCCGAAGCCATGGATGTTGTGGCGTCAATGTGTTATAAATCTATATGCATAACAAACCTAGTGGCTGGCTGCATAGACTCCTAGTCCTAACGCCAAAAAAAAAAATCACCCGCTTTAACGAAGATCACGAAAATATTTTAAGTGATTCGAATGATGAATTTGAGGAGGAAAATGATAATACGGAAATGTCATTGCCTCTCATTGATGTCCAAATTGCTGACATGGAAGCCGAAGCACTAATAGATAGTGGTAGTGAAATTACAGCCATATCGAGCAATTTTCTTGACAAGATTTCCAGCCGAATTTCCGTACCTGTTTTTCCAGTTACGAGTGTTACCGTGTCTATGGCTGTAGGAGGTCAAAAACAGAGGGTAACCAAACAGATTTTATTACCCATTAAAATTCAAGATAGTTGTATCGAAACGCAGTGCCTTGTAATCCGCAATTTAAATACATGTAGTGACATCTTGCTAGGATACAACTGGTTAAAAGAAAATCATGCATTTTTGAATTTCGGGAACAAAACTATGTGTTTCCATATCCCATTCCCAACCACTGAGGAAACCTTAAAAATCCCATTTAAATCGGAAATTGCGGAAGATCCCATCATAAAAATTAATTTATGCAGGTCAGAACCTGAAAACTTCAGCACCAGGGAAAAAATAGTCACGTATGTATTTTTAGCGAAGGGTCACCTGTCGCCGCGCACACATACGGTACTGAAGTCGTTGCCAGAGTGGTAGGGAAGGCGTGTACCGGGGATGATAAGAAAGCACGGTTGCAGAAGCTGCTCCAGGAAAACTTACATGTTTTTTCGGAAAGCCCAGGCAAAGTGTTGGCTTATGTTCATAACATTGAAATGTTAAATGAGGAACCTTTTCACTTTCCATCATATCCTATACCATTTATTTATAGATCGGCGGTAAAGGACCAGATTGAAGAAATGTTACGCTGGGGGGTGATAAAAAAGGCACGCACCGAATACATATCTCCTCAAGTAGTTGTAAAAAAAAGATGGCGCGGCACGGATATGTCTAGATGACAGATTTCTGAATTCTAAAATGAAAAAAGACTTCGTTAATCCTCCTGATCCGGAAGAGATACTTTTTAAGATTAGAAAAGGGGAAATCTTTAGTACTATCGATCTGACAGCCTCGTACTGGCAAATTGAAATAAACCCCGAACATCAGCGCTATGAGGGTTCATCTTTTGTATTTACTAGACTTCCTTTTGGATTGTCAACTTCTATGGCAAGCCTAATACGCTGTCTGAAACAGGTATTAGCAGGGTGTGAATCGTTTATTGATGTTTACGTCGATGATATCAGAGTTCATTCTACGAGTATTGATGAACATTTACGGCATTTAGCGACAATTTTTAAAATTTTCGCTGCAGAAGGACTGACAGTTAAACTGCGGAAGTGTTAGTTTATCAGTGAAGAAATAGTATTTTTAGGACATAGAATCACGTCGGCGGGAATTTCGCTAGATCCTAATCGTGTTTCTGCGATAAGCAAATTTCCTCGCCCTCGTAATGTAAAAGAGTTACGTTCCTTCCTGGGACTTGTAAATTATGAACGGCGGTATTGTGAGCGCTACGCCGATTTGACAACTCCGTTGTTACATTTGTTGCGTAAACGTGAACCTTGGAGATGGGGTAACGAAGAATAGGAGGCATTTGCTAAAATTAAAAAAGCTTTCTTAGAATGCACGATGGTGAATCATCCTGATTTCGACAAAACCTTTTATATAGAATGTGATGCCTCAGATTATGCAATTGCGGGATGTTTGTTTCAGCTCTCGAGCGATGTAAAAGGGAACAAAGAAATAATTGCATTTACTAGTCGAACATTGAAAGGTAGCCAACTTCGGTATACGGTAACGGAGAAGGAAATGTTAGCGGTGGTGCACTGTCTGCGGCAGTGGCGTATCTTAATTTTGGGATACTCATTAACCGTTCGGTGAGATCACAAGGCTCTTAGCTTTATGATGGCATCTAAACTCAAATCTGCGCGTATTTCACGATGGATTCTATTTATACAAGAGTTCGGTTTTAAAATTGAGCATATACCTGGCAAGGACAATTGCGTCGCCGATGTGCTTTCACGTTTTCCAGAAGAAACACATTTAGGCGTTTTACCAGAAAACGGCAATGATTTTAAAATCATGAAGCTTTAGTTACAGGGAGATTTCAAAAATATTCGCGATAATTTCAAACAGATGAGAGTGGACCAATTGAATGAAGATTGGATTCGCGACAAGCTATTATTTCTTGAGAGTTTGGAAGGGGAGGTTTCGGTATTCTCTGAAAAGCAACGAAAAATATCCGATTGGTATTTAGCTCACGACGGTCTCTTGTTTAAGAGAGGAGATTCTCTAAATCCGGGATTGAAATTATGCGTACCGACTCGTCAAATACAGGAATTGGTCCTTACGATACATGAAAGCTGTGGACATTTCGGTAAGTCTAAAACATACAGAAATTTTACTGGCCTCGGATGCAAAAACATATTCGCAAAATTACGGCTGCCTGTGATCTATGCCAAAAGGCTAAATGTTCGAAAATGAACCATGGTCCGTTTCATTCGGTGCTGCCGGAAAAACCGGGAAGTTTAGTGTGCACTGATCTCATTGGGCCATTGCCTAAGTCATGTGGGGAAGCTGCCTTTGTGTTAGTCCTCGTTGACGCGTTCTCGCGCTTTACTAAAGTGTATACATTGAAGAGGGCGACGACAAAAGCCATTTTAAACTGGATTGTCAATTATTACATTCCAATAGTACAGAAACCTCTCTGTATTCTTAATGACAATGGGACGCAATTTACTAGCAAGGAGTGGTCTCAAGCCTTGTCCAAGTTAGGAATTAAAACAAAATTCCTCTCTCGGTTTATTTTCCACAGGCAACATACGAAATGGGCGTCAGCCTTGAGTTTTGTAGAGAACTGTCTCAATCAATCAGTCAATGAAAGTACGGGTTACGCTCCCATATATCTTCAATTTGGTAAGGAGATAGATCATCCTTTGACAAAGTTTGTAAATTTTCCAGTCAATGAAGATGTAAATCAATCCCTTGGCCATGTGTGGGTGCTTGTCAATGAAAGGTTGGTTTCAAGACATCAGAAGCGGACAGAGAAACTTCACAGTAAAAATAAACCTGTTGTTTTCAATGTTGGGGATAAGGTTTTAGCCAGGACTCATGCTCAGTTTTGTGCGTTGGATCGGACAATTAAAAAGTTCTTCCTATTGTACGAAGGCCCGTATGAAGTTATTCGCGTGGCTGGCCCTAATTCATACGAGTTAATGAATGCACGAGGGCAGACCATAGGTAAATATAATGTAGTAAATTTGAAAAAGTATAAAACTTTTTCTGAAACTGATTTATAAATGCGGCTTTACACTTGTAAGTCCTTCATTATTTTATTTTCAAGAATATCCCAAGAATGGTAGGATATATTTTGTTTTCGCTCTGCGCAGAACTTCTTTTTATCGCAAACTAGTGCCCAAAACATGTTGATTTTTGTTCGAATGTGTCAATGTATTGTTTTATGGTAAAATTTGTATTGTCGTATTAGGTTTACATTGTATTAAAACCTATTGATATATATCACTAGATTTTAATAGGGGGGTTATGTGATGGTTCAGAGTGTTCCGACCATGTGAACTTCCCGCGCGTGCAGTGAACAGTTTCGTGGATAGTTTGCTCACAACGGCAACATTGTAGGAGCTGCGGAGGCAGTTCGCCCTAGACACTCAAGAAGAGGAGACGCTCTTGCGCCGCTGCGGCCAACGTCTTGTAAAACTCTGTTTGTTGTCGGTGAATATATGTAGCGGATTATTTAGTGAATTTTATTAACCACGTCCATCGCAACTGAACTTACTAATATCTGCTTAAATAATGATCAATAATATTATATATAGCTATGAACACTTTTATTCTTTCTATTTCTTGTTGATAGAGTACCTAATTCAGTTTCTTGAAATAAATATTAAAATTTGTGCACTACCTACAAGTTTGTTCCTTACCTTAATGCTACACACATTCGCTCCACCAACAAGATAGAAACTCGTATTTTGTTTGTAAATTTCAGGTTACTTTCTTATTTGGAATGCAGTTCGTCAAAGGATTTTATTGACATTCGAAAATATTTATAAAATTTTCTTTCATCTGCTCTGAGGCTGACGTATAATGTTACGAATGCACCTGCTAAGTTTCGCTCTAGTACAAGGGGGTGTACCCATAACCTCTTTTTCATCGGTTTTTGTTGTCGTCTTCTACGTAAAATAATATATACGGCAACGGCGCGCACGATGTTGTTTCGCACATACATATTGAACAACTGATCATACGCAGCATGTGAAAACGCGATAGCATAGGTGCTGACGATCAACACTGACCGTCAGCGCTGAGCGTCGACTACATCTGAAACGGCTCTTAGGCTTCTTCCTGCGCTTTTAAATTATCTGTGAATACCGGATTTGATTGAGCTTACTATTTTTGGTTGCAAATCTGTTACTTGGGTCAATAAAACTGTTCAGAAAAACTTGCCTGCACATCATTCCGGAGGTTAAAACCTCAATTCATTTGTAACAATTAAATGAATTTTACTTCCATACTTTCACCATTTGACCCACCGTGTTATGCCACTGTTCCGCTTTTGTCTGCACAGGAGGCACATTTGGTGGTAGGAAGATGCTAGATTTAAACCACCAAATGTTTGCTTATCTTTCAGTTTCTAAAAACGAAATGAGCACTGTTTGCCATATGGTCTTGTTTGGATTTTACAACATCCGAATCGGATATTTCTAAGGGTTCTATTATGACAAAGGAGAGCTCTAGATAGATATATTTATCTTCTCAGAAGTTTTCGTTTATGATGGGCCAAATATTAGATAGCCGCTGTATTTCACTAGCTATTGAGAACTTTGTAACTTTTACTCTCGATATCTGGACAGTTTTCTCTAATAATTTAAAGACAGACTGTTACAGTTCGCTCTCGAAATTCATGGTCTGGCCGGAGTTCAGCTCTAGTGAGGCTCCAAACTGACTGATGAGGTTGGTTGCAACGATGGTGGCTTCTTGATTGGGGATAGTGCACGCATCGACCGTCTTAGTGAAGTAGTCCATGGCATCCAGGATGTATTTGTTCCCATTCTTCGATTCTAGTAACGGCCCCCAGATGACTGTCTTCTCGAATGGCTTGCCCACGTTATATCTACTGCTTCATCTTGGTCTTCGTGCCGCCCATGTGTCGACCCGATGTTTCATCGTGGAGCTGACGGAGAACCTCGGAAACCCGGTTTCTTGGCACCACCACTTGCAGCCTCCGATGAGACCCATTTCCATTCTCCACTGCCCGTTTCAGGACACCATCTTCTAGCACCAAAGAGTTCCAGCGGGCCCAGTATGACCTGGCCGTTGGTAACAGTGGGGCGACGTCCTCCTAGGTTGACCGACGGTTCTCTCACTTTCACTCCTTTAGCCGTTTAATACTGTCAGGTAACCAGGGATCATCCACTACTGTTGTCTTGCAGATGGTCGCTATCATCTCCTCGAACCTGCTGCAGGGCAAGTACTCCGCTAGGCACGGCCTCCTGCGCAAAGCGTCGGCGTTACGATGGCTCAATTCAGCATAATGCTTGATCTCGAGATCATATTCAGCGAGCCGCTCAATCCAACTCATCGCCTGTCCTTCGGGATTCTTGAAATGCAGGATCCACTTCAGTTTTTTTTTATACTCCAACCACTTCAGTGCCGCATGGTCCGTCCGGATCAGCAGTTTATGCCCGAAGAGATATTTGTAATAGTGCTCCACTGCCTTAACCACAGCCAACAGCTCTAGTTTACTGATGCATCTAGGATGAACTTCCCTTCCCGATTTGGATATCCTAAGATCAGGGTGTTGAAATGGTGTTTCAGTTTTTCAAAGGTGGGCTGACAGTTTTCATCCTACGTGAACTTCTGAACTTCCTTAGTGAGGGGAGCTAATGGCGAAGGCAGGATCAACTGCAACTCCATCACAGCTAACTACGTGGCCCAAGCAATTTAACTTATCCCGGAACAGATTGCACCTTTTAGGATTCAATTTCAAGTTTGCACCTCGAAGCCTCTGGAACACGTTCAGAATTCTACCACGATTATGTCGTCTAGATAGATAAGGTATGTTTTCCAGGTGCGTTGAACAACCCGTAAGGCAGCCAGAGTCTATGTCAGATTGTAAAGGCAGTCTTCTCTAGGGTCCATCTTCACTTGCCAATATCCAGTTTTCAAATCCAGAATCGAGAGAACAGACCCAGATAGCGCATCCAACGTGTCATCGATGCGTGGCAACGTCATGGTGACGTAGTTTAGGCAACGATAATCAACGCAGGGGGAACGGGCGCGGTGCCTCTTTCTTTCGCTGCGTGCGCGCTTTGAAATCGTGAGGGAATATTTACTTCGACGAGGACGGAACATAATTACTTCCATCCTTGTTTTTCACCAGCACCACAGGTGACGTCTGCGGGCTACTGGATGGCTTTATCACTCCTCGCCCCATTTGCTCCCGCTATCTTAACAGGTTTCTCTCGCATCACCTTGGGAGTCTCCTGGCAGCTTGACAGATTGATTTTGCATCACCTGTGTTAATTTTCGTCCGACCTGGTTTGGAGCTTTCACCTTCGAAGTTGCCCCGGTGTCAAACAATCAGTTCTTCCACATTTGCAGCTTGACCCGGGGTAACGCCTTAACAGACTGCCTCAATCTCCTGAAGGCGGCTGCTACACTTGTTCTTCTGTTTGGCTCCGGACTTGGCTTGTTGGATAATAATAAAAGTCACTGACTAACAAGTACCAACGACAAATCCTGTCTTCAGCTTAACAGGATAGGAGCTGGAATTCAACAGCTTGGCTCGTCTGCTCCGCTGGCTCTGTCATGTCGGTCTATGGTATCTATGTATCAAAAATATCTATTTTATGGGCTACAGGCTAAATAGTTTGATGGATTTTGGTATATGAGATGTCGAAGCAGAAGCTATATTAAAATGTTATGAGAATAAAATGGTGGATTTTGATAAAAGACGGGTTACAGCTTGAACGGCTTGATGGATTTCAGCATGAGATGTTTTTGGACTTTTTGGTGCGAGTGACACTGACTATATTAAAATATTATAAAAGCAAAATAGTGGATTTGTCTTGACTGCCTAAGTGTCAGAGTATACCAAAATGTTACACCCAGTGTTACTCGCACTGTCAAGTCAAATCTAAAGGCATGTCAAAATCCATCACGTTGTTTGATCTGTAGCCCGACCACAAACTTTTGGTTTGATATGGAATGTTAATAACTAATAAAATCTTACGTATTTTGAAAATATGTATGTGTACGTAAGGCGCAATCCACACAGAACGGACGCGTGGTGGTGGCGTGGGTCTGTGCGTGGCAGGAGCATGTGTCATCACATGTTCGTTTATGCAGCAATACAGACAGAAGGAGCACAAGCACAAGGAGCTAAATGAGCCAAAGAATATTATCTGGCCCCACATCTCCTCTTCTTGGATCCTTCCTTGAAGTCTCGCATAAGCAAAGGCAACATAGCTGAAGAGTCTGCATTATCAGCTGATGAGGAAACAGATGCTAATGAATATGAAGAAAACGCAACATTGAGGTTCAATCACCCGATTACATTCTATCCACTCATTCCTCTCATTCACCTATGCCATCTCCCAGTACTTCTGTCGATGATCACCTGTTAGCAATGAAAGCACCTAAAACGCCATCACGGAAAGGACATGATTTAAGAAAAAAAAAGAAGTTGGCAACCTCTATCAATGATGTCAACCATTTTGAGAAAAAACAGAAAGTACTGGAGATCCAGAACGTCACGAAAACAAATACCACAGTTGATCCTCCTGATCCTGACCTGGCATTTTTACACAGTGTTCTGCCTGACATGAAGTCTATGAACTCTAACCAGAAACAGTGTTTCAAAATGGGCATTTTAAATCTGGCCGAGCAAATACTATCCTCAACCAATCTGGAAGCTACTACTCCACCAATGGATGGTTCTCAATCTTGGGTTGAAGATTCGGTGAATAGAAATCCAGGTTCAATCCCGCAAACCAACACGGACCCTTTCAATATGACTGAGTTTATACGATACAATAATTAATACCTGATATTACTGATTTTATGTTTTCTTTTATTTGAGTTAATTCAATTTACTTTAATATATTTTTTCAACTTACCTCAACGTTATTAACAGCCTCTCCTCTGGACTGACCGGTTCTCTCCAATTTGTTGATTTCTTTTCAAGATCTACCCTTACTAATGCTAGTATTTTATAAAAACATTGACTGGACATTCGATAGAAACTTTGAAAACGTTCAGGGTACATATTGAGCTCCCGCATAACGTTGAACGAACCACTAGTTTTCCCTTTATCTAGCCACAAAGGATGTATCCAGTATCTCCTTTGCCTTTGTATGTTAGCTAAATTCAGAAGGTCTAACATATCTTGATCATCTTCGTCATGCGAAAGCATCGTCAGTCGTCGGCGTGCAAATTTCAGTTCTCGACAGAAATTTTAAACGCGCGTGCAGAGACGCGCATGCAAGTCTCAACGTGTAGAGGCAAAAGAACGTGCGAATTCCGCAGACAATCAGAGGTCAGTGCCGTTGATCAACGAAGTACGAATTATCTTCGAGTAAGTAATTTTTATTGATTGTAGAGATGTCTGACGTCAGAACAGTGACTCGAGACTTCAGCAGAGAATTCATTGAATTGTACAGGGTACATCATTGTCTCTGAGAAACGAAAGCAAAAGAATATCTAGATAAAAATAAAAAAAATGCAGCATATACATTGTTACAGGAAAAGTTACAAAGTATTCAACCTAATGCTACAAAACAATCAGTCATAACAAAAATTAATACTCTACGTGGTGGTTTCCGAAGAGAACATAAAAAAGTACAAAATTCGAAAAGAAGTGGATCTGCGTTGGAAGATGTGTATGTGCCATCCCTGTGGTATTACGAATTACTGTTATTTCTTAAAGATCAAGAGATACCAAGATAGTCTGTTTCAAATATTGAAAGTGAAGAAGAAGTGCATGACGACGTGTTAGAGACGCAAATAGATGAAGAGGAGAATGGAAGAGAGGTAGGTCAATAACTAAATAAAGTATATGTTTAATATTTATTTTACTGATATGTAGAAAGTAGGTGGTGTACAATCTTCTAAATTGTAGCAGCCAGCTTTAATTTTTAAGTGATAATAATTCAGAAAACTACTTCTTAAACTGACGAAAAAAGCAAATATTTTGATTGTTATGACTGCACCATTAATTATTATTGTATCATTCGTTCTTGTCAACTCAGAGCCCCTTCGTTAAAAAATTGAGTAAGCTCTCGACGCACATGACTTGCTTCGCTACTGAAGTTTCTGCTATGGCTACGTTGCAGGTTTGCTAGTTGCGAAGGATTTGCTTTAAGCCCCATTTGCACCGTACCGTCTGTACGATTTTCTTGATCTAAAGAATCCATTGGTGTGTAAAACTGACTGCATTTGCGTCTTAAGAAATTATGCAGGACGCAGCAAGAAATTACGACCTTGTCTATCGATTCTATCTGTAGACTGATAGCTGACTGAAGTACCTGAAATCTTGCTGATAGTATCCAAAATGAATTTTCAATTTTGCATCGTGCCCTTGATAAGCGGTAATCATAAATTTTTCATGATTCAGGTCGTTTTGACTGTAAGGTTTTAAGAAATCACTATGTAATGTAAAAGCTTCATCTCCAACGAATGCAAATGATAGCTCTCTGTCACTGTTTCGTGGGCAAGTTGCAGGTGGCAGCTTTAATGTTTTATTTTTTAAATTTGTGTAGAAATGAGTGCATGTTATGACTCCTCCATCCGATATTCGACCGTTGGTACTAAAATCACACATTATAAATTCATAATTTGCATTACATATAGCCATGAGAACTAAACTGTTATAACCCTTGTAATTATAATAAAATGCTCCGCTGCCCGGTGGTGGTTTGATTTGAACATGCTTGCCATCTACGGCTCCTACACAATTAAGAAAGTTGCATACTTCTTCAAAGCCTTCAGAGATACTTTTCCATTCTGTTTCTGTTGTATGGAACTGTAAAAAATATCAATTATAAAATATATAAATATATAATATAATATGTGTGTATTATTTTCAGGTAGGTGATGCTGTATCTGAACAAACTGAAATGGAGGCACATTCAGAACATAATATGGCGAGCACATCAAGACCTTCATCAGCACTATCCAGTCGATCATCACCACATTTACCCAAAAGGTCAAAAAAATTCAAAGCACACCACCAAAATATTAATAAAGCAGATCGGATATTAGACATTGTCGGTACAGGACTCAATAAACCGGCAGACGAGTTCGACCTTATGGGAAAATCGATAGCAATCAAATTACGGCGATTGCTAAGAGAAATACGACTATATTCAGAAAAATTAATAAACGATATCCTATTTCAAGCGGAGTTAGGAAAAGTTAACGAACATTCAAGAATAACGTCCGAACCAACACCAATTAATAATAGTAATACATTATTCCCTCCGCTACCAAACTGTGATCCCATCTAGACTCAGTCTACACCAACCAACCAACCAACAACAATTAATAATAGTAATACAGCTGCTGTGTATTACGGCTCTTATAATCCTTTACAATAATTAATATTATACTGTTATGGATATGCTGTTATGTTTTTCCTTATTTAATGAAAATATGTTTTTCTTACCTTCATGTATTTTTGCTGTAGTACTTGGTATATAGATGAGCATGTTTCAGGAATTATTTCGCTCAACGCGTGCGGAGATATTATCGTAGATAATCTTAAATAATTTCGTCCAGACGTCAAATATCGAAGGGTTGCGGTTAACCGTTCGTGTGCACTTATTGCAGATCTCATAACTGTGTCCTGACGTTTTATTAGTGAAGTAACCATTTCTAACAATTCTACATAGGTATCCTCATCCATTCGTAGATAATTACGCCAATCAACGGGTTCTCCTTTCAATTCTTCCAATAAGTTAATATGTGAAAATGACTGTCTTTTCAAAAGCCATTCCTTAGACTACAGGCGACGACGCTTTTTCGACTTTTTGGCACTTTTTAAAACGTAATCGCACGCCACTGCCATAACAGCAAGCTCCTCATCGGACGACATCACAACTTCTTCCGTCGCGCACACCGATTAAAAGTCGGTAGAAAAGTTTGAGCGTCTGTACATAAAGCAAATTCGTGTCTATGCATGCACGTTAATGCACACACGTTCATAAATTCAGTCATCAGCGTGCGTCTGTAGCCGCCTTATGACGTGACTAGTTTTTATCGTATCATATCATCGCGCAAAGATGCTTCCAAGGTACTTCTCGTCCTTTTTCCCAACCAACGGTGGTTTTTTCTAATGGCAACTGCTTTTGAAATTGTACCTAGTATTATGCTGGAGATATCTAAGGAGGGTGCTGCGCTAGTACTATTCCTTTTTCACTTTTTATTATTATTGTTATTTGTCGACATTTTCCCAACCAAGCGTAGTTTCTTCTAATGGCACCGCTTTTGAAATTGTACGGATTATTATGCTAGCGATGTCTAAAGGTGGTGCAGTGCAAGAATGCATGTTTTCACTTTTGTGGGAATTCTTAGTTTAGTAGTTTTGAAAGAAGTTCTCGCCATTTTTCCCAACCAATTGTAATTTTCTCTTATGGCACCCCTGAGTTCTGCTTTCGAAATTGTGCGGAATATAATGCTAAAGATATATGAGGGGGATTCTGTGCTAAAAATCTGCGTTTTTCTCATTTTTATGTGAATTTTTATAGTTTCCAATGCATTTCTCGTCGTTTTTCCCATTTTTTCTAATGGCACCCCCGAGTTATGTTTGTACTGAGTACCTATTATGCTAGAGATATCTGAAGGGGGTGCTGGGCCAGAGCTCTGCGACTTAACACTTTATGGGAATTTTTGGTATTTCAGATGTATTTCTTTACATTTTCCCCAACCAAGGGCAGTCTTTTCTCATACAATCCCCAATTTCAGTGTTTGAACATAATTGGTTGCATGAATCTGTGAGGCTTACTGTGCTGGAGTGCCGTATACTTGTCGAATTTTCTGGCGATAAATGTGACATTGATAGTGAATTGTCTCGTGGATGATTTATGCTGTTTTTTTTAATTTTAGAAATTATTGAGAACTGTAGAACTGTTCACTACCTTGCGAATCCACAGCTCACAAGTCACGTTTTAGGTAAAAGGGGTGAGGCGTGAAGTTAGCACCAAAAAAAATTTTTTTTAATTCCACGAAAAACTACAGAACTATGTTGCACACCCCTGAAAACTTAAGTTTTTAAAAGTAGTTTTTATTTGCATTTTTTAAGTGGTGAAAAGATTTTGGGAAAAATTTCGCTGTGGACATTCTTATTGGGCTTATATTATAGTATATTTCCACAGAAGTAAAGATAACATGGACACGCAAGATAACTGTTGAATTATTCTCTTCTAGGCTCTTTAAGACTATCTGTAGTGAAATGTTTCCCGAAATCGTTGTACAAAAAATGAAAATTGACTCGTTGATGTTCGAAATGGCTTCGTCGGTACCCCAAGCTAGACATAAGTTTTGACAGCTGCCATTGTTATTCTTGTCTCCTGGATTGCGGTGTTGCCAGCTCATCGGATGTTTTTGCTACATTTGCTATGTTGCTAGAATGATATAAAGAAAGAAGCGTTGAATAGAATATTGAGGAACACCAATAGATAAACATAAGATGTAAGGCATAATAATGTTTGGCAAATAGCTAAAGGTGATTCCGATACATATGGTGTTTTACGTTTTATCCAAATTTGTATTTTTACGAATTGTTATACGATTTTTAATCATTCATATTTCGTGTCCACAATTTGCACATAACTTAAAATAATTATTTAGTTGACGGCACACTACACGTAACCTCGTATTTGGGTGGTTATTGTAGGTATAATGGGTGTAAAGTGTACAAAAAAAATCTTGCTTGGAGCACCTTTTATATGGAAATTTGTATTTCCAAAATACCGTTTTCCAGCAATACTGCGAAAAATGAGTGATTAAATAATCTAAAACAGTATCTTGTAGAAATAATAGGGAAAAACGACGAATTTATAAACTAATATATAATTGAGTAAAATTAACAAAAATAGGCTAACAAGTAAGCTAAAACCATATTTTCCGAAATAACATGAAAAAATAATGAAAAATAACAAATAAAAACAGTAACTACAAGACTATTTTCTAAAACAACATGATAAAGATCAAATAAACTAAAAATATTATGCACTGCTGTCAAAATACGCATCCATTCCGTCCTGTGATCGATAATCGATCTCCAACATCGCTTGTTTTGTATTATTTGACGTCAAGGTATTGCTGGAAAACGGTCTTGATTGTCCAACAAATGTTCAAGCCTACAATAGAAGCAACACAAACTTTACAAAAACTTACCCCCTCATCCTCACATTCGCTTCATACTATAAGTGAATAATAGTCATAAGAGACGGCCCGAATTCCTCAACATTCTTCGTTGTAAAGCAGATGGCATAAAATAAATCCTCAAAAAAACACGAATTAGCAATCACATTGGTTGAGCTAAATATAAACAGTGCACTCTTACAAGAGACTCATTTAAATCCAAGCAATAACTTTTAAATTCCAAATTTTGATGTGATTCCTGTGATCGACTAACTGGTAGAGGTGGGGGTACTGCTGTATTGGTGAAAAGGAATATCGTCTACTACTGAAGTTCAAATCCAGAAATAGAATCTATTGAAGTGTCTTTTGTGATAGCTATTTATTTTATATTGGTTCTAAATTAAATGTTTTTTCTATTTATGTTAAGTGGTCTACATAGTCCAAAATGTGACATTGATTCTCTTTTAGACTATATCTACAGGTTCAATCTTAGCTGTTGGAGGTTATAACTGCAATCTTAATGTTTACCAAACTTGGAATTCTCGTGTAAGTAATGCTGGTTTGGTAAAACTCTACAACTTCTCCCTCATTCGAGACTTCCTCATACATAGTACGATGGAACCTACTCAGTATCCTTATAATAATAAATTTCTGCTAGATATCATGGATTTTTCTATATCCAGGAGCTGCACTGATAATATTGAAATACAAATATCGCATGATCTTCATAGTGATTCTTGAAATAGAGACGAAAAATGATGAAAATGAGGACGCTCGAATTTAGAGAATAGACTGAGAAAAATTGAAAACACATAGTATGTCCAATTTTCCTGCAAGTCCAGTCATAGCATCCGTTGCCGACGTGGATTCGCCGATTGTTCATTGGACAACTTTTGTACAATCTGCCCTTCAAGTAGTCACTAATACGACCAATAAACAATTTAGACCAGACTTGCTGATCTTATTAGCAAAAATTGCCGGGCTACTAAAAAAGCTATAACAACTAGACACCTTGTCGGAATAGCTAACGACCTATCCCGATAGCACAAAATATTCATTAAATATTTATTTTTATATTATTATATATATTATTTTAATCTTACTTAAATATTTGTTTTCTTAAACAAATATTTAATAAATATTTAGAATATATTTTTATCAAATATTTATTCAATATCTTTTAAATATTTTAAATACAATATTTCATTTAAAATATTCATTAAATATTTACTTTTCAATCAATGAAACAAATATTAAATGTCCATTATTTAGAAAACCGATCCGTTTGCCGTCATCCATTTTGCCTGTGAGTTTCACTATGATAGCGTGTTTCCTGTGTACCTCCAAGTGGTACATTATTTGAGTACTTTTTTGTGGAAAAGAGAAAAGGGTAAGTTTTTCGATATTACATAGCTTAATTTATCTGACTAGTAAACATTATTGTGCCAGTTGAGTATAACGGTATTTACAAGACCATAAATAACTAGCCTTAAAGTGTATCAGTTATTTGGGATTGGTGGATTTATTTGAGAATGAATACGAAAATTATATTCATAGGTAGGTGGTAGACGGTCTCTGACTGTCGAACGTGGAGGTACCACCCGGCGGATCTCGTAGGCGGAGCCAGAATGTGTGCATGTTGCATGCACACGTGTTCCCTCGCCAGAATCCGTGTGGCGTTCTCCCTTTCCCCTGTATCGCCCTATAGCCCCACGGTACCCAATGGGTGTTTAGGCCTTAGGCCTTCGTGGTAGTTGGAGTATAAAAAAAAAATAACATCCCAATGAAAATTCATATAATCTCAACTTGATCGAGATACATAAAAAATTATTTTTTTAAATATCGCATTATTATTATTTTTGTCGTAGTAGGGGGCGAATTAACTTTAACTATTTTGAAATTTTCAAGTTCAACACCGACATTCCAAAATTTTTACAGTCGAAAATACTATATTTTGACCCTTGAATTATAATAAAGAATCACAAAATAGTGATGGCTAAATTAGCCCCCTTACTACTGCAAAAATTCACATTTCAACAAAATCAATAAATGAAATATACATACCAAATTTTCTTAAAAGTTAACCAAATCTCGAACTGTCATGGGAAGAAAATGTGGGGTCCTTTTAGGTGCATTATAGAGTTGCTTTTCAGTGACGCAGTTGAACTACTCGGAGTAACTTAGCAGTTGTTTTCAGCACCACTATTGTTCCACTGGTCTTTATATTCTCATAAATATACTGGACTCCATAAAGTCCAACCCGAACGTCCTAGAGTTCGTGTGCCGGGAGGTATTTCCTGTACACGACCGTGTGGAGTTGGCAACGGATCCTCTGCCCCTCAGGGAAGTAAATCTCCCTTGGGGAGCACAGGGACGGCTAATCGGGCTCTGGTGAAACCCCGAATCCAAGGTGTGAGGCTCCGTGCTGAGGGATGAATGGTGCCGGGGGCAATCGGCAGCGTGAGCGGACCCTCCGGAACACCGGGACGACTTCCGGAGTATGTTTAGCCTTCTGTACGTATGGGACTTTGCGTACGGTGACCGCTCATATCCCCAATACTCGTGGGAACAACATGGATCAACGGGAAAGCCTCAACTCTAACGAGGAGTGTCAAAACCTCGATCCTCCGTTGGAGGAACAACCAATGGAGATTGGCGATTTTTGGCCGTCATCTCTATCACAGCAGGAAGAAGAATCGCTCTCTGGGGCGTCAGTGGATGATACTCTGACAGAGGCTCCTCAGGGTGAGCTGACCCCTCCTAATAGGAGTCGGGAAATGACTGTCTGTCACCTCTGAACAGGAGAGGGAACTACTGAACCCCTCTCCGAACCCAGAGGTGGCAGACTCTAAGGCTAAAAAGCCTTGGAAAAGATTCCCGAGTCCAAAGAGAAGACGACTGACAGCGCTTCTCAAAAGCGGCATGCCTTACGAGGCGGCGCTTGCGAAAATCTTGGGGGAATCAGCGAAGGACAAGGGGAAAACCTCCATCGTCCAACGCAGCTAGCTGCAGCAGGCAGTAACCGGGAGGGCGTGAAGTGGTCCCCCCAGAACACCAGAACAGGCACCGAAAAATCCGAGAAGTGATGGGCAGGCTCCGACGTATGTAGTCGTCACCAAGGAGCAATTTTTTGCTCTTCAAAAGGCGATATTGGTAGCTGTATCTCGCATTAGAGACAGGAACACACAGGTGAGGTTCTAGGACTGTACCCAGAAATCTGGATGGCTACAAATCACCTGTGTGGACAAAGAAAGCCAGAACTGGCTTGAAGGAGCGGCAAAGCCCCTCCAGCCTTGAGAAGGCGCCAAGGTCAAGGCGTCAAGGGGGCAATCTTCCTAAACCCCATATATGCGAAACATATCTTCCGGACGAAGTTCCAGGGGAGCGCCTCTCCAGGGAGGATGTGCTGCGAATACTGGGGAATATGAACCGGAGCCTAGATACTCGTGATTGGGTTGTCCTACATCAGGAGGATTCAGGCAAGGGACAAACTTGGACCTTCGGTATAGGTGATGCGTCGCTGAAGAAGCTGAGGCGTCTGGACTTCAGACCGTACTTTGGCTTCGGCCAGGTACGATTTCGTCTGAGGCCTAGGGCTCGGGGAACAGCATTCGGGACACGAGGGGCTAATCCCCCAATAGTCCCCGCCACCGGTGATGCGTCGACGGTGACAGAAGGAGGGACAGCCACCTCTCCTGCTGCAACTGATAGCGACTCTACTATGGGAGGACTATTTCCGGTAAGACGCTGCCAAAAAAAAAAGGCAAAAAGAAACCCAAGAAGGGGAATGGAGGTCCTGGGGCACATAAAAGCTCCAATGGCCCACCTAAACCGCCACGGGATCCTGGTGGGGACAGAGATCCACCAGGAGGTTGCAGCTCTGCAGCATAATGGCTCAATCACTGAGCCTGCTGCGGCAGATTAATCTGCAACATGCCAAGGCCGCCACGAACGTCATTGGCGCCACATTCCAAAGGGACGGAATTGGTATCCAGGAACCATGGAGCTCGAACATAGGTCGAATATCCAGACTTGGAGGAACATCTGGCAAGATACTAGCATCGCCATCGGTAACAAATCCGAGGGCATGCAACTTGACACTCTAGAGGTGCTCTAGAGCTCCGGAAACTGAAACGGTATTGACAGTTGGTGGGTAGCTCCGAGTAACACAAATGAGGCACTGGAAAGCGGCTCTGATCTCCAGGCAAGTAGGCGGCCTAACCATCTGTCACACGTCAACGGTGTCGCCATCGTTGAACGTGCAGCTCCCACGTCTTCAGTCTTATGACTGTTTTGTGCGTACTATCGTACAGTACTTAATCAAATTCAAGCGGATAACCAAATGGAAATAGTATTTACCATTTTGGGTTGGTATTTACCAATTCGTTCAAGCGAGTGTAGTTATCAGTTTGGTTATAAGATCCGTGACGTCACGAATCAGCTGTTATATGTCATAGTTATCACCGCAAAATTGTGGTATTTACCCAACTCAAGAGTAGTTTTATATTTCTGGTTATTATTTGAAATGTGACAAGTTAGAATTTTGCCGGGAATTGGATATTATTATTGTACTTCAGCTTCATTTTTGAGAAAAATGATACAGGCTGACTTCAGTTTTACCATAAAGTGGAGCATCTTATTAGTTATACTCATTACGGTTGTTGGGGACATTTTAAATGTAATTCCTATGGTTAACAAAGTATCCTGTGTAGCCATATACCACAAGAATATTAAAATATGGCCATATAAACTCACTAGATGATATCCACCTGTATACGGTTTTGCTAATTTCTTTTTTCATCATTTCTGCTGAATCAATAAATGTTTTCTTTGACATGCGGAAAAATTTAGAGAATCATAGCTACAAAGCCATGGTTTCATCATTAAAAAAAAAATCTGAAAAAAACATTTCTCCCATGAATATTATGAAAGGTTTCTTATTTAAACTTTCCATATACAGTTGTAGACGAAAAAGCACCGATTATTAAGTGATAATAAAAATAATCACAGATTACACACGCGCTTTTCTAAAATAAACAACTTGGAACAAAACCGCGGTTAAAACCAACGCGTTCAAGCGATTCGTGTAACTGACGTCATCAACCCGTGTGTCATCTTGAACCATAATTGTAACCGCGGCACATAACACAGAAATTTTGGTTATTCGCTTGGATTTGATTCTTGAAATTCGTACATCTGACCCTGACAACAGTGACAACGCTGTCAATTATATCTAGGGATGGCAAATTTTATACATATTATATCGATATATCGAATCATTAGATATATCGAAACAATGTATCGATATATCGGTTAGAAAATATCGATATTTTTGAATATATCGATAATTTTTTTAAGTTAATATGTTATATACTATAGACGATGTGTTCATTGAATTTTATTTGACATTGAAAACTCGGAAAAGGCTAAAAATATAAGTATTTACCTACTTTTCATATTCAACAAAAAGCATTTTTGAATGCTAAAATGCATTTATAAATGCAACAAGCATTATTAAATGCCATTTTCAAATAACGTTGATTCAAACTATCAAACAAGAACATCCCCCAGAACAAGAAATACGCACAAATCAGTCCAAGTCCAATCCAATCCCACAATATTATTCCCAATCGACCTCAGAGTTTGTGTTAGAATGTTGGAGTTTAGAAAAAGAAACAAAGAAAAAAACAGTAGGAGAGATTTTTTCGTGAGATCCCGTAGTGAACCGGAGCGGGAGCAGATGGAATTTTCCCTTCCTCTCGAAGTTTTGACAGTTTCAAGTTACACCGGGAGTGGTTAGATGGCGCAAGTTGCCCAAAATGTTTGCTTTAAGCACCTTGATAAATTTAGCAGAATTGTTTGAATCTGAAATAAAAAGACCGATCGTTTTATGTGCAATGTACACATATATATATATATATATATATATATATATATATATATATATATATATATATATCAATAAAATCAATCATTTGATATGACTAGTGCGGTTCATATATCTTCGATGATGTTCTCGCTCGTCATTTAAAATCAGGTGGATGTGTTCCTCCATTTATGATTTAATAATTTAACTTAATTTTCGGCACTGCGAAGACAGATTATCAATTGAGATGAATGTTTTTTAAATGAAATTGACATAAGACCTGTCACCCGCTAGTACATCACAAACGTTAGGCGGGTACCCGTACCACGTGATTTTTTTACATTCGGACGACGTCACATCCGTCATCCCCTATTCCCGTTCTTCGCTAAAATTTGAGTATCGGTTCCCTGTAGTGCACTGTGCTACACCGTGGACTCGCGAAAAAATCCTTATTGAAAATGTTGACATTGACCTTCGACACTAAAGACATGACACATGACAACCGCATTTGGCGTACCGCGTAACACAATGGGGTGAGTTCGGACCATCGCTCGAAGTGCATAAAGTACGTTCAAACAACAAATCGAGCCTATTTGATTTGAATCAGTGACATATTATGGAAGTACTGATAAGATAAAAGAACATTAAAAAAATGATATATTGAATGAAAATATCGATATATACCGATATATTGAAACAAATATATCGATTATAATATATCGATATATTTTTAAAAAATATCGATATATAAAAATAATCGATATATCGTTGCCATCCCTAATTATATCACTGGTTGTCAGCTGTCACTGTGGCGGCATGTAAACATTTGTTGTGCTTTCCCAGATTTTAGAAGAATTTGAAAGCGCCGAAATTTGGGAAACAAGCAGAAGCAACGTGAGATCTCTGTTATATTTCCTTCTCTAATAACAATCTTCCAGTATTTGTAAATATAAAAATATTCATCATGGATGGAGAAAAGCCACGTGTTATCCTGAATGAATTCAAAATTACGAAGGTATTTATAATTGTCTTAAAGGTGTTTGTAATAGATTTTCATTCAATATCTCCTTTACAGAACTTACCTTCATCCTTCACAGATGCCTTCGATATGAAGAAATTCAAAAAACTGTTCAAAGTTGTCATAGTCAGAAGAGAAGCTGAGAACTATGAAATAGAGTTTGATCTCATTGGAATCCATCCAGCATTAGCAAATACATTTCGAAGACTCATGCTCAGTGATGTGCCAAGTATGGCAATTGAAAAGGTTCATATGCACAATAATACCTCCATTATACAAGATGAGGTGTTAGCTCATAGGCTGGGATTGATACCTTTGAAAGCAGATCCTCGCTTGTTCAATTTCAAAGTGCCAGGTACTTTTTTTGAAGTAGATTTTTGTTAATAGTATAATGTCATATGTATGATAGGGATTGTAGATGGCAACTCTAAGGCCCATATCGTCAGTCGTCCCTACAATTGTAGGGCGCCTTTATGGCCTCCTTGATTGTCATAGTTTTCTACTTCTCTGTGTCAACGCTCTGCTCATAGAAATATTAGAAACACATGTAAAATAAATATGAATGGCATAAATGGGTAATAATATGTATAAAAAAGTGTCAAATAAACCAATAGTACTCAGCAGTAGTTATGATACATCTTTACTTGTGCAGACACTATCACTGTCAGTGCCATCACTATTACTGTAATCACCTCACAGCTAACTGTTATACGTTCAATTATCTGCTGATGGAATGATCTTATTTCCAGGACTTTTGCTTTATGCAATCCCACCACATGTCAGCAGTTATACTGCTAATTGCATCTTCCAAAAGAATACAAATATCTGCCATTATAAAAATAGCATTATCTACTACCTCATTTTTTATTTGAGCTTATATTAACTTAATTGGGTTTAATGCACATTATCTAAAACAATCACAGAATGACTTCAAAAACTTCTGCGTACTTATGCTAATGATAGTTTTTTGACAAACGACAAAGCCTGAATTGAAAAAATATGAGGTTTAATTAACACCTGTTTTTAAGCCATTACAATATGCCTGACTATGACATTTGACATAGATCTTACAAAATTTTAGAAACTGTGTGACTGTCATTCAACCATGTTTCATGTAAATAGTAAATTTTGAGCCTTACCATTTCGCAAATACTACATATTGGTTTCAGATATTGTTACGCTATGTTATGTTGCCCCTTTCGATTAATGCGCCGTTCCTTTTCTCTTTCTAATTATGTAATATTTTTGTAAGACTATCGTCAGTATCTGAGGCGCACTTAATTTTTTGGTTACAGGTATTTCTCTTCCCAAATAAAACGAGTGAACCTTTCGACGGATTGCGTACATCAAATCATCTAAAAACACTTTGTTACTTCGGTCCCTGTTCAAGCGAACACCAAGGCATATTAGGTTTTCTTTTAATTTAGTAATTAAAAAATGATAGTTACTGATATGTATGTTATATTGCTACAAATTTGAAGGATATCTCTCACCAGTTGTTCTGAGTCATGTATGGTGTGTGTCATAAACATTTAACCATGATCAGTAGATTTCTCACGAATTTTCAAAACCTCCCATCTCTTCTCCTTTGCGATTATCCACGCTGCAGATGATTCTGACACTTCTCACGCAACGCCGTTATTAGATCATCAGCACAAACTAGACACTATAAGAAAAAAGTCAGTCAAACAGGTCTATACAATCACCTGCTTCAGAGCAATTTGATATTATTTCTTGTTCACTGAATTTTCAATTTTTGCGACAGTGAATATGATTTTCGAATCACAGCGCCTTGTGAGATTTTATTACCCAAGTAAGTTTTATATCTTGAAAAGAGGAGTTAATCTGAGCTTTTTACGGTAATGATCGTATTTAACCAGACAGAATGTGTTATCATTATCAATGATCAAACTAGTAACTTTATGTAAGAGATTATTTTGAAATTACAAGCACAACTCAGAATTTAGTTTTCTCGAAAATCTCACAAGATAATTGCAGTATAATTAAAATGTGTTCATCAACTTTCAAACTTGTAGAAAAAATGCATAAGTTTACAGCTTACAAGGTTTTATATTAGAATATGGTCTGTGTTTATTCGTGGGCACCTCTGCATATCAAAATACGCATTTCATATGGGTAATTCTATATCTTCAAATAACATATTTCACAGCTGATCTGGATTATGCATGTTTATTATGAGTGATTTTAGTTTTTTATTCTTATTTTATAATTAGAACCAAAAGAAAGCATATTATGTAGTACAAGCAACACATCAAATATAGGCCAAACCTGAGTCCAAGGCATTATTTTAACAAATAACGAGTGATATCATGAGGTGACAGCTGATCTAAGGTTACATTTTTATTAGGAGTGGTCTTAATTATTTCTTCTTATTTTATAAATAGAACCAAAAGAAAGCATATTAAAATGCAGTACAATCCACACTCACCAAATGTAGGCTAACCCTGAGTCTAAGGCATTATTTTAACAAATAACAAGTGATATAATGAGGTGACAAAAGAATGCATGCCACAATGTAATCTATGCCAATGTGACTGCTTGGCTGCCTCTGGTTGGCTGCTTTTATAAATTCCTTCTGTATTTGGCAATTTTCAACTAGATATAAAAAGATACTATCAAAACCATAAGGTCCAGTGATAATGATCAACTGTGTTGTAATATGACTTTAGAGTAGTGATTGCTATTAGAATTGTTGATTGCAGTTTGATTAATTTGCTTAATTCAGCCTCTCATTTTTTTAGAAAAAGAAGGTACAGAACATGATACATTAGAATTCGAGTTAAAAATAAAATCCAGCTATAACAAGGAGGCAAACAAAAAAGACTCCTCAAGGGCAGAAGATATATACAAAAATAATAAGGGTAAGTTTCTTGTAACATTATACAGATTGTTTCAGAAAAACAAGCTAATATTTCTAGGGTAGAAAACAATTCCAAAAATAACAAAATTTCCTATAAGTATGGGGGTCCAAGATCCTCTACCCAGATACAGGGTGATGAAGTGTTATTTACAAAATTGAAAAAATATATCTGGAGACTGGGTAAAGATACTGAGTTCAGATTCTAGACGTTCATCATAAGCAATAAATACCCAGAGTTTCCCGCCCAAACTAAACCAGGGAAGTAAAACTGGGGTACCTAGAGGGAAATATTTTCTATGCCACTGACCTTTTCAGAGAAAAGAAGTGGATTTTATAAAATACCATTCAATTTTCCATAAACTTTCTTACTTACGGACTTTTTGTCAGATCACTCTTTTGGAGATTTTGGGATTGAATATTTGAAGTAAAATCCTAAAATATTCTTATCAAAAGGTTTAGCATCCCCTATCCTGAAAACACTGTCAAGCTTGGTGTTGGAAACACTATATGGCATGTGATGAAAGCAATGGCACCTCATTACAATATTGATTAAATAATATGAGTGTCTTATCCTCAGTCAGTAGCTTAGAAGCTTACCATACATTTTATACAACTTACGTGGTTATTTCTAAATTTATGAGGACATAACATTAAAAACAATACTGAATAAATACTATAACAGCCTAAAGGAGGTGTTGAATGTGGCCACCTCTGGATTCAACACAAGCCACAAAGACTTTTTGAATTTGAAAATACCTGGCATAGTATGAACAGTGTTGAAAGCCTTCTGTATATTTCGTTCTAACGTTCCTAACAATTTGTGATTTCTTTTTCAATATCAAGCTTAACAGTGTTTTCAGAATCGCCTTTTCATAAGAATATTTTAGGATTTTACCTCAGAACCTAGATATGTCCAAAACCAGTAATCTGTCAAAAATCCCTTAGGAGAGAAAATTCATGGAAAATTGAATGATATTTTATAAAACGCACTTATTTTTTAAGAAAAGCCCAGTGACGTAGAAAATATTTCCTATTGGAGGTACAGGTATCCTAGTTTCTACATGTCTCGTTTAGTTTCGGCCGGGAAATTCTGTGTGTTTACTGATGATGATCTGCCCACTGGACGTCTGAAATCCTAATTCAGTATCTTTACCCGCTCTGTAGATATATATTTTTTAAATTTCGTAAATAAGACTTTATCATCCTGTATCTTGGTAGGGGAGCATCATTGGTCCCATATTTATAGGAACTTTTTTTGTTAGTTTTGGATGTACTTTCTACCCTAAAAATATTGACACGTCTTTATGAAACGCCCAGTATACTTCCATTCTTTGATCGCTGTGATTCTAGCGACACCGTCCGTCCAGTAACAAGCCAGAACCCCACTTCTCACAAGCAGCCGGGACTCAGATACGTAAAATTTATGAATTAATATAAGGACGAATTAGGAGGTGGGCTTGACTAAAGCGGATGCATTGATATGAAATATATGAGCAGTTGATGTACAAAAACGATCTACGGATTCCATCAAAACAAAAATCCATGATAGCATGCATCATATCCCTGGCTGCAACATCGGAAATGTACAAACAGTTGCGAAAGTTATATATACGAGAACGAAACATGAAAAAAATGATTTCCTCATTTATTTTTCATATTAATACCACTTTTTTCCCGAAAGTCAGTCCTATATCTTTTTTATATCCTGAAACAATAGGCTACTTGACTCATATCTAATTTCATAGAATAAATGAGTATTTCTGACAGTATTTGACTTAAGAAAACGAAATATGTATATTGATTTCAATTTTTAAAAGTGGTAGAGGGATATTTAAGTTCAATTTTAAAAAATATTTTTTATTTTCAATATGAAACGGTGAAAACACTACCGATGTGCCGTCTACAAATCGTAAACAAAGAAACGTCATCCGTATGTCACTCGTGGACTAACGTTGTCTTCTTTAAATATTTCTAAGAAACTCCTAATCAACGTAAAAACCTATCATTATCTCGTTTCATTAAGAAAATAATCATGGAAGTAGGATTCTTAAAAGCAACAAGCACCAATTTGCCGAAAATGGTCACATTAACAGTTGGTAATTTTTTTTCCTTCAACCCTTCTGAAAAAAGTCTGAACTAGACTATTATATTCCGTGATCAAGGCATAGTAAGCCTACCAAGCGGCGCGGAAGTTACCTGTATAAGACCCAAAAAAGGAAAGTTCAAAATGGATTTCATCAATTTTTTTTCAAATCAACACCAGTTTTTTTCACGAAAGCCACACTACTATATCTCTATATCGTTGATCCAATACATTCCGTCGGCATAGTGAGCCTATCAGGGGCGCGTGAGTGACCTGAATGAGATTCAAACTGCAAAATTCATAATGGATTTCAACTATTTTTTTTTAAATCAACACCGATTTTATTCGCGAAAGTTAATGCTTGCTGGGCGGCCAGTGTTGCTAGATTCACCGCCGCCATCTTTGGACATTACAAAAATATAATCCATCCTCCTTAATAAAACGAATAAGTAAAGCTTTAATTATTGCAGTTTTTTCAAAACATATTAAATGGATACCAATAGGAAATCAAAAGGAGGCATTCAAAGACAAGGATGTTGGACCCATACATGATGATATACTTATTGCAAAAATGAGGCCTGGCCATGAACTTGACTTGAAGTTGATAGCCATCAAGGGAGTAGGAAAAGATCATGCAAAATTTTCACCTGTCTGTAAGTATAACTATGTTAAACCTCATATCAGACATATTGTCATGACACACAAGCAAATAATTTTACTGACTGATGACTGCATAATAAATCTCATATCACAACTTGCTCCACAAAAGCGTAAATAAGTACGTGCCTTCTTAAAAAATGTAGTAGGATATAAGAAATAATTACGTTGTACTGTATGATCGTACCACCAGGGCACAACGACTTTCATGAATTGGAATGCAACCCCTCACAAAATTGAGGACAAAGAAATGCATCCATATTATTATATCTTATTTTTCATGGTCTAGTTTGAACAATCTATTCTCTACCACTTTACATAGACAAAATTGCATTTTCAATAGCTGTTATTATAAAGAAGTTACGACTTTACAAACTATGTTATGGACTTGACGTATTCAGATGTTTTTATGTTTCAGAATGACTTACCATATTACAGCGATAAATATGAGAATTGAGATAGTGCTTTTTTAGTTTATCTTATTTAGTTTTGCAGGCATCTGCCCCATGGCAAAAAATGAAAGTACCGTTAAATACAAATATTTCATCGAAAACTCAAAAATAATATTTAATGCGCAAACGGAATGGTGGGAGGAAACTTATTTAACAAATTCTGTAGATGCATCTACAAATTTGTTGATTCGCAAAATTAAAAAATAATTAAAATAAGTCCTAATAAGGTTAAACTAAATTACAAAGAAAAAAGCAGAAATAATTGGATGACCAAAGGCCTAATAAAATCTGCAGCCGAAAAAGAAAGACTATATAAAATCATGAAACATTTACCCACACCCACAAAAGAAAATATAGTTGTTCATAATCAGTATAAAAACAAATTTATAGAACTTTTGAGAAAAACAAAACAAAATTACTATTTAGGAAAATTTAATAAAAATTCACACGACTCTACTTAACTATGGTCTACTATCAATGATCTATTCAATAAGTCATATCGTTCAAATAACAATATTAATAAAATAAAAACGAAAACAGGATAGAAAACGCGTAATATTCAGCAAGTATATTAGGAGTTCATATAATTTTTCACAAATATAGGAGAAAACTTGGCAAATACATAATATCAAACAAAATGGTGACGTTCAACTACCTGAAAGAAGACTGAATAATCAATTTGTATTAACTAAGTAGACTATCAGCGTGTTTTCAATGCCGTTATGACTCTAAAAAATTAAAACAGCCCTGAAGTTGATGAAATTAGGGCTGAACATCTGAAGATACTATTCAAACAAATAGCAGAACCATTTGCTTATATCATTAGCAAATCCTTTTAATCTGGAGTATTTCCATCAGCAGTCATCATATCCATCTGTAAAGTGAATGATAATACAGATGTCACTAATTATCAGCCTATTTCACTAATATCCAGTTTAGCTAAAGTTTTTGATAAATCACTGCTTAGTAAAATGATTGAATTTCTTAATAAATGCAAAATTTTTAATTCAGATCACTATGGTTTTATAGCAGGTAAATCTTCAACATCATATTAGACGAAAATACCCGTAAAATAATTGTAAAGTCTGATTTTATTGATGCAAGTTGTTCAAAAGGGTATTTAAAAGATGGGCGCATAAAATGGGTAAACCAATTTTTGTGGGAAAACGTTTTATTCGACAACAAAGAATGAGAAAACGCGTTTTTTGGGATTCAATCGAAAGTGTTGACAGGAATGAAAAAACTCGTCATATAAGATTTTTAAGTACTTAGGAGACCTACAGAATGAGACCACACCTAATAAGATCCGACTAATAGTCAGAAAGTTATGACCGAAAACCGAGTCAAAATGCAGGTTTTGGCAGTTGTTGCTAATACAACAATTTCACGCAGCTACTTGAAATTCTTCAAACCGTAGGTTTTATACTTCTAAGAAATCACAAACAAATTGGAGTCTGTTGGTCGGTCTTAGAGAATTTCTAATTGTTCATCCCAAAACACCTGTCTTCCGGCCATCACTACTAGTGTACTGAGCAATATACAGGGTTCGTTCAAAAGGCATTTTATAGCAAAATACACGAGCTTACTTTGCTGACATAAATCACAAACCATTCCTAAAGATAATTGTTGTCTTTTTTTTTTTTTTTTTTTTTTTTTTTTTTTTTTTTTTTTTTTTTTTTATACTCCAACTACCACGAAGGCCTAAGGCCTAAGCACCCATTGGGTACCGTGGGGCTATGGGGGATACATGGGAAAGGGGGGACGCCACACGGACTCTGGCGAGGGAACACGTGTGCATGCAACATGCACACATTCTGGCTCCGCCTACGAGAACCGCCGGGTGGTACCTCCGCGTTCGACAGTCAGAGACCATCTACCACCTACGGACAATCACAACATCCATGGCCAAGAGAAACATTTCTCCTGGGACGGGACTCGAACCCGCACAGCGCACGGCGGCTGATCAGGAGACCGAAGGGTCTACTACTGCGGCCACCGCTGCTGCCTAAAACAAACACACAACATCCATGGCGAAGGCGAGATTCGAACTCGCGGCCCGGCCGGCCGGCTGATCAGTAGCACGACACTCTGACCCACGCGGCCAACCGAGGTCTTTATGCGAAAACGGTTATGTTTTTTCTTGTTAACAAATTCAGACATTTGGTATCTTTGAGTAACTGAACAGATTCGCTACGACATACGAAAAACATACGTTATTATATACATATTTTAAAACAAAGCGTATGTGTCCATCACCTTTTGTTGCGAAGAAAACAATTTTTTTTTCAAGATTTCTTCATACTCTTTTTTTACACAGTCACAGTTGAGCCCTAAAGTTTATAAAAAAATATTTCATACTGAAATGCGCTGAAATTTTTATAAAACGCAAACTGCCCAACTGTCTTAGACTAGTTAGTATGTGCTAAATGCCTGCATTATTGATGACTGCATGACTTTGTCAAATAAGTAGGTCAGTCTCTTTACGAAAAAATATAATTCCCTGGACCTTTTTTCTAAAAGTATTAATATAGTATACGTCTGTTTTCGAAATCTCGTACGATTAAAACGACTGCGAGTTCAAAATATTGGAAAATAAACTCGGGAAACCGAAAAAGCAGTAGACAAATATCAACAAATTGACTGACTGACCGCCTTCAAATTACGCAAAACACTCGGTATTAGTCCCTAATACATTATTTAAAGTTTCGACATTGTATCTTTTATAGTTTTCAAGACTATAATTGTTTATAATATATTTGATATGTCTTCAACGTTCGCTTGAGATTCGTCAGTGTCAAGTGTAGTGGTATAAAGATCCAGTAAGCCAAGAGGCGTCGTAACGTGATGGGAAAGAACGGCGATTGTTGAACCGCAGTACGTAGGTTCAAATCCACAAAGCTCCTTTATTTTGTTAATTTTTTTTAAATTTGGAGAAATAAATGTCTTTTCACATTATGTAAGTTTGCAAACAGGAAACCAGCGGTATACATATGATTGTTTATAATTTGTTTTATATTATACGCCGTCAAATTAGGTACCTCTTTGAGCCGCAGAGGATGCTCATAAAATTAAGTGAGCTAACCCACAGTTTTTGTATTTAGTGCAGACATTTTAGGCATAGTTTGTATTTTTGTATCATGGCAGCATAACAGAGGTAGATAATCTCGCTTTTAGGGAGTGATGGGAAAGAGGAAGCCCTAATACAACGTGGAAGTTAAATATATAAAAAATTTGAAATTATGCAATTTCAGTTATATCTTAGAGAGTGACATAATTCTTTTTGCGTCTAAAAAATGGATTGTTGTGCATAGAATAAAATTATATGAAGGATTCATTGGCATTTTGTGTTTATTAACCATAGCAACCAGAATGCTGCTTATTTTTTCGTATTGTGATGTGTTCAACCACTCACTTGGGGTAATTGACTTGTAGTGCATTACACAAGCTTATTGTCACAAACAGAATGTACACATATAAGATATATATATGTTTTCAAAAATTACCTGCTATGATGCTATGTTTATGAAGTTTCATCAAAGTAATATAAAAAAAATATGAACATTCATACGTATACCGTTGGTTTCCTGTTTGTAAGCTTACATTCTCTATGGCGTGCAATAAAAGTACACATAATGTGAAAAAACATTTACTTCTCCAAATTAAAAAAAAAATAATAGCAAAAAAGGAGATTTGTGGATTTGAACATACGTCCTGCGGTTCAGCAATCGCCGTTCTTTCCAATTACGCTACGACGCGACGCCTCTTGGCTTACTGGATCTTTACACCACTACACTTGACACTGACAAATGTCAAGCGAACGTTGGAGACATCAAATATATTATAAACAATTAGAAAACTATACAAGATACAATGCTGAAACTTTAAATAATGTATTAGGGACTAATACCGAGCATCTTGCATAATTTTGAAGACGGTCAGTTCGATACAATGGGTTGATATTTGTCTGTTTTTTCGTTTTATCGAGTTTGTTTTCCAATATTTTGAACTCGCAGTCGTTTTAATCGTACGAGATTTCGAAAACAGACGAATACTATATTAATACTTTTAGAAAACGGGTCCAGGAAATTATATTTCTTCGTAAAGAAACTGGATTACGTGACCTACTACATCAATAATGCAGCCATTTAGCACATGCTAACTAGCCTAAGACAGTTTGAAACATAATTGTGTCTTCAGTTTGCGTGCTTACTTCATAAACAGTTCAGCGCATTTCAGTATGAAATATTTTTTTATATAAAGTTTAGGGCTCATCTGTGACCGTATAAAAATTTCAGCTCTAAATATTTATACAAAAGAGTATGAAGAAATCTTAAAAAAAAATGTTCTCTCCCCAACAAAAGGTGATTAACACATCCACTTTATTTTGAAATGTGTATAATAACGTATGTTTTTCGAATATCGTAGCGAATCTGTTCAATTACTTACAAATACGGAATGTTTGAATTTGTTTATAAGAAAAAAAACGTAACCCCTCGTTTTTCGCATAAAAGCAACAATTATCTTTCGGAATGGTTTGTGATTTGTGTCGACAAGGTAAACTCGTGTATTTTGCTATAAAATACCCTTTGGACGAACACTGTATATTGCTCAGTAAACTAATAGTGATGGCCGGAAGACAAGTGTTTTGGGATAAACAATTAGAAATTCTCAAACACTACTTGACTAATCGACATCGGTTTAGAAGTGCCGAAACCCACACTTTGCCTGGGTTTTCGGCTTCTAACTTTTTCACTATTAGTCGGATATTGTTATATGTGGTCTCATTCTGTAGGCCCTCAAATACCTAAAAATCTTATATGAATATTTTTTTCATTCCTGCCATCACTTTAGATTGAGTCCCAAAAAACTCGTTTTCTCAGTCTTTGGTGTCGAATAAAACCAGGCTTTACAATTATTTCGGGAAAATTTGCTAATATGATTAGACTAATATGCGATATCAAATATAGTAGATGAATTTACCCAAAATATGGAAGATCGACTTGGGTATTTGATGATTTACAAAAAGCTTTTGACACAGTTAACCACAATATACTACTAGAAATTTTAGAAAGAATAGGTTTTCGAGGAAAGATGTATACTTTAATGAAAAATTACTTGTCAAGTAGGCTGCAATCAATTAAAATATTAAATTCAGATAGTACAGAAATGTTTGTTGAATGTGGTGTGTACCACAAGGTACTGGTAAAATAGTCAGTTTTGCAGACGACACTGCTATACTGTAAGGTAAGGGTTGGAACAAGTTGTCCAAAATGACTTTTGTAAAATTATCCATTAACCAAAAGTTAACAATTAACCTTGCTAAAACTCATTTTTTACCATCTTCATCACTATCCAATCATCTGTCTAGTTATAACCTTTAAGGTAACTGATAAAAAAGATTGAATCATACAAAATATTTAGGAATTTATCTACATCCCCACTTGAGATGGGACATGCATATTTCTTATATATTAAAGAAAATTAGATTCATAGCATATAAAATAAAATTTCTAACTGGTATATTAACTGAATATTGTATATGGATAATATATCAAACTTTAGTCAAGCCACACATAACATACGGTATAGTGGTATGGGGTGCTGCATGCACGACTTAACGAATTAGACGTACTTCAAAGAACAATTCTACTTCATACGACTGACGATACCGCCTTTATGGCCTCCTTGATTTTTTTACTGTTCCGTGTCAGCGCTCTATTTTCAGGATTTGCTAGAAATATCTATTTGCATCAAATTGTTCATGCTTTTGATTTATATCATATGTTATGTCAGCCTGAAATTTCCTACAATTCAAAAAGAAAACATAGTCTTACAATAGGAGAGCGCTGACGCTGGCACGGAATAATATAAATCTAGAAGTACCTCAGCCTTTCTGAAGGCTATAATAATAAGGAGGCCATAAAGGCGTCCTACAATTGTAGGAACCACTAAATGGCCCTAAATCAAACAAATCTGTAATGATTCAATCTCGCCTACATTTTGCCCAAAATTGTATGAACTTTGTCCAAATGACTTAAAACAATTGCGAAATATATGAAGATTCAAAAAAATGAATCAACACTCTTGGGCGTAATAACATTCCTGGAATAATCTCAAATAATACAGAGTATATACTATCATTCTTACAAATAATGTATTTATTATGTTTTTCCTCTGTTCTTTCTTTTGTTTATCTCTTGCTGTTCGACATAGAATTGATTCATGCACAAGCATTATCCTTCTATAGATAAATTTCATACAGTAAAATCCATATACCACTGACGTCGTATAGTGTACGAGAGAGAAGCGTGCAATAGGTGTGTTAGGAAGAGATAGAAGCATCTCGTTGCCTAGCAACCCGATTGACGAGGCCACGGTCGCAGCCAGGGCTTGCCGCGTTGCTATAGGCGCACTCTTTCTAACATACACATTGCACGCTTCTCTCTCTTACACATTACGGGGTCAGTAAAATTTCAACCTTACCATATTTATTTATTGTCTTTTCAAGTTACCTGTAGTTATAGAGTAAATGAATATTACTGCAGTACTACTACACATCTGAGTCGGCATTTCTTTATAAAATAGACAATAGAATAATCAAGATCTCCGGGCATCAATAATAGTCTATCTGAGAATTCGTTATTTGGTTTTATAATTTGTTTTGCAAAAATAAATGCCAGAAACGTCCTTGAACTTACAGTTAAGCACATTGAAACTTTAGGAAGTTTTTCCTGAGTTGTTCTTGTTCCTATTAGTATAGTCATTCACGAATCAACAATAATTTAAAAATAGTGAGATTATACCTTTTGGAGGCAATATACAGGATGTAATTTAATTGATGGCAAAAATACAGTATATGATTCCCTAGCTAATTTTAGGAAGTAAAGCTTATATGAACATATGTCCTCAACCTCTTAACTTTTGAGCTACATGATGTTAAAATTTCAAGAAACATTTCGTTTTCTCATCAGAAGCTTTCCAGATATTTTCACGAAATTTGACATGCACCTATTAAGCACCAGTGGCGTTCGTATGGGATGTATACTAGAGGGTTTTCAAAAAAATATGGTACGTTATTGCTTTTTTGAAAAAAATCTTCATTAATTGTGCAATAAATTTGACCTCTTGACTTTTTCCGTCCGTTTTCGCGTAAAAAAGTAAAAACACATTGTGAAAGTTTCTTTAATCAATAATAAAGAGCAAATAAGTAAATTATACCAAGATTTATAAATTCCGAGTTAGCAGGTATGCATTTTACCTACGGACTTGCTGACATGAATGCGCTTATGGTTAGGCGGATATATCAAGAGCGGTATCCAAGTAGTATCATTCCCGATGCCAGTATGTTTTCTAGAATATACAGAAGACTACATGAATATGGGAGTCTTAGCTTTGACAATAGTCCCAAAGGGGGCACATCGCACGGTAAGAACACCAGAATTAGAGGAAGCTGTTTTAAACACAATCGATGAACATCCAAAAACTAGTACTAGGAAAATTGCGGTAATGCTTAATGTTTCCTATTTTCTTATTTGGAAAATACTTGTTGATAATTTACTATACGCCTATCATATTCAAAGGATTCAAGCAACACTGCCACGTGATTTTCCATTGCGTTTAAATTTCTGCCGATGGTTTACTGATGATGCTAGTTTTGCCCGCAATACCATTTGAAATTTCCATAATAATCATGTATGGGCCGAAGAAAACCCATACGCAATTACGGAGGCACATCAGGAGGCAGTTTTCTGTGAATGTGTGGGTTGGAATAGTTGTGAATTTCCTCATAGGACCGTTCTTCCTTCCAGGACGACTGGACGGACTATCCTATTATCATTTTCTTGAAAGCGATTTGCCAAATTTGCTCGAGGATGTACCTCTTTTATTAAGAGAAAAAATGTGGAACATGCATTTCAGCATTCTTACTAGGGAAGTTCTAGATAGAGCGCTTACAAATCTTTAGATAGGACGTGAGGGAACTCAATCTTGGCCTCCTTCAAGTCTTTAGTTTAGTTAGTTTACTACATCGGTTCAAATTGTAAACTAAGGCAGAATAGTTTAGTTTGTAGGTAAGATGTGTTTTTGTTCAATTTTTATTCAAGTGAGCTCAATTGATTAAAATAATCAAAATGATTTTATTTTTTACGCGAAAACGGTGAGTCGGACAAAAAAGTCAAGAGGTCATGCATATGTTATGGCGTATATATTTTTTTTAAAGTCTCCCGTATACATACCGAACGGACGCCAGTGGTAGAAATATTCTACATAAAAAAACGACTATTGGTGCGTAGGTGCATTCAAATTTTCATGAAAATATCTAGAACAGCATTGAAGTTATGATAAGAAAACGAAGTTTTTTTTAAAATTGTAACACCCTGTAGCTCAAAAGTTCAGAGGTTTAGGACATATGTTCATTTCAACGTTTCTTCCTAAAATGAGCTAAGGAATCATATCCTGTATTTTTAGCCATCAATTAATTTACACCCGTATTGATATTCAGTCGGAATAAAAAATTTCAAAACACCTAACCACACATTCATGTTTATTTTCGAATAAAACTAAGTTTTGATAAGTTTTTTTTTAAGAAATTTTCTACAAATTAAGAAGCTATTTTTTCCAGGTACGGCTTTTTACAGGCTTCACCCCCACATCAAGTTGTTGAGAGAAGTTGAAGGTGAAGCAGCCTATAGGTTACAGAAGTGTTTTTCAGCTGGTGTGATCGATGTAAAGGAGGAGCCGAATGGTCGAAAAGTAGCAGTTTTGAGGAGCGCAAGATATGATACTGGCAGTAGAAATGTATTTAGATATGATGATTTGAAGGATGCTGTCATCATGTCAAGGATACAGGATCATTTTATATGTAAGTTTAGGGGAGGTTTTGCATTGCTTGATAAACAATTATTAGAACTATTACAGTATCATGTATTTAGGATTATAAAAAGTATTGGCAATATTTCTAGTGCAGAAGGGACATCAAAAAAGTTCCTATATATATATATATATATGTCCTAAAATGTCGCATTATTAAGATGCAGAGTGTTGTAAATGTCTATGCTACTGGTGAGATTGAATAAGAACAAAACATGGGTGTTGTTCAGATAATGCTGTGGTGGGATCGGATTACTCTCATAATACACTACATACAATTTTAAATGTCTAACTCTCTAAATTCTGCGTATTTTCAATGTGTAACAGGCTGAAGCTTTTAATACAGATTTTACACTGCTATCTTAATTCGGGTCTAAAGGCCGTCGTCGGTTGAATCAAGACAACAATTTATCAACTGGCCACGAAAGCCTTAACCAATTTGTCAGTCTAACAAAAGCTTCTCAAGAGAGGCGATTTATGCGAATTATTCATAATGATGATTCAAAAAAGTCACTGGCATATTTTTCTTTTTACTTTCTACGCCACTGAGCGAGGAAAAATTTTGAAAATGAGATTGTTTTTTGGATATTATAGGTCATGTACAACGAAAAACCATGTCACTCATTTCCGTCAGTCTGTCTTTGATGAAATTTTCACACAAGGTTACTAATATGCTAAGGACGAAAAAGCTTTGTGGTTGTTGAAAATCGGCTCGGTGGAGTGCGGACAAGAAAACTAAAAAAATAAAAATCGCTCAAACTTTGTTTTTTGACGTTCCAGAGCCTCATGATCATTTTCGGAAAAAAATTGTATGGGTTGAAATTTGGGTGTTGGGGGTTGTACGGAGTGGGAGAGGGTATATTAACATTTTTTGATCTTAGTATATTTGTGCGCTCCCACCCAACCTCGGAAATTCTAAGCACCTATTAGTTATATTTCACACACTATAGAGTTAACCGTACATTTGCCTTTAAAACTCAGAATGATAGAGAAATCTTTTTAATCTACCTACTCCTGCTTAAGCTCACCGCCCGGCGAACCGAACATATGCATATCCAGGAACCACGCATTAAATGAACAACTCTCTGCAACTATGCCGTGCAGATGTGGAAAAGGACAACGTTGCCAAATGGACAGTAACTACCGGTAGGGCAGGGAACGAATGTCTATGGAATAATGGCATGGGCCGGTTTGACTGACTTAATCCTTTAATTTACCCATTGTACATGTTCGTAACTAATTTTTGTTTCGGAGGATTAAAATTGCACTAACCTTACTCCTTTATGAACTGATGACAGGGTTGCATAGGAAGTGCAAAATCAACTTACTTGACGCCATTTTTTTCTTCTGTAGGGGCTATAATTTTTTATCTACAGTATGCTATAGAAATATTGCCTCTGTTTTCTGAATCATCCTGCATAATATATTGTCTCATTCATGTTATATCCTTCAAACTATAAGGGTTGTACTGTTTGTTTTGGTTTTAAGTTGAACTATTAGCATGCAGCAACTTATCTTTGGATTTTCTTTCCAGTTACAGTAGAATCTGTTGGAGCGTTGCAACCAGATGAAATATTTATTGAAGCTGTCACGATACTAAAAAATAAGTGCAGATCCATGTTAGATGAATTAAGCACATTATAGCTTATGAATAAATAATAAAATCGTGGTAATACTATTTTTTATACAATATCCAGCCTATTTAGCCCCTCCTACAAACTTTTTCGTCCCTCTTTCCAAACAAGTGGGTATCACTACCCTCTCATAAAAAAATTTAAATACAGAGAAATTGCATTGGATTTGAACGTTTGATTGAAAGATTTCAGGCAAAACTTTCAGTTTAACATTTGTGCTTCTATTTGGAGCCAGCAGATCATGAATATTTAGTCAGAAGCTTTTTAAGGTTATGCAATTTCATACTTAAACCCTATACACCATTTCACGAGTATCCACCACGCTTGGACATCTACTAAGGTAAACAGCTGATCAGCAAGTGACATTTATGTCTTAATTTGCAACGTTGGCAATAATGAATCGGGTGCAAATCTAGTAAAACTTGTTTGTAGCGTTTGGTTTTTTGTAAGTAAATCAACTTTTCTAAATAAAAGTACAAAAATCTGTAGCGTACAAAAAAACAACACAAAATATAGCTCTGTCTAACTGGTTTTGGCGGATCCGTCAGAATTATGGGTCCTTTGCCGACATGGGGAATTTTGACATATTAATATATAATCAACTATCATCCTACCGTAATGGATCCTCGTGATAAAGACTATATTTCATGAGTATCCATATCCTTTTTCTGGAGTATCCATAACGATAGAATATCAGCTGATCATCTAGTAATGTTTCAAAATTCCCCATATCAACAGATGACACGTAATTTTGGCGGATCGGTGAACGCCAGGTAGACAGAACCGAATTTTTTGTTTTTGCACGCTACAGATTCATTTTGTACTTACAACTCTTTCATTTAGAAAAGTTAATTTGGCTACAAATTAAAAACCGCTACAAGCAAGTTTTACTACATTTTCACTCGATTCATTATTGCCGACGTTGCAGATTAATACAAAGATGTAAAAATAATATAGACACGTGTTTCTGGCTAATTTTTCCTCATAAGTGTAACGTAATTCAAATATGGCTGTTTTAATGTCCTTTAAAATCATATGGTGTTTCAAGTTCTTTAGTAGAAATTATTAACAAAGTCAAAAACCGTTTATCTCATTTTATTCCTAAATGATTTGAAATTGAAAAACAAACAACAAGATACAGCTCTGTCTATCTGGCATTGACGGATTCGTCTGAATTGTGTGTCGCTTGTCGACATGGGGAATTTTTAAATATTAGTTTATCAGCTGTTATTCTCCGTAATGGATACACGAAAGATTTTAAAGTCCTGAAATTTTTTTTAGCCCTTTAGGTAATAATCAAAATCATAGATGAATTTTCAATCCACCATACGTTCATATACAGGTACATACGGTGAGGTTCAAATTTGCCCGACGTCGTAATGTGTACGAGAGAAAAGCGCGAGTAGCAACATATATGTGAGAAAGAGTGCGCCGATCTCAACTAGCTGCGTCCGTGGCCTCGTCACTCGCATTGCTAGTCGACGAGGTGCTTTTATCTCTTTCTAACACACGTATTGCACGCTTCTCTCTCATACACATTACGACGTCGGTGATATAAGAAATGAAACTCGGTGTGGTTTCGGTTCGAAACTATTGCAGGAACTTTATTGGTTGGAAACAGGATGACAACAAAGCTGTAACTAGAAACCGGATGGACAACCTTAATCAAAAGGGCATCGGGACGGTGTTAGCCGTACCGTTGAAATGGTAATAATCAGGATTCCATAACTTATACGTATTCCACTGTGTAGGTGTACATATAGCTATAGAAAAACTAAAGTCGTATTTCACTTTTTTCCACATTGCTTCACGCTCGCTTGTTTCATGTTCACTGTGTTGCATTCAAATAGAAATATGAAAATATAAAAAACAGATTATTTTATTCGCCTACATCTATAATGAACTTGTAGGGTATACGCACAAACTTTGGAGAGTCCGTTTTCTTTTTGGTTGCTAACTTTAACGCCCTCACGCCGATTTTGAAACCTGTGACCAAATAAAATATTCCAAGTTTTCTCAAAATCGGTACCGCAGTTACCGACATTACGCAGTATTAAGGAAGGTAGAACGATATTTGAATCATCGCCAGTAAGTATCGCAGAGGATATGAAGCTCTGAATGGACTACTTTTCAAGCAACAAAATTTTCGGCTGAAGTAAACATTTTGCGACCCCCAGTTTGTAAAAAAGGGTACGATTCCTAGGAAAATGTCGGTATGGCTTAAACAGATCGAACCACAAAAGGTTTTCACCCAATGACGCTTCTTTGCTTCTATATTCAGTTCTGTCGCGCTCGAGGGCAATCACAGTAGTATTCCCGTGTTCTATCTGCATTAAATGTCATACAGAATTGTATACTCCAAAATTAACAGATCGTGTCAATGTAAAACGGAAGTAGGTACCAGATCGACCAACTATACCATATGCAGAGCTTGACTTTCGTAGGAAAAATTGCACACTGCGCGAACTGATCTCAAATGGAGTTATTCTTGCACAAATGAATCGCACAACAAAAGATTTTTGAATTCATTCGCTTTCTGAAAATACAATTTCAACAAAAACTGTCGCCATTGCCCAGTAGTTATATTTTCAGGCATTATTCTACTGTGCTAAACACAGAAGGGATACCGGCAATTTTTCAACATACATTACGTTCTGAAAGTTGGTACTTTCCTTTTCAGATACAACTACGCTTGAAATGAATCTAACATGTGATGCAACAGTAGTGAAAAAGTAAAAAAAATAAATGAAAAAGTATTCACCGTTCACTTGCAGATACATTTTAAGTAACGCTCTGTCACTTATAGGTACTGTTCGAAGTTTTCGCCGTTGGTAAAACGTACGTACTAGGCCAGCCTAAATATTCAAAAAATATACTCTGTGACATTAGAAGTGTTACACCCAGAAAAAATAATTTTTTCAACTTGATTTTATGACAACCAGGTAGTCTTACATCAAGAAACGACTACGTTCTCGCGAAATTTTATTGATAAGTAATAAGAAAAAAATGAATGTGTTGGGCGACCCCGCAGCTGAATACACTCCTGTATACGTTTAGGCAACGACAAAATGACATGATCGATGTCTGGTTGTGGCTTCTCTTTCCAAGCAACTCCAACTTCGTGGATTAACTGTAGCAGAGTCTGTGAGGGATGGTGCAAAGTGGATAGGCGCCCAATCATATCCCACATATATGGGAAATATGGGGACGTGCGTTGTCTTGCAGAAAAATGACGTGTGGATGGCCCTCTAGATGCGGCAGTAAACTGGTTTATAGGACATCATCAACATAACGCGCAGCAGTCATACTCTCTTGAACAAAGAGAGGGGTGATCGGCTACCATAGGCCCCCAAATCATTACTCCAACAGTCCTGTGTACATGTCTCAACAGAAAATCCAATAGCACGCGGTTCTTCACGGCCGCGTCTTACCTTTCTACGACCATCGTGCGTACCTAGACAGAATCGCGATTCGTCGCTGAAGATGACATTATGCCATTCTGCCTCCCAATGTTGCCGTTCTCTGCTCCAGCTCAAACGTTGACCACAGTGGTCCGCAGTCAGACGAAGCACTAACCGTGGACGGTATGAAAAAAGTCCAAATGCTCGAATGCGACGATAGAGTGTACGCATAGTAACAGGTCTACCTTCTTCAGACCACTGGTCAGCGATCTAACGCGTAGTGGTAAAACGGTCTGGTAGGGCTAGTTGTCTGAAGCGGCTATCTTGGCGTTCTGTGGGATACCTCGGTGGACCAGTTGGCCTCCTTCGTGTTCCTCTACCTTCTTCTATCCACACACGCATTACCGTCTCGATAAGCAATAATCCTACCCCTGTCAAAGTCGCTAACATGGTGATAGTTTAGACGTCTTCGAAATCGATGCATTTTGTTATGCTCAACACTATTAAATGAAAGGTCAATAACTAAAAATATCTGTACTACTCAGCTCTTAGAAAGTGCTTTCTTCACAAAAACTAACAGATAATATTTCGACAAAGATATAACGTTGACATTGTTGCCACAGCATGCTTCAAATGTAGTCATTATGTTGCCAAAAACAAGTTGAAGAAATTATTTTTTCTGGGTGTAACACTTCTAATGTCACTGAGTATATATGTTGAAATTGTAATCGACGCCGACGGACTACATGAGGATTTTCAGGTGACTACACATGAGTATCTCTGAACCCTGTTTCCCGTGAAAGTTGATTCGTCTGTGACAAATATGGACTGCAACAACAACTCACAAAAACGCACTCTTGCAAAAAATCCTCACCTTGGACGACTTGTGGAAAATAATACAAACAATTATCACGCAGCGTTTGCCACACTTTAGTCTTGGTGACTTGCACTTCTCTAGCCACTTAGCTAGTGCTTGTTGAAGGATTTTCTTCTACAAATTGCGATACTCCTTCCTCAGTTTGCACCGTTGGGTGTTGTCTAGGTCTTCCATTGTGCCCACGTCGACATTTCCACAGACCTCCTGTAGTTGTGTGTGTGTGTCCAAGGTAAACAAATCTTCGCATCCCTGAATAAAAATGTCTGGGAAAGCGATTAAATACTCTCGCGAAGCCTCGGTAGCATTTTGAAGGCACTAACTATGAATTAAAACCATGTCGATAAGTTCGGTATTGTTGTGCGAGTGTGTCATTTAGTTTTTTTTTGAACGGAGTGCTAAATAAATGTTTTACCTACGTTGTCGGTGCATGGGTCGACTACTGAAGTGCATGCGCCTTCCCCCTTTTGATTTGATCGCTTTTGAGAAGCTATATCTCGCTTAAGTCTTTGATGTATATGCTAACAAAAACAGTTTATCTTTTAGAGATCTATACACCGTGTGAAGTCCCAACTTTCTGGAAACCGTGTATTTGGTTTTCATACCTAATAAATAATTGGCATTTTCGCTTCTCATTAGTAAAGTTCTTTAGGCAAGAAAATAATAGTTCTTTAAATCCTACATTATTGTATATGAGTTGTAACAATGCTGCTGTAGGTACGGCTTTTCGCCTAGTATTGTGTACATGCAACTTTTATGCCTTAGTAATGTAACAATTCACAATCTGTTGTTTTAGTACGTTAACTGGCAATATTTAAACTGAAATCGGTTCAGCAAGTTGTACATACGGCTATTTTGCCTAGTATTTTAATATCAGTTATTATTTGTAATTGATAATGTCTGGTCAAATAAGCTGATATTTTCACGAAATTGAACTATCTACGAGGTTTGTGAATATGAAATAACCATTTCTGGTCATTTGTTAAACGAAATTTACATATCACTTTGGACGCCTTTTTCTCAGTTTCAGGTTAACTGCAGAAACTCCTTTGTGCTTAGCGACGCAGTATTCTATATTAGAAATATCAAAAGTTAGAGCCAAATTTAACGCCCATGACTGTGACAAGCATAGATGAGGAACACTCATACGTTGGAAAGAACATTTTTGGACGTGACGAAAGGAGACTAAAGAGTGTATATATGTAAGCCTACACAGTACACAGTAAACTGGTACATATATAAGAATAACAATATATAAGTAAATCATCAACAGCTTGGTGAAGTTCGATGAAGCGAGATTTAGTATCATTGAAAATATGTCTTAGCTACTAATACTATTAAATAGTGTACACACATCCTATGAATGGGAAGTTTGGACAAAGTATGTCACAGTAAAATGTAGCACAATGACGGTTACTTCAGCGAGGAACATCAAAACCTATGTTACTTAAAATACTCGTATATGGACAATTAATCTTATTGTGGAGTAAACTGAACAAAAAGGCAGAGCAGAAATATTTCGGCGTACTTCAAGCGGTTTGATATCAAAAGTTTTGAGCAATATATTATGGTCGAAACCTCTTTGTGGATAGAAACCATTGAAAAAAATATATTTTACAGCTCTGCGTCGAAGAAATTTCAATCTGCTGATGAAGTTTTGATAAATAGGTGCCTAGATAAGTGAAGCATTTTCAAGCTTGCTTCTGACGTACGTTAGATAAAGAAGCTTGATAGTTTCAGTATTCGAGAAACCTGACCAGTTTCTAACACAGTACCCTAGCATTCGGAAAGTAGACGATGTAATGTTATTTATTTACCTTACCTGATTAATACTGTAGTTTCTATATGTTACTACTCTACATTTTGACAGATTTAGTGTGAGGAGGCTTTTAGAACGCCATGAATTGATATTTTCCAAATTATTTTCAGGAAAATGGCAGTTACGATACTATTATGAATTTTTAAACCATCAGCGAACAATAAATGATGACATTCAATCTCAAATAATTAATTAAGATTAAAAATAGTAAAGGTCAAAAGTTAGACCCCTGGGGACCCCTGAGTATGAGTGGAGGAGCGAGAGTAGATTTTCAGAAAATCCAAGGTTTGATCATTTATGTAGTAATAAGGAATGGTTGATTGTGTCAAACGCTTTCTGTATACCTGAATACAGAGTGTTTACGCAGCTTATCCGACAAACTTTAACCACATATGCACTGTTTCGAAAGAAGTTCATTTCAAAAAAAAAATGTAAAGGTCCTACAGAAATTAAGTTATAAACCTGAGTTTCAATAATAAATTGAAAAATAAATATCTGTATTTTGCGTTCATCGTCGTGATATTAGAACCCGCATTAAAATAATTTATTGTAGCAAATGTTTTACCAAACGACTGACGAAAACAAAATACCAAAAACTTTTTGTTTTTTCATATTGATAAGGACGTGTAAATAAGGTTTAATCTGTATCGTGGTTGATTTGAATGAAGAACGGTCGATTTTTGTAAAGTTAAATAAGAAAGTATTTTGCGAGTTTATGTTTTTAGTTATTTATTAATAAAAATGGCACATGTGAACACTAATGAGGAGTTAGTGGATATTGTTTTAGCGTACGGAGAAGCAGGGCAAAATTCGCGAGTGGCTTTTCGTTTGTATGCACATCGGTTTCCGAATAGGCACATACCACTTCACGAAACATTTAGTTCAATTGTTTTACGTGCACGTGCTAGTGGAGATTTGTGCCCCAGACGTGGAGTGGGTGGAGGTAGGGTTCGCTCATAACGCGTTTTAAATGCCGAACACAAAATTTTGGATATTGTGGAAGAAAATCAGGGGATAAGCACAACAGGTCCCAAAAGTGTCACATGCAAGAGCGTGGCGCATATTACATGAGGCCCAACTGTACCCTTGTCACGTCCAGAGAGTCCAGGCATCCGACAAACTACCCCCGAAGAGTAAGATTTTGTACGTGGTAGTCTTACAGCTGATATTTTGGCCACCGATGAAACTATGTTTACCCGTAATGGGATAACCTATCTTCATAATATAGGTACACGTTTAGTCGTTTGAGACTCCTCACGGAGTGGTCCAGACACACTTCCAAGATCGTTTTTCTTTAAACGTGTGGGCAGGTATTGTCGATGAACCGTTCATATTGCCAGATGGGATAGATGGTCACCAGTATTTGGAATTTCTTCTTGACGATGTGCCATTGGCAGTCCCAGTACGGATGTGGTTTCTGCACGATGGGGCAGATCCGCATTTTCGTTTAGAAGATCGTGATTTTTTTAATCAGGTATACCAGATACGCTGGATCGGAAGGGGTGGGCCAATTGCATGGTCTCCACGGTCTCCCGATCTAAATCCCCTGGACTTCTATTTATGAGGATACTTGTAAAACGAGGTATACCGTAATCCAGTTCAGAATATTGAAGAATTGCGTGACCGAATCACAGTGGCTGCCGATAATTTCGAGCCTTCAGGCACAGCAGGAAGGAGGTGTATTTGAATTAGTGCACCGAAATTGGATTAGACGCGCCCAAGTTTGCATTGCTATCAATGGAAACAATTTTGAGCAGCTTTTATAAGTAAGTGAACTGCTAAACTGTATCATTTTATTATCTCGATTTCTGTAGATATTTTTTTCATTTTTTTGTTGAGAAATCAACTTCTTTCGTAACAGTGCATATGTGGTTAAAATTTTTCGTATAAGTTGTGAAACACCCTGTATATTACATCAATCTGACCTTTCTGATCCAGATTCTTGGTAACCAATTGGCGAAAACAGGCAATTAGAAGTCGTAGATCGCGCAGAAACAAACCCATGATGTAATTCAGCGATATGGGGCTTGAAAAAGTTATAAATATGGTCATAATAATGATTATCTAGAATAATTTTCCAAAATTACACAAAATGACAATCAGATGGCAGTTCGTAATATCAGATCAAGTCATCGTTGGTTGGCAGAGCGGTCCGTGGGACCTTAACTCTTGAGTCATAGTGCCAGTCAGGGCTAATAACCCAGAAACCACACAACTTTAAGGGAAAATGGAAGGAAAGGAGAGAAGGAAGAACGAGAACAAAGAGGAAGAAGAGAATCGTTTAGGACAGATAGCGTTTACGCATTGGGAAATCACTTGACAGATGTTGATATGGTCTTTTTTTTTTATTTTTTTTTTTTTATACTCCAACTACCACGAAGGCCTGAGGCCTAAGCACCCATTGGGTACCGTGGGGCTATGGGGGATACATGGGAAAGGGGGGACGCCACACGGACTCTGGCGAGGGAACACGTGTGCATGCAACATGCACACATTCTGGCTCCGCCTACGAGAACCGCCGGGTGGTACCTCCGCGTTCGACAGTCAGAGACCATCTACCACCTACGGACAATCACAACATCCATGGCCAAGAGAAACATTTCTCCTGGAGACGGGAATCGAACCCGCACAGCGCACGGCGACTGATCAGGAGACCGAAGAGTCTACTACTGCGGCCACCGCTGCTGCCTAAAACAAACACACAACATCCATGGCGAAGGCGAGATTCGAACTCGCGGCCCGGCCGGCCGGCTGATCAGTAGCACGACACTCTGACCCACGCGGCCAACCGAGGTCCCATAACAATATTTGATTTTTCTGAGGATTTTGTCAAAATGCTCCAATATTTGGTTGTTCTAAATTCAAGAATTAATTTTGATTAAAGTGTGAGCCGCCGCCTTTTGTGCTTGCGGGGTTGCTCGACTGTGTAGTCAACTGACTCGCGCAACAGAGGGTTGCTGTGCAATATTCCACTTGCTTATAGCGCCACTGCAGCTGTTGCTGGATGCAGTCCCTTAGGTAAGGGACATCGAGGTCGTTGTGAAGAGTTCGTTAGAGACATACCATGGGGCGTCACTAACAGTGCGCAACGTCCTACTTTGCAGAACCTTCAGATTTCGAATGTGTGTTTTGACAATAAAACACCAAGCCGCACATGCGTAAGTCATTGCTGGTCTTATGATTACCTTATAGAGCCCAATTCTGGTAATCAAACTTTATTTTGAAAATTTGCAAAATAATGGGCGAAGCTGTCGAATCATAATTTGGAATTTAGTTTTCAACTTCAATATGATTCCGCCAAGTCATCCGTTCGTCTAGATGTCTAGAATAACACCGAGATACTTAGCGGAGATTTCCAATGGTATACGAACTAAATTCATTGAAACCTAAGTCGGGGCGCCGCGACGTCTTTTTGTATAATAGATTGCTTGCTCTTTCGAATGGTTAATTTTAAACATCAGCGACTGATTTGCCCACTATAATACTTCCTACACCGCACTTTGCAGCCTCTCGACACCAGCTGTAATGAGCCGTGTTGTCGACAGAACATTGTCATCCGAAATTTCCTACCTTCAAGGAAGGATTTCGGTAGGCTTAGAAGCCAAAAAGGGAAGCCTTGTTGGATTAGTTGATACAGGAGGACCGCATGCCACACCTTGTCAAAGCTTTTTAGACATCCAACAGCAAGATGCCAGTACTTTCATAAGGGTGAATACTCTGGTTGCTCGTTCCACCAGCCTATCTGCCTATAGCTCCGTACTATGCTCAGACCGAATTGCACGTTAGGAATCACATGGTGATCTGACGAAAAATTCTCAAGGTGGCGTAGAATCAGCTTTTCAGCGAGCTTAGATGGAGCTGACAGCAGGCGAATGGGACGCTAATCCTGGGGATATCGAACCCGCCTTCTTTGGAATCATTTTAACTCCAGCGGCATTCGACGCGGATGGAAAGTGCTGGGTCCTTAGCATGGCATTGATTATAGCCACGAGATAAGTTAAGGACTTCCGCAAAAGCAGCTTCCGCGCATTATTTGTCATTTGATCCTCCCCAGGTGCTTTACGCACCTTGAGGTCATTTATATGACCTTGAATCTCTGCTGGTGTGCAATGTGGGATCTCTGAGATTCCGCTGATGTGCTATGCAGATCTTCGGTTGAAGAAGAATCTTCTGATAAGGAAAAATCACCAACGCTAGCGCAACTGTCAGTGGCGCCGTTTGCCCTAAAATATCTCCTGGCAGATCTTACGATGTGCTGCTCTTCGTCGAAGTCACTATCTATGAAGATCATAGTTGGGAGAGAACTGTCTTTCCATGGCACCAGCGAGAACCTCAACCTGTTCCCCTGCCTTGAAGACAATGCCTTTAGGACCGTGGATGTGCGGGATTTGTTCTCGCTTTCCGTATCTGAGCGAATGCCACTTTCCAGAGAGGAATGGTTGAGACAAGCATCCTCGGCAGGAAGTCGTTCAATTGCTCATTGCGGAATTCATGAAGAGCATTTCTTACTTCATGAACAAGATTCGTCGCTCTGCGAATTTCATCAGGATGATCGCTTGCTTAATTGCAGCCCTTTTACCAATGCCTACAGGCATCTATACCGTTCTCATCATCTGTGATCGGAATGTTGGGGAACGCTCTGATGACTGACTCTTAATCAATGCGTTTCCTTGGAGGGGTCATCTTGTCCTTTAATTTTCTAGCTGTAAGAATGACATCATTTTCAGTTATCAAATAACGATGTAAACAGTCGATGGATCCCTGTAAATCATCATAACTATTGAGGTATGAAACTGGGAATAAAAGACTAACACCCTAGAGGTAAAATGTATAATGGAAAAACTTAAGATATTTCCTTATTGTGCAGATGCTGCACAGTTCATAAGACACATAGTAAAATACCTTATTCACACTGTCACAACTATATGCTTGTTAAACTTATGGAAACAAATTATGCTTTAAAATGTTGATATTATCTACTAGTATTTTAAATTAACTTGATAGAACACACAGTAAAATATTAAAATAGTAATTGATCTTATATGTATTCAGTATATAAATCTGATTTTATATTATCTCAATAAACAATAACCACGTTAACCATGGATGATAGCCAAATGTAATATCAGTCAATCGATTATTGGGCATCTGTAGGTCCTTTCTTGAAAATGAGAGGGTTGAAAACTAATAGATAGTGGACGTGATTACATTAGTCTTAGAAGAACTGTATTTACTGATAGTATAGACGCTCTCTAAGTCATTTGTTTGATTGCGTGTTTGCTGAAGATTTATTTAGTATTAATGGTACAATGTCAATTTTGTATCAATTTTCCGTGATTTTACAGTCTTGTCTATTAAAATTACATCACCATGCATTTTGGATATTCATAAAGTGAGTTTCTAATTTCACCTTACACATGTTTAAATGCGAAAACACTGTTTAATGTCATTATTCAATTTATTCAATTTGAAATATAGATTTGCTAGTTATGCAGAAAAAATCAATACTGCCTCTAGTTTCGTAATTATGATAATTACTATTTAATTTTGGGAAAATGTCTAAATGTCATGGTAATAAATGATTTTTTAATTTGAATATAAAAATGAGAACCAATATAAAACTTTTTACAGTCAACTACTTCAGTTCTTACAACAAAAAAAACCCTAATCTTAACATATTTGTTTTTATTTAAAATGACTCATTTTGTAGAATTTGTAATTTTGAAAATATGTTTTCATTTGATGCAAACAATAGTTAAACTATATATAAAATGAAATAGAAGTAATTTATCTTTTTTGATATTTTTGAGATATTGTATAATGCTCTTCAAGTAGTAGTATATACTACATACGTACATATACAGATATTTTAATGTTTTTTCATCATGAATCATGAGCCTAATTGTTTCCCTACTGACATAAATTTTGTTATATTAGTGTTTAAGTTTATTAACATTTCACCAATTCATCTTTTTTTTAATATCACTATTTAACAGTCCCAAATGAGTGTCCAAATGCTTATATGTTATATATATACCGATGTATCAGCCACAAATATTTGAAGTTTGCAGTGTTCTAAACTGTCAGATATATATATATATATATGAATAGTAACGGGCACGATTTACTCCCATGTGGCACCTCTACTGATACATTTTGAATGCTTGACATAATATGTCCAATTTTAGTTTTTAGATTTCTATTTGCTAAATAATTTTGTAAAATATTTAATACTGATCGTTTAAAACTATGGTGATGAAATTTTGAAATCTAAAAATACTGTTACAGTACATTTTTTCTCATCTAAACTTCTTTTGTCGTCTTACACCACTATTTGGATTGAATAGTTTTGTCTAAATCCAGCTTGGTTTTTTGTTATCTTTCTTTTTCAATGAATCCAATTATTTGCTCGCCTATTACCCGTTTGCATCAGCTTCTGGACATCTGGCAAGACATTGATCACTGTCGTATTTGTATATAGCTCAAAATGTTGTACCTTTGGTACAGGAGTAATGGTGAAGCACTTTAATGTTGATGGGAATTCACCATGCACCAAACAATGACTTGGCAATAATAATATTTATATTGAAACATTCATTTAGAATATTTGGTGAGGGATTCTCACTAGGATTTTTATCAGATTTCAATGCTGAAATAGCTTTTCTTAGATTGTCGATGTTATTGTTCCTAAATTTGATTCATTGATGCATTATGATATACTTGTGATGACCATAATTATATAATAAGTGTTTATTCTTTCTGTTAAAATATTTTTTTGTCACTCCCCATCTTCGATTAATTATTTCTTTCTATTTGGAGAAACAATATTGTTTAATGTTCTCCACATCATTTTAGAATTACTCATATTGCTATCGTTTTTGTTATCATAGTATTTTTTCTTTTCCCTCCTGGAACTGCTACACACTCCTTCCTCGATTTTGTATATTGTTTTCAATCATTTTCACTTCGGGTTATTAAAAAAATTTCCGTAATAGTCATCATGCTTTAATTTAGACTTTAGAGTTTTGTTGTTAAAGTGTTTCTCGTAACTTTGTGAAATCAATTACTGTTATTTCTGTCATTTTATTTGGCTTTCTTCTACTGGTTCTTCTACTCCCTCATTTTAAAGAATTGCTCCCCTGGATGGAAATAGTGTAAGTGATTATCCATTCATTAAAAAAAGATATTATATAAAGGGCATGAATAATGAAAAAAAAACAATAACTTATTATTGGTTTATTCACAACCCAAGTGAATAAACAAATACCAAATGTATATACTGAACGAGTTCTCGGTGCACTAGATCGAGGGACATTACAAATTATTATGTACACCTACTATGAAAACATTTTTTATGTGAAAATTCTATCTATATAATTCCGATTTCGTGCAGTTTGTTTCTCATTTTCGTGTACGTTCCTTCCCAGACAGTCTGCAATGGTTCTCTCACCACTTCCATGGGTAGATTTGTCACTATACTGATGGCTGCTTTTAAAGTCGCTACCATATCTCCTAGAATAATAATCATACCCGTTTGCAAACTACAAGGACATATTATCTCGTCGGGTTACCCGAAAACTTCAAAAACGAGGTTTCGAGGTTTTCTGTAATTGGTATTTACGTGTTCGACAACATTCATAAATTGTGTTAGAAAATGTGGGTACAGTGGCGTGAAAATTTTCAGCAAACACAACATTGGAATATAAGATAACAAAAACTGAACAGGTATAGGTGTGAAAATTTACTCAACTCAAAAAAGTAACAAAAACGCAGCTATCTTGTTTTTGCAGTAAGCCGACGATATATAATAACAATATGGCCCGGTTTTTCAATCGCAGCTTAACTGTCTGGTTAGTTAACTATAACCAGGAAATAAACTTGTAGTTGCCTACAAATGCGTTTTACAAGTATTTTGACAGCGCCAGTTAACTCACCAGAAGTTCATTTTATATTTGTTGCAACCCTGCATTCTTAAATACCGTATTTTGTGCACTTGGTGTTTGTGTCTTGTGCCATGGCCTCATACCGTCATACGTGTCAGCTCGTCTTTTTTTATTAATGTTTAAAAAATTGTCGAAATTCTAATAAAACAAGGGAAGATTTTTCAAACACTGCTTGTACAAATTTTAGTAGTAGACTCTATAGACGGGATTATAGAAAAGGTGGTGAAGAAGGTGGAAAATGCAATGCCTAATCAACCTTACATAGGTCAAAAAATACGCTCAAGATACAATCAAGTCTGAATATATATGTTAAATATCACCATTTTTAGCATCACTTCTATAATCCACCGCGCAAAAATAAAGGTCTTTAGCAGCGGAGCAAAAAATATACGGTTATTCCTGTCGCTAAGATTTATCAAAAACTGTTTTCTAGTGTGTAGAAAGAAAACATCAAAAAAAGAGCTCAAACACTCTCAAAAGATGAGGAAATGATGTTAGCATCATTGGTAAGTAAAAACAAAAGCATAATAGTGAGCAAAAAAGTGGCTCTGTTTCCTGGAAAGAGTAAAGCTCTGTTTCCTGGAAAGAGTAAAGTTCTGTTTCTACTTTTATTTATATTAATCGTTAAATTGATATAAATTTTTGAATAATGCGATATTGAAAACACTTTTTCATTGATAACTACAAGACCACGGTCGTAGTGATCTGCCACTGAAAAACCGGGCCTAAGGTAGCATCATTTCCATAAAAGAGTAGTTTCAGAGTAACCAATCAGATTTGTTCCAGCAAATGGAAGAAAAATCTGGTGTCAGTGGGATTCCAACCCACAACATTCAATAATGGTGAACCAGGAATATCTTTCCTGAATCAGCTACTAGAAGTAAACTATGAGATACTAGACATGTGTCCATTCCATTACACCTCAACTGCACTACAACTACAATAACTGCTGATTTTGGAAATGACTCACCTAGCCCCCTTAAAGTTTCTTTGCTGTGTTCTGTGCATATTTGCTGGAGCAGTTTGGAAGTGTATAACCATTGATTAACGTATTTTACCTGAAGATAATCAACCATCGACTGTGTTTCGTTTCCCAAAAAAATATTTATTCAATATGAAATGAGATATTGTGGCGCCATCTATGGAAATTTGTCACAGCTGTTTCTCCACTCCGCAATAATTAGAAATTTACTTTAAAAAGGAATGTGTCTCATAGATGGAGATAGGGCTGTAGCCAACTAAATGAGAGTGACTGACTATCTTCGGGTAATCAATAGTATAACTCTCAAAAATCATAAGCACTGGAAAACAGCTTACAATAACAGAGCATTCAATTTACATAGAAATATCCAACATACCATTACAATAAATATTATCTAAAGCTTTCTTCAACAAATTCTGCGATGCTTGAGCACTCTTAATTTCACCATCCTTAATACACTGACATATGGATTCTGCTAATTTTGGCAGGATATTTATGCTGTTTCCCATTATACAAGTGAATCCACTAGCTACGGCACCCAACATAACCTGAAACAAAACACTTATGTAAATGTCAATTTCGTTTTGTGTCCCAATGTATGTGACCACATATAAAAAGACCACCTCTGAATCAATATGGAATGGACATAGGTCGCCACATGGGCGAGTCTCAAATTATAATAAAATCTATTTTGCAGAAGCGGCTCCTTGTTGAAAAAGTTTAGGTAAACAAATGACAACGAGGACTCAGAAGTGACCACACAAAATAAAAATCATTAGTATGGATAAAAATATGGCTTCACTCAAGTTGCAACTTTAGTTCCAAAGGCTTGCTAGAATTGTGTTGGGAAGTTAATAGAATAGAATTATAGAATCATGCCGCAGTCGCATTGGAGGTCTGATATAGCGGAGGTGAAGATCTATGTAAAAAAAATCTTGTTTGCTAACTCGTGACACTAGTGAAAACGTCGAAGATGAAGCGCCCGCTACGGCAGTGATATACAATCAAATTTGCAGAATACGTTTGCAGAGCAGTATAAAATAAAAAAAAACTAAATTACCCGCAGGTATTTTCTGACATTTTTCCAGCAGCACACTTCAGTTCCTTGAGACTAAAATTAAATATGTCAATTACTGGTATAACTGGTGTAACAGAAAGACGTGCACAATATTTCTAGGTACAAAGTGCATCCAAAAATAACCAAAAAAAACTTCCTATGAATATGGGTCCAAAGATGCTCCCCTACCAAATGCAGGGTGATGAAGTTTCATTTACGAAATTGAAAAAAATATATATCTACAGAGCGGGTAAAAATATTGAGTTAAGATTAAGTTAGGCAATAGACGGACAGTGTTTTCCAGTCCAGACTAAACCAGGGACGTATAAACTGGGGTATCGTGACCCCTAATAGGACATATTCTCTACGCCGCTGGCCTTTTCGGAGTGCCTTTTATAATATACCATCCAATTTTCCATAAATTTTGTCTCTTAAGGAATTTCTGTCAGACCACGCGTTAAAATATTCTTATGAACCATGAATCGTGATATTGGAAACATTATATGGCATGTGACGAAAACTATGGCGCCTCAATACAATATTATTTGGATAATATGCGTGTCTTATCCTCAATCAGTGGCGTAGAAGCTTACCATTCGTTAAACCTTTCGTGTGCACGCAGCCATTTTTGTGAATAGATAAAGAAACTTCATAAACAAAGAAAACGTCAATTTCAGAAATAAATATATAATAATAAAACATGACAACAATAAACATTACATGTGATACAACTTACGTGCTTATTTCTAAATTTATGAGGACATAATATTGGGAACAAAAAATAATGCTGAATAAGTGCAGCATACAACCTAAAGGAGACACTGAAAGTGATCACCTTTGGATTTAACACAAGCCTGTGTTCTACGCCATACAGACTAGACTCTTTTGAAAATACCAAGTTTTGAACGAACAGTGTTGAAAGTCTTCTGATACTTCGTCCTGATTATTCATGTCCAAGATTGCTAATGATTAGTGATATCTTCTTTGTTGAGCTCACTTAACCCTAATTGCTAATAATATTTGAAAAGGAAGGCTGATAATGTCAGAAGTAAAATAATAAGAATTTATTGGTTCCACGATTACTAGTGGTGACAGACAAACAGAAAAATCTAACATGGATAATTCCAGTGGCGTGTATAGACAAGGTTTAATGAATGGTAAAAGCCTACTGATTGGAGGTAAGACCGCATATCATTCACTTGATGTAACGTAATTCCAATATTAAGCTTCATGGTGCTTCCAGAATAGGGAAGGCTAAATAAACCTTGTCATAAGAATATTTTAGAATTACACCCCAAATATTCAAATCTATATTAAGTGATCTAACAAAAATTTCTTGAGAGAAAATATATGGAAAATTAAATGGTATTTTACAAAATGCACTTCTTTTCTCTGAAAGGTCTAGTGGTCTAGAAAATATTTCCCATTAGGGGTCCAGGTATACCAGTTTCTACTTCCCTGGTTTAGTTTGGGTCAGGAAACTCTGTGTGATTATTGCTTATGATGTGCTCATTAAACGTCTACGATCTTAACTCATACATTTTTTTCTCAATTTCGTAAATAAAACTTCAGCCTGTATGTCAGTAGGGGAGCATCTTTGGACCCATATTTATAAGAACTTTTTTTTGTTATTTTTGGATGTACTTTGTACCCTAGAAATATAGGCACGTTTTTTTAAATACACTGTATAGAAATTTGATCATATAAGCCATGTGTACAAAGAGAATGGTAAAATGAACTTGGAAAATCTCAGATAATACCAAAGATTTATGTTTGGTTCATAAAATTTTAGTGGATAAGAAACCATATCTTTTGGATAAGCTCAACAAATTCGAAAATATCAATAACTTGACTACCAGAAATTGATAATCATTAGTTGTACCTAAACCTTTCTTTACTTATATATACAGGGTGTCCGCAAAGTTGGGGTTTTCCTTTACACGACGTGTAGATCTTGAAAATATAAGAAATGTTTCTTAGTACCATATACACCAATGTCTTAAGGGAACCGAGATAAAGGGCTCTGCAACATCAAAAATATCTGAATACCGTCCTGTAGCCGCGACATCACTGACTGGTACAAGGTCACTGGCTCAACCCGACGACAGAACTGGGTCGGGGTCAGTGTGTCAGGTCAGTAAGAAACCTTCAACCGACGGTTACGGTCACGCGTGTAGAGGTAATCGCGTAGACGAGAATCCCTCAACAAGCACTAGAGACGTGGCTAGAGAAGTGCAAGTATCAAAAACTAAAGTGTTGCAAACGCTGCGTGAAGAGGGGCTGTATCCGTTTCACGTCTAACGTGTACAAGCCCTTCAACCTGACGATTTTCCAGCAAGAGTGCGGTTTTGTGAGTAGTTGTTGCATCAACATGACAATAATCCGGACTTTTTGAATTGCATATTGGTGACAGACGAATCTACGTTCACGCGTAATGAGGTGAATAACTTTCGCAACGCTCATGTTTGGTCAGTAGAAAATCCGCACGCTGTCCGTCGGGCACATTTTCAACAAACATTTTCGGTGAATGTTTGGGCTGGCATGGTGAACGGTATGCTCATTGGACCATTTATTCTCCCAAATCGATTGGACGGGATGCAATACCTAGACTTTTTACGCAACATTTTGCCTTCCTTGTTAGATGTGCCATTAAGTGTAAGACAATCAATGTGGTTTCTGCGTCTGCTCGGTAGCGCATCGGCTGATTAAATTTTCTGTTGGAGCGGTATGATTTCGGGCAGAGATGTACTTAGCCCTTCTCGTCAACTGGAAAGTGAGTACTTTTTCCTTTATTTTTTTTACTTGGTCGCCCTCGTTTCACTACACATTACCTTTGTTATTTCAAGGGTAGTTGTTTCTGAAAAGGAAAACCCCAACTTTGCGGACACCCTATATATATATATATATATATATATATATATATATATATTCTTCCATTTCAATTTAGAATTTATACTCTGAATAATTTTAAAAAGAAACTGAATTCGTGGTTACTCAGCAGTACATAATCACTCCTTTACCACTCTGTCACCCAATCTACTTGAATAGTTTTGACATACATTGGTGACATATGATATCTCTATCTATTTTTAATAAAAACATATAAGTCTATAGCAATAGCTCACTGATCATATTTTTATTAATTCAAGAGCCGCTTAAAAAGGTCAATAACATGTTAACCAAATATTAGGAAGTACGGTTGAGTTGAAAAATACCATCATGGCAATACTCTAGTGATTCGAATCTCAAAATTTTAGTGACTTATCTCTGCTATGTATGTTGAATATGTGTATAATGTAAAAGAATCGAATAAATATCGAAATATTGTTTTTATAATGGTGATTTTAACGTTAGATGTAGCACAAAAAACTTACCTCATCAGTACCCATGAAGCAAACATATTTGTCAGGATTTAAAGTCAATGCAGTCAATCCCTCTTGCAAATCATTAGTGGTGTATATTACACCAACAAATGTCTCAATTTCCCCAGTTATATCTAGTAGGAATGAAGTCATATCAACTGAAAAAATTGCATAAAAGGGTATCAATCAAGATTCTAGATCTTATACAATATTCATGTATATAGGTAGATAATTTTTATAGTGATTTAAGAAGCGCGGTAATTCATTACTTACTGTTAATGAGATTTGTATACTTTGGATAATGATGATATAAAATGGGTATCTTGTCTGTATAGTCTGATATGATTTTTATATATCTGATCAGATCCAAATGATTCTTTGGACGATTATACAAATCTGGCATCAAAACTATAGCGCCAACTTTTAATTTTTCCGCATGAATTGCCTAAAAAAAAGAAAATGTATAGATGTATAAGGAATTAACAATTTATTGAATGCACAACCTACCATATCAATAACACTTTTCAGTGGTGCTCCTCCAATTTGCACCATAAGAAATTGATTTTTTTCTTTGCATAGTGTGGCCCAATACTCGGTAAGGGATTTTCGTTCTTCTGGTGTTAAAGACATGCCTTCACCTACTACATCATTCACTAAAAAAATACAGACATATACTGTCTGAGAGTGAAATTGTATCTAACAGTATTCTTAATTTTTACCAGAGTGCACAGATATCATAAAAAAATTATTAATTTATTTGAGGATGGAATCAAACCCATTAGAAAAAATGCATAAAAAATTCAAACATAATAATACTTGACACTTGACATACAAACGTACACAAGTATAATTTTAGCCAGTAACAAATAAAAAATCAAGCTATTTCTCTAATAATGATTTTAAATCTGACAAAGGAATGTCCAATATTCCAATATCCTTAATGTTTATAAGATTTAATGCCGTCTCACCAGGTGAGTATAATATTCATGTTATGATGAGGTAATGTAAATAAATAATCGGTTCACACTCAAATTAAGTGAAGGAATATTGAAGGACATTTTATTTAGGAGCTCATGACATAACATCTAACCATTTTATCGTTTAAACACCAATAAATCACTGTGAATACGCCTTTGACATAGACTCTTCAAGTTCAATATATCAGTGCATCGTCATATATATGATCGTCAGGAATTCCTATATAAAGCTTATAACGACAAAACCTAATGAATTTATTCGGCACTCTTTCGAGCTAATATATTCCAATAGATACCACAAGTGTAATGTATGATTTTTTACAAGTTTCTATAGTAGCTATCAATTATATAAAACAAAACCAAGGACTTTAGAAGCCTTAAGTATAATAGTGTTTATCTATGCGTTGAAACTTAGCTGTACCAAGATCTTTTAGGATACTGCAATATTCAAGATTATTGTTTTGTATAGTGTAAGAAGAGCCAACCTTTCATGTCTTTTGTAAAAACTAATGTGGTTATATTTACCAATATTTAACGATAAATCATTATTAACACACCAATCACACAGCCTATTCAAGTCATTTTGTAACAAAATCAGAACCAACCTCCCGATAAAATTTTAAATCATCCGCGAACAACAAAAATTTAATGTTTTCAAAACAAACTGTAACATCATTTATAGAGATACTTAAAAGTAACGGATAACAATAACCACTCTGTGGTACACGAGTCGAAGCACTGATACAGTGAGACAGGGCAGTGCCTATCAGTGGCGAAGCGTCCATGTAACCATTGTTACCATTGGTAACAGTTAAAACTCTTAAAAATAAATATTTTATGACTAAGTATTGTGAAATAATTTCATTTATTTGTTTACCAACAGCAATATGTAATAGTAATTCAGTAAATAGCAAATTAGCCCCACGAAAATAATGCGCCCTTAGTGTCTAGGTTTTGCGAACACGGTGAAGCTGACTCGCCTCGACTTGGTTGTCGGTTGTTACTATTTTGAGTTATAGATACACTTGGTAGTCCGTCGGGGACCGCCGGTACCGGCTCGTCTCTGATCGCGGCCGCCCGAGTGCGTGGGGCGCTGCGACTATTATGTAGTCTGCTTGTTACCATTTTTTGATTTGGTTTCTCACTTCTCACTCGTCAGTAGCCGTTTTGGTTACCGGCTGTAGTATGCGTGCAATTAAAGATGGATGAGTGTCGCTGCGTAATCGATCAACTACTTGAAAAGTCATTCTCCTTGTATAATTTTTAAGAAAAAAAGGAGATCATTAAAATGGAAGACCAACACCTGTTTTAGATAATTTTAAAAAGGAATAAAAAACGTAGTTTGATATTTTAAATTAAGTTGGTATATGGAAACTCTTGGTCATGTGGTTGCAAAAAAACAGATTGTATTGTTGGCGATGTCTTCTGTTTTATACAGAAAAAAATGGGTGGACCAGCAGCGGAGTCAACGATTTAAATAGATTCAGGGCTCCAAAAAGGAGACATGAAATTTCTCCGTTACATGAGAGATGTGTAGCCAATTCAATTCAGTTTGGCAAAACAAGAATCGAAAGTTGTCTTAACCAAGCTTTTAGGCAGCACACGTCTAGATACCGTATGTTTTTTGGCAAAACAGGAATTACCGTTCATTTTGAAGGGGATGACTCTGAAAATAGAGGAAATTACAGGGAATTGTTAACATTCAATGCCAAAAAAAGATCAAAAATTTTCAGAACATCTAGAAACGTCGACTGTTTTTTCGGACGGCTTGGATTAGTCATAGCATAAGACGATGAGGTATATCAAGTGCCCCAGACGCTCAGTCCAAGAATGTTTACATTAATTTAAAAATAGTGTAAATAAAATACCTAAAATAAGCAAAAACTTATATTTGGGAGGTTCAAAATAAACTTCTTTTGGTAACAGTTTAGGAAAAGTCACGCGTCGCCACTGGTGCCTATTCGCATCTGTTGAAGTCTATCAGAAAGAAAACTTGCAAACTAAGACACCATAATATCAGAGAGACCAGAGTTTCAGTTGTATCATCAAGATGATGTCGTTAACTCTGCTAGTACCTTAGAAAAGTCTGGATATGTCACATCAATCTGATGCCCTTTTTTTGAAAGCACTCCACAGAATGTCCTCAAACAACAACAAGTTGGTCACAGTAGATGAAATCATGTTGTTCAATAAGTAACAATTTATTCCTTACTATAGAAATGTATCTGATCATAAATGAGGCTATCAAAAAATATAGGAATGGCAAACACTTCTGTAATTAACTATTTGATTATTGTCCCCTGATTTTAATATCTCCATCACAAAACTATGTTTCCATTGTGTTGGAAGTACTGCCAAATGTAAACACCTTTGGAATAGGATAAAAAGACGATAGGAGAGGGTACATAGACAATTCTTCAAGAAATAGTTTGGAACACCGTCCAGGCGTCAACTAAGAATAGGAGGTAATCGGAAGATTTTTATCGAAAATTAAAATTAATTGACAATGTAAGGTTATGAATGGTTAGATTCTGACTGTTTCCCTGAAAATTCAAAGAATCATTATTTTGACTGTATACTGTTAAAAAATATTAGGCAAACCATTTGCAACATCTTCATAGCCTACATGTCTACATTCGAAACGTAATCCCAATAACAAATATCTGTCAGAGCTTTGCACCTGGCTCTTTTTTTGTCCTATCAAATATCTCAACCCAGCTGAGAATGAGAAAGTTGGTAGTTTTTTGAGAGGAACAAATAAAGCTATAGCAATATTTATTATACGATAGAACATTGAAACACCATCATTAATATCAGTTGAATTCAAAACCAGATTAATATTAATTCCATACAAATAATTATATATATATATATATATATATATATATATATATATATTCATCCCACTAACTCCGTGGCGTCCATACATTGCCGATTTGCTATCTTGCAAGCGTCCGACTTCAACCGAGCGTCCGTATACGGACGCCCGGTTGATTTCCCATAGATTTTGTATCCAAAGTGTGTTTAGAATCGTCCATTAAAATTTTGTACGGGCGCCCGGATAATACCACAACCTGCTTTTTTATATAGTAGTGGTATATTATAAGTTGAACGCTTTCGCCTATAGAGGCGCGTGATACGACTGTTGAATATTTTGGCAAGTATATTATACTTTTAACCTGTCGATTTCTAAGCGTCCACCCTAAATTTCAAATATTGACAACACAGCATTCCCTTTAATTCTATTTTTAGGTTTCTTTCCGACCACCTGCTAATAACCGACTGACATTATTTGTTCTGCATTCGTTTTTAAGATTTGATTGTGGGTATATTATACTTTTAGCCTATCGATTTCCAAGCGTCCATCCTAAACTCGCTGTGTCTTATGATGCAGTGTTCCATTTAGTTCTATTTCCTATTTCGGGTTTCCTTTCGAACATGTGCTAATTAATTGTTTCTCAATCGGTTTCAAGGTTTTATTGTGGGTAAGTATGAAAATATTTATTTATTGTATATGTAATTAATATTAGTGAAATTCCTAACAAATATTCTCAATATTTCTGTTACTTTTCTGGGATTAACATTCAGGTAATGAAACTAACCTCATTTTGTTGGAACGTTTTGCCGTTTCGCGGCAGATTTTTCAGCTATAAAATTTAATATATTTTCTTACGGTTTAGAAACAATTTACAAAAATAAAACACAAACGTTCTAAAGACCTCAATATACACTTATACTTTAATATATTTATTTATATTGTAAATAATCATATGATTAAATATTAAAAAAGTGTTTTCTAACCGGCTATTTATACATGCCATTACGCAGGCCTAAGGCCTAAACACCGTGGATGCCGTGAGACTACAGTGGAAAGGGGAAACGTCACACGTACTCTAATGAGGGAGCATGCGTACACATTCAGGCCCCACCTAAGGGAACCGAGGGTGGTGCCTCAACGACGACGATCAATGACCGTCTACCACCTATCAAGATCAGAAGAGTCCACTTGTATTTTAGCTTTCTTCAGCATCAACTTAATCTTGCCTTCCTCGCAGATCATTTCCTCTTTTTATCTGGGAAAAGTTCGAATCCATCATGGCGTGTATCTGAATCTGGTGCTTCGCCCTCTGCTGGACAAGTACCTTTTTTTCACAGCATTCTCGTGGGTGTTCACATTCTTTCTCAACAATTTCTATTATCTCAGAGGTTCCAATTATAACCTCTGGTGTGTTCTTATTTGTCTTAGTGGCTACCTCAACATTATGCTTCGTCCAATTCGTCATAGTATTTATATCTTGAGGAAATAGTGTACAAAGGAGAGATATACCTGTTAAAGTGACAACTGAAACTATGATTGTCACAATGCTAAAGGTTCCGTGTATATTTTCTTGAATCGTTTTTTCTTTGACTTTCTTGCTAGTGAGACATTGCCGTTTGGGTCTACGGCCTAAGCGGTACCTTCAGGTATAGTTATGAAGGGTTTTCAACATCAATGGCCCTGTTTTTGACACTTGATCCATGGAGCTTGTCAGTGTCGGGGAGCTTTGCGAGGCTTCATGGCGGGCACTGTCGGTTTCCTCAATAGCACTCTTAATGTGTTCGAACTAACATCCGAACCACTTTAGATTGGTAAACTCATAATAACTTTAAAATGAATAAATACAGAGAATTTTTCAGTACTTTGAAGATATTCACTTTGACATTGACAGTACCAATTCATTCTTGGTTTATTCAGTAAAGGATAGGAAGTCAATAATTAATTTTCTGGGTATGTCATTAATTAGACTGAAAAATGTTCCTAACATTAAAACAAAATGCTGCACGAAAGCTAATTGATCATCAGGATACTAAATTTCACTTCTCAGGTATTAAAAAGTGTAATGCTCGGTCTTATTGATCACATACATCCCCAATTATAAATATTTTTTCGACCGATTGAGCGATATTTAGAAGTCGTGCCGTCAGTTTGAATGCAATGTTTCATAATGTCTCCTTAAAAATATGCTAATGGAAGATAAATACTATAGAATACTATAGAACTGGCCAAACAGAGATTAAAAACTTTTTTGAATAAAGAAAATCCCAATCAAATAACAACGTGTCAAACTACTCTTCCAATTTTATTGATTCTAGCTGTATTCATTGCTTTGGTAATTTCAGATAATATGGACAGAAAAACAAAAATTAAGTTGAATGCACTCAATATAAAGGACAGGAGTTGCATTGATTTCCTGAAAGTTCCTAAATATGAACGACTTGGAACCACCCAGAACGAACAAGATTTGTGCATTCAAAGTAAGTTCTGAATAAGTTTTTTCATAAATAAAACCGAGTTATTGTAAGTAGCCGTTGACTGTACAGGGTTACTGATTAGAAATTGTGCACGTCTCTTTTTTTATTGTTTGAAATACAAATTTACATTTTTTACCAATTGCAAGGAAAATAGCGTATTTTTATAAAAATAGCGGACATATAACAAGGTTTCGCAAGAAACTGGGATACAACTATGTTAGGTTTTTTTTGTTTGATTTCGTGACAGATTTTACATACTTTTTGGAACATACTGTTGGTCTATTTGAATTCTTTTTGAATTAAGGGCATTTGAAAGGTGATATTTCTGGGCACTTTGAATCCTCACAACGCCTGAACAGTTTGACTTCGAGCAGAATAACATCCGGTCTAGTTTTTGATAAGCTTCCACCTATAATAATGAGTGAAACAAAAGTAATGATACATACTTCGTTTTATGGCATTTTTATTTTGCTCTAACAATAAGATTGTTGAGGGGTTATGAGGATTTAGAGTACCAAAACTGTTATTTATCAAATGTCGATGATTTAAAAACAATTGAAGATAGACCTGCGGTATGCTTAATGATATATATATTTCAAATTCCTCACATAATCCAAACATTGTGTAATATATAGGCAGTTCCATTGAAAAAATTATTACGGCTTTTTGGGGAATTCTGTATAACACTTTTTCTATCTTTACAAAAATACATTGTTTACTTTTAAAAACTACGGTACATAATTTACTTCTGTGTCTCAAGAAATTTTAGTGAGGTCAAATTATTCATTGACATTCAAGTTTGGAAAATAACTGGAAGTAGTAATTTATGAATTATTTGCGAAACTTTGATTTAATCAATAGCCCTAGAACTCTTTAATTGAAAAGCAAATTTTGTAAAATTGTTGATTAAAATTATATTAAAGAATGAACAGATATATTAAAGAATGAACAAATTGTTTTGGGCAAATAGATAAAGTCACTAAAACTTGGTTCAAGCAATACTTTTGGCTGCAGAAATATCTTGGATAGCCACTGCATTGTCGGTACTGAAAAGACTTAATTTAAAAAAATTATAACATTAAACATTTTACTTCACAGGATCCCAAGAACTATTTGGGAACGTAACAAGTCAAACAAGAACACCAAAATTCAATACTCCAGCATATCCTCCACCGAAAAGGTGTATAACACAAGACTACAGAAGGTTAAAAAAAATCTCTTTGAAGAAGAAATACCTATAAGTCCGCAAGAACACTTTAGAAACCTCCAGTCTGGTGGAATATCACCTACAATTGATGTAGTATCTACTAGTGATGAACATTTTGATGCTCATGGTAGTAGTAGTAGTGAGCATGCTTCAGAAGAAAATGAAGCTTATAGTAGTGGTACTGAATACATTCCAGATACTCCCTCGGTTTCATCAGATTCTGGGAGCGAACCTGGCAACAGTTTTATCCAAAAAGACGACCATTTATGTAATAAACAGGTATATTGTGATGCCAGTTAATTATAAATCTTACAACCCCGTAAGTCACAAATAATATTGATACACCAGGTGCTTTAGAATACTATCTGAAATGAACAAAATATAATTTATAAAGAGCGGTTTTTGTGAGAGGAGCTTAATGCAACATGCCCTGCTACAATTTTGAGTATATTATAGAGAGATCGAAATTTTCATATGTTTGGCGCTATGATCGTTGTTTTGTCCAATAAAATGTGAGTTTTGAAGGTTAAAAAAAGCTATAATAAATGTTTTGTTTCCAGGAAGAAATATCTGATCCATATACTGAAAAAGTTACATTTTTCGGGCCGCACTGTTGAACCAATTCTGCCAGCAGAAGAAAACCCTTCCAATAATTTTGGGATATATAAACAGGATGGTGAAATGCGCAAGGGAAAGAAAAAGACAGATTTCTGTTTCTTTTGCGAGACTCCAGTGTTAAATTTTGCAAGACATATAACACGCAACCACCCATCAGAAATCGGAGTCCAAGAAATTCTGCTACATCCAACTCGTAGTATAGTAAGAAAACAGCTCTTGGACCGTTTAAGAAAAAAGGGAAACTATATAAATAGTAGTGTCGCGTGTAAGCCAGTCCAAAGTTTGCGCTCAGCAAAAGATCTTTTGCCTTGCGATAATTGCCTTGGTTTTTACTCTAGAAAATTGTTATGGAGGCACAAAATTAAATGTACTAGATCAAAGAGCACACGTGCTCAGGTGTCTGCCCAAAATTTATTGGTATCTAGCTTGAGAATTGATCTAAATTTGAAAAAGACGGTTTTTCCCAGGATGAGAGCGGATGAAATATCTCTCGTTGCAAAAAGAGATCCACTTATTTGTGCTTATGGAGCAAGGTACATGAAAATTCACCGAGAAAAGCATTTCATCAACGTAACATCTAGGAAAATGCGAGAAATTGCTCGATTTTTAATCGAAATAGAAAAAATGGAGCCAAATGTTCATTGTCTCTTTGATGCTCTGAAACCTAAATATTTTGATACAATTGTTGCTGCAACAAAAGCAGTGGCAAAATATGACGTAGAAAAGGATAAATTTGAATCACCAACCTACGCTATGAATATGGGCACGAATCTGAAGCAATGTGCGGAGATAGCTATTATATTTGCTCTGAAAAGGAAACAAATCGCCTTAACAGTTTCATCTGCTGAAGCAGAGGCAGATTTAAAAACTTTGATAAAAGTCATTGAGTCACAATGGCAATATGAGATTTCTAGCCAGGCCGCCAGTGATATAAATATTAACAAGTGGAATAAAGTTACCCTAGTGCCACTTGCCAGTGACTTAAAACTGTTAAAGGAATTTTTGATAACGACGGCAAATTCTGCCGCAACTGCACTTCAGAACGACGGCGACGGGGACGTTAGCCAATACGTACTTCTTTTGGAGTCTATATTCTGCCGTGTGATTTTACTTAACCGAAGACGTCCAGGTGAACTGCAAAGACTGACACTGGACAATTATCAAATATTGGAGAAAAGCGATTCCAGCTCAAATTATGAAGAGTTCTCCGAGGTTGTTTCTCCAACTGAACAAATTCTACTCAAAAGATTTAAAAGGATAGTAATAAGAGGTAAAAGGGGACGAGGAGTACCGGTTCTTTTTAGTCCCGACATTCAGGGACACATAAATATTTTAATTAAAATACGCAACAAATTTGTTAGTGAAAAAAACCCATTCCTATTCGGTAATGCTAAATCAAATGAATCTATATGTGGTTATAAGGTTCTGAAGAAATTCGCACTGGCATCTGGGGCAAAGAACCCATCAGCTATTACAGCAACTAGACTCCGGAAGCATTTGGCTACTCTCACACAATTATTTGATATGTCTGAGAATGATTTGGAGCAGCTGGCTAGTTTTATGGGACATACCATTGGCGTACATCGGGAAAACTATCGTTTACCAAATGATGTATACCAAACAGCCAAGATTTCAAAACTTCTGCTTTTAATGGAAAAAGGACAAGCTGCTCAGTTTAAAGGAAAAGCCCTGAATGATATTAATTTAAATTTGGAAGAAGACTTGATGCTTGCTAACGAAGAACAAAGCGAACGTTGTGAATCGCCATCTTTGCATTCCGACGTTCCAGAACCGTACAGTTCAAAAATTCCAGAGAAGAAAAATGAATATCTTCCTAAGAAAAATAAACGAGTACTCATTAAGTGGACCGATGAACAGAAAAAAATTGTTTTAAATTTTTTTGCAAATCATAAAAAACAGAAAACCACCGAAACGAAATGAATGCGAGGAATTGAAAAGGCTCCATACCGAAATATTCTCGAATAAAGATTGGCCGAAAATTAAAGTATTCGTCCAAAACCAGTATCATAAATATAATAACAAATGAAGGAATTTTGTTTTACTTTTCAATGGTTCCTATGAGGACAGATTCTGATTTTATTTTTGTAAGTGTTGTATAACTATTTTCTACACCTTACTTTTGCCTGTTCTTATTTAAGAATAATAAAGTGTATTCTATGTAACAAGGTATTTTTCTACATCCAGCATTTTCATTCATAAAAACTTAATGCACTACCCCTTGTATAATGTAATTTGTAAAACTTATCATGTGGTTATATCTGTTATTCATTTCGCTTTGCCTGGCTTCATACTAAAAGCACATGTAACGTCGTAGGAAATATAGGAAAAAATGAAACACAGTGTGTCCCCAGAAAAAAAACTTTATTCTTCTTTTGATCCATTTTATTGTCAAAATTAGCTTTCAAAAAGCATATAATTTTATTTTGATAACCGCCATGTGATAAAACTCCAAACGCCATCTACTGGTAAGACATTTTCTGATTCTTTATTAACAACTTTTTATTTACAATTTTATATTACAACAAGGGCACTTACCTGCTTCATGTCTATTTGATTTGAAGTGAAAACAAAATCCTTTGTACCTCTTCTTAGGTGTCCGATGTCTTCTTCCTTATGGGGTTATTACTGATAGTCCACATATGGCTCTTGCGAAGCGTTTTTTCCTGAACACCTTTCTTAGATATTGACTGCTAGAAATCGAGTTCAGCAGACCGAGCGCTGAACTTATTTGTAGGTACACTAGCCCGCTGACTTGAAAAATTTGTTTTTACGGGCCCCTTTCACTAAGATTCTTGGCCCCACACTTTGGACCAGCGAAGAAGAACTCACAGAATCCTTCTGTGTTGTCGACGTCCATTAGTACTAAGAATGTATTTTCTTCTCCGGAGTATAGCAGGCTTTATTTAAACACTCTTATGCTGTCCCTTTTTCTTGAATCCCCTTGTTTTATACACTCAACCAGATGCCAATCTGATTTCTCTTGTAGAATGGTTATACTAGAACTTGTTGTTACCATTCTGTCATTCATAGAGAAAATAGTTACTGGAATGAATAGATGACTTGGACAAACATATTTACTGACAGATTTGGCAACGTCTCCGGACGCTAGGTAATCCTTAGAGTGAATTTAAAATATATAAATAGGACGCCCAGTCACGGAAATTTAAAAGTTTTGCGTATATTTGGGACGCTCAGTGAGTGTTACAGTGAAAGGAAGCTGAGAAGTCCGTGATGTAAAAAACGATTTTTTCTATGTTTCTGAACAAAACTCTATTGCTTCTCAACACCAACTGCTGTCATATTTTGAAAAATATTCAGCCTATAAAATGCACATACCTTCAGAATTTATAGTGGACGCTCAGATATTGTTTCTTGAAAGGACGCCCGAAAGATAGCGGGATGTATATATATATATATATATATATATATAAAACCCTTAAGAAATATTTATAGACGCGGTCGCAACCTTCATGTGCTAAGCAATGTCAGCGTATCAGGGAGTAATTGACTCTGTTCGGTTCCCTGTTCCCTCGAGTTACTATACTAGTGTAGGTCAGCACTGTTGCCAGATGAACGATACTTAGAGTGTTAGCGTAATCAAATATGTGGGGACTATGGAGTATAGACGTATAGCTGACTTAATCCAATTATTTGTTTTTTGTTATACGTGTATGTAGATAGTTCCGAGAGACTAATTTGTGCTGAACATAATCGTTTATGAACTGATGACAATGTTGCGTGGGAAGTGCAGAGTCAACCTATTGAGGTGGCAATTGAGAACAGTTATTTTAAAATACTTACACAAAATTCCCTTTACACCACAAGCCTTCAAGAACTTAGCATATGGATTTATCAATTTGTAATTTATTTCCTTTGCTCTGAAAAAATAAAATCATTAAAAGGTATTTACTTTTTTTTATTTCATACCTTGATTTAACAAATGGTGTCACCACAGGGCATAACAGCCCTCTGAACATGAATTTTTGCTGTAAAAAGATTCATATATTAATTTGTACTCTACAAAAGCTCAGATATATGAAATTAATCTTTTATATGCTTACTGGAAACATTTTTTAAAAATTTTCAGTTTATTGCAGTTACCTGAACTCCTTGTGTTGTAGAGCTGAGATGTCTTTTGTGCTTCATTGCACTCATGTGTTTGAATATTTCTGTCTTTCCACATTTGTAATCTTTTTTGCAAAATCTGCAATAGAAGTAATGAGGTCCATGAACACTCTCTGAAATCCATGGTCTCACTGAAGGTATTGCTTCCCATTCTTTTTTGTACTTCTGGGAATAATTCTGAAAAAAATATTACTAATAGGTAAAAATGCATATAATAACTTCCATAAAAGCTGCACTTAAAACATGGGACCCTGCAGGGGTTTAGACTTTCGACATTTTACAACCTTAATTGACATAAAACATATTTCAAAATTATAGGAATTTGAAGGGCAAACACTCAATTTTCGTTTCCTGCTGTTACAAGTAACTTAGATTCTGTGAACTTACGTTATTTGGGAATGCTAATATGATCATCAAAAAGACGTGAATGGCCGTGTGACCAAATATGTTTATTTTGAATATAAAACTAGCCTATGGTTTTGCAGCCTTGTAGTTTCATTATGACTTATTCATTTTATTTCACATGCCAAAGAGTGATGTAATCTCAAAAAATGTTGATAATGAGATATTGTTTTTCAGGTTTTTAGATGTGACATGACATAAATCATGAAAAACCATGATACTCATTCTTGTCAGTCTGCTAATCTGAGACCCTTCAATAACTTGGAAAGTACTATTGAGATACTGATACAAGATTACTACTATGCCAGGACAAAAATGCTTTGTGGAATTTGAAACTTGACGTAGTGGCAGCAGTACTAAGAGCAACGAATGAAATAAACTCCATGTGCGCTTGTTTTTCAAAGTTTCAGAGACTACTGCCCATTGTCAGTAATTTTTTGGAGGAGTTTACAATTGATGAATGGGGGGTTGTACATGTTTTATCTTTGGTATTAAGAAGCTTCTGATACAGGTAATACTACAAACTTGTTGGACATAATAAATTCATGTAAGTTCTATACATTTCCAACTGAAACAGCAATATGGCAGATTTATATTGTACTTAAATGAATTTATCTAAAGGTTCCAACTGAGTCTTCTCAATAGACTTGATCTGATCATTTTTAAATTTGAGAAATTTGTAAATTAACACAGTTAATTTACAGCAGCCAAGGCTGCCATACCAATTTTAGCAATAAAGGTAACACTCTCACTGCTGTGGCTAAACAGGTATAGCTTTAGTCAGACTGTACACTGGACATTACAAATTGCATCACCATATGAGCAGGCTTGGCATGGCGGAAGATGCTGAATGCAGACTGAGCATGGAGGGAGACAAAACAGTCAAGCATGTTTTATGCAGATGCCCTACAATTGCCAGTCAGGTACAATGGGGGCAGTAGTAGAAGACCCGAAGGGTATTTGTCCAAATAAGTCAGGAGGTCAGAATTACCGAGAGAAATATAAATAGGTGTGTGATGTAAGAGACCAGAGAGTTTCAGTGGAGGATCATGATTGCCCCAGTTACGAAAAACCTAATCTAACCTCCATTCAGCCCCATGGCTGAGTGAAATAAAACCCTTAAATCTTAAATAGAATCAGGGGTCATGCAATACCTCATTTGGGAGCTACTCATGAGTGTTTTAAAAATCTAGAATGTAAAATCACTAACCTTCAGAATAGTGGACTGGCAGACAGACTGTCAAAGTATAGTGGTTCTATACATTGAGACACTAATAATGCAACAACTAATGCTCAAAATGTCATAGTATGTTATATCAATTCTCTTCTTTAGGAAAATGTAATAAAGCATGGGTTATTCACTTAGAAAAATTGGCAGATTTTAATATGTTTTTTGATTAGAATATGTAAAATTTTACTATATTTTTGGATAGAACTTTCCAAGAGGGAGAAAAAGATTGATATAACAAACTATGACCTTTTCAGCATTAGTCTTTACCAGCAGCTAAAAAAGACTTACTTTGGGCAGAATACCATTCCACCATTTTGAAGGTCACTGATTTCATATTCTAAGTTTGTAAAGTACTCATACGTAGCTTCAAAATGGGGTATTGTATGAGATATTTAAGGGTTAGATTTTACCCTACCTACGGGGTGGAAGTGACAAGATTTATAATAGTTGCAAAAGATTTTCCCTTTAAATTAAAAATCAAAAGGTCCAAGCAAATTTTTCCCGAAATGACATTTGTGAGAAATGGACCTTAGCTTGTTGGTACTGTTGCGTCTTGTAGAACTTCGGATTTCACTGTTTTTTCACTTGAAACTTATAGAGGGCAGTCTGATAATTTATTTTACATCATAAAAAGAGTGGATGAAGCACGCTTTTCGTGAAATTTTTTTCCCAAAACACTGTATTTTTTAACAGTTATTCCCCCATTATTTCAACCGCCATCTACCATATGACGCGGACGTCTGTTGATATGTCATATATGAGAGGCGCTTGCCTGCGGTGTTGTCGGATTGGGCTCTGTATTTAGGGAAAAATATAAAAAGTGGAAAATTTATATACATTTATATTAATGAAACAAAAACAAAAAACTGAAACAAACAACAGTAGTAAAATTAAAAGTGATTCTTTACTAAGTATAAAACAAAAAATAACAAACAGCGGTAAAATAAAAAGCAAGTGATTATAAAAAACAAAAATTAAAACAGTAGTAAAACAAAAACAATTCCATTTAATTATAAAAAACAAAAAATAACAAACAGTAAAATAAAAAGCAGTTTGGATTTAACGAAATTGTTCTTCGTTTTACTACTGTTTTTACTTTTTGTTTTGTGTTGTCACTTATAATTGCTTTTTATTCAACATGGAATTGTTTTTTTTTAGTTTTAATACTTTTTATTTTACTGCTGTTTGTTATTTTTTGATTTTAATAATTACATGGAATTAATTTTTGTTTTACTACTGTTTAAATCTTTTGTTTTTTATAATTATTTATAATTTATCATTTTTTAGCTTACTACTGTTATTTTTTTATTTATACTTATTAGGAATCGCCTTTTATTTTGCTACTGTTGTTTGTTTCAGTTTTTCATTTTTGTGATTCATTAATCAATATACATATAGCATATAAATTTTCATATTTTTCCCTAAATGCGGAGTACAATCCGGCAACACCGCAGGCAAGCGCCTCTCATATATGACATATCCACAGACGTCTACGTCATATGGCAGATCAGCGTTGCCAGACGTAGAATAATTATCGTTTTTGTGCGATAATTTCAAGTACTGCACGATGTGCGATACTATGTGTAGGATAATAGAATGTACGATAATTTTGCGAGTGAGCTTTTTTACTCACGCATACCCCTACTCTGAATAATGGGTTGCCTAGCATTACGCGGACTATGTTCATGTGCATTAGATGAATGCGACGTCTCCCGTTTTCATGACTTTTGAAACTTAAACATCAAAAGATCAATTATTTTCGATATTTAACCGGTGTCAATCCAATAGTGATATGTCGGATTCCGAATCAAGTTGCTCCAGAAGAAAGATGCGATACTCCCTAATTCAGAAAACAAAAAAGGGGAGCGGAATCTTTGAAGAAAGCCATCATAGACAGCAAGCTTATAGGAAACAGTGGGAAACAAAGAGGAATTTGAGGAATGGCTTACAAAAGAGGAGAGTAAGTTATTTTAATGCATAAAATCTATTTGTGTATTAAAAGCGCAAATTACTATTTTGCCGCCCAGAAAATACTGTTGACGCAAAACGGTGCACGTCCATGATATTTAGTGTGGCATAATATATTGCGCTGCCTGTAATGCAAGCCTGACAGCAGAACTAACTGTTTTGAGAAATCACGCAAAGTCAGCAAAACGTATATTAAGAGCCAGAGCAATGCCATCAACGTCAATTTTATATGTATTCAAAAATAAAACTGATGGTTAAGAAGAACAGCAAGTCAAACGCGTCGAAATTATACTAGTAGGTTTCTTGACTGAACACAATATAAGATTTAATTATGTAAATCATTTAACAGATGTAATTAAACAATGTTTTTCCGATTCCAAGATAGCAAAAGGAATTGTGTTATATAGGACGAAAGCAAATTTAGTTCCCAGAAATGTAATTGGCCCTTCTGGTGAAGATGAAATTTCTTCATCTTGAGGATACGCAAATTTAGCCTTATTATTGATGAATCCCAGTCAGTACGTTGCTCCTGATGTGTAAGATTTTTTGATAGCAATAGCAAGAATGCCAACACTTTTTATTGGAAACTAATACAATTGTTTTCGGGGGATGAACCAGACCAGGCCAATGAAGTAGCTACATCGGAGAGGCTGTTCACAGAAATGAAGAATGCATTAGAATCATATGATATTCCATTAACTATTGTTGTTGGATTTGCATCTGATGGATGTAACATCATGTTTGGCACAATTCGGTTTCTAGCCGATTGAAGGAGGCTTGTCCTGGAATTGTTATCCAAAAATGCATCTGTCATTCATTACATTTGGGTGCCAGTGAAGCATGCAGGTGTCTGCCTAGGAGATGGGAGGAAGATATACAGGGTGTCCGCAAAGTTGGGGTTTTCCTTTTCAGAAACAACTACCCTTGAAATAACAAAGGTGATGTGTAGTGAAACGAGGGCGACCAAGTAAAAAAAAAAAGGAAAAAGTACTCACTCTCCAGTTGACGAGAACTGCTAAGTACGTCTCTGCCCGAAATCATACCGCTCCAACAGAAAATGAAATCAGCTGATGCGCCACCGAGCAGACGCACCATGCCAGCCCAAACATTCACCGAAAATGTTTGTTGAAAATGTGCCCGACGGACAGCGCGCGGATTTTCTACTGACCAAACATGAGTGTTGCGAAAGTTATTCACCCCATTACGCGTGAATGTAGATTCGTCTGTCACCAGTATGCACTTCAAAAAGTCCGGATTATTGTCATGTTGATGCAGCAACCACTCACAAAACCGCACTCTTGCTGGAAAATCGTCAGGTTGAAGGGCTTGTACACGTTGGACGTGAAACGGATACAGCCCCTCTTCACGCAGCGTTTGCCACACTCTAGTTTTTGATACTTGCACTTCTCTAGCCACGTGTCTAGTGCTTGTTGAGGGATTCTCGTCTACGCGATTACCTCTACACGCGTGACCGTAACCGTCGGTTGAAGGTTGCATACTGACCTGACACACTGACCCCGACCCAGTTCTGTCTTCTGTCATCGGGTTGAGCCAGTGGCATTGTACCACTCCGTGATGTCGCGGCTACAGGACGGTATTAAGATTATTTTTGATGTTGCAGAGCCCTTTATCTCGGTTTCCTTAAGACATTGGTGTATATGGTACTAAGAAAAATTGCTTATGTTTTCAAGATCTACACGTCGTGTAAAGGAAAACCCCAACTTTGCGGACACCCTGTATATATATATATATATAACTTCTTCAAACATAGTTCAAAAAGACAAGCTACGTTTAAGGAGTTCCAAGATTTTTGTCAGGCTGATCCGTATCAAATGCTTCGCACCTCCCAAACCAGATGGATCTCTCTGTTGTCTGTGGTTGAGAAGGATTCTTAACGAATGGGAGCCTCTAAGTTTATTTTTTACATCAACCTACGTAGAACACCGTTTGTTGGCAAGTGAAGAAATATTTAAGTATCTCAATGATGAATGTGTGAAACTGTTTTATTTATTCTTAGATTGGGTTTTGCCAAAATTCGTCGACTTAAATAAGTATTTCCAAAGCGATAAAGTAGTAATAACAGAATTACATGACAAAATGATAAGCACCTATCAGGATCTACTGCTTGCATACATGAATCCGCAATATGTGAGGCAAACTGATATAAAAGCTATTAATCCTAATGATGAGAATCGATTTGTTCCTTATCAAAATATACTAAGTTACATATAAATCCGAACACCCAGTTTAAATGGTTTTATTTTAATAAAAGTTGGTGAATGTATTTATCTTACTGTAAATAACAAGTGAAAAAATTTTCAGCCGTATCCGTTGGACATTCCGGTTTTTATACTGCTTTTTTTAATTCACTAACGCTCTAAAAATGCATATTTCAGCCGCAGTAAAGAATCAACGTTGGCGGATTTTGGTTCTTGACATCCTTTACGATCGGTTACGATGCCTAGAGTACGGAGACCTGTACGATTTCGTCAACTTAGTGAGTTTTATAGGTGCCGTATAGTGGGACTTCGGGAAGCTGGACTTTCTTTTCAAGCAATTGCAGTTAGAGTGCAAAGAAGTGTAGACACTGTGGTTAGGTGTTGTCAGGCATGGCTTCGAGAAGGCCGTACGCAAAGAGCAAGGGGCACTGGACGCCGCCGCCTAAGATTATTGGCCTTAAGGGACCGTTTCTCCACTGCCAGGTCCATTGCAAATGAATGGTTTGCAGAACACGGAAGACCTATTGGCATGCGAAGTGTTTACCGACGAATGAGAAGTTTTGGCTTGTTTTCATACCGGCCACACTGGGTCCTCCCTTTAACTCGAGAACACCGACGTAATCGCCTTAAGTGGTGCAGACAACGGTCACTCTGGGATCAAGAATGGAACAGTATTGTCTTTAGTGACGAGTCTCGATTTTGTTTAGGCATGCACGATGGTCGTGCCAGGGTTAGAAGGCGACGTGGTGAAAGGAGGAATCCACAGTTTTTTGTTGAAAGACATGTTCATCACACTGTTGGAGTTATGGTTTGGGGTGCTATAGCTTATGGTTCCAGGTCACCTTTAATCTTCATCAGAGGTAACATGAACGCGCAGCGTTATATCCACGAAGTTCTAGAACCCCATCTTTTACCCTATCTTGACACCCTGGCAGATCCAACTTTCCGACAAGATAATGCCCGACCACATGTTGCAAGAGTCACAATAGACTTCTTTCAACATAATGATGTCACATTGTTACCATGGCCACCAAGATCTCCCGACTTATCCCCAATTTGCAACGTCCTCCTCAGACTCTAGAAGCACTTCGAGAGGAGTTGGTGGTTGCCTGGAATGAGATACCACAGGAGGACATTGACCACCTGATCAGAAGCATACCTAGGCGCGTTGGAGAATGCGTAGCACATCAGGGTGCATCCACACATTATTAAAGGTCAAAGGGCTTTAAAGCAGTGCAATCATTTTGAAATTTTTATCATTTACTTATTATGCTTCATTAAGTACTTATACAAAATTTTATTAAAATAAAACCATTTAAACTGGGTGTTCGGATTTATATGTCACTTAGTATATGTATCTTGGTATTGGTGTTTTGCAAAATAATAATAAAGTAGAAAATACTACCCAGAAAATAGACTTTTCTGAAAGGTGCAGACGGTTTCTTATAACATCATGTTTTGAAATTAGAAAAAGATATGATTTTGATGATGCATTGCTTAGCAAACTAAACATGCTAAACAAACGTAATATCAAAAACCATAACAAGCATTTATCCACTTATGATAGAAGTTCCTCGCATTATTGAAACAAACGATATCCAACTAATGAAAAAGGGGGCTCTTGAAATCCATTCAGGACCTCCCTGAAACAGAAGATCTGGACACATTTTACTATAAATTAGGAGAAATTGTAAACTTACGGGGCAATCGTTTATTTAAAGAACTGGGTGAATTCGCATTGTGCGTTTTATCTTTGCCGCACTCCAGTGCTAACTGTGAAAGGCAGTTTTCAAAAATGAACCTAATTAAAACAAAGTCTAGAAGTCGCTTGATTACTAGTACTCTGAATGGCGTCATGCATTCTTCACAGCGGGGTGCACAATCGGAAAGGGGTTGTGTTGATTTTGGAGCCAACAGACAGAATGATGAATTTGATGACCTCGTCAAATCTATATTGTAGTTCAATTTCGACACAACATAATGTAGATGTTACCTTTGATAAATTTGAGGGTACATAGAGTGTCATAGTAGTCATCATGACATTCAGATCGAATATTTTCTGCTGTAACATTAAGGACAAAAATTAGTGGTATTAAACGTATTTCAGTGGAATTTTACATCAAAATGTTTGTAAGAGTGAGATCTTTACATTGGAGTAAAAATCGTCAACCGATTTAGTGGTTAAATAAGGAAAAACGCAGTTTGTAAAGTGATAATCAAGTGGCAATCCTCTGCTGGTATATATTTTTTTTTATTTCTCGAACTGTAACCTGCTTGTTTGTTGGGACCTGTGTTTACAAATAAGTGATTAACGACACTCCAGTGGCGTAGTATGGATGAAGAGGTGAATATTTGTTCAAAATGTAAAAAGAACCTAACAGACGACTATTACCAGTGTGATGTTTGTGGAGATGGGGTTCAGAGTGTGCTGTACTTTCTAGCTCTGAAGATGTATGCCATTGCAAAAGCGTGTGCTGTTGTTTGCTTGTGATAAATGTAAGGTTGTGCTAAAGAAGATTCCAACGATGGTTCTGCTAATGGAAAAAGTAAAACAACAGTTGGCCAACATGAGGAACATGGATCAGCCCACTTTTCCTAAGCAAATCAGTAAATACAGTGAAGTTGTTAAAAAAAATACTGAAAAAGTAGTAGTTATAAAACCAAAAGATAAAAAACAAGATAGTTCAGTAACACAAAAGGCTATTGAATAACAGATAGATCCACGGTCAATTGGCACAGGCGTATCGAGTGTAAAGTTTATTGGGGATGGGGGAATAGCAATAACATGTTCACGGAAAGAAGATATTACGAACATATCAGATAATGTAAAGGAGAAAATGCAGAAGTATGAAATAAACATTCCCGAGAAGAAAAACCCTAGAATAAAGGTAACAGATATAGAAAAAAATTGCCCAAGACCATGAAGCACTTATTGAAAGTATTGTTTATCAAAATGGTATCACAACAGAGAAGAAACGAACGTTGGAAGTCATAAGTATGTTTGAAGACGGAAGAAAAAAAGCAAACGTGGCTATAATAGAAGTTAATAAACAAACATATGATCAAGTGAGGGAGAATGACTTTTTGTATGTTGGGTGGAGGAAATGTAAATATTTTGATAATATAATTCAATGTTTCAAATGTTGGAGATTCGGACACATGGCTCAAGATTGTAAAAGTGCAACAGATGTCTGTCCAAAATGCAGTAAAGAACATAAACGGGAGGAATGTACAAGTAGTAATGATATTTGTGTTAACTGTAAACATGCAAAGGAGATATTAAAGATCCCATGTATCAGTTATAATCATTGTGCATACAACAGAAATTGTGAAACATACAAGAGAATATTTAGGGAACGTCAAATGAGGGTTAACTATCCTGAAACATTTGGGAAAGTGAAGAACAAGTAGCAATTAAAGCAGCAAAATATTATATACTTAAATATAGAAAGCCTAATAACACATAAAGCACAATTAGTTTGGAATCAATGGATTATTTGTTTGTCTGAAACACATATTACTACAGATTTGGAAGAAGGGGAATTGAAAATAGATGGATATTGAGCAGTGCATGTATACTCAGAAAGTAGGCATACTGGAGGAGCCTCTATATATATTAAAGAAGAATTACATTTTAAAACAATACATAACTGTGTAATGGAGGGAAACCTATGGATGATTGGAGTAAATTTATCTATAGATAATAAAAAATACAACATTTTATGTGTACACGATTCTCCAAATACAAAAGATAATGAATTTCTGCAGAAGTTGGAGGAAACTTTAGATGATTATTCAGGAAAAACTCATACCCTCATAATGATTGGCGATTTTAACATCAACTTGGCAAAAAAGTCTTTTCACTGCTCTAAACTTGAGAAAGTTATTGTGACAAGTGGATTCTATCAAATAATTCAAAACATTACAAGGATTACACAAAATAGTACAACTATGATTGATCTCATAATTACAAAGGAAAAGTGCCTGGAAAGTGAGATATGCTATACTCCTAAAATAACAGACCATGCAATACTAAAGGTTAATCTTTCTACAGCTGAGCTTACCAGTCAAGCAGAATATTACAGAGATTTGAAACACTTTAATGATCTTGAATTTCAATTAATGCTAATAGAATCTCCATGGTCATCCAACCTTATCAGTACTGATGAAATAGCAAACAATTTAGTAAAAATAATAACAGAAAAGATACCTGTCAAATTGGGCAACAAAAGATGGTGATCACCAGATTTACATGACAATACTTTAGAAAGGGATAGGCTATACAAGAGAGCAGGAAGAACATTGGGTGAGCTTTTGACAACAAAGAAATAAAGTTGTTCAATTAATAAGACAACAAAAGCAAGTATATTACGAACAAAACATAGATGATGCCAAAGGAGATTCAAAGGCTATGTGGAAAAGTTTGAAGGATATCATAGGCAATGGATTGGGAAGTAGAAATATGGAAGGTATTGATTTCGATGGAGCTATTTACAAAGAAAGTGAGACAATAGTAGAGAGCTTTAATGATTTTTTTCTGAATGGCGTGAATAATTTGGCAATTGATATAGATGACATACAAATGGAAAATACCTTGAATTATATACCAACTACTAGTAGATTTAGTACATTTAAAACAGTTCAAACGAAGGAACTAAGAAATACAGTTAACAATTTAAAAAATAAAAATAGCAGTGTTGACGGAATTAATACCAAAATCTTGAAATTGGCTTATAAATTCTAGTACTGAAACAGAATGTTTTTCCCAGGATTGGAAAATGTCAACAGTCATCCCTATAGAAAAAGTGAGTGGAACCATAAAATGTGAAGAACATACACCAATTAATATGGTACCTGTCTATGAAAAACTTCTAGAAACTGTTGTCAATCAACAATTACGTCAATACGTAGAAGAAAATAAATTACTTACAAAATAACAAGCTGATTTTAGGAAGGACCATTCATGTGAGAGTGCGCTTCAGACTGTTATTTCAGGATGGAAACATGTTGAGTGTGGGTCATTATGTGGGTGTTGTGTTTATCGACTTTAGGAGAGCATTTGAAACAATAAATAGAAATTTGTTGATAAAAAAACTAGAAAAATATGGGTTTGAAGGCCACGTTGTAAGATGGTTCTCAGGATACTTGGAACAAAGAACTCAGCGAACAAAGTATAAAAACTTCTTATCTTCTGTAAGAGAAAATAGTCATGGTGTGCCTCAGGGAACAGTGTTGGGTCCTGATCTATTTGTGCTGTATATAAATGATATTGTAAAGGCTGTTAGAAAGTGCAAAATTCAGTTGTTTGCAGATGATACAATTTTGTTCATGGAATGTGACAACATAGACTATTTGGTTAAAATGATTAATGAAGACTTAAAGGCACTATATGCCTGGTTAGGGAACAATAGTCTTAGTATTAATGTTGACAAGACTAAGTGTATGATTCTGAAATCTAAATTTAATGTTTAGGATACTTATCTGCATGACGGATTTATACTTGAAAATAATAAGATTAAACAGATTAACAAGTATAAATATTTAAGAGTTATGATAGCTACAAATTTAACATTCAATAGCCATGCAGATTATATTATAAAAAAAGTTTCTAAAAAAGTTAATTTAATGTGTAGGGTAACAAAGGACCTTAGTTCAAGGATGTCACTACTTATATATAAAACAACAGTCATGCCTCACTTTAACTACTGTTCCTCCATATTATATATGTTTCAGAAAGGTGATATAGATTCACTACAGAGAAAACAAAATCAAGCTCTTAGATGTATATTAAGATGTAATAGATACACAAGAATTTAAGTTAGAAGTAACTAATTTATTAAGTATCAAACAAAATATATTTTACAATACAATGATAGCCATCTACAAAATAAAGAATGGAATGTATCCGAACACATATAGGAAGGTTTGTGATATGCATAATTACAATACAAGGAATAGGTTTGATTTTTATGTTCCTGCTGAGGGGTCCGCTTTTACGCAAAATATTTCATAAAGGCCTTATAGATTTTAATAATTTAACAGCTGAAATCAAATCTACAAATTTTGTGAAATTCAAAAGACAACTGAGAATTTATGTAGAAAATAGTATTAGTTTTAGATAATAACTTATATATATATACATCAGTTTAGCTTGCTTTGAACTCTGAACAGCTAAAAATACAATTTTTTGGGAAAAAATTTTCACTATCCACACTTTTTTTGTTTCTAAATAATCTATCAGACTACTCTCTAAAAGTTTTAAGGGAAAAAACAGTGAAATCGGAAGTTCTACAAGACGCAACAGCACCGATAAAACTATGTGGATGTTTACATAGATATAGATAGTAATGCTGCAGAGGGTGAAGAGTGAGACGCATTGACAGATGACATTTTTCGTTTTGAGAATAGTGCTGGTAATATCCAGCTCCCAGAAGGATCTCAATTTGAAAATACCTGCATTTTCCCGTATATGCATGCTGCTTCTTAATATCTAGATTTATCACTTGGCAGGAGCCTGGTAGCACTTACAAATGTACAATTTACTCACCTTTTTTGCCTTAGAAGCATTATCGTTGGCATCTTTTTTCGATTTCGCCCCTTTGTCCTTCTTAACTTTCACACGCTTGGAAAGCGGCTCATCAGAATCTGTATCTGTTGGGTCATGATCATCCGGTTCATAATCCGACTCGTCGGATGCTTTGAAGTCCGAGAAGAGATCTTTTGCAGTTTTTGCTGGCACTTCATCATCCTTGGACTCATTACCTTCCACAATGTTAATTTCTATTAGCTCTACAGAGTCATTTTTGTTATTTCCTTCATTTTCCATTTTGTTTATATCCATAATCTTCGCTGTGACAACATAACCTACAATGCGAGGGAAACAATGAACTGTCAACACTACACTGATGGAACAGGCGTAACGCGAATTCATTGCGGCTAGAATGACAAACGAGAAGGATAGCGGGATAGCGCTAGTCAGGGCAAAACATCGTGGTCCATTGTGGTTTGTGGTATTTCCATATACAGGGTGACTTCGAAGTTGAGTCATTTATTTTAACAGTGAGTAGATCTGATCAAAAGAAATGTTTTTTCCTTTACCATTTTTCTGGTAAAATTAAAGTAACAAAGTTATAGCCCTTTGGAAGTTTGAGTACCGCCCTGTCTCAATAATAATATTATGTGCTCGTGTTTGGCAACAACGGATATAATCCGCCTTATCGGTTCATCGCATCGGAAACAAAAAAGCGAAAGAATTTGGAACGATGTTTTTACAATTATTTTATTCAGTTGTATACAGTCAGTGTCAGTCGGTAACGCGTGAGTGAATAGTGGTGTCTGTTGCGTGGCTCAAACGAAATCAAAAATGGCACATGTTTACGAAAATGCTGAACTTGTGGACATGATTCTTATTTACGCGGCATCACGGATTGATCCGGATCGGTTTCCCAATCGAGTGCAACCAACCCCTCGTGCCTTTGTTAATCCAAGACCGCATACAGGTCCGCACTGAAATACTTGTCGGGAGGATACTTTATAAAACAAAGTAACATTTTTTTTTAATTTTTTTTTTATTTTTACACACATATTTTGGTTTATCTTCCTTCTACAATCATTATCTGAAAATTAATGACTAAACTTCAAAGTCACCCTGTATGTTCTAAGGATTTTTGGTGAATGTTTGTTTTTAGTGACGTTAAAGATTGATAGTTTGCGACAATTATTATGAACATTTTTATGCCGGACAGCCTTCAAGAGCTATTTTTATGTGATATTTGTTTAAAAATGGTTGAATCTTGCAGTGCGGTGAATTGTTGCAATAGACGCAGAAAAGATGTGAAAATGAAGTTTCACAGGTCGGTTTTAATCATCTCATTCATTTTGGTGTGAGAATTACCTGTTAATTGGTAATTCGAGGAAATAACCGGATTTGTAGGATACCTAGAGATCCTAACATGAGGAAGTTATGGTTACATGCTATAAGAAGAGAAAACTTCACTGCCAGTACAACAACGGTAATTTGTGAAAAGCATTTCACTCTAGAGGATTATGAAGTTAGTGTTCATGGAAATAAGGTACTAAAAAAGGTGGCAGTTCCATCTGTGTTTGATTTTCCAGCCCATCTCAAGAAAGAACCTAGCCATCGAAGGGTTTTGAAAAGAAAACATGAAGAATCCAACTCAAAAGCAACAGGTATGTTCTTTAAAATATTCCCAGTCTAAGCTTAAAGTTTTAACTTTTCTACTTTAATATTTACAATGATGAAGTGGGTCTTAGTAACATAATTATTTTTAGAACACACTTTGGCTATTGCTGAAGTAGTAGAAGAACCTGAAAATGGAAATATATTGGCGGCAGCTGGTCCTTCAAACTTAACACAAAAACTAGGGTTTTTAGAATCAAGTGAACGTTCAAACATATGCAATTTAAGGTAATTGTCATTGAACTTTGCGTTTCTCATTTGTTACAACCTCTTTTCATTTGTAGGGTCAGAAGATCACCAGTATACTTTGGGGATTTCGAAATTTCTGATTTAAATAATGTGCAGCATCGGAAGAGATTTTGGAAAACTGTTCATAAGTACAAAAAAATTAACAAGTACAATCAGTGTAAAATTCGTAGACAAAGAAATAAAATAAAAAGTCTAAATAGTCTGGTAGATGAACTACTTAAGGAGAAGAGAATATCTGCAGCTCAGTCAATAGTATTGAAGGTAGACATTTGATGAACAGATACTTTGCTGCTACAATTGTTACCTTGTTGTTGTTTATTTTCATTTGTAAAATTTTCATTTCAATTGTTGAACTCTGTTGAATATCTATTGATTACTAGCTAGAGTGATCATTTTACCATCACAGTATTTAGGTTTTACATTTAGTGCATGAAATTTTTAGCATAAAATAATGATGCATGCATACATTTTGTTTTTACAGGAAAGTCTCCCAGAAACCCAAAAGCAACTGCTTTTCAGGCAGTTGAAAAAAGGAAAATCTAACAAGTATAGCCCAGAATTAAGGTGTTTTGCACTAACATTGAATTTTTATTCATCATCAGCATACAACTATGTTAGAAAAATATTTGGAAAAAATGTTCTACCACATCCACACACACTTTCAAAATGGTATAGTGTTTTAGATCGTACACCTGGATATAGTGCAGAAGCACTTCGTGCTATCAAAATTAAGGTGGATGTTGATAAACAAAAGGGAAAACAGCTTGTTGGTGCCTTGATGATGGAAGAAATGTATATTCGTCAGCATGTACATTGGACAGGAAGTAGATTAGTAGGCTACATAAATATTGGTGTTGCAATGCAAAGCAGTGAGGAGATCCCAAAGACTAAAAAAGCTTTAGTTTTCATGGTTGTTTGTATTAACAGTAGATGGAAAGTTCCAATAGCATATTTTCTAGTAGAATCTTCATCAGCTGAAGAAAAGGCTACCTTTGTGAGGGGCTGTTTACTGCAATTAGAAAGCACTGGAATGTTAATTAAGAGTTTGACTTTTGATGGTGATGCATACAATATCCTTATGGCCAATTTATTAGGTGCAAATTTGACTTTTCCAGGTACTAAGCCTTTTTTCATAAACTCTCTCAATAATGAGAAAATACATATAATATTAGATGCTTGTCACATGATTAAATTGGTGCGCAATACTTTAGGTGACTATGGTGTTTTAAAAGATGGTGGAGGGAAAGATATTAGGTGGGAATATTTCAAACGGCTTGTCAACTTGCAAGAGGATACAGGTCTACAATGCGCCACCAAGCTGAGGAGGAGATACTTGAACTACTACAAAGAAAAAATGAGAGTAAAGTTAGCAGTATAAACATTTAGTTCAAGTGTGAGTGATGCCTTAGAGTATTGTGTAAAAGATTTAAATATACGTTCTTTTCAATATGCAGAAGCCACTGCAACATATTGCAGAAATATAAATGATATATTTGATCTGTTAAATGTAAGAAACTTTTTTGGCTCCACCCAGTTTTGTATAGGGGTAATGAGGAATTTCTAACAAGTTTTGTAAATAGTTCTATTAGATATTTAAGCACACTAACAACCTATGAAGGTGTTAATATATTGGAAACCAGTAGGAAAACAGGTTTTTTGGGCTTGATAATTTGTTTAGTTAGTGTGAAAAACTTATTCGAGGATTTGGTGAAAGGTGAAGTATTAAATTTTTTATTGACCTATAGCCAGGATCATTTGGAAATGTTTTTTGCAGCAAGACGCAGTAGAGGAGGATTTTCAAATAATCCAACAGCTTGGCATTTTGAACAAGCGTATAAGAGGTTATTAATTCACAGCGAAATCGCTTCGTCTGAAAGTGCAAATTGCCTTGCTATGGATCATACATCTATTTTAAATGTCTTCTCCAGAAAAATGAAAAACCCTTGCTTTGATCTTTTGTACGAATTTGAGGAAGATTTTTCCCCTGATTTGCAGGAGCAGTATATTGTCAATCACCACAAAATTTTAAATTGTGTATATATTTGTGATGTAGTTCAATATATAGCAGGTTTTGTTAGCAAAAAAATTGTTCAAACCTTGAATTGTAATGAATGTGCCGATCATTGACAACATCTGATTCTGATTGCATGCTGCTGAATCGGAAAAATAGAGGAGGTTTAATCAAGCCTACAAAAATGTTGTAAAAATTTGTATGGTTGCAGAAGGTATAATAAAAACAGAAACAAAATTTTCTCATCCTAATATAATGTTAAGATTGGTCTCTGCTGCAATAAGAAATTTAAATTTGAACGAGGTATTTTTATGTTTATCTAAGCACTCTCTAGAGCAAGACCCACTTGATGGACATATCATTCAATTGGTCAGACTTATCATGAAAAATTATTTCACTATTCGGCTTCACCACATAAATTTCACAAAAAATCAAATGACAGACAGACAACAAAGGTTAACAAAAACGATTCATTTTAAAAATCAGTAAATCGGCAATTTTTAAATTAGGTATAGAGGATACCAAATAAAACCCGATGCACGTCATCGATGTGGAGCTGTGCGCTGTTGCCAGAATTTGCACATTTTCTTTTAAGCAAATAAATTTAATAAAATAAATTGTTTATATATACCTACCATTTACTATAATACCATTATATTAAAAATAAATAAACTTGTTGTAAAATTAAATTCATTTCTGAATAAAAACACCTGATTTGGTAGATATTCAAAAACACAAAATATTTAAAGAACATAAATTGTTTTCTCGTATTTTAATTAATTTGATTATTTATTTATGATATGGGAACTACAACACTTTTTCAATTCACATCAAATAGAAGAAAGAACTCGGGTGATGCGATGTTACACAATACCGGCAACTAGCGGCAAGGAGTACTCTTTATCGAGCCTGATATTAACCGCATGGTATGGTTCAGTTGTATATCAATTCCGGAGTTTGATTACATTATACAGAATATATTTTGATGTTTTAACTATTCTGAATCACTGGAATCAGAGTCATCGTTAACATGGATAATAAGGGGAAGAATTTCCTGTCTATCCATTACTTGTTCCCTTCTATACCATTTCATAATTATCTCCTCTGTATGTCTAATGGAGTTCTTCCACATATCAGGGGTAATAGTTTGGAGTGCCTCTTGCCACATTTTTAGGCAGTCATTTTCAGTGTGGCCATCTCTTCCAATATGCCGATTATAGTAATCTTTAATTAGCTCAATTGGGTTAAAAATACAGTGGTATGGAGGTAACCGTAAAACTTTATGTCCATATTGTTCTGCCAAGTTATCGACCACATACATTTTGGTTGGTTTATTCCCAAAAAAAAAAAAAATAGGAACAAAATGCATAAAGATTGGGTATTCTGCTCACTGTGCAACAATCGTTAGAAGTTCAGATTTGAATGCTTCATGTGGATACTGTATTTTTTGTTCAGTTAACCAATTCTGAATTTCATCCTTTCTCCATGAGCTATTGGGAGTTTTTACTAATAACATGCTATGGTATGATGGATTATCCATAACAATCACAGAGGGTTGGGTCAAGCTTATTAGTAATTGATTTTCAAACCAATATAAAAGGTTTTGCTGGTTCATTTCACCACGGTAATCATTAAGCTGGGTTTTCGATGAAAATATGAGCGACGCACCTTCAACAAATCCATTTTCATTGCCAGCGTGAACTATGATATACCTACAAATGCATTTCATTTTTATATAGAGCTTATTTTTCTATACATTTGAAAGCCCACCTTTTTCCATCAGCTTTTGTACTTCTAACACTTCGCTTGGATACTTTACACCACTTCACAGTAACTGTTGTTCTGAAAAGAACAATTTTTAATTGGCAAGGCAACGATTCAAAGCTCAATTAGCGCAAAACTCACAAACTAAACAATAAAGAACTAATAGTACGACAAAAGGACAATGGCAACTGATGTCAACAAATGAGAAGTGGCAACCTCACATTTCTCTGCACGGCACTACCAACCGAATCGAGACGGGGAAATTTAAACTTCAAGTAGAAATGTCACATTGAATGTAGTCAACTGTTGGTAACCATGATTTTTATGAATGACATCACCTATGACGTGCATCGGATTTTATTTGGTATCCACTATATAAACATATAAATTCACAGATGAACCCACTACTCATTAATAATCTTTTAAAACTTCCATTTAATTCTTTTATCAGGGACATAATTTCTAGAATGAACTATGGTATAACCTATATTGTATTATAATTAAAAACTATGCATTTACAGTATTGTTAATGCCATTGTGCACAAATATTTTGTATACATATATATATATATATATATATATAAGTTATGTACCAGTCTATAGCGAAGAATATGCTGAACAAGGACTTTTGCCTCCACGTTCCTTTCTTATCAGTTACAGTATTGTATTTCATTTGTTCTTTACTTTGGTTTGTATAATGAACTTTGCAGTCAGTCTCGATTCAGAACTCATTCAATTAACATCATTGTATTTGGTTTTTCTCAAAAATAAATCGTTTTAAAAACGTTTTCGTTGAAGACAGACATTTGAGTGGTGCAGCCAGTAGTATTCTTCGCTATAGACTGGTACATAACTCCTCCACCCCTAGAATGAAGCTTCCCCTGGAAGGTGAATTTCTTTCTTCTTATATCTTGAACTGGAATCTTCTCTTCTAGTGCGTTTTGTGGGACTTGGACCTTCTTCTTTCATCTCGGCTAATTCAATGTCGATTTCTAACTTGGATGCTTTCTTGTTTCTCCATCTTCTATATAAAATTATGCAGCAGATGCTTGAAAATACGAGATATAGTAATATGGTCCAAATACTGGGTTTTCCAAAATTTTCTATGGAATTTTCTTCTAAAATTGGTAACATTCGATTAACTTGTAATTCTGGTAAATTTAATGTTTTCAGAGTAATTTGTGTCTCTGGGATATTCAGCTTCGAGGTTTTGTCTTGAAAGATAATTTCATTGTCTTGGAATGATATTTGGCATTCACTGGCTTTGACTAAGAGAATGCCAAGTAATGACTTTGTATCGATTTGCTCCTTGCATTTAATTTTCAATTTTTCTTCGGTGAGAAATACAGCTAAATACTGGTTAATTTCGGGAATAAATTCGATGTGATTTTCTTCAATCTGAAGCTTCGTGTATCTACATGGCTCTGTATGATCTTCTGTAATTATTGACTTCTCGCATCGGGCTTTGTGATTGGCTAATATACGATTAGAGCAATGATAGATTCTACCTTGGGTACAAATCTCGTTCAGGGGTTTGATCTCATTTCGATCAGATTTTAGCAAATACTTATAATTTGGGATAATAGTGACGAATTTTGATTTGTGCATCAGAGTCGGTATAGGTAACATATAATAAAGATCGAAATGTTCAGGATAATCTATAGGAATGGATAGAAAATAACTTATTTGATTCTCATCGATTTTACAACTGATAGAAATAATAGATTCATAATCTAGCATATTTTCATACCTTACTTCAAATGGTAATTCATTTTTATAAAATGTGGATATCTTACGGAGTTCTTGAAATAATTCTCTAGTCCTTATTATACTGGGATGCATGGTTTTCAATTTGCAAAAAGTTATCGAATTTTCGATATCTTGTAAAATATTCAATGGAATGTCCAACTGATAAGGCTGAAAATTTTTTCACTTGTTATTTACAGTAAGATAAATACATTCACCAACTTTTATTAAAATAAAACCATTTAAACTGGGTGTTCGGATTTAAATTTAAATTGTTCGTTATGTTTCTTATTTCTGCTCCGCATCCGAAATAGATGAGGTATCTGAAATATTAGTAAATTTAAATTGGTAAGTTTTCTTCCTGGGCCTTTTAATATTGAATAAATGGATATTTTTGGAAGTATTTGCATGTGTGGGATCTATCTCCGCTCTTTTTAATTTCTTATCTATACTAATTAATTTTTCTTGCTTATACTTATTTTTAGTTTTCTGTTGCTTCTGCTTATTCTTAACATATACCTTGTTAGGAATATCAGGCAAAACTTCACGTTTCTCATTTGCTTTATTTATAACTTTTTCTTTATTCTGTAATATCTTTTCTTTTAAATTCCTATAAACTAATTTCATTTTTTCCTTATGATTCTGTGAATAATTATTTAATAATTGCTTATCTATGTCTATATTAAAAGGTGATTCTGTATTGAAATGACCAGTAATCACTTCATAGGGTTTAAGATTGGTTACAGAATGTATTGTGTTATTATAAGCTAAAATAGCGTAATTTACCTTAGTTTCTATAGGTTCGTTCTTGTACTCTACCTGATTATTTAATAATCTTAAATGTTCTATGAGCGTTGAGTGGAAACGTTCTACGGTTCCGTTAGATTCTGGGTGCTGTGAACTAATAAAATGTATTTTGACTTTATGCAATTCTAAAAGTTCTTTGACTACTGAATTTTTTAATTCTGTGTCATTGTCGAAAATCATTTGATCTGGTATACAGTGATGTGTAAAATATCTTATAAAATTATTTGTTACCTCTACTCCATTGGCAGAGTTCAACATGTAAACCTGACCGTACTTTGAAAATGAATCGGTCATAGTCAAAAATTTTGCATTTTCTAAAGAAATAGTGTCTACGTATACAATTTGGAATGGTTTCGTAGGCGTTGGCGTAATATTATATTCAAGTTTTAACGGGTGTCTGTCGTATTTTGTTAACTGACAGATTTCACACTCATTATCGAGTTTCTTAAATTCGGCCAATAATATATTTGTTTTATTCTTTTATCAGTTTCATCGATTCCTCGATGATTGGTTTTACCTTCGTGATAATTCTTAATTATATCCTTAATCTCATTTTGATCTGTAACGTCTATCAATTTCTTTGTGCATTTTACTAGATTTATTTGGGAATTTTTGAAATATGTTTGAAGAACTACGCTGAACTTTTCATAGACTGGGTCTTCAAAATATAAACAATATTTTACCTTTGGTGCAATAAATTCTTTTACAAATTTAATTGTATCAGCTTCAAAATTGTTCTTTGATAATTGAACCGATATTCGCTGTTTATTCACATGTAATCTACTAATTACTGGTTCAGCTGGTTCGAGGTTTACTTCGGAAATAATAATTTGATTTTTTGCACAATTTACTGCTGTATCACTAATTGGAATATTTATCGTGGGATTTTCTATATTAGAATGAACGGTGTGTCCTGATGAAGTACTTTCATTTTCATCAATTTTATCTAAATCATTGGGTTGAGGTGCGATTGAATAGTTATCGGTCTGATTGGGAATATTGGAAATATTCGATGGACCTGCTTGATTTTCAAGATTTCTATTAAATTCTTTCATGTATTGTGCCAGTGGAGTCGGTGCTCCTGTTTCATTAACATTTACTTCTATTCTAGATAAAAAGTCCGCATTTGTGTTTGATTTGCCTTTCCTGTAAACAATGTCAAAATCATGTTCTTCTAATCATAAGCGCCATCTTAATAATTTTGAACTAGCATCTCTAACTGAAAATAACCATTGGAGGCTTTTGTGATCTGTTACAATAGTAAACTTACGTCCGAAAATATAAGGTCTGAAATATTTTACTGCATATACGATACTTAGAAGTTCTTTTTCTGTCGTGCTATACTTTGTTTCTGAATCACTTAATGTTCGTGAGGCGTACGCTATTGGTAAATCTGAGCCTAATTTACCTTGGGATAATATTGCGCCGATTGCATAATTACTTGCATCCGTAGTTATCAAGAATGGTTTTGAAAAATCCGGATATTGGAGTATCGGATCGTTTGTCAATAAAGTCTTGCATAATTCGAAACATTTAATATAATCTGCGTCATTGGGATTAATAATTGCATCTTTTTTCAATCTGATTGTCAATGGCTTAGTGATTTTCGCAAAATCTTTTATAAACTTACGGTAATAACCTAAAAGTCCAAGGAAGCCTTTAATTTGCTTCTTAGTTTTTGGTATTTTAAATTCTGTGATTGCCTTTATCTTATCGGGGTTTGGTTTCACACCATCCGCCGTTACAACATGTCCTAAATACGATACTTCTTTTCTAAGAAATTCCGATTTGTCTAACTGTATTTTAAAATTTGACTGACGTAACCTTTCAAAAACTTCTCTAAGTCGAGAAATATGTTCCTGTAAACTAGTACTGAATATTATAATGTCATCTAAATATACTAAGCATTTTTCATTCTGAATACGTCTCAGTATGTTATCCATTACTCGCTGGAAAGTCGCTGGCGCGTTTTTTAGTCCAAATGGCATTCTTGTAAACTCGTAGTGTCCATTTTCTGTATTGAATGCAGTTTTTTGAATACCTTCTTCTGCCATTTCTATTTGGTGAAAACCTGAAGCTAAGTCTAATGTTGAAAAATATTGGCATCGCCCTAATTTATCTAACAAATCTGTTATGTTTGGAAGAGGATAACGATATCCCAATGTTTTTTCATTCAATTTTCTATAATCAATGACTATTCTCCATTTTTGCTTTCCCGATGCGTCTAATTTTTTTGGAACAATCCATATAGGTGAGCACCACGCTGAATGGCTCTCTCTAATAATTTTTTGATCAAGCATTGATTGTATTTGTCTTCGTACCTCGTTTCGCTGGATTTCAGGATATCTGTATGATTTAGTGTAAATGGGTATTTCATCGCTTGTACGTATATGATGCTTAATTTTGCTCGTAAAAGTTAAGTAATTACCATCAATGTGAAATATGTCTGAATACTCTCTTACTAACTTGGTGATTGCATCTTTTTCTTCAGAGTTCATATGCTCTGTCGTAATTTTGGAAATATCAAATTTATATTTTTGAAAGTTTAAAGGATTAATATTCGGTGGATCAGAATTTTCTGAAAATTCGTAATTTTTAAAATTTTCTACATCTATTGGTCGAGATATGTCAAGAGAAATCTGTTCTTCAGATAAATTTAATACTGTGCAAATCGCTTCGTGATTTTTCACTGTAGTAAGACATTCATTGATTTCTAAACATGATAATTTTCTGTATGGAATAATAGCATTACCATTTTTTAAATTTTTTATGTTAACTTTAATTATCTGTTCTGTTCTAGGTGGAATAGTGATAACATTAGAAGAATTTTTTGTAATCTCGTGATATTGCATGGGTATCCTTGTTGTGGGTGTGACTAAAAGATCATTGGTCAAATCAATGTTGGCATTCAATATCTCTTTCAGGTTATCGAGTCCTAAAAGGCATTGGAAATGTTCGTGAAACTTGAATAAATGAAATTTCATGAGAATATTTGGATTCTTAAAAATCTTTGGACACGGTATTGTCATACTATATTGTTCGATAGATGAACCATGTGCTGAAGTGATTTGGAATGGGTCTTTTTGAATATGTCTTGAAAATAATTTTTTCGCAATTTCAGGGTGTATGAAAGATTTTGTACTTCCAGTGTCAATCAATACTTTGAGATTATACTCCGGAAATACAATGTATGGTAGTTTGCTACATTTGTCGGTTAAACTCATAATTTCAATTGACTTTGGTGGTCCGTTGAGACTTGTGGTTGTCTCTGTTCCGAGGCTTCTTGCCCTAAAAAATCGTCAGAATTATTCTGAGCATAAGCGCATTCATAATTGTCATCATTTGGAAATTCTACAACAGGTTGGTCTTGTACACACAAGTTAAACATAGCCTGTTCTGCGTTTACACCAGGTCTGTTAAAATTTCTACCTTGAAAATTTGGTTGTTGATACGTCTGTCTAGTGGATGTACTCATCGGAGTAGGCCTTGGCAGATTATTGATCTGATTAGGTCTAAAAACGTTATTATTGTGAAAATTCGTTCTATTCTGATTAGGATTATTTGGTCGTACATTATTAGGACTAAATTGTCGTTGTAATACTGGACGCTGTACCGCTTGGTATTGATTCCTATAATCACCAAAGTTGTTGTTCATATGGCGAACTAATTGCATATTATTTCGATTAACATTTTTATGTTTATCTACCTTATGATCAAGCTGAAAGTCGTTAGTTAATATATTCAGAGCTTCATTCAAGTCTGTAGGATTTTTCGTCCTCATGAGCGGTCCTAGAGGTTCCTTTAAACCTTTTAGAAATACTCTTAATGCTACGCTTTGGCAAAAATTACATATTATCTGAGCTTCTTCACTCACACAATGTGTAGTTAAAAATAATATTTGTAAATTCAATAAACTCTGAACTTTGTTATAAAATTCAAAGGGGGTTTCATTGTTCTGTTTCAATTCACACATTTCTATATTTAGAGTAAATACGTCACGCTTGTCTTGATATGTATTTAAAAGTGCAGTTTTCAAGTCTGTATAATTTTTTATAATATTGCTACTAATATTTAAAGCTGCATTACCTTTGATTTTCGCTAAAATACTACTCATAAGATATTCGTTCTGGAAGTCATTTTCATCCTCTAATCTATAAAATTTATTCACTAACTTTTCGCAAATATCTATGAATCTTGGTAATAATTCTTGTTGACCATAAAATTCGGGTATCATGTTAAGATACTCTGGGCGTAATGACATGCTTGATTGATTTACTTGACTGTTGTTCATATTGACTGTACTATTTAGTATACTAGGTCTTAATTGCAATTTCCTTAAACTATGTTGGCTATGTTCCGTATCCGACTGTGAGTCCGAATCAGTGTCACTCAATATATCATCAAACAGCTCTTGATTGTTTTCACCCCTGTAAGACATTCGTACTTACAGTAGTAATCCAATCCGTCCCATGTGTCCGTATGAATGGGCCACTGCTGGGTTGCCTGTCCTGGAGCAGATGTTCCTTCTGTCCTCTGGGCTGCTGTCTTCTTGGTTTCTCGATTTGGGTAGGGTTCTATCCCAAATCTGGTTCCGGTGATAACGGTAACGATATCGATATCCCGTCGGATCGTTCGCGACCAATCGCGGTTGGTTTCGTTATAGCCAGTAAACCGTTGAAACGAACCGAAAATGTCCTTTTTTTCGTCTGGCTATCCTACTGCTTGCTGCGCCACTCATATCCATTTTCAATCATTGCTTGAACGATACTTTCTACACACACCTTCTTTACCAAATTTGGAATTTCAACCACATCATTACCAGTTGCTATCTCTTTACCTATCACCTTTTTCTTCTCTTGTACGTCTTTAATCAGAGCATTACTTGCTTCTCCTACATCATCTAATTCATTTAAAGCAACTATCTTCTTGGCCGCATCTTCACTCATTACCTTTATTTCTTCCTCATACTCATCAACCAAATTACCCCAATCGTAAATATCCTTAGTTTTATCCTTATTTTTATCAAGCTCTTCTCCTTTTTTGTTTTGATCTTCTCCCTCCAAATCATTGACGTTCTCTTCTTGATTTTCAAAAGAACTACGCCTAGATGTCTGAGTATCAGACTCATCTTCACTATGTTCATCTAATGGCAGATCTTTAAATATAGGCTGTGTTACTCCAATTAATTGTGATGATTTCTGCGCTACTTCATTTAACGATGGATTATCATCTTCTACTTCCCTATTACCAGGTCGATCACTATGCATACCTCTCCCACGCACTGCACCACGTCCTCGCCCTCTACCTCTACCACTCTGTTTGTTCTTAATTTCCTTAAAAAGGTTCTCTCTTTCGTCGTCATCCAACATAACATATTCTTGATGATAAACCACATCCTCTTCATCCTCTTTACGCTCGACAAACGGTTTGACATAACGTTGTACACTATACAGATTATAACTCTGTTTATCACGGCTAGATTTTACCACTTTCGGCTTCATAGCATAATCATATAACCAGCGATCTGCTCTTTTACCATTTACCGTTTGAATACGATACGCATCAACCATAAGTAGTGCGTCAGCATTTCAAAGTACACACTCCCAGGTTTAGAAAGAACAATTAGATTTTCAAGTACTCGGACCTCCTCTTCAGGACTACTAAACGAAATCTTCTCCAATAAACCATCTACTACAAACAGTTTACTCTTCGGCGGAAAAACAGTCTTGAACTCACACTGAACATTCAGAGTAAAGATTTTTCGTACGGCACCCATGATTAATAAATAGCGAAGAATATGCTGAACAAGAACTTTTGCCTCCACGTTCCTTTCTTATCAGTTACAGTATTGTATTTCATTTGTTCTTTACTTTGGTTTGTATAATGAACTTTGCAGTCAGTCTCGATTCAGAACTCATTCAATTAACATCATTGTATTTGGTTTTTCTCAAAAATAAATCTTTTTAAAAACGTTTTCGTTGAAGAAAGATATTTGAGTTATATATAAGGGTTTTTTCTTTGTACACTTTAATCTCTACAAAACTGGACGTGTTACCACTACTACATTTAGTGTAGCTACAGTACTATAAAAATAAATTTAAATGTGCATAAATACTATTTGGAACATTATAAAGTTATATAGAAAATAACATGTATTTATTGTGATATTTCTTAGATCTCTTATTTTTTATATGTAAGATATTAGAGCAGTTAAGTTAATTATTAGCAGACATGTAATCTCTTTGCTATCTGAATTATTAATTGTTAAATACTAATTTTTATATCTTCAAATGTGTAAAGGAGAATTTATTGTCAAGTTTCATACATATGTATATATAAATAACTTGGTTTTTAAATTATAATTACGTGTCCAGGATTTTATCTCGTTCCAGTTGCTTGAATAACTTTTAAATCTCTAAGAATCCTGGGTTTCCTATGCAATTCATTCAAGTCCGCGTGCTTTTTGCCCTGAGTAGCTCCATATCTCTCTCTCTCTCTCGGACCTCTTTGTCGTATGTTGGCCGCATTGTTTCATTGTACAAATGGGACGGGGCGATTCCATCAGTGTTGACAGTTCATTGGAGGGAAATCGTGGAAAGGAGTGGAAGAACAGAAACGCTACGCTGACAATCGATTGTCAATGTCCGAATGGAAAAACAGGCGTGGCGTAATTCCTATTTCATGGTATGTCCAATCAACAATGGCTCGACTAGTCACGTGGCCTTAAATTGGGTGTTCTCAGGAATATTTATGAAAACTATCAGCAGGTCTACCAAAGCGCAGTCAAGTTCCTTAGGAATGTGACAAATACATAAGACATGTCAACAGTGCTGCCGAGGCTACCGATTTTTTCGGTATTTCTACCTAAATGAGATTACGGAAATGCAAACATCATCTTCCATCATTTTTTAAATATTTCCAGATTATTTACAGAAAAAGAGCTGGTCAAAAAATAAAGCTGAAAAAATGAATCTATGTAGTTTTATACCCCACATAAGCGCACATTTGGGCACACGAAGGACGTAGATTTGGATTACTTACAATTATGTACGTACATTCCTTATTCCGTTTTTCCTATATAGGTTTTGTATACAACAGATACAGACGGTAGATCACCGTCATTATCGCATCACCAGACAGCAATAAGGAAATCATAGCTCGTCTGTATTTAATTGAATATTAACTTAAACTGCCAGGTGATGAGGCTTCAAGTTCAGGTGCGAAACAGAAAAATATTATAAACAAGAATCGCAAAAATAATTTTAGTGACGGTTGCAAACGAGTTTAAAGAGCGACTAGAGTGTTCATTGTACAAGTTGTAGTAAAGAATTTAGGATTTTTTTAGGAACAGATGCCGCCAAAAAAAAAAAACTGTTGTATATGTGCGCGTAATACAAAAATAAACTTTTTCATAGAGGGCGTTGCGTGACACAAGCAGCCAGTCGCTTGATCGGCACGGGTATTGTGTAAAAAACCTATAAAACGTCAAAAAAGACCTATATGATGTCAACTTGCAGACTAGGTAGTTTTTAGGGCGCAAACAGTCATTCCACGTTTGCTCACTAGGATCGTTGTGAACATCCATCTATGGAGAAATCACTCAACTAAACTACACGCATTATTGGTTGCATAGTTTTCTGAGGCTGAGTGATCTGGGTCTGTAGTTTTTATCTCTGAGAAGAAAGTTGGTTGAATAGCAAGATCGCATCTGGATGATTAAGTGTATTGGTCTGCATGTGTATAAAATCAGTGATATTTGCTGAGTGAGAAAATCATTACTGAATATGACGGGTTATTTATATGGTGTGCTTTCTGAAGAGAGGTTATGTTCAAAGTTATAAATTACGAAAAACTGAGGAGAATTACGGGAAATCATCACCGCGCCCGCGTTGTGTACAATTACTGTTAACATGTATGTGGCTTGTAAGTCGACAGTGTACAGTGAATATAATTATTTCTTATTTTTGAAATTCAGCAAATTTGTATATGTAATTTCCAGAATGGATAAGAAAAAGTGGATGCGCAACTAATTTCTACCTTTGAATCTCAATTAAGTGTATTTGGGACAAGAACCCAATGTAACTATCATCAACACATACAACTTACAGCTTAGACCTCCAATAATGCCATCTCAGAAGCAGATTTTACATCACATCAGAGCCAAAGATTGATAACAAGTCCCATGACGTTTAGGCAACACGTACAACCTAGTGCTAAGTTAACATCTTGTAGAATAACCTACATAATGTCAAAAAACAGCATAATGTCAAAAAGATCGGCATAATGTCACTTTTCAAGATACGTTCGTGGTACCCGTGCCGTGTGAAATAACGTAGGTTTTCTTAAGATATTGAATTATTGACTTAGCATAAGCTGTTATACACGTGTTGTCCGTCGCTGATCTTGTGAAGTCCATTGTTTTTTCCTACTACCGACTTTGTCTTTTATTACCGAATTTCAAGGATATTCTACCGATTTAATCTTTTACGGTTCGGCAACACTGTATATCAAAATATTACAATACAATTGGTATAGGTATATCAAAATTATCAAATTTGACAAAACCTTGTTGGTGGATGCATTTAACTTTAACATATTTGAAAATAAAAATACTCATTCATAATATTTACGCCGTTTCATAAGTAGATTGTCTAGGTACTATTTTCGTTGTTTGAAGTGATTTCACCATAATATTTACCAAACAAACGTGCACTCGTTTTGAGTGGAGCCTAGTATACTTGAATTAGTGCATATTTAGCTATATAAAATTAGGATACTAGGGAAAATGCCTGCGGCAGTCCAAGAAACAAATAAAGCTGAACATTCAGATCAAATGTGGAAAGTGCTAAAGATACACCTTTTGAGGGAGAGGGCTCGTAAGAAGCAAGAAAGGGAGCAGGAGGTTGAAGAGGAACGTTTGCGAAAAGAAAGAGAAGCTAGAGAACAGCAGGATGTTATGACTTTAGGCGAGACAAGAGAACAGATATCACAACTAGAGACAAAGCTCCAACAGCTTAAGGAAGAGAAACACCAACTGTTTTTGCAGTTAAAGAAGGTATTGAATGAGGATGACAATAGGCGTAGGCAGTTGGTGAAAGAAAATGCGTGAGTAAAATAATTTCACCCAGTTTGTTTTAGCCTTGTAATGAAGATTATCAGTTGTTACAGAACTGAAGTACCGACTATTGCTCCAAGAAAATTGTATAAGTTTGATCATTCTGTTATCCATAGAGGATTCCTAGCTTATGTTTCGTACTTGTGGAGGAAGCTCATCCAGTCTCATGGTGAGGCTTATGTCACTGCTTTTGATATCACAAAAGTATATTATCAGCTGTGACATGCTGCCCTTATATGCAAACATTTATCCTATGGCCTTTCAGAGAGGCTTTGCAGATCAATGGCTGACTTTCTCTCTGGCTGTAAGATATCTATTGTGATTCATCCCAAAATGTCAATTTGGGTGTTCCCAGGGATCGGTCTTGGCTCTGACACTGTTCCTCTTACATATCAATAACCTCCTTTCCTGTGTGATATATCCAATCCACAGCTTTGCTGATGATGTCACTGTACATGCAGAAATTTAGGCAAGCTAATCTCTAATGGTAATGAGCTTTAAAAAGGATGACTTCCTCACTCTATACAACGCTCAGGTAAGACCTAGTCTCAAGTATTGCTCACATGTTTGAGGTGCTGCCGCCCCGACTAGGTTATCCATGCTAGATGCTGTTCAAAGGAGGGTCCAACTGCTCTATGACTCTTTTGTAAGAGACAGTCTCAAGACCCTTAAGCACTGGCATACCGTCGGCAATCTAGCTCTCTTCTACCTGCTAAACCACTGGGCTTTGTTCCTCAGAACTCTCATCCATGATTGTGCCGCGCGATGTGCCTGGCAGTCAGACCCGTCTGATTTCGGCTCCCATTCTAACCATGGCGAACTTCATACATCTAGAACTGACTCAACATGGCTGCCCCTTTGATGCTAGGGTGTGGATATTGTGGAACAATCTACAAGAGGAGGCTTTTCCCAGTTCTATTAACAGCAGTTCAAAAATCGGATTAACAAAGTTTCTTTCTATATAGTATGGCATTGTTCACATTTCCTAAATAATTTAATTTAATTTTGTCATTTCTTCAAAATACGTAAACTATGCATGATGTGACCATATGTCCCATTTTTAGTGGGACATCCCTTTGTTTTTTGTTTTCCATCCCAATGTTCCTAACCATAACCTGGGTATGCAGAATTGTCATATTTTTCCAAACCATGCAAAAATAGACCAGTTGGGGTGGCACTTTAAGCAAGCACAATTGCTGAACCTCACATGCCTCAGTTTGGAATTGCTGGCCACTGGATAGAAATCTAAGAATAAACTACTGAATGCATTTTTAAGTTCTTTAGTTGAATGGTTTTAAAATACTGCATGTCAAAAAGTTTACCCATTCATTTTGGACAATTCTGATTTTTAACTTTTTTCGATTTGTTTTTTATTCAGGTTTATCATCTAAAAAAAGTTCATATGAACTTGTGTATGTTACAGCTCCATCTATCATCTTTTTCACAAGTATCTATTACAATAGAATAACAGCTGGTTATCTAGTATTATTTCAAAATTCCCCATATCCACAAAGAACACATAATTCTGACAGATTCGTCAACGGCAGGTATACAGAGATGTACTTTGTTTTGTATTTTGTATGCTACAGATTCATTTTGTACTTGCTAGAAACTCTTTTATTTAGGAAAGTTCATTTACATACAAAAAACGCTACAAGCATTATTAGATTTACATCTGTCATTCATTCAAAGATGTCATTTGCTGATCAGCTGTTCACCTCAGTAGACATCAAAACGTGATGGATACCCATACTCCAGGCATAACCTGAAAAGCCTCATTATCCTTAAATTTACGATTAAAGTTTCCTGAAAGAGTTACATGACGTCCAAAAATAAAAGGAAGAATTTATTTATTTATATTTATTTATTTAATAACAATAACATCCAACAAAGACCATATATAAAAATTATAAATACACATAAATATATAACACAACAATATAATTCCTCTTGATCAAGGACATCCTGATGGCAGAAAGATGCACCTAGATGGTTAAACCACCTGTATGTGCTTTCATCATCCGGACTTACAAATGAAAAGAAAATGCTATTTATTGGATTATAAATAATCAACCTCAATATCCCGAACAATACTTCAATCATACTATGATAGAAAAAATCATTAGGAAAACCTTTCAAATTGTGCAGCATTCTCAAAAATATATTCTCTGCAGCTGGTGCTAAATATTTTAATATTTTTCATCTTTTTCAAGTGTTCTGGCAGAATGTTATACAGGGTGTCCGCAAAGTTGGGGTTTTCCTTTACACGACGTGTAGATCTTGAAAACATAAGCAATTTTTCTTAGTACCATATACACCAATGTCTTAAGGGAACCGAGATAAAGGGCTCTGCAACATCAAAAATATCTGAATACCGTCCTGTAGCCGCGACATCCCCGAGTGGTACTAGGACACTAGCTCAAACCAACGGTTACGGTCACGCGTGTAGAGGTAATCGCGTAGACGAGAATCCCTCAACAAGCACTAGAGACGTGGCTAGAGAAGTGCAAGTATCAAAAACTAAAGTGTGGCAAACGCTGCGTGAAGAGGGGCTGTATCCGTTTCACGTCCAACGTGTACAAGCCCTTCAACCTGACGATTTTCCAGCAAGAGTGCGGTTTTGTGAGTGGTTGTTGCATCAACATGACAATAATCCGGACTTTTTGAAGTGCATATTGGTGACAGACGAATCTACGTTCACGCGTAATGGGGTGAATAACTTTCGCAACACTCATGTTTGGTCAGAAGAAAATCCGCACGCTGTCCGTCGGGCACATTTTCAACAAACATTTTCGGTGAATGTTTGGGCTGGCATGGTGAACGGCATGCTCATTGGACCATTATTCGCCCAAATCGATTTCATTTTCTGTTGGAGCGGTATAATTTCGGGCAGAGACGTACTTAGCCCTTCTCGTCAACTGGAGAGTGAGTACTTTTTCCTTTATTTTTTTTTACTTGGTCGCCCTCGTTTCACTACACATTACCTTTGTTATTTCAAGGGTAGTTGTTTCTGAATAGGAAAACCCCAACTTTGCGGACACCCTGTATATCTTTGGCCCTATATACGTTATGAATCTTAAGTTGAGGTTATTGTTATTCTTGGGAATTTCTATTTGCCTGCCCACATTTGCACGAGTACAGTAGTTATGACTCACTTGTTTCTGTAGTTTTTCATTTCTATAAATAAAAGTAGATACTGTCATCATGTACAAGGATCTAATAGTACACACATCCTTTGTAAAAAGTTTATTAGTGGGGAATCTTTTATCTAATTTTAATAATATATTTCTGAGTAATAATGAGTTTATGCAGAGCATTATTATACAATCCCCCCCATATTAATATCCCATATCTAATTATAGATTCAAGAAATGCTTTATAAAAACTGTTATTAAATTTTTTTTATCGAGAAAGTCACGCAGTAGATAAAATTTATGGATTAATTTTCTAACTCTACTCGCTACATAATCAACATCCGGCTGCCACTTTAAATGTTGGTCAATAATGATCCAAGATATTTAGTTTGAGACACTTCCTTAACATAATAATTATCATCAACATAATCATGCTGTAATTTGGTCTGTTTCTATTGGTCACCGAAAACGCGATATAGTTTGTCTTAGATAACTTCAATGTTAGTTTACTCTCTTGTAACCAGTCTTTTACCATACCTAGACCATACACTGTTTTACACTTTACATCCTCCCAACTAGAACCTGCAAAAGAAGTACAGTATCATCAGCATAAGAAACAGTTAAACCCCCCGTGTCCAGCTTTAGCATCTTATTTATATAAATTATAAAAAGGAGCGGTCCCAAAACAGTATCCTACGGGACACCAATCTATATTATTTTTTCATTGCTTATTATGTTATTTAGGTTTATCAGTTGTGGTCTGTTTGAAAGATAATCCATCAGTAAATCATAAGCCACTCCCCTTACCGTGTCGAAAGCCTTAGCAAGGTCCAAAAAAAACAGCAATAACTCTTTTTGCCATTATTCAGATTATTGACAATCTCAGTCATTAATTTCTGCATAGCATCCGCTGCACTGTAACCCTCCAGAAACCCGAATTGATTATCTGATAATACATTATTAGCTTAAAAAAATTCATTAATTGAGGTTTTAAGACATTTTTCAAATAACTTTGCAAAATTTGTTATTAAACTTATAGGCCAGTAATTTCCAATGGATGTAGTTTCTCCTGATTTATGTATCGGGATAACTATTGACTCTTTCGGGACAATTCCAGTTACCAAAATTAAATTGTAAATATGTAATAAAGTTGTTAAAATTTCAAAATGAGTTTGCTTTATAGTTTCAACCTGTATGCCATCCTAGCCAGGAGCACTAGTACTTTTCAAAGATGCGATATGTTTTATTAGTTCATTCCTTGTAATGGGACTTAAGAAAATAGAATTCTGGACGGGGTGCGCTAATTTACACTCTGATTCAGGAGTGGGAATTGTCCGCGCCATGTTAACACCGACATCAATAAAATATTCATTACAAAAATTTACCATTTCAATAGAAGCAGTAAACTGGTTGCCATCATTATCATTTATAGAAATATAAGATTGACCTTTGTAACTCTTTTCATACGGTGCATCATTTATGACGTCATACAGTTGTTTCATGTTATTTTTATTTTTTTCAATTTGCATTCTATAGTAATTATTCTTTTGTTTGTGTATTAATTTATTTAGTTTATTACGATAATCCTTGTACTGATTTTCCAAAGACAAACTATAATTTGCTAGAAGTCTCTTTTTCCTTTTTTCCCTTTTTTTTACAGAAACAATAATTCCATTGCTTATCCATGGTTTTATTTTTTTTGGAATTGATACTCTTGTGGGAATTGTTTCTGTTGCTTTCAACAGCAAGTCCCTGTAGGTAGTCAAAAGTAACTTTACAGCTATTTCTGGATCATTCACACTAGTTACCAAATTCCAATCACAATCATTCAAAAACTTCTTAAATTTATTCATGTTTAGTTTGTTTCTTGTTACAACTTGCCCAACTTCCAAAACTCCAGAAGGTCGTGCTTTATTAGTTATACAAAGCACTGTTGGAGTGTGGTCCGTTATTTCCTCATTGAGTATATATAAGAATTTAATAATAAACAATTGGTTTTTAATTTTTGCCTAACAAAAATATGGTCCAGGCAAGTTCCCGAAGACAGTCTAGTAGGTTTATTGATAAATGCGAAGACAACATTGACAGATACTCAGTCACCAGAGTGTCCTTACTATCCAGAATATTTATGTTAATATCCCCCAGAAATATTTCAGTATTAGCAGAACTATTATGCTCCAAATAAGTGTGCAAATCATGAGTGAAGTCTTTCTTTGATATTGGAGGTGGTCGGTAAACGCACGTTATACCATTCAAAACCCCATCCCTTTCAAACGTGAGTCTATCTAAACTAGCCCTTGATATACTTAATTGGCACTTGGAGAAATTCGCCCTAATACCATCCCTAACAAAAACAATAACCCCATCATTTTTATTGTAATTACCTTCATTATAAAAAGTTTGGTAGCCAGGGAAATTTCAGTTCTTAATAGACACAATTTGAAAGGTTTCCGTGAAAACAATAACGTCAAAGCTATTTAGCTTATATGACTCTATATAAGCCAGAAAATTATCCAAATTTCTGTTGATACTTCTTATATTGACATGAATCGCAGTTACAGCCAATGAATGTGCATTCTGTGACAAGAAGGTTTTATCTGTTCACTGTCCATTATTTCACTCAAAGAACCATCGTCTTCATTAATTATATATAGAGTTTCCTAATTTATGTGATTTACCATTATGCTTATTTACTATAGTCAGTTCGGGACTTCAAGATTCCAATTTGGTATTTTAAACAAGGACAGTTTGTACTTAATGCACTAAGATCTGTTGCATACTTAGTTTTATACAGCTTATTGGCCGTGTCACAGTTCACACACGTCCTCTCCTGACTTTCACATTCTGTCGTATTGTGACTCCCTGCACAGTTTAAACAGACTTGCTTTCTAAGACACCGGTTACTTTTGTGTTGAAAGCCCTGACACTTGAAACACCTAGATACAGTCAGATCCTCATACGCCGGCAGACGCTCCCAGTCTATGTAAATTTTTTTATTTTTCATTATTTTAGAATATAAGTTTCCTGAATATTCCGCATAAATTGTGGAGGTATCTTTATTTTTATGTCTTCTAATATAATGTATCTTAAAGTGTCCCTTCAACTGCATTCATGTATTCTGCTTCCTTGTACTTTCTTCAAGCTCCTCTATCTCCTTATTACCCACATATCCTACAATTTTTATTTTCGGTAACATTTTTATTGGTAAATTAACTTCATATTTACCTTTTAGTTTACTTTCTGCTGATTTCTTGAGTCTTTCTAGCTCCTGTTCTGTGTCGCACTTTAGAACAATGTTTACTTTCTTAGTTTCCTTAATATTTCTAATTCCAACATTGATTTCGCATGGATTTATCAACCTTTGCACCTCCTCTTTATTCTTGCCTATATTTTGTTGGCTTTTAGGCCTAATTATTATGGTAGGCAGACTAGGCTTATTAATGGAGTCCGGCGCGGATGTTGTATTTTTTAACACATTTGCATAAGTGTCTTTTCTGTAGTTTGCTTTCAAATCTGCTAATTCTCTTTTAATTTCCTCCATCATTTTCACCATATAGGGCATTCTTGCTATTAATTGCTTGCATTCATCACAAATCAACAAAAGAACCCTCTTCTGTAGTGGCATACATCGCACTTCCGAAGATGTTAAATTGACACAATCCTTATAAACGCTCCCAAAACATGAATCACATTTATAGTAACCACTGTCTATATGAAATTCTGTTTTACATTTGATGCATACCTCGGCTTCAGGTTCATTGCCCTCCATCAATTCATAATTAATGATTCCGTTTTGTGATAGTTATTATGATTGTGAGGCTATGTTTTCTGTTTAAAATTGTAGGATGATTAAATCAAAAGTGTGAAAATTTGATGCAAACAGATATTTGTGAGATATGATCCTGGATAACTTGACTATAAAACCAGCTAGTTATTCTGATGGTTATTGTTTTGTAACTGGCACTTTTTGTAAGCAAACTTTTTGTTGCTGTGTACACTTTTTGTAAGATAAATGTATCCTACTTACTGCAATTAACCACAAATGAAAAATATGTGCACAACCAATATTTCACTGCCAACATACTTCTGACAGCACTATAGTGATTTCTTTCAAAAATCAGATTATTTACTGAAGTAATAACGTAGATTTTCGACAAACTCGGGAGAGCACTTTTTACACACGTCTATCGTTCGTGAGATACAGCTATATAACTAATTGAAGCTTGTTATCTCATATTTAGCTGTGTTGGCACATTTTAAAAGTCTCGAAATTACGGTTACAGTGTTGATCCAAAAAGCTACAAATCGCCGTCTGGTATGAGTATGATCTTAACAAAGTTACAATGAGGAGTATAAACAGATGTCCTTGCTGTCTTTTGAACATCACACATTCTGCACAAACTACCAAAAGTTCTGCAAACAAAGCGATGTCCATCATCAGAAATAATCATCTGTGATACCCAACAAACTAAAAGCATGTCGTTCTTCAAATGTTTTTCAAATAGCTGAGGTTTAAAACTTCTCAATGGAAAAATTAAGATATATGTTGGGAACCAATCGAACACGTCCAAAATCCAAAGATGCTGATTTTTGGTGCAGTAAAAGGTTCAGTCTCAATCAAGTCAATGACAATGACCTGGAATGGATATTTTTTTTATACTCCAACGACCACGAAGGCCTAAGGCCTAAACACCCATTGGGTACCGTGGGGCTATAGGGGGATACAGGGGAAAGGGGGAACGTCACACGGACTTTGGCGAGGGAAGACGTGTGCATGCAATATGTACACATTCTGGCTCCGCCTACGAGATCCGCCGGGTGGTACCTCCGCTTTCGACAGTCAGAGACCATCTACCACCTACGAACAATCACAACATCCATAGCCAAGAGAAAAGTTTCTCCTGGGACGGGATTCGAACCCGCACAGCGCGCGGCGACTGATCAGGAGACCGAAGAGTCTACTACTCCGTCACCGCTGCTGCCTAGCCTAGCTATAATGAATATGGTCGATATCTTGTAAAATATGTCGCAAACTTGAGAATAATTATACGGCTTGGGTAAGATGCGCCCCTAGTTCCCATATTAAATCGAGATATGTGTTATATCATTTTGTATAGCAACAGTGAGTTATTTTATTTTCAATAAAATACTCAGTAATGGCGTCATGTCAATTTCTCGTATCAGGTCTCATCCATGTTTCGAGTACACCACAAATACTTCTTGTTGATTCATCCAATTTGCGACTATATGCAAATTATTTTTTTTTTATTCAGCGTTAAAAACTGCATTTAGCGCGATAGCTGCACGTTCACACTACCGCGGTACATATATCTTCTGATGAAGAAGAACTAATCTTATTATAGCAGAAGATAAAAAGTGAAAAAGGCAAGTATTTTTATCATAATTATCAGTTAATAATTAATAATTGTGTTTAAGGAAAAAGAAGAAATGGGTACATGATATCAACAAACAAAGAAGGATGTATGGAGAATATCATACTAAATGCCTGAATTACGTAGAGATCCACAACGTGTTTACGTATACTTTCGAATGATTCCCGATTGTTTCGATGAAATCTTAAATTTAATGTGATCCTACACTTTATCCTGTTTCCTGCAATTTCTAGAGTCTTCGTGACTTAAACAGTACAATATTGGTACCTCTTAACTTGTTCAATTAATTTCTCCGTTGTGGACATCGTGAAAAACGTGGCGATATGCAATAAGAACCGCGTTAGCAGCGTTTCCGAAATGAAACGCTGTCAACGCGATAAGAAACGGGCCACCCAACCGCGCTGGTGTCATCGTTGTTATTTACCGCTCTGAAAACTGAGCACCGCATGTTGGATTATCGCTATCGCCTTACCGCGTCGATGTGGGGGATCCTTAACTACAGAAAATAATGTTGAGCGTATGAAACCACCTTTACTAGAAAGTATAGAGAATCAAAAGGAACTACAAATTATCTTTGAAGAATGTTATGACTACGTTGATTAACGTATTCTATCTAAAGATAGCCAAGCAGCCCACCGTCCATGATTATCCGAGATAAAATTGAGATATCCTGGCGTCATGTATAAGAATTTATCATACCTTTGTTCCTTCTCAGCGGTATGAACATAGATAGTTGGGTACAGCGCCATACATGAGACATTAACCTTTTCAAAGTAGATTTCTAATTATTGCGGAGAGGAGGACATAGCTGTAACAAATTCTCATAGATAACGCCATAATGTCTCGTTTCATCTCAGATAATTTTTTGGACGCCGAAATACAGTACACGATTTGTAATGGTGGAGTAGTAGAAAGATTTATTTAGCATGTTTGACTACATAAAAATAATAAACAACTTTCAAATTTAAGCCATATAATGCACATGTTGAGCCAGCTATAATAGTCGGTTTAACAATTTTACTTTGAATTATGTCACCGTAATCAGGTCTTTTATCTCTGTATTAAATTTTATTATATTCAATCAACCCTTGATGGAATACAGATTTGTAGCATATATTTTACTTTTTGGACATTAAATGGCAGCCATCTTTATTTCTGGTACTATGTAAATGATGGTCGGCATGTGATCACATTTTTTACATTGAGCCATTTTAATTTGCTAAGGATTTCTTTAGTTGGAGTATGGGTATTTATCTTTATTCAGTATTATTCTTTAGCACTTGTCTTGTAAAATTTGCAGTCTTTCCAAAATTGAGTTATTAGCTAAATATAGAATCTTGTTTATAATTTTCTCACAATGAATATCATGTTTAATTGAGAGTCAAAGAAAACTCCAAGGAATTTAAAATTTTCTATGAATTCAATATCTTCACCATCAATATTTAGTTGAATATTTGTACATTTTTTCATAATTACCATAGCATTTGTTTCACTTGTAATTAATTTGAGTTTGTTAGATGCTACCCATCTTGAAACAAGTTTCAAGTCTTCATTTATATAAGATACCAGTCTGAATATTTTTAGTACTTACTTAAATCAAAGTGTCATCAGCGAAAAATTGAATTTTGAATTTTTCGACAGTGGCAGGTAAATCGTTTATGTATAAAATAAAAAGAAGTACCAGAATACTGATTTGTGTAACACCTAGTGTTTTCAATTTTTGATGAAATAGTGTTATTAAATTTTGTAACTTGCATCCTTTTACACAAATAATTTTAAAACCAGTCTGAAATACTTACCTAATGCTACATGATGAATCAAGAAGAAATGCAGGGGGCATTGCCCAAAGGTTCAAAGTTCATTTCAACTTGAAAGATGCATCCCATTAAGGGCAAAAGGAGAAAACAGAAACTGTTTCGCTGGGCTTATCTGTTCATAATCAAATGGGAGCTCGAAAACTTTAGCGATGCGAAGCAAGATGAAGTCAAATTTAAAGTTCATAAATGGCAAGTTTTGGTGTGGTTCTCTTCCCGTCGGCGTAGCTTTGCCTCGGTAGGCACGCAGCTTTAGCCTTTTTTCAAAGCAGCAATTATTAGAGAATTTGAATTCATCCCCCCTGCAACTGAAAAAATAATACCATCAAAATTCATAAGTTAGATAAGTTTGAACAAACTTCATGGCACGTGTCAAAAATTTTTGCTTTACGGTGGTTTTCTTTTTTTTTATTTGACTGAACCAATATTTGATGTATCTAGTGAACAGATGATGGCCATGCAGACCATGGCAGTACCTCCAGCAAATATGGTACCAAATGGGCCTTCTGCAGCTTCTGTTCAGTTGTACATACAGCAGCAACAACAGCAGCAACCAAGATTGGTACAACCTCAACAGCAATCTCAGGTGAAATAGTAATTTAAAATACTTCTTCTCTTTATCAATATGTACAATGACAGTACTACTTACGGCATTTGTATTAGCCATTATTGTATTAAATCATTAATGTTATGTATCTTAATTGAATTGACTATACTCGTACATATTCAAGTGAATATAGTAGGAATGAATGTAATATTCGATCTGGATCCATATTCTTGAAATGAGGGAATAGAATAACAGAGCGTGGTTCTCTTACCTTTTGGTGAACTGTATTCATGAACACTAATGGAGTCATTCTCGGTAGAAAAACTGCTGTCCTCCATCAGTCTCGTATCTAAAGACAAATTCAACTTTGTCATAAAACGTTTAATGGTATGAAAAACGTCCAAAGACATTATTTTGCAGAAATTAGATGCATTCACAAGTTTATTTGATAGACGCTTTATCGAGGAACGTCCAACAGATGATTCAAATTTTCATTTCATAGTAGGCTGTAACAGTTGTTATTACAAGCTGTCAATGATGTCAGGAAGACTTTTCTTTACTGATTTACCATTATGGTGATGAAATGTGGTATGATGTGGTTTATTCGTGCAAAATATCAATAAATAATTCAAAATAATAATGTGTTTACTTCCTCGAATTACGGCGCAATCTTAGAGAAGTAAAAACTGGATATAGGCAATCAGTTGCACCGAACTGGCTGGGTGGCTGTATATTGTAGAATACCTACTTGTACGTCTGCCAGATTCAACTACTACACATACTTCACAAAAAAAACATTTTATACCCAAATTTTACGTTATTATAAATTATAATGTGTGACTATAAAAAAGAAGTTTAGCGAGTAAAAGATGCATTTGATCGAGATACTAGACGAATTTAAAGAGATAATTGGAAATAAAAACAGGTAGCAGCAGAGCAGTTTGGTGCAACTGGTTGCCCATATTTAGTTTCTTACTTCTCTGTGATTGCGTTGTAATTCGAGAAAGCAAACACATTATTATTTTGCTATGTTTATTGATATTTAGAACAAACAAAGCAAGTCGTCCCAATTTTATCATGAAAGTATTGCAGCCCACTGTGAAATCAAAATTTAAATCCTCCCGTGAACGTTCCTGGAGCAAGCGTCAATGTTTTCCGAACAAAGATCACTTGTTTCCAAGGAAGCCTCAAGGAAGGTCTATAAATCTGACTTTAAATGTAGTCGCGCCGTGCCGTTGCCTTGTAACAAATAAAGATGGACAGTACTCGTGGCCGACATATTTTGTTCATCAATTTGAAGGTAGTGGGCGCTAAAGTGACTTTAAGCCACAAGACCTAAGTAATCCCCTAGGTGAAAATTAGGAATTACCGACCAGAAAATGTATTCATAATACCGCCTGGTCATAGATAAAATATTTAATAGGCCCATTTATCTGTTTTTTGTTTTTAGTCTCCAATAGATTATTCAAATGAATTGTGATGTCGAGGCATCTAAAGTTGAATTCTTGATGATATTTACATTGAAATTTAGCCGCGATGCTGACATGCAGTAGCAGCGTTGCAGAACCGAAAAAGACGAATTCGGTAGATAGTGTTGAACCTCTATATATTCAAGGGCAAAGTCCGTAGGAGCAAAAAAGGCCGTCGCAAGATCAGCGGTGGATCAAGGGCTTTTACAACACGCAGCGCACAACACAGTTTTTCTTTGAGGACACCTTTCCCTGAAAATATATACTAAGTGACATAAATCCGAACACCCAGTTTAAATGGTTTTATTTTAATAAAAGTTGGTGAATGTATTTATCTTACTGTAAATAATAAGTGAAAAAATTTTCAGCCTTATCAGTTGGACATTCCGGTTTTTATACTGCTTTTTTTTTAATTCACTAACGCTCTAAAAATGAATATTTTAGCCGCAGTAAAGAATCAACGTTGGCGGATTTTGGTTCTTGACATCCTTTACGATCGGTTACGATGCCTAGAGTACGGAGATCTGTACGATTTCGTCAACTTAGTGAGTTTGATAGGTGCCGTATAGTGGGACTTCCGGAAGCTGGACTTTCTTTTCGGGCAATTGCAGTTAGAGTGCAAAGAAGTGTGGACACTGTGGTTAGGTGTTGTCAGGCATGGCTTCGAGAAGGCCGTGCGCAAAGAGCAAGGGGCACTGGACGCCGCCATAGAACAACAGACCTTGAAGATCGCCGCCTAAGATTATTGGCCTTAAGGGACCGTTTCTCCACTACCAGGTCCATTGCAAATGAATGGTTTGCAGAACACGGAAGACCTATTGGCATGCGAAGTGTTTACCGACGAATGAGAAGTTTTGGCTTGTTTTCATACCGGCCACACTGGGTCCTCCCTTTAACTCGAGAACACCGACGTAATCGCCTTGAGTGGTGCAGACAACGGTCACTCTGGGATCAGGAATGGAACAGTATTGTCTTTAGTGACGAGTCTCGATTTTGTTTAGGCATGCACGATGGTCGTGCCAGGGTTATAAGGCAACGTGGTGAAAGGAGGAATCCACAGTTTTTTGTTGAAAGACATGTTCATCACACTGTTGGAGTTATGGTTTGGGGTGCTATAGCTTATGGTTCCAGGTCACCTTTAATCTTCATCAGAGGTAACATATACGCGCAGCGTTATATCCACGAAGTTCTAGAACCCCATCTTTTACCCTATCTTGACACCCTGGCAGATCCAACTTTCCAACAAGATAATGCCCGACCACATCTTGCAAGAGTCACAATAGACTTCTTTCAACATAATGATGTCACATTGTTACCATGGCCACCAAGATCTCCCGACTTATCCCCAATTGAGCACGTGTGGGATATGATGGGTAGGAGATTGCTCAATTTGCAACGTCCCCCTCAGACTCTAGAAGCACTTCGAGAGGAGTTGGTGGTTGCCTGGAATGAGATACCACAGGAGGACATTGATCACCTGATCAGAAGCATGCCTAGGCGCGTTGGAGAATGCGTAGCACATCAGGGTGCATCCACACATTATTCAAGGTCAAAGGGCTTTAAAGCAGTGCAATCATTTTGAAATTTTTATCATTTATTATGCTTCATTAAGTACTTATACAAAATTTTATTAAAATAAAACCATTTAAACTGGGTGTTCGGATTTATATGTCACTTAGTATATTAACTTCTTTATTACTTGTACTGGTCGTTCTTCAAACTCCTTTGCAGCCATCCGGGAAACTCCTTTCCCCATTCTTGTTAATAAGATTGTGAATATTTTTGTGATTTACCACTGAGCTTGAAGCGTCAACACCTGACATTTCAATTTAATATTTAAATAAAAACAGACGAGTTTTGGTTTCCTTATTGCGTGTCCGGTGATGTGATAATGACTGTGTATATTTCGATGAAAAATGTGCAAACATATGTATGAATTATTACAAAAATGTGTGGAAAATGAGAACGTTTTCGGTATTTCGGTAAATAAATCGGTAGGTTTGGCAACACTGGACCAGAGCGAACTTGACAAGCGGACCAGATTTGAAATTCATCAAATCGCGTAAGTGTTCAATACCGCTCTTAATTTTCAGAAATATTTTTTTGTAAATGGGCCCATTAGTCTCTACAATAAAAATCTGGATAACTTCTATTATCATTCAGTAGTGAATTGTAAAAAAAGTCACCTTGAAATTACAAGTTCAACACCACAGATCTCCAGCACTGTCAAAATGACATTTCTTAAATGTTTTCGTCGGTGGATTTCGTCACAAAATAAAAAAAGCATATGTATAGAAAAATTCGGAAAAACTGGCTGTCCGATAAGATTGTCCCGAAAAAAAAAGCGTGGCAATGTTTCAGATATGCGTTTTGCCTTAATTTAGAATGAATTTCTCGTCGTTCAATAATTGGGGTCCAAGGCATGTTCAAGTTTGTATAAAGTCACCATAACTACTTACAGAATATTCGATTGACGGTACTATAGTTGTGGTTACCGTTCTTGGCGGGTCACAGTGAGACTACCAGTATCCCTTTATACAGGGTGTCCGCAAAGTTGGGGTTTTCCTTTACACGACTTGTAGATCTTGAAAACATAAGAAATTTTTCTTAGTACCATATACACCAATGTCTTAAGGGAACCGAGATAAAGGGCTCTGCAACATCAAAAATATCTGAATACCGTCCTGTAGCCGCGACCCGCGATATCACCGACTGGTACAAGTGGGTCGGGGTCAGTGTGTCAGGTCAGTATACAACCTTCAACCGACGGTTACGGTCACGCGTGTAGAGGTAAACGAACCCGATTGCGTTTCAAAAAACAACAAGCACTAGAGACGTGGCTAGAGAAGTGCAAGTGTCAAAAACTAAAGTGTGGCAAACGCTGCGTGAAGAGGGGCTCTATCCATTTCACGTCCAACGTGTACAAGCCCTTCAACCTGAAGATTTTCCAGCAAGAGTGCGGTTTTGTGAGTGGTTGTTGCATCAACATGACAATAATCCGGACTTTTTGAAGTGCATATTGGTGACAGACGAATCTACGTTCACGCGTAATGGGGTGAATAACTTTCGCAACACTCATGTTTGATCAGTAGAAAATCCGCACGCTGTCCGTCGGGCACATTTTCAACAAACATTTTCGGTGAATGTTTGGGCTGGCATGGTGAACGGTATGCTCATTGGACCATTTATTCTCCCAAATTTGTCATATTCGTTACCTCTGTTCGTGGTCTGCACCACCGCCGGCGTCTGCGCGGTAGTGCATCAGCTGATTTTATTTTCTGTTGGAGCGGTATGATTTCGGGTAGAGACGTACTTAGCCCTTCTCGTCAACTGGAGAGTGAGTACTTTTTCCATTTTTTTTACTTGGTCGCCCTCGTTTCACTACACATTACCTTTGTTATTTCAAGGGTAGTTGTTTCTGAAAAGGAAAACCCCAACTTTGCGGACACCCTGTATATCTGTATCTCCCTCATGCATACACATGCAACCTACTCCTGTGTGTGAACGTTTGTTGGTAAGCTCAAAGACATACGTTTTTTAGTTGTGTGTCTCCGTCTCGAAAAATGTGTGGTTACGTATGAGTGGCCTTCAGTCATATTTGTGACAACTTACTTGTCGTCGGCGTGAAATTCGAGTTGTCCTATTATCAATCTTCAATATAAAATTGTACAATGCCCTGAAATACGATCAATGGAGAAGGCCGACACCTCGTGCTAAATTTACTAGAGCATTTCCAGGAAGAGAATGAACACAGCGGTCCCCTGTTATCCACTTTATGTGTACTGGAGAGAGTAGCAGATGCGCTGAAGATTAGTCTGCGCAGTGTTCCGCCCATGGTACGGAGACTCGATCTGTTTAATTATTTCATATGGCGTTGATGACGTAACCGCCAGGAACGGTGACTACAACTATAGACGAACTAAAGCTTATTTCATATTTGCTCAGGTCCAACCGGGTTTCAAAACAAATGCCACAGTAAAGAGGCCCAGAAGTCCGAGTCCACCTCCTCCTCCTCCTCAGCAGGTACCAGTTTCTTTGTACCATGCTGCTGCAGGATATGGATACAAACCCCCTCCACAAGCCTATCAGGGATCACCACAGAGTATGTACACTTATCAATTACTATGAAATTAACTAAAGATGCATATATCAATAGATCATTCATACTTATCAGTTGGCCTAAAATTTGTGAGAGGTGAAATTATTCTGTTTTGAAAACTTTGCTATACAATCAGCCAACTAAACCATAGACTCCATAGAGCATCAGTATAGGTGCACGCCCATCGAGGGGAAGGGAAGCGATTTATGCCGCACGAAAATGTCAATCAACAGCCGTTTGTCAAACATTGTCTAGCGACAATGTCGTGCGGCTTAAGTCGCTTCTCTTCTGCTCTCCTCGATATCCGTGCACGTTGAAGCCCTGTTCGTAAAGCTGTCGCCAACCTGTCAGTGCTCATGTCCAAGATTCCGTCACATAAATTCCGTTCATTCTGCTACGCTATATAGACAGAATTTACATGCCGGATGCCAAACACTGTCCCCGACAAATCACCGACCTCTGTAGGAACAAATCGTTTATCGAGTTGTTCTTGTTGTTCAGTAATCTTCGACCACAGCTTAGATAACAGTCAGCTATGAAACACAACTGACAGTGTCAAAAATAGTCGCCATTCCGGAGGAGAAAATCGCATGTAAATTCTAGTACGACGATGAAAGAGGTTTTAGTTTTCTACGATATCATCTAGTGTCATTAGTGTGAGCCAATAATAAAAGGAGTATGTTTGTTCAAAACGAAGCGATGGAGTGCTGATGAAAATTTATTTATGAAAAGATTTATAATAAGTATGTAATGTTGGCGACTATCAGTACCCCTTTTGCTATGTAACCATCACTACTGCCAAATACTCAATCCATTGCACTTTCAATACAAATGGCGTCAAGTAGATTGACTCTATACTTCCTACGCCTTCGTTGGAGGTTTCAAAGAAAGGTATGATGATACTTCGATCTCTACATATGAAACTATAAAAAGAAATTTATCTTTCTGTTTCCCTAGCAGTTGTAGGAAACATACATATGTGTGACTTATTATGTCTAACATATGCATAATATCACTGAGCCTCATAATAATAGAAGGTCTGTAACTGACACCAAGTATGCAACAATTTAAGACCATTTACCGCATACAGCTTCCAACCTACAATTTTTAACCTCCCCAAATGATTTCTGAAATTGAACAGGAATGTATGAAGCGTTGTAACACTTTGTTAGATCGTTTTCTGTCCTTAGTCCCGTCTCTACTGAGACAATTTTCAAAATCTGCGACTACCTAATTGGTGGAAGTATGTATTAAATTCGCGATAGTATTCACAAGTCTTCTGTAAAACCTCTGAAACATCAAAACACGAAGTTCGAGCGATTTTTTTTATCCGCTGCAACTGGACCGATTTTCAAAAACTACAAAGCTTTTTCGCCTTTGGCATAGTAGTAACCTTGTATGAAAATTTTATCAAAATCCGAGCTGTACTTTCCGAGTTACACAAGTAGAGAGGTCAAAGATTAGCGGCCAGACAGACATACAGACCGACGGAAATGAGTGACATAGTTTTTCGTGATGTACGTGTCATATAACATCCAAAAACACAATATCTCAATTTCGAAATTTTCCGCGATTACAATACATCCTCGCCAGTTGGCGTAGGAACTAAATAATTTCCTTTTCTTTATCGCGGACAAAAACGGGAGCAGATAACCAGCAAAGTGATAACCAACGTAATCCAACATGACACTTCTGACATCGCCACGGGTATTATGAAAAAACGTCAAAAAAACCTATAAAATGTCATCTTGCAGACTAGGTAGTTTCTAGGATGCAAACAACCATTCTACGTTTGCTCACTAAGATCGTTGTGAACGTCCATCTATGGAGGAATGGCTTAACTACGCATTGTTGGTTGCATATGTTTTGTGAAGCCGAGTAGTCTATAGTTTTCATCTCTGAGAAGAAAGTTGGTTGAATAGTAAAATGGCATATGGATGATTTTGTGTATTGGTCTTCATGTGTATAAAATCAATGATATTTGCTGTGTGAGAAAATCATTACGGAATATGCTGCCAGCGAAGTATATATTTCAGCTGTGCCCGACAGGTTATTTATGTGTTATTATTAGGACACAAATCCTCACTATGGACCTATGCATTGCCGTTACCTCCAGTAATGCCATCTCTGAAGCATTACATCAGAGTCAAACATTGCTAACTTTTTGTTATACTGAAGCAGCCGCGCAGGCAAAAGCCTAAATGCCGGATCACCGCAGAAGCTAGGAGGATCCCAAAGAAATTTTGATGATCCGATTTTTGAACTGCCTAAGGTGAGTAGAACTGGGAAAAGCTTCCTCTTGTAGATTGTTCCACGATCTCGACACCCTCGGGAAAAAGGAGCGGTTGTATCGGCCAGTTCTGGATGTACGAAGTTCGACACGATTAGGATGGGAGGCCAAAGTCAGGCGGGTCTATGTGGCAGGCACATCGCGCGGCGACATTATGGAAGAGAGCTCTGAAGAGCAAAGCCCGTTGGTGTAGCGGTAGAAGAGAGCTAGATCGCCGACGGCCCGCCGGTGCGAAAGGGTTCCGAGACTGTCTGCTAGAGAAGAGTCGTCGATCAGTCGGACAGCCCTCCTCTGGACAGCATCGAGCATATTCGGGCCAGATCAAGTCCTGAGTGATCTGGACTCTGACCAGCCGAAGTGAACGGCTCTTCGGCAGAACTCGGTCATCCATCGAAACGGGATGAGCGCTAGGACGCCTTTTGTTCGTCAAGGTACATTACTGTGCTTTGGAAGTATTAAACTGTACAAGACTGTTGCGTCCCCAAGCAGTGATAATCTCCAGGTCTCTCGTCAGAGAGGAAGTCGTCGCTAGCCTTCTTTTTTCCAGCTCAGCGAAGATCGGATTGTCACTGCAAAGCTGGATGAGTTTACTCCACAATTGCGTGACGTAAGCTAGGAGGTCCCCTGTGGATCGCTGGTGCCGGAAAACATACTACCTGTCGCTAATCACGCAGTGACGTTCGAGGTAGTCCAGAAGCTCGCGATTTATGCACCTCGTGACGTTTAGGCAACACTTACTACAAAACGAGTTCACAACGTGTCCATCAGCTAGTGCTAAGGTAACATCTTGTAGAAAAACCTACATAATGTCACAGAAAAAAACAGTATAATGGCAAGACAATTCGACATAATGTCACTTTTCAAGATACGTAATACCCGCGCGGCTTCCCGACTAGGATGCTTTTCAGACAGGGCCAGTTTCATACGCTCCTCACTTGGAAATATGCCGCTCTCTTCAGGTAATTCATAACTAGGTGTCAGCACAAACATACATTTTTGTATATTTTGAGATGCCTATTCATAAGAAAAGGATTGATATAGGCATAGAGTTTGGACCGCTACTTCTGCAGCTACGAGATATACTAAGTGACATATGAATCCGAACACCCAGTTTAAATGGTTTTATTTTAATAAAAGTTGATGAATGTATTTATCTTAATGTAAATAACAAGTGAAAAAATTTTCAGCCTTATCAGTTGGACATTCCGGTTTTTATACTGGTTTTTTTTAATTCACTAACGCTCTAAAAATGAATATTTCAGCCGCAGTAAAGAATCAACGTTGGCGGATTTTGGTTCTTGACATCCTTTACGATGGGTTACGATGTCTAGAGTACGGAGACTTGTACGATTTCGTCAACTTAGTGAGTTTGATAGGGGCCGTATAGTGGGACTTCGGGAAGCTGGACTTTCTTTTCGGGCAATTGCAGTTAGAGTGCACAGAAGTGTAGACACTGTGGTTAGGTGTTGTCAGGCATGGCTTCGAGAAGGCCGTACGCAAAGAGCAAGGGGCACTGGACGCCGCCGTAGAACAACAGACCGTGAAGATCGCCGCCTAAGATTATTGGCCTTAAGGGACCGTTTCTCCACTACCAGGTCCATTGCAAATGAATGGTTTGCAGAACACGGAAGACCTATTGGCATGCGAAGTGTTTACCGATGAATGAGAAGTTTTGGCTTGTTTTCATACCGGCCACACTGGGTCCTCCCTTTAACTCGAGAACACCGACGTAATCGCCTTGAGTGGTGCAGACAACGGTCACTCTGGGATCAGGAATGGAACAGTATTGTCTTTAGTGACGAGTCTCGATTTTGTTTAGGCATGCACGATGGTCGTGCCAGGGTTAGAAGGCGACGTGGTGAAAGGAAAAATCCACAGTTTTTTGTTGAAAGACATGTTCATCACACTGTTGGAGTTATGGTTTGGGGTGCTATAGCTTATGGTTCCAGGTCACCTTTAATCTTCATCAGAGGTAACATGAACGCGCAGCGTTATATCCACGAAGTTCTAGAACCCCATCTTTTACACTATCTTGACACCCTGGCAGATCCAACTTTCCAACAAGATAATGCCCGACCACATGTTGCAAGAGTCACAATAGACTTCTTTCAGCATAATGATGTCACATTGTTACCATGGCCACCAAGATCTCCCGACTTATCCCCAATTGAGCACGTGTGGGATATGATGGGTAGGAGATTGGTCAATTTGCAACGTCCTCCTCAGACTCTAGAAGCACTTCGAGAGGAGTTGGTGGTTGCCTGGAATCAGGTACCACAGGAGGACATTGGCCACCTGATCAGAAGCATGCCTAGGCGCGTTGGAGAATGCGTAGCACATCAGGGTGCATCCACCCATTATTAAAGGTCAAAGGACTTTAAAGCAGTGCAATTATTTTGAAATTTTTGTCATTTACTTATTATGCTTCATTAAGTACTTATACAAAATTTTATTAAAATAAAACCATTTAAACTGGGTGTTCGGATTTATATGTCACTTAGTATATTTTGTCCGAAAAGCACACAACTTTGACAGCCTCTAAGTCAGTAACTATTGCAGATAAAAATTGACAAAACATCATATCCCATATTTTCTGACAGTAACTTCCCAAACAGGGTTCCGTAATGTAAGGTTTGTAAAGTATTGCAATTAAAACATTGTCGCAGGTTATAGATGCGTGTCTTGCTTGATATATCCAATACGTTTCTTTGCCGCTTCACAATTTACAGCAGAATCATTTATTTGAAATAATGCTAATTTGGTGAAAAAAATAGAATCCCAGATTTTATTCTGAGGACACGTGAACATTTAAATGAAACTTCAAGATACATTATTCATCAGTAAAACTATACTTGTTCGCGTGAGTAATGATACATCTTCATCACACTCCATCGCTTCTTTTTGGCCAGACATGCTTCTTTTTATTATTGGCTCACACTAATGACACTAGATGATATTGGAATATTATAATTTTTACGATTGCAAAGAATATCTGCGGGCGCTGGCGTGTTACGCGGCAACATCGTTGAACTTGGAGAACTTTTCAGCGATTTGGCGAAATGAGTTTCATAGCCGATTGTTATCTAAACGCTGGTTTGACAATAAAGTCAGATAGGGTCACATGGAGGATTGTTGACACTGTCACGCGACTTAAATAGTGTGCATTAATGAGTGCTTAGAACGGGGAATGTGTGCTATAAAAGCGTTAGACGTAACTCCTACGGTGTAAATATGACCACCGTAGTATGAAATAAATAATGCAGATCTGTTTGCAATTTGAGAGCTATTACTGCAAAATATTAAATTTTACAATTTTAACGAACATTATGCTCACTATTTACTTAAAGCGGGACTCGAAAAGTATTGTAGTTACGGAATATTTGAATCTTGGACTGAAATTTCTCTTTAATTATTATTCTGTAACTATGCTGGACACTGTCAGTGTGACTTCTCTTGGCATCGGCGTGCGATTTCAGTTTAATTCTTGCTAATCTTCGTCATAATGTAATGGAAATACAAGTAGCAGCTGTGTGCATTTTCCATACGTTAGGAAAAGTAAGGTACACCCATCAAACGGTTAGTAAGTTTTTTTACTTATTTATTGAGGCATTGATGACGTAACCACCAATAAGGGGGAAATGAACTATACGTATTGAAGCTAAGTTATTCTCAAAACATTAACTTTGAAAACACGCTGTATATTAATGGAACAAATTGCCATTTTAGGAAGCTGAAAATAATTTCCAGTAATTTCTCTTGGGTACTTTTGTTTAGAATTTCATCGACCAATAAGTCTAAGATGAGTTGTTGCCTAGATTCAGCTGGCGTCCTTTATTATTGGCCCACCCCGGGAACGTATCGCTGGACCGAACGGTAACGACACGTTATTTCAGAATTGTCAAACTGCTAGGCTTATGGGATGTAGCCATATTGGAGGAATTTTTGACGAGGCATACGCGGAAGAACACTGTGGAATAGAACTGCTTCGGTCATAAACGAGAGGTTCCGATAGAACGATCCTGCAGTAGGGATGGGAGGAATATTTTTCGGAGGTTTCGATTCCGATTCATAAATCTGGGTTAGATCGGTGCAACGCCTGCGCTTATTGAGGTAAACTAAATTTTCTAGAATAAATGAGTATTTCTTACAGTATTTGGCTTAGGAAAACGAAATAAATCAATTCCAGCTTTTAAAACCGCAAGATGGATATACTCGTATAAATCCAATCTAAACAAATATATATTTTATTTTTAATAAGAAACGATGAAATCACTATCGGCCATGATGTAACGTCATCCATATGTCACTCGTGGACTAACGCTGATTTGTTTAGATATTTCTAAAAAAACTCGTTAGCAACGGAAACAATTGTCTTTTCGTTTTACTGAAAAAAACAATCATGGACGTTGGTCGTTGTAAAGCAGAAAGCACAAATTTACCGAAAATTGACGCATTGATACTTGGTAATTTTTTTGCCTTCAACTCAGATTTCTGCTTTACTCAGCTGAGGAATCGTACTATGATGATACCGTAAGCTACGTCCAACTTAAACGAGACGACAAAATCTGCACATTAAAGTGTAAAATATGTCCTAAACATAAGGTATGCTCCAAGCAATACACAGTGTTACGAATATTTATTTCCATGGTCACTCTAATCCACAGCTTTCCTGGGGTCTTTATTGATGTGTTTTTACATTCTTGGACGATACAATAACTATACTTACATTTTCCATGTAAACTAGTAGAAGTAAAGTTTATATGTTTGAAAGTTGAGGGGTTATGTTGCTGTCGGATGCTGTTTAAAAGTGGTATCACGTCAGAACACAGTAATATGGGCCAAACATGGCGAATAGCGTTTTTGACTGTCTAAAAAAATGTATTTTTAAATTGAAGTTTTACGGTCTCTAAGGTCTGAAAAGAATGTAATATTTTTTTTAATTTAATAGAACAAATAATAGTAACTATTTAAGACATATTTAAAAAAGTGTCAACTCGTCTATTGCTTGGAATGAACGATATTGTTCGGATCCGAATTTTATTGCTAGCACAACTTGTAAATTCTGCCAAACCGAATGACGAGTCACGAAGTGTTTGATTTTTCATGACAGTTCGTGACTGATTTGCGATATAAAATGATGCTCAGAAACTGAATTCGAGTTCAACAGGAAACTGTTCTCGAACTTGATATCCTGCAGCTATTGTCCCATAGCATTGTAAAGATACTTTTTACCCTGTAAATAGATCTGCATTATTGTATCGCTTCATATCTCAATTGATTCGACATCTAATTATAAAGTCGTTGAGCGTTGCAGTTTCCTGAATGCACCCAATGAGGCTACGTCATCTATATTGACTTGTAGTTGACAATAAAACATGATTTAATCTGAACGTATGTGACGTTGGATCCTCTGGCGTAGCAAATATTACTACAACAGAGTTTCCACTCGCCAAACCAGTTTATTAAACACCCGACACGTGTTTTGCTGTCAACGTCTGAAGATGGTAAGAATAAAACTTTGATCTTCCCCTGAAGATGGTAGATAGACATTTATTGATCACAGTTTAGTAAATTCATACATGTGACAAGATATATTAAAAATTACAATTAAAAAAAGTAAGACCTACACATGATAATGACAATTTAAAATTTGTAAGATACAAACCCTTGTGCACTATAAAAGCAGCTCTGGCATAGAAATTTCATTACTTTGTGCTTAAAATCATAATTTTTAATATTCGTTAGATATTTTGGTAAATTGTTGAATATGTGGATGCAGTTATAAAATACAGATACTTTCATATGCTGTTGTTTGATGCCCAAGAAAACTTAAAAGCATTCTGCGTATCGTATAGTTGTGGTTGCTTCCAAGGAGAGTATGGTATTTTTCACGAGTATCCATTACGTCTTGACGTCTACTGAGGTGAACAGCTGATCACAAAAGCGACATCTTTGTATTAGTCTGCAACGTTGGCAATAATGCATTTAAAGACCGTATTTAGAGCTGTTGTTCACATAACTGGATTATGCTTTTAAGTGACGAAAATGTGAGAGTAAAATGTACGAAGTTCAAATATAAAAATGTTTATTAGGAAGATATTATATTACATCTGGGATTTATTGATTACGATGTAAGTCAATAGAATAGGTTGGGTTGTCCTTTCCAGAAGCTGTAGCATGTAGCATTAGTAGCCATTTTGCTTGTAGCGTTTTTTATATGCAAATAAACTTTTCTAAATGAAAGAGTTGTTAGCAAGGACAAAATGTCTATATTGCGTACAAAAACCATAACAAAATACGGATCTGTCTACCTGGCGTTGACGGATCTCTCGGCATTACTTGTGTGTCACTTGTCATTATGGGAAGTTTTGAAATATCACTAGATAATCGGCTATAGTCTGCCGTGATGGATACTCGTGAAAAATACCGTAAAACTATAAGGGTCGCTTTTCACAAATATTACACATTTCAATATGTAAAGTGATGTTTGCCTACATGACTTAGTATAGTTTAAACCAAAAATGAACCTAATGATTTTCATTTGAGCTAAAAATACTCTTTTAATATAGTAGACACTCCCCAAGTGGCAATATTAAATGACAAATGGCTAAAAAGCAAATGCATAGTATAGGCTTAAATGCTTAGGAGCGGTTTCATATTGAAAATAGCAAGATACTCCTTGCTCTGTTTTTTGCAGACATGATCTATGGCAATAGCTGTGCACAGGATTGGAAATAGGTATATCTCACTGTCATTAAAAATATGGTCTGGTAATGGCTTTTTAATAAAAAAATATAAATGTTGTTTTGTCGTTATTTAATTTTTGCACCAAGACTCCATCCCAGACATAACGCTGTTTATTTTCCCTTTAAACTCTTTTGGGGATTCCCCTTACACAGATACAGATGTATAATTTGCAAACATCAGTACTTGACCTACTTTTACCTGTTTGGGTTTTGCTAACATACTTGGCAAAATAAGTGTTGGATGTTTAATAAATCTGTTCGGCGAGTGGTAAAACCATGTCGTAGTAATGTTTTAATCTGTAATATCAAACATTTCCAATGGAAGTGTGTGAATAAGTGCTACATAATGAATAGCTGAGCTTGAAATAATGGTAGTAAACATGCATCATTTCTTTATTTACAGAAGATGATGGCAGACGTAATGAACTTGTGCGAGCTGTACTATGGAACAGTGAGTGTTTCCACATCACTATATGTGCTTTAAGCTAGAAATACTTTTTCGCCTTCTTTTTATATTAAAATTCGTTGGGTGATAGATGTTTTTATATTATTTGCCTGCTTATACAGGGTGTCCTGAAAGTTGGGATTTTCCTTTCCTGCAACAACTACATTTGTTATAAAAAAGCTAATGTATGGAGAAAGAACAATATTTTTTGTTGAAAAAGTAGTTACCGTTTATTGAAGAGAAATTTCAAGTACAGCTTTGTCACATGTAAATATTTTTAAAGTTATCTGCAATAGATTGACAGAGACAGTAGGCTTTTAGAATGAATTGTCTTTCACGAATGAATGTAGCAAATCGCCAAATTCGCACACGTAGTTCGTCAACCGTGTTCAACTCAGTTTTATACACTAAACATATCATTTCGCCCTAAACAAAAAAGAAATCACGAAGGAACTTAAAAACGATCTGCATACACTCGCGAAGCCTCGCTAGCATTTCTAGGGCATCGTAAATTAAAATAATATGGACAACTCCGATATTGCTGTGACGATTTTTTGTTTGAAAACGCGGCTAGCGCCTGAATTGAGTACTGATACACAACGTACGTCACGTCTTAACGTGTGATTTGATCGAGGTACGAAACCGGATTAGGTTCTGTTTAGGTTGGATTCATTTTGCGTAGCCTAATATCTCGGTTATCTTATGACTGGTGTATATACTACAAGGAAAAGCCGCTTATTTTATCTAGATCTATACATCATGTAAACGAAATTCAAAGCTTTGCGGACACCCTGTATAAATCATGACACTGTCATTCATTTTAACAGCAATCTAATAAGATTGGCTGTGGTCAGCTGAAAAATATAATCATGACAAGATCTGGAATATATACAGAATCCAGATTGTTTCGTTGTTTATATTAGGTTTAATATCTTATTGAAACATAAGTACTATGAAAAGACACGTTGGTGCATTTTCAGCTTTTGGTAATTGTATACGTAATAGTTTCTTACAAGCCTGTTCCAGTCTTGATATGATAAACACAACGTGACCTTTCCATTTGGTAAATGTATAATTTACTGATGTTAAAACCAACACTTTGTTTGTCATAGATTAAAAACTGTATTTCATTTATTTCTTTAGAAAAGTTACCGCGTATAACCAATTGTGGCGCCAGGATATGGAAATAATAATTAATAGTTGAAACAATAAATTGACTATTTGACGTCAGCATGAAAGATCATTTAATTTAATGCATAATTTAAAACGTTAACAGAGGTTTTTCAAAACCGATATAATAAAAAATCTAGATGCATGAGTGTCTCACTATATATGATGTTATCAAGCTAAATAATTTTTGTGGCAATAAAATCAATATACAGGGTGAAAGTTGGGACTTTCCTTTTCAGAGTCAGGTGCGTTTGTAATACCAAAGCTAATTTGCGGCAAAACAACACTGAACACGTAAAAAAGAAAATACTCAGTATTCATTTGGTTATTGTTTTATTTGTCAACACTGCTTGAAGTTGTCGCTGTTCGATTCAAAAGCACTGGTTTGCTTACCTCTTTCTAAATTTGCAACATTTAGGGCTGCTTAGATCTTCAACCGTGTTCAACCACACGGCTTTTGCCTTTTAAACAATCATATGCAGCTCTGATGGAAAGAAACATTGAGGACAATGGCGACGTTCTAGGTACACCCGCGGAGTATCAAGAGGACCTTGGAGATGTTCATATCAAATCGATAACTACGTTATTGCTCTAGGAATGTGACAATTTCGGTTTTTCAAATGCGGTTTGTTTATAAACAGGGTCAACCTAAACACCGCGCGACGCCTGATTTGGATACTGACTCACATAGCCTTAGTACATACATCATTTGTTTTGACGTAGGAGAGGATTGAGGGAGGGTGGCTGGGTCGTACTGGCTTATTTATTGTTTTTTGGAAACTTAATATCTCGGTTATCTTAAAGCTTTGGTATAAATGTTACTAAAAACATGCTTATTTGTGCCTAACCTGTCCGCTCTGTAAAGGAAGGTCCCAACTTTGATGACAGCCTGTATACATGTGATCGCAACCATCGAGATTTTAGTTCTAAATGATTGGTTTTGTGATGCGTTCTGTGTAAATACCCTGCGAATTAGTGAAACAAGTATTGACACAGCTCAACACTTTATATCTAACCCGTTGAGGTGGCAGTGTGGTGAAACAATGCATATTCACTTTCCTTTTTTTTTTGTTAACCATCTACGGCATCTACCCTCATTTCCATTTCCTGCTTAATTGCTGTGATGAGGTCTCGTGCAATTAAACTAGCTCTTAACTGTGTTGGTATATAAAATTACATATTATTGTTACATTGTTCAAATGATATCGGAGCCTTGAACAGCTTTTTGAATCTGCATTGCGTTTTAAAGTCACTCTGGGAAAATGACATTATTGACAATAGCATAGGCATTGCAAGTGACGTCATAGTCGCAGATCGACTTTGGAGAACCAGCAAATGTTGGATTCTTGCAAACTTATTGCGTATGCCTTGAACGTGACTTATGGCAAACCAAAGGTGTCATTGTGAGTTGTATTGTGTTCAATACATTATACACACTACACCTCATGATCAAAATTCCATTCAAGCAGAACAATAGGGAACTTGCCCATATTTTTTTATTGCATTGAAATGTGTATTTATAAATGGTCTATTCTTCAAATTCGGGTAATGTTGGCCAACTGTTCGAATGCATTTCCGGAAAAAACTCTTAAAATACCGAATGATTCATTGCCTTTAAATAACACGGATTTTTTAAACTGCACTATAGTTCATCGAAAAGCAGGATGATAATCTGTCTAGTACATAAGGAACGAAATCAGTTAACTCATTAACATTGGGTATGCCTGGCAACCTCCGTAAAATGATACTTTTATTTTGACGTCTCACATAGTCTCACCTATTTTTGTCAGCCTGTGAGCTCAATTTCAAGTCATTTAAAGTTTCCGGCTCGGTCTGACTATCACTATTGGCAAGAGGGTTGTATTTTAGAATCTTAGCTGAATCTGCTTGTTTTAATTTATTGAGCAAGTTCTCTGTTGTAATAACTATACGTTTGGGTTAGCAAGTCTTAGGCATGGGCGAGTCAAACTAACACTGGATGGAATTTTTTTGACGGTTTACCTCATTTTCAATTCAATCTGGAATTCTGGCTTAATGATAACACATAGATCTCAAATTATATTTCAATACCTACATAAATCGGAGAGCTGTCGTTACGGTTTGGTCCTTTAAATGATTTTGGCTTTTAGATTGGTTTGTAATTCGTCCTGGAATTTGTATTTAGTCGCACTAAGGCCCGATTTTACTCGGACGGGGCGCAAAGAAGCACCTAGATCACAAATTCAAAGAATAAGAACGCATCTTTGAAGTAATGGATCTAATAAATTTGATCGATTTCTTGTAAAATGTCTTTCAAACTAAAGAAAAATCATACAATTTGTGTATGATGGGCTCCTAGTCGTGTCGTTATCCTACCGTCCTGTAGAGTGCGCGATATCTGTTGACAGTTAACAGTAAGTAAATTGATTATTTACTAGATGTTACACAATAAGCAATCTGTAATTATATTTATGTCTTCAAATAATTTATTAAGCAGAATTTTGTACAACAGCAACAGTGAGTCACTGTTATTTTCAATAAAATGCTTTGTAATGGCGTCATGTCAATCTATTACATCAGGTTTGATCCAGGTTTCAAGTAGGCCACGGATCCTTGTTCGATTGATGAAATTTGAATCCCCACAGAAATGAAAGGTTTTTGTAGATAAACCAGGTGATTTATGAAGCATTTTTGTTTTAATATTTGAATTAGGGGCCCATCTTACACAAATCGAATAATTTTTCTTTAGTTTGAAAGACACCTTACAAGAAATCGACCAAATTCATTAGATCCATTACTTCGCTACTACTAAGACGCCTACTTATTGGTCTAATTTTTTACCGTAAGCGCCCCGGTTATTCATATGATTTGGTTCGCGCAACAACATCGTTCAACAATGTTCAACGGCGCGATTAGAGAGAAACATCCCTTGACGAACATTTTCGAGTGGCACAAACGAAAGTCACCTGCATAAATGGACGCTAATGAACAACTCCTTCCTTCTAAATTGTAAAATATAATTTGATATTGTATTTCACTAATACGGGCTATTACTAAATGGAACACTTTGCAACTCGACAGAAACCCCACAATACGCCAGCCAACCATCAGCATTCTATCCGGTGCCTTCTCCACAAGATCTGCCAATCTATTATCCGCTGTCTCGTGAGCCACCTCCAGGCAGGGTGTACGGTGATCCGCCAAGACCCCAGCCAAATCAACCGCCCTACCATTTGGAACCCAAGCAGTTGATGGCCGACCATTATGTCAACATCAGAGCCTCTCAACAAGCGCCACAGCAGCAACAGCCGCCCCAGCATCCACAGCAACAGCACATTGGAGGGCATGTGATGGGTATGAGCGGCGGTCAACAAGGTCAGCCGAAAGGTAAGATGTTACAATACGATATAGTCCAATCTTCAGGGGGTTGGGTGACGGAAACATCAATAACGGCCTTGAAGGAGATGGATAAAGACGTTACTTTCGAAAACAACAGCCGCATGACGTCATCAGAAGTAGGCCGGTCGAGCGGCCAACATACCGTATATCAGCAAAAGTGAATACATAAGTTATGTTGCATATTATTTTCATATTTTAACATACTCTTCCTGCTGGAAACGACGTATAAATAATTCAAAAACGTGTTTTGGAATAAAAAGGCAACTTTGTGCAAAAGATTTAAGTATTCGTAAGTATTTTCACAAATATTTCGTCCATTAGGTGTGCGCCTGAAAGTTTTTTTTTGTCCAATACATGTGCATAAACAATTCTGGGCTTAACTGGAGAAAAGTGCGCCATTGCTATACTACTCAGTGCATTATTATCGCTTACAACACAAAAAATGCCTATTTACTGTAATTCAACAATGAGTTTTTTTTTGTAATATATGACAGATCCTGATCAATTTTAAAAACATGACATATCCGAACCTCATATGGCGTTAGATTAGGAAATAAGCTAATTTAATCTAATTGATGACATAACTGCATGAAAAGTATAGAGTCAATCTACATGACGTCATTTTTTTAATTCAAGGTGGCAGTATAACAGCAGGTTACCCAGTTCGTAGTCAGCCACAGTATCAGCAAGCACCCTCAACGTCGTTATATAGTGGACAGACTAGGCCGCTGTACCAAACATCAGGGGCGCCCTTGAACTATCCGACTAGAGACTAAGCTTTGAAAAACTAATTATACTAGGTGGGTTTGGGTGTTTTCATTCTCTGATATATTATGCAAAAATAAGAACATTGAAGATCTGTATAAATAAACAGTTGTTCGCTATTGGTTGTGTCATTTATTCATTCGTTCATTCATTCAAAGATGAGTCATTCATTTTATCAGTTTGTAAAACTCGTCCAAAGAAGTTGATATACCAAAAATCACCTATATAAAAGTTGCATAATAAGAGAGTTATTTTACATAATTAAAAATTATTTAACAAAATTATTATCAAGTTAAATGAATACCGGTCATACAAAAATTGTCTCCATTTCTTCGATTAACGCAAAATTTTGTCCGGCAAATCCATGACTCTTTACAAGCTTCGAAAATAAAATCCTGGTGTCAACGAATTAAATCACAAGCATTTACTGCTCCACCATGATACACCAACACTTTCAAATAGCCCCACAGAAAAAAATCACAAGGGGAGCGAGCAGGCCAAGAAATGGGTCCATTGCGCGCTATCCATCTATTCGGAAACTCATTATTTAGATGTTCATGAACTTATCATCTAAAATGTGGTGGAGCTCCATCGTGTAGGAACCACATATTCTGTCTCACATTTAGAGGAACATCCTCTAATACTAATTACTATGAGAAACTTCCACTTGAGCTGCTATGGCTCTAGTACTCATTGTTGGGTCGTCTTCGACCATTTCTAAAACGCCTGCCTCAATTTGTAACATTTCAGGTTGAGCAGGTCTTCCAGCGTGACCTCCTTGTTGTTATTTTGAATACCCTGTGTCAAGAAGTCGAATAACTAAATTTACAATCATCCGTGCGGCCGGATGATTTCATAAAGAAAACCTTTCCGCATACAACCTGCATGCTGCGGCTGCATTTTGCTGGCACTCTGCATGTTAGTATTATGGCTACTAGTCCGTTGTTTTCGTAAACATGGGCCATTTTTTTGCACACTCGTACTGAACACTATACAATAACACGAAAAGTATGCCAAATTTAGATAAACGATAAGAGTAGTAAACAAAAAACGCCAAGATTTTACACGGCAGTAGTCGAGAATATGAAAAAATCTGTGTAATAACATTCTTATTTTTTACAATGTTTAATCTTTTACTATTTCTTTTATTATGCAACTTTTATATAGGTCATTTTTGGTATATCAACTACTTTTGAGGAGTCCTACAAGCAGTTAAAATAAATGACTCAACTTTAAAAACACCCTGTATTTCGTGATCCTCCTTAGCTTATAAGTTAATAATTGTCTTTTTTCTACGTACATTAAACAGACATCTCCTTATACTGAAGCAGCCATGAAGGCAAAACCTAAATGCCGAATTATCGGTTATTGTAGATCATTTCATTGACCTGCCTAATTATATAATACAGGGTGGCGCATCGAAAACGAAACAGACGCCTTTACTGGCAGCTCAGTTTTTTTTGGAAAAACGCTCACACCCGTCGATTTTATTTTCGAGGGGGACACAAGTTTGGCAAAAAATCACGTTAACACGTGCAGCCCCCTGGGTGGGGGTGACACCAACCCTAAAATCTTAAATGGAAAGGGGGGTCGAGTGATACCTTATTTTAAAGGTCTTTCAATTCCCTTTATAATGATTAAAATACATGAGCTTCAGTTCAGTAGTTTTGAAGATTTATTGATTTAAAGCTTAAAGTAGACTTTAATAGGTACATCAGATTAGTTTGTACTACTTTCAGAAGACATTTGACTAAAAGAATTTACTTAATAAGTAAATGCTTGTCTTCACTACGCCCATGGTTTGTTTATCATTTTGTTGTTGAAAATAGCTATTGGAGCGTTTTTTTGTGGCAAAAAGTTATTTCTTGAAGAAAGATAAGGAAATATCTCGTACTTATTTTAAATAGGAATTTAGTACATAGTTTGCGATTGATTTGACCAAACTTTGTTGCTAAAATAACTTGTAACGCTTTATTACATAACTTAACCATGGTATATTCCACAGCAGAAAGAGTTGAAATTATCGAAATATTTTTCGGAAATAATCAGTGCGCTAATAGAACAACAGAAATATTTAATGAGCGACATGAGAACAGTAACGTGCATCGAAAATATGCTCTAGAACTTGTAGCTAAATTTCGGAAAACCGGGTCAGTGGACAATAAAAAACGCAACATTGAAAATCCCATAAGAAACGAAGCAATAGAAGTGGGGGTTTTAAGACAAGTTTATGTAGATCCTACGTTAAGTACCCGTAAATTGGAGACTTTTTTTTTTTTTTTTTTTTATAGGACCGTCGCCAGGCCGCAACCTGGAGCGAGTGGGTCTACGAACCGCCTTTGTGCTGGAACCGCCAAGATGGCATAACTTCACGCACGCAGGCTGTCTTGTCTTCATCGTCTTGTTCTTCAGTTGTCCTCGTAGTAGTCGTCCAATCGCACCCTACATCTCCCATCCCGGACCTGCCGGATTAGGAGTTCGGGGATGTTTGTACTCCATCGTCTGCCTTCTTCAGTTTTAGTAGTTCCTCCACGAAAGATGAGATCATATGCCAGTGATTCTCGCTGGCAAGCATCGTGGGCACCGCCGACTCAGGTGTGAAGGTTAATCCTATTTGTTGTTCCAACCGTCTCCTCAGTACAGCCCATCTCCTACAGTCGAAGAAGGTGTGTTCGGCTGAATCGATGTCCGTCTGGCAATAGCGACAGTAGGGACTATCCTTAATGGTACGCAGGTTCAGGTATCGGTTGAAGTTCCCGTGTCCTGTAAGAAACTGAGTGATGTAGAAGTTTACATCCCCATGCCTCCTACAGTACCAACCTGCTGAATAAGTGTGTGCGTCCAGGAGCCCTTAGGATCGTTCTCCCATCTTGCCTGCCACTCACGCAGGGTCCGTTGCCTGACTGCAGTGAAAGGTTTTGGTATTTCACTGGTGTCGTACAACCTTTGACGTTCCAGTGCCAAAAGATCAATCGGTATGGCGCCTGCCACTACCAAAATGGCCCCCTCAGCGACAGTGCGATACGCTGACGATATTCGCAGAGCTGCTGTTCTCTGAACTGATGCGAGTCTTCTTCTGTAGTTTTCGATTGTCATTGCGTTAGCCCAGATTTCCGCTCCGTACAGCATCATTGAATTGGCGACGTTCATCAGTACCCGCCTCTTATCTGCTCTAGGACCATCGACGTTTGGCATAATCCTAGATAGCGCGGTCACAACTTTTGTGGCTCTGTTTGCCACTTCTGTGAGATGTTGCTTGAATGTCAGTTTTTGGTCCAACCATATTCCCAAATACTTCACCGTTTCATGAGAGGTGATGGTGACTCCCGAAAAGTTTAGCACCAGGGGCAGGGAATGTAGTCTTTGTCTGGTAAGCACGGTCACTTTGGTCTTGTCTGCAGCCATTTGTAAGCCGTGTTGTTTCATCCAAAAGTGCACCGAGTGCGCTGCAAACTCGGTTTCTAGGCGCGCAGTCTCCATGTCCCTGGCAGTTACCACGGCAACGATATCGTCAGCGAACCCCACTAGTTGGACACATTTCGGTAGCTCGATTCTTAGGATCCCATCGTACATCGCATTCCATAGGTCAGGCCCAAGCGCAGAACCCTGGGCTACACCGGCAGTGACTTTCTGAACCTGCTGACCTTCTAGGGTTTCGTAAGTCAGACTTCTGTTGGAGAGGTAGTCGTTAATCACCCGTAGTAGGTATGCCGGGATCTTGAAGCGCTCTTCAAGGGCATTCATGATGTCGACCCACCTTGCTGAGTTGAAGGCGTTTTTCACGTCAAAGGTGATCAGAACACAGATACTGCGACTGCGGTGATTTCCTCGCCAGGCCGTGTACGCTTGTTCCACCACCTCACGCAGTGCTCCTACTGTTGAATGGCGCGGTCGGAATCCATGTTGATGGGCGGATAATCCTCCAGCGTCTTCGATTGCATCACGTAGTCTCTGTCGAATAAGCTTTTCAAACATTTTGCCCGCATCGTCCAGCATACATAGTGGTCTAAACGAAGACGGTGTTATGGGTAGACCCTTTCCCTTGTCTAGCAGTACTAGCCTCTGTACCTTCCATCTTGTTGGAAAGATACCTGCTTGGAGGCAAGTGTTGTACATATTCAGCAGAATAGTTGGGTGTTCCAGCGCTATAGCTTTGATAATCTCTATCGGGATACAGTCGGGTCCCGGGGACTTCCTGACTTTCGCTACGCTAGCGACGGCTCTCAATTCCTCTTCAGTGAAAAGATCAAAGGTTTCGTGGACTTGAAATTCCTTAATGGGTTTGTCCGGGTGTTCAGGGAACAAAGTGGTTACGATTTCCTTCATTCTTTCCAGCTCAAATGGGCCAACAGGTCTCTGCTGTCCAAGACGTCGCATCACTATCTTGTAGCCTAGTCCCCATACGTCCTGGTCTACGTCATTACAGAGACTTTTCCAGCATGCCTTCTTACTAGCACGAATCGCTATTCTCAGTTGCCTTTTGGCTTCCTTGAATTGTTGCTCCATGGCTACATCTCGTTGGTCCCTTCTCTTAGCCCTTTGTACAATGCGTCGTAGCTGCAGAGTTCTTTTACGAAGTTCTGCGATCTCGTTATTCCACCAATAAACCTGTCTCCTGAAACATTTGGCAGATCTTCTAGGCATGGCGGCGTCGCAGCAGTTAATAATTTGCTGCATTGTGTTCTCCACCAAGGCCTCTGCATTCTGCATAGATATTTCTGCATTTTGAGTACCAATAACTTCGATATTGGTAAGATGTCTGCTCAGGATATCCTTGTTCAAACGGGAAATATTCCATCCCCCAATAGTGGTTTGCGTAGGTTTATCTTTCCTTCCACCATCTAGTTGGATCCTAAACCTGACATATTGATGGTCGCTTCCGGAGTAATCTTCCAGAACTGCCCATTCTGTCACCGCGCGCGCTACTGAAGAAGATGCCAGAGAGATATCAATAATTGACCCTCTTTGACCACTTCTCCTGAAAGTGGATGTATTGCCAGTGTTCAGGATAGTTAGGTCAAATCTAGCTGCTAGATCAATGATCGCTGTACCTCTCGAACAGGTCCAATCCATACCCCATGCGGTCGATTTTGCATTGAAGTCGCCAGCTAAGACAACGTTGTTGCCCAAGTTTTGTAAAGTCTCTTCCAATTTGTCTAACTTCGCCCGAAATATATCAACTTTGTCGTTCGGAGACAAATAGATGCTTACGTAGGTTCTCGTTCCAGTCTTTAACCATACGAAACCGTTTTCAGAGCCATAGTCGGATACTGGGAAGTGGGACTTATTGATAACCCAAATTGCAGCAGTTCCGGTTTGGTCTGTGTACCAGTTGGAATGTTTTTCATTTTTGTACTGCTCAGAAATTATGACCATGTCCACCGCGTATTCCTGCGTAGCTTGTTGAAGCACATTTTGAGCCAACTTGGACCTGTTCAAATTACATTGGAGGATACAGGCCATGGGTTTGGTGGCTGTTGTTTAATCCTTCTATCCTCTGGACACCAGGCTTGATATCCTTGCCTGGTTCACCAGTTTCCTAAAACCAGGACACCTAATTTGGTCTGCTCGATGTCCAGCTGTCTTGCAGGTAGTGCAAAACGAGGTGTTCTTGCAGTCTTTCCGCTGGTGTCCTGCCTGGCCACAGTTCCTGCATTCACCTCTTCTGTCTGCTCCAGTACACCTTTCAGCTCTATGGCCAAACTCTAGGCAGTTGAAACAGCGCAAGATCGAGACCCGCTCCTTCACCGGCCATATAGACCAGGTGGTCACTATACGTCCCTTTTGAATTAGGTGCTTTGCTGGTATCTTATCCATTACCACCGTCGCCGTCTGGTTTCCAAATTTACCCACTTTTAGTGCGGCTATCCGAAAGCGAGAGCCCTCAATGCCGGTGTCAGTCGTAATGGCTTGCGAGACTTCTGCCGTCGTTACCGAAGGGTCGATGCCAAACACAAAAAGAGTGACGTCCGAGTTCCTTGTGCGTGCATCCACCTCTTTGACCTTCGACGTTATTTCATCTCTTAAGGCATTTGCCTTACCTTCTCCGTCCACCACAAGGACTAGGTCACCATTTTCTTGTTTCCTTATGCTTGTGACATTTACATCAATCTTCTTGATGTCAACGTTTTCTTTAACTGTTCTGACCAATTCCGCAAAAGTTTTCCCTTGCCCTTTAACCACCACTGTTTCCTGACGTGCTCGACTTTTTTGTCGGTCTGGTGGCTTTGTTTTTGTCCTGCCTACTTCAGCTGCTACTTTTCCTTGTACAGCGTACTTCACCTGTATCCCACTTTTCCTGAAAACACACTCCAGCAGTTTTCTAGTGTAGTTTTTATCCAGTTCCTCCGGAGTAGTTACAACTATTTTGTGGCGATTATGCTTTATGGTTTCCTCCCTCAAGTTGCATAAGACTTGGTATAGGTCTCGCATATCGTTTATTCCGTCCGGGTCCACTTTATAAGGCAGTAGGAAGATAAATCTCGATTTATTGTCCTGCCTTCCACGGCTCGTCGATATTTTGGTCGACATTTCCATGAATTCTACTCCACCCTCTAATACTTGACCACCGATTAAGTCCGAAATTTCTGGATATCGTTCCTTGACTAACTTGACCGCTCCTTTTGCTGCCGGGCTAGCAGCATCAATAACCAGAGCCATGTCCCACTCGTCGCCTGCCTTAAGCGGATTAGGCCCCACGCACTCCGTGGTTTTATACACGTATTCAGGCCATTCAGTGTCCAAGAGGGTGGCGAATTCTTCGAAGGAGCTCCCATTTTCTACTTCCTTGTTAATTTTGGTTGCCTGATAGTCGATGTTCACTTGCGTCCCTACGTCCTTGGTGCTACAGCCCGTCTCTCCTGTTGTAGTGGTTTCGACCTGCGTATACGCTTCTGAGGTCTGGCAGTTAAGATGCTCCGTACGTAGTTCCTCAAACTCGCGTAGCTTTAGCAACACCGTATCCGCAATTCGGGTCATCACATTGACTCCCTTTTTGATTCCAGCCTTGGTATTTGTAGGCACGATGTCAGTCAATTCCTTTCCGGAACGTGACAACTTTTGCAACAGACCTCTCATTTCCCCTATCAGCTTTTCTTGTTCCATATTTGCTGCCTTCTGACTCTCCTTCGGAGGGGTTTCCTCCCGCGCTCTCTTCTGCGGCTGACTGACAGTGAAGATGGAGTTATCTCCTGCCCAAGAGTGAAGTCTGCCTCTCGGAGGCGTTCGATGTAAGGAGTCCCTCCTTTCAAAGGGATTGATGTTCCCCTCATCGTCTATTATCATTCCAGACACTATTTCTTCCACTCCCGCCTGGTTGCTCACGGGAGTTATCGCCCTGTCACTGGCTAACGGTCGGGCGGGGCCAGAGCGAGCACCACCGTCACCGACCGGTACTGGGGTTCCGAGTCCCTGCACCGTAACTTCTACCTTCTGCACTTTTCTGTTCATATTTCATATTTTATTTTGTTTCCGTTTCCATTGCCAAGTCGTCATCTATCCCACCATGTCGTCATCGTCGTTCCATAACCATTACCTCGTCCAGTCCATTGCCAAGTCGTCGTCGTCCGGTCCTTGCTGGTATGCTTCAGTTTTTAAGCGCCCGAAGACCCGCTTTTGTCCTTCCCGTTGGCGGTATAACTCTATCGGGGAGCCCTCCCAGCGTCATACCTTCGGCGGACACCTGCCGAACTCAGGGTCAAGTTCGACGAAGGTGGGATATAGGACTTGTTGGTTCTTATCTTTTGTAGACTGTGGGCGTTTCACAAGGGTTTTATTGGAGTGCAGTACCAGCACCTCACACCCCCCCCTGGACCCAGTGACCAACCGTTTGCCCACCGTAAATTGGAGACTGTGTGTGGTGTTAGTCGACGAACTGTCCAACGGATTCTAAAGGCCCATAGTTTTCATCCGTATAAGATTCACCTGGTACAAGAACTTAATGAAGACGATTTTGCTCGGCGATTCCAATTTTGTGAAGATATGAGTGAACGAATTATAAACGATGAACATTTTCTATTCAACACTTGCTTTTCCGACGAATGTTCCTTTTTCTTAGATGGCGTAGTAAATCGTCATAACTGTCGATATTGATCCGATTCTAATTCCAGAATTTATTATGAGGTTCATACACAGCAGCCACAGAAATTAAATGATTGGGCTGGTATTTTTGGCGATCATTTAGTTGGCCATTTTTCCTTACCTGGAAATTTGACCGATAATGTATTTGCAATTACTGGAAGACCATTGAATGGCCCCAAGATCGCCAGATTTATCACCTATGGATTTCTTTATGTGGGTTCATTTAAAAAGCAAAATCTATGCTACTCAGCCAACATCATCAGAAGACCTGCGACAAAGAATTGTGAATGAGTGCCTTCAAATTACTCCTTAAATATTGCAAAATGTGCGGCAACGTTTTGAGCAAAATATTTATTATTGTATGGAGTCATGGTGGCCATTTCAACATTTACTTGCCTAACGGGTCAGTTCATTCTTCTATTTTAAATTACTTTGTTGCCAAATGTATTGATCTCCACTAATGATGATGTATTAGTTTTATATAAGCTTCAAATCAATAAATCTTCGAAACTGCTGAACTGAAGTACATTAATTTTATATCATTATAAAGGGAATTGAAAGAGCTTTAAAATAAGGTATCACTCGACCCCCCTTTCCATTTAAGATTTTGTGGGTGGTGTCACCCCCGCTTAGGGGATTGCACGTGCTAACGTGAGTTTTTGCCAAACTTGTGTCCCCCTCGAAAACAAAATCGACGGGTCTGAGCGTTTCTGAAAAAAAACAGAGCTGCCAATAAATGCGTCTGTTTCGTTTTCGATGCGCCACCCTGTATAATATCTTTATTACTAAACGGCTTAAATTGCCGACAAGCATAACAAAAAGCTGCATCTTTTTGTACAGAATACTCAAGCCATTTAAATAATTTAAACCAACATGCTCGAAAAACACGCCAGTTACTTAGATATTCACGTCTTGTGCCTTTGAAAGGGTTGGCAAACTTTTTGCCTCGGCAAAGCAGCTAGGATTGTTACCTGTAGGGTAGTCTTCATCGTCTAATGGCTGTTTTTTAGTAAAAAAAATCTTATATCCATTGCAAGAAGATTACCGCCAATAAAAAAGCCTGATCTACATGCACTCAGACGATACACAATGCAATAAATCAGTACGCTAGTTATTCCCACAGTTTGGGTTTCGGGAATCACCGGAACCGGCTTATTCTCGATTCGCGCCGCGCAGTTGAGGCTTGAGTCGCCGGCGTCGGCCCCGTTGCAATGTTGCCGACTTGTAGGATAATTTCCTAAATTTTCTGTCAGGGCAAAATATTTGTCTGTCAGGGCGGCGCCCTGATCCGCCCTATTGTAGCTACAGCCCTGGCTCAGAGCCTCACAGCGACTCTTCCTCTACCCCGCTCACACATGGGATCCTCAGCCACCCCATCACATGCGCCTTATCGTGTTATGGCCAGACAACAGTGTCAGCAACAACCCCAGATTGGCTGTATCCAAAGATAAGCAAACGCGTCCACCCTTAACACTGGGCCCTACAATGAGCTCCCATGCCCGACGGAGATGTCTAGAGATACTTCTCCATTTCAGAGAGTGTTGTCTAGCAGTCCACTTCTCCATTTAGCCTCCTGACTCTTTGATCGGACACTCCTAGTGCTTGGCTCAGGACCAACAAGCTTGCTCGCTGATCCTGCTTTCGTAATAGCGTCCGCTATATCATTGCCCTTTATCCCAGCATGCTCCGGTACTCACACTAACGATACAGGATGTCTCTCTGGTAGACTATCCAGAGCATCGCTGAACTGCCAGTCTCAAAGTAATTTTGTAGGCATTTAGTGCCTTCATCGCAATCTGGCTGCCTGAGAAGATTGTTATTCTTCTCATAGGCCCTTCCCCTCCAAAATGAATACGCAAGCGAGAATCGCATAGATTTCCGCCAGAAATATAGAGGTGTGTCTGCCGGGAGGCAGAGATAACCTAGTTCTAGGCCCAAAGACTCCGGCGCCAGTGTCTTCTTCAGCAACCGAAACGTCCGTGTACCAGACGTGCCCACTTCCTTCGGAGACATTCCGGCTCCTGTCCCACTCCGCCCTCGTTGGATACTCCTTATTAAACTTGCAGTTCGAGATATTTAGAGGTGCTATGATCACCCCTGCTCAGAAGGACGGGATCCTCCCTTTGTAATTCGACTAAGATGTCAGTGTGACCCTTAACAGGATTAAAAGAGGCACAGTTGCCCTGACTCCGCTGTCGATGTACGACTACTGTCGCCTCTCCCCGGATCACAAGATCCAACTTTGGGAGATCCAGCATAGTTTCCATTGCACTCAATGGCGTTGCCCACACTTCGCTTGTAATATTGGTACAAACCATACGAGTACGCTGGATTTTGTTAAGTTTGGCCTAAGTTGTTTCGGTTTCAATGCAAGGCCACCAAACCAGGGTGCCATTCAAAAGAGATTGACGTACTATCATCGTACAGAGTCAGTGCACCACTTTGGGTTTAAGCCCACATCTCACTACGTAGAGGAGTACTCGATGCCGGATTGAAGAGATTGGTGAAATTAATTTCACAAGCTTACTAGTCGCTCAAGCTGTTGGCCAAGTATGTATTTCACGAATATCCATTACGTTTTGACGTCTTCTGAAGTGAACAGCTGTTTAGCAAGTGACATCTTTGTATTAGTCTGCAACGTTGCCAATAAAATGAATGTAAACCTGGTAATCTCAGTAACGAATTCACATATCTTTTAGTGACAATAAAATATACGAAGTACATATAAAAAAATATTTATTAGAAAATTATTATAGTACATCTGGGATTTACTGGTTACGGGGCAAGTCCAAAGTACACACTGCGTTGCCCTTTCCAGTAGCTGTAATTTCCTCTGTAAAAATAATATGGACACGTGTTTCTGGTTAATTATCCGTGGTCAGTGTAATGTAATTCAAATATAGGTTAAGTATGCGCTGAATTTATTCGTCCCACAAGCTTTTACGCGAAGTTTTCATTTCCTCTGGTCTTTTCCACTGTTCTCAACACTTGGCCCATGCCTGTATTCAGGAACACTGCAGTTCCGCAGTTGAGTACATTTCAGGACTTCATTTGAACATTTCACTTACATTTTTCTAACTTGCCTGAGTAATTATCAGACCTAATTTAGGAGTCAAACTTAGCTACTACAGTACATCTGGAATTTATTAATTACTAGGTAAGTCAATAGAACAGACTGTGTTCTCCTTTCCAGTGGCTGTAATTTTACATGTAAAAATAATAGCCACGTGTTTCTGATTAATTGTCCGACATCAGTGTAACGCAATTCAAATATGGCTGTTTCATTGCCTTTTAAAACCATATGGTGTTCCATGTTCTAAAAAGTAGGGATGATTAAACTGTTTATCTTATTTTATTTCTACCTGACTTGAAATGCAGTCAAGATCATTATCAGCCATTTTGCTTGTAGCGTCCTTTTGTATGCGAAGGAACTTTTCTAAATAAAAGAGTTGTTAGCAAGCACAACATGAATCAATAGCGTTCAGAGAACCACAACAAAATACGGCTCTGTCTACCTGGCCTTGACGGTTCCGTCAGAATTGTGTGTCACTTGTCGATATGGGAAATTTTGAAATATTACTTGATAATCAGCTGTGATTTTTACCGTGAAGGATACTCGTTTAAAAGACAGTTATTTCAACAAACTGGTTCGCTTATTCTATCGTCATCGATTACTTCTGTTCGAGCTGTTAGCTTTCAAAGTAAATTTCACCGACCTATTTCCGTTAATCCATCCATCGTCATCGACTAATCCCGTCCAAGCTGTTCGCCAAATTAACGTACGAAGTTGATTTCACTAGTCTAAGTTATCTATACAGAGTGATTCGGAAAACAACATCAACATTTTTATAGCATAAAGCTGATAAAAAGAGACAAAAAGGTCATATAAAATTGGGCTAGTTGAAGAGTGCTATTCTTAGAGGGCTTTTTCGACTTTCCGGCTGAAATGCGTTGGTATGATTTTTTTATGAAAAAGTAGCTAAATGAGGTCTAAACAAGCTCGCTAAAACCGCATCTCGATATCTTGTTCCTAACCTTGAAATTTAGCCAAAAGAAAATTTTATACAGAAATACGCAACTCGATATCCAAATCGGCATCTTTGCGATGTGAGAGTTTTTCGCCGATTAGTGCCGAGCTTACGAGCCAATGGTAGTTTTCGGCTTACGTTTCAACCGCAAAGAATTTGAAGAACACAAGGAAATATCAACCACTTACTGGGATATATTGAACAACGGTTCAAAATATTTTGAAAGTCCATAGGTAAGTTCTAAAAGCCATCAAAATTAGGGATTTATTTAGATTTAACTTTTTTAATTACCTTTAGAATGTACCTATATCATGTCGTTATGCATCAGGCCTTAAAAGAGGAAGACTTTGATCGGATGTTGGACTACTGCCATTGGATGTTAGGCATGATACGCGAAAATAAGGAATTTTTATTTCAAATTCTTTGGACCGATGAAGCCACCTTTAATTTAATAGTGACGGGAGAGTCAATCTGCACAATATTATTGGTCTGCAGAAAATCCGCATTGGTTGCGAGGAGTTCAGCACCAAGGGCGTTGGAGTTTAAATTTGTGGTGAGGTACACTGGAAGGCAGAATCTTTGGGCCATATTTTTTTGAGAAATCCCTGAATGGCAATGTATCTCTTGACTTTTTGGAGAATCAGTTACCGTTGTTGTTGGAAGATGTGTCACTGGATACACGGCAAAACTTGTTTTTACAGTTGGATGGTTACCCAGCACATTTTGCTATTATTGTGCGTAGCATATTAATACAGTACCTATTCCAACAGCGGTGGATTAGAAGAGGCAGTCTGTTTCCATGGCATTCCCGATCACCAGACTTGACTTGTCTTGATTTTTATTTATGGGGACGGTTGAAGGACTTCGTGTTTCAGACTCAACCTACAACCAGAGAAGATATGAAAAACCGGATTCTTAATGCAATTCGTAACATACCGAGAGCCGAAATTAAAGCTGCAGTTTTGTCTACCCATGAGAGGCTTCAGGAATGCATAGATCATGATGGTCAGCATTTCGAGCATATATGGCGGCATTAAAAACCTTTCTGTTTTAAATCGGTACTTTTCAAGTCCACAACTCAACAATAAAAATAAATTTCAGAAAAAGTAGTTTAAACAAACAAAAATTCAAGGGATTTTCGTATAAAATTTTTTTTGGCCTAAATTTTAGGTTAGGAACAAGATATCGAGATGCGGATTTAGAGAGCTTGCTTAGACATTATTTAGCTATTTATTCATAAAAAAAATCATACCAACGCACTCAATTTTTTGAGAAAATTAACCATTTCTGTCCGACTGTCGGAAATAGCCTTCTAGCGGCCACATGACATTAACAAAATTTCAAATACTATAACATTTGTAGCCCAAGAATAGCTCTTTTCAACTAACCCTAGTTTGTTAAAATCGGCTTAGCCGTTTCGAAGATACAGGGTGTTTTTTACGGAAACCTTTGAATATCCCCCACCATTTTATTTTTAGAGATACAGCAAAAATTGTCAAACAAAAAAAGTTCACATTATCCTCAACTTCGAAGAACAGGTATTTTTGTGTTCGGCTAATGTAGCGGAATTTACAGAAACATCACTTTTTTAGATTCAAGATTGCAGTTACGCCCATAGTGGCCATTTCAGAAACTTGACAGTATTTTACAGGTTTTTCTCTTGCCCGTTTTAGTAAGGACTTTTTTTGCCGCAAGCCTCTTCTACTGCTCTAGATTCCCAGATACTGTACCTCGCATTCTTAGTTGGCCACCCTGTACATGTAGTACCAACAGCAAAACCAACGCACCCTAACGTTTTTGAAACATCTATCGCATTTCTGAGTATGGTATATATACTCGTATATATATAGATGAAGGTGTATGTAGTGTATTAGGCAACGAACTTGAATAGGTTAGGTTCCAGGATTATACGCTTAATCGCTCATTACGCATGAAATACATACAGCGTTTTGTCTACGACCAGTTAGAGTTAAAATTTTATAGCAATTCTTGGTCGCCATATTGTGCTTAGCATAGGCTAATTAAAAGATAGCGAGCGCTAAAGTTGCTTTACCGTCCTATGGCATAAACAAGTCTGTGGGACTTAATGCTTGAAAAATCTTTCGATCAAGTTCATTTTACCTCCACGTAGTACGTCTATAATCAGATAAGTTAAAAAATTATCTAGAGTAAATTTTAAGTTCGCATAAAAATAAATAAATTGATAGTACTTTATTATTGGGTGCCGGTAGTTGCATTAAATGTCGTAAACAGGCCCGCATCCGTATTATATAACTTAAAAAGTGGCATGATATCGGTTTTCACTTACATTATGTATATTTCCAAAAAAAAAATGTCACCTTGGAACTATGTTCACATGCAGTAGATGATGTGATGTAATATTTGTTTCAGAGATGGCACTATTGGAGGCCACTTTTACCTCCGAGGCTAGCGACTACTTAGTTCACAAGTTGACATTATACCGATATTTAATCACATATGTTATTATATCGATTTTTTACGTAATCCCACTGGTGTAGGCTGAAATCTGGGACCTGCATGGGTATTATTTAACTTGTAAAGTCACATTATGTCGTTGTTTTACAATTACGTCGTTTTTTTTTGACATTATATAGGTTTCAGTACATTTTTTCTCCCAATTGAAGGACTGATCAGGAGTTTCGGAATGACTTATCACATCATCCACTTTTCCATTTAAAAAATAATAAATACATGATGGCAGTAGGTATCCATGCATCAATTTCATCATCACGAATTCCAGCCTGCATTTGACCCGTTCAAAAAAAATGGAGGGGAAGCACCTTTTTGAGGAGCACATATCTCTATATTTCTGGCTAGTTATTAAAATATTGAAAACAAAGTATACCTTACGAAATATACTAATTAGGTAATTGTCGAAATAACAAATACATATACTTTATTGTGAATATTGCGAAATATCAACCCAGCCATGCGCTGTCAGGCAGGATATATGTGGTTTGTTTTTAATAGAAGTTGAACCAAACATAAACTAAACAACAGATGCAAAACATATTTAAAATTGGATTATGATTACAAAAGCTTAGCGATTATCAACGACGCTGCATCAAAAATATAATTATTTTTTGTTATTTTACTTAGGACTGGTTTATTCGGCCTTTTCACTAAAGGCAGCACATAAATGTTTTGAGCAATCGGAGAATTAGGCTCACTATCTCATGGTGAAATTCCCGTAATAAATAATTCATTACTTTTGTTTTCCTGAATTTAACTACGGCATGAAATAAACAACTGGATATATCTGAGGTATTTTGAAATCCTGTCTTGTAAAAAAATGGCTACGCTCTAAAGTGCTTGAGAATGGTATAGAAAATAGATCAATTTCGAGCCATGTGTAACTAACAACTTCATGGCGAAGAGATGTATGGAAATTGGCGAAAATGTCTTATTAGCAGTTTGTAATAGTGGTGGGACGACAAAACCTGGCAACGAGGCCACTTTTGAACATTTTTGCTGAGCCCATTGCACCAACTTCGCCATGCCCATCTACCGACACCAGGTTATTGAATAAACCAGCTCTAATGATGCGATGCACCCACTTTATCAAACTCATTGCAATTGACATCATGGACACTTTAGGTGACAAAGTAACAGAAGTGCCCTCTGAAACCCCTAAACGTAGAATATTTGGTTCTGACTTCTGACGGCAGTGTGAGCTTTGCTATGTATTCAGGAAAGATCAACATCATTTAAGAGTGTTTAATGGTATAGTTTTCAGAAAAAACTTATGAAATTCCAGAAAAAAATATTGAAAAACTACCGCCATCTAGTATGTATGCTTCACTAAAGCCTTAGGTGTAGATAAGCATGTCCCCATTATAGTACTACGAAAAAAGTATATTCTACCAGAGGATATCAAGAAATGTTGATATCAACGTCCAAAGTTGTAATGCGGATCTGTCGCCGCTATTGGTTATGAAAAGACTGAATGAATCATTGATTCTCAATGGGCTACGCCTTTAGATATTACCACCCACTCTGAGATTTGGCCGACGTATTTCAAGAGCGACAGAGTGGAGCATAAAATGAGTGAAGTCACTTTAGTTTCCATTTGTTTTAATTGCATTGCTATTATTTGCTTAAATCAACAACTCTTATTGAAAGTAATAAAATTGTATCAATAGTTCATTCCAAACGAACGTATATAAAAAAGCTAAAGTAACAGTATTCATTGAAGGTCATAGTTGTGTCTCAAAAAAATGGACAATGGTATAAGAAAATTATGCCTGAAAGCTCATTCGACTTATCTAGTAATACTAAAAATTAATACATATTTCGTCCAAAAAAAGGCAAAAGGTCTTGCCGAGGGCCGTAGGTTTTAAAAAATCACTTCTCACGAGAAGTTTTGTATGAAAATTCCGTAAATTGAAAAAGTTAAAATGCTCAGTCATCATCAGTTTTGAACTTTCCAGTAGCTGTAATTTTACATGTAAACATAATTTTTTAATTGTCCATCATGTAACCTAATTGAGATATGTCTACAGTATATTCAGATAAGAGATAGACCGGACATAAACAAGACCACGTGATCATCGAACGCTGTAACATTCGGCAGGGACGTATTAAGAGTCACGCAGTACATATTTTAGATAGTAGATGCTGCTTTGCGTAACTTTGTAGTAAATTAGCACAATTCGATGTGTATACGATTGGTGATGGATATAGGACCATGTGGGGGTGGGGTAAGAAATATATAATGATGTAAATATACATAAGGGTTTCAAAATTTTCGCTTCGATTTCCAGTTTCGGATGCCGCCTGATGTTTGGTGAAATACAGTCGAATATAATCTCAAAATGGCGTTTAAATTAGCCTAAATTAAAAATAATCGTATATCTCTTAAAATTGCTTTTAGAATATTGATTAGTATATTTTTTGATTTCTAGGTAAATATGTAACCAAATTAAAACGTTCAAAACGTAAAAAAATGTGCATGGTTGAACATTGTCAGAAAGTAGATTCTTGAATAGGTTTTGCCAAAATGGGTTCAAAAATGTCAATAATTAATTAAAAAATACAGTAGCTTTATAATTACTTATAACTTACCGAATTTGATGAACGACATCTTTTATTGGAAAGATGAGCTTGATGAGCTTTCATCATCGCTACTGCCTGAAGCAATAACGTCAATAATGAATGGCTCGACTTGTTCCTCTAAAATATTGTCCAGTTCCCACATTCTCTTTTCAGCTTTGTCTTTCACGTGCTTAATACAGTTTTCCCATTTTTGCGCTGTTATTAATTCTAGTGCTTCTTTGAAAAGTCCTTTGAGATCACAAAATTTAAAAGTTGTATTGTGCTTAGCTATATAATTTTTAACCTCTGCCCATATGAGCTCAATGGGATTGAGCTCGCAATGGTATGGAGGTAAACGGAGCACAGTTTTATTTTGACTTGCTGCCATTTCGTCAATGGCGTATTTTTGATATTCCGCCTTGTGATCCTTGACAATTCTTAATAATTGTACTTTCAGCATTGCTTCTTCAAAGTTGATATTTTTCGAGCGGAGCCAATTTTGAACATCAACTTTCCTTGAAGCCGTTGTTGGGACCTTCTCCATTCTTCGAGAATGATAAGGCGCATTATCCAACACAATTACTGCGTTTTCCTCTAAGTTCGGTAAAATTTTTGAAAACCACTGTTCAAACGATTCGCCATTCATCTCCTCGTGGTAATCTCCAGTTTTCTTAGATTCAAAGCACCACAGACCGTCAACAACAAATCCATCCTCACTGCCAATATGGCAGATAATGAGCCTTTTCCCTTTACCTGGAAATCGAAGTACTAACTGGTGTAGATTTATTTCAATAAGCGAACCTTTTTCAAATGTTTTCATCACATTCAGCGAAAAAACATTGAGACATGAGTATCAGATTGCTATAATTGGGATTATTTAGTCATATTGAAAGAAAGAATATTGAACGTCGTATGATTACTCAGCGCTTCACAATTTAATTTAAAGTTATAAACCTTTAAAAAATGAATGATCAGGAACCTGAAATACGCGCAAATATTAATATTAACAAATTATAACTTTATAAAGCTTAAAGTATGAATTAAAATGATTAGAAATATTAGGAACGGTACACAATATAAAACTTAGTAACTTTTTTAAGTTTATAATATTCGACATATTTTAAGATTATATTAAAAAATTATTGAGATATCGAAAACACATAAAAACATGGCTTAAAAAAGTTCTAACAAATGAAAATGACAATAAAACATCCACGCATTTTATCGAAAGTTACAAAAGTTTTGTTACTTGTAATATGTTTTATCTGCCCCCTGGAATTAATGTTTAGAACCTTGTTCCCAAGGTTTGAAAAACATCCGATTGTTGTCTATTACTCGTATTTACCTGCTGGATTTTTTAATCCGGTGGACAGTCCATCTAGAAAGGCCCTCCTGGATGAAGTTACAGAATCATCAACCCATACTTTACTTGTAGTGTGTCCTGCGTTTACCCACGTTTCATCAAGGTAATAAATCTTCCTGTTTTGATTTCTATATTTCCCAATTTTTGTTAAATAATCCCTCCTCCATAGCACAATTTCTTCTCTATCCAGTAGTAAACTATTGCGACCCCGTTTTTTCCATTTGAAATTTAAATGCTTCAGTAACGCATGGAAAGTTGATCGTTTGAAATTTGGCAACGTTGTATCTCCATTTACCTCCTGCAGTACTTTATCTATAGTAGGTATTTCATTCCTAAAGAATAATTCATGCACTTTCCTCCTAATCGCATGCTTATCAGCTTCATCCAATGATTTAACAATACTTTTGCGATGTTTACTGGTCATTGGCTCAGAAAAGGTGTTTTTTTTTTGTATTGTCTTAACACATTAAACACTGATGCGCGACAGACCACAACTTTGTGAGAAACCTACACAACAATTTCTTTGATGGTTGATGCCTCGTTCTCCTCGCGCTCGATCTTATATATATTCAAAATGACCTCTTTCATTTTTGCACTCATGTGTCTTTTTTTAGAGCGTTTCCTAGGTGGACTACAGGAGTTTACAACTTCATCGGCAGTATCTGTACTACTGGGCATTTTGCGCAAGCAGTTTGTAACAATAACAATCAATAACAAGGTATAACAATAACAACGACAAACTCAACAACTTAATAAGATAACAAACGAAAACGTCCAAAGAAATATCAAATTGCAATGATGCACACGACATACGTAACACGTCTGAACCTGAATGTGACTCTGCCTTGATACGACTGCTCTGCCGCTCGGCATAGGCATTTAATTGCGAATTGGCCAATGAGGGCTCCTGTTTTACGTCGAGACGGCGGCGTTAGCGTGAAAATCACCCGAACCTTTTGTTTACATCCGGTCTATCTCTTATCTGAATATACTGTATTTCATTGCCCTTTAAAATCATAGGTAATTCTCTACCTTAGCTACACCAGCCTTTTTTCTTTCTCCGTCCGAATAGGCACTAGGTTTGGGTTGTAAAGTGATGGGAATGAGATAAAAAATGACTGCAAATTGGTTAGTTGCAGAATATTGTTGATATTATCTGTGTTTTACAAGGTATAAATACCTTCTTAATCATGACATTTGCAGAATGGAACGTATCCTTTACATACCGCATTTTGCCATATTGAAGAAATATAAGAAAGTTAACGAAAATAAGCATTTCCACGCTTTGCAGCTCTCCCTTTACTCTAGAATTTGAAATATATCATTTAAGTATATATTAAAAAGCAGCGGACCTAAAACGGTTCCCTGTGGGACGCCACATTTGATGAAAATTTCGTTACTGAAAAATTTTGATACTTTAGCGAATTGCTGTCTGTTGGATAAGTAATTTTCTAGCAATGAGTACACCTTTCCCCGAAAGCCAAGTCTCTCCAATGTGTGTTACAATAATGTATGGTTTACTGTGTCGAAAGCTTTTCTTAGATCAACAAAAATACAAAGACGGGGAATTTTGTTATAATAGGTCAAGTACTTGAAAATTCAAGTAGACTTGATATTACTTAATACTTTTTGTAATGTAATTACAAGTAGATTATAAATACATAACGGAAACTCTTTATTTGTCACAAGTTTCAGAGAACACAATATTGAAAAAAATAATTTATTCATCGTATAACCAATAATAGAATGATGAGACTTTAAACTTAAGTGAAAAAAAACATTTATTCATCAGCTGATACAAAAAAAATAAGAAATCTAAATTAGTTTTTCATCCGCGAACCACAAGCTAAGACTTATGAGGGTCATAACGGATTTATAATCATAGTGAAGTTAAAAATAATGGAAGTGACAACTGACCGGATTTTGAACCACACTACTATATCATAATAATTGTTTTTAAGTTGTGCTTGTTATATACATATATAGCTAAAGATGTATGGACATTATATTTTTTTCGTGTAAAAAACATTTAAATTGGTTCCCTTCCTACTGATTTTTTCAACGACTCTATCTACCGATTTCGTGTTTTTTGGTTTGGCATCGCTGATTGCATGCATCATTTCAGATGGTAGTGTTATTTTCGATTTTCTATGTGATTATTTGCATTAAAATACGTCTCATCGGTTGTACAAATAAATATTGCTGAAGGTCTTTACTAGAACACAAATATAAATTGCCATCAGGTATCATGTAGTCTGAAAATGCTTCACCCCAAGTCACGTAGAGCAATAAAAAATCAACAGTCGTCAAGTCAGGCATTAACGTTTCAAGTAATTTCATTTTCAGTCTAATCATATTAGACGAAAATACCCCTGGCTTGCAAAATAATTGTATAGTCTGGTTTTATTGATGCAAGTTGTTCAAGGGGGTATTTAAATCATGGACGCATAAAATGGGTACAACAATTTTTGTGGGAAAACTCTTTTATTCGACAAAGACAAAGAATGAGAAAACGTGTTTTTTGGGATTCAATTCAAAGTGTTGCTAGGAACGAAAAAACTCTCCAACTAAGATTTTTAGGTATTTATGAGACCCACAGAATGAGACCACGCGTAAAAAGAGCCAACTAGTAGTAAAAAACTTATGACCGAAAATCGAAGCAAGATGCAGGTTTTCGCACTTGATGGCAATGCGACGATAGTTTCACGCAGATACTTGAAATTCTTCAAATTCGTAGGCTTTATACTTCTAAATAACGACAACAAAACTGGAGTCGATTGGTCAAGTAGTTTTTCTGGATTTCTAAGTGTTTATCCCCTTCGTTTTTCGCATAAAAATAACAATTATTTTGTCTTCGAAGCAAATTCAAACATTTCGTATTTGCGAGTAATTGAACAAATGCGCTACGATACTCGAAACACATACTTTACCATTAAAACAAAGCGGATGGATGTGTCCATCATCTTTTGTTGCGAATTACTCACAAATACGAAATGTTTGAATTTGTTTAGAAGAAAACACGTAACCCATTCTTTTTTGCATAAAAATAACATTTATCTTCTGGAATGGTTTGCGATGCATATCGGTAAGGTAATCTCGTCTATTTAGCTATAAAATGCCCTTTGAATGAACCCTGTATATTGCTCAGTAAACTAGTAGTGATGGCCGGAAGACAGGTGTTTTGGGATAAACAATTAGAAATTCTCAAAAACTACTTGATCAATCGACTCCAATTTTGTTGTGGTTATTTAGATGTATGAAGCCTACGGATTTGAAGAATTTCAAGTAGCTGCGTGAAATTATCATGCATTTTGCCTCGGTTTTCGGCCATAACTTGTTTACTGTCAATCGGATTTCATTATGTGTGGCTTCATTCTGTAGGTCTCATAAATACTTAAAAATCTTATCTAAAGAGTTTTTTGGTTTCTGCCAACACTTTCGATTGAATCCCAAAAAACACGTTTTCTTATTCTTTGTTATCGAATAAAAACTTTTCCCACATAAATTGGTGTACCCATTTTATGCCTCTATGTTTTAAATACCCCCTTGAACAACTCGCATCAATAGAACCAGACTTATTTTATTACTAATATTATTATATTATTTTGGGGAAATTTGCTAATATGATTAAACTATTTCAAGTCAAGTAGTTTATGAAAATATGAATTGACTTGATTAGTATCATTACTTTGGTACATATTTACGGGACATCTTGATGTGACGTTCTAGGACCCGTGTTTATAGTAACTTTTCATGTCATTTTTTATGTACTGTTTCTTCCAGAAAGATTAACATTGACTTTTAAATCAGCCTATATAGCCTGCATCATAAGACATATTATGAATTAAAACTTTTCGCAATTATACACTTTTTTCGCCTGTTGGCGTAGAAAACGGAAACTTCAGCGTCCATTCTAGATAATTTGAGACAAGCTCCATGAATGGTCATTACTACTTGTGTTAGTCTCATATTCAAAATCAAAGTAGACATAATTTATAAATCAGAAAACAGCTTGTCAACGAACAACATGTTCAACCGAGTAAAAGCGGAGTAAGTTAATAAGAATCAAAAATAAAGCATTCGTACCAAGTCGCTTAAAAATAGCACGCCGCTAACATCGTGGATGCAGAGGTGTAACATTTTAGCTCAGTCTAGCTTACAACATCGATATTGAGAGACGCCGATCTTAGCGAACTTTTGTCAGCTTTTTTCAATCGCAAACTCCGAAACCTTCGGCCCAAACATGGTTTACGAATCCGATTTCTACACTACCAGAAGGTACCGAACATCACCGTCCGTTACCTCCTACACCATCTCGGTAAGTTGTTTGGCTTCTTTGAGGATTATTTTTGTTTTATTTGTAAATCTAACACTCGTGTCTGTGATACAATTCAAAGTTCTAATTCAAAGACCAAAGTCCAATAGATAAATGGCCAATCCAAAAAGGAAATATTAATCATGCATCGGTTGTGTCTATGGATCTGTGGTTCACATTCTGCTCATGCTACGAAGAAACCTTCGGCTAAAAATAGCTTACCACACTAGAAGGTTGAGTGTAAAACCAAATAGCTACATATTACAATTAGTTAGTTATTATGCAGAACGTGGCTCCAAAAATTTGTGTCAAGTGCAATTTCAAGTCTAATCAAAAGACTCAAATGGAACCGAAGCTTTATTACCTATACCACACTATACCGGGTGTTTCAAATTCGACCCTCACCATTGGGAAACGGCAAGAGCTATGAAGTATGTTAATAATAAAACGTCTTCGCGGATATCCCCTCGTTGAATTGAAATATAATTATGCTTCGAGCGGTTCTTTCAGAAGTACAGAGGGTCAAAGATTAGTGGACTGACCGAACGGAAAAACGTGACACAGTTTGTCGTGATGAACATGTCATGTAACATCCAAAAACTTATGTGTCTCATATTCTAAATTTTCCGCGATTCCTCATTCCAATCGGCAGTGCTTTTTGGGAAGGACACGAGAAGTTTTTCCACACATATGGGTCTTACGATGTCGCCTTGTAGAAATATGTACGGTAAATGTATTTTCGTCACCGTTCAAAGATGAAACATTGATATACAAATAAACATTGCACCTAGTAGTAATTGTATACCTATACTTTATACAATTTGCAGAGCTCTGAAAATATGGAACATTAAACTTCAAGGAAAATCCAATTCCGTCTTTGAACGCTTATACGAGATGAAACTGAATACCATAAAATCTGCCAGAACTTTCCAAAGAATTCCGCTGCGTAATGTATAATTTTCAATAGATGTCAAGGTACTCCACTTTCGACTCCCCCTGGCTTAGCTTTGTTTGGGAAATTTTTTCATTGCCTATGTTATGCATTTTTTGAGTTGATCCGATACGCTACGGAACTATAATTTATTTATTTGACAAATACAATTTCAGTACACCCCCCTATAGAAAGTACAGCGTTGCCATATTGGGAGGTTTTCCCTCAATTTAGGGGGATTCTTACACCTTTCGGGGAATTTTTGGGAGATATAATTTTCTGGGGGAAAATCTTCAGTTTTTTTTGCGGGCATTTTTTACCCACTGCCAAACAATTATTTCATCATTTATAGCTTATACCGAGAAGTTGACGTCATGAAGTCATAATAGTTATCAGAAAAATATAAAACACATCTAAGTCGTGTATGTAGTGACAGCAATGTTACGTTACGCCATTTTTATTAATTCATGATTGTGTAGTGCCACCATATCTGTAAAGATCATACAGGAATACGACTACATGCACCACATTTATGGGGAATGTAGATGCAAGCCTAACGCTGCAGCTAAGCTTTATCGTGGGCGGTACTCAAATGCTGCTCGTCATCCCGATCACCGAGTTTCTGTGAATGGGCACTGTTTACTCTCAGAGGGATTATTCTCAAATCAAGCACATGGTGAAGGAATAATTTCCTTTACGAGGACGTTCATACTACAAGCAGTACGCAAGTACGAGAGTGCCCTAAACTATAGCCCACCGAATGCTGCTAAAGGACGAGCTCCATCCGTACCACGTACAGCGAGTACAATTTCTACAATCTCGGTATTATCTTCCAAGAGTTGATTTTTGTCAATCTTACTGAGACACCAGGAAAATGGGCGATTTTTAGATAAGATTTTATGGACTGATGAGTTGACATTTAAAACAGATGGTTACATGAATCTACACAACTTACATGAGTGGCATGTAGAATCCACATCTCTTGAGGCAAGATAGATCACAGTATCACAGTAAGCATGTGGACCGCAATTCTGCTTGGAAGAATTATTGTACCCTTTGAGCTGCCAGAGTTTTTGAATGGCGAAATTTATTTAGACTTTCTACAAAATCATTTACCAAATTTATTGGAGACGTGTCACTAAGCAGAGATAGCAAGAAGGCTGCCCGGTGCGCTATGCCCGTTCAGTACCCTCAATTTTTTTACTAGGCAGCGGTGACAGAAAAAGTTTACCAAAAGCCAATCGAAAATTTAGCTAGAGCTACGTGACAGAATAACGGAAGCAGCTGAATTTGTTAATAACATAAGATTGGTCTGATATCCCGATCATTTTTAAGTTGACAAGCTTGCATTGCTACCGAAGGAAGGCAGTTTGAACATTTATTGTGAATTTAATAATTTCAGGAATTAAGTAATAAAAGTGGCATTACTATCCGTCATGCTGTCATGACGTAGACTTACACTAAATGTCACTCCGTCTAAGAAAAAACTTGGAGTTTGTAGTAAGGGGAACTAAAAGATCATCACAGGGTATACATTTTTCGATTCTTTGAAAGCCTACAATTTAAAAAGTACAAGACTTAGTTTTTTTACATTTTTCTTATAACTATTGTGACTTGGCCTATCCCCCGTTTCCAGCTTTACATCGACTCCTGGGACACCCTACGTTATTGAAATTACATTTAGCACAAGACTAAACAAGCAAGCATAAGCTTTCTAGTTTAAGGTCACATGTTTTGTCGACTGCCTGTTTGGAGCAGTATTCTAAATCTTTTCATGTGATTATTTCATGTGTGTTTAGAGACGTCTAGCAAACAGTGTTATTAATCTTTTTTGGCGAAAAATGCTATTTGTGTGCATTTTTTCTTCGTTCGTAACAAATATTAGTACAGCTCCGAAATTGTATGTCAAAATTTCACTTTTATAGTAGATTTGAGCGGATGACTACTTTTATTCTTATCACCTTTTCTTTTAAAATCTTTGATTTTCTTGAAACCCCATTTTGCAGCAAATTAAGCTTTCAAGAAAAGCACTGAATTTTTGAATAGAGAAAGAGAATAAAAGTAATCACTCGCTCAATTCTTCCATAATAGTGAAATAGTGACGTACAATTTCAAAGATGTACCTACTATTATTTGTTAACAAGCTACGATTGAAGAACAAATGCACAAAAATGTATTTTTTGACAAAAAAGAAACAGATAACATTGTTTTCTCGTCATCTCTATACACACTTGAAACAGTCAAACAAAAAGTCATCTGGCTTCCTACAACACCAAATTTAGATGCTCCAGACGTCTTTCTATTCCGATCTCTAAAAAATAAGTTTTATGCCAACGGTGTAAGTACTATAAAGAAGCCGGAGGGCAATATTCGAAAACCCATTTAAAATATTCCTCTCGAAAACTAGCAAAATGTGATGAAAAAAGTAATTGAAAGGGCCTCCTCCAGAGATGGGCATTCATGTGATACCAGTTTTCAAGCAAACCTGCCAACTTTCAATAGAGGATTAAGATGAAGAAATTGGATTCATTTTGTTTCATGTGAAAGATGTGGGAGAAACAAAAATCAGCCAGTTACGTATTGGTCAGCCTGTACTTCTAGTTTTACACACGACATTGTATTACCTTAAAATATAGGTACTTTCTAGATATAAAGTAACTCAATCACATTGTAGATAAGCAAATATACGGTATTATTTTTCACCTATATTTATACTATGTAAAATATTGGAAAATCGGTCACATCTCAACTATACATTTTTATTACGTTTCAGTCATCTTGATGTCAAATTGTAGAACTGATGGTGTTGCATATGATTTTTTTTGGCAGACAATTTGGAAACACAGTTCACTTTTAGCTTATAAAAGCTGCGAACGCCGTAAACATTATATAAAGAATTTATGTCATTATATTTCCTCAGTTCTTGAAGATTCATTGACACATAGAAAATACTATTTTTAAATTAAGTATGATGATAGTATGTAGGTACTTGGATTGTATCACCAGAACTGTCATGACGGAAAAATATTTTTGATCAAGTTATGGCAAACATTTGGCGACATAATAAGCATAATCGAGAAGAAAAGCGGTACAGGATATGACGGTGCTGTTTATTTATTACAACTATGAGGTTATTTTGGACAAAAAACGTCATGAATGTTTTCCGCTTTTCGAAACGAGTAACCTGTTAAAAATAGCATTTTATTATTCTTATCTGAGCTCACATTTCTCGAGAGTTGTGCGTTGAGTCTACGAAATGTCGAACAGCTGTATCTTGATCTAAAATATTGCAGGAGACTAATTTGCAAAATCATGTAAAAGCTTTTGAATCAATGCAGCTTTATGAGCGTACTTGTACATATATTCATTATGATATTAATGTAAAGTAATATGCCACTAAACTGTAGTAAATCGTAAACATATAGCAACGGGTTGATGTGTCGATTTTTGTAATACAATCATATATTGTTTTATACTATTTTACTGTTGTTAATGGGCGCAATTGCCTCTCGGAAGACAACAATTATCATAGTAAGTTGTACAAATGTTTGAGGGAAGGTTTACATTATTTCCAGACTTAATAGTGTCATAATATCTAAGTGATAACAGTTTGAAAGTCCGTTTTCTTCATGAAATGTCTCGATTTAGTTTTGTTTAAATATTTTTTATTAGACAAATGCAATATGCTTCTTTTTTTTGTATGTGTAAATATACCATACCTACTAAGAGTATATGAATTATCTGAAAACACATTGAGGAGTTCTGTCGGGTCTGTAGTTAATTTTGACCAACATAAGCTAGAGATTGTGTTATTACAATAGTCTGAACGATCGTGTAAAAAAACCTGGAAGACGGATAAACATAACATACCGGAGATCATAATTATAGCCCCACGAACAATTTTCGTATTGTCCCTAGTTTACATATAATCTTATATAACTAACAGTGAAGAATTTGTTGCTGGATCAATTAGAATATGCTCCATATTTGATACTTTTGTTTGTTTTATCATCTCTGTAAGTTACATTAAGTCACAATTGAACCGAGTGAAAGAAAGCCGAAAGTTGCTGGTGGCGCTACTGTTATGCTCTCCAGCTTATATTTTCGAAAGTGTCAATAATTGTACTTGAAGATGGCCACCGTCACCAAACGTCACACAATGCAGACGACTTTTGAACCTACAGTAATGAACAAAAATATATATACAAATTAATATTGTGCTGTATTTCTTTTTTAACTTCAATAAAAAATTAATTGAAAACAACTGGAACTGTGAAGGATAAAATATATAGACAAAGCAAAGCAATTATATAAAAAAGAAGCAAAAATAAGTGAATTATAGAAAAAAAACATGTTTGTGTTAATATTTTGTAGCAAAGCCATTATTATCAATCACCGCCTGGCATCGTCTCGGCACAGATTGTAGAAGTTTCTTGATATAAGATTCACCAATCTGTCTCCACTTTTGCTCTAAAGCGGCAAAAAGTTCATCCTTGTTTGAATAATTTCTATCTCGTATTTCCCTATCTAAGTATTCCCAGAGATTTTATATCGGGAGACTGTGAAGGCCATTTGAGAACTGGTATTTTTTCATCCAGAAAGAATTTCTTTGCGAGATTTGAAGTGTGCTTCGGGTCATTATCTTGCTGGAAGATTGATCTTAAGGGCATATTGTCTTCCATATAAGGCAACATGACACGCTTTAGTATGTCTGAGCATACAAACTTATCCATAATGCCATCTATTCTATGTAAAGGTCCCATCCCAAACCCCGAAAAGCACCCCCAAACCATAACAGTCCCGCCTCCATGTTTGACAGTGGGCAAAGTGTACTTGGTGTTCAATCTTTATCCACTAGGACATCTAACGTAATGCACACCATCTGATCGAAACATATTGAACTTGGATTCGTCACTGAAACATACCCTCTTCCAGTCACAGATGCTCCAATCAAGATGCAACCGTGCAAATTGTAATCGGTCTTACTCGGGCGACGTGCAAATAACTTCAAATCATTTAATCTTCTACTTATAGTTTTCGTAGAAACACTGATAATTCCTTTTGTCTCGATTTCGGCTTTTATTTGTCTTGGGGTTTTAAACGTATCTTCCCTTAGAGGCTTCCAAGATACCTTTTTGTTTATATTTGTTCAATATTGCCAAACTGCTTTACGCTTTATCTTCACATTTTTGGCAATGTCGACTTGAATTGACTTTTCGAAATAGGCTGAAGGCTCAACATTATAAGCCTTCGTGGTGATGAAAGGCGACGCACAGCGGCGGATAGAAATATCCAATGTTTACGATGAGACTTAACAAAAACTCTAGTTTCCATTACTGTTGTTCAAAATACACCCATTTCGCAGTCAGCAAGGTGCAAGAGACATTTTATGTTCAGACGCATACGCACTAATAAAACAGCTGATTTTTCCTGTCACTTTGTTGCATAAAAATCAATTAGTTGGATTTTTTATGCGAATTTGCTTGCAGTTCTCATGGAACATTCAGGGCCGTCTCGTCAGTCGTTCCTACAATAATTGTAGGACGCCTACATGGCCTCATTGATTTTCATAGTTTTTCCAGTACTTCAGAGAGGCGCTATATTTTGATGTTATGTTACAAATATCTATTTGCATCAAATTGTTCATGTTTTGATGTTTATCAGCCTAAAATTCCCTAAAATTCAAATAGAAAAGATAGCTTTACAATATGAAAGCGCTGGCGCTGACACGCAATAGTAGAAATCTAGAAATACCCCAGCCTTTCTGAAGGAAAGAAAAGACTATGAAAATTGTCGTAGCGCCTGACGATACGGCAGTAGTGACGTACAAGTTACCAATCACGCAAATGTGCCTAGGGTGGTATGATGGTTTGTGTAGTTATGTGTCTTCAAAGTTAAGTCATTTATTTAAACTGCTTTTAGGACTCATCAAAAGGAGTTGATATACCAAAAATCACCTATATAAAAATGTATAATAAAAGAAATATTAAACGATTAAAAATTAAAAAAAAAGAAAAATGTTATTATACAGATTTTTTGATATTCTCAATCTCTGCTGTGTAAAATCTTAGCGTTTTTTGCTTACTACGCTTATCTAAATTTGGCAAACTTTTTGTGTTATTGTATGGTTTTCAGTACGAGTCTTTGGTTCGCTCGGTTATATCAGTCTTTTAGTAGTGCGTATACTTTTATTTGCCTTATTATTTTGGCGAAAAAATGACCCATGTTTACGAAAACAATGGACTAGTGGACATAATATTAACATACAGAGAGTGCCAGCAAAATGCAGCCGCAGCATGCAGGTTTTATGAGGAAAGGTTTCCTTTATGAAGTCATCCGTCCCCATGGATGTTTGTAAATTTAGTTATTAGACTTCGTGATACAGGATATTCAAAAGAACAACGAGAAGGTCACACTGGAAGATGGGTTTAGCGATTTTTTTCTGTGGGGCTATTTGAAAGAGTTGGCGTAAATTATAGAGTTGTAAATACTCTGGAAGAACTTCAACAGCGTACTGAAAATGCTTGTGATTTAATTTCTGGTCACCAGGATTTTATTTTCGAAGCTTGTAAAGAGACGTGGATTCGCCGACCAAGCTTTTGCGTTAATCGATCAAATGGGGACAATCTTGAACAGTTTATGTAAAAACGGTATCCATTTAACTTGATAATGATTTTTTTAAATAACTTTTAATAATGTAAACTAACACATGATGCAACTTTTATGTAGGTGATTTTTGGTATTTCAACTTCTTTTGACGAGTTCTACAAGCTGTTAAAATAAGTGACTCAAATTTGAAAACTCCCTGTATTTTATTGTTCACAAATTTGATCGAGCTTCGATATTGGACGGTCGGAAATTTAAACTAGCTTTTTGATATAAAAACCGTGTGTTTCTAAAAGATACAAAACCAAAAACAAAATTATAGGTTAGGAATGCGACAGGAGCTATTTAATTTGTTTTGGTTGGCTAACCTAGCGCGTCTGAATCGAGAAAACAGGGTCGTACAGCAACTGCAAGTGATTGAACGAACTTGTCTTGTAGACAAAATAATGCGAAACACAGTTTTAAGGCAAGTTTAAGCAAATCAAAGTTATGCTGTTATGCATCTCAACTTTACCCCGCGTAATTAAACTTCTGGATATCTGCAAGCTGAAAAAATCTAATAAACTATGACTCATATACTAATTTAACAGAAAACGTTGCAGTATCAAGTACCTATGATCTGAACTTGATTTATTCAGACTTCGATTAGGGCTGCTTCTCATACGTTCATTACGCTGGCTTCTCTAATAATCTTTTTCTATAACACAATCTCCATTTTTTCTCACCTGTTGCAGCAGATAAAGACAAGTTATAACTATAATAAAAGCATCTGATAAGGGCTGCATTAAAAATCGACAGGAATCAAAAAAACCATTAAGCACAATTATGCTTATTTTCGATTATAGTGAACTTGTAAAAATCAATAACAGCAATAAGACAAAAACTTGCAAGATTCGAAGAAGAAATTTCGGTCAGGGTATATTAGGGCATATACTTCTGCGCAATCTACGCGGACATCTGCGCGAGACATTTGAAATATTTCACCTAGTTGCCAGATTGAGTACTGGAATTTCCTTCTCACACGAAATCCAAATCATATTAATTGGTCATTACCAAAGCATACTTTTAAGAAATGGCAATGATTGGTTTGGACATTAAAGTTGAGGTCCATTGAACCTATGATCAAAAAAACGTACATGCAAGTTTTGAAAATGTGTTTTATAGCATATTAATGGTGATGATATTTCTATGATATTGTAAAAAAACGGTGACTGGTGCTGCGCATAGAGCAATCTATTTAATTTTGATAATAGGAGCTATTGAGCTTTTTATAATTATATCGTAGAAGTTTTAAAATGAAATAATAATCGCTTAACCATCTTAATGTTAACCAGACTATATAAAAGTGAAATAAACATAACCATTTACAATAGAATTTTAACCGTATCCATCGATACTCTATTTCCTGGAAAGGACTTGTAAAATACTAAGTCTGGCAACGATAAGCGATTAAAGCCCAAAATACGCCCCCAAGGGTTCAGCGGGACCAATTGGTTGGATCGTTCCAGGAATGACCTCAATGGGAACGGGACGTACCAAACCAAACTGAACCTAAATTGGACGTTCCAGGAACAAATGGGTTTAGTGAATATGTATTTTCACACGATTTTGGAATTAGATCCTCGAGGATGTGGCGTAGAACTTTGGACGAACGTCTAGACGTACTTGTTGCCATTTAGGAATGTACAAGGCATAGAGCATAACCTGGCAATCTTGTACCTGTTAACTTGCGAAGGATATTTCGTGGTACGTTCTAGACATTCTTTATGGAGACTGGGGATTGCTTTGATTTAGGCCAGCTAGGTAGTTTTTACTAAAAAGGAAGGTAGAATAAGTGGCATGACAATCCTATATTCTTAATCTGATCAAGAGCCTTTTTACTAACAAATTGTTTCAACGCACGTCTGTGGTGAAACTGCAGATCAGTGCTGAACCATTAACCTCTTTCAGAATCTTGGTGCATGACTATGTGTGAGCTATTTTCGCTTATTATCTGTGGAATATCCAGCTATTAACAATTTATAAATATCTAGGGATCTAAAGACTGTGCCTGTTTGTCCCAATTTCCCGCACACATACAATTGTTATTTTTGGTCGATCCAAGAATTCGTATACAGCTTAATGGCCACCACCGAACCATCTTGATGTATTATTTTTTTTGGAGTAATTTTATATTCTCGCTTTTAACGACTTGTGGTGATATCTATTTTAAACCTATGAAAAACATTTTCAAAACAAGTCATGTTTGATTTCTAATGGTACCTTGACGGTATTTGTTTCATAGGTGCCAACTGTAGAAAAATGGATCCTGTTGTAAAAAAATTGTACAAACAGTTTCTACGTGGGAATTTTATTTTTAAGTGTACATGAAACCGGCTGGTGTCAGATATACAAGAAATTTTGCTGATGAGCTTTTTCTACTGTACGGCAAGGTTGAAAAAAGCACTTTTTGTCATATAATCAAAACTTATGAAGTGTTGGTATAAGTGGTCTATAGAGTATAGAGTGTAGAAGATAAAAAAAGTTTCACGATCAAATTTTTGCAGAAAATAAGGCTAAATCCACGATTGTCAATTTTTTATGGTAAGAAACTGTAAATATGAAATAATAGCAAAAGTTGATTACATCCAAAAATACGCAACCGTTTCCCAAAGTCCTAGTTGTTACTAACAAAAAGGTCTTTTGTGGGGAGCAGACTACTAATGAAGCAAGTTCAACATAAATATGCATAAGGTGCCATTTTGAAAGCCTCTCCATCCCTTACAACGCTGACCAAGTGACGAGGCTACTAAGGGCTCTTTCAGGAAAAGAAGGCACTTCTAGCAGCGCATCAATTGAGCAAATCAGGCTCCTGTTAATAAGGGGAGTCCTGAAAGCTGGGACCTTCCTTTTCAGGAACTAGATATGTTTGAACGTTTGTAATAACAAAGCTAATGCGGGCTGAAACAGCAAAAAAAAAAACGTAAAAAGAAAGTCATTTGACAAATCATTTCAAGTATTGCACACTGTTATACGTTTTGCTCGTAAATACTGTTTGGAATTATCGTCGCTCGATTTAGAAACACAAGTCTGATAACTTCTTCCTTTTGCAACACCTCTATGGCCTTCACACGTAAACAAGACTGCATTGCTCGGAATGCAAGCATTTTGAAAAACAATCCGAATATAGCCGCGAAGTGTCAGTAGAATATTGACAACACTCACCGTAAGCTAACCTCAAATCGTTAGCCTCGGTTATTGCTATAGGAATGTGCCAATTTCAGTTTTTCCAAATCCTTCTGTAAATAAACAGCTAGGTTAACCTATACACTGCGCGACACTTGAATTGGATACTGATGCTGTACGCAGCGGTAGATACGACGGAATACCATTTCTTACATAAAATTGATAAATGCAATGTGATTTCACCCCGACATGAATTTCAACAAGACTAATAGAGGCAGTATATATGGCATTCGCTGCGGCTACCGTCCACCCGCCTCGTTTGCCCCATCGCGAGAAGCGCCATTTGTCGCGCATCCTGACGCTTGACTTGAGCGCTGCCTGATGCACAACAGGCCCTCACAGTAATACTTCTTAGTTTTTTGAACATACGCGAGATAGACATTTTTTCATCTAATATGGGTTAATAAAGGATCTCTCAGAATTTTGTTGCAGGATCGGACTAGATTTGATCTATTTTGCGGAGCTCAACATCCCGATAATCTTAAGACTTTAATCTATATGTTACTAGCAAAACTGCTTATTTTTCCAAGATCTTTATGCCGTGTAAAGGATAGTCCCAACTTTGAGGTCACGCTGTATATTATATCGTATTTATTGACAAAACTGCTTGCGACTCCTGGCAGTTGGTTACCCTCCAAATCTCAAAGACGCTTTTTTAAAAACAAAACATGTGTCACATCTAATAATACCTGGACGATATTTGTTTCATTGAAGCACATTTTTGAAATCACTAATCTTTTTTGGACTGTGGTGTAGAACAACTGATGACGTATATAAAGTAAACGTTACTCAATCTGAAATAAACCATCATGAAGATATGTTACTGAGCATCTACAACGTTTACAGCAAATTGAAAACTGGCGAACATAAATTTCCTTGTTCAATTCAGATTGCGTCAGTTGAATACTTAATTCTCACAAATACTATGAAGATTTAATTCTGACTTAATGAATTTATTAGGTTAATGTAACATCTCGACCTTACCCTGAGGTTTTCCAGTTAATAGAACTCAATGCTTTTTGTAAAAAAAAACATATAGATATGTAGAAATTACCATTTACTGACGTTTCTGCCATCACGGTGACCCCCGTAGTGTGGGTCGAAGCATCAGTAAAGTGTAATTTCTACATACTCGTATGTGGTTTTATTTGACTAGAAAAACATCGAGTTTATTAGGATTTTAATTTATGGAATCAAACATTTTGTGAGAATGATTTATTACCTAAAAAAATGAGACGCACAAACATATGCAAACTTTTCACCAAGAAACTAAACTTCAACGTTGAAACACTTTGCAAAAATGGCAGAAATTTAACGGATGAGGTCAGTCAAAGTGATCAATATAATTAGTCCATAGGCCTTCTCTCCCTGCCCTACCGGTAGTTACTGTCCATCTGGCAGCGTTGTCCCTTTCCACATTTGCGCGGCATCGCTGCAGCGAGTTATCGTTCACTTCGTGCATGGTCCGTGTATATGATTTTTGCACTTCAGTACGGATAGATTAGTGAGCCGGGGTGGTTTGCCGGGCGATGAGCTTAGATAGCAGGTACTAGGATCGAAAACATTTCTCTATCATTCTGTTTTGAAGGTAAATGTACGAATCTATGATGTGTGAGATATGGGTAATAGGTGGATAGAATTACCGAGATACTGAGATCAAAAAACTCCTATACACTTTCCTACCCATACAATTTAACATCAACAAATTTCAACCACTAAAATTTTTTTTCTGAAAATGATCAGGACCCTCTGAAATGTGGAAGGCTAAGTTTGAGCGATTTCTATTTTTTTCCTTTTATAGCTTTTCCTCCACCGCTGCTAGACCGATTTTCAAAAACTGCAAAGCTTTTTCATCCTTGGCATAAGTCAACAATGTGTGAAAATTTAATCAAAATACGTGCATTGATCTGAAGTTATGGACGGGTCAAGGATCAGTGGACAGACAGACCGACAAACAAATAGACAGGCAGACCAACTGACATACCGACTGAAATGAGTGGCATAGCCATATAACATCAAAAAACACAGTATCTCATTTGCGTAGGAAGTAAAAACAGCGTTTCCTGACACTATGAGGAATATATCAATATATCTTGTTGCCTGCACATTATAGGAAAAACTCATTTTGGGACACCCCATTCGCCCACGTGAAAAAGAATGAAATTTTCTATATCTGGTGGATACAACTAATTCTAACTAATACAGCTTCACACTTAATCTGCTTTCAAGGAAGATGATATTGCACTGCTAATGATTTTCTGTAACACTGGAATGCCTAATTTTTAATCATATTGAATTAGCACACATGAGTAGCAAGGACGTTAAGATTTACCTAAGAGATTAATTCACTTTTGGTTGCCGTTCAGTAATGTGCCTTATTGTGCACTTCAATTGAAAGTTAATACCGACGATGATGGTATCTCTCTATAAGTTCCTAATAGACATTACTATTACATTACCATATTGGCTGGATAATGTCTTTAGAACACTATGACCATCCTTATTCCTGTACATTCGCGATATAGCTGTAGCTTGACCAAAGCCAGTAATGCCGATGGTCTTTGCACAGATCTTCTATCGCATTATATTAATCTAGATACTTCAGCTTGGAAAATAAATGATAGTCAGCTCATCCAGGATTGCGTCTATTTTTCTCAGGACTGATACCGTATACATATCTGATGGTGTTCCAGACCCTTCAGTAAACAACGTTATGCATACGTTGAAAATGAGGATAATGCTGATGGTAGCTGAAACGTCAGTAACTTTTACGTATATGATTTTATGAGTTCTATCAACACGGGATAAGTTTCAGATCTTACATTAACCAGAAGATAATGTATTCAATAAAAATAACTACTGAAAACCTACAGTGCTTTCATGTCTTTACAAATTAATAATGACACCTATTATTGTATCGAACATTTTACGTCGCCTGATTCTGTTTTACTTTGCATATAAGCTATAACATCTCCACCACAGTGGCCTGCACTAGCAATTGATATAATTACCAGTTACCATGTGTTTACGAGGTTTTAATTACCATAAGATTTTATGGATTCCGCCATAACACTCCGGAACGAGTCTCAATTTTATCTGTTGTTTTATCTCCATATACTTGCTCGTCTTCTTCTCGCGACAGGACGTCTTTTTAGTTATACCGATAGTTATTTCCTTTGTTTCTTACTATGCTAGGACTACTATGACCTAGTCCAGGATCCTATAAATACGAAATGCGTATCACAGGCCAACACATACAAATTCACCAAGTCATACGTATATATACACAGCTTTGGACACTCAAATGAGGTCATCAGGATTGGATAAGAATTTCATGAGGTGAAGAGTGGATATGGAGGAGTAGATCTAAAAAATTGTACCTGCAACATCAATACTGAATGCCAGTAATTTCTTGTGAGTATGCAGACTATGCAGCAAGTTGAGTATATCGCGTATGTATGCAAATTGATGACTAAATCGAGAATACCGACTGCGACTTTAGTGTAATCATGAAAATTGCTACGTACGAGATATTATCAACATTTATTAATAATTATCAACAAGAAGTACGGGTAGAGTAATTTTTGGTCATAAACGTTATTATCAACTTATCTGAGTGTCTAAATTTGTATGCACAACTAAGCGAATTTGCATCCGGAGAACTCGTCATACAGTCCATGAAAACTGAAAATTCGCCAAGTTTGGCGTGAAAATAATGTTGAAATTGCTTTAAAATAAACTAATCTCTTCAAGGTTTACTTTTATTTAAAAAAATATAATGTTTACCCAAATTCTTAAGCAGGTAACTCAGATCAAATTTGTTTAACCATTTTTTTAAACAAATTTTATTTTTATTTTTCGAATTATTTCAAACAAAAAAGTTTTCAATTAGATTTTCTCTAAAATGGGTATATCAATGTTTGAAACCCCAAAGAGATTACAATAGTCTAAGCGATTTTTATCCTTGTCAGTCAGGAGAAAATAGGCGAATTTTTGGTTCGCATGGGATCCCGGACTACCCACTTCGCTCCGTGCTCTTGTTTTCTGAATCACTTAATGAATTTCGTTGTTACGTCTAGCTGGAGGATTTTAGCACCCTCTGGTTCTGAGAGCTGTTGACCAGCATTTCCAGTATATTTTGTTTGCCTATATACATCGTAAGTTTCCATTACCTTCGGGGATATCGAGGGATAGCACATTCGTCCTTCATCCCTAATTCAAGATTATACAGCCAGTTTGCAGTGTAAATACCGGTGAGAAAGTGAGGTTGACGTTTGAGAAGTTGCTGTCTAAGCCATATCACAATCCATTAGGACCCCATCGAACCAAGTTATTTTCATAATAGCAGCTCCTTATTGTGAAAAAGTGCTCGAATCGGTAGGGACATTCTGAAAATGACATTTGAATGTCTATTCGGTTACAGATATCCATTCAACTTTGAAGATAATACCGTATCCCTGATGAAGACGGTGCCATTTTCCCAATTCATAAGATATGAAGAGGTTGTAACCGTAGGTTTAAAATTTCGGTAATTGGTTTTTAGGCCCCAACGTTCTTGTTGCGAATTTATTAAAGTTATCACTTTAGATGCTCCAAAATTTCAAAACCAGGCTTATATCATATTTCACTTCCAGTTACCTTGTATGACTGATCGGGAAGAAGCCTGAGTCAATATGCTTAACCCAAGTTTTTGTTACTTTATTCGACAAAAACGAGTACCAACTGCTGATGCAATAATGGGAGGATGTAAATTCACAATAAATAAATGTGACTGTAATCGCAATGCATCATAATGCTTACGGCAGATTGAAATTCCAAATATGACTATTCTATAGTATTGCTAGAGACATATTTTATTCAAATTCATAAAAATGTATACTAACTGACATATAAATCCGAACACCCAGTTTAAATGGTTTTATTTTAATAAAATTTTGTATAAGTACTTAATGAAGCATAATAAGTAAATGATAAAAATTTGAAAATGATTGCACTGCTTTAAAGCCCTTTGATGTGCTACGCATTCTCCAACGCGCCTAGGCATGCTTCTGATCAGGTGGTCAATGTCCTCTTGTGGTATCTCATTCCAGGCAACCACCAACTCCTCTCGAAGTGCTTCTAGAGTCTGAGGAGGACGTTGCAAATTGAGCAATCTCCTATCCATCATATCCCACACGTGCTCAATTGGGGATAAGTCGGGAGATCTTGGTGGCCATGGTAACAATGTGACATCATTATGTTGAAAGAAGTCTATTGTGACTCTTGCAACATGTGGTCGGGCATTATCTTGTTGGAAAGTTGGATCTGCCAGGGTGTCAAGATAGGGTAAAAGATGGGGTTCTAGAACTTCGTGGATATAACGCTGCGCGTTCATGTTACCTCTGATGAAGATTAAAGGTGACCTGGAACCATAAGCTATAGCACCCCAAACCATAACTCCAACAGTGTGATGAACATGTCTTTCAACAAGAAACTGTGGATTCCTCCTTTCACCACGTCGCCTTCTAACCCTGGCGCGACCATCGTGCATGCCTAAACAAAATCGAGACTCGTCACTAAAGACAATACTGTTCCATTCCTGATCCCAGAGTGACCGTTGTCTGCACCACTCAAGGCGATTACGTCGGTGTTCTCGAGTTAAAGGGAGGACCCAGTGTGGCCTGTATGAAAACAGGCCAAAATTTCTCATTCGTCGGTAAACACTTCGCATGCCAATAGGTCTTCCGGGTTCTGCAAACCATTCATTTGCAATGGACCTGGTAGTGGAGAAACGGTCCCTTAAGGCCAATAATCTTAGGCGGCGATCTTCACGGTCTGTTGTTCTACGGCGGCGTCCAATGCCCCTTGCTCTTTACGTACGGCCTTCTCGAAGCCATGCCTGATAACACCTAACCACAGTGTCTACACTTCTTTGCACTCTAACTGCAATTGCCCGAAAAGAAAGTCCAGCTTCCCGAAGTCCCACTATACGGCCCCTATCAAACTCACTAAGTTGACGAAATCGTACAGGTCTCCGTACTCTAGGCATCGTAACCGATCGTAAGGGATGTCAAGAACCAAAATCCGCCAACGTTGATTCTTTACTGCGGCTGAAATATTCATTTTTAGAGCGTTAGTGAATTAAAAAAAGCAGTATAAAAACCGGAATGTCCAACTGATAAGGCTGAAAATTTTTTCACTTGTTATTTACAGTAAGATAAATACATTCACCAACTTTTATTAAAATAAAACCATTTAAACTGCGTGTTCGGATTTATATGTCACTTAGTATATTTTCCTCAGGAATCGGCAAAGGGACACCTAATAAACAAATCAATGATTCAATCGCCATTCTGACTTTTGCATTTTTTATCTTCATAGGAAGGCTATAAGACAGAAAAACTGAAATATCAATGAACGCTAATGAATTAAAAAGGTTCCAAAGGCATTCAATTCCCTTAGCTATTCAGCCATTTTTATTGTGGATGTCATTTATTCGTAAAGTATTTGTATAAATCTTCAAGACTCAGATGCACTGTTCCAGAATAATAAATAAATTAATAATTATTTATGGAGGATTTCGTCGTTGTCATCTTTTCTTGTAAATTTATACTCGTAATCCGTACACACTCTGGTTCAATTGCCGTGTGTTGCAAAATGGGGTGACAGTTCCACTCAAATTACTATCAAACTCAAATGAATAATGAGCGTACATGTTGCGAATTCCAAATACTATGAAAAAACTTAGAACAATACATTATCAAATAGACTGATATTAATATGCCAGATATATTTACACATATACAATTGTAGGATGTCTTTATGGCCTCCTTGATTTACATAGTTTTTCCTGTCCTTCAGAACGACGCTCTATTTTGCGGTCATGTTACAAATATCTATTTGCATCAAATTATTAATGCTTTTGAAATTTATCATCTGTTTTGTCAGCCTGAAATTTTCTGCGATTCAAAAAGAAAACATAGACTCACAGTAGGAGAGCGCTGACGCTGACACGGAACAGTAGAAATATAGAAACATCCTAGCCCTTCTGAAGGAGTGAAAAGACTATGCAAATCAAGGAGGCCATAATGGAGTTCTACAATTGTACGGTCCTTAGTCTACCATCAGAGGTTAAAAAACCACATTAAGCCTAAAATAGTCATCGAGCTCTTATAGGGGAAGGTTTGAGCTGTATTTTGGATACTCGGAAACCTCAAAATTAACTTTTACAGAGTTTTTGAACGTTGACGTCTTTACGGTTTTTCCTAAAGCCCTAAATTTAATTTTTTGTAATATGTTAAGTAATGTTCAAACAAATTTACACTTGGTTACCACCCAGATAAATCTTGAGTCTTGGAATTGGAAATTTTCTCCGACGAATGCGAGGTTTTCGCCTCCATCTCATATCCCATCATCTGTTCAAAAATGGGATTATCATGGCCTGTTTGGAATAAGTAATTACAGCAGACACACAAATTTACCAAATTTTCATTAATATTTTTTCTACAGTTACAAATCGCACTAAACAGTACCGATTGTAACATTATTAACTCAATTATTCTCAATACTGAGGTAGTGTTATAGACCTGTTAGTAATGGTATCTTTCTAACTGCATTATTTTGACATATTTTTGGATTTGTGTTTGTGACGTTTCCTATATTCTTGTAGTTCACTAGGATAAATACTATTACTATCATATTACTATTGTGGAAGCTTACGATTACTTGAAATCTAGAAATAAAAATGAAAACTGGCGAAGCAACAAGTGATCCCCAAAAAGAGTTATGTCTCACAATATGATTATTTCAACGTTGTTGCGTCGGCGATGTTAGCAGAAAACGAATAAGTTCTTTGTAATGCATTTTACAGAGTGCTGCAGCATTTTTTAAGCAAATAAAAAAAAATGTTTTTTTTTTCGCTGAATACGAAATTTTTACTTTTTCTTTCCACGCCTACTGGCGTATCGTAACCGCTAAAAATTTAGAAAATGACATATTACAATTTTTAGATGTACATCGCGAAAAACTATGTTACACACCATCTGTCGGTCTGCCGGTCCGTTTGTCTGTCTGTCGATCTGTCTACCTGTCTGTCTGACGGTCTGTCCGCAAATCGTTGGCCGTTCTAAAACTTGAAAAGTACTGCTCGGACTTGAATGGAATTGCCAAGGACGAAAAAGCATTGCAGGTTTTGAAAATCGATCCTGCTCATTTTCAGACATTGTTTGGAGGGGTTGAATATAGTAGGTTGCACGCTGTATGCGGTAAAAGGTTGAGTTGTAGCATGTTTGATGTCAGTGAAAGACCTTCTATAATTAAGATGCTCCAATCCCGGTAACATTATGCAACTGTTAGACATAATGAGTCACGCATGTTTTTTCTATATCTGCCTTGGATTTTTTTGGGATCTTTCTGAGCAAAATAACCTTTAGCAACATTTATTTTAAGTTGACAGGTTTTGAGTTTTATTCGATTTACTGTCTGCCCAAAATGGACATTTTCTGTACTTACTAACTGGGTTAGCAATTATTATTGTCGAAGTTACTAAATATCCGAATTAACGTACAAAACTTTCCGTACAAGGCCACTTAGTATTTTCGGTTTATTTTATCTTAAAAGAACCTTTAACCTTGCTTGGTAGACTAACAAATCGCAATCTTTCGATTTCCGTAGACTGTAAAGCGTGTCCGGCTATAAACTGACCTCCCCTCCAACTTGTTTATATGACCTTCTGGAAAAAAAGTTGTATATAACAGTTATGGAGTCTAATACGAAGTTTTCATGTAATATATATGATTTGTTAAACTTTTTTTTGTTACTTTAGTCAAAAAGTTGATTTAATCATATGTATTCCGGCCCTAGATCGGATTGCATAGGCGGCTAGAGCAAACTAAATGCAAACTGGTTCGAACTCTAATACAGAAATCAATGACAAACAAACTTTAAGATTTTGGTAAAACTAATGAAAATTAGTATGATAAACCATATATATTTTGAATGAAAAAAGATCGCTAAAAGCATAAAGGGTGTTCCATTTAAAAAATACAACTTCATCCGATAGCCCTTTTCTGATATAAAAACAATTTAACATGATAAACTATTGACGGACAACCCGTACACATATTTTTGATTTCACTTGAAATCCAATCACTGGAAGCGGAACACAGAATTACATCCATACATTATGTTAAGTCAAGCGTAAAAATGTGAACGGTGGGTTTTTAAGTGTGTGGACAGGCTCGGATTGGGACGAACGGCACTGCTGCATCTGATCCATCATCCGTGTGTGCTTCCAGAAACGCGAGATTCCCTGGGAGAAAGTGCCCTTCGTCCCGAGGCCGAGTCTGGTCGCCGATCCAGTGACCGCCTTTGGTAAGAAAAAGCCCGCCGCCGAGAATCCTTATGAAGCTAAAGACAAAAGGAGGTAAGAGCAGATACATGTTTTTTTTAAGAATCCGCCTTTTGAAGGACATTTATCTTTTTGTAAGATGCCTGGGCGGGTGTCAAAACACAAGGTGTTTTCCTTATTAATTTAGGTTTCTGTGGCATACCCGTCTAAGGAATGCTGAATCACAGTTTAGTTACGTGGCACATAGGCCAAGAAAAAGGGATACTTTGTATAAGGAGATGCTACAATTTGGGCAACAGTGATTTTTTTTTGGTGTGATCATCAGATTACTGCTATCTAATGATAAGTTCAAATTGGCGTCATGATAGGGGCGCAGCATATGATGCGATTTTGATAAACGCGCTTAATTGAAAATCTCGAAAACCATCAGTACTATGTAAAAAACTAGTAGGCGTGGGAAATAAAAACACAACTACCTAACTCTAACTAACTGTACACTCCAAAATGGTACTTTTATAGATAAACTTATCGAGTTATCCCCACATAAAAACATGTTGGGTGGGTAACGTACCTAGAATGTGAGTATGCCACGCGACTGTTTGGTACGATTTTTTGTAGAAAATTTTATTATCTACATAAAGAAGTAGTAGTATTTATACGTTGTTAGTTTTTATGATAAGCAAAAATATCATGTACCTTTAGCCTTAAATTTCGTGTAACCTGTTTCATAAAAGCAAAACGATAAATAGTTTTATAAATTTATTGTTTCTATTACTTTTTACATAGGATCGATGGTTTTCGAGATTTTCGATCAAACGTGTTTTTCAAAATGGAGGCAAATGCTCCAGTCCTACCATAACGCCAATTTGAGCAATAATCTAGCGACATCAGCAAAATAATCACTGCCGTCCAAATTGTAGGAAACTAGGACTATTCTCAGACAAGAGTTACTTAAGAAGTGTGCATCAAGCATCCTGTTAACGGGACGCTCTGAACAGGACGAAGGATGGAACTTTCCTTTTCAAAAACAACACTGTGCTTGGAAATAGTGAAGCTAATGTGCGGCGAAACAGCAGCGAACACGTAAAAAGGCAAGGACATCGCTCATTTGATAAGAAGCTCAAGTAACACACTATTAATACAGATCGCTGTTTGATTCAAAAACAGAAGTTTGATCTCAATTTGCAGCTATTTTAGTTCAACTGTGCCTATCTCGCCATTCATTTAAATGCCCCTAGCTTCTTGTACTGGATAAGAAGCCTATACTGCACACAAAGAGAACGTCCAGGAAGATACATGATATCGACAAATTCGTGCCTGCACAAGGAGTGTGCCATTTTCGTTTTACATAGCCGATTTATAAACATACAGTGTGGCTTACGTATACTATGTCTGAGTTCAATACTGACGCACGTCGTACCTTTTCAGCTAATCGTATGTTTTTAAGCAGGTTTTTTTTATTTCGAAGCAGCCGACTAAATACCAGGGTACCGCGGCTGCTATGTGGAGCTTAATGAAGCTTTGTGTATCCGATTTTTGAACTGCCCAAGGTCAGTAGAACTGAGAAAAAGCTTCCTTGAGTATCAGCTAGTTCTAGATGGATGAAGTTCCTCACGGTTTGGATGGGAGGCCGAAGTCAGGCGGGTCTGTCTGGCAGGCAGATTGCCTGAGGAGCAAAGAATGTTGACATAGCGGTAGAAGAGAGCCAGATCGCCAACGGCTCGTCCGTGCGAAAGGGTTGCGAAACTGCCTGTTAAAGTCACCGATCTATCGGAGAGGCCTCCTCTGAACAACATCATCATCATTGGTAAAGTAGGCGGGGCGGCAACACCCTAAGCATGCGAGCAGTACTCGAGGCTAGGTCATATCGGGGCCGTGTACAGACTGAGCAGCTTATGTGGACAAAAGTAATGTATTTTTCAGAAATATCCATTACGTTTTGTCGTCGACTGAGCTGGTCACAAAATCGACATCTTTGTATTAGTCTGTAACGTGGACAATAATGCATTTCAGGACCGTATTGTTGTTCGCATATCTGGATTATAGTTTTAAGTCACTGGTAAAAGTGACAATAAAATGTACGAAGTACATCAATAAAAATGTTTATCAGGAAATTATTATAGTACATATGGAATTTTTTGATTACGAGTTCAATAAAGTCAATAGAACAGGCTGCGTTGTCGTTTTATGTAATTTTACCTGTAGAAATAATGTAGACACTTGCTTCTGATACATCCAAATGAATGTCTTACTCTCTTTGTGAAACCGTAAACTAAATTTCTTATTTTCCTCCTATAAGCGCCATCATTTTCCACGCGACGGCGATGTTTGAGTTTCCTTTGGATTTTTGCAGTATTTCAACAGTTGGCCCATGCCTGTATTCACGAACACTGCATTGGCTTAGTTGAGTACATTTCATGACTTCCTGCAATAGCGGTACATTTTACCTACATTTTTCTTATTTCTAACTTGTTAGATTTGACTTATTCAGGGAATCGAACCTCTATCAATTCGGTCTTATACTGCCACACATTTTGGATTAATTGTATGGCTTTTACATTGCCATTAAAATCATATGATGTTTCAAGTTCGAAAAAGTAGAGATGATTAACATGGTCAAAACTGTTAATCTTATTTTATTCCTACCTGATGTGAAATATAGTAATGATCATTAGTAGCCATCTTGCTTGACGCGTTTTTTATACGCAAAGAAACTTTTCTAAGTAAAAGTGTACAAGTTGAATCTGTAACGAACACAAAACCACAACAAAATACGGATCGGTCTACCTGGCGTTGACGGATCTCTCAGAATTAATTATGTGTCACTTGTCGATATAGAATACCACTAGATAATCAGCTGTTATTCTACCGTGATGGATACTCGTGAAAAATACTGCACTTCATAACCCTAAGCAACTAGCCTAGCTTTTCCCAGCAGCTGCCGCGATTGACCACATCTTTTCGTGCCACATCAAGCCTTCGCTGATCTGAACTCCGACTATCCGAAATATTAGGCTTTTTGATATAACTCGGCCATCTATCGAAACAGGATGAGGGCTAAGGAGCTCCTTGTTAGTCAAGGTACATTACTGTGTTTTGGAAGCATTCAACTGTACCAGATTACGTCATAATCTTTAGGAAGGAGAGAGGAAGTCGTTGCTAGTCTTCTTTTTTCCAGCTCACCGGCAGAGATCGGATTGTCACTCTGAATTTTTGCATGTAGAGTGCTGCAAACAGCAAAGCTGTAGATCGGAGGCTTTTGTGTAAGTGTTACCAGGACGATTAGCTGATTTTGGCGAAAGCTATGCTTTGTTAAGGAAAGTTCCAACTCACACAATCTTGTATACTATTAGATGTTTTTGTATATTCCCCCGAAAGAAGATATGTGTAGTTTTGACGATGACTTATTGAGCTATCTTATTAAAAAAAACTTTTGTAACCTAAAGCTCATTGATTTTAATATATTGCCTATTTGTTTCATATTTTTCTTCTCCTTCCCCTGACTGATCAAGGTTAAGGTCAAATTGAAAGAAAGATGTGTTACAGCCACTTGATCCAAATTTATGTACCCACATTCTTTTGATATACTTTCAAGTCTATTTTAAAATGAAATTCTCAAAAACCAGAACATTTATATTCCACTAACTTTTCGCATACGTTTTTGGTCTCGATGAGTTTGAATCAGAAGTTGGTTTGTCTCTCTAAGGGCATTTAAAGCTCATATCGTTTCAAAAACAAATCTGGAAGAAGTGAAGCAGTCAAGTTGTAAGGTTTTTCGAGAATTTGTTTGCTTGATGTAGATTTATTTATCATTAATGTTACAATTAATATCAGTGTTAACTAGTATATCACACAATATCTTGTCATCAAGTCTACATATTTTTATACAAAATATCACTACTATGGATTCCTCTTTTCCATGAAATATTTTCCAATTTCGCTTTGAACATGTTCTAACTGGCACACATCTTGATATCATTACTTGATTTCTGAAATTCCTACAATCCTTTTTGGAATACTGATTTGTTTGCTATATTGCTACAACAATGTTGGAAACGGAAGTCTATACTTCCTCTAGTAGAATAACTATGATACTCATTGTTCAATTCAATAAAATTTTGCTAAATGATTTGATAGAAGACGGTCTTTTAACTAACTTTTATCTAATATGAAAATGAAAACCAAGTACCTGGGTTCTGACATTTTTGATATTTAACTATTGTATTTCCAACAGCTATAAAATTTATTCTAGTTGGTATATTTATTTTTATAAGATGACTCTCATAGCTTTGTTTTGTAACATATGTAATTTTATATATATATATATATATATATATATTATAACAAAAAAGGAAGAATGATGCTGTAGACAATTTTTTCAAGAATAAACACTTAGGCTATGGGAAATTCTATAAAATAAATTTATCTTTTTGGAATGGTATATTCACATTGTTCTTCAAATTTTGATTTTATATATGCCCAAATATTTGAATAATTCGATTAACTCATTTTTTATGTTTTATCGTATTTTAATTCCTCCGTGAGATTAGTCTGAAATCATATCGAAACAGCTTTGTAGAAATAGGGAAAGTTCCTTTTATTCCATAATTGTTGAGATAAATGACCTTCAAATAAAAGTAAAAAGCGTGCGAATGTTGACATCTCACAAATTCCATTCAGGTCAATTCTGCACCCTGAAGAGCGGGCTAAAATTAAACCGAAGGCGTATCTGGAACCGGTTAAGCCGTACGTTTCAGCACGCGACGCAACCAAGGAGAAAGTATTCAGCAGCATCCTGAGGAACCAAATGTCACCAAACAGCGAGGCGATGGATCATGTACTCCCTAGAATACATAAAGTAGCGGAAGTGCCCGATCTTCCATATAAAAAGAGGATTGCTTGTAATTCTGATTTACCACCTGTATGGTAAATGTGTTACTAAAATCGGATCTAGAGTGATGGTACCCGACAAAATAGTAGCGATTTTCTCAAAATGTATGATAGTATAAACGGATTATAATCTACAGCCTGAAAGCCAAATTGAGAGATATCTGGACACATGAGGATCATGTTTAACAAAAAGAAATGGTATCGAATAGTACAATTTGTTGCACAAATGTTACAATAAAATACTGAAGAAGTCGTAACGTTATCCGAATCGTCAGACTGACATTCACACTGATCAATGTCAATTTCAGTCTGACAATATTTTCAAATAAATTATCTGCTTTAAGACTTTTATTCTGAAACTTATACGACAAATAGAAATAGTTGTCATTGTACATCACTGTACCTCACAAGTCATAAATGTACAAATATATCACATGTAACACACACATACAATATACTATTTAAAATACAGATGAAAACTCAATATAGATAAGAAATTCTGAAGTCAAAAATAAAAATCCATAAGCTCGTTGTCTTTCGAATTAAAAAATCCTTGATTGTTTGTTTGTAAGCATTCAAATTTAAAGATCCGATCCTTATCGAAAGTTTGATAAAATATTGGGTGCTACATATCTTATACCTTTTTGGATTTGAAACAGCCTAAAAAGTGGAATATTCAAGGTACTAATACTTCTTGTGTTGTAGTTGTTATATTAAATGCTTTCATCGGTGCGCAGATACTATTTAGCATACATTAATACATCGTATATGTATAATGAAGGCAATGTGGGTATTCTCATATCATATTTTATTACACGAAGGGCACGTCTATGTAGGGAGAATAGATGCAGCCTTTCTGAGCCTTGTTACCATGCCGACATTGCATAAGATATGAAAGAATGACATATCGCCAAATAGGTATACCATCTTTAATGCATTGCGGTTCAACGCCGTGGATAAGCTCCTGATTAGGAACATATTTTTTGTAAGTCGTTTGGTTGTCATATCAATATGTCTGTCCCATTTTAGTCTTTCATCGATATTATGTACCGTTGATTGTTGCACATTCTATTCTACAAATTGTGCTATTCGATAACATGATGATGAGTTTCACCAAGTAAAAGCACGTACAATCTAAAACATTTGTAAAAAATATTATACATCAATAACGCCAACTCCGCTTACTAAAATCATTGTTGTCCCAAAGATATATTATGATAACAAACAATAAATAAATGCGATGATATATAAATTTTCGGAAAATAATGGTGGGAAATTCTCATATCAGCTCACAAGCCCTCCTTCAATTTTTTAGAGCATTTTCGAAACAGCCTAGAGCAATGGCTAATTCATTACACTTATTAACTATTAAACTGTAGTTATTACACAACTACCACATTTTAATTTTATCCAATGCCATTTGATGTGTGCAACAAAATCCTGCAATTTTGAGCTTATCTAAATCTAAGCATTTCATGACATATGAAGAAGTAATGTCGGGCTCATAAGTATGGTTATTCAACTTATCTTAACTTAACCTAATGATGTTCGCGCTTCCCTTATTAAATTAGATTAGTTTCTGTTAAGTTAGGTGACTTTATGATCATAACAGATATCTAACTACGAGTTCTCGGATATAAAAATTCTGGTAACCATACATAATTCGCCACCTCACTCTAGATCTCGGCCTAGGTATAGTAGGATTTTTTAGTTTAAAGTTTCTGAATAATGATGAGATAATATTCAACTACACGTTCGTGATTGTCTGATGAAACACATGAGAAGTCTTGTGCCAACTTTCTGGAAAAGTAAACATATCATCTAAAAATTAAACTTTTGTTGAATAGAATGTTTAGTGGTAAATGTTATTGTTGGAGATAATCCAAAGTATGTGTTTCATCTTTTCAACTTAATTGTTCCTCGTGCTCAATTTATGAGTTTCCAGTTTTTACAATGTGTTCAGAAGCTAGTAGTAACAGTACACAACTTATAGCTTGAAAAACGGACGAAATAGGCAGATAGTCTTTACAATGGAAATAATGTAACCATATAATAATAATAATAATGTTGATTTTCTCATCTAATATAACTTCACTGACATAGCAGCTCACTTGCGTATGCAGGATGTCCCAGAATATGTGGTTGTATACCATAACTAGCTCTCTAAGCATTCTCGTATTTTACAAAACAAAATAAGGAATAACAACATCTGTCAATTCACTTATCTTGAATAGGCTGAGAATCCAAGGAAGTAATACTAAATCGTCATCAGGATGCAATATTAATATTAGGTGAAGTCTGTCAGTCTTAAAAGAGGTGACAAAATATTTTGAAATTCCTGCTGCCTGGAATGTCTGAACCTGGCTTATATCAACTTCAGACAGAATACCCTAAAATAAGATACCAAAGTGGCTAAAAAAGGTTTACCGAACATTCACTGTAGAGATAGAGGTAACTAAAAAGTACAGTATTACACATTTGTTTTGTAATCTAAATCAATCTAGAAGTTGCCAACATACTCTGGAACATCGTGTTTAGCAAAGCTGTGAGCTTATGATTTTTTACTAGAAACTGCAGCAGCAATCATCTTAAGTGTATCGTATAGGTACTGGTCATTAGTAGCAGCATGTGGTTATATATGTCGGCGTCAAATGCTGAAATCCGTCATTCCCTGAAATGCCTAGTCAGTTTCCGTATTGCCGGCAAACACCGTAATAGTTTATTATTACAACGTTTGACTAAGCATTTCAGCTATTCCCAGTAATGACTGAAGAATTTCAGTCAAACTCCGTAACAACAACATAAACCTCGTTACTGCATTTGCCTGATTCAGTCATTCATTGTACCAGTTTTGTGTTCATTTGCTTGATTGAGTACACATGTTGTCTTTTCTGTGTTTGTAAAGATGTCGCAGGATTCAGAATTGTTTTACAAGAAACTAAGTGAATACTATGACAGTGTGAATCAGAAAAAACAATTGAATACAAATGAGTTAAAGGAGGTAGGTTATGTTTTATAGTTTTGTGAACCTAACATTATAAAGTACATAGGCTTGCTCAACAGCAGCATCCATTGTTGCCAGATTTCGCACATAAATACTTGATTAAAAAACAATAATGTAATAATAAAGACAAGGTTTTAACCTTTCTTCTTTCTTTTTATTCATGCTTGATTCTTTTTTTAATATTATTGATAAAGGAGTACCTTGTTACATTATGTACTTCATAGGAGCAACACTGTATTGATTACAGCGTTTGACTAAAATAGGCGAATGCAGTAACGAAGTTAATGAGGTTGTTACGGTGTTTGACTGAAATTGTTCAGTCATTACAGGGAATGACTGAAATCCTTAGTCAAACGTTGTAATAAACAAACTGTTACGGTGTTTGCCGGCAATACGGGAACTGGGTAGGCATTTCAGGGAATGCCGGATTTCAGCGTTTGACGCCGACATATATACAATACAACCTGTCTATGCATTTCGCTATATGTAGTATTAGAAAAAGTATTGTTCGCTTACGCTTATTTTATTGTGATACATACAGCTTCTTCTAACATAGACTATATTGTTTTAGTGTTAATATTTTTTTATAACATCTTTATGGCTTCACAATAAACTTCTGTTTGGAGTAATAATGCGCTTTTCTGATCAAAAATCGATGGTTGTTACACATTGAGATACACATATACAAGAGACACAGTATTAACAATATTTATCCATCTTACCAGACGCCATTGATTATTGCATCTAGCAAACATTTGATCAGCATTCCAAACAACATCGTAGGCCATGAGTCTGAAGGTAGGAAATGTATTGGTTGGGGCATTAAAAAAAGGTTTCGACAGTACCTAGCTAGTAAACATGCTTTAATCCGTCCTACCAAAAGACAGCCAAGCATAGATAGCTGTTTCGTGCTTCTTGGCTACTCATCAGCATGGTCTATGCTTGGTCTCTCGTCTGTGGGACAACAAACGAAAGCATCGCAACTATCCTCAATCCAGGAGATACAGCTATCGGAATAAGACAGCGCTCTCCCCAGTGGGTTTGCAAAGAATTCAAGTAATAAGGTTGCACTTCAATTCTTCAAATAACAACGTTAAATTTGCTGCGCTGAGCAAAATCTTATTTATCACTTATTTCTTTAGGAACGGCAGCAAAATCTGGGTATTAGTGTTTACACATAAATCATAGAAATGCCTTATTATGACTTAAACTCCAAAGGACAAATTACAAAATCACAATTCATCTGTTATTACGAAGGTAATCAAAAATAAACACAGAATACTATTACGATGGTTTCATACGAAAACCTGCCAAATATTCCAACGTAACATTAAATGTTAAGATCAGATTTAACTGCCAACATGTTATGCACCTGCTCATGATATCATTAAAAATTGCTCTGAACCTTGACGAGTCCAATACTGTTGTTAACAAACAATCGTCCCTTCTACAAAGTGCATGAATGTCATGAAGACGGGGCTTGGCGATGTTTTGGTATTTTTATAGTCAAACTGCCTGCCTTTTATTTTGTTTGTAGGATTTTTTGTCCTAAGCGCAGCCTCAGTAACTCCTGACACTACCTAGTTCAGGTTCTCATCTACCACAACATATCTATAATATATACATACATTTTGGAGTATTCGAATAAAATGGACAAGTACGACTAAATGCTCGTTCCTTGTTCAAATCCATCTGAATTTTATGTTTCTATAGTATCACAAATTAAGAACTTGACGCGGACGTGGAGTTGGGTCCACCCTGGGTAGATTCAAAATTTTAACTATAAATCTAAGCACTCTATCATGTGCGAAAGATAAAGGTGATACTGCCATCTATGAATAGTTTCTACAGTTGCGGTACTACCAACCTCTACCTTCGGTAGCAGAGAACCATAGCTTCCAGTTATCTCTGAAGGATAGTGTCCACCTCCAATAAGTCGAACAAGGTCGTCCACTACAAAAGCGTCCAATCGTCAATCAGGGGAGTACCAAGTGCTCACCATGCTCCCAGCATTGACGTACTATGTAAAAGTTGTATAAACTAAGTACAAGCTGAATAGGAAGTCCAACCATATACAATGTTATTTCATGCTTTTTAGCAATGATCAGTATGGTATAGGTCTGGTTATTCGGAGACAGATGATGGAAAACGTACAAGCTAATGCTGTTCAGCTAAGAATATAGTTAAACCACATATACAGGGTAAGTTTTAGTTGGGCATGGCCGATACCTCCGATACTGCGTATTGTATATAAAAAGATTAAACACATAAATTGTAGCGTACCATGGAAAAACTTTGCCAAGTATCTTGGTGTCACTCTTGATAAGGGAATGACCTGGCTGAAACACATAGAAGCATTAAAAGCCAAATGGGAAATTACATTTCGGCAACTTTAACCGATGCTATAGAGAACCTCAAAATTAAGTTTGATCAACAAAGTTCGTCTACACAATATGGTTGTTAGACTAGCGATCACTTATGCGTGTGTGGCTTGATGTTTTTGCGCCAAGACGCATTTGCGCAGTCTGCAGGTTTTGCAGAACAGAACTCTGCGAACAACCAGTAACGCCCCATGGTATGTCTCCAATGAGGCGCTGTACCTAGACATCCCCTATCTGAGGGACTATGTCAAATTACAAGCGCAGCTACGTTATAGTCAGGCGAAATCGCATAGCAACCCTTTATTGCGGCTGCTAGTATATTACACAATCCAGCAAGTTCGCACCGGTGTGAAGTTAGCAGACAAAATTTAGCGAACAATTTGCCGAAGATACCCGAATGACCAGTAGCGTCGACATCCTCGATACAGCTAGCAGCTCGCAACAATAAATAGACGATAATAAGCACCCCTATAGGAAGAATCATTTTCCATTATAATTAAATAATTTGCAGGAACAAATAATTGTCTCTACAATAGAGTATTTTTTTGAGGTGCATCTGATTTTGGGGAATCATTTCCTTGGGGGTGAAAATGAATTTAAAATCATATTTTTTTATCTGAAAGCCTTTCAGAAGCTTTCTCACGCCATGCCACCTAGCCTATAAATTGTCTCTATAATAGAGTATTTCTTTGAGGTGCAACTGATTTTGGGAAATCATTTCCTTGGGGGTGAAAATGAATTAACAAACATATTTTTTTATCTGCCAGCCTTTCAGAAGCTTTCTCACACCATGCCACCTAGCCTATAAATTGTCTCTATAATAGAGTATTTTTTTGAGGTGCAACTGATTTTGGGGAATCATTTCCTTGGGGGTGAAAATGAATTTATAAACATATTTTTCTATCTGCCAGCCTTTCAGAAGCTTTCTCACACCATGCCACCTAGCCTATAAATTATCTCTATTATAGAGTATTTTTTTGAGGTGCAACTGATTTTGGGAAATCATTTCCTTGGGGGTGAAAATTAATTTATAAACATATTTTTTTATCTGCCAGCCTTTCAGAAGCTTTCTCATACCATGCCACCTAGCCTATAAATTGTCTCTATAATAGAGTACTTTTTTGAGGTACAACTGTTTTTGGGGAATCATTTCCTTGGGGGTGAAAATGAATTTATAAACATATTTTTTGATCTGCCAGCATTTCAGAAGCTTTCTCACACCATGCCACCCAGCCTATAAATTGTCTCTATAATAGGGAATTTTTTTAAGGTACAACTGATCTTGGGGAATCATTTGGGTGAAAATGAATTAACAAACATATTTTTTTATCTGCCAGCCTTTCAGAAGCTTTCTCACACCATGCCACCTAGCCTATAAATTGTCTCTATAATAGAGTATTTTTTGAGGTACAACTGATTTTGGGGAATCATTTCCTTGGGGGTGAAAAAGAATTTATAAACATATTTTTTGATCTGCCAGCATTTCAGAAGCTTTCTCACACCATGCCACCCAGCCTATAAATTGTCTCTATAATAGAGTATTTTTTTGAGTTACAACTGATTTTGGGGAATCATTTCCTTGGGGGTGAAAATGAATTTATAAACATATTTTTAAATCTGCCAGCCTTTCAGAAGCTTTCTCACACCATGCCACCTAGCCTATAAATTGTCCGCTAAATTTTGTCTGCCAACTTCACACCGGTCAAGTTAGCACGCACACAAGACCGCGAACTATGAGAAAATCGTGTCACTTTAGGTCTAACTAAAATTACAATTTTTCTACAACAACGAATCTCTAAATTAATATTTGGATGAATTAAAAATTCTCGAATACAATGCCAAGGCGCCCCTCATTCTGACACACTTCCTCCTCTTTGCTGTTCCTCCTTGCCTTCTTTCTCTCTTCTTTGACTGATGTCTGGACAACCAGACCTGAGATCTGCTGACTTATGATGCTTTAATCAAGAGCCCTTTGCTAGGACTGCTGTGACAGACAATGACGAATAGAAGAAGTCACAGGATGCGAAAAATATAGTATTGTGATTTGCAAAAAATAAAGGTGACACTGCCACCTATTGACAGTTTCGCCAATTGCTGTGTTACGGACGCTTTTAAAGGGCGGAACAGGGTCGTCCAGCACAAAAGCGTTCCATCGTCTTTCAGGGGAAGACTAAGTACCAGCATTGAAATATTATGATTGCTAGAGAACATGAAGTGACGTTGAATATGGGTTATGGTCGCAGAGACGGAAAGCAGACATATCATATCCACTCTATTCGTGTTTTGTCTTTAATCATAAACATTGTTGCATATGTAGTTCTATTAACTAGTAAAATAAGTTTGGGCCGACATTTGAACCTGAAGAATTGTATGCATAACCTGCGTCATCTATTTTGTGGTATAAGGGATCCTGGATCGATACTTCTTTGAAGAAGCTTAGGGGTCATATTTTGTGAAGGCTCTGAACTTCAATTTTGTACATTCCTCAAAGGACTGTACGAACACTTTTTACATAGCACTTTGAGCAATTAAAAGCCTTTTCCGTGTATCACTTTGGGTACTTTGGAACTGGGTTCAGTAGGAAGATAAACGAAGTGTTACGACTAAAGGACGTAATTCAGTAATTGTTAGTTGGTTCTAAAGAACCAACACTAGGAGAGTTACACTTTATTATGATGTAGGTATTGCATAAAATTTAATTTAGATTACCCACAGCCACTCCTGCGTAAAAAATAGCCGAGGAAAAAACCTCGCATTCATCTGAGACATTTTCTGACTCGATTTTTTATTGTAACATCTGAAACTTATCCTGTTGTTCACATGTGGGTAATCCCCCATGCTTGTCCATCCAAACCATTGCACTTGCAACATTATAGTCGTAAAATTGCATAACACTTAAAAGGGGTGTTACGACAATAGAACTGCCATTATGTCGTTTTTTGACATTATATCGGTTTTTTGACATTATGTAGGATTTCCTACAAGTCGTCAACTTGGATCTAGTTGTTGTTCACTTCACGCTCACTTGTAGCAAGCGCGGGATGCACTATTTTCACACTACAACAAGTTGACATTTTACCGGTGTTTCTTATATTATATGCATATAGTCAACGTCAAACAAAGTGGCGTGCACGTCATCAAGGTGGGTGTGTTGAAAAATTTACATTGTTGCCAAACTTTTTGTAAAATAATAAAATTTATTATTTACATATCTAGGTTTATAAGCAATATTAACCTCAAATGAGAACAAAAATAATAGTATAATAAAATTATAGATCTGTACTTGCATAATCATTAAGTATGACAATTATTGATCAGATGACACTATGAAACTACCATATTTAATTGATAGCTTAAAGGTACTGAATAAAAATCCAAATGGGGTCCTCCAAATTTTATGCATGGTATTTATTTTACAGAATTCATACAGAAAAATGCATTCTAAAATTAGGTAAGCTACTGGTGTAAGCTTTTTCTGTACAATAAAGTTAGTCGGAGTTTCTTTCTTCAGCGCTGTCTGAATCTGAATCTTCATCACTCTCAAAGTTGATTATTAAAGGTTCGATGTCTGGTCGATCAAAAATTCGTTCTCTTTCATACCATTTAAAAATTTCTTGCTCAGTATGTCGAACACTATTTTTCCACATGTCTGGGGTAACCGTTTGTAGAGCCTCGTTCCACATATCCAAACAGTCTTTTTCACTGTTACCATCTCTATCAATATGTCTGTTATAGTAACCTTTTGCTATGCCCCAAATTAACTCAATAGGGTTAAATATACAATGGTAAGGAGGCAGACGAAGAACTTTGTGCCCATGTTGTTCCGCCAATTCATCAATCACGTATATTTTAGGTGGTTTGTTTCTAAAAAAGCAGTTATTTTAAGAATAGGAATAAACAAAAGAAATATAAACTGTCGACCAAAATATATATAATTAAGAAGCATTATGTACCGAGCAACAATACTCAATAGCTCTGTTTTAAACATTGTGTTTAAAAATGGTATGTTTTGATTTGTCAACCAGTCTTGGATATTTTTTTTTGTCCATGCATTGTTGGGCACTTTGTTCAATATCATGCTGTGATAAGGGGCGTTATCCAGTATAATTATAGATGAACTCTCCAATTTTTCTAATAACTGATGTTGAAACCATTTCAAAAAATTGTCCTGGTTCATCTCTCCATGGTAATCGCTCAATTTTGTTTTCGAAGAAAATATCGCTTCACTACCCTCAATAAACCCATTTTCATTTCCAGCATGTAATATAATGTATCTAAAATATATTAGTTTTAAATTTTATAGTGCAAATTGTGTAAAAGTACATACCTTTTACCATCTGTTTTAATAGCTTTCACGCTTTTTTGGTTTCCATTTTGCCAAGAGCGACCTATGGTCCCATTTTGAAATATCCAAGTTTCATCGAGGAAGACAAACTGGTATAAGGCCTCAACCTTGGCTTGATTGTATTGCCTTAGAAATTCCACCCTTTTCAAAGCTATACTTGGTAGTTCCATGAGCCCTCGTCGCGGATTGTCCTTAAGCCACTTAAATCCAAGATCTCTAAGCAACCGCCTTAAAGACGTGGCACTACCATCAAATAATGCCCTATCTCTTAATCGAGACCATAAAGTTTGTATCGTAACTTGTTCTTCTAAAACCATGTGTAATATGACATTATAATTTAGTTAACAAATTAATGCAAATTTCTGATAAGTTATTATAATAAGATCTTACTTTTGTGATACATATTATAGATCACTTCTCGAATGGCACTTGTATCCAATGTCGCTGTGTTGGTTACACGTTTAATATAACTCCGCTTTTTCTTGGGCGATTCTAAATTTGCATCACTTTTCACACCCTCGGAAATACGACTAACTGTCCTTAAACTAATTTTTAAAGCAGCAGCAACACGCTACAAAAAATGAAATAAAATTTCACTATTATTAATATACATTACATATAATTATTAGTAACCTACCTCTTGAACAGCATTTAAAGGCAACAAAGGCCCGTTGTCGTCCCTTTCTTGCTCAAAGTAGTGCATTAACGAGGCCACGAGTTCCTTACACCGACTATTTAACTGTTTGGGCATCTTTATATACCAAAATTGCCTTTATCTACTCGTAAAATGAATAATTTTGTTTTTAAATAAACAGTTGTTGATTTACAGTATGCGGATTTATAAAGATTTGAAATGCCACAAATTGATTCAGTGTCAAAATTAATACAAATGTCAGTTCCCAGTTTAAATAAGTTTCAAGGTGACAATGTGTCAACGCTGCGAAATCGGTTTAGTGCGTTTACATGTCGATAAGTGATTGGAGCGTTTGCAAAACATTTTATTTCGCATAATGCGTCTAAATTTATCAGAAAGCAACTTATGTGATATTTTAATAACAATGTTTATATGACTATTAACCATAATAAGAGAGTAATGACCATTTTACAATTTATATATCACATTAATATGAAACTGCAATAGAGCAATTGCTTGTGATAGAAACCTAGGCATTAGGTCGGGGAATTTTTATCGTGATGACGTGCACGCCACTTTGTTTGGCGTTGACTATAGATTGTTTTCTTAATAACCCTTGCTGTATGGGTTTTTTGCGATATTTGGAATGCTTTTGTCGTTTTCGGGATAATGGACGAGGGTGATCTATCTGGCACATTAAAAAACGACAGATAGCCTCATGCTCGCATGTTGTTTTGGAGGGCTTAGCATGTTATGTCACTTTCAGGCTATTGTAGTAACGCAATGTATAGTAATGTGTCAAAGAAAAGACAAAACAACCAAATTGTCACCTAAAAGGCAATAAATTTTATATATTGCACTCAAGAAGATCACCATTGTAAAATATTTACAGTAAAGAAAATTTTGTCAATACACAGTAACACGTGGTTTTATTGGCCAGACAAGTATGGAGGATTATTGGTTTTTTTACGTTTACTATAGGTACGCGTACTTATCATATAATAAGCAATTATTAACAATGCTTCAAAATAAACTAATCCTGAATACGCTTCAATGTAGGAGGGCAAAGTTTGAATCTTAATTTAGCCTGATTTACAAAAACGGTGAATGTGCTGATTGTAGTTCTTAGACCAAGATCTCGGATAATCAGTATACTAACAGAAATATTTTGTTAAAACACCTTGAAGACAGGTGTTGGGAGGTGTCATGTTGATCGTGAACATGATCCTTACAAGGTCATTTTCAAGGCGAGTTGATTTTTATATGCTTATGCTGGAAAAGATTTGTCATGAGTTGCTCGAAAATTCAGGAAACCTAAAGGACAGGTAGATTTTCGAGGGCACAGCTTATGTCTTACTTTAACTGCATTTGGAAATCTACGAAGATTATCGATTGAAAACAAAGCTTACGTTTTCCGCTAACAAAAGGTTTATTTTCATTGTAAAACATGTTAAATCAAATACAGATTACAAAAGATTCCTTTTGAACGGTTTGCCAATAATCCATACGCGAATCGGAGTCCTTGGTTACAAAACTTTCCTAGATGGTGTCTAGACTCGCCGATGGAAACGAATTTTTATATTTAGAATTCTAGACTTTTCAAGTAGGAGACGTACTTGTCTTAAATCGAGGACACCTTGATGTCGCTGTATTGCTAGATCAGTCAGATATAGATTGGAAAATGTCCCCACTTCTGGGATGAATGGCACTTTTCCATGCACTTAACAAATGAATCTCGCTTAGTTACCAAGACAAGATGGGTAGTTTCAGAGTCATTCAAATACTGAATGTACCAAATCTAGAATCTTTATAAAATAACTCATGCTTTAATTGATAGGTGCCATGCTGTGATTATTATGGAAGATAGATTATAGCTTAAAACGGGTTTACTTACGGTCTTAAGATCCAACAAAGTGTCGACTATAAATATCTTATCAAGAAGTTTATGAAGGTAACGAGGATTTAAACGATAACAGTATTACTGTACATGTAAATGTGGTGTGCGAACCCTACGTATATGTGGTTTTTTGATATGCTCTGCATGATATTGGAGTTTGGTTATCCTTCGAAAGGTTGACTCAAGCCCTTTGATATGTTACAAGCATACCAAGACAAGAAAACTCTAATTAATAGTCAATAAGATACAAGACCCTGAAGCTACGTTTACATTGGTGCACTTTTACTTTCCCTTCTATCTTTAAAATCAACATGACATTAATTTGACCTTGTAAAGGTCATAGTCGAAGACAAGGAAACAACCAAGACTTTTGTGTGCCCTGTGCCCGATTGAGATTTCTTAATTTTCGAGCAACTTGTGTCAGATCTATTCTAGCATAAACATATGAAAATCGACTTTCCTTGACGTTCCATGGTGTTTCAAGGACTTATTTCTTTTAGTGTATTTGATTATCAGAGTTTTTGGTCTAGGACTACAATAGGCACATTCACCACATTTGTAAATCATGCGAACTTATCTGCATATTTCTCGGAAACTAATTATAGCATTGCTTTGGCACCATATGCATTTTCGTTCGGGATGGCAACATGAATGTCATTCTCAGACAAATCGATTGGGACCCATTTTCCATACGTTTTATGCCTGGTCCTTTGCACCAGATTACCGCCTGGCAACCATCTAATTCGCAATGTAAGATTTGAAACTCATGTGGTCTTCGTATCGATAGAACTTCATTTTATCTGGCTCCTAAATGAAATGAATCCTTATTGACGTTTCGGTCGGAGTTCTCTTGATTCATGTTGAGTGACATACAAAAAACATGATTATTGAAAAAGCGACTCTGAGAGGATGATGGTCTCTGAAGTAACTACATATAAATACTTTAGAACATGTCTATTATGAACAGCAAAATTTTCTTTTAGTGCAGTCATTCACGAATATTTAACTTAGTAGTATTCTTATATGAGCACATGGTCGCAACACTTTCTACTCCAAAATAATAAAAAAACACGAAGACAAAATATATACAAAAATTAAGGTGATACCATATTGCTTTGTTTCAAGTAGAATTTTTATTGTGCAGTGGAGCAGTACTATCATATATATATATATATATATTGTGATTAAGTGTATCTTGTAGAAATCTTTTGAATCATGCGATTATATAAAAAATAGCTGTGTTAAATTAAATTGAATGAGGGAAGTATTAGAAAATGGGTGAATTTTGGACAATAATGACAAAAATGCGAACGTGGGCTTTTGAAGAACATGCATTCAATTACTAAAGGAACAGGAAAGATGTTGCAGAAAGTTCAAAATACATAAGAGCTGAGAAGTGTTACTTTAAAAATTTCATAGATGCGCTCAGTTTTGGATTTGCGTTATTTTCAGGGCTGAAAGCCCCGCTTACAAATTCAGATCATTCATCAGAAGAATGCGAGGTTTTCGCCTCCTCTAAAATAACATGGACACACCTATTGACGGTAATTCTCCAATACGGGTCACCCGCTGAATAATTTTGTTTATGCTGTAGTTCAAAATAGCTTTATTGGATTAAGTTGGTACGTAGTGTCGTTATTACAATGCAGTCCGAATCCTAATGTGGTCTGTGAAGCATCAGTCGTAAACAGATTTGTGGCAAGAAAAACCATTGACTATACAAAGATCCTGCATTACTTTGGGATATAGGAGACATCAGGTTAGAATTAATGATTCTGTAACCACTTCCAAATCTCCCTATACATGCGAACGACAATTTTATAGGTGTTAGAGACCGAAACACCAATAGTAAAATGACGCGGACAAGCGAACTTGTCTCCCTCACCATAATCGTTAATATCAATTATCTCATCATTCGCAGAGGTGTCGGTAACATCAGCCTTTTCTTGACTATATTGGGACTGTCTCCAATCTCAGAATTTTTTAACAGGAGAACTGTTACAACCCGCCTAAATGCGCAAATCAACAACGTTTTGCAAAAATTCTATCAATTACTAGGCAGGTTGTAGGCTTGACGCCACTGTCTCCTTAATAAGTGTCCTCGCTCCGTCATGGTCCAACGACCCTTTGTATGACCTTTAGCTTCCTAGGGATGAAAGATACCGCATGTAAACAATTCGAAATCAATAACCATCAATAGATACCTTGTCACTCTCGAAGGGATCGGTAACAGAATGGAAAACGTAGTTAGGCTACGATTTTAAAGGGAAGCCTGAAATACATACATACTTGTATAGCCCAGTTACTTAAATAAAATATGTTATTTATTTGATAAATAGACATACCTATAGATATATCAAGATATTGATATAGTAAAAATATAAAATAGAAATAGTAAATAAAAAATAATAGAAATATACGTAATTCTAATCGCAACTGCATTTTTCGCATATAAATATACGGGCTCGCTCTATCAGCAAATCCCACTATTCCTCCAGCCAGTAACTGATTCTGCTTGCGCTACTGCCATGTGAAGTTAGGCATGTGCTGACAATCATGTACAAATCTAATCGTCAAATTCAGTTGATCAAGTTAATATTCAAGTGTTAAGTTTAAGCTTACTGCCAGAGCACACCTATACCGTGTGATTAAAATCCTACCCTCATCATTGGGTTCTCGAAAACAGCAAATTTTCGAAATTCAGTACTTCCGAATTTTGACAAAATGTTTTTAATTTATTTCTGAGTTTAAGTTTAGTGGGATTTAGAAATAAATTGCTCAATAATATTGCCACTTTTGGTAAAATTAGAATTTCAGTATGACGTTTCGTCTCTTGTCCTTCAGCATCAACTTAATTTTTTCTTTAGTACGCCACCTTGAATTCTTGCACAAGATAATAGAGTTTTCAATTCTCATTTCAAAAATATATAACATGTCACACATTGGCATTGCCAAATCCAAACCCAGTTATTTAAAGACAAAGAACAGAATTTCCTAGGTAGGTCTTGAAATTATCAGATAGTCATTTGTTTCATATACCAGATTTATCGCAAAATCATTTTTATTTTTTCCTGACTTTATTTGTCATGCGATTTCAAAATAAACTGCAGTGATATATTTCCTTAGCTTGCTTGTTTTTAGAACGTAAACTATAAGGAATTGAAAAGGTATGGTGAAACCTGCACTCAATTTTATTGATGGTAAAAAAAACGATGCCTGTTATTTTGTAAGCAAAGCCTGACTCTTCTGTGTACATTGTTCATTCATTTCTCTTCTTCCCGGACTTCCAAACTCAGTTTCTATGTTCAATTTGAGGTCTTCAAAACTGTCATCTGCTCCTATACATAAATTGGCCTTACCTTTTTATTTCCTTATAACTTCTGTCCGAACAATAAACTCATGTCCAAGAACGGAAATACATCACTGCATTTAGGACCGAAAGCTTCATTTAAATGTACTAAATTGCAATATAGCGCCCATATGAAAAAGCAAAGTTGATGATGGAAGTCGAATTGGAAATTTGATTACGACATCTTGTAGAGGAGAAAAGGTGACAATAATAACAAGCATTATATATAAAAAATCGATCCTAAATAAAGTCAGGAGAAAATAAAAATGATTTGGTCATAAATCTAGTATATGATTATATTAACACTATTCTGTTTCATTGTATTCTGTATTTATGGTAATCCTGGGACGATATGTCATATATTTATTGGCATATAAGTAACATGACAAATTATAAGGTGTACGATTTATCAACATTAGGCATTACGTAATATATTGGATAGTCATCAGAATAAAGTAAAACCCATTTTACGATGTATACAAATAACGTTCTAAAATTTGTAATGTAGTTGGTCTCTGATCTACAGCATGTTTTCTAGAAAACAGTTGAGAACCACAAATCAAATGACAAAAACACAAGGTATTTCAAAAATATTGGGCAAAATTCTGGGAGCGGTAAGACTATTTTGTCTATAGAGAAAAGCTTCTAAAGCTCTTTTATCCTTACGTATATAACGTTTAAAACGATTACATCCAGTTAGACAGCAGGTCTTTTCATATATACCTGCATTCTGTCATTACACATTAAGGTAATTTCTTATTGAGTTAACAGTTCCTCTTCATAAAATAATCTGTGAAATTAAACTTTGTCAGTAGCTCTTAGCTCACAGATACATACGTACGTAAAACATATACATACAATTATTTATTTGCATTAGAGTATGTATAGATGTAGTATTGCCATGAAGCCTTATACTCGTACAGGGTGTTTCACTACTTATCAGACAAATTTAAACCACATATAAAAAATGTAATAAAAGTCCTACAAAAATCGAGAAAATAAAATAATACAGCTTAACAGTTAACTTACTTATAAAAGCTGTTCAAAATTGTTTCCATAAAAAGAAGTCCAGAGGATTTAGATCGGGAGACCGTGGAGGCACTTCCGATCTAGCGTATAGCACAGCTTCAAGAAGGACCGGTCTAATGAGACGGTCCAATTAGACGTTCATCGACAATACCTGCCCACATATGTACAGAAAAACGATGTTGAAAGGACCAGACGTGTGTATGTATTATGGAAATTGGTTATCCAATTACGAGTACAAATAGCTTCATCGGTGGCCAAAATACTCGTATCAGCTGTAGAACGGGCATTTCGAGCATTTTCTTGCAACAACCACTCACAAACTCTTACTCTTAGGGGGTAGTCTGTAGGTAGCAATGCCTGGACTCTCTGGACGTGATAATGGTACAGTTGGGCCCCACGTAATATGTGCCACGCTGTTGCATTTGACACTTCTGGGACCTGTTGGGCTTGTGCTTATTCCCGGATTTTCTTCTACAATATAAAAAATTTCGCCTTCGGCATTTAAAACGCGTTGTGGGCGAACCCGACCGCCTATTCGGAAATTGATAAGGATACAAACGAGATGCCGCACATGTGCCATTTTTATTAATAAATAACGAAAAACATAAACTCGCAAAATATACTAAGTGACATATAAATCCGAACACCCAGTCTAAATGGTTTTATTTTAATAAAATTTTGTATAAGTACTTAATGAAGCATAATAAGTAAATGATAAAAATTTCAAAACGATTGCACTGCTTTAAAGCCCTTTGACCTTTAATAATGTGTGGATGCACCCTAATGTGCTACGCATTCTCCAACGCGCCTAGGCATACTTCTGATCAGGTGGTCAATGTCCTCCTGTGGTATCTCATTCCAGGCAACCACCAACTCCTCTCGAAGTGCTTCTAGAGTCTGAGGAGGACGTTGCAAATTGAGCATCTCCTACCCATCATATCCCACACGTGCTCAATTGGGGATAAGTCGGGAGATCTTGGTGGCCATGGTAACAATGTGACATCATTATGTTGAAAGAAGTCTATTGTGACTCTTGCAACATGTGGTCGGGCATTATCTTGTTGAAAAGTTGGATCTGCCAGGGTGTCAAGATAGGGTAAAAGATGGGGTTCTAGAACTTCGTGGATATAACGCTGCGCGTTCATGTTACCTCTGATGAAGATTAAAGGTGACCTGGAACCATAAGCTATAGCACCCCAAACCATAACTCCAACAGTGTGATGAACATGTCTTTCAACAAAAAACTGTGGATTCCTCCTTTCACCACGTCGCCTTCTAACCCTGGCACGACCATCGTGCATGCCTAAACAAAATCGAGACTCGTCACTAAAGACAATACTGTTCCATTCCTGATCCCAGAGTGACCGTTGTCTGCACCACTCAAGGCGATTACGTCGGTGTTCTCGAGTTAAAGGGAGGACCCAGTGTGGCCGGTATGAAAACAAGCCAAAACTTCTCATCGGTAAACACTTCGCATGCCAATAGGTCTTCCGTGTTCTGCAAACCATTCATTTGCAATGGACCTGGTAGTAGAGGAACGGTCCCTTAAGGCCAATAATCTTAGGCGGCGATCTTCATTGTCTGTTGTTCTACGGCGGCGTCCAGTGCCCCTTGCTCTTTGCGTACGGCCTTCTCGAAGCCATGCCTGACAACACCTAACCACAGTGTCTACACTTCTTTGCACTCTAACTGCAATTGCCCGAAAAGAAAGTCCAGCTTCCCGAAGTCCCACTATACGGCTCCTATCAAACTCACTAAGTTGACGAAATCGTACAGGTCTCCGTACTCTAGGCATCGTAACCGATCGTAAAGGATGTCAAGAACCAAAATCCGCCAAAGTTGATTACTGCGACTGAAATATTCATTTTTAGAGCGTTAGTGAATTAAAAAAAAGCAGTATAAAAACCGGAATGTCCAATTGATAAGGCTGAAAATTTTTTCACTTGTTATTTACAGTAAGATAAATACATTCACCAACTTTTATTAAAATAAAACCATTTAAACTGGGTGTTCGGATTTATATGTCACTTAGTATACTTTATTATTTAACTTCACAAAAATCGACCGTTCTTCATTCAGATCACCCACGATACAGATTAAACCTTATTTACATGTTCTTATACTTAAACTCAGGTATATAACTTAATTTCTGTAGGACTCTTATTACATTTTTTTTTTCGGGAAATCAACTTCTTTCGTAACAGTGTATATGTGGTTAAAATTTGTCGGATAAGTTGTGAAACACCCTGTATAACAATTTTATCTTCTGGAACAGAATTTATAGGTTTTTGGCATGTGTTTCATTTGGCACAATTCCAGGACATATGCAAAGCTAAATTATGCGAGATTTGTTTTTATTTTAAGATACGCTCCTACCTTTTCTTAGTAAAAGTTGGTATTAAGTTACGCCATGTATTTATTTTACTGCAGCATTGTTAGAACATTACGTAATGGATAAAATAGTGAATGTAGTTTATGTTATATACAATGTGCGGCAATATAACTTTCTTTTTTCAAAACTTGCAAAAACCCATTGTACGAATCAGAATAGTTTTGAGGATCGGATCAGATAGGTAACGCCCCCGATTCTCTATACACCGAGTGAGCCTATCTCTGGCGTTTGTCATGACTCCTGCCAGCAAAGCAGGCGTTATGTTATCAATTTCTTACTGGGTCGGAAGAGCGCGCCGACCACTCCAAAACGCCCCTAAATTAAATGATGCGCTCTGGGAAGTGTCCTCAAAACAGCCATCGATGCTCTCGAAGTGTGTGCCGTTGCACTGACTTGTGAGAACCAAATATCGTCTAAGTGCAACTCATCTTGCTGTGGAAAAATCTTGTAAATTGTTTATATACCGAATTCATTGCCACTGCGACTTCATTTTCCTCAAAGAACCAGGACCAATTATTCTTCCTGAGGAAATTGCACTACATACTGGAACTTCAGGAGATTGCAAACGACTTTGATGCAATTCTCGAGGATTGGTGTCAGCCCAGTAGCGCATTTTTTGTTTGTTGGCGGGTCCACAGAAAAGAAAATGGTCTTCACCACAAAAAAATAGCGTCCTCAGGAACGCTTTTGGGAAGCCGCTCACATGCGTCCGTCCGAGAATTTATGTCACGTTCAAGCCAATTTCCATCTTATAAGGATGAAAATGAAGATCATCATGAAGAATTTTCTGCATAGAACGACTAGAAAGCCCAAGGGCAGACTCATGTTTGCGCATAGAACGCCGTGGTGATCGCAACATTGAAGCTCTCACTGCCTCAATGTTTTCAGGTGATCTAATGGACCTAGGGGCTCCAGTTCTTCGTATTATCGTACTTGCAATTTGCCTGAAAGTAGTGGCCCACGTAACAATTTCATTCCTGTCTAGGACAAGGGATAACCGGGCTAAATTAAAGCAATTCCGAAAGGCGCGTTGGGTTGGGATCACAGAGCATCTACGCGAAAATTAGGCCTCAACGGCGGAAGCACGCTTCATGAAGACTACTGAACTGTGTCCGAACAAAACCTAATAGTCTGCACGGGTATTATGTATCTTGAAAAGTGACGTTGTATAGATTTTTTTGACATTATGTAGGTTTTTCGACAAGATGTTAACTTGCTCTAGCTGATGCACACTTTTGTAAACTCGTTTTGTAGTTGTACGTGTTGCCTAAGCGTCATGAGGTTTCACTTATTAATGTTTGGCTATGATGTGATGTAAAATCTGCTTCAGCGATGGCATTACTGAAGGTAACGGCATAGGATTTGCGTGCTAATAATATATATGTGTTGATGATAATTCCATTGGTTTCTTGTCTCAAATACACTTACTTGAGATTCAAAGCTAGAAATTAGTTGCGCATCCACTTTTTCTCATCCATTCTGGAAGACAAGATAAGAAATAATTATATTCACTGTACACTGTCAAATTGCAAGTCATATACATGCTAACAGCAATTACAGACAACGCGGGCGCGGTGGAGATTTCCCGTAGTTCTCCTCAAAGTTTTTGAAAACACAAAAAAAAACGTAAAAAATCGTAGTGGATAACTTTGAACATAACCTGTCTTCCATATAAATAACCCGTCGGGCACAGCTAATAGATATACTTCATTGGCAGCATATTCAGTAATGAATATATTATATTCTCACGCGGCAAATATGACTGATTTTCTAAACATGCAGACTAATAAAACACACAATCATCCAGATGCGATCTTGCTATTCAACCAAATAACCAACTTTCTTCTCAGAGACTCAGAGATGAAAACCATAGACCACTCGGCTTCACAAATCATATGCAACTAACAATAAGTGTAGGTGTAGTTGAGATATTCCTCCATAGATGGACGATCCTAGTGAGCAAACGTGGAATGACGGTTTGCACCCCAAGATGACATCTTACAGGGTTTTTTGACGTGTTATAGGTTTTTTACATAATACCCATGCTCTCGAAAGGACAACCAGCGCTATGCTACGACATTAACCGAATGAATGGAGCGCCATTTAAAAAAGAAAGTTATACTACCGCACCCTGTATTTGTATTTATTAGCAGCCATATTACAAGTAGAATTGTGGTAGTATATCTAACACTCTTATGGTGAAGATTCATACGGGGAAGGGTTCTGTGAGTATCTGATACTTCGAACGAATGTTCGCTTTTCACAGTCGAACCAACAAGTTAAACGAATACTCATTGGGAGCCAGTATTGTATGCATTCAAATTTTGACGTCACGTCAAGTCCTTGAATGGTCGTTCATGACAACGTAGCGCTACTATAGCGTCTACTTTGAGCGCTTTTTAAAAGCAGACTAACTGCTAAACGGTACTTTGATACGTGTCACTGGGCTTGCCCTTTGTCAGCTTCCTGCAGGGTTATTACCTGAACGTCAAAAAATGTCAAGTTGCTCACTAGATAGCTGCTAATGTGCAAATAGTTCATTCCTCTCTTGCCCACTGTGAGTGTCACCCATGGAGGCATAAATCAACGACATGCTAAGCGACCAGTTCACCAGCATGTTGATTGCAGAATTCGGAGATAATCTGTAGAGTACCTAAATCTCTGAGAAGATGTGTCAGAAGAAATCTGGATGAGTCTGAGGTATTTGGTATATAAAATCAGTGATATTTGCTATGTGACAAAATTATGACTGAATATGCTGCCCATGTATATCTATTAGCTCTGCTAGACAGGTTACTTTTGAATTGTCCTTTCTGAAGAGAGGTTATGTTCGAAGGTATAAATTATGATTTCAAAAATTTTGAAAAGTATTACAGGAAATCACCACCGTGCCCACAATGTGTGTAATTACTGTAAGCATGTATATGACTTGTGATTCGAACAATTTTTTGACAACTAAGGATCTCCTTTTTTTAACTCAAATATTTTTGAAACTCAGCAAATTTGCATATTTAATTTCCAGAATGAATAAAAAAAGTGGATGCGCAACTAATATCTAGCCTTACATACACCTCAAGTAAGTATATTTGAGTCAAGAAACCATGGGAAGTATCATCAACACATACTGGTACTACTAACACATAAATTTACACTATCCACCTATGCCCTGCCGTTTCGCTTGTTTCCTTCCGGCTATAGTATATACAACTTACAGTTTAGACCTCCAATAATACCATGAGAACTCAAGGGATGCTTAGGCAACACGTACCGCTACACATTGAGTGCACATGAACTGAACAACAACTAGTTCCAAGTTGCCGTCTTATATTAAAACCTAAATGTCACAAAAAACTATATAATGTCAAAAATAAAACTACAAAATGACAATTTCATATAGATACGTAATAGCCCTGCCGGTCTTCAATTAAGGAACTTTTAAAAACTTTAGGTAGATATTTAAACGAAATATTGCCACGATATAGCATGCTAATTCAGGGACTGAATAGAAGTCGTCTCATGCTCGTAAGTTATAATTTTGTTATTTCCTTCCATTTTCTCCTGTTTGGTCATCAATTTTCAAACCCTCTGCTTACTATTTTGTAGAACGTCAAAGTTGCATTTTTGGTGGTAATAATCTAGAATAGAATAATGTTTTATTCGCTGTTTTTTGGCGTTTTGCACAAAATGGATGGATGGTCAAAATTGCAAGAATATAACACAAGCTGTATAGTATTAAGGAAAATAGATGTCAAAGTGTAAAGAATCGTTGGTTTTTCAAAGAAAAAGGTTGAAAACTAGCCTTACAATGTGCTAACATGACAATTCTAAATACATACCTCAAATGATGGTTTCTTCTGGGTAAACTGTTTAGAGGTGTTGTGTTAAAAGTTCCCAATGTTTTCTTGAAGCCTCTTAACTTTTTTCAAGTTTCTTCAAAAACACTATAGTTTTTGCGTCTATAATAAATGTTTGAAAGTAGAAACAATTCTCAACTGCCATTTTATAACTTTCGTTTCTTGACAAATAAGAGAAATGTTGTCCATTGTTTCCAAATTGTACGTTTTGTTGGGAGAAATACGTAGATCAAAAATGAAGTTATTTGAAAAATAAATGTGTTATGAAAATGGCTTGTTTTCTAAGTAGTTAACCCAATATTTACTAAAAATGAGTTAAAATTTTGAGTAGTTTTGTGCATAAACAGTGAAAAATTCACCAGCAGCTCGTGATATTTAAGAAAACAAGGAGGTAGTACCAACAGAAATTGCATATAAAAATACACAATAGTTATTTATCGATCGTTTAGCCACCATATGGAGGGAGTACCACGTGGAGGCGATCGATAATCACTTCCCAATCCCTACAGTAACTCATCACTAGGGATTCGCCTTGAAAAGGGCGATTATTGCTTTTTTGTTAGAAGCATTTAGATGTGATAATCAGATCTAATTGCTTCTAATGAAAACGCGAAAATATTAATTCCGCGAACGCGATAGTACCTACGCCAAATATATTCGCAGAGAGCGTCTGCAAGTTCTTCGACAGGAACATGTCGGCTGCGGAAATAATCTTTCGCTGGCCTCCAGGTCGCCTCTGTACGCTGAATGTTGGCGCCGTCCGGAGCTGAAAGATAAATGAATATATTTGAAACATTGTGTACATATATGTAAGTAGAATAAACAAATGTAAATCACTTACCAACAGAGCGGTTTTCGGTGTCATCGTCTAGTGTTATTGTTGAAAAATGATCAACAACCACTTCTCGAGAATATTTGTACCTAATAAATGTATCTTATAACACAGATATACTCAAAAAAATTCAGAGCTAGCATACCAGAACGCAAGGGTAGGTGGAGAAAGATATTCGGTACCAGGATTGTTTATTTCATGGGTAGCGTCACTATAGCTGCACCCTCTCGTGAAAGCGTGAAAAAAGTCAATAAGATAAAAATACAATTTTCGCAAGCATTATAATCGTCAGATTTGATTTGGTGAACATTTTTTTATCATATTTATACTGGTTAAAATACAACCATCAATCTTATTCAATAATTCTTCAAGTACAAACATGCTAAAAAGAAATGAATTATAATGTAGTATTGGAAAAAAATTAATCGAAGCACTTTTGGAAAGGGCATACGACATTCTTCAAAAAAGTGCTATTGGATATCGATACCGTAGTAGATTTTGGACAGTAAAATCTGCCGTTCCCACCTCCAAATCTTACTTTCATCGCAATCCTGTGCCGATTGCACAGTTTTGCCATTGGAAATAATCCTCGTTCTTTGGCTCACTCAACAGTCTCTTCCGGCTCTCTGGGCAAGGAACAAAGATTATAGATAGCCATATCTACGATGAAAAGAAAAAACCATTATAGTATAGATACAATTACTATATGAACACGTGTTTACCCAAAAAAGTTCACAGATATGAAATGAATCACAATGTTAAAGAAAATCTCCGAAAATCGTAATGAAACTCTAGAAATCGAAAGAATTTGACAAAACACATCAAATTCTAATTCTGGCGCGGCATTTGTTTTAATATTACCAAATCAAAACGATTAATGATTTGGAAACATTGCAGCTAACGGAAAAAAATAGTGATGGTGGTGTAGTGATGGGAATCTTTATCTTAAATAAAAGAAACGATTATTACTTAAGGATAGCTTATAATAATCATAAAAATAATAAAAAATTGCTTTATTACGATTGATATACTATACAGTATATGTTATATTCTTATAACTTATATCATCCTTTTGTGCAAAAAGAAAAAGAAACGTATAAAGCAGTATTCTATTCTTGAGTATTACCACCAAAAATGCAACTTTGAAGTTCTATGAAATAGGAAGCAGAATATGAAAAAGCCTTTATAAATATAGGTGCGTAAAAATTTTTCGTTTCCATAACACGGTAAAACTCCGTCTTTAATCGATCACCTTACATTTCACGAAAACAGATTGAGATACTGACACGAGTATTGGTCCACGCAGATGTATCATCAAAGGTTTTACATCAGTAGCATGTATGCTGAAAAAATTTCTATATTTAGCCAAATAATAATGGCTTTTGAAAAACATTAGCATCAGCAGGTATCTTAATGCCAGATTGATTCTACTAAGAAATTGTCTACCCTCGTTTTTGTTTAGATTAAGGAAACTAACGAAAAATTTCAGGGAGACATTTTTCAAGCAGAATTATCATAGAAAACGACACTAAACCAGTGGCGTACAAATTATCAAAAACAAAGTTCAAAGATCTCGTACCATAGAAACGGTTTGATTTTGTGGTTTATATATTTTTTCATACATATTTATACTTATTGAATCTGCCCTTAAATATCCGTACAAAGTTCTTTAATACCATGTTTGTATGCAGGTATTTTCCATCTGAAATTCATCTGAGAATATAAAAACATTCTTTTACTTTTAGGAGCAGTATACTAATTTTATTACTTTTTCACATTGCTATATAATAAATTGTTGTCAGGTGGTTAGATTTGAAATAAGAATGTTTTTTGTAATAGAGTCCGGCGCGGTATTTCAAATCTAAAGAAGTATATGACACTGCAGGGGACAAATACGATTACTCTGATGAACCGTCAATTTCAGAACAACTTGGAAAAGTAAGTTATAGCTCAGTGTGCTTAAAACTACCTATTAGTTTACCTCTCGAGAAATATTTCGTGCTTTGTAGAAAGCTAGCTGCCCAGTATGAAAACGGAATTAGAGATGTAAAATAATATTTAGATTGTCTGTTTTGTACAAATCAAAAATAAATCCATCAGTTATAGTTACTTTTTCAAAGATAAGTTCAGTGAAGCTGGACTGAAAACTTAATAGGGCAATTTCTATAAATAAATGTAATTAATTTTCAAATAAAAGCGCTGGAAATATTTCATAAGCGGCTTGTACGGGTGCGCCAAACGAACCTGACGTTTTTATAATGATTCGTGTAAAGCCGTTATATAACGTAGAACAGCGGTTACAGTGGGAAAGACATCGGTGATAGATGCCATTTCAGTAGTCATGGAGCTGTAGATGAGTGAACATCGCCCATTCGTTGTCGAGGCGTATTTTAAAAATCACGACTCGGTGGTCAGTACACAACGTCTGTTTCGGGCACATTTCAATATAAGACGGCTTGTGATTATTGGTTATGGGGTTATCTTAAGAGTAAGGTGTATTTAACGATTCCAAGGACCATTAAAGAATCGAAAGATAACATTCGTAATGAAATTAGCACAATTCCGATGGGTATGCTACAGCGAGTAAAGGGAAATATGCGAAACCGTTTGGAACAGTGTGTCCGCAGTGAAGGACGTCATTTGAGCGAAATTATTTTCCATAAATAAAACGGCATGTAATACATACACTTTCGAGTACTTGTATGTGAAAATAAACATCTTGAAAGATACATTTGTAGTTACATATTAAGAGTCGTCAGGTTCCTCTGGCGCACCCTGTATATTCTTACTCGTTTAGGTAGAAGCATTGTGTGTGTTATTTAAATTTTTCAGTACGGAAACGAGCCATTTTTTCTGATTCGATACATTAAAAACAATCGTTACAATCAACTGTATAATTTATACATTTAAGCTAATTTTTAAAGGTGAAGAGGCAGAAAAAAATATGAAGAAATAATAGCTCTCTTCGACTATAGCGACAAACATTTTGTGAATTTTTAGGTGTTCGCCCGTTTTTCACACTTGTGGTAGCCAGATACGTATTTTTAAATACAAGGTGGTACAAAGTGATCCAGTCACATATAGGGTGATGAAAAAATAATGGCAATATATCTAGAGCAGAAAGCACATCCGAAAATAAAATAAGTTCCCATAAACAAAGATTGTAAAATAAGATACATGGTGCTGGAAGCTTATAAGCTACTAATTACTTATTAGGGTCAAAACCAAATTATATGGTAATGAAGTGAGTTTGACGCATTCCACTCATATACTATATTCAATTTTTTATGGTTAACTTATAAAATGTTCTCGGAAAGAAAGGTACCAATATGAATCAGGTGATTTGAATAATTCCAATAAAATCCCCATAGCGATGGGAGTACCTCAAGGCACCATTCCTAGTCCTAGGTGATTCTGTCTATATATTTCTGACTTTTCTAGCAATATAGAGTACTGCAACATTCATCACTATGCAGACGCCATATTATGATTTTCATATCAATGATGCATCTCCTTCCTCTGATTTGATTAACAATGATCTAAATACCATGCATCACATGCAGAGACGGATTATAGTAGAAAGTCTATATCAGCTTAACATTAGACATTATTAACATTAATAATACCATGCATTTGCCAACCGTAACTAAGCAAAAATCTGAGATTGTGGTTGGATAATGAATTAAAATAATTGGACCATCATGTAAAGGAATTATGTTCAAAGTCTTATAGTATTCTTAAACAATTGTATCCTATTATTTACTTAACAGTAGGATAAAATTACAACTGTTTGATTCAATAGTGATTTCAAGGATATCTTATTGTGATGCTGTATTTGGACCCGCGTTGTCGCAAAGTGATAAGAACAAACTGAAGCAACTTCAAAAATCTTGTTTGTGTTATTTACTTGGTATTAGAAAATATGACAATATAAGTCATGTTTATAAGGAAAACGGAAAATTGAATCTAGAAAATCTTATAATCTGTCATACATTATCATTCGTCCGTGATACTTTATTGAATCAAAAACCAGAAGACCTTCTCGATAAACTACAAAAATTTGAAGACATTAACAACTTGACAACAAGAAATAGTCAATATTTCGTTATAGCCTACCGCTTTACGTCGTTATAGAAAAAGAGCTTTTTATACATAGCAGTCAAACATTACAATAATCTTCCAACTGAGTATTCCAATTACAGTATAATGAATTTCAAGAAGAAACTAAAAGCAGTGCATATTCTAACCTTCTCCTCCACTTGATAATATGATGTCAATTTTTAAAAGTTCAGCTATAATAAGACTGACTAAACAATTTTTCGAGTTAAATTATATGGGTATTATGACTTTTTATGACCATCATACAACGTGAAATCTAAATATGAATACTTGTGTAGACTTGAACACTATTAAGCACTGGTTTCAAATCATATGTACTACAGTTTTCATTTGTGTTTGTACACTTAATTCTTGGCTGAGTTAAAAAATATCTTATTTCGATTCTTTGATTTCAAATTTTAGTACCTCACCTTTTTCAAAATAACAACATATCTGCGAAATAAGCGAATAAAGGCATGTTATTATATTATATTTTCCTGGTTTCGGTATACTATTTGAGTAGAACGAATTCAACTCTTTTAATGGATTTAAACCTCCAAACCAATTTTTCTCCAAAAGGAATGGTATATTAATAATTTCTCAAAACAGACTTTATTTAAAATCAAGTATCATTTTTAAAAATGTTTCAGAAAAGTTAGTGCTGTAGAAAATATTTTTCTTTTTTATTCTGTAGGGGTCAAAATATTCCAGTATCTACGCGCGTCGTTTAATAAGAGCCTCAAACATGTTTGTTTTTATTGCTTAGCCCACGTACGAGATCTTATCCACCTTAGATCTGGTAAGGTGATATTTGAGAAACCCCGTCAACTGTTTGTGTTATTTTTTGATCTATTTCCTGACCAAGAAACACTGCCATTATTTTAATCACCCTGTATTTAATGCCAATAAGGATCAAATAATTTAGCCCGTGCCTGGTATTTGGTCACAAATGTAAAAGTTTCAACTACATCATGGCGTCTCGGTCCATCATATGTATGTTGCTTATGACGAACACATGCTATCTACACATAACGGTATCAAAAGTGTGAATGTAAGACTATTCTTATTCTTTACACGTAGTGGTGTCAGACAACGTGTGTTTCAACTCCAACTTTTGTATGATTGCAATCAATGAAACATAGAGATTTTGATAATAACCTCAATAAAAACTGTTTTATTGCTATCCATACGCAAAACAAAAATTTTCGGAATTTGTTCAGGTTTACTGTCCGTTGCTTCCTATCATGACCCATCTGGCTATATACAAGTACAATGATATAATAAAAACCAAAATCTGAAACTAGACAAAAACGGGGATTTGGATGTATGTATCGTAGCAACGTCGTAAAATTGCCCATTTCATGAAATAATAATAATGAGTTTATTCACGTACATAGAAGAAATAATTATTGTGCGTTGGAATCAGTTCCTTATAACTAATATAGATATACTAAGTGACATATAAATCCGAACACCCAGTTTAAATGGTTTTATTTTAATAAAATTTTGTATAAGTACTTAATGAAGCATAATAAGTAAATGATAAAAATTTCAAAATGATTGCACTGCTTTAAAGCCCTTTGACCTTTAGTAATGTGTGGATGCACCCTGATGTGCTACGCATTCTCCAACGCGCCTAGGCATGCTTCTGATCAGGTGGTCAATGTCCTCCTGTGGTATCTCATTCCAGGCAACCACCAACTCCTCTCGAAGTGCTTCTAGAGTCTGAGGAGGACGTTGCAAATTGAGCAATCTCCTACCCATTATATCCCACTCGTGCTCAATTGGGGATAAGTCGGGAGATCTTGGTGGCCATGGTAACAATGTGACATCATTATGTTGAAAAAAGTCTATTGTGACTCTTGCAACATGTGGTCGGGCATTATCTTGTTGGAAAGTTGGATCTGCCAGGGTGTCAAGATAGGGTAAAAGATGGGGTTCTAGAACTTCGTGTATATAACGCTGCGCGTTCATGGTACCTCTGATGAAGATTAAAGGTGACCTGGAACCATAAGCTATAGCACCCCAAACCATAACTCCAACAGTGTGATGAACATGTCTTTCAACAAAAAACTGTGGATTCCTCCTTTCACCACGTCGCCTTCTAACCCTGGCACGACCATCGTGCATGCCTAAACAAAATCGAGACTCGTCACTAAAGACAATACTGTTCCTGATTCCAGAGTGACCGTTGTCTGCACCACTCAAGGCGATTACGTCGGTGTTCTCGAGTTAAAGGGAGGACCCAGTGTGGCCGGTATGAAAACAAGCCAAAACTTCTCATTCGTCGGTAAACACTTCGCATGCCAATAGGTCTTCCGTGTTCTGCAAACCATTCATTTGCAATGGACCTGGTAGTGGAGAAACGGTCCCTTAAGGCCAATAATCTTAGGCGGCGATCTTCACGGTCTGTTGTTCTACGGCGGCGTCCACTGCCCCTTGCTCTTTGCGTCCGGCCATCTCGAAGCCATTCCTGACAACACCTGACCACAGTGTCTACACTTCTTTGCACTCTAACTGCAACTGCCCGAAAAGAAAGTCTAGCTTCCCGAAATCCCACTATACGGCCCCTATCAAACTCACTAAGTTGACGAAATCGTACAGGTCTCCGTACTCTAGGCATCGTAACCGATCGTAAAGGATGTCAAGAACCAATATCCGCCAACGTTGATTCTTTACTGCGTCTGAAATATTCATATTTAGAGCGTTAGTGAATTAAAAAAAAGCAGTATAAAAACCGGAATGTCCAACTGATAAGCCTGAAAAGTTTTTCACTTGTTATTTACAGTAAGATAAATACATTCACCAACTTTTATTAAAATAAAACCATTTAAACTGGGTGTTCGGATTTATATGTCACTTAGTATATATACAAATATACATACATCACATATAGGTATATAGACATATATATACACATATATATATATATATATATATGAAAATTTGAGTTCTCAACTACTACCAGACCAGCAATGGTCAAGTTTAGTTGATCAAATTGTGAAATAGTTCCATTAATTACAGACGGAGGTGCTGGGAGCGCTTTGTTTACATATCAACATGGCGGTCGTTGAAACAAACTTGTTTTTAGAAGTGAAATTTCTAATAATTCGTTACTGAGCGAGGAAGAAAATGAAATTAAAATACTTCACGATAAAAAGTCACTCTAGTACTATACGTTTTTTTGTTTTGTTTTATGGACTCCCTACCTTACGATATGATCAATCGTAGATGTCGAAACTTTAAGCGTTGGCGATTTAACGGTATGGTCTAATATAGTATTTTATATTATTATATTATAATTAAATGAATAATTCTATGATATGGCTACGATATACACATCAACCTAACTCTAGCTATACGAACATTTAAGGAACGTCATAGTTTTTGTACCACCCTGTATAATATCAAACCATTTGTTCATGTGTGATATCCATATGAAGTTCCATAATAAAGAGCTGCTGTATTTTTAGATACCAAGACATTACCTTCTCACTAGATCACCTTTTGACTACCCAACGGTAGATCAAATGTATTCATATGCATACAAATTGGATGATGAGTATGATAAATTCATAGTAAGTTTGTGTGAAACTACGCATCCTTCCAGCATCTTTCTTGATACGTGTGCCACTGTTGTGTCTGATTTCTGTATTCCTCATTGTCATTATCTTCACATGAAGATATCTTATCTGTAGGTGATTTTAATTTAGTATATTGATATCATACGATATAGTACACCCAATCTAACATTTGACTACGCAAAAAATCGTCCGGGATTGCTGAAAAAGAGAATACCTTTCTCCGACGGTGACAAAATCGTTGAATATACAGTGCGTTATTATTCTTATTTCTGAACCAAATTTAAGTAGGAAAGTTCATATAACCATGGTTCCTTAAAACTCTGGTTAGCAGTAAGCATTTCACGTACTGTACAAAACAATTACAGAAAAAAAGTTAATGAAAAAACAAAGAGGAGTAAGCAAAATAAAAAAAAATCATAAACTATATATCTACATCTTAATGACACAAAATCTGCAAGGTCGCTATTATAAGCACGTTCAGGGCACTCTACCACGAGACGGCGTATTGTCTGCCGTTGGTACTCACAATCACATTGAGGGAATTGAGCGCAGCCCCCGGTATGCCCGGAATCCGCACACTTTCCATATCTTGTTCTAATCCGGTTCAGCTCAGACCAGAAGCATCAAGGCAGATCAGATCCAGTGAAGCCTTGGGTTGGATCATTTAGCTGGATGGAATCATCTTGAGAAGCCTGTGCCCAGGCTCCAGACCACTCAGTAGAGGTGTGAAATCTTTGAGCAACTTCCGTGGTGGTTCTCACTACTGGATATCTGGATTTAAGCCGATGGTAATCCTCTGTATCTATATGAATCGGTAGGTATTCGTTATCCAAAACTTTGTTGTATTCTTTCATCAAGGCTGTGGTCCTGCGGATATTTGATGGTGTCAGCCAAATCATCAAGAAGCTGTTTAAATGTAAATGACCTGTCCAGCGTTATTCCTACGTATTTGAGAGTTCCATTGTGTTTTAAGGCTCTGCCGTTGAACTCCACCTCTAGAGTTTCATGGATGGAAGCAACAAGCTTCTGTTTTTGCTTCACTTGGGCATAACCACCACCTTTTAAAATAGTTACCTAGCTGACAAAGCTCTTCTTGAAGTGCTTGTTTTGTAGCTGTTGTTGTGCCGACATGAGGGTCATCTGCGAGTGCATGACTTGCACCAGATCTGCTAAATGGAGATTAAGAAGAAGTGGAGCAAGCACAGATACAGACTATGAAAGTTTAAAAAAATGTATATTTATTAATAACACGAAACTTTTGCAGATTTTGATGAATGTAGTCTTTGTTGTTCATTCCAATAAAATGCCAAGTTAGCACCAAGCAGAAGATCATTCTAAGTTCCAGTGGCATCCCGTGGGGCAGCCTTATGGCTAACATTGACAAAAAATGTACACCAATGGCTTTTACAAAGCAGTATTTCTTTTTTCGGATTAAGCAGCTAAAACTTTTTTGTCTCTTGGTATCTCTTCGTATCGTACTCCGTTACCGAGGAAAAAATAAAAAAATATTGCTGACAACGGGGAGGGGGCTATTAATTTGGAAAATAATAATAATAATCATCTTCATTAGGGGCGAAGCTTAGCTATTCTGCCACTTAACCCTGCTTACGAAATACTTGGACGTCCCCCAGAGAATGTTGTTCTGCCGTTATTAACATATTTTTATCAAACAAGATGAAGGAAACTAAAACAGTGGATCCAGTCAATGTGTCGACATTTTGCAGCTCAGCTCGTCGAATTGAAAATTGTTGTAGCGCGTTAGTTCAATCAGTTTCCTCATTCTGTAGACATCTGTATTCATTTTCTTGTTTGTTTATTATGTACATTTAATTAACACGTTTCTTTGTGAATACTTCATTTGGATTCATCATAAAGTTATTGTTTTAAATTATATTAAATATTTTGATTATGCAAAATACAATAGTGTACACTATACAAGTTTAACTTGAATGTCGCGCACAAGCCTTTGGCTTCAGGTGGACATTGTATGTTCACTTGTAGTCTGATTGCATGTATTGTCATATTACTTTATAACTTCTTTCACAAATAAACAATAAACATGCTTATATGAACTTTTCTACTTGGTTCAGGAATGTGCACTTGCAATCAGGACCTTTTTTATTAAGTAACTCGTTGTGTATTTTTACAATTGTAACGAAACTGTTTATGATGAACTTTTAAAATGGCTGAAAAACTGTTTACTTTTTCAAAACACTCAAGAAGAGCACCCTTCTTGATAATTAAACGACGAACATTTTAGATGTAGAGATATTTAGCTTACCTTATGTTGTTGAGAATATAGTTAAGTGAACAGTTAAACAGGAAATTTGCATAAAGCTTACATAAATTACTTTACGCTCGATTAAAATGTTAAATGAAATTGAAGCTTTCTTATGATGAATAAAATTATACTTTGTTTTCCATTGAGTATTGACCTTGTATAGTGATAACTACAATAATCCAACGTGCCGGGAGTGTTATTTAGACGTGAAAACGTGGAATAAGAATTGTAAAAAGTATTTTTTTGCAAAATTGGAAAAAACATAAATTTTTTCTATAGAATCATATGCTTGGACTGCTGGGGTACTTTATACCCCAATGACAAAAATCAATATTGCATTATCATATTAGAAGTCCGTCATATTGGGTTTAGAATGAAGTCGCTTTACATTATATTATATCTTCGCTCATCAAGTCTTTTTATTCGATACGTATATCAAACTATAGTCAGTTCATTGTGAACCGATCAAACGTTCATACAAAATTTCAGTTTCAAGATTTGTGCTACATATACATACATATTAACAGGTCAAATTGCATTGAAAAAAATATATATTCAACGAATTTGTCGCAAAATTGGAAAACAGCACACATAGACTGCCCGTGAACAATTCCTGATGTTCTGCTCCTAATTTTTCGTAAGTTACTCCTAATTCAAAGTTCTGAGCTGTGGAATAATAACAGTAAATTTGAAAATGCATTAGATCAATATGATTTATTTGGTTTAGCCATGATGAGTAGCGCTGTAACACGATCAACCAATACGTAAATCTTCAGCTGCCCTATTTTGCTTGGCATTTTGATTTAGCTCTCTACTGTTAAGCTGTATCTGATCCCAAGAGCATACATACCATGCTTCAGCGTTACTCATGCTATAATGTAGTAAAACATTATATTTGTGGATCTCATAATTATACTTCAAATGTGTGCATACCACTTTGAGAAGATCTTATTTAATAGTATACAGATAAGATGTTTCTATGATCTCATTAGCCCTTAGGCTGTCATGTCATTTGGTACAGGGCTGCGTTTGTACATAACTTGACAGATAAAATTTTACCCTGGAATACTGTGAAACACTATTTTCAGATTAGATTATTACAGATATTTGTAATGACGCTGGATGCCAGTCGACTAATTTCTAACCACGTGTTCAGCGACCATTGTATTTGTTATACGAAACCCTATGGATGAGGTAGCCCAATTATCGTGAAAAATATGTTTTGCCAATTTTGAACACTTTTTGATAATCAAATAAAGGAAACAAATACTGAACCACGAGAATGACAAGTGACAACACTCTTATTCCCAAGGTTTTGAGCACGGGAATAAAGGCGTGCTTTTGAACGTTCCAGAAGGATTACTATGTTCTATTTCCGAACGCATGGAACAGGTACGTCAAACAATTACGAACGCTATAGACTAGTACAAAGTATACTCTGTAACAATTTACGAACGCAGCCCAGCCAGCCCTGTAGTTTATTTGTATAACCAATCAAATCTATAGCGTGTAACCTATGTGACATCATCATACCACTTCATTTAGCATATACTATTTCGTGTTTTTCTCCGTTTCTTGTACTACTAACAGGTATGTGTTATATTTTTGTAGCGGCCAAATCATTTTAGCTGTTAAGGTAAACTGTAGAAAAATGTTTTTTCTTGGTAATCAGGTGGTACTTCAAATCAAATGCTTTACTTATTGACCCCAATGCTATCGATTGTAGGTTGAGTCATACGAAGATTTCAAATTAATTAAAACACGATCCACCCCCATATTTTACTGTCTGCCGAATGAAACCACAGATGTAGAATTTAAAGGATTGCCGACGTTGCGATTTTTTGTTGTTGAAATTATGGCTTTTCGCGACCTCGGCGGCTTTCAGGACTGTTGAGCTATTGTTACGACGCACTACATGCTGCCATTTTATACTTTGAACAGGACTGCCAAGGGGGCAGAAAATAATTCATATGTGGGTCATTAGAACATGGATATTGATCAACGAGGATAAGGATAAGCCTTAGGTGCTACTTATATCAATAAAAAAGAGGCTAGTTCTCATTGCTTGGATCGAATTTGTCTTTTTATATAAGAGAAGCTGTTCCACATTGATGAGTAGATGATATGAGAAACGGTTCTATATGTATAAAATCATGAAATAATCTCAGCACGCTAACATCCTGTAAAAATTACTGATCAACAAAAATGCAACAAGTTTCTTTGTTGTTGTTCTCCAGACGACCTCGCAAATCAAGGTCTAATATTTCTAAAACTTCGGTACTTATCATTTAGTTAGTAATCTGTTGTTGCTTAACTCCAATGGTCTAACAGCCAATTATGATAAAATTAGTAACATCTAAGGGCCAGGTATCTAGGTAATCACGAACATCCAACCGAGACGATACAGGTCGTGAAACACACAGGGGAGGTCATATAAATCATATAAATAGTAATAAAATGTATGTGTGCTTTCCCGCAGGATGTTGAAATTGTTTTTAAAAACACTATTTTCAACATTCTGTATATTTTGTGTCAGTTAGAAAGAGAATTTAAAAAGCCTTATTTTGTATCTTGAAATTTATTTTTTTTTCTATAGAGCCCCAGTAGACACTACGTAGTCCGTGATACACCTGAGCGTAGTTACCGTACATCTGAGCAGAATTACTCATACTCCTACAATTCCAACGTGGATTCTTCATCCAACCGGTTAGTTGATAGATCATGAAGTAGTTATAATATATTAGTTATGTTTGTAGAGCTTCTTAGTCAAGTAACATGTAAAAAATGCATGAAAGTAGCACTGAAATTGTTGATAAGCTAATGCTATGCAACTGAAATTAGAGATGTAGCAAATTCTAGGAATTGCTATTCAATTCGCGAGCATTCCAGATGTTGATTGTCTCAAAGGTGAATCCTGAGGGTGATTGTCATAACATCTAGTCAAACACCGATACGGAGAAGGTCCGATTCGCTAGACAAAGATCAAGGAACATTAGGCTATGATTGTTGCACAAGATTTAGCATCATTCAATTTGACAGAAGTAGAAAATACTAGAAAAGAAAGAGTAGCTTTTCACAGTTTGTTTGCTGCTATGTAGGTACTGTTTTTTCAAAGGAATTTGTTCAGGAATTTCAGTCACTCAATTGTCTAGACCAGACGCAATAGTCTACTTGACTCATATTCATATGAATAAATGAGTATTTCTCACAGTATTTGCCCTAGGAAAACGGAATATATTGATTTCAGTTTTTAAGAGCACAATTTAAAAAAAAACATATTTTTGATTTTTAATAATAATTATAAGTTTGAGAGATTATGCTCCTGCCAGTGCTATTTCTAAATGGTATGATGTCAGAGCGCATTAATATGTAAGCCAAACAAGGCGTACAGCGTTTTCGCACTGTCTGAGAAAAATATATCATTGAATTTAAGTTTTACGGTCTTTTAGGTCTGAAAACAATATGATATTAATTTTTTGATCCAATAGAACAAATAGTAGACATTTAAGACCTACTCGAAACAGCGTCAATCAGCCTATTGAAAGTCCGGAGCTCAAAAGTCCTTCGAACGTTGCCAGAACATATTGGCTACTCGACGAGTTGATTAGTCATTCCCACGGATAACGCTATTCCAAGCTTTATTTCTATGCATTTGAAAAATCATTCAAGGATATTAATTTGTAATTAAGGTTTAGAGTATGCTTGGGAACATGATGCATTATTAGATTTTTAATGGTTTGAACCATTACTCGTAAATGCCCAAAATGCGACTAGGTAGCTCTTTCGGGTTCGAAGCAAACTCATTTATCATATACCTCACATGCAATACCTCAACAAGTAAAATTAATAATGTAAAAATAACGAACTTAGTCTAAAACTCATATATTTAGACTCACCCTTCTATGAATATTTGCTGTTATTTAAAAACCTAATAAATATTTTTATATAAGTTATAAATATTAAAATGGGTTGTTTTGAATAAAATTTTGATGTATACAGGTTGTCTCAGAAACTGCGCTGCAAAATAATTTTTTTACGTCTTAATATGTAAAGGGTTCTGGATAGTCATTTTAAGGCATAATGTTAATTTTGTTTCTGGAACCAACCATATTAGTACGAAATCCAGCCGCTTGAATCTGCATGTATCAGTTGTTTTTTTGATAAAATTCGGTTTTTATGGATTTTAAGTAATAGTAAGAATAGATTACAACAGGGTTTCCTGGCAAAGCTTAGCCGCAATTACCTGAAATTAAATACATGATGAGTTTTCAGTGTAGGCTCGGTCGGTAACTCTGTGATTGCACATAGTATCTTAAAATTGTACTACAGGGTGATTCGTAACTAAATATGTGCATGCATTTTGTTAAGTGGAGATCATTATATTTTATTGCAGATTGAGAGCTATTTCCAAATTGTTTAAATATTTGACAATATATAGAACAAAAGGATTATCTTTGTAGCTGCAGTTTTTCGTCAATAAAACTTTATGATGCAATATTTTGTTCCTATATCCTTACATTTTCAGTTTTTTGAACAGTTTATACAGGGTGATCAAGATGAACGATTCCTCACAAAATTTTAAATGAGAAATTATACAGGGTATATAATATAGTATATATTATTAATATTCTAATTTGAAAATTTTAAAAAATAATTAATTTTCGCTCCTGCATAAACTAGCCAAGAAACTCAAGAAGTAAGTAGATAGGAACAAAATATGGAATCATATTTTCAACAAAGTTCAATGTCTTTTCCCATAGATTGTCAGTTATCTCAACAATTTGGAAATAGAGCCCGCCCTATAGTATCAAATTGCTTAATTTGAAAGAGTGTTTCCAAATCTGTGACCAAAGTAATGTTTCCCTCTTAAAAAATGCATGTTCGGATCATCACATCGTTTTGAATCACCCTCTAGAGATAAGAATGTTTTTCCAGTAAGGAGCATACTATGGAGACACTATGCCCTCACTAAAAAGTCACTCTGTATTTAGTTACAGGTAATTGCGAATAAATTCTCATCCATAGAAATTAAGTTATAATATAAAAACATAGATACCTGTAGATTCAAGTGGCTGGATCTTAGATTATATGTATGAAAATAGATAGCATGATAAAGTTATACCGTCATGTGATTACCCATAGCTGTCTAATAAGACAACCTTGTTGCACAGTATTCACTTACGCTTTTAAATAAATAAATGAATCCATTAACATTTACAAAGATCCATTTTGCTCTTTCTTTTCTGCCACATCGTTTCCACGATCATGCTTCTATGTTAGTTGCTTGGAGCTTCTTATTCAGTAGCCCAGGTTGATTTTAGTGCAAGATACCAGATGTTTTTTGAATGAATGGTGATTTCTTCTTCTTTACAAATGCAAATGAATTGAACATACTTTGAATGTCGCAACTCCAAGATAAAAGATTTGTGTGATAGTAAAGAGTATTCATAAAAGTTTATATGCTACTTTGTCCATTTTGCTTACAATTGACAATTGGTATTAATTTGTTTGCATCTTCTTAATATTATGATAATATTAAGGACAATGCCACTTCATATGCGATTTATAACATTTGCATGGTTGAGGAACAAAAGTGTTTCTAAGTTAAAAAGCAAATCGTTGCAAACAAAAAATTATTGGAAGTGGATCAGAAAAATATTTCTCGCGTTCCGATCACTATTGCTTGCTCAACCTATAACTATGCTCAACAAGCATTTAGTTTCTGCTCCGCAGTTTCAAGATAGGTTACGTAACAGGTTGAAGCAAAAGTTGATTCTCCAGTTCTTATCCATTGTCTTTCAAGAAATTTACCACCAATTTGTAAGAACAGAGCAACTTTTTGTACTCTGATTATTGGGGAATGGTAAGTTATATAAGAAAAAAGTATGCATAGTTAAATCTATTTCAGATGAATTTCAAAGAATTTAGTCTCTCCGTTCCGATTTCTATTAATTTGGGGAAAAGTTATTATGCCGATTCTGCTCCTTTTAACTTTAATTCAATACAGTTATCAAAAAATGCCTTTTGTCACTTTTCAAGCTCTAGAAAGTAGAGATTACACATCTTCAGTACGACGTTCTGTTATTATCACTGTAATTACAGAACTCAGTCATTATGTGAATCGACATTTTTTCATATAAGAGGTTGTTAAGTCGTGATACCTTTCTATTAGTTGGTTAGCATCGAAGCACCATTTCTGTTATCCCATCATTTTCTTGAATACACTGTAGATTTTTCTGGACCACTGCGCTGTATTATAATTCTTTGTTTACAATAACCTTTCACTTACAATTTATTTATTGTTAGACGACAAAAAACTAAAGAGCTGAAAGTGGACATTAATGATTCAATATGACTTGAAATGAGGAATTGCAGAATTTAAATACTTTTACTGTGTAAACGTCAACTCTTCAAACCTTACTTCTTGTATTGAATACCTTCGCTTGTAAGTGTAATTAATGCTTCCATTTGCTGATCAGTAACAGATTGTATAATTTAAATGCAACATGCAGCAATACTCCACTGCAGTAGTTCTATAGGGAACCTCTGTTGATTCAAAAAATATTAATTAACAAGATTTTATGCTCGTAATGCGTGTAGAGTAATGGTAGTTTACGCTTCTAATTCCGCGTGTACACTTTAGGTATGGAGATCCATACGGCCCAACAAACCGTTCATACTCGTCCAACGAAAGTGTGACCCGTTCTAACATTGGAGGTCCAGGAGGATACAGCTACTCGACAGAGCGTAGCTCTCGCTCCCGTGGAGATGGTGTTCCTGGAGGATACAGCTCCAGCTATAGCTCTACAAGTAGTGGAAGGTTGCCTGGAGGAACCACATACAGGCACTACTCTTATCGCGTCTAAGCGAAGCTTAAATGATGTTGATTCTGTTAATAGTTGTAACATGAAAACAGGAAATATCTTAGGCTGGACTGACGTTTATTTAGAGAATTATGCAAAGCCCAATACAATTTATTGACTATACTGAAAGCTAAAATGATCTCGAAATTAGCCTCATCGAAACGCATATTATGTTATTAAAAGACAGAATAGCTATTGACATTAAAATTTTATATCAGCATGAAACCGCTATTCAAAATAGCATAAAAATAAAATTTTATTTTCTTATCTTTTTACACTATTTGTTTTGCTATTATGCAAGTCGGATACGAATTTGAAAATAACAATAATATATCCTCAACATTTCTGACGCAACGACATTTGAACATAGTATTCTTTATTTTTCTAACTTCCATGTTATAACTAAGAACAAAAAATGTCTCATCTCTCAAAAAATCTCAAACTGAATAGCCCAATTATTAGTTCTCTATGTTGAATTTAACTCTTCACCAGATATTAACAGATCACTAAATCTTATTTGTTACAAAAATTATATAGAACTATGTTTTTTCATAAAACATGTGTACGCACTTATGTTATGGCCTTTGTTGTATAACTGTAATACAATACAATATAATTCACATAATATACATACCTAGTAAATAAATCCGTAGTTCGACGCAGCTAGTATTTGTAGGATATTCTACATAGTTCGCAGAAATTAACAAAAAATACATTGTACTAAAGCATCGCTGACTAACTTGAATATATTATATTTTGTATAGCTTTTTATTCACCTTTCTGGAATATTGTGATACTTGTAGTAATATATACGTTTCCTGAAATCTACATTCTTGTTTTATTGTAAGCATTTCAAATATTTTGCATTTCCTCTCCTGCAGTCCGTCATACTAACAAATTGTGTATGTGTATTTTGATGTGTACAAACGTCTAAATGAGTTTTTCGATTCTTTCAACAATTTTTGCACCGTTGCTATTCTAGGTAACTTCTAAGAGATGATGACCAGATCAGAGTGCCAGCAACATGCCTCGATTTACAAAGCGTTGACCTAGAAAGAGTTTGATTGGTTCCAAAAAATGGAAGTCCTGACAAAGGATATGATAGGACGTAGAGACATTGATGAACAGACAAACATTTAGATTCAAGCAAACCATTTAAATCGGGAGCAACTGCTCTTGTTCAGTTTACAAGCAACTACATATCGGAGTCGAAATATTGGAAACAAACGGGAGTTTTTTAGGAATAACGTGTAATGGAAGTACTACTGAATTTCGTGGAAGTTGTGTGCTGATCAAAATAAGTATACTACATACTCGTTTGAAATGAAAGGTTTCTTATACAGGGTGTCCTGAAAGAATGAACTGCCTATTCCGAATTAATGCAGTTGATTGTTAAATTCGCACACGTAGTTCGACAAGCGAGTTCAGTTTCATACTCTAAACATGACATACGCTCCAAACAGAAAATCTAATCGAGAAGGATTTTTAAAAACGATCTGCATGCACTCGCGAAGCCTGGGTTCGTAAATTAAAATAATATTGGCAACTTCGATATTGGTGTAGAAGTGTGCCATTTTTGTTTTATTTAGAACCGATGTGTAAAGGTTTTGTTTACATATGCGGTCACCGTACGTGTTCACCTTTAATGTAATCGAGGTGCTGGACCAGATTAGGTTTTGTTTTTAGGTTTGACTGATTTTGTCAAACATCTCGGTAATCTTACGACTTTGGTGTATATGTTACTAGAAAAAAACTGTATAGTCTTCCAAGATGTGAAGAAACACACTTTGAGGGCACTCAAAGATATAAGCATCTGGGTACAGCTGTACACATCTCAGCAAACAATACTCAGTATACCTAAGGGCCGTATCGTTAGTCGTTCTTACCATTGTAGGACGCCTTTATGGCCTCCTTGATTTTCATAGTTTTCTACTTTTCCATGTCAGCGCTCTATTTTGAGGTTATATAACAAATACCTGTTGGCATCAAATTGTTCATGCTTCTGATTTATACCATGTTTTATCAGCCTGAAATTACCTACAATTCAAAAAGAGGAGAGCGCTGACGCTGACACGGAACAGGTGCAAAAGAGAGTAAAGACTATGACAATCAAGGAGGCCATAAAAGGGTCCTACAACTGTAGGAATGACAGACGATATGGCCCTGAGCAATACAAAGCTGGAGCATCCTAGGACTGTAAATAGCAAAGTGATTTATTGTACGCTGTCTGATTTTTGGGGTTTGTTAATACGTGGCCGGGCGCCATGTTCAGTACGGTTCTCTACGTTGAGTGACAAGTTATTACTTCTATATCTGCAAAATTTCATCAGTGCAAAAGTGCCAAATACAACATGTACTGAAATGGAAACTGTTGTTGCCTATGTTTCATGGTAGACAATGCGTATACAACATACAATGCGTATACAATGTAAACAATATGTATACTGTGAATTGTGAATGATGAAGACTATATACAATGTATAGAATAGCCATAAGTGAGGTTAGGTTTACTCGCAAATGTCAAAACATCAGTAAACCAGTTATGAGAACAATATTGTTGGGCACGCTGTAAATACTATATTTTGTTCAATGCAAGAAAATACTCCATCGAGTGCTGTATCTCTAAAATAGTTGTCTAATTCAGCTATATGTCTCTTAAGATCGCACAGGTACATATGTAGCTTTTCTCGTATCTTAATATCGACGCCATATTTCAGCATATTTACTTGCATAATGTAAGCACAAATCAAATCAGGAGGTATAATAGTAGGAAGTAAGAAGAAAACATGTGTGCTGTGCAGTACATGTTCATCAGAAAGTAGCAGCCCTGTAGCTCTACCACACGGTGCCATTAGACTAGTTTCAATACCCATAAGGTTTGGGACGTGAATTGTTTTAACTAGTGTTTGCGATTTAACTAAAAAGTTTTTACGCGAAACCAGCTTGAAGCGTCGTCTAATTGTAAGATTAAGCGATTCCCACTAGGTATTGTTTTATACAGGGTGACTTTGAAGTTGAGTCATTAATTTTCAGATAATGATTGTAGAAGGAAGATAAACCAAAATATGTGTGTAAAAATAAAAAAAAAATAAAAAAACATGTTACCTTGTTTTATAAAGTATCCTCCCGACAAGTATTTCAGTGCGGACCTGTATTTGATCGTGCGGTCTTGGAGCACCGGCATGCTCTCCCCTGTGAGGTCTTAAGTCACCTGATTCACGAGCCCTTTGTACTACATTCAGCATTTTCGTAAACATGTGCCATTTTTATTCACTATTCACTCACGCGTTACCGACTGACACATCGACTGAATATAACTGAATAAGATTGTACATTGTAGTAAAAACATCGTTTCAAATTCTTTCGCTTTTTTGTTTCCGATGCGATGAACGGATGAGGCGGATTATATCCGTTGTTGCCAAACACGAGCACATAATATTATTATTGAGACAGGACGGTACTCAAACTTCTAAAGGGCTATAACTTTGTTATTTTAATTTTACCAGAAAAATGTTAAAGGAAAAAAACATTTCTTTTGATCAGATCTACTCACTGTTAAAATAAATGACTCAACTTCGAAGTCTGCATGATGGTTCCAATCACGCCTTTCTTATTCGTTTAAGTAGATCGTAGATCGAGGTATGTTGCTAGCAATCTCTTAGTGCCGTTTTACACACAAGAGAATTACTCCGAAAATTATGATCATAATTATGCCGAAAATTTTTGCTGTCATATTATACGTAAAAGAATTCTTGTGAAAATTTTCATGGTAAAAATATAAAACCCGTTCTTTAGAATATGCTGCGAGAATCGGCGCAGAGGGTTATTTCCATGCATGTCAATATCAAATGTCAACGTCAACAACATAACCTCACTTGAAATTTGTGGGTGTGGTCCTGTTCGTGTCGTACGAAGGAGCGATTATTGTTATTGTTTATTCATAATGTCGTGGAATCCGGAAGAAGCGAAGAAGTTACACTGTTATTGGAGGAATACCAAAATGGCCAAACCTGTACAAGGTGAAATCACCCAATTACAAAACCAGAAATTTGCGGCGTCAGGCGCTGGATGCGATAGTCCAAGCATTGAGAAGTTTTATAATATTAACCAAGATCTCGATTTCAACAATAAATTTAAATCAACGACATCTGTTGTCTTTCCGATTATATTGGACGTCATACCCGTTAAGGTTATGTCCATTCGAAAATATTACTCTAATGCGCAGGCGTATCATATGAATTACTCCGAAATTTTGTTTGCTTGGTCATACACTTTGTAGAGAAAATCTTCAATATTTTTTCCATGCAAATTATGACCATAATTTTCAGAGTAATTCTCTTGTGTGTAAAACGGCTCTTATATCATAAAAATACAAATAAGGCGATGACGATGATTAATCAAAACTTCTTGAAAATCTTGCTAATTGGAGAATCAGATATTTTGTCTAAATAGGTCCGGTATTTTCATTAGCCGAATCTTACAATTTCGTGCAGGAATCACTAGTGTACAAAGAGTTCCACAGTGAGACGCAGATGATTCGTAACGCTTTTTAATTTTCTGTGGAACTTTGTAGGACCAGTTGTACTATTTACCTTTCAATTAGGCTTATCTTTAGCTATCAAGAGAATTTCAGATTTGTGACATAGATAGACTATAGCAGAAAACAATTGCTGAACTACACTAGTCGAAAAAATTAAGGGATCAAATTGTTTATATGGATTCTTTGTACTGGTGTAAATCAGCGAGAATGTTCTTATTGAGGTTCTAAACGAGAATTTCAAAGCTGCAAATGTCTGATTTTTAGATTTAAGATTTAGTATCATATAGTGTGAAGGAAAAAAATTATCCTTTGCTTGGGTCGCAAAACCGTTGCATGGACACAATGGCCTGCTTATTTTTTATACCTTAACCACCATGGAGGCCTTAGCGTCAATATGATTTTTTAAAACTTCGATACGTCCATTTCTTTCGCAGATGTTGTATTTTGGCTTTGATTATCGATATCTCAGGAACCAATTATCGTACAGAAAATCTAAATATGGCTTCGAAAGCTGGAATGAATTTTATAAGAGGATCAAATATCATTTATATGGGTTTGAAAAGAAGCAGGAAAAAAGAAGTAATTTTTTTGAAAACGTAGGGATAAACTACAAATACTGAGCTTAAAAAATGGCCTAATGTCCTTCCTGTAAAATTTCATTTTGATTCATCCGAACGCTATTTTGTTTTGAACAGCCACAGTTCGGAATAAAAGGTTCACGTTTATTGATGTTAACTTTAAAATGAAACAGCATTCAAATTCTTGGAAGAAAATTATTAAAAAATGTTAACGCTTTTTATAAGAAAAAACGTGTAAAAAAGTGCTTTCAATTTTAAAGTTAGAGTTAAGAATAAACGTGGCCCTTTAATTTTTTCGAAATTTTGATTGCTCAAAACAAGAAAACATCTGCGTAAGTCAAAGTGAAATTTTAGATGGTTACTGTTAGTATAATGAAACTGTGAGTCACGCTTATCGTTAGCAATATCGAAATTTAACCCTTGGTTTTCCAAAAACAAAAGTGTCTCGTTTTTCCTGTTTCTCTTCCAGCCCGTTTAGAGAATCCATTCCAGATTTTATAATAACCCTTAGGATTCCTGTACGATGATTGGTTCCTGAGACATTGATTAAAAGCCGATATCGATAAGAAATATATTTATTTCTTCACACTACCGCTGCTACTAGAATTGCGTGGAATCTGTTACTTCTGTTTGACTAAAGGATCCGATAGCTAAGTACTATAAGCTTTAAAATGATTCTATTGGAACCTCAATGCAACCATTTGATCCATGAATTTTAACATTAGTGAGATTTTTGAAAATTTGATGAAATCGACACATACACATAGATATCTGTAATTGTCATACCCAATAGTTGTTGGAATTCCTCTATTGTAATATATCCTTCATTTCCTTCCCTTACAGGGTCCTTCTCGTCAAGTGAGAGTACTACCGGGTTTGGGCAAGGTAAGTTTGCTTTGTTCTTATAAATAATATAACAGAGGACAAAACCTCATGGTCTATTTACTGAAGGTTTTTAAATGGCATTGATTTCTGAATTCTGGTAATCTGTTGATTGCATTTTTTCAACAGCATTAAAACACGTGATATTACTGTAGGCCTTATTAAATATTATAGTCAATAGAAATAACTGTAAGAAATTTGAGTCGTCACCATTGTCCATTGAGTGCATTGTAAATGTAAGAGGAGGCTTTACAAAAAAATAGTTTCAACTCAACACAAAGCCTTGAATCGTCATAAGTTGGAGGAGTGGATAGGCATTCTCGTTCGCAAAAATAGTCTGCATATACGCATTATAATTTGCACCCTCAAGGTAGCGGTGGTATTTAAATGATTATTTTTTTCGCTTCCCCGAGATCTGCACTTGGATGATTCATACTGGAATGGCAACCTGGCAGGACGTAGGCGTTGCTTCCATTTAGCTTTAAATTAAATGAAAGGATGACAAAACTGTAAAGCTTGACATTTTTGTGAGATATCCTCGAATACTGCATAAGAGGAAAACCAAATGACAGGCAATTACGACGCTGGCTGCTCAGTACCTCACAGGTGAATCGAAAGGCAACTCGGAAAATGTAGGTACGATTACAGACGGTTCTGACTAGGATAATACCTTGACAGATCAGAAAAAATGTGCTATAGATGTCTGAGTTATAAGATCTGTTAATGGCGGTTAAAAATAGAACTTTAGATGATAAGTAACATCGCAATCGCTCGTCAGTTGTACTTATTTTTTCTAAACTCAATACTTCTGCATCCGTAAAAAATCAGCTTTTATATACAAAGTTACTTTTAACTCCTATTCTTCACACCTTTCTCCAAAAAACAAGCTTTTTTGATTTTTAAGTCGAAAAATATAAAGTTATGTCAGCAACGACTCCGACCTGAAAGGTCGTAACTACCAAGACATGAACCATCTCTAGAAAATTTCTACACCACCATTGCGTGGACGGTGCGTGAGCTATCAATCTAAAATAACCTCATATCCCCTTTTAAAACGTTAAAGAGAGCCAACGTTTTTTTAACATAACTCATGAAGATTACAGGTTTTGTATTGAGTTAAAAGGAATTATTTTTTGGTGAAGCCCTGTTTTATATCTCCAGTGCATTATAACTGCTTTTATTGAGAGTACTACTTGATGAGGTATACCTTAATAACACACATTTTACTGTTGTTCACCACTTTGAAGAGTCACTTTTTACAAACACTTTCAAAATTCAACTTGCCTTTGTAAACATTTGACAATTATTAAAATATCCGAAACCAGCAATCGCAGGTAACGATATGTAGAGTAAAATTGGTATTTAGCTGAACACAAACTTCCTTATACAGAAGCCTTCAGTATTCCTTATTTCCATGGGTGTAGTCCTTTGTTCAAATATTGATTCCGGTACCTATTCATCATTGCAGTGCGTAAAATCATCCGCAAGTATCATCTGCATTGTAAATAATAGCACTAACCCCATTTGTGGGCGCAAGTCTATTTAATAACTCCAAGTATCAATAGGATGCATCGTTCGTTGTTTATAATTATGTATTTTGGTAAAACTACAAATTTTTGTGAGTTATAAGATCGATGCCGTGAGATCATTGTTTAAAAAGTTTATTTTAAAAAAATTCAAAATTGTACTTATACAAAATTATACCAATATTACTATGTTGTTGACAGGAGAAAACCTTAGATCTAATTGACTACAAAATGTGTTGAGAATAATAAAGTAAACTGTAGCTCTTTTAGGAAATTAGTACCAAGGCGTATCAGTAGGAACGGCCTCCTCCCCCCTTAAGATGAAACTTCCATTGAGAATTCTTACAATAGGATGAAGTTCGATTTCTGGTTGCTCATTTCTGAGCTTCCTCCTCTTCAAAATGGTCTTCCAGAATGTGTAAACACCCAAGAATAATATACATCGATATATTATCAGAGTCCAGAGTCCAGAGTCAAACTGTATGAAGATCTCTTGAAGTTGGGTTTGTTTGCCTGACTTGATTTTACTCAACTCGTCTGGTTTAATTTTTCTTGATGCTTGTTTCTGGAATGTCGCCTTGTTTGTTTAAGTTTAAGTCCGGGAATATTACAAGTTGGCCTAGAATAATCGTTCCGGCATCATTTTTGATGACTTCATGATCAATTTCAGCTTGACAATTGAGAGGAATATGCTACTGATGTTATCATTTGCATTTCTTCATGGCATTCCATTTTAGAAACTTTTATTAGTGGCAGTATCAATACCCATTGATTAGTCCTGTGGATTCGTTCGATACGACGAGTGGAGTTTGGGCACATGAGGTGGCGTTTCTTCAATGATGTTTCTTTGGAATCAGACCGGAAGGACATTCTGTGGCTTCGCGTGAACTCTAAAACATCCCCCAAATTTATTTGCTGTCCTTATCGCTTTCCCTCGGACCATAACTGGAATGACCTACTTGAACACCTCGGCGTCAAGATCGACTCCCTGAATATCAATCACAACGATTCAGAGGTAGTTCTCCTCAGTGATTTCAATGTGCATAATGAGCTTTGGTTAGGCTCAAACAAGACCGATGCAGCGGGTCGTGCAGTTGAAGCGTTCGCTCTTATTCAAGGGCTGACCCAGCTGGTGACAAGCCCTACTTTTTTCCCCGCGTCTCGTCACATGCCAGTAGCATGCTGGATCTCTTACTGAACACACATCCTGTCGTTTACAGCACTGCTGTCCTGTCCCACCTGTGTAACTCAGACCACGGTGTTGTGGAGGTTAGGTTTCGGTCAGAACCCGCTGTGGCAGCAGAAACTCGCCCAGGCCGCAAAATTTGGCATTACGGACATGCCGTCTGGGAGGGGCTCAGACACCTCTTATCTACCTTTCCTTGGAGAGATGTCTGTTTCGCTGACGCGGATGCGTCGGCTGTCTGTTCTTCGATAACCGAAATTATCCACGTCGGAATGGAGGAATACATCCCTCATACAGTGAAAGTGCCTAAACCAGGGTCCAACGGCTGGTTTAACAAATCGTGTGACATTGGTCGCCAGCAGAAGATCAAGGCACACAGAACCTTTTTACAAAACCCCACTGTAGAGACCAGACAAGCCAACGTCGAGTCTAGAAACAGAGGTTCGCAATGCCATAAACTAACACGATTAAGAAGTTAGGCACAGGGTAATCTCACAGCGCAATGGCAGTCGGTCTTTCTGGACGCTAGCCAAGCAGACTGAAAAGAGCTTCTCACATAGTAGCCTTCCACCACTTACGTGACAGGATGGAACGATTGTAACCTACTCAAAGGCCAAAGCGGAAGTGCTTGCCAGGATCTTTGCTGCCAACTCCACCATGGACGTCTCCCCCTACGCCCAAGTGCCATCGATTCAGAGGGTTCCCTACACTATGCGGGGACTAACATTCCTGCCATTGTACTGAAGATGTGTGCAGCGGAGAGCTTGCTCATGTCATTTAGCGTTTCTTCCATATATTTTATGGATCCGGCACCTTCCCAGAAAGGAAGGTTTTCCCAGTTCTACTAACCTCAGGCAGTTCAAAAATCGGATTAACAAAATTTCTTTGAGATCATCATAGCAGCCGCGGTGTCCCAGCATTTAGGCTTCTACTTGCGCGACTGCTTTGGTATACAAAAATATTGAACAGTTGAAGTTCACAAAGCAACGAACCACGTACGTCGGTCTTCTCGCAGAGGAGTCTTTTAATAGTAATTTCAGCACAAATGTCGCCGAAGAGTGCAAAGTGCAACACATTTTTTTGCCAAATAAGACTGTTTTGGGATAATTGTTTAGAACTGACCTCCGTAATATATCCGGATTGGTAGAGACGATATAAATTAGATGACTCATAGTATGCAATTGGTACTGATAAAGCAAATGTTATTTTGTTGCTTACAGAGTTAGTGGAGATATTAGTTATATTTTAAAAAAATGTTATCGAGTAAAACTAGGATCACAAACTATTCTTGCCCTAATTTTGAACTCAATTGTTTCAGCTCTCCAAAAACTTCTTCGGTTGTAATAATGCTAGAGTGAATTGTGACAAGACGTGCTAGCAATAGAATTACTTGATAGTGGTTGAGAATTTGAGATATTGTGTCCACTATTAATCTATGATGATCTGAATCGATTGTAGCGCGATGAACAATTACATAGATAGTACTGATTTTGTCATTTAATAATTATTGTTCATTAAACAGACTTGCTGAACGGCTGCAAAATCCTGTTGGCCAATTTTATTTGATTACTTTAAAGCTCTCGAATTAGATTTTCTAAGCGTTCGTCATCATCGGCGTTAAGGTTTTCAGTTATGGTTTGGATATCGACCCACTGCCACTTGATATGCTTCCTTTCCCTCGTTCTGTTGGGAGATGTATACTACAAATTTCAATGTTCTAAATTAGTTTGACGAATATGTATTGATATTAAAATTGGAAGATAGGGCTTGTGCTATACGTGAGAAGGAGAATGATAGTTTTTCAATTTTTGATATGGTGGAATTTAAATCATCGTAGTAAATGCTTGATCGATTTCCACGGGAAGTACTGGGTTATTGTCGTGGTTACGCATTGTCATGCTGTTCTGAAGTACAATCGTTAAAGCCCAATTACACCTACCGAGTAGCTCGGCCCAGTACTCGCCCAAAACTGGGTCGAGCTACGTCGATGCGGTGAGTAGGTGATTACATTTTAGCAGATCAGAGCGAGACAGTTGCCAAGTGTGTTCCACGATGTGAACATGTCCCCGCGAAGTAAGAAGAGAAAAATGAAAAAAATATTCAAACGCCACTGTAATTTGCTCATACCTGCATTACTAGATAAAATTGAACGGGGTATTATTAAAGAAAACGAATATGGACAAGACCGTGGCTACTGAAAAGAGACATGAGAGGAGGAACTGCAACAGTGATGAGTGAGTTCGAAACTGAAGACCTCATAGAACATAGATTGTTTGTGAGGATGGAAGTGCATCAGTTTGATCACTCACTTGAGGCAATATCAAAAGCTTTCCTCTTCTCGCCAATGTCCATGATAGGTTCCATCTTACTGAGCCATTTAACCCTAGATTCATAAACAAGGTCTTTGCCGGTACCAGATCTTTTTGAATCTGCAACTTTCTTCTTTTCTTGGTTGTAGGTTGATCTCAAATTCTTTATTTTATTTTTCACTTCTGCCACACCAAAGTCGGGTATCTTGATTGCTTCAACTAACTTCTGGTAAGCAACATCTGGCCGATGTTTGTCTCTATGAGCAGCTGATTTGAAATCCCGCAAACACCTGTGACTTTTGTATTCCTGTATAAACTTCATTGTTGTTTCACTTGTCCACCTGGACATTTTCAAAATGGACAAACAAACCAAATTGAAAGAATTAGGGAAATAATCGAAAGACAATGGATAAACTGCAATAGAACACGTGTGGATGAGTGGTGGGGGGGCCACAACTCGGCCGAAAAAATAGAACATGGTTCTATCCACGGACTCGCCCAAAATCACTCGCTCGTCGTGGGAATCTGCGAATGAATAATATCTACATGTATATTTGTCGTTTTTATTAGTTGGTGTTGTCATTTTGCTGGTGGCTTGCTCCCGCTTTTTTGGAAATTATTATGACTCAGTAGTTGTTATGTTTGCCTGGTATTTTAAACAGCATTTATATTGAAAATGCAATAGATGGAGAATATGGGAGCATCGAAGGATATATAGCAAAGGTTCTTTCACATTAGAGCTCTTTCATAAACAAATTTTCATCAATACTCTGTTTCTTATTTTGGGACATACCTTCTTGAGTTTTAGTGTAAACAAACTATAGATCATGTTGGATTATAATTTTTACTGTTGCAAAGAATATCTGTTGCCACTGGCATGGTACGCGGCCAAAACTTCTGACAACGGAACACTAAAGCCTCGTTCATCGTTGTGCTAGGAGAATATACATGCGATTTTCTCCACCGAAATGGCAGTTGCTCCATGTTTAGCTATATAACATACTCAAATTTGGGAAATTGCTCAAACAACTTCATCATGTTCTACATAAATTATAAATATAATAAGGATGCGATGCTTAACACTCATATAAACGTAAGACGTGAGATCCGGTTTCAGAATTTGGTTTAAGGAGGTTCCAAGCTTTCCATTACACCTTTATTGTGACAGTTTAATGGCTAAGGGAAGTCTTCTAAAAAACATTATTCTAGAATTTTATTGTCGATACGAACAAGTTTTGTTGCTCACTGGTACCAGCAACTCTCCAGTTATAAAGTTCATATTGCATAATCTTATAGAATCAATTGAATAAATATCCGCATTCATTTCATCAACACAGATATCCTGGGCTAACTGTATTTATTGTTATACCTGTTTAGTTATTTGTTGCTAAGTGAAAGAAAGTATTTAATTTGATATCAGTCACCTTTGTGACAATCTTGGGCTGGTGAAAATTAATTTATTGATTCAGATGTTACTTCCAAAATGGTTTACACACTAGCCAAAAGAATGAAAATGATTTTACTTTATGATGCCCAAAATCAATGTGCCCGGCAACCTGCCGCCACATTTAACGCCAGACCTCCCGGAAAGATAACTTCGCATAGCTATGTTTTGGACCTTGTTACTAAATTTACTCAAACTGGATATGTTGCAAATAAAAAACGTGATTATCGGAGAGTTTACAATGAAGCCGCTCAAGTTGAAATTTTTGGTCATTGTGGAATAAATCCTAATACTTTATTACACAAAATTGTTCCTGAGAATGATATTTCATTAGGCTCTGTACACACAGTTAGTAAACTCCATTCAAAATGAAAACATTACAAGAGTTAATAGGAGATGACTTCGATAGTCGAGTTGAGTTTTGTGAACAAATGGCTGCTGCGATTAATGATAATACCATTCATGTAAAGATTATCTGCTTCAGTGATGAATGCAGATTTTATCTAAATGGATAACTGCAGGTATTGGAGCAATTAAAGTCATCATAGAAGGGTATATCCAGTACCCCCAAAAAATTAGTGTATGGGCGGGCATTTTAGGAAACAAAGTGATAGGGTCATTGTTTATTAATGGAAATTTGAATGAAGACGTTTATTTAGATATGTTGGAAAATACCATCAATCCGCTTATCACTGAAACCATTGAAAACCAAATCGAAGAGGATGGAAACTCTATACTTGATGAGGCTGAAATATATTTTCAGCAAAACGGTGCTCCTCTTCACCATGTTCTTGAGGTTCGGTAATGGCTAGACGAGTTTCCAGATGAATGGATATGGCTAAGAGTGCCTATAGAATGACCGTCTAGATCTCCTGATTTGACACCACTAGACTTTTTTCCAAGGGGGCATTTGAAATCTATTGTGTACTCGCCAACCTGAAAATTTGAATGGACTTCGTCAACGCATCATCAAAAGCCGCCATGATATCCGTCATGTTTTTGAAAATGTTCGTGAGGAATTTGAATATCGCCTATACCAGTGTTTGGCCAATAACGGGCAACATTTTGAACACTTATTGAAATAAAAAGTGATATTTTCGAGTGTTTTTGTTTTCTATCTGAACAAACTAAGATAAGTAAAGTTTTTTATAATTTTCTTAAAAACGAATCGACTAAAATTTTTAAGGGAATGACGCTGAGGGGGCGAGGGTTATAGAGAGTGGAGTAAATCGACCGATTTCAAAAAATCAAACGTCAAAATAAAGAACTTTGAAAGACCTTTCAATCAAGCTATTACTCGGTACCTCTTGTCATTTGAAATTTGTAAGGGGATGACCTTGGGGGCAGAGGGTGAAAGGGGGTGTAGTAGTTTCTAGTCAAAAAGTTGCCCCCGAAACGAATATTTGTTCACACACATAATAAAAATTGATGAGCTAGTTGTTTCTAAAATGGATGCCAACGAAGTTGTCCAAGCATGCATAGCAGCTATTTGCGAATTATTAAATGAAGAAATGAGAGACATTTTGTCAAACTTTGACAGAAAATGTAGAAAACGTCAGTTTTGGGTCAGGACTTGGATATTTCGAAGAAATAAATTGGGCGTTTCAGGAACCCTGCTCAAGGAACTGGCTTTAGAGGACAATGATGCCTACAAAAACCATTTGAGAATGTCCGAAGAACAATTTCAAAGACTTCTTCTAAAGATAAAAAGCAAAATACAAAAGCAAGATACCATTATGAGAAGATCTATCTTTTGCGATGATAGTAAAAGCGTTGTCTCGAGCATCCTCGTTTCGATAACTCTCGAGCAGGGTATTCCATAAACAGACATGCTGTTGATATGAATCAAAAAAATGTAGCTCAATACTTTCAGACCACTTTATGCACACAACAAGCGCACGAGCCACAAAATCAACTTTATTCAATGCGAAACTCGACTGACTACAGTTCACACGCTTCAAATCCGTTGCAACTTGTCTGAAAATCGCCTATGACGCATTAAATTGATAAATAAGTTTTGAATGGATCGAACTTTTTTGGTTCAACTAAAATTGATCAACTAAAATCGAAAACACGGTTCACAAGTATATTTTTATTCGATTTTTGTTGATCAATAAAAATCGTTCTACTAAAATTGACTCGTGAGAACGCTGCTTAATTTATCATTAATTGTGTTGACTACAGGACTTTTGTTGTGGAGTGATAACAAAAACAATATTAGAGCTAGTACCAGTCTAAGCAGAATACTTGCGTTATATCCTTTATACGTATACTGAGGCAAACGCGAAGACCTTTCTCTCGCAAGTAGTATAGATAATATAGTTGAACGGCAGCACTTTTATTTAAGGCTTTGTATAGGATGGGCAGGCTGCAAACGCCCTTTTTTCAGTGACTGATGCAATTAACAAAAATTACGGTCCCAAATCCTGCCCTGCGAGACTGGAAGAATTTATTTATTTATATATTTACTTATCAACGGGCAAAGTCCAATAATAGAGGACTGTCCAAGTAATAAAATCAATAAAACATAATAGTCCAATCTCAAAATGCACTGACAACGTCAAAAAATGTATGCTAAAAATGACAGGGTACTGTCAGTATGAAGTTCATTGTTGTTCTGATACAGATTTTATAAGTTGTTATTTCTTGCAACTGCATTAATTTATATTTTGATAAATATAAGTCGTATATTGGAAATCGATACTCGGCATTTTATCTTTTATTCCAGACCAGCGTTAAGCCTCAAAAGCCTACTCCTACTTCCTGATCTCTTGGATAGGTATGACTTCCAAAAAATGTGTGCAATCTTTTTGAAAGTTGATCCAGAATAGTGGGAAATCTGTAAAGCTAGAAGCAGATAGCACTAGTTAGGTTAGACGACATACCTATTGTCATACCCTGACAAATATGTCAATTGCTAATTAGCTGTTTACGTCAGTAGACACCAAAACGTGATGAAGTCGTGGAAAGTAGGTAATTTTTCTATCAAACCAGTCTTTTCATCTACTTTTGACGGCTTGACCTCTAACCACCCAAGCTCCCCCTATCAGGAGAAAAACAAAACTGGAGATAGCTGCCACGAATGCAACTGTGAGGAAACACAAATAAAGTTAGTTGTGACTGGTGGCCTATTGACAATAGGACAGTAAAATGAGATATGGACCTCGGTTGTTCATGAAACTCACAATCGAAGTTTTTCATCCGACATAATCTCGCGAAGCTGAGACCATGTGACAATATGTATGACGCGTTCAAGATTTGTTCACCGTTCGACAAAATGGTAGATGACAAAGTAGGAGTTCACTTGAAAATACTTTTTTCCTCGTCATTGTTTAACTTTTTCCACTAGCCGATTTTTGATAAAATAACTTTACAATTATGATAAACGGTGACAGAAATAAAATAGCGAGAACACTTTCCCAATCTCCACTAGGTGCATATATGGGAAAATACTGGAAAATAGAACGGAATGCAGATGTATGAGACTGTTGAGCTGTTCTGAGTCGTGATGCATTGGACGGCAGCCAAACGAGGAAACGAGGTATTAACATTTTTCTTTCATCCAAATATTTTGACACAGGATACAAGGAGGTTAGTTGATGTGTTAAAGAGATCTACTACAACGAGTAGCTTGCGACTGGAACAGGAAGCTACAATTCAATTATTGAAAGTTTACCAAAACCGACTTTTTAGACTTATTAAGTGTATTGAACATTGAATAAAAAACCCTATAACACTACATGTACGCTGTGTGCCTATACATCCTGCTGCTTGATCATCATCTGGCTTTTAGATCGCTTGGTACCACTTCATCAAAATCTTATTCTAAACCTAGTCGATTTCTCCTCCACCTAGGTACACGTGTCATACTCGTACGACCGGTACGTTCCGTACGTGGGACACAAACGGCTGACAGTTGTGACACCGCCCCGAGTTTTCGCCACACGACCTGCGGTGCTCCAAAAAGAGTTCGAACGGATCGAGAATAAGCTGCGACCGTGGTACGCGTATTCGGCCACCAACAGATACCTCAACTCCGACTCCGCCGTGGTAAGATTTGAGTGGAGTTTATGCATTATTAGGTACTCCAGGTGGGTTATGGTTTGAGGTGGATACGAGTTATATTTCCATTAGAATCCTTTCAGGACATCTAAGAAGAATATTAAAAAAGGGACAAACATTCAATTTTTTTTTTTAGAATTTATACTGCATTTTGGTGACAGCATTCGTAATTGACTGAAAAGACTTTATTACTTATGCAAATGTTAAAATTCTTAAAGTAACCATATGAATGGAGAGACGAATAGTATATTTGATACAATAACTTCCTATAACTATAGAAACTATAGTTCAGATATTATAAGCACATTGCATGTGGCCCGACTATACTTTTCGACCATATCTTGTCAACATTGTCTGCAATGTGTAGACACATACATCTTCAGAAGTTGTCATCAGAAGGGCCACAAAATCTACTGACGAAATTGTGTGCGTCGGGCAAGCTTGCCATACTTACATTACACTACATTAAATATGATTCAGATAAAGGTATATGAAAATAGCTCGGAGCTGGAAATTAAAGTATTAAGACCAGATTGACAGTACTTCAGTAGTTCATTTTTTAGCTGACTGAGCAACGGCAGCTATCCCAAAACAGGTGCCTTCGATTATTTCACTTGCTTACGTTTTTGACCCAGTTATAACTTATGGAAGTAGTGTGTAATTTTGTTTTACCAGATGATCAATTCTTTACATAGATTTACTGCAGACGCAGACTGTTCTCCATTATGGTTTTGCACAGATCACATTTAATAACTCAGTGAAGAGAATGAGAGTTCTTGTAACAGCAAAACGTTAGGGAAGAATTTCAATAAAATGTAGTGGTTAAAAGCTAATATTGAATATGTATCTTCGTAACAAGTTTTGTTTTTGTCAACCTGTTGCACTCTTGTTAGACACGATGTCCTAAAACGGTTCCGATAAAAAAATTGCCAATTCCAATAAACATCCAATATCTCTTTAGACCTAATTTGCTTGGAGTACTAGTTTACTTAGAACTAGCATCTTGTGGGTTCTGGTATAATCATATTATGCTACTGTACTATGGAGACTAGCAGTATCATACGTTAATGTCAATGATACTTTACTTCTCATTGTGGTTGTAAAAAAGTGCTTTAGGTAAGTACACAAAGACACCCAAAATAAACATTACAAAGTTATTATTTTATGTACGGGTGCGCCATCTTTTATGTCGCTATTGAATCATCGAATGGCTTTGATATTTACCAACCGAGTGATTTGGTAATACAGGTTTCTGAAACATCAATTTACTACAATTTTAGTCGTGAATCGCTTTGCACCGAAACAACGCGTCGAAATAGTCACAATGTACATTGAAAATCGTCGTTTAGCTGTGTTAACGCACCGTGCATATCGTCGAAAATATCGTGGCAAACAGGCACCGTTTGACAACACTATCCGTCGTTTGGTTTCGAATTTTTTTGAGTACGGAACAGTGGGAGATCGTCAACATACCGTTCATCAACGACCAAGACGATCCAATGTATTGGTTGAAGCTGTCAGAGACAGCGTTGCCCAGAACCCAAAAGTGTCGTAAGGTCACCGCGCTCAGCATTTTGACATTAGTGGAACCAAGTTGTAGCGCATTTTGAAGGATGATTTGCATTTGTTTCCTTATAAGGTGCAGTTAACACAAAAAATATTGCCAACTGACCGTCCACGTCGCTTGGAAGACGCCCAAACAGTCGCCTGCATGGTTGATGCTGAATCTGATTTTTGGAAGCAAATTGTGATCACAGACGACGTCCATTTCACGCTCTCTGGCGACGTTAATAAGCAAAACTGCCGCATTTGGGGGACGGAAAATCCACATACATGGGATCCACGAAATGCCGTTTCATGACCGGAAAGTGACTGTTTGGGCCGGCGTTTGCGCCAAAATCATCGTTGGGCCATTTTTCTTCCACGAAAACGAAACGCTCGATGGAAATCGATATCTGAGGATGTTGGCTCATTATTTCTGCCCACAAATGCGTGAAAAAGGTCTTGATGGTTACTGGTTTCAACAAGACGGTGCGCCATGCCACACTGCAACTCAAACAATCCAGTTTCTGCAACGAAAATTCCCTGGACGTCTGATGTCAAAAAGAGGTGACATTGACTGGCCACCCAGGTCTCCAGATTTGACCCCACCATACTTCTTTTTGTGGGGTTATTTGAAAAGTCAAGTGTACGCCAGTAAGCCCCAGATCACTGAAGAACTCAAGACAAACATTCGTACCGCAATCGCCGCTATACCACCAGAGATGCTCGAAAAAGTAACGGAAAATGCAGCAAAATGGGCACATTTTGTTTTGGCCAATAAAGGTGGCCACTTGAAAGATGTTGTGTTCAAAAACTAGTCCAAATAAATTGTAAAGGACCATATTTAATAAAAATACCCGATATATAGAAATCAGGTTTTCGTTTTCAAAGTTATTTCATGTTTACATACCGACATAAAAGATGGCGCACCCGTACATTAGAAAGCGAGTCCCCTATATTTGTATTGGAAGGGCAAATCAAAATGAAAGCCTTCACGAATCGTATACAAGTAACATATTTTACTTTCTGATACTTGATAAGATTGTGAATTTTATTTTAGTTACCGATATAATTATGTGGTATCTGCTCATGAAGTTTGTTTTTTGCACTGGGGCGAGAACCTTAAGAATTGTTATATTGAAACAGATATAATTAGTACCTTGGAAAATGGACAAATGGAAGATTATATCTCACCACAAATCCGTCAGATATGCAAGCTTAGAATTTGCTACTAGTTACAGAGCCTGAGAGACAACGTTTGGTAATTCATATGACGACGATCGTTGGTGTACTATAAACTAGGACAAAATGAATATGAATTATTCCAGTGCTCAAAGATGCTAGATTCTTAAGTGTTTGGCTAGGCTTTGCCATTAAACGCATTTAGATTTGCTTTTGTGAAAACCGTTGAAGCGAACATTTGGTGCATGCACGCAATACAATTAAACACTACCGCCACAATTGCTTTTAGAATTATACTGCGATATTGTAATGTATTATAGCTAGTTATTTTGGTAATCATATTGTTTTAATCAGTATAGGGAGACTGCACTTTCACGATACCAAGAAAGCAGTGTAGATCTACAATCTACGTAGTGGAAACAACGTAATTGGTGTGCCTCATCATATATACGAGTAACTCAGGAAACTGTTCTAAACAAATATGCATACTAGAAAGAGAGGCACCGAGTGCGCTATTTAAAGATTCTGTACCGCTCATATCTTTCTCGTGTACATGATAAAAGTACAACCAATTTTTTATTGAACCTGCTGTCAAATATGCTATCGACATTGAACTAAAATGAGATTAATAAGATCTTCCGCTTATTACATCATAACAAAAAGCTTCCAGCTTTTGACAAGTTTCATTGTTTGCATAAAATATAACTGGATCACGTTTACTGATTTCAAAGGAATACTTCTCGACACCTTTGCGACAAGAACGTCTATTGCATTAACATGTATATGAAGCTACTTAAAATATGAGCGTGTATACTCCACTACAATCTACTATCTACTACCTACTAAAATAAATCACGTTCTCTTATTTGTTAGGTGCCTTTGATATCTGAAAACTTAGGAAGATACACAGGATGCTACCAAATGTTAAAAATCATGTAAAATGCTGACCAACCCAGGTTAAGTCTATATGAAAAAGCATACATAAAGGCTGATTAAAAAAACAACGGCATTATGCTGCTCTGAACATAAGTCTTGAAATGTCTATGTGCAAAGAATAAATAACACTAGGGTGTCCCAATATTTTATGGACATAGAAGTAACACGTATTCTTAGACTCAAAATAAGTCATTGAACATGACTTACCTCAATGCAAAAGTAGTCCGTTTGTCCGTTAGAGGGCTTCAAAAATTTATTTTCAAAACACATTTTTCAGATACTTTAAGTCCGATTTGGATGAAATTTGGAACATATATGTTCTGTTAGACGTTCTAGTGGACTCTTACGAAAAACTGTAAACGGTTCGACAAGGGTGAAAACTTAGCCCACTCTTAGATAAATTATAATTTTTTTGTAACTTTCCCGACGACTCTGAATTTTCTTATTTAGCAGACCTTTTGATTCACTTCATTTTTTGTTCTGTAAAAAAAGACAAGTTTGAATAGTTATCGGGAAAATAAAATGAGTTGCAGTAAGAGACTGCAAAAACCGCAAGGATTAAGATCCGGGGAACGGGTGGCCATTGAATAGGAGCTTCTTGATCCCTTCCAATCCATCTGCCATCAAATTTCTCATTCAAGTAATCTCCTACAGCACGCGCAAAGGGAGGTGGAGCAAAATTATACATGAAAACTGTGTTTCTTCTTATATTCAGGAGGAGTTCTTCTAATAATTCAAGTAAAACATTGTGAAAAATAAAGATAGCTACCTCCGTTTAATTTATCAGGCAATCTACAGCCAACTAAAAAGTTACCAATAATCCCCATTCAAACGTTAATTTTACATTCCCATTGAAAATGTCTGAAACTGCATGCGGATTTTCTTCAGCTAAAAATGCGTATTATGCAAATTAATCATACCACGTCAAGTAAACATGACATATCACCTGTTCTGCGTACTGATACATGCTGTATAAATATCAAACGTAAGTGATCGTCAGTAGGCAATAATTCCTGGATAGGCTCATCGCGAAAAGAACGAATGAATTGTTCATTTCATTTTCACCTGGATCTTCGTCGATCACTGCAAGAACTCCTTCTTCCATTACCGGTGTTCGGGCTTACCGCGGTTTCCCCGCACTCTTACAGGTTGGAATCGACTAACTTCACAAAGTCGGCGTTCTGCGCTTGCAAAAGTCTGACTAACGATTTTTAAGTCGTCGATTTGGATATCTCTCTTGGTACACGTGAACGTTTCTGCAGTTATCTTAACAGAAAGCAAGTACCAACAACTTGTTAGTCTGTCTTTCAAAAGAATATTCCATATTCACGAAAAACAAGCAGCAACAAGAACTTAACCAAAATCTGTCTCAAAAGTTAATTAGTTAACAATCAAAAATTAACTCAAACATTACTTATACATTTAAACTTTACGAAGCTTGTTGTCAAAAATAATCTCACAATGACATAACATCCCACATTTCCATCAACTAGATGACTACTGGATTTTAACCAGCTGCGAAAACATTTACTTTTCGTAAAAAGCTATGCGAGATGGCCTGTTTTTATAAGAGGCAAAAAATGAGATAAATAAATTAATCTTTTGAATAAAAACAATTCAGAGTCGTTGGGAGAGTTGCAAAAAATTTTAATTTATATAAAGGTGGGGGTAGTTTTTACCCTTCTCGAGCCCTTTCGGGATTTTTTGTAAAAGTCAAATACTAGAACGTCTAGCAAAGCACACGCACTTTAAAGATCATTCAAATCGGACCACCGGTTCCAAAAATATCTGGAAAGAAAAATTTAACGCCCCTAACGATCAAACGAAGCACTTTTGCATAGAGGTAAATTATATTCAATCGACTTATTTTGAGTCTAAAAATACGCGGACATATTGGAACACCCTGTATACAATTTTTAATATTACCTTAATCTTCAAACCAACGTTTCTTCAAAAGGAATATTCTGATAAATATTTATCGGGAGACCTAATGTAAAATCAAACAAAACATGCAACAGTTATTTTAAGGTCAGTGGCGCAGAACATATTTTCTTCTGATGTAGGGATGAAAATATCTAGGTCTCTACTACAATGATGTATGTACGTTGAGCTGACATTTGGTTGTTAGCTAGTACAACGTTTTAGGGAAAATGCACTTAGGAGAAATATCTTTTCTTTATTCTGAAGCTATTACTTCAAATTGCTGTATATCAGTAACGAGGTACTTTAAAACACATGTTTATATGAACTTTTGTTGTTATTTTTGGAGAAGATTTCTATACACGGTGTTTCACAACTTATCCGACAAATTTTAACCTCATATGCACTGTTGCGAAAGAAGTTTATTTCCCAAAAAAATGTAATAAAAGTCATACAGAAATCGAGATAATAAAATAATACAGTTTAACTGTTCACTGAAGGCTCAAATTATCGGCAGCCACTGTGATTCGGTCACGCAGTTCTTCAATATTCTGAACTGGGGTACGGTATACCTCGTTTTTCAAGTATCCCCATAAAAAGAAGTCCATAGGATTTAGATTGGGAGACCGTGGAGGCCGTGCAATTGGTCCACTCCTTGCAATCCAGCGTATCTGGTATACCTGATTCAAAAAATCACGAACAAATGAGGCGGTGCCCCATCGTGCAGAAACACATCCATGCTCGGACTGTCAATGGCACATCTTCAAGAAATTCCAAATACTGGTGACCATCCCTCCGATCTGGCAAAATGAACGGTCCAATTAGACGTTCATCGACAATACCTGCCCACACGTTTGAAGAAAAACGATGTTGGAAGTGTGTCTGGACCATTGCGTGAGGATTCTCAAATGACCAAATGTGTGTATTATGGAGATTGGTTATCTCATTACGAGTAAAAATAGCTTCATCGGTGACAAAAATATCAGTTGTAGAACAGGCATTTCGAACATTTTCTTGCAATAACCACTCACAAAATCGTACTCTTAGGGGATAATCTGTAGGTGGCAACGCCTGGACTCTCTGTACGTGATAAGGGTACGGTTGTACAGTTCTAATATCACGACGATGATCGCAAAATACAGATATTTATTTTTCAATTCATTATTGAAACTCAGATCTATAACTTAATTTCTGTAAGACTTTTATTACATTTTTATTGAGAAATCAACTTTTGTCGTAACAGTGCATATGTGGTTAAAATGTGTCGGATAAGTTGTGAAACACCGTGTATATCGACTACGTTTGACTAGTAAAGTTTTAGGCAGGATTATCGTGTACTTACATAAATGTTTTTCTACCGTTGCTATTTTAGAATCTATATTACCAGTAGTGATCGTAACTCAGATCCCGACTGCTATGGTAATGCGGACTCTCCAAGCCATAGACAGCAGCTGGCATGTAATTAAGTAGAAATATAATAATCCTTAATAAGATGTGGGGAGACTTAATGATGAACTATACAAAATCAGCTTAAGTCTCAAGTACCTACCGTGACTGTTTCCAGAAAAATCGATGGCACTGTTCAGCCTGCAGAGAGAATAATACTCAGAGCGTCCCAGAATAAGACACCGGTATCTCTGGAGTATATCGAACACAAAATAATAGTGCCACAAGACCTTATAATAAAGTCCTAGGGGCTTTCCTACAAATAGATACAGGCCTTTAAATGACTCCACTGTGAATCAGGTGTCGTCAAATCAAGTTCGAACGACACTGCATATTTCAACGAAATTTTGACAGCCTAGTAAGCAAATGGGTCTTCATACGATGATGTCGGTGAACAACAATTAACTGATTTGAATCGCATTGAACCTAACGAAATACTGGCGATATCGTGTAAAATAAATGCTTATGAGTTTCTAGAAGCCGTGATTCTTCAGCTCAAGGTATTTATTATTACAAAAGCCTAAAAGTTGATTACCTGATCTGGGTATCCTGTAGTTTTTCGGATCGCTGGCTGCAAATCTATTCTCAGCGTAATTGTATTTAAAAAGTATATAAGAGCCTGCACCAACATTAATAGAACTGTACTGAAAATTGGGGCCATCCTTGTCAGAAACAACTACTCTTGAAGTAAAAAGGCTAATGTGTGGTGAAACGGTAGCAAAAAAGTAAAAGAAACAATAAATGAAAAAGCACTCATCGTTCATTTGCAGAGAAACTTAAAGTACGGCCCTGCCACTCATGAGTACTGTTAAAAGTTGTCGCCATTGGTAAAATGTTTTGTAGAAAGTCTAGTTATTGTAAACTGTGTCCAGCCGATTCGGAAAAATAAAAGATCCGATGACCATACCATTTACCAAGCAAACATTCGAGGAGTTTGTTGAAAATGAAACCATCGGACTACGTGAGGATTTTGAAATAACCACACATGTGTATTTTGGAAGTTATTTACTCCGTTACGCGTGAAGGTTGTTTCGGTTGTGGCTAATATGGACTTCACCTTCAAATCTGGATAATTTTAATGTTGGTGCAACGACCACTCACAAAAACGCACTCTTGCAGAGAGTGTGAAAGGGTACAATCCATCATCACGCAGCATTTGCTACACTATAGCCTTGGATACTTGCTCTTGTCTAGCCACTTGCCTAGTGATTGTTGAACGATTTGCTTCTACAAGATTCAATACTCCTTCCTCAGTTTGCACCATTCAAGGTTGTCCAGATCTCCCTGTGTGCCAACCTTGATATTCCTGCAAACGGTCTGTATCCCTAGTACTTTGCAAAAGGTAAACAAATCTATGCGGCCCCGAATGATAACGTATGGTGAAGCGATCTACATACACTCATGAAGCCGTGGTAGAATTTTCAAGACATTCACCATAAGTTAAAATCATGTCACAAGTTCGATATTCCTGTACGAGTGTACCATTTTGATCTTTTTGAACCGATTTTTTAATAAATGTTTTGTTTACTTACGTTGACGGCACCTGAGTTGAGTACTGATGTACGTCGTGCCTTCTCCCTTTTATAAACAAATAAATGTATTTATTGCCATTTGACTTAAAAAAGTATCAGCAACTTGTCAAGGAACATGAATGAGAGAAAAATACGTAAAAAGTTGTGATCCAGTCAACACTAAATAAATAACTAAACAAAAAAAGACGGACAAACAAATTGAAAACAGATTAAAAATTGTTTGCAATATTACAATTCACAAGTCTGATGTTAAATAGGTACTCTTCAATGCTGTAAAAAGTGTTTTCCATAAATAGACTTGTAACTCGGCGTTGGAAAGCATCGAAATTGGTGACAGCTCTGATAACAATTGGTAACTTGTTGAACATTCTGATAGGCATTATGCGGGGAAGCTTTGCTGATAAAGCAACGCTATGTTGAGGGGTACGGGGACAGTATGTATTCTTTAGATTGTACCCACTCTCCACATTGCTTTGCGACTCCAATTTTTCAAAGTAACTTCGAACATGACATACACAATTAAAAATATAAAGTGATTATATCGTCATGATGTGGAGAGTTTTGAATAGTTCCCGACAAGAAGTGAGCTTATTACTAAATGTTATTGTACGAATCATTCTCTTCTGCACAAGTAGCAAATCCGATGTATGTGAGCTGCTACCCCAGCAAACGATACAGTAATTCATGGCTGACTGTACGTGGGCAAAATGGTACATCCTAAGCACTTCAGTACTTACAAACTGCCTTAGTCTCCATAACACAAAGCAATGCTTTGATATTTTGTTGACTAAACAGTCAATATGATCCCTCCAAGTTAGCCTTGAATCGATCATAACACCAAGAAACTTAGTGACCTGAACCTCGTTCACCCCGGTTCCGTTAATTTTCACAATATGTCTCTCGCAAACAAAACTGCATCAGTTGCGCCTACTATTCATTAAGTACTAGGCCATTCCTTACACAATACCTCTCCATGTGATATGATGCATCTGACAACTCGGTACTGAGCTTAGCTGGATCTTTAGTTTTAACCCCTACCGCGGTATCATCACCAAATATTATTACAAAATGCTGTTCCATGAAAAACAACAAGAACAATAGAGGCCTTAGTATCCTTCACAACTCAACAACAACTCTTTGTTCCCTGTTGGATAGATAACTTTCTATCCAATTTAAAGCTGTCCCTCTGACTCCGTAGTTATTAAGCTTTTCGAGTAAAAGAGTATGGTTGACAGTGTCGCAAGCACGGCTTAAATCTATAAAGAGACAACACGTTTTTTCTTTATTTTCAAGGCAGGTTAAGACAAAGTCACCCAAAGACAATACTGCATCTTTTGTAGATAGGTTTTTCTGAAATCCAGATTGGTGCCTGTTGATGATATTGAATTTGTCAGCAAATTTTATCAGTTTATTATAATAAGCATTTTCAAGGAATTTTGCGAATACGGATAAAAAAGAAATGCCCCTATAAGCCAGCCGTGTTGGCGATATAATCTTTTTCATAGATTGCAAAAGATAGATTTAACTGTACTCTCAGAGGACTCACAACTAAGTCTATGCTATTTAATAGGAATTAGCAAGGTACTTCATCAAAGCCTGCTGATTTATTTTTTGCAACATGGTTTAACAGCTCAACAACTTCATATTCAGTGACTAGACTTAAAAACAGGGAATTTGGGTTGATGGGAGTTGATACATGCTGCCCACTGAAAGTCATAGATTCAGTCAGTTCTGATACAGAGTTTATAAAGAAATTATTAAACGCGTCAGCAGCTTCCTTGGATGATGTACAAAAAACTTTTCCATCGTTATCAGAAATAATCTCAGAAACTTGTCCTTTTGTAGGTTTAGAATTTGTACTGATGATTTGCCAGGCAGTCATACTAGTCTCAGCAATTTTATTATCACAGTGGTCTCGTTTTGTTACCAATAATTTTACTTTAGGTTCCTTAATCAGTAGTCTATAGCGTGCAGCCAACTCGGTATCATTATTTATTTTTCTAGCAAAATGTAACTCTCTTGAAAACCCACCTTCGTCAATCTTTGGTTATCCAGCTCTGATCTGATCGAGGTACATGGACGGATTAGGTTTGATTCATTTTGCGCAGCCCAATATCTCGGTTTATCTTAAGACATTGGTACATATGCTACTAGGAAAAACCATTTATTTTTCAAAATATATGCGCTAGTGTGAAGTCCCAACTTTGCGGTCCATCCCTTTTTTAGCTCAAGGAATAGCATTCCAGAAAGGTAATCGTTTTGTCATAGTTGTGCGTCTAGGAACATTTTTGCAAGATTGCGTTGGTGCTATTCCTTTTCTGGCTATCTAAATGAATTAATTATTTTCTGTGGCTACAATCATGGGAGACCCTAATTGATAACCATGCTGTCGACATCTTGTTCTGTATCTGTCCGAAGGATTGGCGTCATATTCTGGGATAGCCTGTATCAAATGCAGTTAGTAAACTTGCAGTGAATAAATGCTTGTTACCAAAATACAAAATTATTATCTACCTTATACATTTAATATGGTGCTTAGTATCAGAAAGTTCCGGTTAACTACGAGGAACACAAAAGTTTTTCTGTTCAAAAAGTTGTGGAGCTATACGTGCATAGCTAAGTTGGACATTCATAAAATATTATTCTATATTCTATAAGAAGCTACACTTTCAAATAATCGCTCAAAACTAAAGCTAGACAGCTTATAAAAAAGCCTTACGGACAACATTCCGGACTCTGTTTCCTAGTCTAATACAGAAAATAAAGAATATCGAGCTTTCACGGAGTCACAGATAGATATTGAGGTAAAACGGATTCATGTGACCTTCTTCTTGCCCTCAAGGAACTCCAATAAAAATCTCTGTCATATGAGAAGCGATATAACAAAAAATTTCTTTAATAGCACATGTACTTCAAATTACAAGGGTTTAAAATGTTCTAGAAACAGAAGCAAAGTATTCGTGAATGATTGGGTGTGCGGTAGGTGACGGTAATATATTTTCGGTAGTCATAAAGAACATATTTTTTGAAGATTTCTCAGAAATAACTACGCTTGAAAGCTATCTTACTTACATAACATCTTTTTTATTTAAATTATTGGTGATCTCCATGAAATCAGTACCAATAAGATAACTTCAATTTTGATAGGCATGGATGTACAGTGGTAAAAAAGCACAATTCAAATTCACACAGGTTCGGTACGAGGAAATATTTTTGATACACCTTCTACTCTTCGGCTGAAGGACAGGAAAACTTGTATGTGAAACATATGTGGTTTATGTTAAGCACATAGATCAAATATACTTGATTTGTGAAATGCGCTTAAAACGAAAATTTTTGCTGCTGAGTCGGAACTTTTTTGTTTTTTATTACATGTTTTTGTCATTGTTTCAAGAGAAATATGCACGTGCAGGATCGGTTTTCGGATTTTTTGCAAACAATATACCTATACGAATTCTCCAAAGTTCCTATAGCATTATTTAAGAAACACCCTTTCTCTCAACTTAATCCTGTAATGATCTAGAACCGGACAAATGAACCTGAGATCAAAATTTCTTAATCCCATACCGACCGGAGTAGAATCTATTATCTCAGTTTGAGGTGATAGCGAGGGTGACATTTTACCGACTGATTCGGATACATGATTCTAAAAAAATATACAATGTGTCGTCGATTATTACTTGTTGAGTTAAAAGCGAATAAGCCTCAAAGTCTCATGGATAATAAGAAATCCGAGATTTTCAATGAAATTTCATGTCAAAATATTTTTAAACGCCTTTTTTCCCAGTAGACCTATTTTCAAAATTTAGAACTACTCTTAAATACTATGATTTTCCAAAATAGAGGGTGTAAAGTACGTGCTCCTAGGATTAAAATTCTAACAAAATTGAGTCCTAAGCCCCTCGTTACTGAATTGGAGGGTGGTAAAGATGATTCCAAAATTGATGAAATAATGATATCTCTAGAGGGGATACTGTTGTCGACTTAAAATTAATATAACAAAAAATGTTCGCTGATCAAATTGCGCTAGTGCACTGGCATAGAGACTGGGATATTTTAACTAGTACAGAAGAAGGAAGAAATATAAATGCCTCACTGTTTTGAAACATAAATTTAAAATAAGGATCTTATATGAGATGTATCTTCTGTGAATTTTTTCTCAGTCCTCTACTTTCGGGAAAAAACTTGGATGATAGTTTCAAATAAAAATACGTTGAAAAAACCTAATTCCATTCTGCTTTGAAAATCTAGTCGAATTAAGGAGGTTTGACATTGAAAATAGTATGCAGAGAAATGACAACTATTGATTTACTTAAGGTTCTTGGAAAAGCATAGATTTCGTTTTTTTAACATTCGATGATTTTACCAATATTAAAAAAACGGACCTACTGGGAAAAACAGGAGTTACAAAAACGAAACTTATTAACCGTTCACCTGCTTTCTTTACGTAATGAACTACGCTAAGTACAAAACCTTATAAGCAACAGACATGTAACAAGTCGCAACTCAGTTGAACAGCAATCATTGCTATCAAATATAATAGTAGTATAGCACGAAATCTATAGCTACCTGTTTCTTTGATAATAAATAATTATTGTAGAATAGAACCAGGGTTGCCTGGCAAAATTCAGCTGCAATTACCTGTAATTGAATACAGGATGAGTTTTTGGTGTGGGCATATCTAATGAGTTAATCACAAAAATTGTAGTCAACAGTATGCTCCTTATTTGGAAGATATTTTTATCTCTACAGGGTGATTGATAACTATACGGTAACACAAACATGCATTCTTTTTAAATGAAAAGCATTGCATTTCAAACAAAACAATATATACTATACGGTCTTATTTCCAAATTATTGAGGTATTTGGGCAGTTTACACAGGGTAGTCAAGAAGTCAGTATTAACTATTTCTTAAAATTTTTGAATGTATATATTGTATATTTTCACACTTTTTGATTTCCCTTTTCATAAGCTTTTCTCTGATATGAGGTTTATGGGGGTTTGTGTGACCGCTTTTGAGTTTCTAAGTTGCTGAAAACATAGAGATACCTTTTGACTTTTGGACTTTATGGCATAAGGCTAGGTAGATTTCATTTATGATCAAAATACACTAAAACTAACGATCTGCAGTTACCAACTAAATGTTATTTTTTAGTTTGAAAGGTACTCACTCGTCTAGATATCAAGCTGATTAACTGTAACCCAGAAATCGGTCATATAAAACCCTAGTATGTTATATGAAAATTTCTGAAAAATCGTTCATTTTGCGTTTTTGGCAGTTGCGGATGAGCGAGTTGTTCAGTGTTTTTTTAGATATATTTTCAGATATCTCAGAAATTTGAAGATATAATGAAATGTAGTGCTTTCTAAGAAAATCTTTGTTTGGTCACCACATAGTTATGAATCACCCTGTAGAGATAAACATATTTCCCAAGTGACCAGCACACTGTTAACTGCAATTTTTGTGGTGAACTTTTTTGGATACTATACGTAAAAGTTATCGACCGAACCCATACTAAGAGTCCCTTGTATTTAATTACGGGTATAGAAAAATAGATCCCGACAGATTCAGGCGGCCCGATCTTAGATTGTTAGCAATTGCAGCTGGTTTACTAGCCAGGAATGTTCAGGGGTACGCTGCAATTGTAGCTAGTTGGTAATAGGTTTCCAGTAAAATTGCTAATAGGTAGTGCGAATTGTGTATTAGACACCAACGGTTGCTGACCACCTAGTTGCAATTTTGTATGTGACAATGGTGCCAGTTGGGGACTGAATAAGTTTCATAGAAACCAACTTACTGAAGGTATAACTAACGGCCTTTCAAATATTTGGATAGTCATAAAATATTTTACACCCTCAATTTGTTGATAGGAAGTTAACCATTGATACGTGTTTCGTTCTGTTTTATGTCCAATTCACACTTTGATTTCAGTAAACATCGCGCTTCTCGCTTCATTCTGTTCTAACACATCACCATCTGGTTAATCTCCGCACCGTTCCTGCCGAATTGACTAGTTATGTTTTCTTTCAGAGAACCTACTACCACGTTAGTTACCCCACTTCCTACTACGGTTTCTATGACTCGATCAACCTTCCTAGTTCTCCCTTTTTACCAAAAACCTACAGATGGTACTACTCCTGGCCCAGGCAGTACTCTTCTTACTGGCCGTACTACTATCCGTCATTTTCCTACTACTGGCCCAGCTATCGGCCTTATTTGAGCAGGTGAGTTAATGCAGTTTTTGCTTTTCTGTTCATTCCGATATTTCGGCTCTGCAGCAAATGTTTTCGTCGTTCATTATATGCGCGCACTTTACTATTGTATCCTATACATAGAGCAGACATACCATTGCAATACAAGGTCTCACAGACTATGTTGTCAATCTCCTGGATTCATATAGAATAAATAATACAAGATTCTGTAAAGGAAGTCTGATGCCAACGTGCCGCCCATATGAAGATACGGGCCTCAAAAGAAATTCTTGGTAAGTGTAATTACTAATGACGCTGTACATATCAATGCCTTTTTGAATAGCCACTCAAGAAGAACTTGATCGATAAATTACTAGGAAAGTTTCCACCTACAAAAATTTGAGGTTTTGGTCAAACAGATCGGAGGAAAAACGTATTCTCGTAATGGTAGCAATGAGTGAAATCAACGCAATTATAGGCATAACGGCCACCACGAGAAGTCGGCGCATAGGTTACATGATGGGCCCTCATGCATCACTACATTCTATAAGCCTCCTAGAGAAGTTCAGCTCTTTAACATTTTAGGGATACAAAGTGTTGGACCTCAGTATGGTCTGGCTGTAGTAGATCAGAGCCTCGACACATAACATGCGCGGAGGAATCCTCCTCTACCCCCTCGCACATGGAATCATCAGCCACCTCCATCATATGGAGGCAGTCCCGCCTATAACCCCATGTTGGCTCTACCTAAAGATAAGGAAAAGCGTCTAGGCCCTAAAATGAACTCTCGTGCCGGACGGAGATGTCTAGAGATATTACAAGAGTATTGTTTGGATATCCACTTCTCCGTTATCCTTCAGACTCGTTGCGCGAGAACCCCTAGGGCTGACTCAGGTCCAACAAGCGTGCCCTTTGACCCTGCACCTCACACAGGTATTCTGCATTATCTTCAAGCTTTTTGCGTTAATAGACGTCAGACAAGGGTAATAGATAGATAAATCATACAAGATCTTAGAAATAATTAGACCTTGACAATTAAATTTTGATGTATTCATGCAGAATATGTTATGAGATGTCGAAATTGTTTATTTTTTCAGAAAACATAACTTCCTCCTCATTAACTTTGACATGAATTAATGGCTTAATATTAATAATATATCTGTAGGAAACCTGTTTATCTGTGTTGTCTATCCGCGCTATACGAAAATATACTTTTCATAGATGGCGCTGCGTAGGCCCTAATATTTTCATCATATCGATTTTGACCTTGAATCAGCGACACGATTTACCAATTTCGTGTTTTTGGTTTGGCAACGGCTTTCGTGAGAATTTTCGACTTTCTACGTGATTATTTGAATTAAAATACAAAATAGGGCTCATCAGTTGTACATAAAGTATCACTGAGGGCCTTTAGTAGAACAAAAATATAATTTGCCAGCACATATCAAGTAGGTTAAAATGTTTGACTTCAAGCCAAGTGGAATAATAAAAAATCAAATCAAGCATTACCGTTTCAAGTAATTTTATTTTCAAGTCAAGCAGCTTAGCAGTGCCCATTTCCGGTAACAGATGACACCTTGTGTTGGCTACTGTCTTATTTTCAAATGTCTCATATTTTGTTGCAGATTCAGATAGACCCCCCAAAAGCAGTATATTAATATAACGTACTATGATTTTATATTCCGGGGTTATAAAGTACTCATAAGGAGCTTCGTAATGAAGTATCACATGGCCCCCATTTCATTTAAGAAATGTTACATCGCCCAACCGCCATATTGAAATTTGCAACTGTTATTTTTACAATAAAATATAGTATTCATATGTCGACTTGATCATGCCAAACTTCACCTTTTCTTACTTGACCCATTCAAAAAATAAGTAGGGAGGGGTACTTCTCCGAAAAAGATCGTATAAATATTTTGCTTTATCTCTATTCCAAAATATTTGTGCAATGTTGGAGCATACATCTGAATAAATGTAAATGAATTTCTCCTGTAAGCAAAATTCAATTTCCTGCGACGTCTGGACCTGTTTTTCATTCGGGAAGGCCGGTAAAGCGTTTCTTACTGGAATATTATTTTTTCTATACGAATCCGAAAGATTGCCTACATATTTTTAGTTGCCTTTAGTGTATTAGCTACGGGTAGAATATTTGGTCATACCCTGACATCCATTAGATTATTTCATTTTGTTAAATATGAGCAACCTAATATTCCTAAGGGAAATTGGACAGGGTTGTTTTTATGTTTTGGCATGGTGCAGGAAAACCTGATGCTAGTCCTCGATGTGTCCTCAAAAATTAGCTTTACTGCTACAAAACCAATTTTTTAGAACGGAACCTTAAAATGTTTAAAACACGTTAACTGATGGTCAGCGTACGGCAAAGAATACAATGTTACCAGAAGAAAGGGCACTCGCGATAAAGCCTTCAATCTTATTTCGATTAATCTCTAGATGAGTTATGGTTCTCAATTTTGGATTAGCTTTATTTTCCCAAGTAGTGACATATCTGAATTGAAAATAAATGCGGACTTGTGTATAAAGTGAAAGAAGATGATCAAAAGAAAACTGTTCTCAAGGGTGAGTGACACTGACACCCAGGACTTCAGTTTTCCTAGGTTGTCTACACAAGCCAGCTCGATCTAGTTCTTTGTATATGTTTCCTCCAATTCCGTAACATATCAAATTGATCGATTCGAAACTGGTACACTCATGAGTCATAGATAAATTTTGGATGGCTCTCATTGGTTAATTACACGTCGAACTGAGCTCCTGTATGAGCAAACGGATTCCAAATATGCTGAAATAAGAATACTTGTCTAAAATCATTAGCAAGACAGCGAAACATGGGAACACCATTTCCCTCCATGATTTTGCATCCAGGCTCGCAACACCAACTTGTGAAGTGATAGTGAATCTCCTGTACGCATCCCACAGCCACGCAACCCACTCACGAGGGGATCGGATTCCGGTCATCGACTACCTGGGTAGTTATAGTACAGTACCCATTTTAATGAATCTGCATGGTGCCAGAGCTAGAATTGCGTCAAACATTATTTTTCTATTTTATGAAGGTTGTGCAAAAAAACCTAATTGGAACATTTTTTCCGGGCACATGCGAGGATGCATCCTGGATTATTAACGCAAGTAACTAATGGGTGATCAGATCCAAATAGCAGGTAGCAGTTCAGTCACCAGAGTATCATCTCGGCCATCACGGCAGAATTTGTTTTTTCGACGGAGTGGCTCTTCTACCGGTGACTCTATTCTTTGACATACGGTATCATAGTTCCATTCCGGTTCGGTACATACCTCCAGGGATATGTAACCTTTAGTAATGAGCCATCTATCAACAAATAGCTTAAACCTGAGACTATTTCATTGTCATACTCCTGCACCTGCTATAGTCATATTTACTATGACAAAACAGTACGTTGATCTGTTTATCAGAATGTGGTAAAATATAATGATGGTTCACTCCATGGTAACTTTATCAGAATGTACAAAAAGCACATCACAAATGAAGTACACTCCATGACGATGGTGAAGTACATATTCACGGACAAAGTCTAAATGACTTTAACTGTATCCGGCGCATACCCCGAAGACTTGTATATCAGGAGACATATTTAATGGCGCTTTTAAGGCTACGTCAGCGTAGTGCGCCTACACCCCAGGGATAAGTAACGCAGTTAACGTGTCAACACTATCTACAAAGGAGAATCGTTGGCATGTCCGCATTGCGCATTCTCGTTTGTTTTTTTATTTAAGTTTCCGCGATACGACTTGTCTTTCCTTGTATTACCTATAAAAGAAAATACCAAACCAAAGACATAAGAAGGACAGACAAAATGGAAAAAAGAAGATTGACAAGATCCATATTATTAGTCTTTGATCCGTTCTTCGCCAATATGGACATATTGTGATTATTCCAGGTTTTTCTAGCACCAGCTCTGTCAGTAATATAATCAACTTCAAAACACTGCAATATGTTTTATATTTGTAATCTATTTCTTTGAACTACCGCTGTCCTAGTCAAATTCACAATGATGGACATATTTTTAATAATGTCATACTGGTCAACAATTGAAGCTGCGCATGATGCAAAAAAAAACTATAAGGTATTGCATCGAGTGAATCAATTTATGTGTAGGTACTTCAGAAAGCTTATACTTTTCGACTTTGAAAATATTTACAATGTAAAATACATACAAACATGCTGTAATAGCAGAAAATAGATTTTGAAGTCAGTCATAAACCCATAAGTTTGCTTCCCACGATTCAAGCGTTTTTGTATCTTTTGCAATTTCTGAAGTCCCCACATGAATGTCAAAATATGTATGTACAAATTTACCATATATGATTCACATACTCATAAAGTTTGAAGTATAAAGAAAATTTGGGTCACAGGTACGTAAGTATCTTCACGTCAAGGCCTCTCTCCACAGCTCTACTACACGTGGAACAAATTTCCTAAACATTCGGTAAAACCGAACAAGTGTCGGGTAGAAAGAAATGTACAAAAAAACTAGTAGTCTCGGAAGCTGACCTAAATTCTCTTTGTCGTATAATAGTCCAGGTCCTATGTGCCGAGGCATGCTTATCACAATACCGGAATCAAGTTGGGTTGAAACAACAAATTCGAATAGGTTAGGAGCCAAATCTATATGTTCAAATTGCATTATTTGTCGCCAAAATTGCCTAGTTTTATATACATTATGTTATATGTGATGCTTTTGGCTTACATGTAAACAATAAAAAATCGAAAATATATTGCTTCTGTATACATTCAAAATATGTACTTCTTACCTAGGAAAAGAGTGAAATACGAGGAGGAGAATACGCGACATAGGATAAAACCTCTTTACAAAGTACTATCATTATGAGATGTAGTGCACAGGGCGCTTGAATTCTGAAGGCTAGATTTGAAAACGCTGGTGTAATCATAAATCTACTTTAGTCAACATCGGCTTCACTGATTTGTCTTTCTCGGTGTTTTTAAGACAGTTCTTGCGTGTCTGATCCAGGCGTGTGGCCACATTGTTCTTTTGTAGCATCTCCCAAAGTATGTCACCTGAGATGTAGTAGTGGAACTGCCCAGCTCTCTTATATATATATATATATATATATATGTCTTCTTAAGGCACCTCTTTAATTTAAGAATGCCACTTTTACTCATTCGTGGGAACACAGCAGTAAGTCCGTATTTTAGTACCCGGTAGATGCATGCCTCACTTATTCTAGCTGAAGTTTTAGTGCACACTTTTGACGCATTTGTCTACCAATGCCCATCAAAGTGAAAGCGTTGTGTCAACGTAATAATAATACCAGAGAAAACATCTACCTTCATTAGGCTTGTGCCGCTCTTTGCAAATTATGTAAAAAGTATCATGTCTTGAAATAGTCTAACACCACAATTATGAGCAAACACTCACACTTTTAGGAAATGGCACTAGAAAGACAAACCTAATGTCAGAAGTCATTGACTTATATCAAGTGCGCTTTGAGCCTCATACCTACTATAAAAGTTAGGTGACAAACAAATCCTTGACTGGCTCCTTCAACCTAGTCTGAATTCGTTGGGTCGAATACTCATTAGTTTATGCATTCGCAGGTCACATGGTCTATGGTTTGATTGGAAAATGTTCTTTAGCCAACCGAGTTAAAAATCTTGAGTTATGAGCGTAGTACATAACAAGCATGCAAATTGGTGATAGTTGAATTTCCTAAATTTCCTTAAATTTGCCTTGATTTGCTTTTAAATAAAGAAAAGTGTTAAATGTTACAGACACATTGTCGACTAACGTCTAGAATTACTTGTCAGATTCTCCGAATGCCTAAATTGTCGCTTGCCAAGGTACTAGCCGCAAAACATGGAAAATGCGACCCAGTCGATTCGTCTAAAAATTCAGTAAGATATATTTCTTGCCTTCCCGAACAAAAGTGTCTATGGGATCAAAGCAATCCTATGATTAGTTTCTGAGAAACAGACAGTTTTTTCTCCGGAGCAGCCTTGTTTGCACAAAAAAGTAAATTTGCCGAATCTATTAATAATAATTTAATAATTTACTTGTAAAAATACAGCATTGCAGGAATTTGTTGCCAGCAACAATGACGAATTAAAGAGAAACCTTGTGTATGGCAATAATCCTATTTTTTATCACATTTGCGAACATGGTCGTAATTTGTGCGCTGGAAGCTTCTGGTTATCTGGATATCGTTATCGAAAAGACTCACGATTTGTTTGTTTAAGGTAGTATCAAAGTCAATAATGATTTGAACCTATAACTAGGTATGCCTAAAGTATAAAAAAGTGAAAATCAAAAAAGAATGTTATAAATATTAAAAATCAAAAATAGTGGATTTTCAAATCCTAAGATGCACACTTTAAAAAAAGTATTATAACTTGACACCAATAAAAGTATGAGTCTTCATTTATATATTTAAGACCAGAAAATGGATCTGAAATGGCTCAATGACTGTCGTAGGTTTAAGAGAGTAAAATATAGTAAAAACAAAACGAATATAAATGGAACACTACAAATATACAAAAATCATCACTATACAGGCTGGTGACTACATTTGGCTTTACATAGGGGCATGCACAGTGTTTTGTCGTCTATATACCCATGAATTTTTTTCAAGAGCGTTGTAATAGTGTTTTTCCGGCTTGGCTATTACTTGGTACAGAGTCGCGTTCTGGCGGGAGTCATAAGAAATATTTTGTTAAAACACCTTGTAGGAAGGGTTGGAGGGTGTCATGTTGATCTTGACCATGCTGCTTAGAAGGCAAGTTTCAGGGTAAATTGATTTTTATACGCTTATGCCGGAATAGATCTGACACGAGTTGCTCCAGAATTCAGGAAACTTACAGGTTAGGTAGCTTTTCAAACGCACAGGTTATGCCTTACTTTTAATGGAAAGCTTACGTGTTTCTTAAACAAAATATGTAAATTTCAAAAAAATATTGAATCAGATCCAATTTCCTTTTGTACAGTTTATCCTTCATCGAAGTCCTTTGTTACAAAACTTCTCAATAAAGTCTCTAGATTCGCCGATGAAAACAAATTTTCAAATCAAGAACTCTAAACTTTGCAACTCGTAGACGTACTTGTATTAAATAGAGGATACCTTGACGTCCTGTATTGTAAGATCAGTTTGGTATAAATTGGAAAATGAGTTCACCTACGTGAAGAAATCAATGGCACCTATCCACGGCAATTAGCCAATGAGTCTCGTTTAGTTACCAAGACATTGGGACGTTCGCGAGTTATTCAAATACTAAATGTACCTAATACCTTTACAAAATACTGATAGGTACCATTCTCCGATTTTATGGAAGGTATATTAGCGCATCAGCTGTTAGCAACGGCGCAAGAGACGACTGCCCATCTGGCGTCAGATGAAGTGAAAGGTATCCGAAAAGGGATCTATTCACGTTTTTAATACCCAATAAAGTGTCGACTATGAATATCTTATCAAAAAGTTTACGAAAGTAACGAGGATTTTACTGATTGAAATGAATGAGCTTTACTGTAGATTTAAATCTCGTGTCCGAGTCCTAGGCATGTGTGGTTTTTTGACATGCTCTCCGTGATACTGGAGTTTGGGTATCATTCGGTAAAGTTGACTTAAACCATTCGATTTGTCAGAAGCAAACCAAAACAAGAACACTCAAATTAATAAAATACAATACCCTGAAGGTACGTTGTGAATTCTGGAGCTCCACGTGCCAGATCTATTCCAGCATAAACATATGAAAATCAACTTGTCTTGACACCGACCGTATAAGGATCATGGTCACGATCAGCATTTACACCTCCGAACACCTCCCTACAAGGTGTTTTAATGAAATATTTCTTTTAGTATACTGATTCTCAGAGTTCTTTTTTTGAAACTATAATTAGCTCATGCCTAATTGTTGCAAATCGTGCAAACTTTATCTGCGTATTTCTCAGAATTAATCATAGGATTGCTTTGGACACATGGACACTTTTTTTCCGTACGGTAAGAAATATATCATGCTGGATTTTCAGACAAATCCACTGGGGCCTATTTTCCATATATTTTGTGCCTGGTCCTTTTGTATCCGCTACCATATGATGATTATTCCCTGACGCATAGGACCTCACCCTATGAACTTTGCAATTATTAGCTTATAAAGCTGTACATCTGTTGGCAGTTACCTTAGAAACCTCTATTTTAACGACTATTGGCCCTATTCTACTTATTGGAGCACCTACTGGCCATACTACCGTTCATTGGACTACGAATTTAGCGACCTTGAGGACAAAATAAGGAACCTGAGAGTGAGTACAGTGTGACGATTGTTCCAATGGTACCTTTGGTGTTTGCCTTTTAGGCTGAAGTATCCCAGTTACGTCGCTGAATATCGACAAAACTTATTTTGATGTACATGTTTTGTGTTTCTTTTTCTTAGGTTTAGCTAAAACGATCACTTTAAAGTAATTCACAAAGCGTAATAGGAAAAACCAAATATAATTATGTAGCAGGTGTAGGTATTTTCTCTATCGAACGTATTTGAAAGGATGAAGATAAAACTTATTAAAGAAAATGGACAAGATTTAATATTGAAATAACATTAACATGTATCTTTTTCCATTTTAATAACATTATATCGATAAAGAGTTTGGAATGCGATTCGTAAAGTAGACAGGGTATCCCAACCGTGCGAAGACGAAGTATTGCTCCTAAACAAAATGTTTAAAAAGGAATTTAGGAATTATTGCATATATATAATTATCAAAGTTGATTTTTCTTAAACGGAATGCCCTACTTTGGGTTTTGATCATTAGTTGCTAAATTAATAAGTATTTGATATAAAAATCATCAAAGTTTGACAGCCTGCATGGGTACCTTCTTTAAGGATTTTTTCGCGAATCCACAGTGTAGTACAGTGCAGTACTGGGAACTTAAATTTTCGTGAAGAACGAGAATAGGGGAAGACGGATGTGACGTCTAATGTCGATGTCATAGCTCCTCATTGGTGTCGTGGTTTAGCGCTGTTTATTTAATTTTGGTTGATTTCTGATTTCAGTAGCCATGAGGCAACACCGTATTATGTTGTACTAAGTACGGAAAGTGAAATACTGGTCAGTGCCCACACATACAGTAAATCCTATTGGTGACTAAAAAGGTTCAACATTGTCATTCAAGCTTTGGGGCCCAGGGACCACATCCATACAATAAATAACTAAGAACACTAGTGAATCGGTTACTTGATTCTGACTTTAATTGGCAATTTTGAAACTCCGTCAATCAGTATGAATAAAAAAACAGCCTGCTCGTTGTTCTGTGAAGTACTCCAAACCAAGACTAACGTTGAATAGATCGCATGACAGAATGACACCAATCGCAGTCTTTCGCGAACCTCTATTATGGCTCATTATCTAAGATCTAACATATGCCGACAAAGTAAAGCATTGAAATGGAATAAAGCATGCCTCGCTTTTTCAAAGGTCGACTTCCGTAACTGATAGCCAGACTACGTCCAAATAATTAGCATTCTTGTATTGTATTGCAAACAACACAATATCATCTATAACTATCCGTAATAATGAAGAAGAATATTTTTTAAAATGCGCTTATCTCAAAACTACTTACTTCGACTTAAACTAGTGTGCCTTTGAGGTGCAGAGTTGGATTACTGGTCGATTGCAGAGCAAAGTTCGTAACCAATACATATGGAAAACCCGGACAAAGCGAACACCCCGGGCGAAGCAAATATCCTATTTCACATTGAAACCACGTGTAGGCTATCGCGAAAAAGTACATACTGGGTATTCATCCAACGTATTCTCTTTTAACAGTCAGCAATCAGTTGTCTGAGAATCCGCGTTATAATTTGACTACCAGAAATTGAATTTTTATTTAATTTTAATTGTATATGGGTTGTACTTATAATTTCACATTTATACTCAATATCTGCATGACCGGCTTTTTAAAGTATTAAACCAATTATCTGGTTTGAAGTATGCTGCTCGAAATAGTTATCAATGGCTTAAAATGTGTGTACGTGATATGACAATTTGAAGTTATAATTCATACCTATAAAACAGCATAACTCGCAGTAATGATCTCCATATGTAGGTATAATTAATAAAATAAGCAATAAGTGATGCCCCATTAAGATGATTTTGATAAAGAAATCAGTTGATGGTAAAGCATAAAAATGTGTCAATTATATAAGTGGTAAGTGCAGCACTAATCGATAGAGGGTAAGTTCTACAAGCAACACAATATCACTCTATTTTATGTTTGTGAATTACAAAACACACCCAGTTGAGAATTTATAGTACAATATATAGGAATATATTACATATTTCATGAGTAAATTCCCATTTGTAAGGTAGTTTTCAGCATAGTATGAAATATATATCTATAATCTGAACAGTCGAGGGGAAGCGTATGCATAATTGATAACAGACGAACCCCTCGAGTAAGTCCTTACTGGAGTAATATGCTCTGTTTCTCTCCAGTGCATGCCCATAGATACTAATAAAACGATACAGGAATGAAGATTCTGTTTTATCAGCTCCTTTCGTCGAAAAACAAAGTTTGAGCAATTTTCATTCTTTTTCGTTTTGGTCCTTTTCTCTGCCGTCACTGTTGTGTAGGAGTTTCGACGAAATCCGAGTAGAACTTCCCAAGTTATAGGTGGTTATAATATTTACAGACCGGCAGACAGACAGACCGACGGAAAATAATGACATGCTTTTTCGTGATGTAGATGTGTCATATAACATCCAAGAAACCTAATATATCATGTTCGAACTTTTTCGCGAATAAAATACTTCTCCACCAGTAGGCGCGGGAAGTAGAAGCGAAGCTACTACCATAAATAGCAGTAGGGTTTTTCAATCATCGTGTACCACCTGTTTTACACATTTATTTATTGTGGAAATGTATCTACATTAAAATGTCAAAACAATTGGATGATAGGTTATTCTATTTTAGAAATACTGAGACAGAGTTAAAAAATTCATGAGTGCCAACTATAAATGGGTTTGCATACTGCTTAGTCAACGTTTTGAGAAATAATGTTTGTTTCTCAAATATTTTGGACTACTCCCAAAACACAGTGTTAGAAATGATTCATATGTGGCGGTGAAGCAGCAAATATTGTTTAGTCTGACTCCGACTGTTCGACTGTGATATCAGGTAAAAATCAAGGTAAGTGGAGTTAGAACAATTGAATTCATCTAAAATTTTGGTTTCTGAATAACCAAGGGATACTAAGTCATCTAGTTGCTCGAAGAAGTGTATTTAGTCCTTTTGCTGTAGTACTCTAGCTTAGTCGTTTACAAGACAACAAGTCATAATTTCTGTTAAACGATTCTTTTCAAGTTTCTTCAGTTTATCCACTTGAAAATCTGTATCTGCAAGATGAGTATTTGAGACGTGGCTCACTGATTTGATTTCAATTTCAGAATCCCATCAAAGTTAAGAAAAAACAACGTCTGCAGTTAAAGTCCTTTTTTATAATACAGAATTTATAAAATGAATTTCAATCTTGCAAAATGCATATTAATCTATACCTCAGAATCGAGAGCTGCTGTACTAGTAAGGGAAGTTCGCGCCTTGTTAATTGTATCAAATTTTATACAGCAAGTACAAATGCTTAATCCCCCAGGATTGTCTGGCCAACGAAAACACATATGTTTGAAATTCTTCTTTAAAGTAGCATACGTTTCAGACACAACGGTGACCTTCTTAAGTACAATATACAGACACTTAGACACTTCTGATAAATAAATAAAATATTGTGTCATGTTGTGACCTAAACGTATATATACACCTATTATAGATTAAAGAATAATTTCAAATATGTGGTTTCATTGGCAGCATAAACATGGGGGATTATCGACAGATGTTATAGGAATTGATGACACAACAGGCACTATCGGTTATTTTTTGATCAGTTTCTGCTGAATATTCCCCACAATGGTGAATGTGTACATTTAGTAACTAACTCTTGAAATAACGGTGAGAGTGCAAGATAATTCTATCTTTATGCATATACAAGGCGTTTAGTTTCGCTAGAGTGCAATATCATGTATTCAGATTCTGCACAAAACTTACCATATGCCAGAATAACATATCACTCTCTCGTACAAAAAAATGTCCTGAAGAGCTTTTCTGCGGAGATACAGGCCCCTAATATTTATAAATTTTGAACGATGCTGCATATGAGGACAAAATATATTGTAAATTATGTGTAATATATAAACATATAAAATAAAGCAATAGTTTTTTGAAAAATGAAGGTGAGACTTACTCTAGCTAACCTGAACGCCTTGCATATGGAGAAATATAATCGGACAGAACTTTGTATTGAGCATTTTTCCATACATACACTGCACTTTGGAATGAGAGGACGACTCAAGTCATATTAGCCACTCCGTAAAAATACTTTTATGTCATGAGGTAGCATATGTGCCAATTCTTGAAGAGGGAGCATATTGCAGAATAAATCCCGGGGACAAGAATTGTTGGAATAGAAACGTGCCTTTACGTAGACATTTCTGGCTCCAATATTATAGTGTTAAAGGGTATCACAAACTATTTCATTACCATCTAATACTGACACTAGGTTTGGATCAAACTTCTATATTTCTAAGGAACCCAGTTACATAAATGTGGTTTAAGTGCTCAAAAACTCATCTTGTTAGCCTATTGATATACAAATGTTACATACAACTCTTTGAAACAATACCTTAAATAACTAGCTTGGGTTATAAAGAGGAGGCATAGAATTTCTCGGTTATATGATAGATGTTTAGCCAATTTGATTCAGGTTCGCAAAACAAGAATCGAAAGTTATCTTAACCAAGCTCTTAGACAGCATACTTATAGTATAATATATATCAAAATTTTGTTGTAGATGCTTACCTATTTACGAAACCCCATAACGGGGTACGAATATTCCTTCTGGCCCGATGCGAAATTTTTTTACCACTACAAAATCTATAGACCACTCAGTTTCCATGTCGACTGGCCTATTACGTCCAGGGAGTGGTACCCAGGGTACTGGCCCAGTTACAGGTCGTATTGGCACTATCTGAGGGATACACCCAGTGAAGATGCCTTCAGGCAACTTAGGGTAAGTGAAGATAATAAAGATCGTTAGATATACCGAATGTCTTAAGTCGGACTCTAGCCATTAGGATCTCTGAAACGGTAAGAGATACGAAGGCGGTTGGAAGGGGGAAAACATGTGCAAATACTAAGAAAATGGCACTTCGTTTTTATCCCTTCCTGCCTTACCTGAGGTATCACATCAAAATGACTGCTCAATCATCGTTGCCACATTTTCTTTTTTATAAGGTGGCACAAATTTCGTCTCGTACTCAATCATCAACTTCGGATACCATATTGGACTTTTATGCAGGTGAAGAGTTTTTAATAATTGTGATACCAAAAAAATAATATGTTATACGACGATGCTAAACCTAGAAGCCGTCTATGAGGATATGTAATTTTGTGCTGAATTCAGTTCGCTATCAGTGCTCAGACGCCTACTGCGCATTTGTAGTAGTATAATGGCTACTGGAAGTGCTAACGTGACAAGGAATCACAGGTTTTGAGTTGACTTTTTGATCTTTCCTTGCTGTTTTGCGAGAGATGAGATAACAACCAAAAAACTTAACCTCAAACGTCATCATTGTTGTGATAGCTTCTAGCATAGCAGTATCCATTATTGATATTATGCCTTCAGTTAAAGACAAAAGACACTCGAATTGTACAAAAGAGAGTCTTAAGAAATTCCTATAAGCAGGGGATCCTCCACTAGAAACTCTTTATTCGGCATATGATTGATCCATTTTGGACACCAAATTCTTTTACGGTTTCGTTTACCTGGTTTTTCCACGAGGCGGTGGTTCACTGCTGCCCCAGCCTCATATAATATATGCGAATTACTGGAGTGCTCCATTTTCTATAATTTTCTGTTCACTTAAAGTAAAGAAGGAATAAAGTAGAAAGCCGCAACGAAAGATGTGGTTAGAATGACGTGACAAATGGCAGTTCGAAGTTGACGGTTATAGTATCTTCCTACCGAGTGTGCATAATTTCGTTCGTAATTTGTTACAAAAATTTCTTTGCGTGACAGACATGATTGTAATTTTTGATAAAATTGGGAACTAAATTTATTAACATTTTTTTTACAAAATTTGATACCGAGTTATAGACAAAATTTTGTATCGGAACAGACGGCTTTTAGTTAATAAAAAAATGACCTTGAAAGTAACAGCTTATCACATGTGTGTCTTATACATCAACAATTAAAGATTGATTCAGTTTTTGAGAATTACCTTTTGTATATTCAGGTAATATATCCATTTATTAACTATAATTAGACTTATTTTATCATACGGAGCCTCCATCCAGGACACCTCTGTCGGTCATTAAATGTGTGCATCTATTCAAATATGACGAATATGGAATGTGTTTTATCGTGCAAACTCATCGGAGATTTCATTTATCCTAAATGTTTCTTAAAATGTTAAGTATTCCAGCTAGCATTATCTTGATCTTTATAGGATGAGTTAAGACCACCAATACGAAGATTACCTTTTTTAGAAGTTTTAAGTTTAACTATAACAATCTATGTTATAATTGTGCACATAATAACATCATTAACATCAGATACAGGCACAGTTTGCCTAATGATAGTTCATGAATACGGAAGGGGTGCTAGGCTGATGACATGAAACAAATGACTTCATAATTGTCAAGCCTGCCTAGGAAATATTGTTTTTTTATAAATATAATTATGCGGTATTTATGAATGGCATATCATACAGTTTTTAAATCAGAATTAAACAATTCATTCACCTGTGTAAAAATCCAATATGGCGTCCATAAGAAAATATAAAGTTGATTTAGAACAGGAGACGGAACGTCATATTGAAATTATAATTAACCCATCTTGAAAAGGACAAAAAGTAAAATGCCAATGGTAAGAATCGATCTAGAAATTCCCGGTATATACCAATTAATGTAATTCACGTTTGGCTTACCATCAGAAAAATCGGACTTCCTTGGAATGCTCAAAACAAACATTGTATAATTAGAGAGACATCATACTAGGCACCTTCATCATGCTATTTTATGCTAAAGAGTGACTTAGTGTTATTATCCAGTTGGCAGACCAATGATCACCTATAACGGATTTTATTTCTTTTCTATCTGTCGTTTATTAGAGTGGTCCATTGAACCTTTGCTCTTGGTTAGAGGCTTGTATCTCAGTAGGCTTATCGTGTCTGGTTGTCCAGATACCAGACAATGCTATAAAAAAAGAGAGAATAAGAAAGAAAGGAGAGAAAGAGGGGAGCAGAAATGGAGTTCTTTGGTTGGAGAAAAAAAATTCTTTAGCCTAAAATTTCAGGATTTAATTTTAGGAAGGGGTGTTACGGTCACTACTTGTCATAAAGACGGCACTGCTCGATGTAAACATAGCGTACAAAAAGTGAGTTGATTTCTTTTGGGAGGCTAATTACAAAGCAACGCAGTTTTACAAGTCGTTACACTACGAAATACAGGGATAAAGTTGTCGTTTCTCCGTAATACGTACAATATTGCTCCTTATTATTACACAATGTCTGTTTTATGATACACTTAATGGGCATTTCAGGAGATCCGCCTGTTATGATGGACTACTGTAGATAAGTAAAGCCAAGTGCTGCTGGCTGTTTGCCCCACTTTTGCTTGTATTTCTGTCTACTTGGCTTTCATATACCATACAGTTGCATAGGAATTTGTCTGTCAGTATGATGCATTTCACTGTTCCCACTCTTGTGTCAGTAAATGCCAGATCCAAAAAAGTTTTTTTGCCGTTTTGGATTCGCGATCATTTTTTAAAGTGATAGCTTTTAAAAGAGCGTGTTTTAGTATGATTCTCAGAGATATGATCATTTCAGACAGTATTAAAAATATTTAGGATTTTGTAGTAGATCTATCTACAAAAGGTTCACCGTAGGTTTAGGGCGCCCTTGTTTTTAAGCCGAACTATTCTGTTATTTCGTATCTCAAGGTCTCACTCTGATGAGTTCATGGAAGAGACGTCATGTGTTTGTTAGTGAAATTGACAGTCTCCAGTTGAGTTGGCTGATAGCCCTCACGTATCCTCCGAGTAACCGTTGTTCAAAACTTGAAATTCTTTTCAGAGATGACTCGTAAATTGTTAGGTACGGTAACAGCGAAATGGCAGGTAGAAACTGGTGCTTTTATTATATTTTATATTTATGGAATTAGAAGGTTATACCAGTAACCTTGGAATAATAATGTGGTTTTAGTTCCTGAATTGTAAAGCAGAAAAATATAATTTGAGACTACTAATAAAAACCTAACACGTCAAAACATAGGAGCGGCATATCAGTTGGAAGAAACTTTGTGCCCTTAAGACTCATCTCTAAGAATTCTTCCCTTACCCCTTCCCAAACAGTAGCGACTATAATGAAGCTGGTGAGGATAAGATAAGGTAAAAGGCGCGCTGAACCACTTCTATGTTTTTGCCCTGACGTACACTACATCGAACTATCACATAAGTTATATTTGAAGTAGACAGAATTGTAATGAACCGAAACAGAAATAATCCTTTTCATGAATCAAAAAGGTACCGTGAAACAATTTTTACTCTAGTCGAAACTATGTTTGGGTTGCTCTTGGTCCATTTCGGCATTTCGAACCCTCCAAATATATTCAAATTTTTTGGGACAGTCAAATAAATTTTCCTTTTCGCGATGCTAATTCAAGGAAGATATGATGATTTTATTTTATATCCAGTAGAGCTTCATAATGCCTGTTTTTGACGTAAACGTTATGCCTGAAATACAACTAACAGTACTAAAGAATTTGGAATATTCGTACAGCAAGATCGTTATCGCTATCCACCAACTGGCATTTTCTTTAATGGTTCGGTGTTGTTCAAAGAGCTCATACAGATGTAGATAATCACCATGAAGTATTATTGAAATACCTTGCCAAAGTGAAATATGCATTCACTGTATCTACTTTTTGTATCTTCGTCATTTTGTTATTTGGTTACTCAAGTTTCTTTCTTTAATGTGACGTGTTTTTTAGATTATTTACTACCAATTACATTTGTATTATCACATCAGCTTTTGTCTAATTGACACATAAAATCATCTGGAGTAATCATTAAACGTTTTCATTTATATATAATCATTTTGACAACATTCCAGTCATGTATTTTCATGTGATGTTTATCCACATCAGAATGTTATTTCCTTTTATTTTTTATGACTTCCAGATTAATTCATGGAATAGATTTTACACGAAATCCTACGACAGATTCACCGTGAACCGTAGAGTGCATATGTCGTTTCAGTTTTGACAAGGTTATTAATTGCAGTTTATTTTTGCATGCAATATGTTTATGTACTTTGCACGAACTTTTTGTAACTTGTACTGTACTGTATACTGATACCTATACAGATAGCATGCTCCCAAATATTGATTTATTTGGTCTTGCAATGGTATATTTTATTGTTACTTTCACTCTGATCGCACAAGGAAAATTCAAAAATTATCCATGTCTATACTATTCCATTGTGATTAGTAAAAAAGATATCGAATATACGTGCTGAGAACGACTTAACATTTAAAATACATAATTTATGGTGTTACTTCCATGGGAATGGATATTATATAGTAATGTATGTGTACCCAGTGTCTAAAATGGGTGCTTATGGTCCGCGGCGTGAAATTAGAGCCCACGGCCAAGTTTTTTAGCCTCAACTTTTTCCACATTGGATCCTCCGTCCGTTATTACGCGATCTGTAACATAGTGCTATCCCAGATTCTTACAAGCTTACAGTCAATATTTGCATGGAATATTTTATTTGCATAGTTGTTAACGTATTACATATTTTCTGTTATAGGTGAGAAATGACCTGTACTGGCACGATACGAGGGTTGCATGATGAGATTACGTGCGTGATATTTTTCTTCCTTTTAATTCATAAGTGTACGTAAGTTGAAAGTATATATGTATATTTTTGTATAAATAAACGCTATATTTGCTCTAGCTCTATCATTTTTAATCCATCCATGAAATAAACACAAGAAACTGTGGAGAATGCTCAAATGTAATAGAATATATTTGGAAGTTCCTTAATATAATAAAATATCCATTTACAGGACAAACAATAGAAAAAGCAGCTATATTCCATTAACACCTAAAAATAATGATGAAAATTACATATACAAGATATCAAAACAAGGAAGCAAAACAATAAAACTTTGAAGATATTGCTGGGATACACTTTTCAAGTTATTCAATGTATAATAAAAAATGTCACATACGCGCACATGACAAATACTGTTAAAATTGGAACACATAACTCTAATAGGTGATTTCAAAGTTATATTGTGCGCGTTGACAAAATAATGCTGTACTAACACGTGAGTGAAACCTGGGTATTAGGAAGTTAATTTGAGACAGTAGTGTAGATGAATCATGGATGTATTTAGGCAGCAGCGGTGGCCGCAGTAGTAGACTCTTCGGTCTCCTGATCAGTCGGCGTGCGCTGTGCGGGTTCGAATCCCGTCTCAGGAGAAATTTTTCTCTTGGCTATGGATGTTGTGATTGTCGGTAGGTGGTAGACGGTCTCTGACTGTCTAACGCGGAGGTACGCCGGGTGATCTCGTAGGCGGAGCCAGAATGTGTGCATGTTGCATGCACACGTGTTCCCTCGCCAGAGTCCGTGTGGCGTTCCCCCTGTATCACCCTATAGCACCACGTTATCCAATGGGTGTTTAGGCCTTTAGGCCTTCGTGGTAGTTGGTGTATGAAAAAAGTATCTTGTACATGAAGTATCTGACAAGTTACAAAAAAGCTCAGACCTGGCAGAGAGGGAAAATCCTCCGAATATTCACGAGCCTAAAGGCCAGCCGAGGATAAGGCGGAGGCGCTGAAACTGCTTTCGCCACAAGCCTTAACCTCTCAAGCCTATAATCAATGCGATGCTCAGAACCGAGTGTCTCCCTGCAGTGTGGAAGGCCTCTGAGGTTATCCTGAAAACAAGGATTATCACCCTACCTGTAGCTACTGTCAGTCCCATCTAAGTGCATGGAAAATGTGATCTACAATCACCAAGAGGATTTCGATAGATCGCCATATAATTTCTGACATGCCATTCCGCTTTTCGTCTGAGCATCGTACGATTTGCAGGCAGTCAGGTCGGTAGGCTCAAAACCAGGAGACTCACCCTTGATCAAAGTACTGGTGTCTTGATTTTGGGTATCACAATGGCATTTCAATAAGTATGGTACGGAGGTCTCCTCTATAGACTAATCTTCTTTCTCCAAATTTAAATATCTTCCTAGAAAATATGGAAGGTGTCAGTCCTCAGACCCATCTTTCACTATTTTGTTATACAGGAAGACCATAGCTTTAGTAAGTGTGAAATCTTTATTCAGTTCACACTACGTTTATGGTGGACACATATCCATTATATAGCTTACTACAATAAAAGCTGCAAAATAGTCGATATTACACAGTTAAAGAAATAATTTAAAATCGAGGACACATATGCAACAAACTAAGAACAAAATAAAATCAAAATCGTAGAATATGACAGTTACATAAGCATGAATAAGTTATGTAAGAGCCTGCATACTTAAACTGTTGATGTAAGTGACTAAAGGTTGTGGTTGTGGTCATTTAGCCTTGGAAGGTCTGCCAAATTAGTTTTCACGTGAATCAGCACTTCTAGGATGTAAAAAAACGAAACTGTTAATATAACGGTCTAAAATATTCTCTATAGCTTGATCTTCTATTTATATTTACGATTAACCAGACCACCCTCTCTTACATAGTGAATACTTTACTGGTTTCTGAAAAAGATCCCCAGGCAACTATGTAATACGAAATAATCGAATGGACGTAGGCGAAGTGGTATGCCTTCAGAAAGAAGCTGTCAACCACAAATCGCAGCTGACTGAGACAATATGTGTAAAGGGATTGATCAATCTATGTGTCAATAAATTTTGTGGCGTATATATGTTCTATTAGTCTACCCAATCATCTGACCAACGAGCTGCTATTGAGGTTATGAATTGTGTGGCCACACTTATAAATTGTGTTTTAGTGGTGGAACGTAGAGGACTATTGTCCAAAAATCATTGCTGTATACTCCATAAATCTTTTTTTGATGCAAGGACATTAAATTATTGTTGTTTATAAGAATCGATGTATCTTCTGCGTTCATGAGGTGATTTGTGCTACAAAGCTAATGTACAACAATGGTATAGACGCATGAGGCACTCCCAGTTCACTCTACTTGATTGACAGCCATTGATTTCAACAGTCAGATAGTCACGAAATAGAAATGGGGGAGCCATAGCTTTCCAACCTCAATAACATCAGACGATGATCCACCAGATCAAACGCTCTGGTCTTTAGTTAGATTAATGAATATGCCAACCCTTGCTTGCCAACGTTCAGATCATCATAGAGGCAGTTCATAAATAATCTAGTCACTGCTTTGCTTTTTAACAGACCCTTTCTCAAGCCAAATTGGCCAGTATGGCAAAAAGAAGTATGGCTGAAAAAATGAGCAAATGATGGATGATCCTTTCTGGCTCTCGTAATAGTCGTAGCTCATTAAAATTCTAGTATTAATATCTCATTGTATACTTGTAGGGTCATAGACATATCATAAGAGTCCATATGACAAATTTTAAGAAACATGTTTCGTTAGCATCTTGATATTTTGCAGTTTGCTGTTTTGAAACATGATTTCAATAAACTGCAAATGCTTTATCATAATCTGTTAAGAAATTTAATGCTTCGTGAACAAAAATAAATGTTTAGCGTTTGTTGTGCTCAGTACAAGGGGTGGCATTTTTTATCATTTACAATTGTACAGGGTGCCCCGTTCTTGAGTCACACATCAATGTTGCATTTTCTGTTAGTTGCTGACTTTTGTCTGAGAAAAAAAATCAAGTTTGGCGGCCCACATCTCCTTCATATTCATGGAAAGGGTACTCGAATCAAACATTCTTATTGATGTTAAATCTAACGGATCCATTTCTCGAATATTTCATTTTATACTGATGTTCTGTGTGGTAAAACTGAAGGATATATTGTTCCTTAAGAGAGCGAATGGTACGGTCTGTAAATTTTTGATATTACTGATTCAATTTTTTGTAGCGGTATAGTTATGAATATCTAAAATAATGCTCCTCCAAATGTCACGTACATTTCCAAAGCCTTGTTACACGTAAATACTATACCTATCAGTTAAAACTGATTTACAGCAAAATTTCTTGAAAAAATAAAATTGTCTTTGATACTATTTGTATATTTATTGTATTCTCTGTTGCGCCTAGTCAAAAAAATGTTAAGCAAAACATGTCTGTGGATTATTATACAAATGATACATGAGTTTCCAGAATAGCAAGAACTATGCACCTGAAGTTTAAGTATGAATTTGATATCTAAAAACGCAAAAACTTACTGGGAGCCCAACTTGACTTCTACAATAAAAAATACATTTTGTTTTTGCATCATCCTGTGTTAAATCAGCAAGATAATTAAAAACTGTGTCTATTGTATTAAAACTAGGGACAATAGGTACCACGCAAAATTTAATACATCTATAAAAACGCCTGATTGTAAAGCCTTTTCCATAGAAAAATTCTTAATAGCCCAGTAACTAACCGTCAAAACCTATAAGTATGTGATATCAACCGCCTTCTTATAGTCGGATCAATCCAAATATGAATTAAACAATAGGCAAACCATTTAAAAAAGGATTCGACTAGGGTCACCCTGTATAAGTACAGTAATGAATTTGTGATTTTTGGTACCTGATAAAAATCTATGTTAGAATCCTAGCAGATTATGATGAACGTTAACAGTTCATTGAAAGAGCAAAGTTTGCAAGATATCGAGAAGCCATTAATGGAAAAAATACTTCTTAAAATCTGTCTGCCGGATCTTGATAGTATTTTTGAAAATTTGTAAGTATAGAGTAAGATTCTTAAAACAGGAACGAGTGTTAGGAAGGAATTATCAATCCTTTTAAAACATTTTTTTTCATGATGAATTTACTAGACATACTGTGCTGACAAGCTTTATTCAAAAATTTGTAAATTAGCATGAAGCGGCACCGTATACACAAAGCAATCGCGTTTATTTACAAATTACGTAGCACTTCCATCAAACAAAAAAATTAAAAAGTCCATGTGCATTAAAAATTACTAGCAATCGAAACCCTACGGTCAAGGCCTCATAATTTTGTGTACGCACCAGGGACTTTAGCTATTTCTCATATAATTTAGGTAGCCACTTAAAGTCAATGGCAGTCTGACATACTTGAATAAAAGGAGCCACGTCGCGCCATCTGCGAATTTCCATTGCGAAACTTCGTAATAACTTAATCGTATAACCTTTAAACGCTTAGCCAGTTTCTGAATGTGTTTTACCTATTGCATGATGGAGTTTTGCACCACTTGTTCTATTTTGCTGCTCAGGAGAATTTTGGTGAGGGTAAATCTCTCCACTTGCTGAGAAGGTGATTTAACTCATAATAGCTTAAAAATTTGCCAAGCAGCTGGAATATATCTTTTCTCACTTTATATTTACTATCATGTAGAACTAGCAATATATGACAGTTTCAAGAATAGGTTGAGTTATCCTTGCGTTGTGGTTGGGATCTTTCTGTACTGACAAATAAACAAAACCAGCATGCGCTGTTATTTCAGAGCTGGCGCGGTTATGTAGCCCAAGATATTAGAAATAAATCGTATACCAAAAAATTTAAACATACCGGGTGCTCGCCTTATTACGTATTTAGGTAGATAACAAAGCGCCGTTTAGAAAAACTCAAAGTACTTCCGGCGAGATACAGAAAAACATAATTTTCCCAAAATAATCATGATAATAATAACAAACGGGTTTAATTATTGAAAAGTACATAAAATAAAACAAGAGTTATAAAGATATAAATGTATTATACCTAAGCATACGTGTATAATATTGCGGTCACAGTACACCGAAAAGAAACGATTTTGTGCAGTGAGGGGTCAAACTATGCTGGTGAATACTTTTCTAAAATAAATCTATTTTTCAAATACATTGTAACTTTGTGATTTTAATGCCTGAGGTACTTACTTCATTATAAAGTGTAGCCGCGTTGTATGTGAAGCACTTATGAAAGAATCGGGGAGGAAAGTTTTGTGAAGAGGCATTGTGAGTGTCTCAGTAAACCGTATATCTATTGAGAGAAAAGAATATCGAGGGATCAGCTTGTTCTTTGGGAACGAGGGAATCGAAGTAAGCAAGACCTTATGAGTGTGACTTAACTTTTATTGTAACTCATATAGCTCTTCCACCTTTAACCATCCCAAGTATCTTGTACGCTCATGTTTTCTCAAATTATTTATCAGTCTGCAACATAAATTTTGATTTTTTTGTAAACGTGAAAGAGATATTGTATGTAAAAATGGATTGTAAACTTTATCACAGTAAGTAATTTTGGACATAATGATTAACATAAGATTATTTTAGTTAGATAATCGAGAATTTGCTTATTCAGATATAACTGACGAAAGAATGGAAAGCAGTTTTTAGTAATTTTGTTTACATATGGTACGAACTTGAGACACTCATCAAAAAGAATTCCCAAGTTTATAACTGCTTCATTAACTTCGATACTAGCACCAACATTGAAGTTGTATATAACATGATGTCTGAAAGGTTTAGGCAAAGGAATAATCGCTTTTGATTTAGAAGGATCGAAGGTGGAGGTTATGATTTTTGCATTCATTACTTGATTTCATGTCGTCATTGATCTCATATTCAGCGATTTGAGTGTTGCTATTAGGAAAGTGGTTATAAATTTGAGAGTCAACAGCAAAAAATTGAATATTACAATGTTTACCGAATGTGTGAAAGTCGGAGATATATAAAATAAATAATAATGGTCCGAGTACTGAATCTTGGAGCACGCCAGATGAAATGGCACACTTAAGCGACACATCTATATCAATAGTAACTCTTTGAGAGCGACTCTCTAGAAAACCACTCGTCATGTTCATATAAGAATGCATCTGCAGTATTGTAGCCCTTCGGAAAGCACATTGTACCGATGGTAATATTTAAGATTCTGATAGATATTCATTTATTTGAGCGTACATTGCCTTATAAAAATAATTTAGATAGCACAGGTAGGATACCAATCGGTCTCAAATCTTGCAAGAGGGCATACGAGTGCTTCCTTCCATAACTCAGGATATAGTCCGTTCATTAGAAAATAATTCAAAATATGGAGGACAGGATTCAAAATAACGGGAAAAATAATTTGAGCATCCTAAGCGATTTTATGTATTGTCATAATGATCTTTGTCATCGTGTTTAATCGTCTCTTTACATGAACAATGATCGTTGTTGAAACTGAACGAAAGTAATAATTAATTTCGTTTGGCTTTCTTAAATTGGTGGGGATATCTCCTCTTTGTGGTAACTACAAACAAGTCGGATGTGTAAGTTTGTAATATAAAGATAGGTTTGCCTATTTGATTTGTCTATTTAAGATCTTTCATTTTGAAATCTTCCAGTGTCCATCTACCTAACGTTAGGTGTAAGAGTAGCTTTGAGCTAAGTAGCACCTTTTGTAGATAATTGTAATAAAGGCATTTATTATTAATACTTAGGTACCTACTTGCTATAAAGGCTTATATCAATGGGCTATTTTAACAAAATGGGGCATTAACTGCTACACGTTCCTCAATATGCCCAATGTCACATGAAAGTTGTGCATGTGGAAAGCTTTTTCGATAAATATGTTCGCTCGCTGTGTTTACGGAATGATGTATATTAATATTTTGTTCTAAAAAAAGTTTGTTTTCAAAAACATTGTATCATTATGCTACTTCTACCCACATAGTGACGTCACCGCTTTTGCATAAGATTAATTAAACAGAAGCTTTGGGTACTTTATCGATGCATTAACCTGTTTGTAATTTAGTTACAACCGTTAGTTTGTTACATTTTGCAGCGACATTGCACAAACGAACTTCTACGAAACAATAAATTGAACTATATACTTTCCAGAAATCGTTCTGAAATTATCCTACAAAAATAAATTTAATAAAACAAGTAACGTGTGTGCGTAAATTTTTGGCAGCAATTTTTGGTGGGATTAGACAGCGTTTGGCAGTGAAGTAGATGATAAGATTTGGTAACAATCCCGTGTGTGCCATTATCTTTGTGACTTGTGACATAGACAAAGCCCAAATTGTCACACACAAGGTAAGTTATTGTTTTTCTTATTACAAATACATCGCAGGCTACTTGTAAGTCAATGCTTGAGAGGGTTCTAATGTATGGTGGATGATATTCTTGGAGTGAAGATGATTATAATTAAGAAACTGAAGGAAATTTGTACGAAAAATATGTCAGTCCAGCAGATTATTAGCAGGACCTTTTTCTAAGAATCAAAGCTCGTTGTGTTGCTTGTGATATGTGCGAGTATGTGAAACGAGTGGTATCTGTTACTGTTGAAGCCCTGTCGGTATAGGTATATAGATAGTCCTATTGTTGTGCAGGATAAGCTTTTTCAATTAGTATTCGTAGCCTTTTAAGGTATAGTTCGGTTACAAAGTAGGAATTCGGATGAACGAGCAATACTCATTTGGAATGGCTTTTATTTTTTATAGTAATGGTGTAGTTTTAAGTTCCGATCTAGTTGATGTGCACCTGTAATACGTACATTTTAGCTTAATTTGGCAGTCATTTCGTTGGTTGTTTTCAATTCAAATTCAGTTCAGTGATGCATGTCATAGATATAGTAGGCACATGAAAATACTATTACTCTCACTCCCTATGGCAATATTGGAGCTTTTAGACAGATGCCCTTCCGATTCATCTACTACTTTCCTATTGTATTACCATTGATGGACTATATCCCTGCGCACAAAAAACTTATCTGAGATAAAGTGAGATACCGCAGAGTCACCTATGATAACTTGTCTTAGCTGTTTCTCTATTCCCTATATATACTTCGACATGGTGAGCTTTTTAAAATATATGTATACAGACCAAGGTGACTTGTCAAGAATCGACACTGTTTCGGAAAAAGTTGTAATAAGCGGTTTTACAACGGAATTATAGTCTTGAGGGTATATGTGTATGACAAGGCTCCTCATCGATATATTCAAAAATGTTGCTTCCTAAATTCACTTTTTCGCGTATATTCAAATAGTCATAAATAGTATGTGCATGCGGTCCAAAAAAAAAACATTTGTAGTCCATAAAAATACATTCAAAATGAGAGCTTACTAAAAATGGTATTTTGGATCCCCAGGGCCATCAGCACTTTAGTGATGAGCATTTTATTTATAAAGCAACGGACTTATTCTAATTGTTTGTAATTCAAAAATACATTAAGATAGTCTTGGCGATGCTTTTTTAAATGGTTAGTATAAATAAATGTAGTATTTGATTTAATAAGATACTAAAATAAGTCGCTAGCAGGAGCACAAACTAGTGTAAGGCGATTTGACTAATCCAAAGTCGCTGAATAGCTCGTCAAAAAATGCTATTTTCTGAAAACAATTACTAACAATTTGAAAATTGCAGAAACGACTGAGCCTTTTTTAATCACTTTCTGGCTGTTACACATTTACCGTTATGCAGTTCCAATAAACAATATATGTAGACACCGACGATTTTTGACGATATTGAAAATTGGCTGAGTAGGTATCTTCATCCCCACAGTGGCGGATTTGCAGTTTTGGCCGCCCTAGGCCCGAGGCCATGTAGCCGCCTCTTTCTCAGTATTCATTATATAAAGTAATAATTTGATGGAAATTGATTTAGAAATATAATCAAGTATGGTAGATGCTAATTTGTAGTACCTTCCAAGGTTTCAAGGATAACTACACATTTAAATAACACTCAAAACGGCTTTATGGTTTATTTATTCAACTAGTTTAACTACGGGTTCATTCTCATACAATAAAAATAAGTGTTTTATAATGTTACAAAACTCATCTAGACTTAAGCGCGGCAAAATCATTAATTAAGTCTTCACAGTACAACTTTCTTAGAAAATTTGCTTGTGTGTCAAGCAAAGCAAGATCGATCAGCCTTTTCTCCCTCATGGTGATGCGTAAATAATTTTTAACTCGTTGCAAACAACAATTGATCGTTCTCGGTTAGTGTTACTGGCGGGAGGACACACACACACACACACACACACACACACACACACACACACACACACACACACACACACACACACACACACACACACACATTGTGAAGAGCAAAATCCACGTTTGGGTAAATTGTTTGAAGACCTTCGGTTCGTAACCATTTCAAAAAACTGATAGCACTTTTTCGATCCTCATTTTTTACACTGCAGTGATGTCGAAAATGGAGACATTCTTATGAAAAGTTGTCTTCTAAGTCCGTAGAATAAGCCATTTGCAATGCTTTGGCCTTTTCTTAGACTTCGGACGTGCTTAATTTCGTCAAGTTAGTGATTAAATTAAATGTATTGTAAAGTAGTTTATAAGCATCACGTCGTTTTTGAGCTCTTCTGATAATGTATCAATTATTACCAAAAAAGTGGTGATTCTGAAATTTTCGCTACCGTTCTTTTGTTGCATCTCTTCACGTGTATTAGTGTCGCTAGGAAGTAGCTTACGCTTGCGATTGCATCCAACATCTCTTTCATATTCCTGTAGAAATGTCTTTGTTCTCGAAATCATCGAAGTTATCTCGTATGTCGCCAATAAAATATATCAGTACTTCATACAGTTCTACGACAATGGTAATGTCAATTTCCATACTTCTTTTACTTGTGGCGCTAAGACGATCCAGTAAACATCCCCAAAACACAGTCATGATGGCCGTTTCCAAACGTTCCAGTTTCCGACGAATACTCTTCAGTTGTGTGTCATTTAGTAAGATTATTGTGCGGCCCGCCATAATGTGCCTGAGTCTTTAGAATATTTAGGTACTCACGTACTTCTTGATATCATTAGTGAATTTTTTGTCACGATTGGCCGCCCCTAATATCTGGCCGCCCCACGCCTGGGTCTACAGGGCCTATTGGCAAATCCGCCACTGCATCCCTAACAGCTTTTTTTGTACCACTTACACCAATGATTCCGAACTATTTGAATATACGCGTAAAAGGTTTTCCCAACTGACATTTATTTAAAACCCAAAACTTTTCGCATCTCTTGGCGAGGTACGTTTCCGTTTATCCTCAACAATATAACTCCGTTGAAAGACAGCTTCCTACAATTTTTGTCTCTAGATATTCTCGTCTAATAGGTAGTAAGTAAAGAAACAGCTGTGACAAATGTTTGTAGATGACGCTTCGCGATCTCGTTTTATGTCGGATAATTTCATGTGCGCACGCATTTGGTTGTAAAAACCATCTCTTCAAGTTCAAAGTAAAAATAGTAAAGTTCTTTTCAATCTAAAAAAGTACATCCAGAAATATATTGAAATACAATGTTGACAAAACTATGTACTTTTTGAGCAAATCGAAATCATGAATATATACAATCCAAATTGAGTAGCTTTCTCTTGTTCATCCAGTCTTATAACCCTAACCGCTTCCGAGAAGACTCTGAGTTGAGTGACCCAGATTTCCTAATATACGGAGTGGCCAATATATAACTGACTGTCTTGTTCTTCCAATCTCTTTAAAATGAAATGACATTGATTATGTTTTTTTAATATCTTATGAAATTAAAATACTGCTCTTCAGCTAGTAGGGTGATTCACAAGTCGTGACCAAAAATGAAACATCACACAGAACCGCATTTCAAGGGGGGCCTTCTATGTAACATTTTTTACTCGATTGCTTCCTTCAATTTGCTACAAGTAATCACTCTTAAGTTTTTCCTAGAGTGCATCGTAAAAATAAAAATAATCGTTACGATACGATCCTGAATTTTCATTACACTATAATAATATACTTAAATTATATATCTAAAACATTACCATAGACTCATGTTGCTATTTTATAGATGATCAAGCTGAGGTATGATCCCTATTATGGAAACAGGGTACTTTATTACCCAGAAAGCAGATACTACCACGACGACACGTTTGGAAGATATTGGTCACCAAAATTCGCATTTTCCAGACTTCCGAGATATTGGCCCATTTATATGATAGATCTATGGCCCACGGAGCATCACATGAGACAAATCAGGGTTAGTATGAATATACGACAGGACAGTTTAAATGCAATCTCAAAAATATTGTAGTTGAACATAGTAAAAAGTACGTACAAAACTTGGTCGAAAGTTTTCCTACTTAGCAACAATAGTATCACTTCTGTAATAACTATGACGCTCAAAATAAGAAAATAAATAGACGTCTAAGTGAAAAAATCTTCAATTACGTATTTACGTTCCACTCGGGAGATTTACTCTGTAAGTTATCTAGTTGTATGTGTCACTTTATTTAATCGCCAAAAATAGATCGTTATGGTCTGGAAGCAGCCACCATGATCGCCTGTACTCTTATACAGGATGTATGGAAAATGCAAAGTAGTTTTATGAGCAAACTGGAAGCGATATCAAAAATCTGTTTCCATGGCAATGATAGATTTTATTAAACACCAGTGATCTATGCACCTTCCAGTTAAACATAATAGAGAATCGTGCTACCCAAGTTGCAGAAACAGTTGCTAAAAGATACTGGATCTGGAGTCAAACATCTGGGAATAAACAGAACTACCTGGAATGTATCAAGACAATTCCATAATGAATGACTCCATTCCATTTCACTGTTTTCTTGGATGATCTGATTATCAACTTAAATGTGAGATATTTCTTCTTCTTGGTAATTATTAGCAATAACTCGGAAACTGTTCGAAAAGAGTGGTATTGACCATATCAAAATTTTGATGTAAAAATATACAGGGTGTCAAATTTTAAATTTATGAGGTAATGTACATTTTGCGCTTTGAGGTATCCTGTATAAATAAAAAAAAATATTTAAGCATTTCTTCCAGATCAGCTTAATATTGATGATGATAAAATGTTTCTGAACTAAGGTTTATCTAAATATATTCGAGAACGGCGAGAATTTTAAAATACAAGGTTACCACAAAAACATATTTTTGATATCTTTTCCAGTTTGCTCATAAAGCTACTTTTCATTTTTGTTGGGACACCATGTATGTACCCCAGTTTGAGGGCCGTATTTAAAAATCAGCTGGGCGATCCAATGGCTGTCAATTTGTAAAACGGCTATTCAACATGCCTTCGTTACCTGTGACTCACTTTCACATTTTTAAACCTCATTTTACTCGCTTTCAACATATTTTATTGTTTCACATTCTTTGAATGGCTTAACAGATCTTCAGATATACCAAGTTATTCAATTTGTATCAATTTATGCAGGTATTTAAATTGTACTATTGCACATGGGCGACTAAATTGGAAAATATTTCTGTGAGCGAATATCTCAATAATTATTGGATCATTGAAAAGATGTGTAATCAAAAAATATGTTTGCCTTGATAACTTTGGTGTAGCAGAATAATTACTGGATTATGAAAAACTGTATAACATTAGAACATGTTTGTTCTTAAATTGGAATAAAATGAGTTATGAAAAATTAAATTCGGCCTACTAGTTACAAAGATTTGCAAGTTGGCGTCCATTTTTAAATATGGCGGCTAAGTGACCACGACTATGATCGCGTGACTTGATAATTCATATATTCCTGTGTAGGTGCCTATTGATACCCCACATTAATACTGGGAGAATCTGTAAGGGCACACGTGACCTTAGTGGCTACTTCCCGGCTATTAACAAATGACACTTCGTGGAAAATGTGACCAGAGATTCGTTGATTTCATTTTGAGAATGGCTTTACACTAAATACTCGTACATGTTTGATGCTATAGGTAAGTTACCGATAAGAGGTAATGAGCCTAATATTGCAATGTAACTCCTATTTATGTATAAAATATTGTTTTTTAGGGAATGATCATAAATTTTCAGCTGCAATTCTCTTTCTTTAATGTCTTGATACTAATTTTAGAGAGAGGGATGACAAATCATGATGCCTGATACTCTAATACTTGATAAACATTTCGCATGCAAAGGCTATGTCCTTGAAAAAATGTGACACATTGACTAACTACATGCATTTGATGCTGAACATATTTTCACTTCAGATGAGAAGTTATCAAGCTAATCTACTCATTCTTGCAATGCTATCGATTAACCTTAAGACGTGAAACTGTGTATAAAGCAACATCAAACATTTATTCTTTATTCTTTGCTACTTAGATTCAGCAAATAATCACATGTAATGCATCAGGTACCTATAATATATTCCCGTCCCATTATCCCAGATAACTTTTCTGTTGTCGTTTCAAAATAAGTGAGCCCTTCTCCATATCAATGATGTTCATCAAGCTAGTTTTTATTTTTTGTAATTTTTTTACAGGTTCGAAACAACTTGTACTATACACCTATTAGCGCCTAGATAGATGTTAAACGAACACACAAGTATTTATGATTACATATATAATTAATGTAAGTTCATGTTAAAGAAATATATCTTGCTAAATACCATTTTTGTCCCTTCATTTTTACTAGAAACCATGAGTTGTAAATCTGTAAATACATACATATACAAGTACGTTTATGTTATCTGTTGAAACCCACGAATCTGAATAAAGAATAAGCCAAGCCTATATAGTCAACGACAAACAAAGTGGCGTGCACGTCATCAAGGTGGGTGTGTTGAAAAATTTACATTGTTGCCAAACTTTTTGTAAAATAATAAAATTTATTATTTACATATCTAGGTTTATAAGCAATATTAACCTCAAATGAGAACAAAAATAATAGTATAATAAAATTATAGATCTGTACTTGCATAATCATTAAGTATGACAATTATTGATCAGATGACACTATGAAACTACCATATTTAATTGATAGCTTAAAGGTACTGAATAAAAATCCAAATGGGGTCCTCCAAATTTTATGCATGGTATTTATTTTACAGAATTCATACAGAAAAATGCATTCTAAAATTAGGTAAGCTACTGGTGTAAGCTTTTTCTGTGAAATAAAGTTAGTCGGAGTTTCTTTCTTCAGCGCTGTCTGAATCTGAATCTTCATCACTCTCAAAGTTGATTATTAAAGGTTCGATGTCTGGTCGATCAAAAATTCGTTCTCTTTCATACCATTTAAAAATTTCTTGCTCAGTATGTCGAACACTATTTTTCCACATGTCTGGGGTAACCGTTTGTAGAGCCTCGTTCCACATATCCAAACAGTCTTTTTCACTTTTACCATCTCTACCAATATGTCTGTTATAGTAACCTTTTGCTATGCCCCAAATTAACTCAATAGGGTTAAATATACAATGGTAAGGAGGCAGACGAAGAACTTTGTGCCCATGTTGTTCCGTCAATTCATAAATCACGTATATTTTAGGTGGTTTGTTTCTAAAAAAGCAGTTATTTTAAGAATAGGAATAAACAAAAGAAATATAAACTGTCGACCAAAATACATATAATTAAGAAGCATTATGTACCGAGCAACAATACTCAATAGCTCTGTTTTAAACATTGTGTTTAAAAATGGTATGTTTTGATTTGTCAACCAGTCTTGGATATTTTTTTTGTCCATGCATTGTTGGGCACTTTGTTCAATATCATGCTGTGATAAGGGGCGTTATCCAGTATAATCATAGATGGACTCTCCAATTTTTCTAATAACTGATGTTGAAACCATTTCAAAAAATTGTCCTGGTTCATCTTTCCATGGTAATCGCTCAATTTTGTTTTCGAAGAAAATATCGCTTCACTACCCTCAATAAACCCATTTTCATTTCCAGCATGTAATATAATGTATCTAAAATATATTAGTTTTAAATTTTATAGTGCAAAGTGTGTAAAAGTACATACCTTTTACCATCTGTTTTAATAGCTTTCACGCTTTTTTGGTTTCCATTTTGCCAAGAGCGACCTATGGTCCCATTTTGAAATATCCAAGTTTCATCGAGGAAGACAAACTGGTATAAGGCCTCAACCTTGGCTTGATTGTATTGCCTTAGAAATTCCACCCTTTTCAAAGCTATACTTGGTAGTTCCATGAGCCCTCGTCGCGGATTGTCCTTAAGCCACTTAAATCCAAGATCTCTAAGCAACCGCTTTAAAGACGTGGCACTACCATCAAATAATGCCCTATCTCTTAATCGAGACCATAAAGTTTGTATCGTAACTTGTTCTTCTGAAACCATGTGTAATATGACATTATAATTTAGTTAACAAATTAATGCAAATTTCTGATAAGTTATTATAATAAGATCTTACTTTTGTGATACATATTATAGATCACTTCTCGAATGGCACTTGTATCCTATGTCGCTGTGTTGGTTACACGTTTAATATAACTCCGCTTTTTCTTGGGCGATTCTAAATTTGCATCACTTTTCACACCCTCGGAAATACGACTAACTATTCTTAAACTAATTTTTAAAGCAGCAGCAACACGCTACAAAAAATGAAATAAAATTTCACTATTATTAATATACATTACATATAATTATTAGTAACCTACCTCTTGAACAGCATTTAAAGGCAACAAAGGCCCGTTGTTGTCCCTTTCTGGGCTCAAAGTAGTGCATTAACGAGGCCACGAGTTCCTTACACCGACTATTTAACTGTTTGGGCATCTTTATATACCAAAATTGCCTGTATCTACTCGTAAAATAAATAATTTTGTTTTGAAACAAACAGTTGTTGATTTACAGTATGCGGGGCCAAAGGATTTATAAAGATTTGAAATGCCACAAATTGATTCAGTGTCAAAATTAATACAAATGTCAGTTCCCAGTTTAAATAAGTTTCAAGGTGACAATGTGTCAACGCTGCGAAATCGGTTTAGTGCGTTTACATGTCGATAAGTGATTGGAGCGTTTGCAAAACATTTTATTTCGCATAATGCGTCTAAATTTATCAGAAAGCAACTTATGTAATATTTTAATAACAATGTTTATATGACTATTAACCATAATAAGAGAGTAATGAACATTTTACAATTTATATATCACATTAATATGAAACTGCAATAGAGCAATTGTTTGTGATAGAAACCTAGGCATTAGGACGGGGAATTTTTATCGTGATGACGTGCACGCCACTTTGTTTGGCGTTGACTATATGTTTACATTGCATTGTTTGTCGCCAAAATTGCGTAGTTTTAGTGCATTCTTTTGATTCATTTGACTACAAATACCTAACACTATTGTATCAACACAATAAAAATACTTACCGGTGAAAACATCTGTGAGAATGAAGGGCACAGGCAAAAAATAGGGAATGTCACAATATTTATTTTTTCAGTTTCTTATTGAAATCAAATTCTTGTATATGATATTTTAATTCGCAATCGAAACGAAAACAACAGGGAATGTGCATGTCATACCGGCAAAGAAGGATTGTTTGAAATGACAGTTACAGTTATAATTTTGAAATTAGAATTTATATTAAGTTTGCGGTATAATAATTTGAAGTTGAATATGTTTTCTGATTCAGATAATGATTAAAATAATCAGAGTATTAACAAATTAAAAAAGAAAAGAAAGAATACTGGTAGAACCGAAGATGTAACGGAAAAGTTGCGACTTTCTTCTCATGAGCAATTGTTCAAGTTTCAAAAGTTTTGAAAATATAAATCAAAGATATATTATTAAATATCTCAATTCATTTGGTAGTATCAGTGAACAGAACTTATATTTCCCCGGGATTATAAATGTTTATAATCTGAAACGAAAAACACGTAGGAAATTTGAAGATGAAACTAATTTGCATACAGCTGTAGACTCACCTATAAAGTAAGGGTAAAAGATGAAGATATCAACAATAATGTTATAAAAAATGTGCCTGTATGTTTAGCATTAATTGCACTTCATAGCAGTATCAAAGAAAAGGTTGAATATCTACAAAAAAGCATAAAAACAACAGACAAAGCTCCAGTAGATCAAAGAGAAAAGCATGAAAATCGTAAAAAACTCCATCTGAGATTAAGGAAAAAGATCTTAATCATATTAACTCATTTAAAAGAAGTTTGAGTCATTACAGTTTAAAAGACAAAAGGAAACTAAAATATGATTCAAAAACCAAAGATTCTGAAAACTAAATTTGACGTTCCTTGTTTTTTACTTGTTTCAAAATGTTTAATTTGGTTGTTGTTCAATTTAAATATGTTTAGTAAGTAAAAGGGCCAATGTAAACAACAAAATTATATTAGATATATATATATATATATACAGGGTTATCCAAATTAAGTGTCCACCATTAGTAACTTTGTTATTAGTGAAAATACAAAGTTGTTTGAATTAGCAAACTAGTAGCATTTTTAACGCTGGTAAAAATGAGAAATAAAAAAAAACAATTGAGAGTCGTTATTTTGATTTTTTTCAGTAAAATAACATTTTTTTAAGTGGAAACCCCTGTATATTATATTTTTTTCTGTTAAAGCATCAAATTTTAAACAAAAAAGCTTACAATAACTTTTCTCCTAGGTTACAAATTGTTGAAGTTGTGGCCTCCAATCTGAAACAATTAAATTGTATCGACAAACTTTATTTTCAACATCAACTTATAATCTTACAAAATACAATAACAATTTTTTTTAAAGAAGATGCTCGAAAACACCACCTTGTTCTTCAATACATTTTTGGGCACGTTTTTCAACTGCTCGGACTGTCTTAAGTATGGTCCTACCATCTATCTGGGTTATCTTTTCCCTAACTGCAGTCTTTAACGCGTCAAGGTTATCGTACCTTCGCTTGTAAATTTGGTTCTTTAAGTAACCCCACAAGAAGTAATCAAGTGGGTTTAGATCTGGTGATCTGGGAGGCCACTGTATTGGGCCATTTGTTCCTATCCACTGATCATTAAAAGTAGTACTTAGAAAATGATAAGTACCTCTGGAGTTGTGGGCAGGTGCGCCATCTTGCTAAAAATGCAGATGATGTCTACTTATAAGATCCAATTCGTCTAAGAAATTAGTCAGAATTTCTGACATAAATTCCACATATCTTTCACCAGTTAGGGTTCCCTCATAAAAGAACGGGCCAACAATTTTTGAACCAATTATACCGCACCAAACGTTGAAACTAAAACGGACTTGTGGGCCTCTTGGATGTACTAACAAAAGATTTTCTCTTGACCAATAATGGTGGTTTTTTCTATTAAACATTCCAGAATTTGAAAAATTTGATTCATCTGTCCATAAAAGGTAACGAAAGTTATTTACATTTTGGCGACAGAAGCTAAGATACCAATGGCAAAAAACAAGTCTTCTCTCTGGATCCCCTGCCAAAAGCGTTTGAACTGGTCGGTACTTATACGGAATAAATTTGTATTTTTTTAAAATCCTTTGAACAGTACCATAACTGAAATTAGAGTCCTTGAGAATATCTGCTATTGAATTCTCACGATAAGCTTCAAAATATCCAATAACTGCAATTTCCGTGGCCTCGCTTATTATGAATTCTTTTTTTGCCCTTGTTTTAGCAAAAACATTTTCGTTGCCCCTAAATTTTCGATAAAGTCTCAGAAAATATCGTTCATACGGTTGAATGCGAGCGGGATATAATTCACTCTTGCTCTCAAGGAGGATTTTCTGCACACTAAATAGCATTCTAACATATCACACTTTTCTTCATGGGAGAACATTTTTCTTTAAATTAATGACACAATAAAGCTTATAAACAAGTATTTACACTAATGTTTGACATTATTTGATTTTATCATTGTTTTCCAAAGCCTTCTAGTTGCGAGTATGTCCAGTTTAACAATTTGTCGCTTATCTTAATGCTGTCAAATCGCGAACGCCATGTTGTTTTCATAGCCGTCTTAATATTATAATACTGCAAATAATTAAAAATATTTATCGTTATTTTGACTTTATTTTTGACTTTAGCGGAAAAGTCATTATGAACTTTTTTGTTTAAAATTTGATGCTTTAACAGAAAAAAATATAATATACAGGGGTTTCCAATTAAAAAAATGTTATTTTACTGAAAAAAATCAAAATAACGACTCTCAATTGTTTTTTTTTATTTCTCATTTTTACCAGCGTTAAAAATGCTACTAGTTTGCTAATTCAAACAACTTTGTATTTTCACTAATAACAAAGTTACTAATGGTGGACACTTAATTTGGATAACCCTGTATATATATGTATAGGATTCATAGTTAACTGCCTTAACTGTTAGGAGAAAATATCCTTTAATTTCTTTGGGTAGAAGGCAAAGTATTGCAAAAGCACACTCTTATAACTTAAACTCTCAAGCTTTATAGATCTATGTCTTCATCGTCTGGAGTTGGAAAAAATTATTGATAATAGCAACAAATAACAAATAGGAGAAAAATAGATACTTACTAAGTCGGCGGGATTGTTGCTGAAATTGTTTTTAAACAAGTGAAGGGAACACATCGTCGACGAATAAAAAACTGGACTGATGATGTTCAATTAGGACGGAATTAATTATTTTATTATTAAATGGAAAGTCATTTAGAAAGGTTTTTTAATTAAACGTTAATTGATTTTGGAAAAAATTTGGAAATTTTCAAACTATCAACTATTGAAAATTCCTTCGAGATTTAATCTTCCACATTATCCAACACGAATGTCAGTCGGCCGGCATGAGTTGGATGGGAGACCGAAGCAGGCACATTGTGCGACGATATCATGGAGGAGAGCTCTGAGGAGCAAAGACCGTTGACATAGTGGAGGGTCAGGCCTAGATCGCCGTCGGTACGAAAGGTTTCAGAGACTACCCGTTAGAGGCGAGTCATCGATCAGTCGGACAGCCTTCCTCTGGAGGGCGGTAGCACCCAAAGTATGTGAGCAGTACTCGAGACTAGGTGTTGTCTGGGCTTTGTACAGAGTAAGGAGGTCATATGGAGAGAAGTACATTTTAGTCCTAAGCAAGTAGTCTAGCTTTTTCCCAGCAGCTGCCGCTATTGACGAGATGTATTCGTGCCAGATCAAGTCCTCGATTATTTGGACTCCAGCCAACCAAAATTAACGGCTCGGTCATCCATCTAAGCCGGATGAGCGATAGGGCGATTCTTGTTAGTCAAGGTATGGTATTGTGTTTTGGAAGCATTGAACTGTAGAAGATTGCTGCATCCTCAAGCAGTGATAACCTCCACTTCTCTCGTTAGAGAGGAAGTCGCTGCTAGTCTTCTTTTCTCTAGTTTACCGGCAGAGATCGGCTTGGGACTCTGAATTGCGGCATGTAGTGTGCTATCATCAGCAAATCTGAGGATCGTATTGATTGTTCAGGAAAGCTTCTCTGGGAGGGCATAGGATGAAAGTTTGCATAAGAGGGCAGCACGCATCTGCTGATGGAATGCTTTCGCAATATCAAGAGCAACGCCATGAGCCTCACCATAATAAATCATATTTCCTGTCGCTAGTGAAGCAGCCGTGACGTTCAAGGAACTCCAGAAGCTTCTGATGTATCCATTCCATCACCTTACTCATAACAGAAAGCATAGCTATAGGCCAATATTTGTAAAAGTCGGTCCTAGATCCTTTTTTGGGATGAGCTGAAGGTAACAAGTTTCCTAATTTTCTGGGAAAGTTCGTAAGATATCTGGAAGAGACGTGAAAGGACTGGAGCAAGTTCCGCTGCACATCTCTTCAATACAACGGCAGGAATCACGTCCGGACCAGCCTCCTTGACAGTAAGCAACAAGAGTACCCGTGTTACGGTCCAATGCCTGAAGGTTACTTCCTGCATAATGTAGGGGGCACTTTAAGTCAGCGTCACTCGGGCGTTGATGGTGGAGTTGACTACGGATATCTTGGCAAGCACTTTCGCCTTAGCCTTTGAGTCGTTTAAAATCGTTCCATCCTAGCACATAAGCATTCTAAGGCTACTCTTTCAGAAGTTATCTTCAATCTGCTCAGCCAGCGTGTGAGCTGTGCCTAATTCTCACATCGTGCTAGTCTTTGACATTGCGCACCGCTTCGTTATATTTGTTTCTGAGCTTGACGTTGGCCCCCGAAAATATCCAAATCTAATTCATTCAAACTCAAGGTACATTGAGTAGTATCACCATTTTTCAGAATGATCGATCCCCCTGGAACCCATAACCGCAAAAACGAAAATACTTTTTACGGGTACAATTTTTTCAAAGAATTTGAAAAAATACATGTGCACAGTGAGTTGCTCTGTTAGCCAAGCATCCGTTTCCTTACAATGAAATCAAAAAGTGAAGGAAACATGCGAACCCCCTTTTTTTTTTGCTAATTTTGCAATTTTTCGGTATACATAATTTGACTATACATGTACAAAAATACATATGTAGGTTAGGTTTTTGAGTTAGTCAACTTATATCCTACTTTTAAAATGCCAAACATTGCGAAAAATTGGTGGAAATGCGTTTTTTTCTGATTTTTTGACGACGAAACCCGGGAAAAGCGGTTTTTCTGATTTTTGACGATTCTCCGGACATAATCACGATTCTGAGAACGGTATTGAAAAGAACGTAAAACACACATACCCATCTATACCTTATTTCACGAGTATCCTTCACGCTTTAAGGTAAACAGCTGATCAACAAAAGCGACATCTTTGTATTAATTTGTAACGTTGGCAATAATTAATTTCGGGACCGTATTCAGAGCTGTTGTTCACATATCAGGATTATATTTTTCAGTGGACGGGCAATGTGACAATAAAATGTACAAGTACAGATATAGAAAAGTTTTTTAGAAAATTATTATAGTATATTGATTTATGGATTACGTGGCATGCCAATAGAGCAGGTTGCGTAGTCCTTTCCAGAAGCTGTAAAGATAATATGGAAGTCTGTTTCTGGTTTATTGTCCATCATCAGTGTAACGTAATTCACCAAAAGCACATAACTAATCACATCAAATCTAATAGATTCACCCAAAATTACGAAAACGACCCACCACCATGCCATGTCATTGTGATACATCAAATGCAACCTACCACTCAAATAGCAAAACAAAAATAAAATATACTTCCTAGATTTTCTATTTCGTCGATATGTAATGAAAAAAAAACAAATCAAAGACAATTTAAAAAAAGATCCAAGCTCCACAAATCTATAATAAATCACAGTAATGTAGATTTTAACAATGCAGCTTTTGTTTGTTGAAAGTTATATTAAGAAAAACATGTTTTTGAGGTTAGGGGTCCATAGGGGCGACCTGTTAATCTGAAAGATTGGTTATGGTGATTCCACCCAATGTATCTAAAATTGGATTGAATCAGATTTTGATACATTTGCGGACAATTATTTTCATATGTAGTTGCGCCTACATCCTTTATTAAAAACCATTAACTACTCAAAATTATTACGCGTCACATCACTATGTCGCGGGCAAGAATGTGCTCAAAAAAGCACATACATCATCACTAGCGCTATAGATGTAGCCTTTGTTTTCTCGCTCAAAATCTCAAATCTAAAAAATTCATACGTCTTTCGGCATGAACCAGCTTTATGAAAAGATGTGTAAAGTCAAAGTAGTGGAACCGCCATCAAAGCCAAGATTCGACGTCGCTACAAAAATGGCACCTTATGTTTAAAGACAACCACCTTTACTTTGCATATCTTCAGAAGTTATTTTCTGTTATAACTTCAGTGCCGGTATCAAACGCAGCAACGAAAAGGTATTTTTAGGCTTGATTGAGAGGCGAAACCGTTTGAAACTCAAACACGTCAAAGCTGAAATTCAAATCAAATACATCTTTAGTAGGACTTGCAGTGCATGTTATAACTACTACAATGGTTCTCGCGTGGGCTCCAAAGATGCACAGGGCTGCCGATTATCCAATCGACAGAGGATGGGTTCTCGAAGAGTAAACAACGGTAGATTCGAGAGAGTACACGATTTATTGAAATCTCACAAAAACAGCAATTCTAAGCAAAACTTAAAAGAATAAATGAATCGCGACCCTGCCCCGACGAGTGTCTAGGGTCGACAGACTGCCAAATCCTCCCATAGTTGCCAAGTGTCCCCTGCACACATCGTCACACATCACTAAGCCACCACACTATGTTATAAACAGCAAGGCAATCGTAAAGGCAGCAGCGTCTAAAGCAAAACATAATTTTATTAAAAAATAAATTATTCAAAGTTATAACCCATGTTAATAACTAGTACATAAGCTATACTACATAATAAATTAACCCTTAATTATAAAAACGTTTTTTGTTTGTCCCGATCTGCAACCCTAAATCTGGAAATCTTTTACTACCTTTTGGTCCGGTTTGAAACAAATTGGACCTGGTAACACGAGCTACCATATGCGAGTAAATCAATCAGTTCAAATTGAAACCTTTATTTTATATAGAATGTCACTTACGGTGCATTTGGCTTATACGTGATAAATGATGATGATACGCCACTGGTGTGATCTGTGTCGTGTTCGGGGTTCTGCTGAAAATTCATAGTTTTGAGTGGTAAAAAGTGGCCAAAAAAATTGGAATTTTCGTGCAAATATTAGTAATAAGTGCAGTTAACAATCCTGTGAAGTGAGACTTGTATGCAATCTGCTTAAACGAAGTTACTTGAAATCTTTAGTTTATATCGTACCAACGTAAGAAGTCACTTTTTTGCGACACATTCTGTGAGAATACAAGGACTAGTAGCTCAATTTTTTTATTATTGTGTTTACGAGTAAAATAAATGGGATGGCGGAGGTAAAACCAGAAATCACGATTAAAAGTCGTGTTTCCGAACACGTGGTGGAATGCGCTGTATCTGGTGCAGCTTGAGTAGCGTATGCATTGTTGATCAGGCCTACTGTTCTTAACTTTGGCTTCATCATCATGAGTAAATGTCTGATGTGTCCTGACAAGGGACCTATTCTGTTGAAGAATGCTGTTCAATGTACATCTTGCTCTATATATTATCATGTCATGTGGTAACAGGGCAAAGTTGTTGCCTGATGGAAGTTATAATTACTGTTGTGGTACTGGTGGTCAAGTTCATGATGAAGATTTTGCTGGACTAGATCCTGGATTTCAACTTATTTTGAAAAGGCTTGACAAAGTAGATGCGTCACTGAGTGCCATTAAGTCAGATATTCAATCCTCCAGCAACAAGCTAACAGAACTTGAAAAAAGGTTGATACACTTGAAGAGATTGTTACTAGTGAGTCTTTATATGATGAAATGAAAGATAGGATGAATAGAGAGAAGACCTTTATTATATATAACTTTGATGACTCAGTGAACGCAGCTGCTACTGATTCTGTGAAAATAAAGAAATGCTCGAGGATACAAAGCTTGTTATTCCATTTAACTTTGATGATCTTAAAGTTTTTCGACTTGGATGTGATTTTGTTGAAGGAAAGAATAGATTAGTCAAAGTTGTTATGAAATCCTCTGATTTATCATCATAGTAGTGAAATTTTTAAAATTAATGTTTTTGTCAGTAGTGATCTTACAAAAAAACAACAAGCTCACATGCAAAAACTTAAAAATGAAGTGAAGCATAGATCTGACAAGGGAGAAAAGGATTTAAAAATTAAACATATCAGAGGTAAACCAACGATTGTTAAATCTATTGTTGCTGATAATCAATTAAATGAAAATGATGAAGATACTGAATGACTATATGATAGTTACCATAATTTGAGGATTTTTTACCAAAATATTCGTAGTGTCAGAGGAAGGCTTGATGAGTTTTATTCCAGATTATGTCTTATTAATGAATATGACATTATAGTTTTGACTGAAAATTGGCTCGATGAAGACATTACTACTGCTGAATTACAACTCCAAGATTTTACTGTGTACAGATGTGACAGGTCTTTATTTACAAGTGTGAAGAAATCTGGTGGTGGTGTTTTGATTGTAGTCAAAAAATTTATTAAGGGTTTAAAGGTTATTTTAGTTAATAACTCTTATGAACAAGTTATTGTGCGTATAAAAACTCATCCAAAGTCATTTTTCATTAGTGTGGTCTATATACCACCCCTTTCAACCTCTGATTACTACAGAGAATTTGTTGATAACCTTCAAAATTCATTGCTAAATTACATTAAGGACTACAATTAATATGATCTCTTATTATTGGGTGATTTTGATTTACCGGATTACAGATGGTTTAAAAATGATTATTTTTTTACTGCTGTTGGTTATCATCTGAGCAAAGATGTTTTACTTTCTGATTTATGTAAACTTTTGAGTTTAACTCAGTATAACACTTACATTAACTCATCGGGGAATATTCTTGACCTGATCTTTTCCAATAGCACTGATGTTTCTTATGAAATCGCTGATGTAGCTATTTTTGATTGTGATAGTTATCACTTACATTTTAAAATAAATATCTCAGTGCCTAAAATTGATACACTGAAAACTTGCAATTATATTTATGATTTCAAAGATGCAGACTATGCAGCAATTCCAAGTGAATTACACTGCCTGGATTGGACTTTATTTAATAACCACTGTGATGACGTTAATCTACTAGTTAAAGCTTTAGAGTTTAATATTAATACTTTGATTAATAAGTTTATACCAAAGATCTTAATTAAGTCGAGTAATTTTCCCTCGTGGTTCTCGAGAGATTTAGTTAATGCTGTTAAAACTAAGAAAAAGGATCATAAATTATATAAATTGTATCATTCTGATTACTATTACATGTTGTTTTCTAAAGAGCGTACCAATTGTGGTATCTTACATACTAAAGATAAAACTAATTATATTAATAAAGTTGAGAACTCATTAGCTGATAGTAGTCAATTTTTTTTAATTATATTAATTCTTTATGTAAATCAAAAGATTATCCATCAGTTATGCATTACGGTAGTCAAACTGCTGATAATGGTAAAGATATTACTAACTTATTTGCTCAGAAATTTGGTGGAGTTCATTCCAATAGTAACTTGACAACAACTGAAATTGATTGTAATATTTATGATTGCTTGAGTTCAGTTAGATTCTCGATTGATGGTGTTGCTAAATCTGTTGAAAAATTAAATGTTAAATCAGGACCTGGTAATGACAATATTCATCCGTTAATGATTTCTAATTGCTCGCAATTCCTATTACGGAAATTAACTGAAATTTACAATTTGTCATTGCAATCTGGTGTTTTCACTTGCTGTTGAAAAACCTCCTTCATCAAACCATTATACATCTGATGTCAACAATTATAGACCAATTTGTAAGCCTAATGTTTTAGCAAAAAATTTTGATCAGTTGGTACATGAAAAGCTTTCCTGTTATTTATCAAGATTCATTATTACAAATCAACATGGCTTCATGAAGAATAAATCAACTATTACTAATTTAAATTTATATACAGAAAATTTAGTTGATGCAATCAGCAATGGATTAGCGACTGATTCTATTTATACAGACTTTTCTAGTGCCTTTGATGTAGTTAACGTTTCTTTGCTTCTAAATAAGCTTGAAGCTTACGGTATCAATGGTGCATTGTTGAAATGGTTAGAGTCTTATTGGACTGATAGAAAACAGTATGTCAAAATCGATAATCATATATCATATGTCATTGACGTAACATCAGGAGTTGGTCAAAGTTCTCACTTGGGACCATTGCTATTTCTAGTTTTCATAAATTATATCAAATCTTGCATACGTCATTGTAAATTTTTGTTGTTTGCTGATGACTTAAAATTATATAAAGTAATTAGATCTATTTATGATAGATACTTAGTGCAAATTGATATAAATTCGTTACTTATTTGGAGTATATTAAACGGCATACCTTTTAACATCAAAAACTGTTATTTTATTACTTTTGGTAAATGTAACTAAACTTACAAGATGTTGATCATAACTTTGCAACGTTGGGTTAGAAAAGTTAGACTCTATAAAAGATCTTGGTATCATTTTTGATTAAATTATCGTTTAATTATCATATTGAACACATTAGAAATTGATCAATAAAAAAATTTTTTTAAAGAGATTTACAAGATATTTTAAAACTATTAGCACCTTCAGAACTCTGTACTATTCTTTTGTATATCTAATTCTAAGCCATGGTTTTGTAGTTTGGAATCCTTATCTTAAATATCAAATAGATTCTCTTGAAAAAGCCAATCATGTCTTTTTAAGATATGTTGCAAACAGAACTGGTATGCCAATGAATTTTACCGATCACAACTACACAAATATTTCAAACAAAATTATGATTTATTTGCTTATAATTTATTTAATAACATTATTGATAGTTTCAGTTTATTGTCAAAATTCAGATTTTATGTGCCACCACAATGTTAAGACGTAATAATGTTTATTTTCATGTTATGCCACCTAAATCAGATCTGATAAATCATTCTCCTGTTTTTAGGTTATCTAAACTATGTAATGAACACAGTAGTTGGCTTGATTTGTATAATTCGAGTAATTATATTGTTAGAAGTTTATCAAAGTCTATGTTTAGATTTGAGTAGTCTTTTGATTTTGTAATATTTGAATTTATGATTACTAGATTATTGCATTTCCTCATTTGAATATCTGTATTAAATTTCGCAGATGATTATGTTAATCTCAGTTGATTGCCTTATATACTATGCTACTGTTACCACATATGTAGCGCCACATACGCGACGTTTGCGGTGCATTTTTCTATTTATAATAGAAATGTATATTGGGTTCGCCCGTAAGTTGAATAAATAAATAAATAAATACATATAAACAGTAAAACAATGTATGTTGTTTCTGCATACATTCAAAATATGTACTCCTTACCTCTTTCATCGAGGACGGGGGTTACGACTGTTCGCTCCCCATTCCCGCCAAATTTGGCCTTTTAGGGTACATTCGTGCTCGTCCAAATACAATACTCAGTTTTCTGCTTATTACAAGTGAGCCCACATCGATCACTGTACTCGAATATTTATTCCATTGTCTAATTTGCTCTTATGTGTATGATGGGTATTTTGCTGTTTGGATTCACTTCGCGTATTGTGACATCATTATTTTGCCCTACAATGTTTTCTGCCGGTAGATCACCAACGTATATGTTCCACAGGCAGGGCCTTGGTATAGATCCTCGTGGTATTCCGTTGATGATCTATTTTTGTTTTGGCTTGATTGTTTTTGTCGTATATTTGTTCGGATGAACAAATAGTTTTCTATAGTTTTGAAAACATTGTTATCTACATAAATAATTAAGGTAAATACGTTGTTGGGGAATTCTTCTATAATGCCAATTGCCAATAGATATCTGCTCTTTTTGAGTACCTACGTAAAATATGTAGGCGCAGCAGTTTACGTTCTTATCGGTAAAAATATTTTATCGAATTTACATCATATGGAACAAAAGTTTGTCATACCTATATGAATTGGCCAGCTGCCAGAAATCGGGTTTAAAGGTTTGTGAAAAGCGTTCTTTTTCACATACCAGTCAAAGTGGTGAGTCGAGATAGGTATACATATATCTGATTCAACGAGCAGACGAGGTGAGTATTGGGGTCATTGAGATATTTATAATTTGTTTTTCACGTCAGATGCCACATGCACGTACATAAAAAATCAGAAAATATGTTACCTGGCAGTTTAATCATGTTCATCCGTATTTTTCTTAGAATGTTACTGGTAGCATAAATCTGCTTATGCACGTGTTAATTGTGTTGTATCGTCATAGTAGCTATTCGATGAAGCTTACCATGTGTGTGTGCGCTTTTCTGTTTCATAGCGTTTTCACCAAAGCATAAAATACAGGAGTACAGATCAAATTCATCACTTTACATTACATACATTAATGTAAGTCATTAAGCTATTACCATTCCAAGGACGTGGTTACAGATCATGGATGATATCTTGACAGTTGCAGTAGGCAGAACATTTTCAATGATGTAAATGGAAGTATGAGTTAATCAAAGTCTGACTCTGCACCCAATAGTCTGAATTTGGCTTTTGCATACATCCTTAGCACAAAAAAATCGACTGTACTCATAAAAATGGTGGACCAGTAGTACAATTAACTCGGTGGCCAATTTCGCGATAGGACAAACCAACAACTCGATAATAATTCTACCCCTGTCCAAGTCGCTAACATGATGATAAATTGGACTTCTTCGAACCCGAGACACCTTTTATGCTTCACGCTAGTAAATGAAAGGGCATTAACTAAAACTATCTATACTACTCAGCTCTCAGAAGCTGCTTTCTTCACTCACAAAAACTAAAGGATAACATTTTAACGAAGGTAAATAAAATGTTGAAATTGTTGCCACTGCATGCTTTAAAACTTCTGTCACTGAGTATATATAGAAATACAACAACAATGATGAATCTAACAGCTATCCAACTAGGAACGTTGATAGTCAAGTCTCGTTGGTAGTGGACGGTCTTTGTCTGATGAACGGCGTACTACCCGTCGGATCGGATCTCTAAGGCGGGACCAGAATGTGTGCAGGTTGCATGCACACGTGCTCACTCGCTAGAGTCCTTGTGGCGTCCCTCCCTTCTCCTGTATCCCCTATAGCCCCATGGCACTCAAAGGGAGTTTAGGCCTGAGGTCTACCTGGTGGTTCAAGTATACAAAAAGGTGGCCTGTTTTTAAGAATTTCTGTAAGTCCTTTCTTATACAGGGTGATTCAAATACAGTTGCAACATCTTTACGGCGGAAAATATCTAAAAAAAAGACACATACAAAACGGATGCCAGATTGTTTCCTTACCGAGATTCAGAGTGTTAAAGTTTTAATTTAAGAAGCGAAATAAAAAGTAATTAAAACTTTGTACTAGCAGCGTAGTCATTACATACAAAACTGTGTGGCTGAAAGCAGCAATGATGTAGACATTGGAAAATTTTGACTTCTTGGAACCTCTATTGAACTTTTCAATAATGAATTGTATTTCTTGAAGCATTTTCGAATCCGAATAAAATACTTCTATCCATTCTACTCATGTCAAAATACGTTGCCTAGTAAAGTTTAACATTGCAAATTCTATAAAGTGTATTGAGGGAGTAATCCAATCTTATTCAGTCTCATCAATAGATGTAGGTACTTACAACACCTTTATGATTACTTTTGTTTCTTAATTACCCTGTATACAATATAATATTACGGAAGAACTTCAATACGACTCATTTTCTAGTAACCTGGTCCAAAAACGAAATGGCGCACTATTCAAATTAAACGTTACCTTAATGTTTTATGTGATAAGTGTCTCACAGCAATGAAATAACATGGATAACATGGTAAAGTTCCTCATTAATTTCAGAGGGATTATCTTGTGGGAAAAAGAGGTTGATTAATTCTAATCTCATTTAAACGGAGGTACCACCTTAAGAAAAATAAGTTGTGACCAGTTTTCAAAATATACAAAAATGTCTTCTATCTATGAAGTCTTCCATTAGAATCATCCGCTAAATCTCAGATTATCAGATGTTTGCCACCACCTCAGTGAATTAGGAGGGTAAGAGGCCCTAAACAAGCGTAATTTATAATTTCATTGACATGTCGATAATCCCCCATACTTCTCTGACCAATCAAGACCATATGTGTTGAAAACATTTTTATTATATATATATATATATATATATATATATATATAAAAGAAGCAAAAAGTTTCATATAATATGGGGGTGAAACGGCATTTTTTTATAGAAAAGCGACTTTAAAGTAAAATAGAATCTGACAACGCCGCAATGCCAGACGCAAGTTATGACGGAACACAGTGTAAATAAAGATGGAGTTTGTTATTTTTGGCTCTTAGGTATTATTTCATTATTTGATAATTACTCGTAAAATGCAAACAATTAAAAAAACCGACTTACCACTAACTGTCTCAGCGCTTCACCTGGTGTGTGAAAGCTTATTGAACGTATTAAAAAAATCCACTTATAAATAGGGAACACAATTTTCGTACATACATTGTTTTTCTTTTTAATACCCACACTGCAATTTTTGGTATTTATAGAAGGTGTTCAACATGTCGTCCTCCAATTTCCACACAAGCTTCATTACGACGAACCTAGTTTCTTCTTACTCTAGGACCTCAAAGTTGTCCATTTATTATTTCTGCCGCATTAAAAATTTGTTCACGAAGTTGTGCTTCAGTTGTTATTAGACCAGCCCCATAAACTATCCCTTTAAGTTCTCCCCAATACCAGAAATCCATCGGATTGAGGACAGGAGATCTTGCTGGCCATTTTCGAGGATCAGAAGCATTTCGACCGATCCTGCGATTTGGATAATGTTCATTCAAATACTGAATGACGCCTCTTAAAATGTGTGGTGGTGCCCTGTCATGAAGAAACCACAAATTCTGTCTCCGTTGTAATGTCATGTTGTCTAAGGTCTGTTTTAAAAGTTCTGGTAGGTTATTGGCTAGAAAGCTAAGGTATCCTTCTCCTGACAACTTTGGGGGTAACTCGAAAGGGCCAATTACCTGATCATCAAGAATACCCGCCCAAATATTTATTTTAAAACGTTGTTGGAAATGACCTTGACGAATGGTATGAGGATGTTCTTGGGCCACGTGTGAGTATTACGGAAATTTAATATCCCGTCTCGCGTAAAAGTACATTCGTCCGTCGCTAAATGTTTTTAAAAAAATCTGAATTTTCAATGTTTTTGTGCAAAAACCAGTGACAGAATGTTAGTCTGCGAGGATAGTCTTCTGGTAGCAAGGCCTGCACTCGTTGTACATGATAGGGATAAAGCAAATTTTCCCGTAGGATTCTATGGACTATGGTATGCGATAGTTCTACGCAGCGGCCTAATTCCCGAGTGCTGATATCTGTCTTTCACGAGTGCGAATATTAGTGGGCTGAACACTTTCTGTATCTCGAAGTCTTTGGTACACTTGCACAAATGTCCTTCTGTCTGGGTGTACCCGTTGGCGAAATCTGTCGCGATAAATTTGAACTGCAAGATTTGAGTTCTGACGAGCTTCACTGTAAACTAACAACATGTCGGCGAACTCTTGATTCAAGAAAATTGTAAATACACGACGACGTACGCGAACAAAAACAAAAGAACACGCCCGATGCTCTGCTCGACATAACGATAAAGTAATTTATCTTTGCAGAACGATAACCCACCACTGTTACTATTTTCGATCGATTGCTGGTTCGATAACAGTGATGAAAGACCGACGCGCTGTTGTCATGTGTGTTTTAAACATTTAATTTAATGAAACTTACTTACTGACTACAAATTTTGGCTTAACTTAGAAAAACTTGATGCCATTTATTTGTTAGTTACCCAATTTAAAAACGTTTTAGATTAAATTATCAAAATTAGTAAGATTGTGATGATTGTGGTCGATATAAAGCCATTTAGACAAAACTCTATTGACTTTTGGACCATGGGTCATATGAACTTTTTGACTTGTTTTGACCCTCCCCCCTATTACCCATTACAATAATGACTACCATAACGTTAACACCCTGTATAATAATATTAATGATGATGATAATAATTTTAGTAATAATAGTAATAAATATATAATCAAGAAGATTTTTTCAAAACACGTGGTTTCGATTAGCTCTCAAGATCCCGTTGAAAATTTAAACTTTTCCAAACCTGAAGCAAGGTCATCACCCTCCAAAAAGTGTCGTAATCCTGAAATTACATTTGCAAAAGTACAGACGTTTAAGGTTATACCTACATTTTGACAATTAGCAGTTAATGGCGGGTTTATACAACCTTTTAATAGGCACGAGCATAATCACAGTCACAAGCTCAGAGTGTATTTTCACCGATGACAGCCTCCTGGCCCCTAAAAAGTTGGGCAATTCTAACAAAGATAGAATCAAAAGAATCAAAAATCGAACTAGGAAACGGTGAACACGGCGAAAATCAAAAATAAAATGGGACACAATGGGGAACAACATCAAACCACAAAACATGGTAAGCCCACAAAACTTGGAAACTTGACAGAACACCTTTAAAAGTTTTAACACATAGACTTGGTAAAATAACGTTTCGGTCATAGACATAAGCGTTAAAAGTTACGAACCTCAAAGTCATCCCCTTACTGTAACAAGTTGTATAAACGCGTTCATAAGAAATGCATATTTCAACTCTTATGCTTATGTATCTATGCGTATGACTGTTACTAGTAAAATGTTGTATACACCCGCTATAGACCATCTATAAACCGGGCACTAGTGCTCCAGATAACGATGCTACACTTTATTGGTAGAAGCAGTGCTAATCCTATCAATTCAGAATGGGTTGTAACCCTGTGTTTGTCTACTTGTAACTGTCAAGAGCCACGTGCCATGGCCTGTAAAGGATTGGACTATAAAACTTATATCGATCCGAAGGAAGTGTGGTGAATTTTGACTTATTAGTACAGTAGGTAGAGTAATCTGCTTTTTGAGAATGAGAACTTATCAGGGAAAAGCTTTTAAAGTAATGTTATATTTGGAATACTTGAATATACAAGCATACAAGTGAAAACTATTACATCAATAGAGGTTGTTCTGAAAGTTTGGACTAATCATTTCAGAGACACCTACGTTTGAATCAACAAAGCTCAGATACATGAAAACAGCAGCAAAAAGTAATAAGCGGAGAAAACAGCTGTTCATTTAATAAGAAAGTCTAAGTATCGGTCAAATGTTCAAAGATGTGTTCGGTATAAAAACGCACGTTGAATGCAGCGCGAGATACAAACGTCAAAGAGAAGGAACTGGATATGTACTAGTATCAGCCAAATTTTGAAGACATTCACCATAAACTAATAACAAATCGATAAGGATTTTGCCTTTTTTGTTTTTTTTATAATCTGGTTAATAAACGAAACAATTAGTTCACCTACATCGCACATGGGTCTGGGTTGTTATAGCAACACTTATTTGTTGCAAAATACTTTAATTTCATGAGACCATATGATTGAATTTTGATATCATCAACTACCAATACTTTCCTATAAAAGGCAAACATGTCGTTCAACCAAGCTATCCTAGAACTATGTAGAGTCTTGGTCCATTTTAAAACTTATTTGAAAGTGCACATTCATTTTTGTTACGTCAGCTACCACACTAGACTTATCATCTATCATCTTCGTCTTCATAGCATCTATTCTAATCGTATTTTAGAACGATGCTGACGATTCAATACGACCCCTCATATGGAAGCAAATATGATTACCTTTGGATGCCGTCATATAAGTACACACTAGATTACAGTAAATATGACCCCAGAAATCCTCGATCCAGATTCGAACCATCTAGACATTGTTATTGGTACCCTTACTATTGGCCAGCTCATCTGATGGAGAACACGCCCACAGCTAGTTCCCTGCGAGAAGTTAGAGTAAGTTAAGCTTTTTATCTTATACTGAAAGGCCATCATCTATCTTTCGTAGGATTTTAAACTTTCCAGCGTTTCTATGAATGAAGATAGTTCTAATGAAAGAAAAAATCGCGAATGAACAGGAGTGGATCACAGAGAGTATACAAGTGTCCAAGATACGGATGATTGATGACTTTGATTTTGGTAACGATTACATTTACATTGATTATAAGAGGAAGACACATAGTTATGTTATATATAACCATATTATGTGGTTTACCTTAGCGGCCAAGTCCTACGTTTTTGCGGATTCTACTAACTTCGAGCAGTTCAAGAATTGCATTAATCAAATATCTATTACCTTTTTGCAGCAGTCGCAGTACGTTGGTACTTAGGATTCTGCCTCCGCGGACATTTCAGTATAAAAAAATCTAAAAGTCAAAGAGTCATATCTAATTTTTTGAAATACGACATCGATTAAATAAATGGTGTCCCAAAATTTACACAAGATTTGGGTTTGATATGAAACCCAGTTTTTCTTTAGGTTGTTATTTTAAATGAATCATAGAGTAGAAAGTATAAGGTTGTATTCTAGTTATTTGAAAAAATTGAAATGAAAAGTTTTTCAAAAAACTGCCTATGGTCAGGAAATCCGAGAAGGCTAGTTGCCTAACGTGCTAGTTCATACATAACCGTTTATTGTGTACTTTACTATTCAATAAAAAATAACAATCTAAAGAAAACAAATTGTGTTATCTATTGAATTCAAATCTTGGATGAGTGTCGAGACACCATTATTGTTATACTAGTAGCTGTGCGAATATGTGAATTTTCTGATTATTCCAATAATTAGTCTGTAACATTAAATAATTCGGGGAAACCAACATCGAAACAATTCCTCTTTTCAAATAGCCAGAAATTGTTCAAAGCTCTGTTCTCTAGACTCCATGGAGCTTTTTCTGTTGTAATTAAATATGAGTTAATAGTAATATTCTTCTCTTTGAAGCTCGGATTTGAGAAACCTAAAACGTATTTAAAGTTCAACTAAAAACTTACTTGATAAAACCACAAAGAATTACTCTAGCATCATTTGTCAAATAAAGCCCACTTTGTGGTTCTAACTATTTTTACTGCTTAGAAAAGATCAAGTCAGTCATCTTGGACTATATAAAAAATAGTCGCCAATCCCCATCCGTTTGGCAAAAATTTCCGTTGCGATGATCAAAACGCCTGTACCTGTGTTCAATAGAGGCTTACCTTCTGATTTCGTTGCGCTTAACGCGGATAATGAAAATTTTTCATTTTTGTAAGTGTTAAGGGCAAACATTCGGAATGTGTGAAATAGGTCTAATACATGTATATAGCCCCGGCTTAGGAGCGTACAAATATATTCTAAGTGACATATAAAATACAACACCCAGATTCATTTATTGAATTTTGATAAAAATTAAATTTTGAAAGCATTCCGAGCCGTACTTTTTTTGTAAAGTCTTTTTTTGTCACATCAGGATCCGAACAACATGAACATATTTACTTGTTATTCAGTGATTTTTCTGTGTTGGTTCCATTTGTTTCATTGTTGTGTCACTGCATTATCATGCCTAGAGTTCTAGGTCAACTTTCCGAGCTCGAGAGGGGTCAAATAACCGGGTTACGTGAAGCGGGATCTTCTTTTAGAGAAATCGCTAATAAGGTGAGTCGAAGCGAAGCTACTGTAATGAGATGTTGACAAGCGTGGTTCATTATTTGAGCACTTAGAGACCGACAGTTTATCGCCAATTAAGTGCTTTGGACCGTTTTCATACCTTTCCGAGCTTGTACTACCTCCGGCTCCACAGCAATGTCGGCAGCGATTGGTATGGAGTAGGACGAGGCATCAATGGAATATGGAATGGGACTCAGTCGTCTTCAGCGATGAGTCCAGATTCTGTTTGGGCACACATGGGTGTAGACGAGGTGAAATAATATTCCATCGAATGGCATACTCATCGCACTGCGGATGTTGAGGTATGGGATGCCAGCTATTGCTTACGGCAGCAGGTCATGATATATCGACGAGGTTTCACAACCTTATCTGTTTCCCTTTTTGGAAACATTGCAAGATCCACATTTTCAGCTGGACTATGCACGACCTCATGTCGCACGTGTTAGCTTAGACTTTGTCGAAGCATCCGGAGTAAATCTGTTTCAGTGGCCTTCTCGATCTTCAGACCTTTTTCCCGTCCAACATGTATAGGAAATGATGGGAAGAAAGTTTCCTCAAACATTGGAGGCTCTAGGAAACCAAATTCAGATGGTCTAGGATACAATACACCAAGAAGACATCAATCACCTAATTCAATCAATGCGACGACGACTTAACGAATGTGTAGCGAACAGGGTAGCTTAGCACATTATTAACATTGAGATGCAATATCTCAGCTATTTTGCGAAATTTTGATGTAAAATTTTAATCACTTTCTAATTATCAGTAGACATAAAACTTGTAGAAGTATGGTCGGTCTTGCATTTTCTATGTCATTTAGTATATTAACACCAAAAGCTTGATATATACCCTCTCTCACCCCCTGTGAGCCTCACCACTAATTTTACACCCCTCATCAAAGAATTTCTAAAAGCAAGCAGGTGTCTTGGATCGGTTTTCAAAAACAAGCTCCTTTATCCTTCGCATAGTGTCGACAGGTGGTACGCTGATAAAAATAAGTGACATAGTTTTTCGTGATGTACATGCAAAATTAACAAAACGTAACTGCAATTAAAAAATTAACTTAATGATACTTTCGAGAAGTGGAAATGGATTAAGGTTCGTTATTTTTTGATACCTTAAAATTAAAATAGTATTGAAAACTATGGAACTCGAAAAATCATCGTACTAATTACTCTAAATCGCGAATGAGGTAGCGCAATTTCTTGAGCTCCTTGTTAAATGCTTTAAAACTACGCCGCTTTCTCCTCATTTAACCAAAATTGAAAGTATTACTATCCTCAAGATCTTGGTGTTTACCCAGCCTTATCTTGAGCACTTTCTATATCTTGATTGACCCACTCCTATGTTTCAAAATGATTGGTGTTTAATCATGACCTGTTGTGTCATTTAGAAGCAATTCCATTCTAGTGCAACAGAATGTTCAGCGTTTCGGAAGTATAAGAATTTCCTTACGAAAGCTGAATGAGATTTCTGCCACCCCTATTCCATACAAAATGCCTGAAATGGAACTATAGTAGAATTAAGCCACTCTGGCAAAAACGGCACTGTGTTATGTAGCTCTAAATTTAGCCTGACACATGTATTTCTATAATTACAGCTGCGCCACAACTTGTACTATTTACGTCCCTGAGTGCATGAATCGCAATTAGGGTGGAATGATGTACTGAATTTACCCACGACAACACTATAATGTGATATTTAATTATTTTGCATTAGTGTACTGTATCTAATAAACTTTATTTTCATATAGAGCTTTTACCTTTTACCTTTCAGACATCCAGCGTTGTTTTTATTTGTACTGCGATATGCTAGATTCAATAGCCGAACAACTAACCATGTTATTAACAAATTTTTTAGGAATAGATACAAAATGTAAAACATGTTTTCGTCTAACACAGTTAAGAATACTCAGTTAAGTAACCTCTCAAGTGAAAATAAAGAAAAATCTAGCATGCTATGGGCGTATGCGCACATACATAGATACCTGCTTCAAACTTTTGTGGAAGAAGGGCTAAGAAAGATAATACAGGGAGTTTCAGTACCAAATTGAAAAATAAATAATTGTATTTTTCGTTCATCGTCGTGATATCACAACACGTCTTAATAATGTATTGTATCAAATGTTGTACCAAACAACTGTAGAACAGAAAATACCAGGAATTTTTTGTTTTTTCATACTGATAAGAACGTGTAAATAAGGTTTAATCTGTATTGTGGGTAATCTGAATGAAGAACGGTCGATTTTTGTGAAGTTAAATAAGAAAGTATTTTGCGAGCTTATGTTTTTAGTTACTTATTAATAAAAATGACACAACATGCGTACACAAATGAGGAGTTAGTGGACATTGTTTTATCGAACGGAGAAGCAGAGCAAAATACGCGAGCGGCGTCTCGTTTGTATGCACACCGATTTCCGAATAGGCACATACCATCAGGAAACATTTAGACACGCCCAAGCTTATATTGCAGTCAATGGAAACAATTTTGAACAGCTTTTATAAGTATGTGAACTGTTAAACTGTATTATTTTATTATCTCGATTTCTGGAGGACTTTTATTACAATTTTTTTTTTGAGAAATCAACTCCTTTCGTAACAGTACTTTCTCCGTAACGCTATTATTAGTCATTAAGGATTACCCACAAGCACAAGCTTGACCCTTTGAGCATAGGAAACATGCTATGGCGCGGCAGAAATACATGTAATACCATACCAGAATTACAGAAAGCTCACCAAAGCCGGTGGTACGCCACGGGGAGCTGCCGTCTTTTTCGTCATTTTAGGGGTACGGAGATGTCTATAATGTGTGGAATATGTCTAATAGGTGCGTAGAATTACTGAGGTTGGGAGCTAATAAAAGTACTAACAACAAAAAATTAAGATATACTCTCCCTACCCTCTACAGTCTCCATCCCCAAATTCTTTTTTTTTCAAATGATCAGGATCCTTTGGAACGTCAAAAAACGAAGTTTGAGGAACTTTTATTCTTTCCCGTTCTTCTCTTTTTTTTCTATGCTTTGTGTCCTAGTTACATTGGGTAAGAATTTCATCGACATCCGATCGGTTCTTCTGACGTTATAGGCGGTTATACAATTAGCTGGCAGACCGACAGACATACGGACGAATGTGAGTAACATGGTTTTTCTTTTTGTACATGTCATATATCTTCCAAAAGACAATATCTTATTTTCGATTTTTTTCGCGATTACAATACTTACCTGCTAGTTCGCGCGGGAAAAAATAAGAGGAAGTTATGTACGAATAGGATTTAAACGGACAAATCAGACAGCGATTTCTATGTTACCACGCTCTGTGTGCTGGGCCACCGTGTCAGCTGTCAGATTTTGCAAGCGCTAATATTTGTACGATGAGTGTACAAGTAGGAAATATTTCTAAAATTAATAATAATATTTAGATATCTATAACAAGCCAAGTAAATATGGCATTATCAGAGAACAAGATGATGGTAAAGCTACTTCTCTCACTTTATTGGATTTCTCAAAAGCATTCGACACCATAGACCACTCACTTCATTGTTCTAAATTATCTTACTATGGCTTCAATAATACAGCATTAAATTTCATTAAAACATATCTTTCGGAACGTCAATAAGTGGTACACTTGGATAACCACTACTCTAATCCTTGCCTTGTTACACCTGGTGTCCTCAAGGCTCTGTACTTGGCCCTATTGTTTTTACTGTACACAGCTGATATTCATACCGTTATATCTGACTCTTCTCTAGTAATTTACGCCGATGATATGCAACTGTATTTTTTAGCCCCTAATAAAGCAGTTCGTGAGATCAATATGGGTCTTGAAGAAATTGTGAGATATTCTGAAGGTTTTATAGTTGAATCCTGATAAATGTAATCGTATGCTGTTTTATTCTAATAGTATCCCTCCAACTGTATACCATTTCATAAATATATAGATTGATGGAGTAGCTCTTCCAGAGGTGGACAAAGCAAAGAATTTAGGACTAATATTTGATGAATCTTTACGTTTAATGAGCATGTTGCTAATATTCTGAAAAAAGGTTATATTGTTCTTAAATGCCTTTATTCTAAAACATATATATATTGGATTTTAAAACTAGGAAGACCTTTGCGAGACGCTAATCTTTCCTATATTCTCTTACTGCTGTGTAGTTTGTTACTGTTATGTTACGTACATTTATATTCCAATAAAGATCTTTATTGTTATTATTATTATAATTATTACATATTATTACTATTATTATTATTATTAGTATACATTACGAAAGTAAAACTGTAGGAGTAGTGGCACTGTCACGTAACAGGGATCGTCTGATCATCATTCTGTAATTCATTTAGCTCCTGTATCACTACAACTGTAAGAAAATAGTTAATCCAGCATTTTCCCATGTGATGGAAATTCACTTCGCTCGAATCGGTTGGTGGGGATCGTTAAATCGACCGCAGCGTGAGATCTGGAAGATATGTGAAATAACTCGGGACCAGTCGTTATTGATAGAAAAATGTACGACAGTAGTTTTTGACTGTAAAGAAAATAAATGGGACTAAAAGTGAGAGCAAATAAGAAATTTTTGAAATATTTCACTATATGTATAATAGGTTGCTGTTTAATTTCTTATAACCTAACTTAATTGACTAATACTTAGCAGTTTGTGCGGTTTAAATACATCTTTTGACGTCGGTTATGAAATAATAATAAATGTATTCATTAAATCTCTGAATAAAGGCGAAGTTTAGACATAACTATGCTTATGTTTGTCGTCACGACTGCCAAGTTCGTAAAACACAAAATCGATGATGTTTTGGAATGACTTTCTAATCCAACTTTGATCGCAATAGTTGTTGCCCTTCAAATTGATTCGAATGTCGATAAAAACGGCTTGAAGAGTGCTCATAAATATAGAATAAAAGAGAATAAATTCAATCAAGTTCAAGGACTAGCTGTCAGATAGATTTCCATTATATTTAAAATATGACTTAATATACTACTAATATAGCTTTCGTTCATCCGACCACAAACGACTAACCATGGACAGCTGATTCGTGCTTTTTGCAACTCCTCAGCATGGTTCAGGCTGTCGGACAATGAACAAAAGCATACCAGCTATACACTATACAGAATGTGTAATCTATCGAAATGAGACAGCGCAAAGCACCATCTACCACTAGAATCGACCAACTGCTTTGTTAAATAACGAAGGTTTGGTCAAGGCAACATATGACATACATTTTTCCAATCAAAATCAGAAACCCTATCCACCTATGCAAAAGTCGTCTATAAGGAAAAATAAAGTTGATGATTGAAGGCAAGAGGCATCATATTATCATTCTTATTATGCCATCTTCTAGAGCAGAAAGATGGCGATGTTAATTTGATTTTAATTTTGAAATCCAATCTCAAATAAACTCAGAAAAACATCAAACCTATTTTCCGTCTCTCTCTGGAAATACTCGGAGCTGCGAAGTTTTTTAAGTGTCAATTTCTTGTTGACCAAATGCGCCCTTTGCCTCCATTTAGCGGGTTCGTATCTCTTATCGTTTCCGAGATACCAATGGTAAGAGTCGAATTTAAAACACCCAATAGGAGGAGAATGATATAGATAGTCATGGGTTTTGATAATTGGTTGTCGAGCTATTGGGTATTTTACCTAAAAAACATCAAACCTAACCTGCGTATCTGCTGTCTTGCTAGTTGGAGTAGTGAATTTTATGTCAAAAACATTTTACAATACTCAATTTTAGCATAATTCATCAATTCTTTGAATTATTTGAATGACCAATAGAGGGCGATCAAAAATGGAAAATGTACTTTTTCACACCACCAGATCCCCATTTTCATGAGATTTTTTATGAATCAAGGTTGTTACCATTTTGCTCAAACAGATTCTGCGTAAGAGCTATTTGTTTCAAATAATTGAATGCTTCTCTATCCGAACAAGTCACATCATCCATGGAAACAAAAAGCAAGTGAGAGAATACTGACAAAATCTGGCTGTTGTTAATAGGTAATTCAAAGCTTTTGTGCTGAAATTGATACTATATTATTATAAAATTAATTTTTTCAGACTATCAAACATTGATGTTTTTCTAGATAAAATACCCAATCGCTCAACAACTAGTTATCAAAACCTATAAGAATATCGTATCAACCTGCTTTTAAAAGGGTCAATCTAATAAAGTGGGCCATTCCATTTAAAAATGTGTGTGGGTCACAATTTTGACACCTTGTATAATTATGAATATTTTAAAAATATGGCTCCAGGTACCACGAATCGTTTTCTTTGAACAGTTTGTCCGTCATCGCACTGTTCTGACATCTTGTATAATGTCGTGTAGTATACTATCATGGGTAAATATGAAAAGATTATCATAAACATATTCTCGAGTTATAATGTATTAACTTCCATATACATATCGAAATGCCCTCGTAACATAAGCGATTATACAACGGAATGACGTGATTCCCCTAACCGTCCCGTCTAGAATTCGTTGCGGATTCTTGGAAATCGGTGTATGTCCGTAGGTGAGAACAAATATGTGCATGTGATAGTGATCCGAATGCCTGGCAGTTTCTAATTTTGAGAGCGTCGCGTACGCTCGCAGAAAATTTGGCTACGGCCCAATGGTTTCGCTTTTGCCGAGCCTGCAACTCTGTATTGTTTGTGTTACAAAAGGTTGGAAAGCGTACAACAAGATATTTTGGATTTATTTACTCAAAAATGTAAGTATTGCTTTTGTATTGTGTTTCCAAATAACAATCAATGCCACCTGACACCACAAAACTGGAATAACTTGTCGGTATATAAGCAATAACTTAAAGTCTTGTTTGGTGTCTTTTGCTTGTCAATTTGGTCACTATGAAGTTTAAAGCTGATTTTAAATTATCTTTTTGGATCAGGTAGAAATTTTATGCTTCTGCCATAGCTCGAGGGCTATAATCGAAACAACATTGCGTACAAAGGTGTCGAACACTGGATTGATCCAAATTTAAATGTAATGGGTCAAATCAACTTAGCCAAGTTTTCAGATGGGTAGGTCGCCCCTGGGGACCAGAAACGTGTTTTTTCGAATATATTTTTTTCATAAATTTGTGGAACGTATAGGCTTGAGGTTCTTTTTAGAATTATTGGTCAGGAAACGAAAACTTCGTAAACTTGAAAATCCACTATACGGTGTGTCCCAGATTCGCTTCTCTATACAGGGACCTCGACACCTGTAATACCTACGGTAAAGGTTAAATGGGGAAGGTTTTAGAGGAAACTTAGTGCTTTCGATAGCCGGCTTCAGATTTATGATCGGTCAATTGGTTTTGAAAATATCAGCGAAAAACTGAAACTGGCGAAATTTATTTTTTGGTAGTAAATCCAAAACATTTAATTTGATAACTGTCAAAATGTGATATTATTCGGACATTTTTTTTTAATAAAAATGAGATAGCATGTATGACATGTCTCAATCGTCTTTTGTTTTCCAGCAACCCGCAACAACTTTCATTTTTCATATGGCCGCCATATTGGATTCTTTGATTTTTGAAAAGAGTGTAAAATGTTATGTATTAGTTTTTTCTAACGAGGCCCTGTTTTGTTTGTTAGAAAATAACATTAATGAGTAAGGAATAAAAAACACATAAACGCCTTGAATTTTCAATAGACTATTAACGTTAATATCGACTTCTCAACAAGTCAAATGTTTTGGGACAAATTCCCAGTGTGTTAAACACAAGTCAGAACAATCTTCGCAAATTTATTTTGAACAAACAAACATTTTACAATATTTTAATGTAGTGTAAAGTCTAATGATGTAAGTGGGTATTAATTTACAGATTTGAAGTCCAGACATTTTTGACAATTGGTGATTGGTTTTTCGTATGACCCTAGCTAGTGTATTTCTGTTTATGTTTCTAACTGTGCTCAAATTTATTTGTCTCAGTATTTATATGGTCGCGGGAGGATCAAATTCTTAGACCTGATTCTTTGTGTGACCCCAGAGTTAGAAATCCAAGGGTGAAAGGTCAGGGGATCTAGCAGGCCAAGATGTTGAAACATTCAATAAATATATTCTTTCATCAATCTGCTGTCTTAAGAAGTTCCTGAATGGTGTTGTGAGCCGGATATCCGTCCTGTTGAAACTAGGTTCTTCTAAACTCATCTTCGGTTAGACTAGCTCGTAAAGCTGGCACAACCTGGTTTCGCAAAAGCTCTTGGTACCTATGTCCATTTAGGTCGTAGTCAAACAAAAATGGTCCTATAAGTCGATTTCTTGAAATAAGTAATACCTAATTTCAAATAGGTGCCCAATTAAAAAGGGTAAGTTAGATTAAATTACCAATGACCGCACACCAAATGTTAAATCCAAATCTGGTCTGTAGACGTCTCCCTGCTACTTCGTGAGGGTCTTCCACAGTCAATGATGAGTGTTGTGCTTATTAACAACTCCACAATTCGTAACCCTACTCTCACCAAGACCTGATTTACAAAATCGGGATTTTCTTTAGTCTTCCTAGTATACCACTCACAGAAGCGCATTCGCGTTGGAAAATCAGTTTCCTTAGGTCCTAGAACTATTGTAGGTTTGTATGGATGGTCTTATTTAACACTCTCTGTCCTGTTGATTTTGATACACCAATTTCTCGTTCTATAGTTCTTACTGATGAACTAGGGGTTTCGTTGACAGCTTGTAAAATGTTTCCGACGCGATTTTCATTTTCAATATTGTATCCTTCTAGGTTGTTCAAAGGCCCCATGGTTTATTAAATTAACTACTCTGTTTCTAAATTAGGTTTTATGAGGCTGCTGTCATTCTGGATACGTCTCCAAGTACCTTGCTAAGGTAATGTCGGCGTTCCTGTGTGACTGCAAATACAGCGCTAACATGTCCTACTTTTCTTCATTTGAGTAGGGAATACCGGCCATTTTCAACAGGTTTTGTTGTTTTTTTTGTTGGATTTATGACTTTAATGAGAGCAAGCGTACCTACTACTTATTGAAAGACAATTTTAATCCTATAAATTATTTAACGTTAAAGTAAGAACTTCCTTAGATGAAAAAAGTGCGTTACTTATTAATTTTATTTTCTGATAAAAAATCATGGAACCCTTAGGAAAAAATTAATACATAACACTACGTACGCTCTTTTCAAAAATCGAAATATCCAATATGGCGGCCATATGAAAAATGAAAGTTGAGGTAGGTTGCGGGAAAACGACGATTGAGACTTGTCATACACTTTATCTTATTTGCCTTAAAAGAATGTCGGAATAATGTCACATTTTGACAGCTGTTAAATTAACCGTTTTGGAGTTACTGGTAAAAAACAAAATTCGACATTTTGAGTTTTTCGCCGATATTTCCAAAACCAATTAACCGATCCTAAAACTGATGCCGGCAATCGAAATCACTAAGTTTCCTCTAAAACTTTCAACAATTAGCCTTTGCTGTAGGTATAACAGGAGCCGCGATACCTGTATAGAGAGGTGAATCGTTCTTGCATTTTTTCAAATACACTAACAAAATCATGAATTTTTACCTGGAAAATCGTCAAAAATCGAACCACATTTTCACAGACTTTCTCTAATGTTTTACTCTTTAAGCGTAGGATATTCTAACTTCGCCAATTGAAATACTTGGCCAACATATGTATGTTTGTCCATTATTTCAGGTTCCATAGTCGAAATTTTGATTTCTTGTCCAGAAAATCGCCAAAAATAGGTATGTCCTATTAACGCAATCTTTCGGGAAACAAATTAAAATTCTGACGGTGGAACCTTGAAGAACGTACAAGAAAACATAAAGACGTTGAATTTTTAGGTTGAATAACATTTGATATCGTACGTTTATAATTAAGAAAAATAGAGAAAATCAGTGAGAATGTGGTTTTTCAGTTTTTTTGCGATATTCCAGGTTTAAATAAATTGATGATTCTGTTAGTGGATCTAAGGAGAACTAAAGACAGCACTGACATACAGTGGAACATGTTTTTACTATGTCCCTGCTCACTAAATCGATAAAGGCTAAAAACTGATAATAGGCTAGTTGACACTATTTTTTAGTAGGTCTAATATCTGTTCTATTAGAGCGAATAAATTAATACAAATTTTTTTCAGTCCTAAGTGACCGTAAAACTGTTGCAATTTAAAAATATGTTTTTCTTGGACATGTGAAAACCCTGTTCATAATGTTTGGACCATATTAGTGTTCTGACGTCATACCATTTGTAAACAGCAGCTGACAGCAGCATAATCTCTCAATTTTTTAAACATGTAAGCATGACTTCTACCAGTTTACATGGAAAATATAGTAATTACAGGTATCGTTATTGTATCGCCCGAGAATGTAAAAGCACATCGATAAAGATCTCAGGAAAGATGTGGATTTCTAATCCACAGGGAAATACATACAGGGTGACTTCGAAGTTGAGTCATTTATTTTAACAGTGTGTAGATCTGATCAAAAGAAATGTTTTTTTCCTTTACCATTTTTCTGGTAAAATTAAAGTAACAAAGTTATAGCCCTTTGGAAGTTTGAGTACCGCCCTGTCTCAATAATATCATGTGTTCGTGTTTGGCAACAACGGTTCATCGCATCGGAAACAAAAAAGCGAAAGAATTTGGAACGATGTTTTTACGATTACAATTCAGTTCAGTTATACATACAGTCAGTTTCAGTCGCGTGTGAATAGTGTCTGTTGCGTGGCTCAAACGAAATAAAAAATGGCACATGTTTATGCGGATCGGTTTCCCAATCGAGTGCAACCAACCCCTCGTGCTTTTGTTAATGTAGTACAACGGGCTCGTGAATCAGGTGACTTAAGACCTCACAGGGGACCTCACGATCAAATACAGGTCCGCACTGAAATACTTGTCGGGAGGATACTTTATAAAACAAGGTAAATTTTTTTTTTAATTTTTTTTTATTTTTACACACATATTTTGGTTTATCTTCCTTCTACAATCATTATCTGAAAATTAATGACTCAACTTCAAAGTCACCCTGTATACGCAACGATATGTATTGTTTGGTCCATACCTTATGTTCGGGACATATCTTACATTTTGCTGTGCAGATTTTATCGTAGAAGTCCTGATGTTCCTCAGCTCACCAATGTGCTTTCTGCTTTTATGAATCCAGCATTTTTTTCAATAAAACGAGAAAACGATAACCTTTCACGTCAAGTTTTTTAGAAGTAATACTGATGGCGTTTCTTTGCTTACAATTTGTATGACGTTGCAACATGGCTGATAGTATTTCCACCGTCTTGTAATAAAAATGGAAGGTAATTTTTTAAAATTCGCATGTATCCATTTTGCTCCTTTAAAAATTGAAATTGATATATTTCGTTTTCTTAAGGCAAATACTATAAGAAATAACTATTTATTCTATGAAACTAGATATGAGAGAAATAGCCTACTTTTGTGGAATGGTTTTTGACGAAATCATATGAGTTAGGTGGCCTTATTATCTAGATATTTTTTTTGAACCATTTATTCTTTTAGATGTTACAAATAAAGTATTATCCAGGAGAAGGATACAATTTTCAGTACATGCCAGACTACAGATTTTATTGTGACGAAAAAATACTGAGACCTTTGAGTTCCTATTACGATTATCCATTCCCAACAAGAATTTGGGTTCCTTATGGAAAATTGAGGGTATATACTAACTATCTACCTTTTAGAGGACCCTTCAGGGAACAAAGAGTGAGTATTTTGTGTTGTTTAACATTCTTATAATCCGAAATTTTTTGTTTTCGCTGAATAATGTCACAGAAGCAGTTTTAAAAAGTCGTGATTCCAAAAAATGTCAGAAGTCTGTATTTAGTGTTGACTTCGCATTTCCTTGTCTTTCAACAGCCTGTCTAACAAGTATCAGTAATACTTTTCGCCTGATTGTTTCATGGTGTGTATAAAAATAATGTTACTAGTTAATTTTTCATCAAAAAATGCATTTTTATGCATTATTCTTCAATCGTAACTTGTTAACAAAGAATAGTACAGCCCAAAAAATGAATGTGAATATTCCACTTTTATGGAAGAATTGAGAGAATGATTTTTTCTTACCACTTTCTCTGTTCAAAAAATCTTTGCTTTTCTTGGAAACACAATTTTCTACAAAATTAGGTTTCAACAAAATTTTCAGAAAAGGTAATAGAAATGAAAGCAATCACCGCAATTCTACTATAAAATGGAATTTTGACATAGAATTTCAGAGCTGTACTGATAGTTTCCAACAAGTTACGAAAAACGCACAATAAAATGCATAAAAATGTAATTTGTATTTTTTGACAAAAATTGATAACATAGCTTTTTAGTCATCTCTAACTCTATACCTTCACATTACGAAATATCAGATGAAAAGGAGTTAGAATACTGATCAGCTTGACGTCATTTTACTTCACAATTGTTTCAAAATAGAGATCGAATATTTTCAATCCATTGTATTGCTTCTTGTCATTTATGCCAAGATTTATTGTAAGTTAAGTTGAACGTCTCTCAATGAGGGCATTCAGCCAAGGTAATGCGGTCCAGCGGTGCTGAGCTTTTATGCTGAATAGGAGTAGCTGCAACAGAAAAGTGAAAGTTGATATCAAACTGTCAAAGCTATCCACTTTACGTTGGCTGAATGCGTTCATTTTGTGCATTCAGATCCTGTGCTGCAGCAGTTTTTTGCTGAAGGCAGTAGCCGTGAGATAGCTTTGTCTGTTTGACAGCAACTTTCACTTGGCTCTGAGATTTTATAGTTTTTTTGGCTGTGAGGAATGGCGCCTATATACTTGGAGAATCGGAAAAATGCGCAAAAAAACACCCTACATTTTGAAGCCTGATTAAGGGCGCAGTGATCTAAGCGAGCAGCAAATACTGCGCATGCGCAGAGTATCTGAGGTTATAGTACGAGGACCGGCAGCTTGAATCTGGAGGAATCTGTTTTTTGATAAAACTTGATTTCTATGAACTATGCATAATAATGGAGCTACTAATATTTAATCGCTCATGAAAATCAAAATCTGCAGAAAAAACCCAAATCACGGTTAATTAATGTAAAGGGGTCGGTTTGGTTCAAAGAGCGGGGGGTGCTTTCTAACCGCGAAGCTTGTGATTTTCCACAGAACATTATATGCCCAAAATTTTCCCAAGTAAGAATCCCCGAATTTGAGGGTAAGTCCTCCAACATGGCAACCCTGTCGACGCATCACAAGTTTAGAGGTAATTTTTAAGCTCTATTCACACTCAGCCGTGACGTGACAGAGTCGTGACGTGCCAGTGATTCTTGCTGACGTGAGCTCAGTGTTTTCAATTCACACCGGTCAGTATTTTTTTTCGTGCTCTGCCGGTGCAGCTGTGTTCACGTGAGGTCGAGATGGCAAAATTTTCAGAGGATGAACTTGCAATCATTGCATTAATTCTGCATTTTTTTTATACTCCAACTACCACGAAGGCCTAAACACCCATGGGGTACCGTGGTGCTATAGGGGGAAAGGGGGGACGCCAGACGGACTCTGGCGAGGGAACATGTGTGCATACAACATGCACACATTCTGGCCCCGCCTACGAGTTCCGCCGGATGGTACCTCCGCGTCAGAGACCGTCTACCACCTGCGAAAGATCAAGAAGAAGAAACGAGAAGAACACGGAAGTCCTTGTATTTTAAATTTGACTAGTTCTACAACACGGGATGTACGCGTACACATTCAATAAGTTTTTCATCATTCATGTTTTTGACCAATAATATCAAAATATCTAAATTACATAAAAACACGGCCATGAAAATAGAAAAATATCGTTCCAAAACAATGCGATGATCACGGTACGGCGTCGTCGAGGGCACTGAGAACACGGCCACTTCCACGAGCCTGTCTAATGTGAATCACTTCATCCAAATTCCAGGAAGAATGTTTTAAGTTTCGCCGGGCGGATCACGTGCCGGTCACAGCACTGTCACGGCACGGCTTTTACAGCACGAATAGCATTGCTATAGTTTTTCCTGGTATATAGGCTCCATGCTCTGAAGTGTCAAAATTATTTCAAGGCTGTTGCGATACAGCACAAAACCGTTGCACCGTTGAGCTGCATTAAGTCTTCTGAAAGCGCTCATGTGTCTCTTCTCAAAACATTCACTATAAAATGGCATTTTTTCAATACTCTCCTAATCTTATCAATCAACTTTAATCAGTTATGACAAATATTTAAGATGTTTTGATTTTTACAAATAATGCTTTTGTTTCAGATACGAAGGGTACTGTATAACATACCACAAACTTTAGAACCTTGTTATCCATATAATTTATGAATTACTTAGGTGTCTTATGTTTCAACTTTAAATAAATGATTTATAAACTTCGTGAACCTTCTTGTATTTTACAAATGTAATCTTAGTAGCCATGTAATGGATACAACAAAGAAAATGGATACACAGCTATTATGCTCGCTGACAACCTTGAAAGAAGTTGCTTGTTTTTTTTTGGAACACTTGTAGAAAGAGCAAACCTATAGGAGTTTTGATTGTTTGGCTTTATGAAGGAAAAAATTCCATTAAGCATGCCACAGATGTGGCATCCCGATTTGAACCTTCTCCTACCTACTGCAGCCCATATATGATGTTGCTACCACTAAGAGTTATATTAATAGACTTTCCTTGTGGTCTGAGGCTTCCTTGGAAACAATGGATTCCACCCTGGAATCAGTAAAACAATGACGCTGCCTGGAGAAACGTTTAGGAGGATTTAAATTTTCATTTCACAAGATGTCAGAAAGATTTCTATTTGCTTTCCGTATCTATTCAGCATTTTGATAATATTGGGACGATTTGGTTTATTTGTGTGAAATATCAGGAAAGATAGTGAAATAGTAATGAATCTGCTTCCCCGAATTACAGCGCAGCCACAGAGAAGAAAAAGTGAATATATATATATAATCGTACTGCACTGCTTTTATTTTTGATGATCCCTTTAAATTTGTCTAGCATCTCGATAAAAAGCATCTTCTCCTCGCTATAATTCTTTTTTTCAGATTCACTCATTATATATGTTTTTTTGTGAAATACTGTAGTAGTTGAATCTGACACACGTAATCTATAATCCGTAAACAGTATAGCAGTTCGATGCAACTGGTTGCCTATATTTAGTTACTTCTCTGTGATTAAGCTGTAATTCGAGGCGGCAAACGTTTTATTGTTTTACGTTGTTTATTGATATTTAGTTTAATTAAAACAAATCGTCCCAATTTTATCATCAAAACGCCAAATAGATATGGCCAGCAAAGAAAAATCTTTCTGGCATCGATGAGAGCTTGTGATGACAAACAACTGTTACAGCCTACTGTGAAATGGAAATTCAAATCCACCCTTGCGCTTTCTCTGTTTCCAAAGAGATATTCATTGTTTCCAAGGAAGCCTCAAGCTTCAAGGAAGACCTATAAATCTGACTCTCAGTCATGCTATTATTCCTGTATACAAAATGAATGTAAAATGAATCTGTCAGTATTTCAGGAAAGCAATGATTTCGGTCTTCCTGTCCGCAATATTTGAAAGTGGGATAGTTTGACACTTAAGTAAGAATTTGTCCATGTGGGGCTGACAGGTTAGTAATCCACACGGAAAGTCTGCGGTTCATTTCTCTAGCGACGCGGCAACAACCTTTCGTAACATGAAAGAATGTTCGTGTATGGGCTCCATCACAAGTGTCACGATGGACTTCACGTACGGCCTTCGGTGTTTCAGTTGAGTTACCAAGAGTAACTCAGTAGTGCTCAGCACCTGCCGGTACTGTTCCATTGCGTTAGTGTGTCATCTACTTTGGAGGCTTATTTTTGAGATGTCTTGCCAGCATCATAAAAAGAGTTTCGTGAGCAACAAACCACGAACGCATAAGGCTCTTAAAAGCACTGGAAAACAGGTTTCTAGTGAACTGAGCTTCATATCTTCCTTCCCGATTCATAACATGAAGCATCCAGTTAAGAGACCCTTCCACTTGTTTTTATATATAGTATCATCGCATGTCTCGGTTCCGTCGGGCTGTTTGTCGATTTGTCTGCCTGCTAATCAATGGTCCCTCTATAACTCGAAAAGCACCACTTGAGTGCCACACCTTTTTTTTGGTGAATTAATAAAACACAGTGATAAATACTATCTAACGGTTGGTCCAAGCAAAACAGTTGTCGAGTGGCGTGCAAATGTAGACCCTAGCTCAGTAAAGCGGGGAGTAGGGGGGGGGGGGTTAAGAGCGCCAGTGACTTAGGACGGATTAAGCCACAACTCTCCGAGATGTTAGTCGTCGGAACTTGGTTTGCTTGACCACCACACAAAACGAGAATTTAACAGAGATGCCGCAATTTAAGTAACAGTACACACAGAGGGAGCCACATAAAACAAGATATCAAATGAATCACAATATATTGATTAATAAAAGAAAAACGCACATGTGCTCCACTACTGGAGTGCGAGTCATAATAAAAAAGAAAGGATGTTATAAATCTTAAATACAACCTGACAACATTATTTTTCGAGATAACCCCGCGAGACGTCTACCATGGTATACGGCCGAAGTATTTACACATATTTTGCACCTAAATATGAAACTTATCTGTAAGTCTTCTTGTCAGGCGCGGTCGAGATGTCCTCAACGTCACTGGGCAGGGGCTGCCAAAAATTATGGTAGTAAAAAAAAAACCCTAGAAAGAGAAAGACTGTTTAAAAATCTACTCTACTCTCTGCCTGAGATAAAACAATCGCACTTGAAGCAAAACCATGTACGTTTTTTGTAAGCAAAGGCAAAAAAAAAAGATAAAAATGTACTAAACTTGTTCTAAAAAGTTATGGCAGCTCAAAAATCAAAATCATGATCAATGTAATAGAAAGTGCCATGTAGGCACTGCCCCCATATTTGAATACGTAGAATATCCAATAAAATCAAGAAGTCTATAAGAATTTCAATAAGCAATAATAAATGTATAAAGATCTATGAAATTGTTAATTAGAATAATATTTTACCTGTTCACATCAGGTTTTTGTCTTCCACCAATTTGCAAAACTGCAACAAGATGCAACCAACTGGAGGAGAAAGGATGATGATTCTCTTCTGTTTCTATTGACTAAAAGAAAGCAGATATTGAACGAACGTCATCACGACACCCAATAAGGCACGTGGTCCGATAAAAAGAACTTAGCGCGAGGGTCAAAATCCCATAAAAAAAGGAAGACGTAGCACCCAAACCAAAATGGCTAAACTTAAGTTACACAAAAAAATTGGTGCTACTTTAAGAATTGGCGCTTGGGCCTAATATCCCAGAGTCCGGAAAATGACGAAACGACCCCTGCACCACAACCTCAACTTGACGGTAGTTCACTTATACTCCTCCATGCATGTGCATAGCAGTCATCTTGAAATTTTTATCTGTTACTTTTACCTTGACCCATGCATAGGATCGTTCACCCCGACCTGTTAAAAAGATGAGTGAATCGCGAATATTTTTGGAAAGCACTGTATAAGTATTTTTCATTTGCCATGATTTATTTTCGTTTTTATAAATAAGGTAAAGGTGCAAGGAAAAATTCATTCGGATCATAGCTAGTCAGGTTTTGATCCATTTGTGTCTTTTGAATAGACTTGATCATTTATTTGTGTTATACATGTACCTTTTTTATAAGATCAGCTACTTTGTCCCATTTTCGTTTTAGCAGCTATTACTGCATTGGGTTACGTCATAAAAAAACTCATGGAAATTATATGCAGTCTATTGAAAATCTATTTCAAGTAGGTTAACTCTATATCCCACAGACAATTGCCTTGGAACCCGTGCATAATCTTATTTATAACGGAATTCCAACGGAAGTACATAGTTATTCAATCAACGCTATGCTTTGTTATATTATGGTCAATTTTAGAGCGTTCCCTAAATTCTAATGTAAAGGTCCCTTTAGTATTTTCTGAGGTTATAGTTAGTTGGTACCTTTCAGACATTTCACAAAAATTACGAAGACGCGATTTTTTTGCTTTGCATTTATTTGAAAGATTTCCAGCAGATTATTTTATATATATTTATATATTTTATATAAGCTAACAGTTTGCTTTTCCGCGAAACGGGTCCAAATTTATGATGACATCTTCATTAAGGTCACCACTGATGTCCAAAAAGGTTATGTAGTACTTGTTACTTCATACTATTTTATATTATAGTTCAAAGATAATAAACTGTAACAAAAGGTTGGAATGCATTAAATAGCTGATGAATGACTTACCTAATTTCTTTAAAAATTGGTAGATATAAGTTCGAAGCCACGCCGGATCCGTTGATGATATCCGCGATGTTGCCAAATCTACAGTTTTTCAGAAACTGATAGCAACTTTTGTTTTTCTCATATATTATTCGATATTTGTATTCTGCGAGTAATTCTGAATACTTTTTATCAAACATACTTTTCTGAAGACCTCATAGTATTCGAAATAAAATAATATCCTGTCATTTCTGATATTGAAAAGTCCAATGGGTTTTGTTAGTAGAGTTAATAAAAATATGATTTATTTAACTACAACCAAGGAGATAGAAATTCTAGTATTGAAATCGTGTATTTGATACTCCAAGGAAACAAGAAAAAAATTGAAAACAAAGAAAACGATAAAACCTAGTTGTTAATTTAAACTTCAAAATAAGATAAACATAATATTATATGTTTGAATTGTTGTCCCTGTACTTCTTAGAAATAAGCTTGATATTGCGGAAATGCGTTTAGAATATTGTGAAGATAACGGGTGATTTTTTAAGAGGTATAGGATTTAGTTTTCAAAAAAAAAACACAAATAATTTGGAAAAACGATTAAATCTTTATTTGAGTCGATAGAACGGTCGATATAATTTAATGTTTAAAGATTATTTCATGTAAATGTTGGCCGCGGCTCCGCTTTAGATGGCCCATGCGCAAGGTCCAATTTTAGCACACTCTCTCCAACATATCGGCCGGTATCTCACGAACAAATGCTTCAATATTGGCTTCCAGTGGTCAATCGTTGCTGGTTTATCACTGTAGACATTAGCCTTAACATGGCCAGACAAGAAATAGTCCAACGGCGTTAAATCACACGATCTAGGCGGCCAATTGACGGGCCCCAAACGTGAGATAAACTGTTCACCGAACTCGCCTCTCAATAGGGCCATTGTTTCGTGTGCGGTGTGGCATGTGGCACCGGCTTGTTGAAACCACATGTCAGCCAAGTCCAGCTCTTCTATTTTGGGCAAAAAAAAAGAATTTGTGTGCTAATAGTATGTTTGGATCATAATTCCATTTTATTCTTGTCTCAAATACACTTACTTGGGATTCAAAGCAAGAAATTAGTTGCCAGTCCACTTTTTCTTATCCAATCTGGAAATTAGATATGTAAATTTGCTGAATTTCAAAAATGAGAGAGATAAGAAATAATTATATTCACTGTACACTGTCGAATTACAAGTCATATACATGCTAACAGTAATTACACACAACGCGGGCGCGGTGATGATTTCTCGTAATTCTTCTCAGTTTTTGAAAACCAAAAAAAAACCTTAAACGTAATTTATAACTTTGAAAGGAGAACATATATATATATATATATATATATATATATATATATATATATAACCCGTCGGGGACAGCTAATAGATATACTTCATTGGCACCATATTCAGTAATGATTTTTTCACGCAGCAAAAATCACTGATTTTATACATATGTAGACCAATACACACAATCATCCAGATGCGATCTTGCTATTCGACTAACTTGCTTCTCAGAGACGAAAACTATAGACTACTCTATCCACAAAACATATGCAACCAAGAATGCATGTAGTGGTGTAGTTGAGCCACTCCTTCATAGATGAACGCTCACAACGATCCTAGTGAGCAGCGTAGAATGTTTAGTCTGCAAGATGACATTTTATAGGTTTTTTTTGACGTTTTATAAGTTTTTTACATAATACCCATGCGTTTTGTAAATTATTGACCTCAACACAGTCCAACTAAGTATAGCAAAAAGTAGGTTAGTCGCTATGATGTAAAAATAGGAAGAATATTTCATTAAGGAATGATACCCTTAATCAAAATCCTGCAACCACAAGTAACGCATCTTAAGATTACGACGTTGCCACTATCTCCACGCATCTCGCCTATTTATGTCAAAGGAGTAATTAAGCCTTCACTCACGATAATGTAAATAATCGCATCACAAAGGCATGCCTCATGGATGGAAAGTTGAGTCTATTATGAAGTACCGGAAGCGTATCCTGAGGAATGCCTTAAGCTCCCGCACGATTGTTATATCTGTGCTAAAAGTTAATTGCAGATATCCAAGTCATAATTAAAGATGGTAAACCTTTTGTTGTCTGAGAGATTACACAAAGTACAAAGAGAATTATAGCTGGAGACTGATAAAGAAGTTGAGAGTTTCTAAGCCAGGATGTATTATCTGGATAATAGATTGTTGATGCTCGGCGTTAAGAAGTGTATTGTTAAGGTAGTAACTTCAAGGCACGAGGATCAGGTACAGTAATATGGAGGACTCTGCTTTGTCCAACAAATATGGGTAGGATAAACTTACAATAGTTTGCGTGCTGCGTATGAGCTTACGTTTACTACGCGTCGAATATACGTCGCCTAATCATTCGACAAACATATTCTCTGAGAGGGATCGGAGCAGATTAGTACTATAAGTAGCATAGTTTGCAATTCATTCGAGTGCTTGAAGTGAAACATAATTATTTGTCCTGTTTCCAAAGCTTCTAATGAAGAAGCATTGTTACACGTGTATATGGGTGAGATGTGTGGCTTCGTGGGTCACTAATGGATCAACCGATTTAGAATTTTATTGTGTTGTCTACGTTGCAAGTTAACAAAGAGTACTATTATGGTACATATTCATAGTTTCTTGTAGTATCCCATTGGATACCCACGAACTCGCCACCCATTAATCACGGACTAACCTCTAGCAGACATGTCAAACTGATGAAATCAATATGATACATTTAGCCTATATATACAGAGTGTCCAAGGTCAGGACCCTATGCATGAGGATCTCAATACATGTGGGAGATACAGCTTATGTTAGGTTTGGAAAAAGCTGTGTTTTTAGGTGCGTATTTAGCTGCCGTTGAGGAACTTGTAAAAAGTTTATGGCTTACTGAGGTATTTGACAAAACTAAAATTCGGAAATATCGTTTTTATTTTTTCCTGACTTTATTCTAAGAAATACCAAAAACTACTTAAACTCTTTCAATGCCATTATTTTCTAAACATAAATATGATCTTCTAACAGTAGAATTAAAAACCTCACGTAACATTTCTGCCAAACTTGGTCTTTAAAAGAACTCCAAACAAAAAGTCCAGAGGAGTCAAGTCCGGGGAACACGCTGGCCAGGACACTTTACTAGAGGTTCCAATCCATCTTCCGGAAAATCGCCGAGAAAGATACTCTTGAACTCAGCTAGAGTTATATGCAGGAACACCGTCTTGTTGGTACCAACAGCTATTAATCTGTGCTAAAGGTAAACTATCAGGGCAGTCTTCTAGAACAAGTTGCAACAATTTAAGGCACCGTCCTGCAGTGAATGACCTGTCATAAATAATTAGACCTGATATTTTGGAAATAAGTACTGTCTAAAATCGTATAAATTTAAAACAACAAAGAATCTGATGAACGACATTAAAATTGTGTACCTCTCCTCTCATTTTGTTACTTAAATCGTTTTTGACGTAGAACTGTTATTCAATCCTTATCTTGGACATTGAGTTTGTTATCCCTACATGAAATAGGTCAAAGAATCACGCGTTTGTTTTTAGCAGTTAATTGAATTACATCATGCATAGGGGATCTCTAGCACTGCAGGGAGGAAAATAATCGACGTTCCATATACCCAGTGCGTACGAAGCTTTGAATAACAAACAGCCACATGTTGTATATGGGAAATGTAGGTCAAAATAGTTCAGCAAAGCTGTGTCAGCTAAAGCAAGGGAATCAAGCTACATATGTAGCTCTCAAATACCACCTTAGAGTTATATTTAAATAGTATTGTTTTATCGCTAATCAAAAGTAGACAAAAAGGCCTGTTTGTAGCGTTATCTACCAGGTGTTCCAAATTCGACCCTCATCATTAGGATCTCGGACGGAGTCGCTTGAATTTGGGCAAAATTGCGTACTTAGGTAACTAACAAAATGCGCTTACTAAGTTTCAATATTAAAAGTATTTCCTTTTATATCCTTTAACTGTTTCTCTGATCAATCGCGTTATCCCCGGATAAAACGTGTATGCTAAAGAGTGCAGATTTCTTAGATTTAAGCCTTGGTCCCACTGGATGTATTTTTATTAGTGCAGTGCGTTTGAAATTCAATACGTAAAAAGGTTTTCCAATTAATCTTGGATTGGATTATGGATATTCTGGTTTATCATACACCATCTAATCGATCTCATCAAACTGAACAAAAGAGCTCATATGAACATGTATTTAGCAACTTCGTTACTGAGATACAGAGCTTTCAAGTTCATATTTATTTAAATTATTTATTGATTTCTTGTTTCTATCAAATTACTTGGGTAATTTAAACAAAGCTTTGTGAATTAGGGTGTTGTAATTTCTGCAGCACTGATGAGTCTGAATAAGCCAAGCATGACTATTGTTCAAATAGCGCCAGTGTAAAATCCGATTACTCTCCTTATACACTACAAGCAGTCTTCAATGTCAAACTTCTCTATTTTCAATGTACTTTAGAGGTTGAAGAGCCAAAGTTTTTTATAAGGATTTTGCTTCAAACATTCAAACCTATTTCTCACCAAAAAAAATTGGTCTGATAAATATCTCTCTACATAAGTGACTCATGTAAAATTGAACACTTCATCCAAATATGCAACAGACGTTTGATAAAAGTTAGTGGCGTTAAAAATGATTTTTAGCTTCTTCTACAGTGGTAAAAAATTCCCAATCACGGCTCCACTCGTGTAGGATCTAGTACAAACATTTTTGTTATTACTTACATTGTCAGTACTATACGTACAAAATTTCAATTCAATATGTTGATAGAATCCAAAATATATATAGTTTTTCTATTTTGGAATCACATAAATCTAACTCCCTGTACTTTGATAGGGAGGCATTTTTTTATCCATGTTATAGTATATGAACTTTTCGTATTATGAACTATAGTCCCTTTTTTCTGAATTACCATGTTTTTGTTAAATGTTTTATTGGTTGTTGACAAGAATTGTAATGGAGAGCGTCCAATTTAAATGGGTAAGCATTTTTATTCAAGCATTTAATATTACAATTTAAAGGATAAGCTGGATGACCAATCTTAAAGAGCTTTTCGAGAACCTCAACGAGAACTACTATGTTTATTTTGCAATGGTTTACTCACAAATATCATACCACAAGATATTATTGGGAAGCTCACCATTGGCAAACGGATCATCTATTTAATGTTTAGGCTGAGGTCGACAAATCATGTCCTTTTTGAAAAAGCTACAATATACTTACCTTACCATCAGTATATATTTATGAGCAGTCCCTTACCACGTATGAGAAAAACTGCCACATTCATAACTAATATACCAGAGGTCCACTATGCACAAAACAATTCTATATGAAAGTAGCCCATTTTACATGGGCCATAAGCTCTTCAGCTCATTACGTCATTCTCTAAAATCCATGACTGATGAAAATAGCTTCAAGAGGTCACTAAGAGGGTTTCTTCTAAAAAATTGCTTCTATTCTGCGCAAGAATTCTTAAACGTTTAATCTGTTATATTTTGAAATGAACATATATTTTATCGATGTGTATGTTTTGCTTAAAACTGCTAGTTTTCCTTGTACCATATTTTTAATAATCCTAAGTGCAGTTTAAAAAATATTAAATGGCATGTCTAATATATTTTTGATATACAGGATGAATAAATTTATTTTTACTATTATTATTATGTTATTCCACTCAGTGGAACCGGGTTCCCAGGTTTTGTTAATTTTATTGTCTCACCGCGCTCCACTAAAAAGTAGCTATGGATGTATTTTTCATCTTTTCTACTTCAGAATATGCTGTTATGGTAGTCCAAAAATATCACATCAAGTTTTTAGTAAATATACGGTTTTAAATATTTATGGGAGTAATCCGGTAATTTGATATAAATGAACTAAAACATTGTCATTTTTTACTGTCTGACCATTTCCTCTATGATTCTGTACCTGGATGTAGCGTTGCCTGCTGGCATTGCTTTAATATCAAATCATATAGTAAATGATGCGTTTAGTTGCCAAGCAGCGAATGAATGTTCTCCTTAAACGCTTTATTTCACTATAAATTACTTACAATAAGCAGTAATTAATCAATAAATTATCTACACTACACGTGCACCAGAATCGGAATCTATGGAATCTTCTTTCATGTCATGTCAATGACCATACGTCAGCTGTCATCTGACAGCGTTGTCACGCGCAAGTCCGCGTAATTTATATTCAATCTTTCGATATTGGATTTCTACAGAAGTAATATTGTTTTTTTCGTCAGCAGCAGTTGATCTAATATGCAAGATATAAGTGTGTCACAGAGCTGAGAAACATACACTACAGGGTGATCTCAGAAAGAAAGATTTTATTAAAATTAGAAATGGCTTCAAGATGGTGAATGTACCCACTGATCTGGTACAAGTATTTACCAATATTCGGAATATAGTTATGGATTCGAATCAGAGTAAAAATAAAGTATTTGATTGTAATATTATTTAACAGTGTTCTATGCTCCTTGGTGATGATTCTGCATTAGAGTTATGTATGAGATATATGATTTCTGCTGTATATAAATGTATATAGATGCGATTCTGTTTTGTAAAACAGCAAATGCAAATTTCGTACGAATATTAGTCGAATATGCTTAAAACATCCAATTACTGCCTTAAAGCGAGATAGTAAAAGGGTGCGGGTCTGCTCGGTATTCAATCACTTCTGGCTGTTGTTTTCTTAGATTGCACATTCATTTTGGCAACCTGATACCCCACCAAATGATGTGGTATTGATATATTACTACATCGTGCATCATTGGAGATAGCTCAGTTTGACGTTTTACTAGGTGGATTTCTTCTGCTGAGCACCTATCCAAGTCCAACTTAATCTGAACATTGCAAATTGTTTTGAAAATAATTGTCTGAATATGTCCGATATTTTATGAAACGTACCCTGTCAAAATTCAGTTCCAAGATTTGTCGGCCACACATACTCATATACATACACGTGCATACTTACATACAAACGGAACAAGTTGAACAAAGGCTTGTAAAAACAATCACAATTTTTTTTCAGCCCGACCAAATTTGAAACACTACAAGTAGAGGTTTCCAACAAAAACTTGAAAAGTATCAATCCCCACTTTTCGCCCTTAGAGGTATAATTTCCAAAATAATAGTTTTTCCATTTGCCCCCTATTCCAACCCATTCAAGTTTAATTTTCGTAACAAAAGGCAGCCTAATGTCCGTCTCCAAAGTTTAATCTGTATATATGCTAAAATTCATCAAAATCGGTTTAGGATTATAACACTTGCATACCCACTTTCACAGTTGTCATATAAGTAGGTATTGTACCTGAAGTAAACCAAAACACCAAACAAATCAAAATCAAGAAACCGAATGTCAAAATGTATTAAATATATGATTAAAATTCCTTATTTATGTACCAATACTCATTTCGGTCGAACCAGTCACTGAGCGTTTTCGCGCCAGATTACTCATGTTAAAGTCCACTAAGCCGTTTTGGATGTAGACCGCAAAATAGGCATTTTAAAGTTATTTCCTGAGATAAAAGACATCCTATGTGCTACTCCAGACTATGGTATATCTCTTGAACAAACATCCACACTTTCGTGCTTATCATATTATATAGTAGGGAAGTAGACATCTTGACAGACAGCTTCAAAGTCTTATGCTACTTGATACATTGGAAAATTTCAAAATGAATGATGTGTCAACGTACAAAGTTTCTATCTTTGTCGGACAGTATAATGCAGCAGCGGCATCCTTCTCATGTCCTTTAAGGGAATTGTTAGACATGGTATATTCGAAAGTATAGCCCAATTAAATGTGGTAAGATACCATAGCAGTGAAAATAGGTCTATATATACCCTGGTGGAGAAGAAGAATATTGTTCTTGTTCATTATGTCCCTCGGTGCTAGGCGCCTCAGGATATAAAAATACTTTGCCAATAATGGCAGTCCGTTATTCTCTACCTATAGTGTAACAGTCCGTCAAATACAGCGAACGAGCTTCAATATCCAATAAACAAATTTCAGCAACCAATACCTATGAAATGTTGAAAAGTATGTCAAAGTCAAAGTATGAGATGACAGCTTGTCCTTGAAGCATCATCAGCCTATTGAATATTAAGAAGTTACATATAATAATTCAGTCAAAATTTAAAGAAATAAAATTCATGTTTTAATTACTATTGTTGATTTTTTATTCATGTTTATATTATTTTCTTCAATTGATATTCAATTTTACTGATTTAAGATCACCTCCCGTGTTTTTTTTTCTTCTTATAAACCTCTTACAGCTAGCCATTAAACACCTACTTGATGACAGACTCTACCAAAAATTTCATAGATATTCCTGGCTTCCAAACATTCATCCAGTTACTTGCCGTTCATCAGAACCATTATGGCACCTTAGATTGATATTCCCACAAAACCATTAAGGATTTTTGATATCCATACATCCATAAAGTTGAATATTTTTTGTTGTTCAGGAACTGAATAACAGCTGATTATTACATTTCAAAACTCTCCAACGAGTGACACATGTGTGGGATCCGTCAACCCCTGGTCCCAGTCAAAAAACATATACACGGAGGAAAATTTAATTCCATGCTATTCAATGACAACACGGTTACTTGTGTGGTTGTCAGCGGCTATTTTTTGAGGGTGCGACATGGTTGCCAGATTGTGCATTATATCCCGTTTCACCCCCCTGGTCCCAGTGGAGTACGCTCCGCCAACTGTTGAAATATATACTCTACTATGCGTTATAAGACTATTCGTGGAATTTTTACCAAAATCGTTGCACAACTCTTGAAAAAATGCAAATGAAAATTTAAAATTATTTCCATGACGCCCCAAAATAGCTGCGTCGGTACCTCGGGTTATACATCTTGACAGTAGGGATGCTCGATACGATCCTATATTTAGAAGTATCGATACTTTTGCTTCCCATACCCGATATTTTGAATCTATATTTTTATATACGACACTTGGGTATATCGATACATTTCACGAGTATTGTCATCTTTCGATCCGGAATGTGTCAGAAAGAGTGACTAACTTCAGATTACTTTTCTTATTTGTTTTCTTCCGCTGGATATCGATAATTTTATTCCAATATTTTAGAGTATCGATACTTCCTAAAACGATAAGAAACGATACATAACGATATTTTTCGTGGATCTAAACCTAGACATCCCTAATCTTGGCAGCTTGTCGTTCTTGTCAACTGGGCTGCAGGGTGCGGTGTTGTCTTTACTATCTTACATTTTGTTGAAATCTTATGACAAATAAGAGCTTCAAATGAAATATTGACGAATATGAACGGATATGGATAGAATTTAGAATATAAATTCATATTGCAAATTTAAGATTGTCTATGCGTGGACTTGAAACGGATTTTTCGGTATTTTTATTTTTTATTTTTATTTTTTTTTATCATTCTCCACGATTTTTCAAAGTAATTTAAATATTTCTATACTTGCCGAAAAAGAGCTCAAACCAAAAATAAAACTAAAAGTCAATTTCATGGAGTACTAATAGTTTTATGCCCCAAATCAATCATACATATGGATACACACTCAGGCAGTCGGGCACATGAGAGGGGTAGATTTGGGTTGCCTATGATTACGAACGCACATCCTCATCCCTTAGTCCGCTTGCCCTGAATTGATTTTTGTGCATACAAAAAGTACAGACTAGTAGATTACCGTTATTACCTCATCACCGGACAAGCGATAAAGAAACCGAAACCTGTCTGTTCTCAAAATAAATATTTAATTGAAATGAGAGGTGAGTTAAGGGGTAAAACAGAAAAATATTCACAATCTCATAAGCAAGAATCGAAAAAGGAGTTTCCAGAATGGTTTGCAAAGTACTTTGAAAGAGCGACTGGTATGCACATTTTAGAAGTTGTAATATAGAAATATCCCCTCAAAAAACATGTTATGTGCGCACTCAATACAATAACAAACGTTTTTCATGACCCAAAGGTCCTTGATCTACCACTGATCTTGGGACGGCATTTACCTTATACCGAACTCAACGACACTATTTACAGATTCCGTTTTTTTTCCGGTCCGGCAACACTGCAGATCACTTTAAAAGCAGTTGATATCCCGGACGTGTTATAATAATAGAAATAATAAGAAAATATAACAATGTTTGGAGATATATTTTCATAAATAGGTATTTTTGATTCTGACTTATCTGCGGATACTTTAACAAATATCGATGTTTTAGGACCCAGAAATGCATAATGCGCTGTTTGTTTACATTTGGTGTGGATTTATAGATCATAAATTGTGAAAAATTGTTTTTGATGTAACAAAAGATGATGAACCAGTTGTAATACGTTTTATGATCTTTTTTTGCAAAATAACAAAAATCGGTACATTTCTACAGGTACGTATTATGTACAACACCCTGTACGTGATATACAGACAAAACTAGATTGTCATGCATTAACAGTCGTCAAAAACAGTGGAAACATGCAAAAAGGGAAGCCAATTAGCGATTTCTCTGAAAGAAAATCCGACTTCACGTAACCCAGATATCCGACCCCTCCCAAACTCGGAATGTTGAGTAAAATTAGCGCATCTGCGAACTCTAGGCGTGATAATGCAATGAAACAACAATGAAACGACTGGAACCAACACAGAAGAATCACTGAATATCAAGTAAACATGTTCATATTTTTCGGATCTTGATATGACAAAAAAATCTTTACAAAAAAGTATAGCTTGGAATGCCTTCAACATTTTATCAGCGTATACTTCCATGATTGCAAATATGTTTACAAGGTTCTATCAAAATTCAATAAATAATTCTTGGTGTTGCACTTCATATGTCACGTAGTATATTTGTCAAACGTGTCTCCCAATTTGGCTGCGGGTGCTCGCATGGTATCTCACAGTATCCGATGGGCATCGAATTGGGGATGTTTCTGTACGCCTCAGGTTTGAACCAAAAAAGAATGTATGCCTATCAGCAGCTGCCAAATCATACAAATTAATGATATTCTACTGGTTTGGTCCACGATAAATAACTGTTGCGCACCATCAGAGGTCATTATCGGAAAGAACCTATCAAAAATATTCTTGCAGTAGCTATCAGACAGCCTCCATATTACTTATTAGTCATGCGTAATTTGCATTACTTGTTTGAAGGCTGGATGAGGGTAAAATAAAGATTCAAAACGTCCTGGATCAGTCAAAAAACAAGCTTTGTCCTGCGTTGTCGTACATTATCTACACAATGCAAAGGGTTGTTTTAAAAACATTGCGCTTTAACGTTTCTATCGAATATCATTTTTGAATGTATATTAAATGACAAACTCCATGGATTGGTGCAATGAAAAATTACAAACTCGCTCAAATAGTGTGAGCAAATGTAAGAATAAGTCTATAAATATATTCTGAAATTTTAAATCAAGTAGAAGATTTAATTATCGTATTCTCTTACAAACAGCTGATAGTAGAACATAAATTTTTACTATAGAGACTAAATAAATATAACAGAAATCTAAAAATGCATATTGATGCAACAACTAATTATAACTTCAGTCGAATAATGTGGGAGGATATAAATTGGTTTTGACCGAAAAAGTATACGAAACATGTAGATCATAACACAAGTATATATAATACTACTAAAATTAACCAATCGTGAGTAATACCAACTGACTGGTGAAATCACAGTTTGTTTTCAAGTTTTGAGGCATATATTTAGGAGTTGGACTTTATAATAATTTCACAGACGTACATTTTTGAATAATCTTAACGAAACTAGAGGTACCTGATGGATTACGAAAATTTTGGAAAACCAACTACTTTGAATTAAAGAGGCCTTAAGGTTTTTTGGCACGTTATATATTTATTCCTCTAATGCAGACATTTATCCTTACAGGATAATTTATAAATAGATATAAAGACCTGCATGCTTGACGTTATTTATATAATTGTAGTGTTTTACATCAGTTGTAGGCTGAGATTATTGAGGTAATTTTGAATTACCATTTATTGGAATAACATGTATCTAGCCTCTCATAACGAGTAACAAGGTGTTTTATCTATTCTTGCTATTTCCGAGTACTCTGAAAGGACACAGCTAACATCTAAATTTTTTGGCAACATATTCCACATGGAAAATCTGTGTTGTCGAGTCGATTTGGTTGCAATTCATAGCATGCCTGAAATTTAACATGACATAGCCATTGTGTAGACACACATTTTTAGATTTACCACCTTGTTTCTGAGGTAATTCTTATAACACTTGCATAGGCTTTGTCGGTAAAAATTGTAATTTTCCTTATTATTAAAATTTTTCTAAAACCGAATCGATAAAAATATTTAAAAACTGGTCTTATGAATCTTAATGGGCATTAACGTAACCCATTATCGATTTTTTGAAATATTTGCCATCATGTTGGCTCATATTTTTACATTTTCCATACGAAATTAATCGTAGAAACGTCTAAAAAACAAACTTGATATATAAAAACGTTCGTACAAAAATTGTGTTTATAGGTTACATGATACGGATAACAATTACTTCCCCACATTGACAGTAAGCAACCTTGTAATTAGATATTCACGCATTGCAATATCAGTGCCAATAAGACTTTTACCTCCTTTTTACCACCTCGTAACCGCAGTTCTCCCCATTTAGAAATTCCTCGTATATTTTAATACTCGCCCACGCTACGCCTCTGACCGGCTTCATTCGCGATTCCCAGTCTACCCACGGGAACATAACACAGTATCTTCGACTACACAACACACTCCGACCAGCTGTTGTTCTAGTGAGTGGCATCCCATTTCCAAACGTAAGTAGACGTGGTTTGAGAGGTCCGAATATAGCAGCTGTTCATAAGGAATAATCAAGCAGAGATACAGACTCATGAGATTATTTCTCGTAAATTCTGTATGCTTACTACGTTACATCTGAGCTTGTTTTGTTTAACAATTGTTCTAAGCTTTGCTTAAGTTTATGAAATATTGTATCATATATCTTGAGATGCAGTTGTATAAATATAGCTATATTAAAGCAAATGTTCCATTTAATGAAAATCTTTAATTGAATATTGAAAACATGCAGCTATTGTACATTTTCAGAGAACGTAATTATTTTTTAGAGATCAATTTTTAACTTTCATCATGGGTCAGTGCATCTTTTGGTGAACAACACACAACAAACGAACAACCGAAAAATAGTAACGGTGGACTTCTGCAATTAAAAGGTTTGCGTCAAGATGATCGACTTAGTACTGCTTACAGATTCAAATATCACTACTCGTGTATTCAGGTAACGCATACATATGGATTCTGATACTCCTGGTGTTATTCCTTGCGCTGCAATAAAATGAAAAATGTTTGACACACAAATGTCTTTTGAGCGTTATTCAAATTATAAGTATCTCAAAGATTGGGCTTGGTGAATTTCAAACTTTTAGAAAGTTTTATAGGTTTTTTATCACTATATTAGAAAATCTCAAAAAACTCAAAAAACAACGAACAACATCGCTGGCAGATTTTCTAAAAACTCAAGCTTTCCATTTTTGACTCCTTCTAAAATATAGGTTTTTTATAAGATAATCAATCTCACGCCATAGACTTCTGACTGCTTCCAAAATTTATGAAAAAAATAACGGTGGGATTATCTCAGACCATTTTGTTTTTCCTTGAAGGTCTACTACCCTGCATTGATTTACAAAAATCAAGCAGCATTACCTTCGTCAGGTTTAATCAGCCTTTTTCCAGTGAGACTGATAAACCGAATAATAGGCCAACAGATAAACAAGCAGTCCACATCCAAACAGTGAATGACTCTATTTTTACGATGTAGGTCCCAAAAACATTTGTCCAAAAATCGAAAATGGGGTAGAATACTATGACTTTAAGCTGTTCTACGTTATTTGGAAGACTCGTAAATTTAGAATAAAACATTTTTCGGATGTTTTAGGACATCTACTGTCATCTGTCACTCACATTTGACAGGCTCTATGTCGGCTTTCCAACTGTTGTATGAATCTCAACAAAACTATCAAGGAGGGCACTCCAGCACCGGAACACAGATTTCGTCCAAAAAAGTCCTGTGGGTAGGTCTTTAGTCTTTATTTCGAGAGAAATGGTCATACTGATCTAATTACGTTCAAAAGTACTGGTTTTTCGAACCCTTGCCGCGGCATGGCTTTATTTTAATGAGTTCTAGGTTTAATTGAGACTCCATGTTATTTATTATGTAAATTCTTGTCATTTATCTTTTGTTAAATGATATAATTTCTTGTACATGTTATGTAAATAGCGCTCCTAGTGTTAGATTGGAACATACTTTTCAGTGACGCATGAGCTATTTATGCAACTTGGACAGTAATCGTTACGAAACGATACTCTATTTTCTTTTCTGTGGCTAGCCCCTCGCAATGTTTCATATGAAATTTTATCAGCTATACGAGGTTTGTCCGGAAAATACGTATAAAAATGGAATAATCACTTTACTTTACAATTGTTCAGGTATTTCAATATGGTCTCCTTCAAAGTACTCTCCCTGAGACAACATGCACTTCTGTCAACGCCATTTCCACTGTTGATAGGATCACTGAATGTCATCAATTGTGAGGCTCTTCATATGCCGTGTCGTTTCTGCCTTGATGTGGAGGCCACATCCTCCAGGCGACGGGTTGTCGTGATGAAGGATCCACCTGCACATAAGCTCTGAGACGATGCAAAACTTCAATGTAGAAATTGCCGCTCACTGGCTGGCCGAGAGGGACGAATTCCTGGTAAACAATGTCCCGAGAATCAGAGAAGACAATCAACATTGTTTTCACATTGGCAATTGATTTTTTTTACTTTTTTGTTCTCGGTTTCTCTGCTTGCTTCCACTCCATGCTTTGAGATTTCAGCTCCACATCTAATTCATACAACCATGACTCGTCTCCGGTGATGACCCGGTTGAGAAAGTCCCCCCTTTCCTCTGCTTCCAACGAATCCTCACAGCAAGCAATCCTCCTTGCTTTCTGTTCTGGAGTCAAGAGCTTCGGAACGATTTTCGCGCAAAATTTTTTCGTTTCAAGTTTTTCTGTCAGAATTTCGTGGACGATTGTTTTGGGGATTGAGCATAGAGGGGATTGCATAGAGAGAGAACCACCGGGCCACCCCTCCACAACGCCTTGACACGATGCCAGGAATTTTTTATACGTATTTTCCAGACAAACCTCGTATTGTCAGACATAATAAAATTGTTATCAACTATCTGGATCATTTTATCATCATATGTTTTACCTGCGTTATAAACTTACACAAAGGTGACTAAAAGGCCGTCGTCTTGCAAAATTGTTGATTTTTTGTTAGAAAAAGGGTACCTGGCAGTCTTGAATACGCATCGATCTGCAATTACGAGTACTACTTCCAGACTTACACCTAAGCTAAATTTCTCATATTTTATGGCATATTCAAATAGATCCTTTCGTAGTAAATTTATATTCTAGTATTATGAAGTACTGTTAATGAGTTTCAAAATGAACACTAATCTTATATGAAAAAAATGGTCGACTGTTATTCTTATGCTAAAATATAGTATTCAGGCATCTGAATATATAGGTAAGCTTGCTAAAATTACCCAGTATAGGGGACGGGCGACTTTTGAAAAGTACCGCATAAAGAACTTAGTACAACGGAAATGATAGAAAAAAAGATATAAAAAAGGATTTCAAGCATATATCAAACCTAGAACTTATTTAAATAAAGCAGATACATCGCGTCATCAGTTCAGAAAACCAGTATTTTTGAACGTAATCAACACATTATATAGCTCTTCATTGGCCATTTTTTCTCGAACTTCAATGCATTGGACGAGATGCTGTTAAGGCATGCGTTGGCAGATCAAGATCTACTTGCAAGATTTTTTTGGACGAATAACATGTTCCAGTATTGGAGACCTCTAATTGTATGAAAAAAATAATATGAACCTACTAGAGAATGCTGGCATATTTTTGAAAATCGTTGCATACAGCGCAACATGAACGTTTCTCTTTTTTTTTGAAGTATCTGAGATTCTGATTATTTCAAAAGTGTAGTTCATATTAACTTCTGAAATCTGGTCATACTAAGAATAATTCAAAAGCAGAATTTACAATTCAGCAGGTTCCTCAAATAATTCTTAGAAATCTTGAATTCTGATATTTTATAGATATAATATGTATAATGCCAGAAAATGAAGTACTGGGTCGATCTACTTGATTCCTTCTATAGATTATCAGCTTAAATCTCAACTTCGTCATATGCTAAAATTACTTATCTGAAATTAGTTTACTGACAAACTCAATTCAGCTTGTCTTTCAAAACAAGCTTGTAACATTTAAATAGCAGCTTTGTGTATAGTGTGGGTTGACACTGCTTGATGTAGATATAGTATACATAGCGTCAAAACATCAAAAATCTGATTTTGTTGCAACATTGATATATTACTAGTGCATATTTTTAAATGATTTTAATATATACAGAGTGTTTCATAACTTTATGCCCTAGCAAACATATATATTTTGACGACAACCCTTATCTTATCATATTTGAACAGAGCTTCTAAAAGGAAGTTTGATATCATATCGTTTCTATTGTCAATTGCTTAGATATCTGGCCAAACGTCTGAAAAACTGTCCAACTTTTACGGCTCGCAGCTCCGCCATTTTTGAAGATTTTTAGATAAATCTCAGTTCACCAAAATTTCATTATCATCTATTTTAAGCTGATCTGGAAAAAATGCTGAATTTTTTTTATTGATACAGAGTATCTCAAAACTCAAAATAGACATTTTCCCAAAAATTTCAAATTGAACACCCTGTGATTTTGGTGATCTTTTCTTTTCGATACAAGATGTATACGACTTTTTCCAAACGTTACTGCTATTAATTTCAAGAAAAGCCAAATACATCTTGTATTTAAACATGAAATCAAATCTTCCATCAAACCAATAGCTTTTGTTAACACAACAAAAATAATATCACCCTAATCGTTAATAAATTGCTGAATATATTCCTTGGTGCAAGGCACACAAAGCCAGACGCCTGTTGATATTATCTTGCGCATCTAAAAGGGGTTGTCTAGGTATCCACTTAAACGACTCGCTTATACGACGTTTCATGTTCTCGGGTGTTGTAGGTTTCTCCTGGTAAACCTATCCTTCTACATGGCCCCAGAGAAAGACGTCGAGATGCGTCAGATCGGGAGATCTTGCTCGCCAATTGATCAGTCCGCCTCTCCTTATAAAACCGCCAGCGGACTAGAAGGGGTTCTGAGATCTGCTAGGTTTTATTAAACATCAATGATATTAGTCCTACGAGTTAAAAACAATAGAGAATCGTGTTACCCAAGTTGATGAACCAACATTTATCAAAATATCATAAAAAATGTCGGAGCTGCGAGCCGTGAGATATTTCAGTAAATATCTAAACAAATGACAAGCAAAACCATGTGTTATATGATATCCAACATCTTGTTTTTAGAGGCTGTATCCTAAATATGCAATAAAATATAGGATATTCTATTTAAAAAATACATGTTTGCCATGCCACGAAGTTATGAAACATTAAAGTAAATTTTAAAATATGTACTAGTAACACATCAAGGTTGCCACCTAAACATATGTTTGATATCTTTCCCAGCTTCCTCATAAAACTACTTTCAATTTACGTTGTGCCACCATGTATAGAGGCTTACGTCAAAGCCTTATTTGTTCCTTACACACTGCTTTTCCTCGGACCGTTCAAATTCGATTCTTGTATTTTGTTACTTTGCTGATTTTATGTGATTTTAGATGCCATTGAAAATTAGATACGACCCCGTCCATGGGTTTGACTACGTCCATAACTTTACAGACCCCTTTATCCCTGACTACAGGGTGCACAGGTCATACGACTACTACGATTGGCCATGGAGGCTACGCGTTTGGTATCCAAACAGATACTTCAGAAGATACATAAACAAGGAATTTAATGTAAGTATATTCATCCATTTCCACTTGACTGTTATAAATGGAACATATTACATATTCCAGAACGAATAATATATTCAAATCCTTAAAATAAGGGTGTATGAATGAATCCAAATTTCCAAGAAAGAAATTATGGAAATAAAATGACGAAAATGCTTTGTCAAAAATCTAGTTCTCTGCCCTCCAGAGGAGTAACGTTTTTTCCGAAGGTTAAATAGAGGGGCGAAAAGCTAACAAATTAATAATATTGCCAATTTCTTAAAATAAGCGTTTTAAATTAAACCAAATTTTGCATTGTAAAAGTTACCTAATCGCCAAATTTGCGGTAAAACAATCCATTCTTAATCTATGTCTACCCTAAACAGAACCTCATCGTTGCTATTTTTTTTATATTAACAGTCTCAAGCAAACTTGTAAGTTCCCTTTGGTCCCTTATTCCAGGACTGCCACAAAATCCGTTCTTAGCTAGAGTACCATGTCCATAGGCGACATCACTGCCAAAATTCATGTTTGGTGTCAAATAGTTCCGAGATTTCGTGAATAATGTGTATCTTTTCGCCTTTACACATTTTTGTCCCCAGCCCTCTCTTAATCTAGGAATATTGCAAAATGCGTATTTAGCTTACACTCCTTTTCCATGAACTGGCCTTTTTACCAAAAGTCATGTTCATAGTTTCCGAGATTTCGTGATTAGTGTGTATTTTTTCACTTTTGTATATATATATATATATATATATATTCTTTAATTTCTTTGGGTAGAAGGCAAATTATTACAAAAGTACACTCCTATAACTTAAACTCTTAAGCTTTCGATGATCTATGTCTTCATCGTCTGGAGCTGGAAACAATTATTGACAATAGCAACAAATAACAAATAGGAGAAAAATATTTACTTACTAAGTCGGCGAGATTGTTGCTGAAATTGTCTTTAAACAACAGTGAAGGGAACACATAGTCGACGAATAAAAAACTTAACTGATGAGGTTCGATTAGGACGGAATTATTTTAATATATATATGTATATATATATATGCCCTTAGCTCCGTTATTCCAGCGCTGTTGTGAAATCCATTCTTGACTGACATGTTCTGTCTATAAGCTGGAATAACATATTTATAATAAGCGGAATTTCATGTTCATAGGCCAAATAGCTTTCAAGATTTCGTAATTGATGTGTATCGCTTCTCTTTTACATATGTATATGACGTAAACTCCCTTAATGAGGCCCAATTCTAAGATATGCTTTAGTTGATATGATTTGTGCATAAACTCCCTCTCTGGGAAGCATAACGTTCATGGGCGAACTAAGTTTCGAGATTTAGTGACTAATATGGTTTGTTCGTACAGCCTGTTTGCTGACAATCAGCAAACTGATAGTCGGCGACAAGCCATGACCTAGTTTACGCAGTTAGCTGTCACTGACACGTCACTGGCTGTATTAATTGCGTATCTGAGAACGTTACGAGTTGGCTGAGCGAGGTCAGACCGATTACCGACAATTAATCCGCTGTTTGATGACTGTCAAATCGGTCAGCAGATAATTTGCCAGTAAATTGTCAGAGCTCGAAATCAAGTACAATAATTATTCGAATGTAAAATTTTTCAGAATGGAGTAGACAATTTTGAAAAAGTTGGGGGTTCATTTGCTGTAAACCAGAATGATCTGGGATTTTTCGTCCAACTGTCCAAATGTGCCCGAATTTTCCTTTAGAGAAGAAAACATGGACTAGAAAGTGTCCATAACAGCAACCAAAAATTTCAAGTAGATTTACTCAGCAATTACCATTCAATTCTCATATAAAAAGGATAAACATAAATTCGAAGAAATATGATCCCACACATCGAACGACAAGTTGAAGAAGTAAATACATAGCAAGAATTCTGAATAAACATCTGCAGTGATTATGCATGAGGAATGTACAAAGTATTGTGAATGTCTTTTAATAAAACTCGGATATAGCTGATGAAAGAATAAACAAAATAATGAATTCTGGAGATTTTGTGATACAGTTTTTTTTCACCTGTGTCTACGGAGAGGGAGTGACTGTTTCTTCTGGGGTGAAAATAATATTTTCCCTATACAGGCTATTTTAAATTCGACCCTCACCATTGGGATATCGGAAACTTCAAGGGATGCGAATTCACTTAAATAGGAGCAAAGTTGCGTATTCAGATAATCAACAAAACAGTTCATCCAAATTCAAGGAACAATGTTTAGAAAGCGATCTTGGGTTTTGTCGATATTTTCATCGGTTCTTGAAGATAAAGGCCTCCCATTTCGTGGTTCATCGACTCTCTCCCTTCTGAAAATGCCTTAAACCACCGAAAAATCTAGGCTCTTGTCAAAACACTATCTCCGTAGGCCTGCTAACGTTTATCAAGAGATTCCGTTGCACTATGTTCAAGTCTGAAGCAAAACCTGATAGCACACCGTTGCTCGAAATTAATGTCACTCATTTTTAGAATGCAATAGAAAAAATGTTTCACAAAAAAATCAACGGACAACCAAATGATTCGAACTAATTCAAACTTGTACTGATAACGGATTACATATTCTCCTGTCTCCCCTCCAAGCCGCCCAGTGTTGCTAGATCGAACATTACATTGCCAGTCTCACTACTTAATCTACAGTATATCTCGAATACTAGGGAAACTTTATTGGTCCTATTCCAGTGGCGCGGAGTGCATTTTACTTAAGAGTGTCACGAGCTCTTTCGAGTTACACGAGACAAACCCTGAGCGTCAACAAATGACAACTGTGACCATACAGCTGGGATCCAAGATCCAAGAAGTAGCGTTCCCGCAACAGATTTCCGACAGTTAACAGAAATTTGGAAAACGAGATGACGAGCAATTGCCACTTAAGCTTCCAGATTAGAGTTTGTCAAACTGAAAGTTAAATTAGAATGGAAAAACTAGGTCATAGTATAAGTTTACCACTCGCGTGTATACACCATGTCAATAACAATGATCATCTCACAAATACTATCCGATGCTGGATTCAATCTTTCTACTTTCCTCAGACACTTTATACCATTTTCGCCAGCTTCCAATATATAGTCTCATTTTCTGGGTTGAAACAATATCTCTATTATTCATTTCAACCAAGATGATGGATTTTGCAGCGCACGATGCGGAGATGCCGTAGAAAGTAAATTAGGTGCGTGTTTACTCAGGGTGGATGCCCCAGAAGGAATGCCTAGGGCAACTTACGATGCTAAAAAAAAAGAGACAGGCAAAATGGAGTTGTAATTAAATGTCACTAACATTGCGGTTGTGTTTGAGAATACGCAGCAGAAGGTGGAATAGTTATTTGTTATTTAAGGTAGACACTGAGGAACTGATCATTATAACTGCACATAGTATGTAGTATGCAATCGAAATACAGGGTGTCGACGATAAGGATCCAATGCATTGGGATGTCAACAGCTGATGTTAGATTAGGAAAATGCTGCGTTTTTTGTGGAGTATTTGCATTCAGTTCAGAAACTTGTAAAAATGTCATAGCTTACTGAGGTATTTCGGAAAAACTAAAATTTGGCCAATTCGTTTTTATTTCTTTCTGACTTAATTTTGAAAAATATCTAAAGACTGATGGAACTTTTTCATTGACACTATTTTAGGCTAACTAAATACTTCCATTATATTTACATTCTCGTAACTGCTGCTCAGTTCCAAAAGTATGCCGATAAATTTGGATTCTAATAAGACCCCAAACAAAAAGATCAAGAGGAGTCAAATGCGGGCAACACGCTGGCCGAGACACTTCACTTGAGGTTCCAATTCACCTTCCCGGAAATCGCAGAGAAAGATACTCTCGAACTTGCCCAGAGTTATGAGCAGAACGCCGTTTTGTTGAAACCAACAGCTATTAACCTGTGCCAAAGGTAAATTATCTAAGCAGTCTTGTGCATCATGTTGCAACCATAATTGATGGTACCGTTCTGCGGTTATTGTGTTGTGGTAAATAAATGGACCTAAAATTTTGGTCGCTAGAATTCCACACCACTTATTAAGAACCAAAACGTTCATGATGCCTGGATACTTTTTTGCCCACATATTTCTTTTGAACCCAAAGATGAGTGTTGTAGCAATTAAAGATACCACTATTAGTGACCATGCTCTCGTCCGACTATTTTTGAGGGGAAATTAAAATCTTCTTCACACGCTCATGTGTACCATTCACAAAGATGCTGGCGCCTTTCGCTATCCCCTGGTCTAAGTTCTTGACAAATCCTAAATTTATGGGGATGATATCTATTTTTACTCAAAATACATTGTGTTGAGGATTTTACTACTCCTACATTTTTCTCTTTGCTTAGTTGATATCTCAGAAATCTCAGCTACTGCTCGTAAAACACCAGTTTCCTCTAAGTATTACTATTTTCAATACGTAACAGGCTTTTTGCTTGATCCATATTTATTTAAATTTCTAAGGAAATGGAATTTGAAATGGAATTTTAACAATATAACATACAATAATAATCCTCGGTAACAGGTATTTACGTCAAGCAAAGCATTTGTTTGCAACGCCTACCTAAAAAAATACAAAAATCAGAAATAACGCATTTTTCCTTATAACCAAGAAAATAAATGTAACATGTCAAACATCATTGAATTTGTATAAAAAATACTATTAGTCACAGGGTGTACCTATGTTGGGGCCATATAAGGAGATAAAGTTGATGATGGATTCTCAAAAACGAACCTTCAGGTACAAAATTTGAAAATACCAACATGTAGTTCCTGAAAAGTGCCAATGGAAAAGTTTCATTAACTTTTTAATATATTTTAAAATAAAGTCAGAATGAAATAAAAAAGATTTGGCCAAATTTTTTGTTTTTCCCAAATACTTCAGTATTTCTTACAAGTTTCTCAACGGCATGTAAATTCGCTCCAAAGTACGCAACTTTCTCCTAATTTGACCTAAGGTGCATGATTCATAGGTATTGAGATTATACCATGCATATGATTCTTATCGTGTATCTATATCTCTCTTTGAAAGGATTTTTTGGAGGTAGTTTGTCTAGAGTATCTCAAACCACTCCGTGTCAAAACAAGATCACTTGCTTCTATTTGCATGAACTGTCTGTAATCTGTCTAGGAGGAATGGCAATCAAGAAATATCACAGCACGTATGCCCCACTGGGCCCCTTTTGCGCCCTCTCCAGGTGTCACTCAGGCTTGGATTGTCACCCACTCCAGACGTTGAAGAAGGTAGTCATGCGCCACAGCAGGATTTCCGTTATGCTGGCCATAGAAGGCCAACGTTCACACAGAAAGGATTTTTAAATTGATAGACCAGCTGCGCAGTAGCAAAGTGAATGCTTGACTGTATCATCTTCCTGTTCACATCCTCTACATACTATAAGTATGTTATTCAGTATCATGTTATAGAGATACTTCCTTAGCTGACAGTGTGCAGTTTCGATGCCAGTTGCAAATCGAGGTTGTTGTCTTGAGAAGAATGAATGAATGAATCTTGAAATTAGAGGCATTCCGGCCACGATAAGGAGCCAGTGCATAGGCCGCTTAAGCGGGCCGTTATGCACCTCTACATTTCTTAGATCACAAGCCTCGCGCTTTTAGCGAAGTTGAGAATCGCCTTGAGTCCAAGCTCTTTGACGTCCTGAGGGTCCAAACTAATGGACCCCAGTAGAGTCTGCCTATAGTAGCTCAGAGCTTCACAGCGACTCAAAACGTGCGCCAAGGTCTCTTCCTCTACCACGCAGCGTTTACACAAGGGATCCTCAGCCACCCCCATCACGTGCAGGTGGCGCCTTAACGTGTTATGGCCAGACAACCGTCCCACCAGCAACCTTAGGTTGGCTCTATCCAGAGATAAGCAGAAACGTCCATCGTTAGCACTGGGTCCTTCAATGAGTTCCCGTGCCTGGCGGAGATGTCTGGAGATATTTCTCCATTTATGAGAGTGTTGTCTTGCAACCCACGTCTCCATTTTGCTCCTAGCTCTATGCGCGGTCACTCCTAGAGCTGGCTCAGGACCAACGAGCTTGCTGGCTGATCCTGGCTTCGCCAGAGTGTCCGCCGTCTCATTGCCCCTTATCTCAGCGTGCCCCGGTACCCATATTGACGATACCGGATGCCTAGCTGCGAGGCAATCCAGAGCCTCTCTGCATTGCAATACAAGACTCGAAGTAATCTTACAGGCACTTAGTGTTTTCATTGCAGCCTGGCTGTCGGATAATATTTTTATTCTTCTCCCAGGCCCACCCTCCTCCAAAATGTGAGTTACACAAGCCAAAATCGCAAAGATTTCCGCCTGAAAATAGTGGTGTATCCACCGCGAGGCAGAGATAGCCTAGTTCGAGGCCCAGATGAGCGACTACTCTCGCTTCACCGCGGATCACCAGATAAAACGGTGGAAGATCCAACAGAGCTTCCATTGCACTCAATGGCGTTGTTCGCACTGCGCTTGTATTACTAATACAGGCCAAACGCTGAATTTTATTGAGTTTGGCCGTGGTTGTCTTAGCTCTAATTCAAGGCCACCAGACCAGGGAGCCGTACAAGAGAGATGGACGTACTATCATCGTGTAGAGCCAGTATACCACTTTGGGTTTAAGCCCCCACCTTACAACGACAACACGTCTACAGGCCCACATTGAATAGCGAGCCTTGCTAACCTTGTATTCAACATGCTCTCTCCAGTTCAGTTTGCAATCCAGGATAATTCCCAGATATTTCACTGATTGGGATAGAATTAATCTAGTCCCAAAGAAGGTCGGTATGACCAGCCCGTCAAGTCTTCTTCTCCTAGTGAATAGGATCAGCTCGGTCTTTTCAGCATTATTAGAAAGACCGACTTCCCTACACTACGATTCCACAGAGCGCAGAGCGTCCTGCATAATTTCCGAGACTGTTCTACAAAAACGTCCCCTAACTACTATGCTTACGTCATCAGCATAGGATTGTACGTAGACACCCACACTGCTGAGCCTAACGAGGAGTTCGTTCACCATGATATACCACAGTAGGGGTGACAGAACTCCGCCCTGAGGGCAGCCTCTAGCTACGCTCACGCTGCAGCTTACGTCATTCAGCATAGCTGTTGCTGCCCGGCCCTCCAAAGTAGATAGGACCCAATCTATTAGGATTGATCCAACCCCGTGTCTGATAGAGTCGGTTGTGGTGCAATTAAATGCACCTTCAATGTCCAAGAAGGCCACGAGTGCCACTTCTCGCTGATCTAGAGTCTTCTCCAGCCTACCGACCAGATTGTGTAAGGCCAGATCAGTCGATTTCTCAGCTTGGTATGCAAACTGATTTGCATGAATGGCAGACCTTTCCAGCGGGATATCCCTTAAGTATCTATCAACTATCCTTTCCAGTGTCTTAAGCACAAAAGATGAAAGAGTAATCGGACGAAAATCCTTCGGGCCAGTATATCTAGCTCTACCCAGTTTAGGAATGAATACAACTTTAGCCAGCCGCCAGATTCTAGGTGTGGAGCCCGTGGCCACACATGCTCGAAACACATTCAACAGGTGAGGAACAACCGAACTCCGTCCCTGCTGTAACATGGCCGGAAATACGCCGTCCGGACCTGGACTTTTGTATGAAGCAAACGAATCTACTGCCCATACCGTCCTTTCGTAAATGACAATATCCCTAGCACACAGACTTCTTTTCGCCCAGGGTGGTAAAGTAACCCTTAGAGTTCAAGGCTCTTTTTACCTTAGCCCAAATTTGACGCCGCAGGCCATAACCGCCCACTTAACGCCCTAAATACATGAATACACAATTACACTTAGTTTTTTGTTCAAAACTCCGTGTCAATAATCTAGACGCCGTAATTAGTAAATAGAATTCAACAAGTTTCGTACTCACAAGGGATATTTGTTATTGAACCACATCCAGCAACTCCTGTATGGCTGACTATTAGTATGTGACAGAAAATGCGTAGGAGGAAAATTTCACTTACGGCCTTCAAATTTATTATTTTAGATTACTCGAAAGAAAAAATGGAAGTTGTACAATTATCTGTAGATAGAGTAAACTTCATCTATTTGAGAGATTCCGGTAGACTATGAGGGAAAATTGTAGTCTTGAATTGACAGGTAACTTTTGACAATAAAAATGTTTTCGCTCCATGCCTGGGAAACGCTCTAACAACATAAGATTTAGAGTACTATATGTGGATTTGTATAGGGTATATAAGGTTATATCTTTGCTACTGTTATACAAGGTGCACTCCGTGGGTATCGCTCTATCTTCGTAACCTTATCAAACATCAAACATATTAATATATTATACTTTTTGTATGTATTAGTAGTATGCATATATGTACGTCAAAATTAATACTACTTGTTTTTGTTGCAGCTGAGAGATGGAATCTACATGTACTGAGCAATGCGATTTGTGTATTTATTTTGAAGTGTAATTTTTTACGATTATTATTTTTTGATATAACGTATGTTATTTGCACAGTGTTTAATGGAAATGGTATATGTATATTTTAATGTAATAAAGATTGAAACCACAGTTGTATGTTTTATTATATCATCATATATATCATCATACGTGGTGTAATGATGATTCTCCAAAATTAGAACGATTGCATATAAACGAGGCTACTATTCCTGAATTAATACCATCATCTACACAAAGAAGCACTAAGTACAACTACGTCCAAAGATAGACTGACAATTTGTGACAAGCACATCTGACAAGGATTGAAATAAGATACCGTATTATATTAAAACGCTGCTCGAGATAATTGCATCCATGTTGTAGCAACCATTTCCATACAATGATTTGTATTTCAATACAAAGCAGGTGAGATAATGGGGATGCTGCCAATGACAGACAATGGAAGAAGTTTTTTGTACTTCAAGCTATGGTAACGCTTATTAACTTCTTCATGAGTGAAAATTATTTTATCTTCCTAGAAAGATATCTCATTGTGTAATATGTAAATTGCACAATCTGCTTCAACACTGAGATGTTGGAAACATTAAAAAAAATTTTAGGCCAATTAACAAATTTAGTTAACTATGTGATAGCTAACAAGTTTAATTATTTTAATTGAACTCATATTTCTAAAACAGTTCTCGTGAATCTATGAAACTAGATTAACTAAACAAATACGTAATTATTTTATTAAAAAAATTAAACCGTTATTTGGATTTAATACACAAATTTATTTAAAATCGATGAACTAATAGAATTAGTTTACATGCTCCAAGTAAAACAATTTAATCATATTTATTACATTTTTTTTAATTAGTTTAGGTGAAATTATTTGTAATCTAATCATATTATCAAAATTCCCCGAAATAATTGTAAGGTCTGGCTTTATTGGTGCAAGTTGTTCAATGAGGTATTTAAAATATGGTGTATAAAATGGATACACCAATTTTTGTGGGAAAACCTTTTATTTGACAACAAAGAATGAGATAACGTATTTTTGGGATTCAATCGAAAATGTTGAACGAAAAAACATTTCATATAAGATGTTTAGGTATTTATGAGATCTACAAAATGAGACCACACGTAAGAAGATCCGACTAATAAGAAACATGTTATGGCCGAAAAACGACGCAAAATACAGGTTTTGTCACTTGTTGGTTATGCGACGATAGCTTCATGCAACTACTTGAAATTCTTCAAATCCGTAGGATTCATACTTCTAAATAACAACAGCGAAATTGGATTATATTGGTCAAGTAGTTTTTTCAGAATTTCTAATTGTAAAAACACCTGTCTTCCCGCCCTCATTGCTAGTTTATTGAGCAATATACAGGGTTCGTTCAAAGAGCATTTAATAGCAAAATACACGTGTTTACCTTGCCGATATGAATCACAAACCATTCCAGAAGATAATTGTTAGTTTTATGTGAAAAACAAAGGTTACGTTCTTTCTTCTAAACAAATTCAAACATTTCGTATTTGTGAGTATTTGAACAAATGCGCTACGATGTTCGAAAAACATACGTTACTATATACATTTCAAAACAAGGCGGATGTATCTATCATCTTTGGTTGCGAATTACTCACAAATACGAAATGTTTGAATTTGTTTAGTAGAGAAAACGTAACTCATCCTTTTTTGCATAAAAATAACATTTACCTTCCGGAATTGTTTGCGATTTATATCGGCAAGGTAAACCAGTGTTTTTTGCTATAAAATCCCCTTTGAACTAACCCTGTATATTGCTCAATGAAGTAGTAATGATGGCTGGAAAACAGGTCTTTTGGGATAAACAATTGGAAATTCTCAAAAAACTGCTTGATCAATCTACTCCAATTTTGTTGTGGTTATTTAGAAGTACGATTCCTACAAATTTGAGGAATTTCAAATATTTGCGAGAAACCATCATCGCATTACCAACAAGTGCCAAAACCTGCAGTTTGCCTCGGTTTTTAGCCATAACTTTTTTGCTATTAGTCGGATCTTTTTACGTGTGCTCTCATTTTGTAGGTCTCATAAGTACTGTTAGATGTTTCCTCGCTGCTGCCAACGCTTTCGATTGGATTCCAAAAAACACGTTTTCTCATTCTTTGTTGTCGAATAAAAAGTTTTCCCACAAAAATTGGTGTACCCATTTTATGCGTGCATGTTTTGAGTACCCCCTTGAACAACTTGCAGCAATAAAACCAGACTTTACAATTATTTCGCAAAGCAGGGGTATTTTCGTCTAATATGATTAGACTATTGCGTATTCTTGATGAAATATTTTATTTAGAATTAAACGTATATGTTTCGAATTTAAATAAACAAATTGCATTCTTCTGAATAATAATAATAATAATAAAACAGGCACATGGTTAGTTATTTTCAAGCAAATTAGTTTAATAGTATCACTTTCAATTAAACTGGTTCCAGAAAATTCAGCTTAATTAAACCAAATAATTTAGTTACTTAGAATAAATGAAAAATGTATTACGGGTAATGAAAATTTTCCGTAAAAATTTCAAAGTGGTGGTTCATCCGGTTGTACCGGAAGTAGGTACCAGCTCGCCTATTTCAAATACATCACTCTGTATGATATTCTATTTTTAAGATCTACGGAAGATTCTAACCACATTTCATGGATAACATTCTAACAATTTTTGAGAAATATCACATTTTGTGTAAAAAATCATAAATTTGGGTCCATAAAACCCTTTCAACGCATTTGCGTATATCTTTATTTATCCTTGCCGTACGATTTGCAACTGTTCTTATAAAAGGGCGTCTACTTTTGTTGAAAAGTCGGATGAAAATTAAATTGTAGTAAATGTCAGTTTCTATCATCAGTTTTTATAATGTAATCATCTTGAGCAATAAAAGTAAGGATACTACTGTTTAAGGTCATCTACTCCGCAAATTAGTAGTATAGGATATACAGGGTGTTTTCAAAGTTGAGTCTTTTGTTTTAACTCGTCAAAAGGAGTTGATATACCAAAAATCACCTATATAGAAGTTGCATAATAAAAGAAATAGTGAAAGATTGAACATTTTAAAAATAAGAATGTTATTACAAAGATTTTTTGATATTCTTGACCACTGCCATGTAAAATTTTAGCGTTTTTGTTTACTACTCTTATCGCTTATTAAATATTGGAAAAAATTTCGTGTTAACCTGTGGTTTTCTGTACGAGCGTTTGGTTCGATCAATTGTGCCAGTCTTATACCGTATACTTTTATTTGTCTGATTATTTTGTGCAAAAAAAACGACAGATGTTTACGAAAACAACAAACGGAGGACATAATACTAGCCTACGGAGAATGCCAACAAAATGCAGCCCAGCCAGTTTGTAAGTTCAGTTATTAGACTTCGTGACACAGGATATTCAAAAGAATAACGAGCAGGTCACACTGAAACATATGCTAACCTGCAATGTTACAAATTGAGGAAGACAGCTTTTAAGAAATTAAATTAAGTGCACAATTTTCATAACAAGAAAAAAAGAACTCATTTTCAATATAGATTTTCATTGGGTTGGCGTCGTAAATGGCATGTTTATTGGACCCTACTTTTTTCCACCTCGACTGACCGGTGAAATTTATTCACAATCTGCCACAATTATTAAAAGATGTTCCTCGAAATGTCAGACAGAATATGTGGTTCCTACTTGATGGGGCTCCAGCACATTTTAGACGAGAAGTTCATGAAGCTCTAAATAATGTGCACTGAAAATGCTTGTGATTTAGTTCGTGGATACTAGGATTATATTTTCGAAGCTTGTAAAGTGTCGTGGATTCGCTGAGCATGATTTTGCACTAATTGAACAATTGGGGATAATTTTGAACAGTTTTTAACTTGATAATGTTTTCTTTAATGATTTTTAATGATGTAAACTAACTCTCCTATTATGCAACTTTTATATAGGTTATTTTTGGTATATCATCTTCTTTTGGCGAGTTCTAATAGCTATTAAAATGAATGACCCAACTTTGAAAACACGCGTTATTTGCAAATTTATTTATCACGACTATTTAGTCGTTTTCTATTCCTCCATGGGGCTGTTCTTATGGTATGTTCAGTATGGTTAACCTTGGCGCAGTGAGTTATTAGAAATGAGTCATAATGTATGACTTTTTCGTAGCACTTTGAGGTCTCGAACCTGGTCGCCCGCGCAATATCTACTGCCGCGTCGCGTCGGCGCTCGGTCGATTAGGGCATCGCGTGGGTACTCAATTAATTTCTACGCATGTGTCGATAAATAGGGTTAGAACTATAGCTGCAAAGTTGCATAGGTGTATACATTACTAATTGCATATTGCCTGTTTTCCCTCTGAAAAGCTCTATAAATTGACTCTGATGCTGTAACTAAATAATAAACATGAATATTATTAATCAGTTTGTTTATTATTCGTTGTCGTGTTATACTGCTTGAGCTAAAAAATCAAAATGCCGGAAACCAGTTATGTGAATCTATGATTGGGTACGCCTGGTAAAGTCATACTGAGTGCTTTCTAAATATGGGACAATATGGGGTGACTTTTTGGATTATTTCCAGACTAGGCAACAGCGGTGGCGTAGTCTAGACGTTATAGGTCCACTAATCAGTCGCCGTATGCTGCGGGGGTCCGAATCATATACCAAAAGAATTTTGCTCTTGGCTATGGATGTTGTGCTTGTCCGAGGACGGTCGACGGTCCCTGACTGTCAAACGTGGAGATACCACCCGGGGGACCTCTAAGGCAGGGCCAGAATGTGGGCATGGTGCATGCTCACGTGTTGCCTCGCTAAAGTCCGTGTGGCGTCCCCCCTTTCCCCTGTATCCCCCTCTAGCCCCACGGCATCCACGGGGGCGTAGGCCTTCATGGTGGTGCAAGTATAAAGAAATGCCTTACTAAAAACAAATATCTACATTATTTTTTAAATGTCACGCAACTCAGATAGTAAAAACCGTACAGAGTGTAGTAGAAAACCTGTCCTTATTTTTGAATTAGCATGAGGAGATTATAAAAACCAGGTTTTCATTTGGAAAAATTACTTTTGACATTTGTTACAACTTAATGTCCGTCTGATTTTTTTATTAATTATCAAAATATCGAACGATGAGGACCCTCTTTTATAAGGGACCTGCTACAAATCCTTTGGCAAAGACAACAATAAATAAAAGATATACTTCAAAACACAAGTTTTTTTTTAACTGTTAATAAAATGGTCTAAAAAATCAGTTATTTTCTTTTCATTGAAAATATACGGTATTACTAACCTTTAACTAACCTTTACACGATATTGAAGCTCCTTTCTCTCAAGTTTTCACATAAAACCGACTCACACCCTTTACTTTCTTGCTGTTTAAGCCTAACATGCTTTTGTGGGAAAGTGTTAAGTATACAGGGTGCCAAAATATCTGTCTACTTTACCCCCCTTGCACCCTCTCCCCCCCCCCCCAGGGTAATCCCCTTAAACATTTTAAGCGACAAGGGGTATCGAATAGTTGCTTGTTTAAAAGGTCTTTCAAAGTCATTTATCTTGAAGTTTAAATTTTTAAGATCGGTAAAATCTCTCTATTTATCTTAATTTGTTCAGATAGAAAACAAAAACACACGAAAATATCACTTCTTATTTCAATATGTGTTCAAAATGTTGCCCGTTATTGGCCAAACAATGATATAGGCGATGTTCAAATTCCTGACGGACATTTTCAAAAACATGTGGTGGGATACCATGTCAGCTTTCGATGATGCGTTGACGAAGTTCATCGAAACTTTTAGGTTGAGAAGTAAACATAATAGATTTCGAATGGTCCCATAGAAAAAAGTCTAATGGCGTCAAATCAGGAGATCTAGCAGGCCGTTCCATAGGCTCTCTTCGCCCTATCCATTTATCTGGAAACTCGTCGTCAAGCCATTGCCGAACCGGAAAAACATAGTGAGGAGGAGCGCCGTTTTGCTGGAAATATATTTCAGCCTCATCAAGTATAGGGTTTCCATCCTCTTCGATTTGGTTTTCAATAGTTTCAGTGATAAGCGGATTGATGGTGTTTTCCAATATATCCAAATAAATGTCTCCTTCAAATTTCCTTTAATAAACAATGGACCAATCACTTTGTTTCCTAAAATGCCTGTCCATACATTAATTTTTATATATTTGCGTACTATCTAATGTTCGCGAGCTGAATTTTAGTATGATAACTTAATCACCAGATCCCAGGACCAGAGTATTGGTTAAGAAGAATCAAACCCGCCACAATTCGACAAGTTTGCGTCAATTTATTAAAAAGTATATCGCATTGTTATATTATACGGCGGCCAGATTGGATTTAGAGTGACCTCGAATTACTTATTGTGCTTCGCTCATCAAGCCTTTTGTATTCGATACATATATCATAGAGGATATTGTGGTAATGATAAATTAGTATTTGGCCGTATTATTGGGTCTAGGATGACGTTATTTTGCTTATTGCGTTTCTCTGATCGAAACCTTTCATTTGATACCCATGAGGTAGTTAAGATGGCGTCACTTTGCTTATTGTGTTTTTTCTATCAAGCTCTGTCATTTGGTAGCCGTGTCATAGGGGTTACTATGTATTTTGTACCATCTGGCATATTAGATTCAAAGTAGTTAAGATTAACTGATTCAAATTTTAGTTTCAAGATTTGTCCCACGCATACATACTAAGTACTAACAAACAGATCAAGTTAAATAAAAGCTAGTAATATATGTGCGAAAAATTCATAGGCTTTTATGAACCTTCTGCAATGGTGTTGCTTCACACAAAATTTGATATTTCTCAAAAACGATTGGAGTTACGTATATGGTGTTATACATGAAATGTGCTTTGATTCTTGCATATATTTCGCAAATTCAATAATATGCATCTGAAATAAGCAAGCTTAGTATCTTCTGCCGGTACAACCGGAGAGCCACCTGTTGCGGTTTAGTATTAGTTTATTATCTCAGAGTAGGTGCTGGAAGTAGGTAGGAGCTTAACTAATTGTGAGAAAATACCTTACAGCCCATGTTTTCATTGGGTATAGTGGGAAAGATAAGTAAGGTTGCAGTTAGAGAATGCCTATGAATTGCCATAGATTCATTCATCGGGGCCTACGGAAAAAGCACGTTTCACAGTTTTCAATTTTAATGTATTTACCCCAAAAATTTTGCAATCTATTCTCAGTTTACATCTGTTGAAATATGTAAGTTTATTTTTTTTATAAAACTGAGCCGATTCCATGTCATTTCACAAGTTGCAATGTTTTGTGATTTATAAGAGATTATCATTTATTGAATCAGTTGGAAAACACTATTTGTGGGTCACCATAGACATAGGGTTTGACTCTAGTTGATGGGTTACGTAATACGCTTGTCGAAATATTTAGGATCATCTTTTATAGTGATTCTGTTTATATTTGTCTCCATTCCACTTCCCAACTGTATTTTCCTCTGATATGAATGAATTTCTGTAATTATTCACATTATGTCTTTCCTATCCAACCGTATCTGCAGATTTTAATCAAAACTAATTTAGATTAATGAGCAAATCGTGAATATTGCTGCCACACGCGACCTCCTTGGGAGCAGAAATAGAATTTCGAATATTTAAAATGGCAACAGGTTATGGCTGGCGTACTGCCAGAAAGTTTCGCGTATCCCGCTCGCCTTTTATTATATGTTAGTATCACAAAAACTGTTATTTCTGATACATATCTCTTGTGTACTTTCGTATTTGGCTGTGCATTTGTAAGTACTTTTCTATTATTCATTCCATTTTACTCATTTTTGCACCATCATACACATCTACACGATATATCGGGTACATTGGAATTCGATATGACTGAATATCAGTCAAATCAAGAAGGCCAAGGCGACAGATATTTATTTTTGAAATCCAGCTGTCAGATATACTAAATTTATTTTTGTTTGTGGAAGTTTTTGAAGGTCTGAAGAGAGGTGTGTGAACAACCAATCGATATCGTAAAAGTCGTGATCATTTTGATAGTTTTAGGTTATGTGTCAGCCAAGAGAACAGTGGGCTAAGTTATTTGTTTATTCAGGGTGATCCAATATTCCGTGGACATAGGAGTACCACGTATCTTTAGACACAAAATAAGTCTATTGGGCATAATTTACATCTATGCAAAGGAGCTCCGTTTGTCCGTTAGACGACGACAAAGTTTTCCTTTTATAACACATTTTTTTCAGATATTTTTGAAATCGATAGTCGGATTTGAATAAAATTTTGAATACGGGTGTTTTGCTAGACGTCCTAATATTTTTTCGCAACCCTTTTAAATATAAGGTTTTTTGCGACATTAAAATATTAGGACGTGTAGCAAAACAGATGTGTTTCAAATTTCATTCAAATCGGACTATCGGTTCCAAAAACCAACAGAAAAATGTATTTTGAAGAAAAAATCTGGCGGACAAACGAAGTACCTTTGCATAGAGGTAAAGCATGTCCAATCGACTTATTTTAAGACTGAAAATACGTTCCTGGTATATTGGGACACCCTGTATAGTACACTGGGTTGTCAAGTGTTTGTTGATTAAATCAACACATGGAATTGTTTAAAGAAATGCCCGCTAACGAGTGTAGTTTTAAATGCGGAAAAATTAACTCAACAAGGTATTAAAACAAAAATATGTTCAACGGAATAAAAGCCACGAAACGATTTTCTGCACGCACCTTGCAGATGCAACGTTCAGCCTTGCTGAAATACAAGTAAATATCCTTGATTTTGGTTCCAGTATATACTTTCATGAACCTATAAAAGACATAGTGTTTTCAGTGAATTTTTTGATTCTATTCTATTTAACAGAGAAGTTTTCATGTTTATCCCTTAATTTCTGACAAGAAAGATATGCAGAATAAGGCTTAATGAACATGTATATGAATGCATCATATGTAACGGTATCTGATTTTGATATCACTAAAATCGTCTAAAAAAATTCGGTTGATGTTGCTTGCGACCAAATAAATAATAGTTTTTTGGAAACATAATTTATCTCTCATAATAGCGCTTTCTCATTATGAGTGCCCAAATCATTAAATGATTGGCGTCAAAGAACAGTAAACAGTATAGAATCATAGGGGTGTATTCATTTTTTGACTAAAAGTTTAAGAGAATTGAAAAAATAGTGGAGCCCAAATATACATCATTCTTTTAATGTACATACCTTGAGCACCTTATTGTAGATTGTTTAAGATACGTATTTCTTTATAATACCCCTCTTCTTTTTGTGGTATCGTTTCTTCTAGAGAACGTTGGCTCAGCTGGCAGATAATAATAATAATAATAATAATAGCCTTTATTTAACCTGGCGAGTGTTCTTGGTCTTAGAGAATATTTGATCGTTCTTGGTCTTAGAGAATATTTAAAGTTAGTAACTTGACCTGTCCAATATCCCATATTCCTGAGTCGGAAACGTTGACTTCTGCTCATACGCTTCGCTACTTTAGCTACTCCCATCCATTACTACTTTTAAACATTTACCCATACTTATAGCACCCAAATATTGTTCCACAAGTGCTGTAGCCTTCTCTGCAAAACAGGATTCAAGTCTGACAATATTTTTAAATACAACAAAATACGGTACAATCATCACAGATTTCGTGTAATACTGCTAATGTTTTTTCCATGTGGTCCAGGAGGTACTACTCTATCTTTCGACACTTTTCAATGTAGGTGTTTCAAGTTTTGTCCTCCCTGTATGGTTGAAATTGACTACTGCTGATTTTTTCGTACGCTTAGGCATTACAGTGTTGACTTTATGTTTAAGAATTGTTACAAGCGTAATACCGTAAATAATAGAGACGTAGGTACCAACAGTGAATTTTGAACCAACGCAACGTCAGGACATACTTTTTCACTTTTCCCCTTCCACTCATTGACACAATGTCATGGACACTTCGCGGTACATGGGATATTAGATTGATAAGGCCTATGTTATTTAAAATCGCTTTTAGAAAACAAACACTGTTTCATTGTACATGTTGTGTTTGTCTTCCGAGATCTCAATGGGAACGATTGTATTTGAAGTAGTACAGTGCTTTGTGGAAGTGTAGTGGCCATTAGGACTTCAATAGAAAATACTTTTTTCACAGTGGTCGATATCTGACGCTCCCTCATCCTATTTGTCCTCATTACAGCACTACCGCCATCACAATCTAAGATGCATCCACCCCTGCCAGTACAGCTGAGGTACGACCTCCAGCCTGTCCGTATACCGGAGCGTCAGGTGATCGACTACGAACACGTGCCGCGCACTAAGTACCCTACTACATTGTTGCCAAATTACTCGTGGAACCGCCCTGTGGATCGGTATGACTATTGGCCGAAATGGTATGGTGCGCACACCTATATGCCCGAATTCCGCCACTACCTCAATAATTTGCTCATGAGAGATTTTGGGGTAAGAGAAATGAAGTAGTGTACTATTAGTTCGGTCTTGACAAATGTTGGACATACAACAATATGCTGGAAGGTGACACAGACAATTACAAGGGTAGCAATGGTCAGGTACTTAATTGAGTTAGAGTGGCTTTCTGTGCCACTGTTAAGGTAGTACTTCACGTTTTTTAAAGTCATTATAATCTAAGCCATATCTATTTTCTGATGATGGTATGTATTTCTATGTACTAGTATGATGCAACAGTTTCGAAAATTCTCAACAGTTTTTGTCTTAGATTTTGCCAATTTTACTTCAATATTTGCTCGAAACAATATTTAGGTATCTACAGAAGGATTTTTTCGAAAAAGTTTTTTATGTAGTTGCAACACTTTTTTGTGTTGTACCTGATTACTTAAGAACATGTGATTACAGGCATACTTTCACACTAGAAAAGGACAATTCGACATTTTCGATAATACTAGAATATGTTAAGACTTCCCACAAATGCTATGAGCATCCAAACGTACTCTGAAATCGTCCAAAAAAATTCAGTTTTGATGTCCGAGATCCTCGTCAGGGCAAGGCGTTCACGTTTTAGTAGATATAACAAAAGAGGGACTGAAAGGTCCATTAATAATTTTTATCTCTCATATTTCATATCGCACAGCAAATTGTTCTGTTTTGGTTCCATTTCATTTCATTCCTTTATTGGTGGAAGTTAAATTGCAAATATTTAAAGTTACAAGTAACAGAAAACTGTAAAAAGCAACATTCACAGAAAAACTGTAAAATGATATTATTATTTTAAACTAAATACAAAGCTATAGAACAAACACATCTGATCAAATCAACAAACATAGCAAAAGTAAACAAGCTCACTAAAACACCATTATAAGAGATCGAAAAGGTTATCATTTAATATTATTCTTCGATAGTATAAAAAGCGTTATTGATAAGGTAAGCTTCAATTCTATAGTAACAGTGAGTGCCTTGAGAAGAGCATTATACAAGTGGATTCCATAGTAGTCAGAAATGTTTCTAGCTCTTTGTAGACGATGTTTAGGAATATCAAACTTATGCATGTTCCGTGTATTGTAACTATGTACATCATTGTGTGTTTTGTATAGATCCAAATTTTTATGAGGATAACATAAGCAGATAAATATACATAGAGATAGAAGAGTAAGGATCCTTATGTTGATAAATGTCTCCCTACATGGCCTGTGTAGTGAAAGTAGATTAGGCATATGCACAGAGTGACCCTAGTTCAAAGGTGCATCTGGCATTCTTGAGAAGAAGTATCCATAATATGTGGTTAGCAACGCACCACGAGAACCACAGATTTTCAGATTTAAAAATGAGTGTTCCTGGCAAGTCATGTGTGTATCAATACTGATACCCAAAAATTAACTGATGAACATGGTGGAATAACCAAGTAAGTGCGCAAAAAAGGCGAACATCTTACGAAGAAATCAAAAATATTTGAATGCTAAAATCGTTCTGACGACCTCGTGCGTACTCCGAAGTGCTGATCGCTTAAAGTGTAAGTGCCCATTGGAAAGCAGGACACGTCAGATCAAAGTTTCGTCAGAATTCGCATTCTCCGTAACCGTAGCCTTACTTGATTATGCTTGAAATCATTTGTTTCTCTTAGAATTATAGTAGTTTAACTCAAACTATTTTTTTCTTTTCCTAGTAAAGATTTCATGAGACTTTACGCTGCTCAATTTTAAAACCTCATGATCGTATCCCATTTTCGATGTTTGAGCCTCCGTATAATTCTCCACTAATATTACTTCCAAAGTTTCAGAGACATTGTTTCTGACACTCCTTCAAGCACATTTGACCTACATAGATTATGATGTTCGTCAAATGCTGAAATTTCCCAAAATCGTTGGACGAATTAAGGCATAGAATCCGAATCATTTCGAAACCAAATTGGAAAGTGTCCAATATTTTAGGTTCAATTTGTAATTGATGACACCATTAATAAAATAGTGATGCAACTGCTTTCAACATAGCACAGATTTTCGAGATTCCAAATAATACGCTACGGACATATTTTGTTAGCTTCATTAGTGTTTTAGATTATATTTGTTAGCATCACATTTCGGACGGTTTGAAGCCGACTGAGCATGCCTAGCGGAGAAAACATATCAAGAAACGGCAAAACCTAGTCAGGGATTATCGGTCGGCTGTTTCAGCAAAGTAATTTTTGGTTTGAAAACTGGTTTAGGTCGATCGAAACAGTATACAGAATTTTGGCGGGACTCTGAGTTTGTTATGGGTGCATTAGGATTTGGGGTCATAATTTTTGAATTGTGTTAGGGAGTTTACGTTTCTCTAAGTTTTGTTGCAACTTTGAATAGTTTGTATCAATTGAGAAGATTGAAGCCACATAACCTTCTTATAAAATTTAGTGTGTATCTACTGTTTTTTTACATCCTGAAACAATCTTGCTACCTTATAAAATTCTGCACGGGACCAAATCATTAAACCATCAGAAGCAAAAGGAGCATAAAAGGAGAAAGGAAAGATCAGTGGCTGGAAAATGTATCTGTGTGTTTTAGATTGTTGCGTGATGCTAGAACATTACTTATACGTATGCATATCGAACTCGTTTCAAAGTTGTGAAATCTTTACAGCGGTTACCGTCCCAGCAAACTGCTTCATTCACTCCTTAAATATACAAAATGTCAATTGAGTATCCAGACATCAAGAAAACTACACATTTTCTTGAGAAGTGTTTAAACACAAGTTTTAGGAAATCATAACGTTTATCAAAGACCTTAAAATATGTTGGTAGTGGTGAATAATAAATAAAAACCGAAAATACAGGACATTTATCTTCTTTAGCAGGTGTTCTCAGATTTGTTGAACAGCTTTTCCAAATTCCAGGAATGGAAAAAAACTTTTCAAATGAGAACAACAAACCTCTCCAAGTTAATCATTTCAAATCCAGATAAAATACAATCCCAGAGGTCAATGATTTCGTCCTTACATCTCTTGTCAAGACCAGAACTAACATTTCAACTATACTATCATGGTTCTAGGAACAATTTAAATATTTTTTTAGGTAACAAGACATAGATACGTCCATACCTACTGGTAAAATGTTTGGGAATGGCACATTATCCGAATCTGTGATGACGATCGTCATCGACTTTTTGAAACTGCTACTGTTACTGTTACCTAATTGCGTTCCTACTAGTGTTACCATACAATGCAGTCTTTTTTAAGTACTGCATGAACAATTTATTTTTGTAAACACTGTGAAATATAATCAATATATTTTTTTCAAAAATCCTAAAACTGTTATTCGTTTTTTATTTAAGAATATCAAGTTTCATGAATATAAAATGTATAATGGAAACAAGTTTTATGAAACTTTGTTTTATATCTTTGTGCATATACAAAAACAGTTTCGCTCCTCGAAAATAATATTATTACCTATTTTATTATTCCGATTTTACTCTGGCGTGTTAAACAAATACATACATTCGCAAAATTCACCAGTTCCTATAAAAACAATTATGGAAAATTACTTTTATTTTGACATTATCTTACGCCATTGTAGTTTCATGAAAAAAAGTAATTTCACTCTCGTGTAATTTAAATCCATAACTGTGATAATCCATGCCACGTAACCTGCAGGACGTTACAAAGTTATTACGAATGGAGAAGATCATCTCCACTCCTACTTTGATGACTTGCAGGAGCGCTGCGTGTTGCCTTCGACAGCAATGATGCGACATTTTCTTTTTTTTGACGTACTCAGATAGATATATATTCCACGAGTCGTTTAATCTTTGGTGCTTGTAAAATGACCACCTGGAGCGTTAGCCGTTCACTCCTACATCAGGGAAGATGGAAGGGCAATCTGACAAAGGATTTAGGTTACTGAAAAACGTCGAAATTGAAGCCTCAGTCTTTTTTTACATCAAAGCAGCCACGTAGGCAGAAACCTAAATACCAGAGCACCGTAGCTGCTGATAGGAGCTTGAAGATGCTCTGTTATTCCAGTTTTTGAACGGCATAAGGTTAAAAGAACTGGGAAAATCCCTCTTAGGCATGTTGATCCACAATCTGGACCCCGTATGGACAAAGGAGCTGTCGTACCGGCCAGCTCAGGACGTTCACGAAGTTCGACACGGTTAGGATGCGAGTCGACGGAGTCAGGCGGACCTGTCCGAATGACACACCATCGGCGACAGCAAAGCTACAGATTGGGCTGACCGTACAGGAATTGAGGTCGTTGATATGTAAGAGGAGAACCCCTCAATCACGACGGATATATATGGGCCAGAGAGGAAGTGAGCCACCCATCTGCAAAGCTTCCCGAAGAGGCTATTGGATGCGACAGCTGATCGAACGCCTGCGTAATATCAAGATCAATGACAAGAGCCTCACCATATGACTGGATGAGTTTACTTACGTCCCCTGTGGATCGATGGTGCTGGAAACCATACAACCGGTCACTAATCAAGTCCTGACTTGACGATCGAGGTACTCCCGATGTATGTACATCTCCATCACCTTATTTGTAATAGAAAGCAGAGCTACAGACCTGTAGTTGTAAGTGTCGGTCTTAAATCTTTTTTTTTTTGGGATAGGTAGTACTTGAGCAAATTTCCAGTTTTCTGGGAAAGTACCAGAGTCGTAACGTCATTGTACAATTTGCATCACCATCTTTAGGCTTGGAGTTAGACAACTAGGCAATGCCAAAACAGAACGAATATATATATATATATATACCGATATCCAACCGCTATTATTACCGAATAAATCTATTATTGATACAATCTACTCTTATAAACATAAACATTCCCCGTCATCAGGTATATTGAAACGCTTCCAACATTTTTTCGAAGCGAAAGCAACCGTTGTTGTGTTCGTGGATTAAACTTTCGACATTGAAGCGGCGTGTGTCGCACAGCACCGATAACAGTGACAAATCGAGTGACGCTATTCAACTCTGTAAGTATCAAAAGTTTCCGGATCAATTTCGGACTGGTGATAGCTCGTAATGACACTTTGGATTGCCTGTGTGTGAAAGCAGAACCTGAGAACTGAGTACGAAAGTTTAAAAGTAGGGATTTTTGATTGGAGCCTTGGTATTTGAGAGGCCTTGTCCGCTGGAAGCTAGTGCTTATGATATTGTGATAGTATGCACGTAAACCGGGTGTTCCAAATTCGACTCTCGCCACTGGGATTTCGGGGACGGTAAGGAGTACGAAGTCTGTCAAATGGGGACGGAGTTGCGCATTTAGGTAACTAAAAAAATAACAACTATAAAGTTTCACAATTCGCGTTTTTGCGGAGAGAAACCGGATTCTCCTAAAATTGTTATGATTTTTTCTTGACTTTACCTTAACTAGGATTTTCAAATAGAAAGTACATTAGCATTGCCACTTTTCATACTCTACATAATGGCGTAATTAGAATTCCAATATGACGTTTTGTCTCGTATCCTCAAGCATCAACTTTATATTTTTTATAAACATCTCATTGGATTTTTACACAGGTGAATAGTGTTTTTAATTTAAAGTCCAAAAATGTATAATATGTAATAAATTGTTACATTACCTGACTTTAGTTATTCAAAAAAAAACGGATCAGATAGTCATTTATTTCATAATATCATCTGTCCAGCATTCCAACAGTTTTCATGAACTAGGCCTATGTGAGCAGTCTCTATTTCCGATTTTAATGATGTGCTATGACATAGATCATGGCAGGAACTTCGAATGTCTAGAAAAGTAATTTTCCCATAGTTGGTCCTAGCTCATCGAATAAGGAACAGCATAATGCTAGAGACTTTCCACATTATTTAAGGGTGGTATTGAACACATTTGAAACAGCATTGTTTCATATAACAGATAACAACATTGCAGAGTAAATAAAAGCATCGATGATGCTGTAGCTTCCTGAACGCATTTCATATTCGACACATCTAAATCGATGCACACATCTTGCAATCAAATACTATTAATCTACAGCTGAGGTGTCAGGTAGAGCGCCTCAATTATGCTGAAATAATACTTATTTTCGTCGGTAAATAAACAAATTAACTAAATGTCGTTTAAACACTGAAACTGAAGTATTGGTGGTTTAGCTGGAAATACATGGGATAAACCGTTTGACAACATCAACGTAGGATTTTGATTTGGAATCAAAATTGAAAAATCTATCCATCTCCGCAAAAATCAAATATTACGTCTATAAGAAAAAATAAATATGCTTGTTTTGGGACAATGGATGAAACGTGATACTGAATTGCCACCGCGTAGAAGAGGACATATGAGAATGGTAATTTAACTATTAATTTGAAGACCATCTCAAAATTCGGTTTCTTTCGTTTACCTCCAGAGATACTGGAAATTATGAAACCAGCTGGGTGCTATTTTGTAGTTACCTAAATGCGCAATGTCGCCCCCATTTAAGGGACTTCGTATCTCTTGCGTTAATGGTAAAGGTGAAAGTTGAACTTGAAACACCCTGAATACCAATTGTATAACAACTGAATTTTTACGTTTGCTCCCTAGTAGCCCTTTTATGATCCATGTAGATTCTTTATATGTCATTTATTTGGTCAGGGTGAGTTTTTAGTGTGTGATCGGCCGCTTGTTTCATTATTTTAGAAATATATAAAAAGTTATTCACAAAATTTATAGACAAACATACGCTCTTCACTTGGAAAATATTCCGCTCTCTGCATGGTAATCCGTAATGAAGTGGCAAAATAGACATACATTTTTGGGGATGAAATATCCTGGATGTTTTAGTTTATTCTAAAAGGGTCCAAGGGTCCTTCAAACGAACAAGTTTGATATAGCACAAGCTCAAAAATGTACCGGATGATCAATTTGCATTTTTTGACAATGTACATTATTTATTTACGAGTATAAAGAACGAAAGCTTTGTCCGACAATATAAGTAGAAGCAATGCATCAAACAAAAAATACCGTAGAAATCGGAATATGTTGAACCCCCATAAATGTAAACGTTTTTGTAGCAAGCACTCTGTTTTCACATGAATTGTCTTTCTTGTGGAAGCTTTTCACAGATCGCTCCTTGCACTGAACATGTGGTTTGAATTCCTAAAATATCACCATATCTTGACGTTATTTGAAGGATTTATACCTTACTGAAGATGTTTTTTTTTGGTCTAGAGAACTTGCCGTAGCGTAGTCCCTTAACCACAGTATATAAAATATTTATTGTTCTCAAAAAAGCTGCGCTTGATATATTTGTTGTTCAAAAGCACTAGTGACCAGCAGTAGTATATATGAATTAACAACCTCTCAACAGCAGTCCAGAATGTCTACTATAATATCCGACAATGTAATTTCTAAGACAGGATAATTCCAGGTATAATCGAACAAAATGCTAGGCCTTCAGTATGAACCATCATTTGGTGTTACCGACTATGAAGCTTGGCCACATTCAAAATACATCCCTGTCGATATTCCAAATTACAGAGTGACAAAACCGCTTGATTATTACGAAAGCTGGCCTTCATACTATCCCATCTACTATCCAATCAGGGAATTTAGGACGTATTTGAACAGGCTACTTGCTAGAGATTTGAGGGTAAGATTCAAAAGAATAAAACTTATGAATAGTGGAATCGATTTAGCAAGTCGCGAAGTTAGTTTAATTCTATCAACAATGAAACAAGGAGAGATACATTTCTCGTGAATTCAGATTCTGGCTTGAAATAGCCATTTCCAACACTGTTATATGCACGGTGTCCCAGTTTAACCTCCCCACTGAAGTATTTTGAAAATCGCGAATTCTAATAAAAGCTTCACATCAAATACTACGTCCGAGTTTGACCTTGGCCATTGACTATTGCGGTCATGGCCAAGGGTATTTCGAGGCCGAATCGAGACATCGAAAATAATTTACTCTAGCAAAAAAGTTTGACAGCACAGTTATGAGGCTTGTGAAGATCACACAAAGGCATCCTTAACTATGACCTTGGCTGTAATCTTGACATAATGTTGACCTTAAGCTTGAGCATGACTTTCAACATCAATTCAAAATATTCAAAGAAAGCATCTCAATTTTATACTTGAAATGTAAAAAGCAGGAAACTTTACATTCGAGATCCTATTTGAAGTCACGGCCACATTCGGAGGTAAAATTTCTTATTCTTCTATTTGTCTATTTCCGGTATAAAAATGAGAGGTGTCCTTTGAAAATGTTGACGTGACCTTGAGCGTTATGATTATAGTCATGTCCAAGGTCACCTTTAGGTGACCCCAAAATCTCACAACTGCGCTGTACGAACATTTTTGCTCGATCAAATTGTTTTTGATGTCACGATTTGACCTTGGTATGCCCTTAAAGACAATGGTGAAGGTCATGGCCAAGATATTGTTTAGACGTAAACTTTGCTTCTCTTTTCAATTACGATAAGAAAAAGGCAGGCTCCAATCGGAAATATTCGCTTGATCTTGTCCAGGTCATTGTAACGGTCACCATTATTTTTCCACCTCGAAATCTCACAACTTTTGTTGAGAACTTATTTTTCTAGAATCTTCAGTATTTAGTGGCACCGTGCACAGTGTTTAATCAAGCCGAATCGCACAGCAATGCTCTGTTGCGTAATTCAGTGGACCAGACAGTCGAGAAGGTTCGCAAACATTGCAGGACCGGCCTCGCACTGCGATCAAAATTAAATTGTGAATCTCAGACCAACCAAAGTATACAAAACCGTTCAAAATAATTTTTTGGAGTTACAGAATTATTCGAGTAACCAGACCTGATAGGCTAACGGACTGACAAGACTTTTAACTAAGAGCAAAGGTCCACCGGACCGCTCTGACAAATATTGACGAATAGTATACCGTGATAGTATTTTAATCATTTCCAATACCACCAAAGCCAATTTTTCCCAATATACTCTTTTTTACTGAGGACGCTTACTTAAATAGATCCGTATCCTTTGTATACACCTCATAGATCAGTATATTCCTTCCCCTTCAAATATAATAATAATCGACGTTCATTGCATAAACATATAAGTCCGGAAATTAGTGGTTTTTGTATTCACTACTCGACTGTTGGTATTTGAATGGGTCATTTCAAACACCCTAACAGGTTCCCTAATTTGTTTTATTTTTATTTTTATGTGCTAAATGCACCAAAATACCAATTTTGAATAATCCACTATTTATAAAAATAAGGTTACAAGAGGAGACTTTGAGAAGCTGTCCGTATAGACAGTATAGAAATGGAATTACACGCAAACCTAAGCATAATCATTTTTTGTTCAAAAAATAAACTTTGTCATTTATTGAAGAATGCTAGCCAATAAGTCTTCATCATAGCTAGATCATATTTTGGGTGTCAAACGAAAAATTTGATTTTGCCAGGGTGTTTCGAAATTCAAGAAGAAAATAGGATGTGTTAATACTGTTTTGACCTACTGCACTTCAACTGGCGCCATTTTTATTGGCTCCTGGAAAGTTTAAGTTATGTGGCTTATAAGATCTTTACAATGACCGATCGATTTCTATTCTTAACCGGAATACAGAAAGATAGAGCCCTCGAAAGGATAATGATATTCTATGTAATGGCGTCGAAATCGGTTGCCAGCTTTGTGTTAACGGTACATCTTGTAGTGTATTGCAAATTTTGGCGTCGGGCCAATTATCAAAAAACAGATATGGAAAATGACATTTTGAAGACCATTTAGGTCAAGGAGCCTAATGGACATTTGGAACCTCCTTACTATGGTACTAATGGAATACCGGAATATTAAATGGTATCAGTCGAAAGTGTGAGGCCTGTCATGTATGACAAAAAATTGTCTTTTAGCTATTTTATATCCTCGTAGTATAAAAACATAATAACTGAATCGCAGACGTTTAAAAATATTTTGGAAACTGTCCCATTTTAGAAACCTTCCGTCTGCGTTTCTTTTTGAGATAGATACTGTGTACTATCCTGTATTGTATATTGAATAAAAAGTAATCTGCTAAGATTAAATAACTTAGGCCCTATTGTTGCCATCTACGTCCTTCGTAACTGTTTCTTAGGACTAGATGTACGGTCACCCCAATCTAGTAAAGAAGGAAGTGATACGACCCGTTAGAGTCAGCTTTATGTTGGTCATAGGTCAACTCTCCCTTAGAACTGAGCCAGACCTCATTCTGGTATTGATAATACAGACGGATAGTCACAAAGCAAATACATTACTGTTTGATCTTCCTGTCGCCAATACCTATAGGCATTTTCCAACATCTTAGGTGTGTTTATTAGCTAACAGTGTCTAGTCGTCGGCAAATTGATAAAGCTGATTGCTTACTGGCGTAACCAACGAGTTATCTAGCAAACGTTGTGCTACATGTAAGGTTTTGTAAAATCCTGCGAGTGTATAATAATATACAGGAAAACCAAATTAGTCTGACAGCTTGAGTTCAATGTGTACTACAGAGAAGCGCGATAAGTGTGTATGTTAGAAAGAGATAGAAGCCAACTGGCCATCACCACATTGCCTAGCAACTGTGATGCAGAAGATCGTGCAATCTACCGCGTTGCCAATATGTTACACCAGGAAATGTTCACACAGGCTTCTACAATAGGTTAGGTTACTGTCAAACCCAAGAAGGAGGCCTGTTCGATCATTCAATTCAATATTTTGTTTTCATTTTGATTAGAATTATTTATTTCAGTTTTGATGCAACTTAGTGCTTTAATTTCTTTTAGAATTGTCTTTGATTCCCACCGATGGTTAAGCAATACAAATTATCACTACCTGCGTGTACGCAGGTGAAAGTCATTTTGAAGCAGGACTTTACCCCCTACGAGCGCTAGATGGGTATTGACGAAAATCGCTCAACTACGGATCATAGAGGTGGAAACCTTGCATTTAGAATGTATAAAATGCGGCGTTGTCAAACAAACCAATGATGCCATGTTGCAGATCTCGACCTTTCATTTCGACCTAAAATGTTCCGGAATCGAACAGTTCAAAAATATGTACGCATAAAATAAAACCATTATTTGGACGTAAATAATAAAATAACGCATTTTTTCAATATGAATCTTAATTCAGGGAGCTGGTGTAGCATATTGGCAACGTGGCAGATTGACGTAAGCATTGCTAAGCAACATGGCGATGAGCTCCGCTGTCCAGCCGGCTTCCATCTCCTTCTAACACGTGTCTATACACACTTTTCTCTCATACACATTGAACTGAAGCCGTCAGACAAATGTGGTTTTCAGAGTATACTGTAAAAGTACCTAGCCCACTCTTTCTTACCTTTCTTATTTGTTAGAAGTATCTGAAAAGTGAATTTAGATAATATGTATTTCAATTTTGCTTAGCTAATAGCCTTGTTGGCTGTTGCTTCCGACTATGATATTACTGGACTTTATTATATTACGTTTAGTACATTTATACAGCAACAACAGTATATTCAGCTGCGGGCCAAAATTTATCAGAAGTGTGGATTTGTACGCGCACGCAAGGGAGCTCAGGTACAGGGTCAGACTGTCTTCAGCGTTGTTAGCTGAGCTAAACTGTGCATTGTTCATTCTTCAAGTACTTGATATTATCATGAATCAACATGTTCTATGTGTAGATGACTGTTTTTAGTCCGAACAAGGGTTTTATTTTTTATTCTAATACAATTTCGATAGAAAGGTATTTCTATGACAGAACACCTTAAATACCTCCACCAATGGTTGTGTAGGTTATTTCTTGAAGTTATTCTGTACTCTGGTAATTTTAGGCCATAGTAGACATATAAGTTTAAAAAGGCATTTTATGATTGCACATATCGATAACAATGTTTAAAATCTCTGTAAAGCTGAAATTTCTACGAGTCACATTTGGTCAAGTTGAGTGTAAAAAAGTTTGCAAAATCTGATTCTTTGTCTCTCCTATTCAGTTATCATATAGTTCTCAAATTTCGCCGTTTCGCGAAATTGTGTAGCTATAAACAGATGGGTACATTTTCAAGCATGTCTTGAGTTATTTGTCTACACTCAGCCGTAATCCGCTGACGAAGATCTGGAATGAAATCTGGCTTCGTACTAAAAATTTTACTTTTCAAATGCCCCCAAAGAAAGTAATCTGAAGGACTTAGGTCCGGAGATCTCGGCGGCCACTCGATGGAGCCTCGTCGGCCCATCCACATTCGGGAAATGAGTATCCAAAAACTGTCGTATTGGAGCCACATAGTGCGGCGGTGCACCACCTTGTTGGTATTTAATGTAAATTTCATTATAATTAACGTCATTTTCTATTATTTCGGTAATTCAAGGCTGTATTGTATTTTCTAACATGTCCAAGAACGTCTCGCCCGACAAGTTGCCAGGAATTAATAAACATCCTACAATATGATCTCCGAAAATGCCGGCCCACACATTTAGTTTTCCAGGATTTTGCGAGTCTACCTCTCGAAACAAATGTGGATTCGAGTCACTCCAATATCTAATTTATGTCTATTTACATCACCATGTAACAAGAACGTACACTCATCCGAGAAACAAATATTAAATAACAGATTTGCATTGTTGATTAAAGATCTATTCTCTATCTAGATTATATCAAAATCGTCTTCATTAAACACATGGACAAGTTCTATCTTGTACGGGTGAAATTTATTGTCTTCCAAATTTCTTTGTACTGTTGAGCGTGTAAGTCCTGAAAAAGTAGCCAGTCCACGAGTGCTTTGGGTGTTGTCCAAAAACTACTTTTTCTGCGGATTCCAGATCCAGTTTCTTCAGATTTTCTTATCAACTTACTCACATACTTATCGTTAATATTTTTTGTCTGGATGGAACGCATTAAACAACCGGGCAGTAGCTCCTGCAGTGCTACCATTTTGGTAATACAGTTTTGATATTTCTTCCCTTTCTTGAATTGAATAAATCATTGTTCAATATTTATCACAGCTAGGTAGGCAACTAAACAATTTGAAATGATAGATAAAGGTTTACTATGACGTACGATGACACTGACTGATGCTAAATGTTCTTGCTGGTATCCATGATTATTATTTTTTGCCGTGCATTCCCTATTATCGCTATTAAGTTAGTCGAATTTTATTATAAACTCAAGTAGCTTCACAACGATTGAAGATAGGTATACACTTTATTATACAAAAGTTACGAAAATCTAAAAATTAAGAAAATTGGGGTTTCCATTTAAAAGTGCAACGCAATAACTTATTTTTGGATCACTCTGTATTGTACTGCTACAGATGAAAAGGCGTTCCCCTAGAAATCAAAACTGACGTGGCCGCGCGTTTTGTCCAAAATATACCAGGAGGTTCACAAATGGGGAGCGACCTTTTCGTTGGGCTATCCTGTACATAGTCTTGCATTGCATGGTATAAATTACTTTACTTTTGCCGTTAGCCAGTCGATAATTATTTTAATTTTTCACTTATTTAGAACCAAGTAAGTCTCACCACTCACTATTAGCAGCAGCGAGCGTAAATTAGATATTGGTGCTTCCACTAGCTATTCAATATAACCGTATGCGTAGCTCAGTTTTCTATAATGCACCACGCGACATTCTTCTAATTTCGCGTTTGAATAGATAAAGTCTATGCTACGCATATAATATTACTGGTGCATTTAAGATTAGCTAAGTCGATTCCACTTAGTAAAATTATCACAATCGTATAATACGACATACTAAGTGATTTTGATATTGTAGGTGAGCAAGACGAAATACGTCCATACTTATTGGTAAGCCTCAAAGAACTACGAAACATGCCTTTTGCGACGAAAAATAAAAATGTGATTTATATTTCGTAGAATATGTATTTTTCTAAAATGTATTTGTTCTTAATATATAATGACTTTGAAACAAACTACTGTTGTTTTGCTGTTTACTAATTTTAGCATGTTTAGCATGTCATTCTTGGCAGGATAGGAAACAACTTGACACGTTTATGGACTAAGGAGTCCAAAAAAGCTGTACGCAATACACTTCTGGCCTTCACATTTCTAACACTATTTGAACTAAGGTCCGACGTAAGGGAGACTGAAAAGGGAATCCACTCGGGTGCGATGAAAGTATGCCTAACTTTGCTCCAAAATGTGTGTGAATTACACGGCACTTCCTGTCAAACTCAGCCTGGATCACGATTATCTTAACAACTCCTAGCTGTCATAAAGACGTTGAAAGATGCAACTGAGGACCAGTCAGCATTACAAAATATTGTATTTCAAAATGCACGCCGTCCACATATCACAGCACCTTAATGCACATAGTTCATGTTTAATTTAACATTTCCTCGAATCTTTAATGTCATCCATTTTGTGAAACGTCATTCAAGCGACAGTTGACTTGAACAGGCCCAGAGATAGTAGGAAGTCACTTAATGGCGTTAAACTACCTCCCAATCTAAAAACGATCGCAATATTAGTTACATTGTATCCACCTTGCGCCCAGCCATCTTACGTCGCCTAGGGAAGTCATTTGTTGCCAAAAAATTCAAACTATGCACGAACTCTCTATTTATTCATGTTTCCATATATCCCTTGCAAACAATGACCCTGTAGCCAGCGACTGTTGCTGTTACAATCTTGTACAGGTAATAGACCAAAGCACTGCCTTTGTCAAAGTTAGACTGTCTTACATCCATGAAAGACTGGATACAGCCAAATATTTGTAGCGACTTTTTGAAGTTATTACCCCAACAAATCAAACATGACTTCTTTATGTATTAAATAATGGATCTTGAGAGCACTATTCCTATGCAGAAGTCGACAAAATGGAAATTCGTAATGTAAAAATGCAATTTAAAAGAGAAATGTGAGCAGTAAAAAGCTTGAGTGCTCTTACTGAATTATGAAAGCATTTTTGACTTTTTCACGTGGAAAGAGACGTTTGTATACTGCAATATATCAGAATACCTAGATCATCAGAAACAGAACTTTCCATATGCCACTTAATATCAGAGAGTGTTTCCAAACTATTGGACAAGAGTTCAAGGTGTAGTTGTTTTCGTGTTTTTCATTTTTGTCCTTCTGTGCTTTGGCCCATTTATAACTTGTGAAGTACTAGTCGGATTTTCATGATTTTTTTACATAAGGTTACTGCTATGCCAACTGGTCCAATAGCGGTGATGAAAAAGGCCAAAAATAAACAAAACAATAATCGTTCAAACTTCGTTTTGAACTTTTAGAGGAACCTAATCATTTTTAAAACATTTGTTAGAGATACAAAATTAAGGGATGCGGGTTATAGGGGGATGGGGGAGGGTTATCTCAGTTTTGCTCTGATCGTAGTACATCTATACACTTCCAACCTCGGTAGCTCTACGCACCTATTAGACGTTTTTCACACATCATAGACGTTGCCAGATGGACTACCAGTACGCCAGGGAAAGAATGTCTATGGACTAATTGCATATGCTTGTTTCGCTGGCTTGATCCGTTTAATTTCTGTTATATATGTTTGCAACCAAACCTTTTCTCAAAGGGTCATCTTCATGAACTGATGACGGCACTGTCTAGAACATCCAGTGTCAACCTACTTGACGCCGTTCTCTTAATTACATTTTGTATAACACTGCATAATCAAACAAAATTTTGAAATAATAGTTTTATTAGTTGAGGATACATAGATAGACAAGACGGTATTTAAACACTGGCACAATGTTTTTTCAAAAATGGCCCATTTCGTAAAAATCAAACAAGAATAAAATTTCTGTCAGCTGCGGACTTGATACTCGTACAGTCTTTGGCTCCATCTATTCAAAAATTGATTCCATTTTGTGGTTTCACGTCGAATAAGGATATCTGCCAAAGGATATTCTTTCGAATACGTATATTCAGGAGTATAGTATTCCTTTACACATTCTTCATTATCTTCCATTTTAGTTTACTTCCTACGCCGCTGGCCAATAAGTATTGTAATCGCAGAAAAATTATAAAATGATCATCACCTAGTCTCTCACTTTCCGTCGTCTGTCGGTCAGTGTGTCCGCTAATCCTTGGCTCGAGTATTGCTTGGAAAGTTATTACCGGTCTGATTTTTATCAACTATTCAACTAAGGTTGCTACTTTGCCAAGGACGAAAGAGCTTTGTAGTTTTTGAAAATCTGTTTAGTGGCGGTGGAGCTGTAGGCAAAAGACAGATGAAAATCGCTGAAACTTTGTTTTTTGATACTTCGGAGGCTCCTAGTCATTATCATAAGATTGCGGGCTAAAGGTTGTGAGGGGTCAGTATTCAGGGTGTAAACGTTATGATAGTCATTATTTAAATGGGTGATAGGGGGGTTAAAAGAAGCAAAAAGTTTCATATAACATGGGGGTTAAAACGGCATTTTTTTAGAGAAAAGCACCATTAAAGTAAAATAAATCTGACAACGCCGCAAAACTATGTGACCGTTTGCGATCTATTGCCGGTTCGATAAGAGTAATGAAATATCGATGCGCTGTTCTCATGTGTGTTTTAAATATTTAATATAATGAAACTTACTTTCGTACTGACTACAAATTTTGCCATAACTTATAACAACTTAATGCCATTTATTTGTTAATTACCCAATTTGAAAGCGTTTTAGATTAGATTATAAAAATTAGTAAGATTGTGGTGATTGTGGTTGATATAAAGCACTTGAAGTTGTAAACTATAAAGCCATTTAGACAAAAATCTATTGACTTTTGGACCATGGATCATATGAACTTTTTGACTTGTTTTGAGCCCCTCCATTTCCATAATGACTACCATAACGTTTACTCCCTGTATTTATACTCTTACCACTCGTGTATGATATAGACTGTATTGCCAACTTCTAGGAGGCTTTAACATGTGTCCGTTGGCATCATGTCGTAGGAAGTGCAGACTCAACTTACTTAATGCCATTTTGTTGTATAGAGAGTCAAACTCCACCGCTCATCCAAATCAAATTCTGCTAAGATAGCAGTGCTCGTTTTCTATGGATTAATTATTTTGCGATCAATAAGGTAGAACTAGCCATATAAGTCGGCAATACACAACAGTGGAAAGCAGTGTTGGAGATAAATTTCAATAAACTTTAAAAATAATAAGGTTCCGCAAAGAAATATGTAACCCCATCGTGGAAATATAATTTCTGAAACTCTTTATTAATAATAATTATTTTAAGGATCAAATTGACGACAAAATATACTCATACCTTAAGGCTGGATTAATTTGATAGATTCTTAATTCTCTACAAAAAGCTGCAAGGTAGTGGTATTTGCAAAATTTATTAGCAAGTGTCCATCAAAGAACCGAGGATAGGTAACCCATATCTGTATTCCCAAAAATAGTAGTTTCCTCATAGTAGCTGCATACAATTACTTCAACCTTCAAGTCTAATTTTCACAAGAAAAGGTCCGGTTCAGCCGTTATGACGTGAAAACGGCACATGCAAACATACATATCCACTTTCACATTTATAATATTAGTAGGGATAAACACCAACGCAGTATTTCTGTTGACCTTTAAAAGAGAATGTCACTGACAAATTGGGCTTAAATACCAAAGCGTCCCAAGACTCCCACATATTTACAATTTCGTTGCTGTTTGTGAGTCATCCATTTGAATTCGGGGCAAACGTTGAAAAAGCCGTAAGCGTTGCGTTCCACATTTACAAAAATACTTCTCCTAACAACATCCTATTTTTATCTCACTCCTATGGCGGCCTATACCATCATAAAAAATCTTTAGTCACCACTCTGCCGAGCAGAGTGCGTGGCATGGCAAATATATAAACAACACCTTGACAGGCAGGTATTCGCGCTTACTCAGATCAGTGAATAAGTGACATGGCACCGTTCCAGCTGCTCTTTGTATATCTCTGAATTGTCTCCCAACTTTGCGGCAGATACGAATAGTACAGTAGACGACGTGTAAGTGCCACAACCTTCAAGCAACAATTCTTTGGTAAGTATGTAAAAACAAATTCTAAACGTTAGGTATCATTTTTAAGGTTATAAAAGCTAAGCACTCTTCAGGAGCTTAATGAAGCTTCGGTAAATACTAAACGAAACCAAAGCCTCAATTGTAACTATTCTGCAATATGAGTGTTCATGTTTTGGTTGACTTAGCATAAAAGTTAACTTTGAATTTATTGACATGAAACTGCTTCAGTATCAGCGTTTTGTTTTAAAGTAGTGTCCAATCATAACAGTAAAATAGATTTATGAGGCATTCAAAACGCTAGGTGAAAGCTAACTTCTAGCTCAAATAGTACTAAGCACAATGGATCATGAAAGTATTTTTAGACTCCCGACAAAAAATGTTATTTATTTAAATCTTTCAAGCTTCATTGTTTAATGCTAATAGACATGCGAAATAAGTATGATGCAGAGAGAATATAACACTAATAAAATAAAACATTCACATATAACATAATCAACGTTGAAAATGTAGCTTTCCATGAACTATTTATCTAGTCTAAGTTTTGTTTCACGTTGAACAAATTCATCAATGGTACATCAACGTAAACCTGACGCCAAATTGTTGACAAAATTTGGTGAATACGAGATGTCAACATTTTCTTTTAAAGTTTCTTCAAGGTGATGATGTTTATAGCAGTAGATCTGTGACCTAACTAAAATATATTATTTATCTTCGAGGTTTCCATACAAAATTTTGAGTCATCTTGGTTAGCATATTGGTAGCCAGGATTATATGATATGCTATGTAACTCCTCAATCTTGAGTATATTTTGATTTATATACCTTATATTTTTAGAAGATGCTTGGACGGATCGAAAGCAGATACGATCCTTTCTTAGGGTATGGTTACACTTACTGGCCCGACTCGAAATACTTCAGAAATTACAAATTTTCACCCTCAATCTCTGTGTGGGATGATTGGTCTTATAGATCTCGAGTATGGTTTCCATATTATTGGTCCACACGTCGGTTATTTAATCACTACATGGACTACCGTCCATCAGATAAGGCTATCAGAGAGTTAAGAGTAAGTATTTGCAAATATTTTTACATTACATCGAAATATAATTCGAGAAATTATCATAACACAGTTCCTAAAATGTAATTTAGCCTAGATGCAGTGTGTTACGCATTTATACGCCTGTGATGAGACTAATAACGAAAGAAGTGCTTTATTATTAACTATCTTTTTTAACCGCTGTACACTATTAAATAAATTCAGGACTAAATTGATGAGGTAACAGGGAGCGAAATTAATAATCAAATGTATTCAAGTCAAGCAACCAACACATAAAGAAACTTCCAATGATACCAATCTCAGGGAAAAATGCCAAAACATGAAATATGTTATAATGGACCTAACTAATAGAAAGACAACAGTATCATACATACTGATTTGTCTGTTTAAATATTAAATCCTAAATTAAACCCAAAGCGCCAAGCTACAAGGCGTAATCTGTCAACTTATTCATGAATTTGTTGACAATTTTTATGTTTGCATGCTCCAATTTCTTCTTTTATTGGATCGTGCAAAGCGGCTATTACAATTTTTGTTGTCAAACTTCACTACCTGACACAACGAACTCAAATTTTCAAATTGAGTGAAATCTTTCAAAAAAACCTAAGTTGCCAATTTTCCTGACATTAAATTTTATGCTAACATACTGAGTAGTCGAAAAAACGACTTGTACTTTTTTGAAAAAATCAAATGGAACGCTCTGTATGTGTTGGCAATCAGCATCTGTTCATGCCTTATCACAGCTGTCTGGTTGGAGTCCCGTTGATCTCGCGTATATACTACACTTGTTATCTAAAACTCATGCTCAAATTTGATACTTTGATACTCCATCTTTAAAAATAGCGGGGCAGCCTATATTTTGCTTTTCTTAGACAAAACTATTCAACAACCAACCGCAAAAACTCCTAAGCATGTTACATCAATATTTTTCTTTTAAAACGAACAATCAAAATCTGAAAAAGAGGCACCTATTTAAAAAATGCAACTGACGATATGTAAATCGATAACGGGACACCCTGTATAGTGGTTAATATTTTGAAAATGCTTCCACTTGTACCGTGCATAATTATATGTTAACCAGATCTTGAGAATATCTCTTACATTTTGTAACTATACACAATACAATGTAATTCAATAAGGTAGTTAAAACTGACATTTCAATCAGCTACAATGATTTCAAATCACAGTGGAGAACGTCTGCCTTATTTTTCAACCATCTATGTTTTTTACGGGGGCTTTATTATGCCCACTTCATAAAAAAGCTGTAAAACTCTGATATCACAACGTCAAAACATAACATAAAAGGCGATAAAGGGACCAGCAAAAGTTATTTTTACACAATATCAGCCTCATGGCCAGACTAGCACGTGACGATATTCTTATGATACACGGTGTTCTCAAATATCGCTAATACTATTAGAGACTTCAGCTACTTTAGAAAATACTCACCTCAAACCGCTCTTTGAGTACTGCCGAATGACTCTCGCATAAGGCGAGATATATTATCTGACTTTACCATTTTCAAAATATTATAGATGAACTTGATCAGAATGTTCCATTTTTGATTGTTCCATTATTGTCTTTTTTTTAGTTGAGAAATAACCTGTACTTCTGAATCGAAGGACCAATACACACTGCTATGAAACAATACTTACCGACTGAGTTGAGAGGATCATTGCTTCAACAGTAACGCGATATAATTGAGGGTTATGGAATAAGAGAACCGAGGACTATACTGTTTTATATGTATATTTTAAAAGTAAAGATCTATTTTTGTACTTAACCTCAATAAGTATGTATGATTCTAGGTAATGCAGATGTTTGTTTTAAGTATTTCCTACTGTCCTATAAGACAAGCTTTCTCTCGCTATCTGCTTCACAACAAATGGAAAAACTAAATGCAATAAACATTTTTACATAATCATTTTTTTTATAATCAAAATACTACTGCTTAAATCTCTGTTGTTTATTCTGTTGCCATGAGCGCACGTAGGAGGCTGCAAGTGGGGGCGTACCCGCTCCCTAGAAATCCGGTTGGACTTTAAGATTTTCACAGTTAGCATGGTTTTGTATACAGTTTTAAGGGCAGCTACATTCTTTTCCTTTGGGGCTGGTATAATTTCATGAAAAAGTGTTCTCTTGTTTACCCTCTTCTTGCGGAATTGTGAGATTCTAGAAATAACAAAGCTTATATTTTTTTGTATTTTCAATTATAAAGCAGTTATAAGCTCTAAATTTTTGTCTCAATCATAGTTAAATTATTTAGACATATAGGGAACAAGGGTACACTGGATTACTGTCTTGCTTACTTCCTATGCAGAGTAATATAGAATTTAGTTTCGGAGAGGCTTTGTGTAAAAAATACAAGGTGTAGTAAAATAACCAGACATAATACACCAAAGGTCATGAATAATATGAAAGTCAAGTAAAGCCAGATCGTTTTCAATAACTGCTTCTTGGTGTTTTTCGCATTGCTTACAAAATGAAAATCATTAACTAATACATCAATATGTTTATAAACGTTTGAGAATACTAGTCGAACTAGTACTTTTTTCAGCAAATAGAATAAAAACTCGAAGAAACACTTCTCATGTTTCTAACTTAGTTTTAATGTAAACACTCTATCACGGAAATGAAACAGTTTCGGACCTATTTATAATGAGTTGAACCAGCCCTCAAGTATTCCTGACAATACTCTGCAGACTTTCTGAATTGGACAGGTACTTCAAGTCCTACAACTATTAACGTTTATTTGGACTGGTATATAAGCAAAACCTGCACAAACCGAAAAACAGCTTATCAGTTTAATTCCTAGTTCTTATAAAGGTACCAAATACACTGGAACATCTGAAACTTATCCTATGGTTTTCATGTCAACAATCCGCCATGATTGTCTGGCCAATTTTATTTGAAATTCTTCTTTAATGTAACGTTTCGATCACAACGGTGACCTTCTTCAGTATATGACACTTTTGATATTATTTTATTTGTCTTCGAGGTGACACTTCGTTTGTTTTTTCTATTTACTTTTAGATTCGTATGCAATGTGTCACTACAGTAGTCTGAAAAGTCCGTGACATGCCGAGATTGCGCGGTGCTGTCATTCCAAATTGTAAGACAGAACCACGCAATACCACCTTAAAATTATCTAAGTGCTATTTCTCGCGTAATATTGCAACATTTTAGTCAAAGGTTGCGTAACAATTAACCGATGTGCTACGACAACAGTTCTGGGGCTTGATTCTAAATGAGTTGAAATTGATTTAGGCCTTATGACGCTACACTTGATTAAGTACGATAATTTGAATGATAATATGAATATAGAAGATCAATATAATCAGATGTCAAAATTATCATAGCGAATCAAGTATATCGTCACAAAGGCGCCATTGAAATCAATTTCAACGGTCGATACTCATTTAGAATCAAGCTGCTGGGTGGATGTTCGGGTTTTTTGGAAGGCTTTTGGCGTTTTCGGAACGATGGACGAGGGTGACGTATCTGGTACATTAAAACATCGACAGATAACATCATGCTCCCTTGTATATTATTTGGGAGCGGGAATGCCTATTCCAGGTAGTCCTGGTCTATGTTGATTTGGCTGTTACTGTCCTAGAATTTGGAATTCCCCTTATACATCATCCATTTTACGTTAAACGTTGATGTGAAACAAGTCTTTTATGATTTAGGATGCGTGACAACTACATACAATAAATACATTACATTAGGAACAAACACCATGATTCACACAGTGGTGAGTATTTAGTTACCCTCTGCTACTCAAAGCACCTGGTATAAAAATTGGGGCTAATGCAACTACCATATTGGGAAATTGGCCAATCCCCCAAACTACTAATGCTGTTCACTAGTGTTTGAGTAATAAAGCACTAAATGCAAATAATACTCCTCTGGATGAAAGCGTGTTCCTCGCTACAACAAGATCCTCAAACAATCTGATCTCTAAATAAAAGGCTCAAATAAATCATAAAATAGACCATTACATATTGTCATTGAATTAATCACTAAAGTTTTAACATGTTAATACCGGAAGGCTTTTATGAAGTAGAGAGAAACCTACTTCAACCATTACTATGGTAGTAAGGAAAATCAAAGCTACCTATTCTGTGATGTAAGTTGATTTAGGAAAGCCAAAATCCTAAAACTATAGGTCAAAAAGTGCATATATGTATAATATGTAGCCGTAATTCATCTGAAACTATATTCAGCTTCGTAACTGGGAACACCATAGGCACCAAAATAGTTTGAAAAGTTGAAATATTGCACAAGATATACTGCAAGAGGTTCCGTCGGAGCGTCAAACAATTTATTAATTTATGATGTGTAGTGTTTTTAGCAATAATGTAATAGCAGTTCTTTTCTCAAAGCATTTATGACAGAACGCATTAAGCGATTGTTTAAGCCAAATCAAACTTGAGGGACATTAATCCTTTTAAACTTCATCAAATGCGATCAGATTAACATAACTTCAATAAAATATTGTAGCTGATCTTTATTCATAATTCTTTCAGTACAGATTAACAGAAAAAGGTCCCTTTTTCACCATCTCCTTATATAGTCGCATGCGTTTCATCAATTTATGTAAAATACAATTGGCTGACAAGATTCAAAACCGTATTTCTTCAATTTCTCGATTATTTACACACACGAGAAATTTATATAAAAGTAATGCCTAGTACGTTCCGTAGGTACCTCTGTGATATAACACTGCTTTGAACCGAAGTATTCTGGTAGCTTTATGATATTTATTTAGCTGAAGAATGGCAATATGTGAATTAGTGTGACTTCTTAATGTGTTCACAAGATAGCCATTTTGTATCATTTTCCATGAATTCGATGTCAGGTTTACCATAATTTAGTAGAGTAAGCCGCTCAATGGACTTTTACACAAAAGCTTCTGTTATTTAGGATAATATGCATGTGACTAACAAAATATACTGTAAATATCGGATGCTTCAAATTCGACCATCACCGCTAGGATCTCGGAAACGGTAAGAGATAAGAAGTCGCTTAAACGGGGGCAACTAACAAACTTCCGGGGAGAGACGAAAAAAAAAACGGATTTTGCCAAAATTGTTTTAATTTGTTCCTGACTTCATTTGTCGTGAGTCATCAAAATAAATTACACATTAATATTGCCAATTTTTTACCTCCATAATATGTCATAATTAGAAGAAATGCAATAGACTGAGCAGTGAACAATGTACAGAGAAGAGCCTTGCTTACAAACTAACGGCCAAGGTCTTGAACATTTACTATGGTTTATCTCTTCTTATTGTTAATTATTATTATTATTATTATTATTATTATTACCATCAATAAAATATAACACTGAATTTAGGACTTAAAAGTCCATTTAAATGTACAAAATTCCAATATAGCGTTCATATGAAAAAACAGTGTTGGTGATGGAAGTCAAGATCAAATTGAAAATGTGACTACGCGATCTTGTAGAGGATAAAAAGTGTAAATGGCAACATGTAATTTACTCTTAAATGCCATCTTATGTAATGTCATGAAAAATAAAAGATAAGATTGCATTCAATCTGGTATTCGAAACAAATGAGTATCTGATAACTGCAAGACCTGCCTAGGAAATTCTGCTTTTTAAAATAACTAAGGCTTTTCAATGTCATGTTATACATTTTTGGAATCGGAATACTAAAAAGCCTATTTACCTGTGTAAAAATCGGATATGGCGTCCATAGGAAAAATAAAGTTGATGCTGGATGACAAGAGACGAAGCATCATATTGTTTGTGTATATAATATACAATTTATTTTGAAATCCTACTTCAAATACAGTTGGGAAAAAATTCAAACGATTCTGTGAAAATTCGGTTTTTTCGTCTCTCTTCGGAAGGTCTTTCAATTTTAAAACTTTCTGAGCGACATTTTGTTTGCTACCTTAATACGCAACTTTGCCCCCGTTTAAGCAACTTCGAATTTCTTACTACAGGGTGGCGCAAAGGAAACGCATGTTTTCTGAGTGAATAGTATTTCGCGAAGAGAACTGGGTTGACCTTGCCTCGCCGCCAGCAGATAACACAGGCAATGCAGTTTTAGCCATGGCACCGTGGACAACTGAACATCGTGTGTTTACCGTCGAGCAATTTTTCCGAAACAATGATTCTGTAGTTACTGTGCAACGTTTATTCCGTCGCCAGTTCAATGTTGTACGCCAAGGGTCAATTCCAGATCGAAATACGATACTCCGATGGGTTGAGGCATTTCGAACTACTGGATCTGTAATGAAGAGGAAGCCGCCTGGCCTTTCTCGTACCGTTTGAACACCAGGCAATATGGAAATAGTGAGAAGAGCGGTGCTTGCTAGTCCTCAACGGTCCAGTAGGCGACAAGCTCCAGCTCTGCGTATGTCCCGTCGATCGTTACAACGCATTCTGTACGATTTACAATTTCATCCCTATAAGATAATGATTGTGCAAGCGCTAACGGAAAGTGATTTTGCACAGCGTAGACAGTTTTGTGCGAGAATGTTGACCATTTTTGCTGATGATCCTAACGTCGTCATAATGATGAGTGACGAAGCACACTTCCATTTTAACGGGATATATAAACAAACAGAACTGAAGGTATTGGTCTGCTGAAAATCCACGAGAGCGACACCAACGACCTTTGCATAGTGAGAGATTGACTGTGTGGTGCGGAATTAGTAAATTAGGTATCATTGGTACTTACTTTTTTGAGGAGGAAGAAAGATCATTAACATTTACTTCAGCACGTTATGTTCACATGTTACAAAATTTTTTGTTACCCGAACTTCAACGGCAACAAGTAAACATGGAAGAACTGTACTTCCAACAAGACGGTGCCACGGCTCACACGGCGGGAGCATCAATGGAATGTGTTCGACAAATGTTTCCTGAACATATGATTTCCCGATTCGGCGATGTTCCTTGGTCTCCACGCTTCCCAGATATGTCTCCATGTGACTTCTTTTTGTGAGGTTACCTTGAGGCTAAAGTGTACCCTCACAAACCCCATACGTTACAGGAACTGAAAATTGCCATTCGGCAAGAACTCGCACGAATACCACAAGAGATTATCCTACGTGTAATGCACAACTTTCAATAGCGGTTGGAGATGTGCGAGCGCGAAGAAGGGCGACATTTGAGTGACATAATTTACCATAATTAATTTAAAAGTGCAATATTATTACTTTATTTAGCTGTAGTTAAAACAAACTTATCTTAAACATAAAAAATGTTATGCTTACGTGAAAATCATGCGTTTCCTCCGTGCCACCCTGTATTTCCGAGACCCCAGTGGTGAGGGTCGAATTTGAAACACCGCACAATACGATGAAAAACAGAATTAGCTTTCTTTGAGCATCTTAAGACAACACACTACTTCGGTGAGTGTAATGGAATGTGTTCATGCACTCATTCGATCCGCCACCTTCATTTCTGCATTTAATTTTTTGGCATAAAAAGCTGGAGAATTCGGTGCTTCCAACAAAGCTGTATCAATACAATCGCCGCAAACTGACGAAATCACTCGATACTTTCCAGAAAAGCATATACCTCGACTACCCCTACCCGATCAAGGCAGTAGATTATGCATACTATCCAACCTCTTATCGGTACTACAAGCCATTAACCCTCTACTACGATTACTACTGGCCTATCAGTAGTCTGAACAGATACTCCAGTTACTGGCCACGCTACCCGTACTATAGGTATCTGTACTATAAGTACACCTTGCCTTCCGATAGGTTTTATCACCTGAAGGGAGTAAGTATTGCAAAGGGGTTGATTCTAAGGTGGTATAATAGATAATGAATTAAGATTTTGTTGTCAAGGGGTAAACAGGCTGCAGGATTTGATTGAATTAAATGAACTTGTACTTATAATACAGGGTGTCCTGAAAGTTGGGACTTTCTTTTTCAGAAACAATTACGCTCGAAATAACATAGCTGATGTGTGGTTTAGCAATTGCGAAAATGTAAAAAAAAAATAAATGAAAAAGTACTCACCGTTCATTTGCAGACTAACTTTAAGTACGTCTCTGAAAAGTTATACGAGCGAAGTTGTCGCCGCTGGTGACATGCTCCGTAGAAAGCTTAGGTATTGTAAACCGTCCAGCCGATTCGGGAAAATAAAAGTTCCAATGACTACCATACCATTTATCATGTCAGCCCAAACACTCAAAGACTTTTGTTGAAATAACGCTTTTCAAGGAATATGTCGAATTTCCGACTACCCTGTATATGGATTCTAGTCTTTCTAACTCGCAATGAGCTGTTACAATTACTTATCTGTTTACCTCTCGGTCATAGTAACACTGTTAAGAACGTTTTTCGCTTGCTTTTAGCAATAATGCTTTTGTTTAAAGGCGTTGCTTATGGAGCGTTAAAGGATGAGTCCATATCCTAAGTATAAAAAATAACGTAGCCTGCGTTAGTGCAAAAACTATCCATTCGTATACATTTCAATAACTAATCTTGTATCCTTAAAAGCTTCTTGGGATATGTTCTGAAATTTATAATGCTGATAATAAGACACCACTGAAACATCTACAGAGACGCACGTGCACGTCTATTTGGAAATTGTATCTGCAGCAGTGCATCTCGAACAAACATGTTACTTCAGCTCTCAACAATTGTTCTAGTAAGAGAATGACTGACTAGAGAGGCACATGACACCAACTCTTAATTTCCATTTGTTATTTCATCATTTCATATGAGAGGAACTGAATCCGTAGGCTTTTCAGGAAGGTCCTTCCTACTTATTTTATGAATTGGTCATACTAGCAAGCCCGAATTGGCACATGAATGCTATATTTTATCGTAAAAATACCATTTAAAACTTTCAAAATGGCGGCTGTGCTTTTTTAAATAGGATGAGTGGTCTTGTGATACCTTATTTCAAAGATCCTTATAAGTATTTTACAACTCTAGAATATAAAATCACTCTCGCTCAAAATGGCGGACTGGGGAGCTGTCAAAGTTGAGAGTACTTGTTTATTGCATCACTTATAACTCGACAACTAGTCATCAAAATTTTATAACATGCTGTATGAATCTTCCTGTCTCAGATAGAAAATTGGTAGATTTGATACATATTCTAATAGACCCTTCCAAGACAAGAACAGACTATAACGTTTTGATGATTGGTTGTTGACTTTCACAGCCCGCATTTTCAAACATGGCGATCTCATATTCTTGTGTTATAAACTACCCTCAAAGAGCTTTGAAATGAGTCTTTGCGCGACTACCTATTTTATTAAAAGATGCTTCGAAATGACGCTCATCCGGAGATTTTCAACTACCACCTTCACACAAGAATATAGCTATAATCGTCAGCTACCTAACGGTCACGTAGTGACTGGGCTATTGTACGTGAACTGAGATCCTTATCAGTTTCAACTAATGGCAGCTATTCGCTTTCCTCAATGGTCGATTCTGGTGTGATAGGTGGTACTTTGCGCTCTCTTGTTTCGATAGACCGCAGTGTGATCATTCCATTGTAGATTTGCTCGACTTGCGAATATCTTTTGCGATTAATTTATATCGCTTGTTATGATAGTGTTCAATTGTATCATGTTCGATGATAATTTTGTTATAGTATTCATGCACGAAGTTCAGCTTTATGACTTGATCGGTTGAAAAACTTATCTGAAAGCACTCTATGATGAGCAATCCCTGTGTACCAATAAAATTATATATTAGCACCACCCTTGTGGAACTAAGTAATTTTTGGTTTTTAGCAGTATTCCGCCCTAGATTACTTCAATCAGTATATAAAAATTGGTCAGCAATCATTTTATAGATTGGCATCTACACCTCTCTTCACCCGCAAAATGTGACAGTTGTTATGTACAGTATGTAATACAGGTTATTAGTGGGCTTCTTCTTACAGTACAATGCTTATCAAAATCATGAACTTGGAAAATCTGCTATTGCTTCAAGAACCCTACTTCCCTGTAAAGTAGCATATCACAGCACGCTCAAAGCTCGCTTTTATTAATAATTTATTGTTTTCATTTTTTTAATCGCAGTTAAGAAATTTACACAGTAATCCCTATTTTTGGATAAAGTTATTTGGTTGAACTTGATGAAAGCCTTACCAATAATTTTGTATTACACACTGCACGTTTTTGAAGAAATATACAGGGTGTCCCACCCAGAACAGCAATGATGGATTAATAAGTCGGCGTTAGAAAATTTGGGCTTACTGGATGGAAGCAATTTGACTAAAATATTCTCAAGATGGTGGCACCGGAAGTAGACAAGCATGTTTATTTAAAATGTACATTATCCATTGGATCCATCCTAAATACATTTATGAATTTTGACATTATTTCTCGTATTTGCTTTAGAACATTGTATTCCGAGTTTGGAAAAGCATAGTACGCAGTGCTTAAAACGTAATGTAAATTAGATTTTAGAAAACTTATAAGGTTAATTTTTAAATGGAAGCAAGTTTCATCGTATCAGGCATTGAAAATAAGGTTAATTCAGTATGGTGTCGTCTACTTCGTAAATTTGTAGTTTTTGAGATACATGGAAATATTTTTTTTATTTCTCATATGCTCCATGAGGCTTTATCATAGGATAACCTCATTTGACAGTAAGTGATCAAAAAAAGCCGTATAGAGCAACACAGCAATAGAAAAACCAGTAGAAATACCAATATTTCCATATATATCGGAAGCTACTAGTTTGCGAAGTAGACAACCTTATATTTACAAGATTTACGTTATTTTCTTTTAGCTTAACGCGATGAAATTGTAAAGAGGTACATTCAACTTGATAAGTCATCTTTTTGGGTTGTTTAAAATGAGATTTTGATTTCATTTTTTTATTTGCTATCCAAATCCGGAATAAAATCCACTGAAGTGCCCCTTCTACTGATATTCTCATGCAAAATTTGGGTTATCCCAAAAACGGTTGGACGATGATATAGATTGAACGTATTTGGAATTTCGTGTAGAATTGAAAAATTGAATAATACACAGAGTGTACTATTTAAGATAAGCAAGATGGTATCTACTTCCGGTACGACCGAGAGTGACACCATTTTGAAAATCGCTGTTATCAGCTATGATATAAACCCAAATTTTCATAACTGTCTTATGTCAACTTATTACAACTAGTTCAACGAGGGACAGCCTGCTTATGTATAATGTATATATGTACAGCCATTTTTACATTGAGCAAGTCAACCTTTGTCAATTGGTATCAAAACAATTCCAGAAAATGACCTACCTCAGAGACCCCTACAGAATACAGTGGACAGAATACAGGATAGTCGCCACACCTCCACTATGGAGGCATAGAGTGTACAAACCCTTAAGTCTGTATTACGATTATTACTATCCAATTAGGTCAATATTCTCTGCATCTTCATATTGGCCCAGGTAATGTTATAAAGCCCAGTTACGTATAAATACCTATTTTGGAGAAATATGAGTATCAACAGGTACCCAAAGTATCCCAATATTCAGTGGACATAGAAGTACCACATATTTTTATACTCAAAATGAGTCGATTGGACATGATTTACTTCTATTCAAAAGTGCTCCATTTTTGTTAGAGCTCGTAAAAGTTTCCTTTTTAAAACAACTTTTTCGGATAATTTTGGAACCAATAGCCCGATTTGAATACATTTGGAATGCATGTGTCTTGCTAGGCGTCCTGTTATTTGACTTTTACAAAAAACCCAAATGAGTTCGAGAAGGGTGAATACTACCCCTGAACCCAAAAAAAGAACAGCAGAATTTTTTAGAAGTATGATATTACTTATTACAATTTTATTTAATACTGACAATAGTTAGAATCTTACATAAAAGGTGTTCAATAACCACAATTTTCGTTCCTGCACATTCTAATCTGACACTGGCATAACATCTCACATTTCTGCCAACTAAATGCCTACTAGGTCTCGACACTTGATGTAATAAGAACATTTTTTAGACGCTAGCTCCAAAATACATTTTTTTCCACCATAACTATGTGAGATAGCCTGTTTTTATAAACAAAAATGAGGTAAATAAAACGATCTTTTGAATGAAAAAAGTCAGAGTCGGTGGGAGATTTCCAAAAATTCTGCTCTAATTTATATAGGGGTGGGGGTAGTTTTCAACCTTTTGGATTTTTCTTAAAGATAAATTAATATTTAGGTCGTCTAGTAAAACAAATGTGTTCGAAATTTCATTCAAATCGGACTGTCGGTTCCAAAAATATATGATGAAATATTTCAAAAATAAAATGTTGACGCGCTCTAACGGACAAACGAAGCAATTTTACATAAGGTAAATCATGTACAATATACTTTATTTGAGTCTAAAAATATGTGGTACATCTGTGCCCACGAAATATTGGGACACCCTGTATGAAGTTGAGGAAGAATTTTTACTAGTAGAAATAGAAAGAATTTGAAGGTATATAGTTGCATCAAGAACATACCTTCTCTGTTCTCCCACCTCCCCGAGAAAATTTGCTACCGCCATAAAAACTCAAAATATGTCATAACGATCACGTATCGAATGCGTTCTAGTTATAAAACGTCAGCTCCAGCTATAATCAGTGACAAAAAAAATAGAAGAACCAGCAAAAATACTTTTGTTTGAATGGTATTCTGTATTTAGTTTGACGTAAGAGAGTTACGATTAATTTCTCTATTTCTCTATTTTAATATATCTGATTCCAAGATAGCTGTACTTGGTTCGGAAGAGCAACTAGCATTTGTCGAGGATTTAATAAATCTTCTCCCATTATATTTACATATGTCCAATATGTGGACGGGCATTATCTTGTTTAAAAATGGAGATCTGAAGTGGTAGGTAAATAACGTACGGTGAGTTCCCAGTGTTTCCAGGATATACCGTTATTCCCTCATACCTCCCGTAAAGGAAAAAAAACAGAGGTGACTTAGCACCATATGTAACAGCATCCAAAACTACAACCCCCAAAATTTGGTGCACATGACGATCAGAGCTTTGAAGTTGGAGAGCCTAACTACAGCGCCACTGAAAACTTTAGGCTGTCTTTCACTCAGTTCAATTGTAACTTAATACAAAATATCAAATTCATCCCTGTAAATTATATAAAGTTACATTTAAACCAGATAAAGAAAAATCGTAAATTGTGGACTATAGTTATGCTTTCCAGTTCACTACGTCTTTCTTCGAGACACCTGACTTGTCCATTATACACTACTAAATAGAACCGAGGCTTTTGACTAAAAACAGGGTTAGATCGATCGTCATCATCATAATCCTAATTTCCTCGATCTCCATTCTAAAGGTGTCAAAGAGAAAGACATAATGTTAAGATTTCAGTTGAATATCACATGAACCATATTGTAAAAGTTACGATCCATGTATCAATTTTAGCATAATCAAGAGCTATATGGTACTGTACTGGTTTCTTATATAACAACGTCAGATAGACAATTAGATAGCATAAAATGCATGTCATTTACTGCCACTCTGAGCCAAAACGATCCAGTTTTGGAATACAAAATCAAAGGAGTTTTAGGATTTTCCATAACAATGCTTGATAATCGAAATTATCTTGACTGTTTCACACCTCATGTTGAACTTTCCTCCATAGTTAAATATGGTAAACGTCTTTAGCTTAGGTACTCATCAGTAACATGCTCCTTTTATTAAATGTTCATTCTTTCACATCGATACCAGGTATCTGCCAATCACGTCATTCCGAAATCAAATTAACGAAGGGCAAGGATGGAGATTACAGAAAGTAAGTAGGACTGTAAATAACAGAAACTCTAAGATTCTTAATTTTTGTCTTTCAAAACATGTCTCGCTCATAATATTAAATATATGGTAAATAAGCGAGCATTTTACGGCAGAAGAAATTTTTATTGAAAAAAAATCTTTTTGATTCCGTCAAAGCGGAACGTTAATCGATCGTCAAACTATAAGTTGGATCTAAGAATCCGTATCACAATATATCATTCTAGAATGGCCACTATGAAGAGTTTTCTTATTGACCATGAAGTGCTGTAGCTCCATTTAAGTTTAGAATCTCATTGATATTCGAAAAGCTCACTCACAAAACACTGAGCCTTATGATTGAATTGAAAAAGTGCCCCAATTTTGTACTAAATATATGTTTGTTACTTTCATCAATCAACGAATATAATAAATACAGTACTTGGAGCTTTTAGTTAAAATAGTTCAATTATATATACTTAATCAAGCTTATTGCCTGTATGAATGCGATGCGAATGAATGAACGAAGAGTTTCGTGATATTTGTCTTATTTGAGAAATAAGTAAAATGAGGTGATCAACAATTAATTTCCCTTCCTCGTAAAGCAAAACTGAGTCGGTGGGATGCGAAGTGCTACAACTACAGCTATTGAATGAATTATTGATTCAAGCTTCACAAGAATTTGAGGAATACAATTTTTAACAAAGTTCCCGTGAGATTACGAAACTGTAATTGAATCCTGCAGATTCTCTAGAGCCTAGAATGTTTTTCCAAAAGAAATCGAAAAGACAGATGACGAATCTCTTCCGCAAAGTATCGATGAAATGGTTACATTTTTGTGAAGCTATCTGCGGGGCTTAACTGTGGCAGCTTTGAAGCTTCAGAAACCGTAATTAATGTCATGTTATTCCTAAATCAGTTTTGTTGTACAACTTTGTCGAAAATGCTGTGCAAGGTTGACGCCTAATGGTACTCAGTTTGTAAAGCCGACTTTGCAATTTTAAGCGAGCCTTAGGACCGATTTTACTAGCAGGAGATAACACTGATCTGGATCTAAATGGACCAATGGGAAGGCATCTTTCTAGTAATGCATCTAATGAATATAGTCGATTTTTTCTAAACTATCTCTCAAACTAGCGAAAAAACGTACGATTTGTGTGAGAAGGGCCTCTAATCCCAAAATTAAACCTAGGAATTCTTTATAAATCACCTGGCTAGCTACAAAAACAGATTTGTTCAGTTGGTCTCAAGATCAAGACCTACGATCCGGATTAACAATGACTAATTAGAAAGCGTTTTCGTAAAAGGGCATCGAAAATTGGCCAACCGGAGAGAAGCCTAATCGTTTATCAAATCTGACATAATTCCTAAATCGGTATGACATAAATCACTCACACGTTATTGACGAGGATAGTGTATTACTTACCTGACAGAGAATTTTAGAAGAAAGGGTATATTTTTAAAAATGCATCAAAGTGTCGACTGTTAATTAAATTGCCGTCTAGTCTTGTAATTTGAAGATATATGTACCACACTTTGCCATACACATCCTCTGAGTGTGCGCGATATTAATGCAAAGTATTGGCCAAAAGTGTTTCAGTATATATATATAACTTGAGACGTGGTCATTGTCGTCTAGACCAGTTAGGTGAAAAATTAAAGCTTCCGCGTTTTGTTGGGTACTTCGACAAAATTAAGCAAAGAGGACTCTTTATACTTCTTTTAATTCTCTCTAGCTTTCAATGGACCTTGCCATCATCATCAGGAGCTGCAATTACAATGATAACAGTAGCAACAATAGTGTAAAATGAATTTAAATTGACTTAACTTACAGTAGTATGTGAGGATGTTGCTAATTGTTGTTTACGTTTAGGATTAGGGAAACGTCCAGTAACATGGTGAAAGCTGGATAGATGGTACAATGGTCAAAATTATATAAAATAGACACAATTGTGTGACAAGAACAAGTTAAAAACAGATTAAAAAATTTTATTTTTAAAAACATGAAAGCATTACATCGTGAAGCCACTTGATGATTGCACAAAATGGTGTTCATGGAATAATGAGTGAGATGAACCCTTTGACAGAAGGCCGAAGGTTGTCAATGTCTGTGTAGAAAGATGGAACGAATTGTGGGCGTGTGCCAACGTCGCCAAATCACTTCAGATAATGTGATTTTCAGAATGTTATGTAAGAAATTGTTAAACCGACCAGAGGCAGTTGAATTAACTATATTTTAATTAATGGGAAATTAAATTAACAATTATTATTAAATCGTGAAGAGAAAATTATTAGAATTTGAGTGGAATGAAGTTTATTGGTGGAATCGATCAAGAAACAGATTCCATTTATGGTTGTGAAGAGTCAAAATTTGGGGAGATATGTAAGTTCTCCAATTTTTCGCAGTTTAGCAAATATGAGTAAATGACACTCAGTTGCTTAACATCTGTCTTTTTGTTGATACAGTTGTTATTCATGAAAATGTGGGACATTTCCAGGAATAAACGTTCAGATAGGTGTTTTTCTTTATCAAGGACTTTGATACTTGTGTAATTCATAGAGTGCCCTGTTGTGTTAACATGAGATGCTAGAGCGCATCTTTCAGGATGAAGCCTAGAATCACTTTTGTGTGATGTAATCCTTCCTTTAAGAGATCTGGAGGTCTGACCTATGTATATTTGGTTGCAGTTGTTGCAATTGATGGAGTAAACTGTGTTGGTTAAGCCAAGCAGCGGGACTCTGTCTTTCATTTTTGAAAAAATGCAGTTTATAGTGAGGACGGATTTGCAAGCAATTCAAAAGTTCAAAGGACTGCACAATCTGATCAGTTTAGGGGTCAGTTCCTTGATATAGGGCAGGACAGCAAAACCAGGTCTGGAGTCCGGGTTGGTGCTTGTACTGTTTGGATTGATGTTATTATTGGGAATTACATCAGTTCCGTTATTAGGGGTTGTGCGACTATTACCTGCATCACCAGAGTTCGGCAAAACATTGGAAGGTGAACTAGATAAGATCCTGTTAATCAGACACTTCTAATAACCATTATTGATAAATTTGAGGTGTGGAAGGTATTATCTGAGATGCTGATTACCCTTGTTTTCATCTGTTTTACCAAATTGATTTTAATCCCTAGCTTATGGTATGACCTAAAATTGAGAAACCGACCTGAGGCCATAGGTTTCTGGTACCAGTCTACCAATAAACTATTGTTGTTGGTGCGGATGAGTCTTGTGTCTAGAAAGGGGACAGACAGGTTCTCATCTTCTTTTTCAATGGTAAATTGGATGTAGGGGTCATAGCTGTTGAATTCTCTGACAATACCATCCAGACCTATGGAGGGGAGGCATAAAATAATCTACGTATTTTTTATGAAGAAGTTATAGGGTAGTGTCGGAATAACAGTATCAAGCAGATCATCCATGACATATTCTGCCAAAATTGGTGATAGAACAGATCCCATAGGACAACCATGTGTTTGAGAATATATTTTGTTGTTGAAAGAGAAATAATTGTTATGAAAAAGGAATGTTATAATGTTGGTGAACGATTCTAGAGATATGTTGCAGTGTTGACTTATCTCATTCCAGTGTTTATTTATAGTTCTTGTACATGCATCCAGATAGATATTGCTGAATAGCGACACCACATCAAGACTGGCGATAATGTGATCGGCTGGTATTGGCAATCTGTTGAACTAACGAGAGACTTCAAATGAGTCTTTGATGCAGTAATCATTATCTGCATGTGCTGATTTTAGTGTTGCCGATATTAATGAAGACAAAGCCTGGGTGGCTGAACCTATTGATGCAACTATAGGTCTTACTGAGAGTACAGGTTTGTGAATGCCAATACCAGCCGATCACATTATCGCCAGTCTTGATGTGGTGTCGCTATTCAGCAAAATCTATCTGGATGCATGTACAAGAACTATAAATAAACACTGGAATGGGATAAGTCAACACTGCAACATATCTCTAGAATCGTTCACCAACATTATAACATTCCTCTTTCATAACAATTATTTCTCTTTCAACAACCAAATATATTCTCAAACACATGGTTGTCCTATGGGATCTGTTCTATCACCAATTTTGGCAGAATATGTCAGGGATGATGTGCTTGATACTGTTATTCCGACACTACCCTATAACCTCTTCTTCTTAAAAAAATACGTAGATGACATTATTTTATGCCTCCCCTCCATAGGTCTGGATGGTATTGTCAGAGAATTCAACAGCTATGACCCCTACATCCAATTTACCATTGAAAAAGAAGATGAGAACCTGTCTGTCCCCTTTCTAGACACAAGACTCATCCGCACCAACAACAATAGTTTACTGGTAGACTGGTACCAGAAACCTATGGCCTCAGGTGGGTTTCTCAATTTTAGGTCATACCATAAGCTAGGGATTAAAATCAACTTGGTAAAACAGGTGAAAACAAGGGTAATCAGCATCTCAGATAATACTTTCCACACCTCAAATTTACGTAAACTATCAAAACTGTTCATCAATAATGGTTATCCGAAGTGTCTGATTAACAAGATCTTATTTAGTTCACCTTCCAAAATTTTGCCGAACTCTGGTGATGCAGGTAATAGTCGCACAACCCCTAATAACGGAACTGATGGAATTTCCAACAACAGCATGAATTCAAACAGTACAAGCACCAACCCGCACTCCAGACCTGGTTTTGCTGTCCTGCCCTATATCAAGGAACTGACCCCTAAACCGATCAGATTGTGCAGTCCTTTCAACTTTCGAATTGCTTGCAAATCCGTCCTTGCTATAAACTGCATTTTTTCAAAAATGAAAAACAGAATCCCGCTGCTTGGCTTAACCAACACAGTCTACTCCATCAATTGCAACAACTGCAACCAAATATACATAGGTCAGACCTCCAGATCTCTTAAGGGAAGGATTACATCACACAAAAGTGATTCTAGGCTTCATCCTGCAAGATGCGCTCTAGCATCATGTTAACACAACAGGGCACTCTATGAATTACACAAGTATCAAAGTCCTTGATAAAGAAAAACACCTATCAGAACGTTTATTCCTGGAAATGTCCCACATTTTCATGAATAACAACTGTATCAACAAAAAGACAGATGTTAAGCAACTGAGTGTCATTTACTCATATTTGCTAAACTGCAAAAAATTGGAGAACTTACATATCTCCCAAAATTTTGACTCTTCACAACCATAAATGGAATCTGTTTCTTGGTCGATTCCACCAATAAACTTCATTCCACTCAAATTCTAATAATTTTCACCTCACGATTTAATAATAATTGTTAATTTAATTTCCCATTAATTAAATATAGTTAATTCAACTGCCTCTGGTCGGTTTAACAATTTCTTACATAACATTCTGAAAATCACATCATCTGAAGTGATTTGGCAACGTTGGCATACGCCCACAATTCGTTCCATCTTTCTACACAGACATTGACAACCTTCGGCCTTCTGTCAAAGGGTTCATCTCACTCATTATTCCATGACCACCATTTTGTGCAATCATCAAGTGGCTTCACGATGTAATGCTTTCATGTTTTTAAAAAAAAATTTTAATCTGTTTTTAACTTGTTCTTGTCACACAATTGTGTATATTTTATATAATTTTGACCATTGTACCATCTATCCAGCTCTCACCATGTTACTGGACGTTTCCCTCATCCTATACGTAAACAACAATTAGCAACATCCTCACATACTACTGTAAGTTGAGTCAATTTAAATTCATTTTACACTATTGTTGCTACTGTTATCATTGTAATTGCAGCTCCTGATGATGATGGCAAAGTCCATTGTAAGCTAGAGAGAATTAAAAAAGTATAAAGAGTCCTCTTTGCTTAAATTTTGTCGAAGTACCCAACAAAAGGCGGAAGCTTTAATTTTTCACCTATATGTATATATATATATATATATATATATATATATAACGTATGTACGTTTCTTGGGGGAAAAGAAAGAACACAGGTAAATCTTTGAAATACTTGAAACCAGGACTGATTTCACCAGCTTAACTGTCCAGTCACAGAACTCTACAGTTCAAATTGTTCAACGAAAAGTCATGACGCTGAAATCGCGGTAGACTACTCCGTTTTGACTCTTTTATTTGGATTGAAAACTAAATGTTATCAGGTTCAACTGCTATGTGTTTAAATGAAAGTTTTGCGTGTTAATACATATCATTTATATTTACTGTTCTCAGCTTGACAACACTACAAATGTACCAACTGTCCATAGAAGAGGGAAAACGAATACTAGAGATGGGGCTGGAAGGATGCGTTTGAAAGTATTCATAAGAGTTAATTAGGGTGATGCCATCCTAATCAATGCATACAGACAGTATTCACACCGAAACTTACTCTTCTTCTTAATCTGTTGCAAGCATGAAAGAAATCTGTGATTGTTGTATGTTGATTAGGTTAGGTAGTTACTTAACTATCGATCTCATGGTGCACGAAATTAAGGTAGTGGTTTTTATTACAGCAAGTAGGTAGTAAGTTTAGCACAGTTTAATCTGGATAGGTTCGGCTTCAGAGTATTAAAAGTTATTTGTATTGTTTTTGCTGTGGCGTTTATATTGATATTTAATTATAATTCTCCAATAAATTAGGCGTCGTGTTAGGAGTCCCAGGATTTTTATCTGAATCTAGATTATCTGAATTCGAATACAAAGCAACAGTACCTATACATTGGTGTAAACAAGAAAAGCTGTGAAATAATTGTAACCCAGAAACATGTCTATCTACCTTGCTGCAAAAGTATGTGATAATGGGAGGTAATTAAGGAGTTTGTTCAAATCTACTCCTAGCTAACAATCGATATATCCTTGTTTTCAATTATCTCTGGTGTTTATGTTTGTTTTATATTTGGTTCTATCATCTACAAGGTGGGACTTTGATTGGTCAATTTTCAATGCAGTTTTACGAAAACGCTTTCTAATTTGCATTGCGATCATAGGTTTTGATCTTCAGTTAAATTGAAAAAGTAGCTAAATCAGGTGAGGAATTTCTTGATTTAATATGGGGATTACAGGCCCTTCTAGCACAACTTGTATATTTTTTCGCTAGTTTGACACGTAGAAAAAATCAACTATATGCATTTGATCCATTACTAGAAAGACGCCTTCTTAATGGTCTACTATAATCCGGATCAAGACCCCGCGGGTCCATGGTAAAATCGGGCCTTAGTGTTAAATGAACAGCGTCATAGTGGCTTAGTCGCAATTAAACATAGTATCTAGTCTAATGATAAATGCGGAGCATACTAGATAATATGCGGTACAGTGTAGTGGATAGTTTTTGTGATCTACAAGCATAATACATCATAGGGACCGGAAATGGCAACACTAGATAGATATCACCATTGTTTGACGTATTATCCACACAGATGTTTAATCACAGACGTTCACGTATAATTTTTATCACCACAGTCATGTTGCCAAGTACAGTAATTCCATTAAAAGTATGAAAGCAGTAACCAGATTCATTTAAAAAAAATGTTTATTCTTAAAAATAACATCAAAGTTCCAAGGAAAAATCATCCCTCAACCTCACTTGACATTTATATATATATACTTATAATATATTATAAGATTTCTTTCAATCAGAATTTATCAGCGACGGAAAATACGCTGATGCCTCAAGACGGTGTTTAGCAGGTCTAATGGTTAGCGTCAATATATTACGCAGGCTTCTGGTGGACACACGCGGGGCTTGATTCTAAATGAGTTTCCGAAGCCCCGGTGGTCATCGGTAGTCTAGCATCACCGATCCAGTGTTGCCATTCACGTTGTTTTACGCTCTCTATGAAATTAGAGTTTGTAGTAAAATACTACATGCTTATAAACAAATACTAAATGTGACGGTATTATGGCTTCTTGTGTTCCTTAAAATGTGGTTCATCCTTTATATACCTTAGTTCGGAATTTTTGTGCCCTTACTTTAGCGATGCTTCTGCCTTGTGCGTTCAACTGAATTTTTGAGCAATTTTTGGATTTCAGATAATGTAGGTTGTAGATACTATTTATTGGTGAGGTTTTTCCATCTCTAATTTTTGTTATGTACAACTTTGTGTACGATCAACGATGTTTTATAATAATCTTGAAGCTACAGATTTTGCTTTGGCCTATGCAGACTATTCAACAACAAAGTCATAGAGCAAATATTTTTATATAGTTGTCTTGCATCTACTTATATGTATGTAGACATGTATGAATTAAAATGTGGTTCATCCTTTATATACCTTAGTTCGGAATTTTTGTGCCCTTACTTTAGCGATGCTTCTGCCTTGTGCGTTCAACTGAATTTTTGAGCAATTTTTGGATTTCAGATAATGTAGGTTGTAGATACTATTTATTGGTGAGGTTTTTCCATCTCTAATTTTTGATATGTACAACTTTGTGTACGATCAACGATGTTTTATGATAATCTTGAAGCTACAGATTTTGCTTTGGCCTATGCAGACTATTCAACAACAAAGTCATACAGCAAATATTTTTATATAGATGTCTTGCATCTACTTGCATGTATGTAGACATATATGAATTAAATTTAGTTTACAATTTTTTTATCAGCGTTTAAAGAAAAAGTGATGCATTCTATATAATTGTAGATTTGTTATCTGCCATTGTATATGCTTTTTTGGTATTTAGTTTGTTAATATTTATTGGGATGATTTTACAGCTACTGATTTAATAAGCACGTTCATCTACTCGAATAGATAAAAGCACTGTGCCCGTTTACAGTTTCAAAAAAATGCACTTGTTACATTTTTTAAATATCCTATGTGCACGCTGTAAATAAGCACAGTGGGAGATAAGCAAATTATTGTTTCCTGGAGTTCATCCACTATCTTTATGAAAAATACGATGTTTCTTCTATTTGAGTAGATTTCAGAGTGGAAGCACATGTTTGAATTATGCAGTAATTGCTTATCTTACTTGTGTGGGAAGCGGTTATCTTGATTCAATTTTCCGCTGTTTCCGTCTTTTGCCTTCCATATGAGCTAGCTAATGAAACATGAAGGAGCCCAATTATGGAACACATTCTCACTAGTATCTGTTACCTAATTGAATAATATGATACCTGCTATTTCATGTACTTTTTTCGTATTATACAAGCTGTTTCAAAAAGTCGTGCTATATTTCTATGGTGGAAAGTACATCCAAAAATAACAAAAACATTCCTATAAATATGAGGCCAAAGATGCTCTCAACTGAAATACAGGGTGATGAAGTTTTATCCACGAAAATTAAAAAAAAAACATTTTCGGAGCGGGTTAAGACACTGACTTAGGATTTTTAGATGTTCAGCAAGCACACCATAAGCAATAAACACACGCAGGTTCTCGGTTCAAACTGAACCAGGGCCGTATAAACTGGGATACCTGGACCGCTAGCAGGAAAAATATGCCCTTTTCGGAGAAATACCGTTCAACTTTTCATAAATTTTGTGTCTTAACGAATTTCACAGTTCACTCCTTTTGGAGATATTTAAGTTTGAATATTTAAGTTAAAATCCTAAATTATTCTTATGAAACGGTTTAGCCTCCACTATTCTGAAAACACCGTGAAGCTTGATATTGGAGACACTATTGGCATGTAAAGCTATTGCACCTGATTACAACATTCATTTCATAATATGCGTGTCTTATCCTCAATCAGTAGCGTAGAAGCTTATCATTCATTGAACGTTGACTATACACGCCACTACACGTCTAAAATCACACAATTGTCAAACCAATCAATTTGAGTAAAATTGTTATTATTTTACTTATTAACTTATCGGCTTATTTTCTCAAAATTCTTTAGTAGATCGGATCAAGTGGGCTCAACAAGGAAGATACCACAAATCGTTGGCAACCTCGGACAGGAAGTATGAGAACGAAGTATACAGAAGGCTTTCTTTCAACACTGTACTACGCCAGGTATTTTCCAAAGAGTTACGACTTGTGTTGAATTCGTAGGTGTCACTTTTAACACCTCTTTTAGGATAGATATTATAGCATTATTTTCTGTTCCCAATCTTATGTACTCATAAATTTAACAATAACCTCGTAAGTTGTATCAAATACAATGCTTATTGTTATCGTGTTTAATTCTTATTTATTTTCATTTCCTTGTTTTGAACGATACTAATTGAGGTTATCAAGGGCGGTTTCAGGATTTCGTCTAGGGGGGGGAACGATATTTGGGGCTGGTAATTTTTCTACCTCAGTGGAACTTCTAGAATTTATCCTATTATTGCTCCTTAAATCCATTGTGTTCTATCTGATCAATGCCAACTTGAAAAAGTATGGAGAGTGCTCAGAAATCATCAGAAAGGCAATATTTTATTATATGAGAACAAAAGAATTACGTGGCATTTATAATTAACTAGTGTAATAATATTAAAGATTAAAACATAAAAAACTTCATTGCTCTGTTAACCAAAAAATACATTTTGAGGGACCCCGAGACATATCCCAGCCATACCATACAAAACAATGTATTTGATGGCGAAAACGAACATGAGACCGAAAAATTCACATTATCGTATGGACGCTAGACGAGACAAAGAAGGATATCTATAGACCATCTATAGATCGTGTCTTGAGACGGTCTCCAGACTGCCTTTAGACAAATTGCGCAACGGGGTCTACTAGTGTGTACTAAGCTTAAGGATTAATACTCAGAACTATCCATCAAGTAATTGGTGAAAACACTGACACGATCAAGCATTTCCATTATATCAGCAGGTGATAAAAAACAACAGGTGTAGTCAATTATTTTTTGAATTCAATATAGATGTTACAGTTATTCTTCAGACTTTCGTTGTCGAACTTTATTTACGGCATAGTTGTTGTTTTCTCAGTTTTCGAATCGGTGTTGATCAAATGTGATAATGTTGGAACTCTTTGGAAAAAACTATATATGTTAGATCGTAATTATTTTGATAATGTATGTTTGTACGAAACACATACAGAGCTGTATATATTCACGCGTAGTGCAGAAGCTCTGTGACTTAAACGAATTCCAATATAGCAACATAAATAGAAACATACGCGGGAAGAAATGCGGGACGTGTGGTATTGATTTTGAGCATCGATCGACGCATTTTCTGGACAGGCTACAGGCGCACCGCTAAGCAAATCTCATACATGTATCTTATCTAACATATAGTCTAATCATATAAGCAAATTTCCTCGAAATAATTGCAAAGTCCGGTTTTATTGGTGCAAGTTGTTCAAGGGCGATTTTAAACATGGACGCATAAAATGGTTACACCAATTTTTGTGGGAAAACTTTTCATTTGACAACAAACAATGAGAATACATGTTTTTTGGGATTCAATCGAAAGTGTTGACAGGAACGAACAAACTTTTTATGTAAGATTTTTAGGTATTTATGAGACCAAAGAATGAGACCACACGTGAAGATAGATCCGACTAATAGCAAAAATGTTATGGCCGAAAAATCAGGCAAAACGCAGGTTTTGGCACTTGTTGGTAATGCGACGATAATTTTACGCAACTACTTGAAATTCTTCAAATCCGCAGGATTCATACTTCTAAATAACAACAGCAACGTTGGAGCATAATGGTCAAGTAAATTTTTGAGAATTTCTAATTGCTTATCCCAAAACACCTGTTTTCAGGACACCACTAGTTTATTGAGCTACATACAGGATTAGTTCAAAGAGCATTTTACACCAAAATACACTAATTTGCGTTGCCGATAGGAATTACAAATCATTTTGTTATTTTTATGCGAAAAACAAAGGACACGTTTTTTTCTTCAAAGCAAATTCAAACATTTCGTATTTGTGAGTAATTGAGCAAATGCGCTACTATATTCGAAATACATACGTTACTATACATATTTTAAAACAAAGCGGATGTGTCTATCATCGTTTGTTGTGAGTTACTAACAAATACGAAATGTTTGAATTTGTTTAGAAAAAAAACGTAACCCATCCTTTTTTTGCATAAAAATTATATTTATTTTCCGGAATAGTTTTCGATTCATATCGGCAAGGTAAACTAGTGTATTTTGCTATAAAATGTCCTTTGAACTACCCATGTATATTGCTCAAAAAACTAGTAGTGATGGCTGGAAAACAGATTTTTTTGGGATAAACAATTAGAAATTCTCTCAAACTACTTGACCAATCTACTCCAATTTTGTTGTGGTTATTTAGAAGGTCCAATCGTATGAACTTGAAGAATTTCAAATATCTGCGAGAAACCGTCGTCGCATTACCAACACGTGCTAAGACCTGCAGTTTGCCTCGGTTTTCGGCGATAACTTTTTTGCTATTAGTCGGATCTTTTTATGTGTGGTCTCGTTTTGTAGGTCTCATAAATACTTAAAAATCTTGTGAGGAGAGTTTTTTCGTCACTACCAACTATTTAGATTGAATCCCAAAAAACACGTTTTCTCATTCTTTGTTGTCGAATAAAAAGCTTTCCCACAAAAATTGGTGTACCCATTTTATGCGTCCATATTTTGAATACCCCCTTGAGCAACTTGCAGCAATAAAACCAGAATTATTTCGCAAACCAGGGGTATTTTCGTCTAATATGATTAGACTAATAGTGCTTCGCTGCAACACCAACCCCGAACAAAATCAGTCAAGCTTTACACACTTTACACACTTTACACACTATTGAGCAATAAATAGAACATAAATTACTTTTTAAGTGCAATCTGAATAGCTAATATATTGCTTAGACTTAGATTTGTCACAAGTCACAGTACTCGTATATACGTATAAATCGTAAGAATTGTGCTGTAAACGTAAATGATGTCGAAGAGGGATAGCGTTTCGAATACCAAAGGATACCAAAAATCGCAATGCTCAGTTCCTATAGCTATAACTTATAGTTAGTATGCCTCTGTCGCCATGATGTGTCAGAAAGCGACACAATGGTGTTAGATTACAAAAGCAAGTATCAGACGTCTAGGGGGGGGCGCCCCCCGCGCCCCCCTTAATCCGCCACTGGAGGTTAGTGTAATAAGGTATCATAGCTTTCTTCACATGCCATATAGTGTTTCCAATATCAAGCTATACAGTGTTTTCAGAATAGGGGAGGCTAAGCCTTTTCATAAGAATATTTTAGGATTTTACCTTAAATATTCATACCTAAATATCGTTCACACAAGCGATCTGACGAAAATTCCTTAGGTAACCAAATGTATGGAAAATTGAGTGGTATTTCAAAGAATGTTCTTCTTTTCTCCAAAAGTTCCAGTTGTGTAGAAAGTAACCATGTATTTTTGGACACATATTTATAGGAACATTTTTTGTTATTTTTGGATTTTCTTTCTACACTAGAAATATTGGAACGTCATTTTGAAACACCCTGTGTGGCTTGAAGCTCATTAGTAGAAAATCTGAAGAAATGTCTTCAATTTTATTTTTCACATAATAAAAATCAGATCGCGATACAGTCCTCATAACTCTTTCCTGAAAAAATAATATCACAGCGAACTAAGTAATAAGATACCCTTTCAGAAGTGGAGAGTTCTGAATTGTTACCGGTCTGAGACGTAACTTTTCTAACCTTCCTAATTATACATAATATTGTTTTCAGTTTGGTAGACTCTTTTTTGGTAAACACGCAATATTTACATTGCTTATCTTCAGAGATTTACCAAATAAACTTGAAAAATGCCTTTCCTTATTCATTCGTTTGCAACGTAAATTAAAAAAAGATCTCTACACTTTCTCAAAAATCTCTGGGGATGCCGAATCAGAAAACTTTTACGAAAGTTTTTCTTACGATCCTCGAAGGATTTATGCCGAGGTAACTTGTTCCCCCTCTTTTATCGACAAATTTGTTGTACTATAATGTACAGCCGACAGCAATAATAATTGAGCGAAAATTTCCCTATAGAGGCAATTGAAGTGAACTTGTCTCACCAAATCAATAATCGGTTTCGGTTGGTCTTTCAGAACTGCCAAAAGCCTTTTGGAACCGCAACCATACAGCAAGGTTTGAGAGAAAATTTCTTTCCCATGCCTGCATCCAGTCACTAAGTGTCAATCCTCCTTGTACTGTTTTTTTACCCATCCTCTGGCTTATTGTGCTTTTTGGCACCTGCAAGGCAGGTTCTTGGCCTTTAAAGGGCGTGAATGATCCTTTCCTTGCGAGCTCATCCGCCCTTTCATTTTTCGCGTTTCCTGAATGCGCTGATAAACACATCAAGGTTACATCATTGTGTTGCGCCAGTGTGTACAGTTTTTGTTGGCATTCAAAGATCAGTTCAGATGTTACTCTAGGGCTTCTTAACGCTATGAGTGTCGCCTGTCAGTGTATATGGCGATCCTTTTATTATGTTCTCGCTCATTATTTACTCTTGCGCAACGCAGAGGTTACACCTGTTCCCATATATACCTGCACCTGTTGTCGTCACCCGTCTTTGTACACTGTGCTTGTTATTTTTTTCATTGATGTGTGTTCCAAAATTGCGCTCACGCTTCCAGCACTAACAATTTTCTGCTTAGTATTTAATATAATTTAATGCTCAATTTGTTTTTATAGATATTCGACGACGAAACGAGGTTAATCCGTGCGCAGACGGCGTCTCTCCTAAGACGGATTCATGACCCGGTACCGCGAGTGAAGTACACCTGGCCTTGCCCGTGCCCCGCTAAGTAAGTACATAAATCTCGCTCACACTCGTCGCTTTTATATTTCACGTTGCAAAGTGTATCGTATTTGAGTTTTTGTTTTAGTCCGAAAGAACGCCGATTTACTGAGGCAAAAAGCCACATTCTCCGCGCAAAGTGGAACTATCCCGATTAATATAAAAAATGTTTATGGGAGTATGCTAGTACGTATGTTCCGTTATCACGCCAAAACTGATGAACCGATTTTGATGAATTATAGCATATACGAGGTGTGTAAATTATCACTTTATATTGTCACCACCGAAACTACTTCTTTCTGAGTCAACACAGCGATGGAGATGGTTCTTCCACTCCTTAAAACAGGGCTGAAGCCCCGGAATACCCTTTAGCTGGTCGGTTACAGCCGTTTGAATGTTTTGGGCTGTCAAAAGCTCGTTTATGACATTGCTGTGGGACAAGTAGCATTATCGTGATGCAACACCTAGTTGTTCTTGATCTGATGAACGGTGGTGTGAGTCAGATTTAACTCATCTCCAATCATTCTCAATGTCAACCTACGATCTGAAGGCATAAGATCCCGGATTCTGCCGATACTTCAATCTATTCTTAAAGATGCAAGCCTTCCGCTTCGTGGTTCACCTTCAGTCACCTTCTGAAAATGCCTTAACCACCGTAGGCCTACTGAAGTTTAGCAAGACTTTCCGATGCACTGTGTTCAAGTCTGAAGCAAAGCCTGATAGCACAACGTAGCTCGAATGATGCAATTTATTTTTAGAACACAATAGGAAAAACTGTTTCACCAAAAAATCGCTATGGACAACCAAAAGACTCGTGCGAGTTCAAACTTGTACTGAAGGCGGATCACATGTTCTTCTGTCTCCATTCCAGGCCCGGCGCCTCCAGTGTTGTCAGATCGAACGCTACGTTGCCAGTATCGCTTGATTTACAGACCTCGTATATATGGATCAGACCTTGGAGACGGACATAGGCTACGTTTTATAGTGAAAATTAGACTTGAAGGGTTTGAACTATGGGGTAAATCTATTTATGGGGAATCTGTTATTTTCTAAGGCTGGGAATAGAGATATGAGTTTCATATAGTCGGTTCCTTCATACAGTGAAAATGGTTACTTACAAAGAAATTTTGAATATTCCACCTGTAAGGGGATAAAGTTTTTGTAAGGTAGGGCAGGAGGGGGCTGAATATTTCTATCACTTAATACTTTTCAAGTTTGTAGAAATTCAAGGTTATTTGAAGAACAAGTCGATGTTTTTAAATGGTACCCCCCATTTTTGACCCCGTAAATCAGGAGAGTGGACATTTTTACGTTCAAATATGGTGTTGAGCATTCTAAAATTTTGACTTCAGGTCATGGTCAAGGTCGTAATTTATTTTATTTATTTATTTATTCATTTATTTATACTCTACCCAACAGCTACAAAGCCAATTACAGAGTAGGATAAAGTCCAAATCTCAAAAATACACAATATCTTACATATCACACAAATGTAGGAAGTTCAACCACAAGGATACTATATACAAATATTTACAGAAATGGCAGTTTAGATAAAGAATTAAATAGCAAATAGCAGACAAGACATCATAAGGAACCACGCAGCAGACAAGGCATCAGAGAAATATATCTAATTGATCCGCAATGTCATTCGCTTTATCACATGAGCTATACAATGGAGAAAACTTTAAAATATTTGTTCTAGGGGTAGGCAAACAGAAGGTATTGCATTGTCTAGCATTCAAACGCGGGACAAGGAAATTAAAATCGTGCAATATATTGCAACAATCAATACGATTGTGCAATATATCAGTCACGAACTTAACACTGCACTTATCACGCCTCTCCCTAAGACTTTGATAATCGAAAGCTTCTTCTAAAGACTCTTGTGGATAGCCAATCGGTGGGTAGATGCCATTTTTCTTAAAGTAAAGGTACTTCAAAAAACGCCGTTGGATATTTTCGAGTTTGTCTATCCAGAAGCAGTACGAGGGATGCCAAATAATTGCCGCATATTCAAGCTTCGATCTTACAATTGAGTTATATAGAAGCTTAATTGTTTTAATATCCTGCAACTCGCAACCACAGCGTATGATGAAGCCCAGCTTTTTGTAACTCTCTGCAATAATTGAATCCATATGACCATTGAAGCAATATTTACTGTTGAAAATGACACCTAAATCTTTTATTTTATGCAATCGATTAAGGGGCACACCACCAGTAATCAGGTACTATAATATAACTTGAAAGCAAGTGGTCGTATAGAGAAACTAAACAGACATTATTTTCATGGTTTTTTCCCTGATATGCAATTATGACTTTTTAACGAGACACTATACTTTTAGGCCTCCAAAAATGGGAACATCTTATGTTAGAATATGTCCTTGGTCATTTTTAGAACCTGACCTGGACATCAAGATCAAACACAAGTTTTCCTTGATTTCGTGATAATTCAGAAAAATGTGTAATCCCCAGATAGATTGATTTTACTGTCCTTTCAGGATTGTTCCCTAGCTACAAAAATCGGCTTGACCTTCACATGAGCTTGAAGTTCATCATGATTGAGGCTAGATCCAAGGTCATCATTGTATATTTGGAGAAAAATCATGAAAATAACGACTCCATAGTTTACCGATACAACTACTGGTATTAAAGATATATCAGCGTACCTCGATTTGACCTTGACCATGGCCTCCCAAGGTCTAAATTTGAGATTGGTCAGAGCCATATTTGAACGTAAAATTTCCTGCTCGTTTCATTTACGGGGTAAAAAATGACGGGTTCCATTTAAAGAACCAATTTGCCCTTCAAATGACTTTAAAGGCAATGGTCTAGGTCAAATCCAAGGTCACCATTGAATAGCTGGGAAAAACTCCTAACAATTGCGGGATTTTCATTCGGCATTTCTTCATACCATTATTAGTTCAGGAATTATCATGGGGTTCCGGATCTTTTCAGTACATAATGCAGAAGTGATACACATTAATTACAAAATCTCGAGAGCTATTTGTCCTATGAAGATAAAATTTCGCAGGAGATTGTTATAGACAGGGCATGTCGGATTTCACAACAAGGCCGGACTAAGGGAGCCAGGGGCAAATATAAAAGGTAAAAGTTATATATTTAAACAAAATCTCGGAAACTATTTAACCTATGAACATAGCATTTGGTAGACAGGTAGTTCATATAGAAGGAATGTCAGCTAAAATTTTTAAAACAGGGCTAGATCATTAATCAAAACAGGAATTTTGGCAGGGAAGTAGTTTATGGGCAGGACATATAGCTAACGAAAAATGAATTTTGTGGCAAGGCCGGATTGAGTGATTAAAGGGCACTTGCAAGTTTGTTTGAAATTAATTGGAATCTTCTAGTATCTAAAAATTGGCAGCGATGAGTTTCTGTTTAGAGTAGACTTAAACCAAGAATGGATTGTGTAATTGGAAACTTGGCAGAGAGGTAGCTTTACTGTGCGAGATTTAGTTTAATTTAGAGGGCCAATTTCCAAAAATTGGTATAACGTTAATTTAGCAGCTTATCTCTGGCTCCATTGATAAAATAACCAAATTTCGCAAGCCTACAACTCAAATGTTAATTTACTAATGCAATACAATTATAGCAATACTCAAACACAATGTGATATTTTAGTTGCAATTTAATGCGTACGAAGTCGCAGGTATCAGCTAGTGACTTAATAAAATACCTGGCATAAGTGAATCGGTCAGATCAAAAACCAGTTATAAATTTTCCAAAATGCATGGTTTACTAGAAATGCATCGTTATAGGTAGATGGCATAAATCATGGAAGTCAATACATTCCTATCTCTTCAAATAATACCGTAGAATATAACAAAACATAGTTAAGTGACTTATGCTGTTTAAGCATGCAATATTCGACGGCGGGTCATTTCAGAAACAGTATCAGGATCCTTTTCTTTACATATTCAGGTGCTATGTGCACCAAAACACCAATAGTCGTGAGCCATTGGTTTTTTATTCAGGGTTTTTCTCATGATCTGTTGTTGGGTCTCAAACGCGCGGATGTTCTGCTTTGCCATCTAATGGCTGTTGCGTCTTATACCATTTTCTCACCAGACAAACAACATGGTTCCTTTTAGATGTTGATGTAGTATTTCTCGCGCAAAACAATGCACCTTAAGTTGAGGATTGCATAACATTTGACCGATGTGTTGCGACATGGGGTTTTCGCGCTTTTGGTGTTTTCTGGACGATGGACGAGGGTGTCGTATTATGGTACATTTAAAAGACGACAGATAGCCTCATACTCACTTGTCGTTTTGGAGGGCTGGACGTCCTTGTTTGGGAACGGGATGCCTACCCTTGGCGGTCCTGGGCTATGCTGGTTTTGCGTGGTGCTATCTTAAAATTCGGAATGATGACTTCGCGCAATCTCAGCATGTTACGGGACGTTCAGACTATTGTAGTCGGACACTATAGGAATGTGAGAATGAAAAGAAGAAACAAACGAACTGTCACCTGGAAGGCAGGTAAATAAGATATATTGTCATTGTACTGAAGAAGATCGCCTTTGTGATTGAAACGCTTACTACAATAAAAGAGACCTGTCAAAATATGTAAACCTCAGAATAAGTTTCAGGAGTTACATCAATAAGTCTACTGCATTCACTCTGTCCACAGGCTGAATCCGCAAAGGTGTTACGCCTGAACGCCTGTCCATCCTCGTAGGAATGCGTTGCACTAGTTAGTGCAGCTCAACTCGTCTTCTGCTGCTCAAGCACTTAATTGCTACTGATTACTTTTGACAACTGTCAGTGTCTGTTCATGGCATACCAAGTTTATAGTAGTCTTCAGTCATAATGCACGCTTGTTGTAATTTCTTAGAATAAATGAGCATTTCTTATAGTATTTAGCTTAGGAGTAAGATGGATATATAAGTCCCATTTTTTACCAATATTTTTATTTTTAATATAAAATGGTAAGCGATGACGTCGTGCAAATGTTTAGCAATCCCTATGTCACTCGTGGACTAGCATTCCTCTTTAAATATTTCTCAAACCTCCTTATCAACGTAAAAAGTATTGCCCTTTCGTTTTATTAAAAAACAATCATGGACGTTGGATTCGTAAACGCACAAGGCATAAATTGGCCAAAAATTGACACATTGATAGATGTTAATTGTTTGCCTTCAGCCCAGTTTTCTCATTTACTGAGCTGAGAAACACCAAGACTTCTATGTAAGTATAGTGCATCTGATATAATGATAGACATAAAAATAAAGAATAAGTAATACAATCACATAATCTTCGTTTTCAGAAGTCATTCTGAAACAAACTCATGTGTCATAACCTTTGAATAATTTCATCTAATATTGTATTTCTTCTTACACATCCGTAAGAGAATCGGACGGTGATGAGGCCGTAAGTTACGTGCAACTTAAACGAGACTATAAAATCTGCACAGTAAGATGTAAAATATGTCCGGAACATAGGAGGGTCTTTATCGATGTGTTTTTACATTCTTGGAATATACATTATACAATAACGATAACTACTATATTTATCATGCAAATTAGTAGAAGTCATGTTTATATGTTCAAAAGTTTGAGAGATTATGCTGCTGTCAGCTAACGTTTACAAATGGTATGAAGTCAGAACACATTAATATGGGACCAACATATCGGACAGCGTTTTCGCCTGTCTAAGAAATATATATTATCAAATTAAAGTTTCACAGTCTCTCAGGTCTGAACAAAATATAGTATTAATTTTGGTCTGATAGAGCAAATATCGACTATTTAAGTCCTACTCGAAAAAGTATCAACTAGCCTATCCACAAAAAAAGCTCTAACTAAAACAAGGAAAATATTTTCAAGTTTCTGAAATGGCCGATAGGGGGCGTAACTGCAATCTTGAATCTAAAGAACGGGTGTGGGCTATGAATTCCGTTATATTAATCTAACAAAAAAGTACCTAATCTTTAAAACCGAGGATAATGTGAACTTTTTTGTTTGCTGGATCTCTAAAAATAAAGTGGTGTGGGGTATTTAAAGGTTTCGATAAAGGTCACCCTCTATCTAACTCGGGCTATTTGAAAAGAGCTACTATTGGACTACAAATGCTATAATATTTGAAGTTTTATTAGTTTCACATGTGGCTGCTAGGGTGTTTGTTTCGACAGTTGACAGAAATTGATCATTTTCTCAAAAAAATTAAATACATAGGTACGATTCTTTTCTAAAAAAGTAGCTAAATGATGTCTAAACAAGCTCGCGAAAACCGCACCTCGATGTCTTGTTCCTAACCTAAAATTTAGGCCGAAGAAGATTCTATACGGAAATCCCCTAAATATTTAGCTTTTAAACTGATTTTTCTGGAATTCTTTTTTATTCACCAAAATAAAATCACCCTTTTTGAAAATATTATAAAATATCGCTAGAAAGTAAGTAATGCTAATAACAAAAGCATATTTTTTGAATGCATATTCACTATGGGTATATATTTGTGAAGAAGCCAATTAATAGAAGCAAGCCATGGAATACAACAAAACTCAATCAAAACATAAATAGTCCTCAAATTGTCAATAGCTTCCTGATACTTTGAGCAATTTTTGCGCTTACCAAATGTGTTTTACCAGCGACGAAGCTGTTGATATGGTTGCGGTTGATTTTTAATGTTTTCAGAACGCCGCCGAAGCAAAAAGACTTTAGGCGGCTCGGTATCCAAATCGACGTCTTTGCGATGTGAGAGTTTTTCCCCGATCAGAGGCTAGCTGACGAGCCAATGGTAGTTTTCGGCCTGCGTTTCAACGACAAAGAAGCACCATGAAACATTAGCCGCGTACTGGGATATAATGAAGGAAATCCTCGGGCATGATACCCGAAAGTAGAGAATTTTTATTTCAAATTTTTTGGACCGCTGAAGCCACCTTTAATAGTGACAGGAGAGTCAATCTGCACAATATGAATTATTGGTCTGTAGGAAATCCGCATTGGTTGCGTGAAGTTCAGCACCAAGGGCGTTGAAGTTTGAATGTGTGGTGTGGCATTCTGGGAGCAGAATTATTGGGCCATATTTTTTTGAGCAATCCCCAAATGGTATTGTCTTTCTTGACTCTTTGTACAATCAATTACCGTTGTTGTTGGAAGATGTGACACTGGAAACACGGCAAAACTTGTTTTTGCAATTGGATGGTTTTCTTTTGGCCGTTTTAGTAACAACTGTTTTTGCCGCAAGCCTCTACGGTAGATAGGTTTCCAGATACAGTACCTCGCATTCTTAGTTGGCCGCCCTGTACATGCATTTGAATTCAGACACTCAGATGAGGTAATGAAAAAGTTTAGGTCCAAAATTACTTTATCGGTACTTCTTTGTTGTGAACAGTACCACGTATGCAATTCTAGTTATAATCGCTAATTTGCATCCATACAGGATATACTCAACTAGGTTCATGGTCTGCATACACAGGGGAAATTACTGACATTCGGTTGTAGTGTTCAGAGGTATGATTGCCAGACACAATATTGTACATTTACGTACTTCTCCATATCCCCTCATCACCCTACGTAATTCTTATCTAATCCTGATAACTATCGTATATTTTCCATGCAAGCTATTAGAAGTCACGATTATACAGGGGGTTGGAAAAATAGATATTCTAGAGGACGATGTCCTTGTCAAAAGTATGAAAAAACCAGTAAAAAAAGTTTTTATGAACATGGGACGGAAATGCAGAGCTTTCAAGATACAGGGCGATGAATTACAAATAAAAACATCTTTTTTTATTAATATCTTAAAAATATTCACTCGATTCTGTTGAAATATTATATATTATTTTTTGTATTAAGAGGCTAATTTAGCTCTGAATAGGCAAAAATTATTAGGTACAGTGGCATCCCAGAGGACACCTTAGCGAATGTTATTGGCAAAAAATATACGGCACTGCCTTTTTTGTAAGTTTAGTATTTATTGTTTGATTAATCATCTAAAAATACAACTTCGTTTTCAAGCAAAAAAATAAAAACCGTTTTATTGCATGTCACTGGATACAATTGGTTTATTAATTATTGCTATTGCTATTGTCTTGGAAAATGAATAATCAAAAAAAAAATTCTAGGAATGAATGTTATTGCAACGTTTCCAGTAGGTACCATAACATAAAGTACATATTTTCTTTAATTTATCACTCTGTATCCTGAAAATTCCGAAATTTCCTGATCCATATGTATAGAAACTTTTTTGCATATTTTTTAGCAAATAATGATCCTCTAAAATATCTCCGTCTATTTTTCGAGCACCCTGTATGTTTGAAGGTTATAGTGCTGTCAGCAACTGTTTAAAAATGTTATGATGTCAGACAACATTTTCACCTGTCTGAGAATAATATGTATTTAAATTAAGGTTTTACGATCTTTTGGGTCTGAAAAAATATAGTATAAATTTTTTTTTCTGGTCTGACAGAACAAATATTCAATATTTAAGACTAAAATTAGCGTCAACTAACCTATTCAGTGACCTATAGTCGGTTTCACAGTATTTGGCGGTTCAGTTACAATCTCATACAAAATGAGTAAGCAGACTAGCTAACTGTAATCATATGCGGAGCCTCACGTCCCTAAGGAAAATCGCACATAGTGCTAGCCAATCCTTAATGCAGCTGCTACTCGGCCTTGCGCGCGCACACTTGTATCTGGGATACAAGACTGTTGCTTTTATCTACTTTCCAAGAATATTTCTTGAAATTTAACTCAGACTTTCGACATTCCAGATATTGCTATGTTTCATATTGAAGATCAAAAAAAGTTAAACTAATATCGCCGAGCAAGTTCTCATACTATCAGTGCATAGGTGTACAAAACTCATACATTGATGATACAATTTTCAGTTGATAAAGGATTAAGTACAGCGCAATTTAAATCCTCCGAGATTCAGTTACAAACATGTACAGCAGAGAAATTAAAAGACTTAAATCGAACAGGGCCATACAATTAGACCACATGTGCACGGCAACGCCCAGCGCGGCATCGCGAGTTATCTTTCATTTCGTGCATGGTCGGTGTATTCATGCTTTTTGTGCTGCAGTGAGGATAGATTAGTTACCCCGGCCGGTTCACCTTAGATACCATGAATGTGCGGATCGAAAGCATGTCTCTATTATCCTATGTTTTCAAGGCAAATGTACTAATAATAATCCTCAGATGAAATAATTTTCGTATATCCTCCTCTACCCCCTACAACCCTCGAATTTCACTTGCAATTTTTTTTTCTGGAAATCACCAGGACCATCTGAAACTTCAACGCTTTTCGTCCTTGGCGTAGTAACGACCTTGTGTGAAAAGTTCATCAAAATTCGAGGAGTACTTCCCAACTTATGGACGGGCCAAGGATTAGCGGATAGACCGACAGACCGAAGGAAATGAGTGACATGGTTCTTCGTGATATACATGCCATATAAAATCCAAAACTTCGTGGATATAGCGCTGGGCAGTCATGCTACCTTGAATGAACACTAATAGTGACCTGCTGCCATACTTTAACACCCACATTGGACGTTTCCGTCTCCTCCTTACTCTTGGATGGCCATCATGTGTGCCTAAACAGAATTTGGACTCATCGCTGAACACGACTAAGTTCCATCCCATATTCCGTTGAATTCTCTCCCTACACCGTACCAATCGTTGCCGACGATGCTGTGGGGTCAGAGTTAGTACAATACGGGAACGGTATGAAAATAGTCCATAATACCTTATTCGGCGATAAACTGTCCTCATTGTTATTGCCCTTCCGACAGCATCAAACCACTGGTTCGCAACTGCGCTTGTTGTGGAAAATCGATCTCTGAATTCTAGTTGCCTCAAATACGATACTGTCGCTCTGTAATCTGTCTTTGACGTCCAGTCCTCTAACTCGTCGATTTCGGGCTTCTTGGATCCACGCTCGACAATATGTCATTACAGTAGCTTCGGAATGGCTTCAACATTTTGTCAGCGTGTACTTCCATGATAGCAAATATGTTTAAGAGGTTTTATCAAGGTTTAATAAATAATTCTGGCTCTTGCATTTTAAACGTCACTTAGTATATCTACCTAGGTAGGTCCATTTTTAGGATTATTTTCATCGTAAAGTAAATGTGCTCAGATATAAAATACATTTATTTGTAACACAAAATGCGGGAAATGAAGCTTGACGACAGACCACACCTCAGCAGTAATATACAAGACGAGGCAACAAGTTACGAGTTTTATGTAACTTTTTATAGCTCACGAATTCCATTACGTCCCCGTAAAGCATACTTACATTTGTAGTTTATCTTACTTTAGTCGCAGACATCTCTGAAAGGTACGCCGAAAAAATGTATGTACGAGAGAGAATCATCGTAAAGTATAAGCTTCCCCTCTCTACCTTCGGAAAACGGGTCACCATAAAACACATGTTTGAAGCCTTCCGTTTGTATGTCAAATTAGGATTACTTGGAAATAGTAACATCTACTTCACCTATCCCAATTTTCTTTCCCGCCCACCTTAGGGGTGCAACCTATTTCTGATATATTGGAATTATATACAGGAAATCCACATAACGCTGAAGTCCTAATGTGTACGAGAGAGAAGCGTGCAACACGAAGAAGCCCCTCGTTGCCCAGCATCTCGACGGACACGGACACAGTGGCGACGTGCCGCGCCGCCATCTGCTCGGTTTCTCTAACACACATATTACACGCTTCGCGCGCTTCTCTCTCATACCCACTACGTCAGCCAAATTTAACTCTCATCGTATACACTGATTCCTTTTGTAATTGCTATCCGCTTTATGCAGTATTGTCAAAAAAGGCATTCGCCTAAAACATTGCATGGCAGGCAATACGAATTCTGACGCGATCAAATACGGCCTCACTGATTTATTGAATTTTCTATGGAACAGTTTTTAGTATACCGACTTGCAATCGATCAGGCGTTCTTCGCGTTTCCCTTAAGCAAACTTCCGTGCTTCCGCTTTGCGATGGATTTTGCTCTTTCTCTCTAACAGCAAAAACGGGTCTGTTGCTTTTTATCGATTCCCATCCCGGCAGAACACCTAACATATAGAATATTCATGGAGACACAAATTTTTATACAAATGGCATCCCGCAAAAATGTATAGAATAGTCCAACTCAGTCCAACTCAACGAACTCAGCTAAGTAGAAGGAGCAAGTGATTTGTTTGTCTCCAAAATCTCAGTCTGTGGACAGGATAAAAGTTCATAACACAAGTCGATCAGACCCAAGCCGCCAGTTTGGCAGGTCTAGACATTTCACATGAAATCGTATTGTTCTACGAAAACATACAGGGTGTGGCGAAAGCACCGGAACGGCTCGATAGCTGTTTGGGAATACATTTTAGGGGAAAATGTTCCAAATAAAAGTTGTGGGATTTTCCCTCAAATATCGGTCGGTGACTTGATTTTGATCTAGAAGGTTATTTGAGGACTCAACTTTAAAATTTAAAAAGTAGCCCCCTACTTTTGATTCCGGTAATGGAAGGAGCGGAAAATTTTGCGTTCAAACATGACCTCGACCTTTACAAAGATGAGACCTTTTTTTAGACAACCTAGCCCTCAACATGCACACACGGTTGCTCTCGAAAGCATGGAAGCTTGAACAATAACGTATGTCCTAAAAGTTACGGCACAAAATATTTAGCCGATTTTTTTTTAATGAAGAAGTTCATTCAAACACTAACTAGTTATCATAGATTACAACTCGATACTTAACTATACTATCGAATCATGTGAAGTGGCCCCCCATTCTGCTCTAACAGGCACAAATTTCATCGAATGTCTCCCATGATGTCCTGGACGGAATTCAAATCCATTTCTCTCACTTTTTCGTAAATTCGCCGTCTTTATCTTGGGCTTCCCAGTCTTCGTGATAAACCTTTCTAGACAAAAAAGGCCAAAAATCCTGTATTTTGAGAACCTGTGGCAAGTTTGGAGGATTATATTATCCATTGGCAAAGTGTACCCGCCTCAGTTGACGACAGCATCTTGGTATACGAAGGAGTTGCGCTTGAGAGTCTTTGGGGCACTTAAGTCTCTTTCGATATCTAAGACCATTCCTCCTGAATTCCAACTATATCCTGCTCTTAGCATATGTATCGACAAGGAGACTTCCTTGTTGACATTTCCACAAGATTTTTTGTTATTCTCACCAGTGTATCTGAGCTCTGTGCAGTAAATGTACGTGGTCTTCCACTTTTTGGGAGATTCGGACATGGTTTTCTCTGCTCGCACTACGCTATTGTTCGATAAATTTTTATGCATGAAAAGTTTTCATTCTGGAATATTCGACAGACTTCAGCATTGAGTACCCGCCCAACCAACTTGCTGATACTTTTTCTTACTTCTAATTTATACATCTTGAAGCGAAAACTTCAAAATAAATAAATGGCAACTAACAGTAAAGTAGGTAAACAAATTTTTGTTTCCCAAGGCAATTTGATAGATATTATTTTGTTTTTTAAGATTTTTAAAGACCTTCGATAAATGCGACTCTCATAATGAGCAGGAATCTACAAAAATGTGGCTTTTCAGAATACTATGGACAGACCTGGCTTTGAACGAAACAGTTTCATACAGAATGGAGAAAGACCGAGAGCCTTTAGTCGCAATCAAATGACGTAAAACAGCATATTTAGGACATATATTTCCGAACGAGAAGTATGAACTGACAAAATTGAGGATAAAAAAGGTCCTAGTATGAGACATATCCTGGCTGGGAATATCAGTGACAGGACTGGGATAGATGAATGAATGAAATGATGAAATTAGAGACATACCGGCCACCATAAAGAGCCAGCGCATAGGCCTCTTAAAGGGGCACTTGTGCACCTCTACATTTATTAGACCTCAAGCCTCGCCAGTATAGTCTGTCTGTAGTAGCTCAGAGACTCACAGAGTCACAGAACGTGCGTCGAGGTCTCTTCCCCTACCCCGCAGCGCTCACACAAGAGATGCTCAGCCACCCCCATCACGGGCAGGTGGCGCATTAACGTGTTATAGCTAGACAACAGTCCCACCAGCAATCTTAGGTTGGCTTTATCCAAAGATAAGCAGAAACGTCCATCTTTAGCGCTAGGCCTAACGGAGATGTCTGGAGATGCTTCTTCATTTCTAAGAGTATTGTCCTGCAATCCACTTCTCTATTTTCCTAATGGGCTCAGGACCAACGAGCTTGCTGGCTGATCCTGTCTCCTCCAGAGCCTCCGCCGTATCATTGCTCTTTAGTCCATCATGCCCCGGTACCCACACTAACGATACCCGATGCTTCGCTGCTAGACAATCCAGTGCCTACTGGGGTAGATACACAAACACTTGTAAGAAGTGCTATATACAGGAATGATTTTGCATTGGTTATAAACAGCTTTCATTATTAAAGACGGCACTGCAAGGACAAAGATTCCTGGAAAATGGGTCATTGAGTGGTATAGAGTTGCCTGCATTTCTTGCATGTAATGATTCTATTTCGTTGTCTTACTGTTGGACCGTCAAGTTTGAATATGTACCGTATGAAAGTTTTAACCTACAGAATTTATATTTGTCGACAAATGATAGATTTGAGTGCACATCAAATTTCAAAATGAAAATTAACAAGTATTAACCGATCTCTGCCGGAGAGCTAAAAAAAAAGACTGGCAGCGACTTCCTCTCTAACGACAGATCTGGAGGTTCTCACTGCTTGAGGACGCAACAATCTTGTGCACTTCAATGCTTTCAAAACACAGTACAGTGTCTTGACGACTAAAAAGTGTCCGAGCGCTCATCCGGTTTCGATGGATGGCCGAGTTCTGCCAAACAGCCGTTCATTTCGGCTGGTTGGAATCCAGATCACAGAGGACTTGATCTGGCACGAACACATCTCATCAATTGCGGTAGTTACTGGAAAAGCTGGGCTAAGAAGTACTTTTTTTCACATGACCTCCTCACTCTATACAAGACCTACATAAGTCGTAGCCTCACGTTTGGAGTGCTTTCGGGTCAACTACGTTACTCATGCTCGAGGCTGTCCAGAGAAGGGCTGTAAACGACTGATCGATGATCCTACTCTTCTCTAACAGACAGTCTCGGAACGCTTTAGTACCGGCGGGCCTTCGGCGATCTAGCGCTAATCTACCGCTGCACCGACGGGCTTTGCTCCTCAGAGCTGTACTCCATGATGCCGCCGCGCGATGTGCTTGCCAAACAGACCCGCCTGACTTTGGCCACCTATCCTAAACGTGTCGAACTTCGTACATCGAGAAGTGGCTGATACGACCGCTCCTTTGTTCCTGGGGTGTTGAGATTGTGGAACAATCTACCAGAGGCCAGAGGAGGCTTTTTCCAGATCTACTAACCTTAAGCAGTTCAAAAATCGGATTAACAAAGTTTCTTTGGTGTCCTGCCATTTAAGCTTCTGTCTGCGCGGCTGGTTCGGTGTAATAAAAAGGAAACAAGGCTTTCATTTTTTTGACCACAGTCGGATATCGATGAACAGCTGTTTTGTACTATTCGGTAACTCGACCGGCAACTCTTCAGCATGAACTTGGTCTCGGTGGACAACGAACGAACTCTGTTGCAGTTGCAACAGTCAGCTTGAGGTTTTCACTTTTGGCCTCTTCTGGTAATCTATTCCATATTATAATCCTGACCGTTAATATAACTTTTCAGAATAAAAATTCTAGGGTTTCTGTTAACGTGAATTCATTTCATTTCATTCATACAACGTTTCGACCATGTAGGCCATCCTCAGGTACATGAAGTATTCTGGGGAATATTAAAAGCGTTACAAAAAGTATTTCTCATAAAATATTACAATACAATTACTCATAATACACGCATCACTGTATACAAATTTAAATTTGTTAGTAAACCGAAAACTTACTTTATAATGTTTTTTTTTAAATCTTTATGGGTACATGGTCACAAGAAGCACCAGCGGTCTGTGAACAGCAGATATATTCGTGAAAACACGATGTGTATAAAAATTAAAAAAAAATAGTAAGCAAAAACAAGGTACAAATATTATAATTAGCGACTTGATAGTATTGGCGAAGGAGGAAGGAATTAACAACTATTTCCTTGTATACAGACTTGAAGGATTGCATTTTCTATCTGCATTTTCTATCTGAATAATTTCCAAGATATTCCCTTCTTTGCAAACTTTGTTCTTTATTAAGTACCTATGCATTTTCGAAGTCTATTGAACGGTGATGTTATATGGCATGTTTACTTAATGCAATGGCATTAAAATTTTTATGTTTTATGTCATATTCATACTTGTACATTCTTTTGCTAAAGTATTGTTTTGTGTGTCCTATGTATGTTTGAGGACAGCCCTTACATGGTATTTTATATATTAGATCTCTTTGTATTTCCTCACTGATGTCAATTTTGTCAATATGGTGCTAGTGGTGATATCAGGTTTTTGGATATTATGTTTAGAAATTACTTCGTTAATATTTTCAGAGAAACCCGAGACAAAGAGCATTTGCATCTTTTATTTGTGTTCCTGTTTAGTTTATTATTATGGTTGTACAATTTATGTATCCTTTATTCAATGGTACTATTAATGAAATGTGTGGTTAATTATTTTCCAAAAGAACCTTTCTTACCTTTTTTAGGTTTTCAGGGATACTTGAATTATAATTTAACTATCTTCCAGAGCATACGGATTTTGTGGACCAGTTCGTCTCAATACTCCCATCATTATTACATTTAATTGTTAGTTGTAGGAAGTTTATGGATTCATTAATTTCCATTTTTTCTGTAAATTTCAATCCAGGGTGAAAACTGTTAAATTTTGTAAAGTTATGTTCAACCTAGTTTTTGTGAATGCATATGGGATAGTCGTCTACGTAACTCTTATAGACAGGAAAGTATCCTCAATTTTTCAAGACAGTTGTCATTCAAATCTTCCATGACAAACTGGTGAGCCCACAGCTACACATATTCCGATAATTTGGGAAAAATAACCATCTTCGAATTTGAAATGAGTTGTACTTAATCGAAAGTCGGCAGAGCTCAAATTTGTTTTGTGGGAGTGACATGTATTCTTTTATTTGATCTCAACGTTTTTCAATTCATTTCATTCATAGCTAGATCGACAGGAATGTTTGTAAATAGTGATTACGTCAAAAGAAACAAGGAGTTGATCTGTCATATAATTATAAAGTCAGCTTTCTGTAAACTAGGAATTTTAGATTTGTTTTTTCTTTAAGTGTAATTGTATAGTCATCTCTAATATGAAATATTTTTTGCAACGCTTTTAATATTTTCCAGAATACTTTATTTACCTGAGGATGGCCGAAACGTCCTATGAATGAAATAAAATGAATTCACGTAGACCGAAACTCAAGAATTTTCATTCTAAAAAGGTTTTGCTAATAGACAGTACTTTGTGCTGTCTTATTTCGATGAAACCTATAGATAAAGTAGTGAGTTTTGCTGTTAGTAGGAGTGAATATACCTAAGGTCTGCGTAAAAGGGTTATTCACAAGGAATCATACTAGGACCTGTTGTTCGTATAGTGTTGTAGATTTGATCGAGACTCTTAAGTGTGGGTAAAAATAATTTTTATCAAGCTTACTGTATCATTTGCAGAACCACCTGTTCTTAAATGGGAAAGTCTATTGGTTCGGATTTAAGCCTCTTTTAATCCATGCATACATTCGAAGATTTTGTGTTTTTCTGTTTATGGCAGTATAGTCATTAACTAGTTATTAATAAATACTAATGTTCCCTTTTATTTCCAGATATGTAGACAACGGTTTACCGGCGCGGTTAACAAATGACTACTACATTAACAAAATGCTAACGTCGTCGTCGATAAATCCGAACGTGTCGTACACCACGTACTACACGGAACCCATTAGGAGATATATCGGTGAGTCTAGAGACTGCTCCGTCTGCAAGGAGCCCTACACGCCGCTATGCCTATCTGATGACTCTGATATCGATTGAATATTGTTGATCGACCCATAGACATGTAATAGAGAGTAAAGTTTTTGTCCTTTTTACTGTATCATGCCAGAATACAGGTGTTTCAAATTCAACCCTCACCACTGGGATCTCGGAAACTGTAAGAGATTCGAAGTCACTTAAATAAGATCGAAGTTGCGTATTTAGGTAACTGACAAACTGCTACTTAGAAAGTTTATAAATTGAGAGTATTTTCGGAGAGAGATAGAAAAACCGATTTTTTCCTAAATCGTTCTAATTTTTTCTTGACTTTGTTTTCGATATCCTACAAAATGGCATAATCAGATTTCTAATATGACTTTTATTGTCCTTTATTTTTCTTATGGACGCCATATTGGATTTTTGTACATAAGAAAAAAACAGAATTTCGTAACAGGCCTTGAAATTATCAGATAGTCATTTGTTTCATATATTGGATTTATCACAAAATCATTTTTATTTTCTCCTGACAAGCGTTTTCCATTGACACTTTTCCACTCTACAAGATGAAGTGTTCAAATTTTCAATTCTCAGTTTCTTCCTCCGACTTCCATCACCAAATTTGTTTTTTTATTTAGACGCTATATTAGAGTTTCGTACAATTAAATAATACTTAGAATAAAATACTAATATAATAAATAATAAATGTATTATATTCATAGCTAAATGCACAATCAAAAATTGTATCCGCTTGCGCAAAATTTCAATAAGGAGTTCGTAAGAAAAAACAAAATTAAGGATAGAGATTGAAAGTAGAATCGTCTAATTAAGACTTTGACTAAGCCCTCTTGCAGCAAGAGTGGCAATGCTAATATGCAATTTATTTTAAAATCTCATTTCACATAGATCCAGGAAATAAACTACCTAAAATTTTTCAATAAATCGAATACGAAACAAATTACTACCTGATAATTTCAGGGCCTACCTAAGAAATTCTATTTTTTTTAAATTGCTAAGGTTTGGCAATGCCCGTGTATAGCGTATTGAATACTAAAACACTATCTGTGTAAAAATCCAATATGACGTCCATTATCAAAAATAAAGTTGGTGCTGGAGGACAAGAGACGAAAATGTTTTATTGAAATTCTAATTATTTTGTGGAGGGGAAAAAGTGGTAACGTTAATGTGAAATTTACTTTGAAAGCCCATTACAAATAAAGTCAGGAGTTTTTGAGTTCCCAATGGTTAGGGTTAAATTTGAAATACCCGGTATACGTCCTGTACGTTCTTATCCTCATTTGAAAGTTACCCTTAACTTACTATCAGTGTGAAAGGCAAACTTCTGATTACTACCTCTATTAACTTACAAAAATGTTCTTCAATTTATAGATTCAGCCAAAGTAGCTTTAGGTTATTACCAGGTACATACTTGCACCATTCTCAACGAAATATCAGTGGTACTCATCTACTTAACTGGCTAATTAACCCCATTGGTATTTTTGTATGTCACTCATTAATTTCCAATAACAATGAGGTTTGCATTTTCAGACACATCAAACGGACTATAGGCGAGGAATTGTTGATAATAATAAAAATCATTGTCCGACATTGTAGTCACAAACTAGTGCATAATTTACAGCTGCTTGAAAAAAATCTCCACTACTAGTATAAATATGATGTTACGTTTTATACATATAAAAATGACAAGAGAGATAGGCGCGAAAGAGAATTAATTATTTGTTGATATACTATGCAAGTTCAACAATAATGATATGAAAAATTTCATGCAAATGCACTTTCTAATACAGGGTTTTGTTTCCTTAGTTGTTCTTCAAAATATCATCAATATTCAATCGAAGGAGGATTGTCTCTATCACATCATTGTGAACTTACTGCCTATTTGTATCAAGTTTCAGAGTATTATGTATACAATTTTACTAGATGTATCATAGAAAATTTATTTTTATAGCTACATCAGTTTATCTTCTGCTGTAAATAAAGGCTTGTATCTGCAATTGCTTGTTTCTTAATATAGGTGTTGAATAACTATTATAGCGCTCTGCTGCCCATTGCCTGCTAATTTCGTGCAATTTTTTCGCTACTTATTGTTGAAACAGAATATAAAAGGTGATATATGGAAATGATCCAGATAATGCAATGTAATTAACCACCATGAGAATCAGCCATGAGACTATATTACGGCGGTGGAAATGTAAAATAGTAAATAGTGAAAAGAACTGCTTACTTTACCCCCGGAATCTTAGATATGCCACTAGGAAGAATATCAAGTCATCCACAGTCATAAATCAGGTGCAACAGACGTGTAAATTGTAGTCTTGCTTTCCAGGCCCTGAAATAAAAGAATGTAAAAAATATGTTTGCGAATACTGAAGATCTCATATTTAAGTATCAGCGTCTCAAGGCAGGCCTATATTTGTTTTCAAGCATGAAGAATCATTTGAAGAACTTCTTAGCTATACTGGAAGCTATTACAGAATTTCCAATGCTAGACAAATATATTTTGACTAAGAATAAGGTAGCTTGAACTTTACCAAGAGATATGAGAATAGGCAGAGAAATTCCAAGCCAGCCCACATTATTATTAAAATCGATGAGGGGGATGATGAAGTGACATGCGTGACAAAAGCACCCGTAAAACATTTCATAAAAATACCAATTATGATGGTAGCTTTACACCTACACGATGCCCCCTTTTACTTGATGTTTCTTGCGTATATGTCTGTTGTTATAGGGAATATTACATAATTTTGGACGCAAAAATCAGACAGCTCACAGTAACAAGATGCTCATCTTAAAATGCTTTTTTGTGTATTACATCCCACAAAAACTTGCCAACTTTGCAAAGTTTTTCAAACTTACTTTCTTCGGACAGGGAAAGTCTGTTCTTTCACTTATATTGAACAAAAAAAGCTTATATCCAGTCTTTTCTATAACTGATCGTTCTTGAGTCAAAAAGTATAATTTCAGGAAATGCAAAATCTTCTAAGTCATGAAAGACATATGTTATTTGAGGTGCGAAATGTCCTGATTAAAACGCAAAGGTTTCTTTGCAAGATCACAATGTGCGCTTGATATCAATGTCAATTTGTCTTAAATGGCCGTTGACACTGACGTTTTCTTATATGTCCATTGTTTTCTGGTTATTAGACATGAATAAAATGTCGATTGCTCTAAGAAACTTTACTCATTCTTTTTTTCATAGTCACCTTCATGCTTCACACGCCTATCGACGTCGATCATTATCTTAGTCTAACTTCAGAAAATTTACTCGTAATACTGATTACGAATTTGTAAGTGGGGTCGTAAATTGTGTCTTGGAAATCAAATTTTCATTGTGTTTTCTGAAATATCTTCTGAGTTATCCTTCCAAAAATTTCTTTATATCGGTCTTATAAAGCTAATAGCAGTGTGTCAAATATATCCAACTGCTCCTCAGAATGGCGAAAATTAGGATTTCTAGATGATTTCAAATCTTGGGATATTAAACTCATTAATGCTGGATCGGCATTAAGCAATCAGTGGCTACGTTTTTATTTAGACGATTATTATTTGAACATTATTAAAAATTTGAAGTCTGCAATCTGTTGAATTGCCGATTAGATCAGATATTTCACCTTTATTTAAATTACGATTTTTCCCGGTTTTCTGAATTTTCAGAAACTTTGAGAAGCATTATGGGAAATCACTACCGTGCCCACGTGTTTAATTAAGCCACATTACAAAAAAATAGGTATGACTCATCACTAAATCGACGTGGTTGAAAACCTGATCGTTTTTTATCGTCACTTAAACAAACATACAGGGTGTCCAAAAGAAATGGAAGTAGTTTTATGAGCAAACTGGAAATATATCGAAAATCTGTTTTCGTGGTTAAGTTGATATGTGCATATTTTTAAATTATTTCCTATATACAGGGTTTTCCATACAAACACGTATTTTTTAGATAGAATGCTCTATATTTTATTGAATATTTGGATAGAACAATAAGTTTGATATCATATAGCATATGGTTTCGATTGTCAATTGCTTAGGCATTTAGTGGAATGTCTGGAAACATGTTCAGCTTTGACGGTTCGAAACTCCGTTTTGAAGATATTCGAATAAATGTTAGTTCTCAAAAATTTTATTACCATCAGTTTGTAACTAATCAGCTGCTGAAATTTCTTTTTATTCATACAGGGTATCTCAAAATGCAAAATGTACATTTACTCAAAAATATCAAATGGAACACCCTGTATATTTCTCCATTGTTAAATAGTTTTATTGGCAAATTTTTCGGTTTTTTTTGAGTTATTGGTATTAATTACAAGAAAAAACAAATACATGTTGTATTTAAATATGAAATCTGATCTTCTGTCAAAACTATAGCTCTTATTAACACAACAAAAATAATCTCAGCCTACGGCAAACAATCGTTAATAAATTGTTTGAATATATTACCTTGAAGCAAAGCACCCATGACCAGACGCTTGATGTAATCCTCTTGCACGTCTAAAAGGGTTTGTCTAGGTATCCGCGATTTAAACGATTCGCTTACATGATGTTTCATGTGTTTGGGTGTTGTAGGTTTCTGCTGGTAAAGCAATTTTTTGCACGGCTCCAGAGAAAGAAGTCAAGAGGCGTCATTTCGGGAGATCTCGCTGATCAGTCCGCCTATTCCTATCCAACTATAAGGGCGCCAGTGGTCTAGATACTCCTGTACCGCTCAATTAATGTGGTAAAGCGCCGTCATGTTGGTACAACAAATTTCTCCTAGTTGATAAATTTACTTTCTCTAGTAAAAGAGGTAAATCGTCCCTTAAAAAAAGATTGTACATTTTACCCGATAGTGCTCCTTGGAAATAGTGTGGTCCAATAATTTGATCACAAATGATGACAGCCCACGCAAGCTTAGGTTGTTCTTTTTGTAACAGTCAAGAAAGGGGTTCAGTACTCTGAAATAAAAGACCCTAAGCTGTGAATCGCATGAAAGCATCTACTTAAATTTTGTAATCCACTGTGAGCAAGAATAAAGTAGCCAGATGTTATTGCGGTTCTGAGATACGCTAGGTTTTATTAAACAACGTGATTGTGAATAAATACTGGACCCGAGATTAAACATTTCACAAGCGACTGTCTTGGATTAAGGTGAGTTGTTGTGCAAAAAAAGTTTCACTGTTTTCATTGAAGATCTGATTTTAAGCCTAAATGTGGATTTTCTCGTTTTCGAATTAATAGCAGTAGTTTGAAAACTTTTCTCAAAAATGTATAAATATGTAGGGTGTTCTATTTGAAATTTATGAGAAAAGGTACATTATAGCACTTCTTCCAAAGCTTAAAATCGATAATGATAAAATTTTTGTCTGAATTTATTTTTAGAAATAGCGAAGCTTCGATTTGTCAAAGTTGGGCATTTTTTCGGACCTTTCACTAAATATCTGGATAACTGACATTCGAAACCGTATGTTACCAAACTTCTTGTTTTTAGAAGCTCTATCCAAGCGTGCAATAAAGTATAGGTAGTATATTTAAAAAATACATGTTTAGTACGGCATGCAGTTGTGGAACACTCTGTATATATCGAAATAATTCCAAAATATGCACTAGTAACATAAAAAGGTTACCACGAAAAGAGATTTTTGATATCTTTTCCAGTTTGTTGATAAAGCTACGTTCCATTTTTGTAGGGACACCCTATACGCACAAAATCTTTATGATAAATTTATTACTACTTAGTGATCCTTTTTCTATATTACTTAATATATCTGTATAAGCAGATATTTTGATCACAATGCTCTAAACTAAAGAAGTGATTTATTATATTCGTCATGTATGCAGCCTTGTTCCTTGCAATACCATTCAGAAGAGTTTAGTAAAAGTTGAACAATGATTAACTCTGCAATAAAGAAGAATAGTTTGGGCACTAAATAATACAACAATTAATAATTTATTTTATTTATACAATAAATAAAGGAATAAGGCCTGTTTATTTGTTAGCGTATGGACTGCCATTTTCCACCCACCTTATATCAGTGTTAGATCGCTGAATTTTAAAACACTTCCTGAAGATAACCTGACTTATGAAATCTAACCTCACCCAATTTTGAACACAGCATACATCGTAAATAATTAGCTTGTATTTTATCAGAAATTCCGAAACTAATTTCAGTTTCTAGTCATATGCCATCGCCGACGGCGTTACCTTCTTTTTGCTCGCTTTAATTACTCCACTTCGTTCATAAATACTTAAAGAGTAAATTTGCTAGGAACTTTCTCGGCACTGAGAGTACATGAAAATCAAGTCGCAAAGGATTCCAGCATTGCAATTATTGACAAAATGAAAATGTTTCTGAAGTTTCTCTTAAGAGATTTTTTGCGCCAGTTATGGATGTTTGTTGAAAGTTGGGGATAATGGAGAATAGCCATTTTGTTACCCATATCAACACAGCACACTGCCATACCAAGTACAGAGAAAGTATCTGCTGCGAGCAAAGCTTGAACTCCGTTACCGAATATCTAGAAACGATTATTTCATATCCATAGACTTCGTAACTACATATTTTCCCTACATACAAAAGGTTTTTTTTTATTTTGCTCCTCAGAGCTCTGCTCCATGATACCGCCGCGCGATGTGCCTGCCAGACAGACCCGTCTGACTTCAGCCTTCCATCCTAACCGTGTATTTGTCACTAGGGTATCGAGATTGTCGAACAATCTCTATGAGGAGGCTTTTCACAATTCTACTAACCTTAGGCAGTTCAAAAATCGGATTAACAAAGTTCTCTAAGCTCCTCATAGCAGCCGATGTGTCTTGGCATTTAGGCTTCTGCCTGTGCGGCTGCTTCGATGTAAAAAATACAGCCAATTCAAGTAAGCCAAATTAGCTGTATGTACCGAGTGGTCCAGTATTAAAGTGCGCTAGCTGTATGTCGGCAACCTCTCAAGATAGAGTGTATAACAAAAGTGGTCAAGAGAAATAGCTTGGAAGTATTTTCAGCTTCCTAAAATGGCCGCTAGGTGGCGGTATTTCAATTTCAGTAATCGAACGCTAGTATTTATTAAGCTAATATTATTAAATTTTTTTTTTGTATAAGTCATTTTTTCATATATTGGTAAGCTTAGAGTGGGGGAGTGGTGAAAAATTTCAGAGAAAGTCACAAACACAATCACAAACTTCTGTTTGACTGATACGATTTTGATGAACTTATTTTGTTTTACAGAGTATTCAATAGCCTTGCTATAGAATGCTCAACCTTGACAGGTTAGTTGAGCTTGTGACCGCTAGATGGCGCTTCGAGAATGTGTCAGTGTATTGATGAATTATTTGGATAATTATTGTAATTTTTATACTGATCGGAAAGTGCATGAAAAGTCCTATTAAATCACTGGAAAATCAGATAGGTTGGCCTTAGGACCGAATACGACAATTAAGAGGGTTTCATTGAAAAAACAGTTTTTTGTTTCCGATCTATAATGTCACGGTATGGCACACTAGGTAGAAAACACCGTATTTTATGAAATGTTCATAATGGAAAGCCAACTGAGATAAAATATGAGGTGTAATTGCAGAAAGAATGATTCTCATATATCTGGCGATAACGTTTACGGAAGAGCATACCTAAATATAAATTTTAAACTGAAATATTTTGGAATCGGGTCATATTGGTACATTTTACACAATATTCATAGCATTTTTTCCAGTAGTACTTAAAAATTGAAATTTATGTCTATTTCTCAATATATCTCCATAACGAATAAAGCTATTGATCTGCAGTTTTAACAATTTTATAGGACTTATACACGTTCCGATCAATATAAAGGGATCGTATCGCTGTGATTTTTTAAAACATCAGAAAAACGCTGGCTCATCCACAAAGCGCTATCTAGCGGCCACAAGCTGAACTACCATGTCAAGATTTGGTATTTATTAGGAGCACCCTTTCAAACGAAACAAGATCATGAAAATCTGTGAAAAAAGTACGAAAATAGAGCGATCAACACGATAAGCCACAACGATTAAACCGCTCAACTGCAGCTTGTCCGAAAGCCTGGCATTGGTTCTTAGGCATTACAATTAATTTACGACGAGAGTTCATTATTTTTGAAAAAAATACCATATCTTTAGATATTTTCTATACCTCTGGAGGCACAAAAACACATTTTAAGTTGTTCGGCGAAACGATATTCACCAACTCATAAGAGACTAATGGCATTTTATTTTACACGAAAATGTTGTACGATTTACTGCTATTGCTCCGGGTACAGGAAACCGTGCATTTTTATTCACTTTCCTCTATAATTATAGGGAACGGATTAAGTCAAAAATTATTCATCCAGGACCCCATGAAATTACCATCATTTGTTAGCACCTCAAATTCGACAGCTTATAAGCAAAAGAGTAATATGGGAAATATGTACCTATGCTGAAGTGTTAATTCAAAGTTCTCATGCGATAGGACCAGCCATAAAAAGGTTTCTTTTAAGTATAATAACCTGAAAATAAATTGTACTCGTAAGCAACGAATGTGAGAAGTAGATCAGATCTGAGTAAGAATAAAATGCTAGTGATGGAAGACCGAGTTGCGTGTTTGAATTATCTTTTCAAGGTGAGCTATTTTTCTACAATTTCTGATCAGAAGTGAATTGTGAATGAAATATATTGAGAACTTGTACATACAATTACATATGAACTAGAATTTAGAATAGTTCTGGAATTTGTAATAAGGATAACAGCCGATTTGAAAATAAAGAGCTGTTGATGGCTTCCACTTAAAACATGTGAACTCCGTGTTAATATTAAATAACGTGTTAGTTAAATAACGTATTTCCTAAAAGTTTTGGCACAAAATATTTATCGGATTTTTTTAAAGAAGAAATTTATTTAAACACTAAATAGTTTTTATAAATTACAACTCAATACTTAACTATACTATCGAATTATGTGGAGAGGCCCATTCTGCCCTACCAGACGCAACATTCTCCGAATGTCTCTCATAAAGTCCTGGACGGAATTCAGGTCAATTTCTCTCAGTCGTTCGTAAATTCACCGTCTTAATTGGATATTATTTGCAAATTTTGCTTTATGTTTGTATCTAACGTTGTCAGGGCTTTCTTCTACGTTGTTCCTATAAAATTCGTCGTCCCTGTATTTCAGAATTTCTAAAAGTGAAATACGTTTCGTCATCTAAAATAATGATCTTTCCATTAGGAAAGTGTACCCGCCTTAACTGACGATAGCATCTTGGTACAAGAAAGAAGTGCGCTTGAAAGTATTTGAGGCACTTAAGCTTCTTTCGATATTTAAAACCATTCCTCCTCAATTCCATCGATATCGTACCGTTAGAAGATCTGTATTGTCCAGCCAGTCTCCTTGTTGATATTCCAACCTGATTTGTTGCTCTTCTCACCAATCTCTCTGACCACTGTGCAGTAAATGCACGCGGTCTTCCACTTTTAGGGAGATTCAGACATGGTATTAACTGCTCGCACTCCGCTATTGTTCGACAAATGGTTCTGCGTGAAATGTTTTCATTCTGGAATATTCGACAGATTGTTCTAATTTATAAATCTCCACGTAAGTAAAAAAACTTTTATTTCCAAACGCAACTTGATATTATTTTGTGTTTGTTAAAATTAAAGCCAATTAATTCTGTGCCAAAACTTTTAGGACATACGTTATATGATAATGGGCAAGTAGTTTTTTTACAGAGGGTGTTGTATTGGTAGTGTGAAACATTTTGACCTTGATAGGGACCATCAAGGGATTATAAATAACATTTGCTTTTAGTGCATATACGCCTTGCATTTGAGAGTTCGGATAAGAGCGGAATTTGAAACTCTTGGTATAAAGTGGGCATGGGCTGATGAAAGAGTAAGAAAGAGAATAGGTATACAACTGTGTCACGCAACGTGTCAACATACACCAACACCTAATGTCAGTAATTTCTGGTGTGAGAATGAAACGTTCTCGTATTTCAGGCTTAACCGTAAGTATTTCTAAAACGACAAGACATTCGAAGTCAGACAATTTTCCAGAAAAATTCCCCTATTTTGACTATTTGAGGTGGAATTTCGAAACAATTTGCACATTAACATTATTAATCTCTCATATACAAAGTAACAAAATATTATGTTTCGTCTCCTGTCCTCAATCATCACCTTGACTGCTATATTGGATTTTAAATTAATGAATGAATCTTGAAATTGAGGCATTCCGGCAACCTCTACATTCCTTAGATCACAAGCCTCGCCCTTTTAGCGAAGTTGAGAATCGCCTTGAATCCAAGCTCCTTGACGTCCTGAGGGTCCAAAGTAATGGACCCCAGTAAAGTCTGCCTATAGTACCTCAGAGCTTCACAGCGACACAAAACGTGCGCCGAGATCTCTTCCTTTACCCCGCAGCGTTCACACAAGGGATCCTCAGCCACCCCCATCACGTGCAGGTGGCGCCTTACCGTGTTATGGCCAGACAACAGTCCCACCAGCAACCTTAGGTTGGCTCTATCCAGAGATAAGCCGAAACGTCCATCGTTAGCACTGGGCCCTTCAATGAGTTCCCGTGCCTGGCGGAGATGTCTCGAGATACTTCTCCATTTATGAGAGTGTTGTCTTGCAACCCACGTCTCCATTTTGCTCCTAGCTCTATGCGCGGTCACTCCTAGAGCTGGCTCAGGACCAACGAGCTTGCTGGCTGATCCTGTCTTCGCCAGAGTGTCCGCCGTCTCATTGCCCCTTATCTCAGCGTGCCCCGGTACCCACATTAACGATACTGGATGCCTCGCTGCGAGGCAATCCAGAACCTCTGCATTGCAATACAAGACTCGAAGTAATCTTACAGGCGCTTAGTGCTTTCATTACAGCCTGTCTGTCGGATAAGGTTGTTATTCTTCTCCTAGGCCCACCCTCCTCCAGAATGTGAGATACGCAAGCCAGAATCGCAAAGATTTCCGCCTGCAAAATAGTGGTGTATCCACCGAGAGGCCGAGAGACCCCAGCACCTGAGCCCTCTTCGGTGGCCGAGCCGTCCGTATACCAGACCTGCCCGCTCACTCCGGAGAGTCTCCGGCTACCAGCGTCCTACTCCTCCCTCGTTGGATACTCTACAATAAACTTGCGGTTGAAGCGATATTTAGGGGTAATACGATCACTCCTGCAATTCGACTAAGATGGCAGTATGCCCCTTGACAGGATTCAAAAAAGCCCAGCTGCCCTGACTCCACAGTCAATGAGCGACTACTCTCGCTTCACCGCGGAACACCAGATCCAATAGTGCGCTTGTAATGCTAATACTGGCCAAACGCTGAATTTTATTTTGGCCTTAGTTGTCTCAGTTCTAATGCAAGGCCACCAGACCAGGGAGCCGTACAAGAGAGATGGATGTACTATTGTCGTGTAGAGCCAGTATACCACTTTGGGTTTAAGCCCCCACCTTAAACCGACAACACGTCTACAGGCCCATATTGAATTGCAAGCCTTGCTAACCTCGTATTCAACACACTCTCCCCAGTTCAGTTTGCAATTCAGGATAATTCCCAAATATTTTACTGATTCGGATAGAATTAATCTAGTCTCAAAGAAGGCCGGCATGACCAGCCAGTCAAGCCTTCTTCTCCTAGTGAATAGGATCAGCTCGGTCTTTCCAGCATTAACAGAAAGATCGACTTCCCTGAACCACGATTCCACAGAGCGCAGAGCGCCCTCCATAATTTCCGAGACTGTTATATAAAAACGTCCCTTGCTGAATAATTAATTGTAAAACCATGAGAATTTCCATAGTTGGCCTTCAAATCCTCATATAGTAATACAATTCATAATACCAGGCATTCATTCAATTCTTATGAACAGGTCATGATTAAAGACTTCGTATTTCAGGTTGTAATGTCAAATGTCTAAAAAAGTAATCTTCCTCTAATTGACCTTAGCTCATCGTATAAAGTTAATGTTACTTTTATATTAGTTAGCGGTTATAATATGAACATCAAAAATGGTAGAACTATAAGAAATTAAGCGAACCATTTCAGAGTAAGTAAGCAATTTTAAGCGATGAACTGTGAATACGCCCTTGACCCTTCTGTCACTTGGTCTTCTTACATAGAACACAGAACTGGGTACAGAGGTGCTACATGCAACTGATCCTACGTCAACGATTATAAATGTAATTGAAGTGTACGTAGATACTTTACTGTTAACAACCTGATTACTTGTGAAATTATGATAAAAAACAATGAAATCCATAGAGACTCTACTGAGTAGAACTACTGTTCTACGTGAGTTACCATATGATATCTTTTTTTGTCACTAATACCCTCTATTGAAATTGACAAATTATCTGAATGCCCATCAAATGCAAATAGTGGAATAATTTTCTATTGGTAATGTAGTCGAATTAAACGTGAAATTTGATAACTCAAGTTTTCAAGGCCAAATATGAAATAATTAGTTTTTTGGAACAACAAAGTTTTGGCAATGACAATATATATATATATACATATATATATATACAATTATTTGTTAATTGAGAAATTGGCAAACTGTTAGGCTTAAATTGACTCTTTTGACGATAAAATCAAGCTTTCGGCATTCTCTATGGAGCCTTCATCAGGATTTCGTCGTTGAGGTTGCAGCCAAAAGGTGTTTCAAAAGGAACGTAGAGAAGATAGAACTTGTTATAAAAACAATCGGACGGAGACATTGGGATTGTTGATAACGACAGATACCTTCGTTATGTCTTAAACATATCAATACACCCGAACATATTAAAAATTGTTAATCATGAGAAGACATTTTAGGGAAACAAAAGGCTGTTTGTTCACTTGTATAAAAAACCAATAAAGCGTTCTTAAGAAAGATTATATTTGTTATTATATCGCAACTTTCAGAACACATTGTATGTCGGTTATCTTAGCCGGCTACAGATAACCTAGCTCAGATTCGAAATCTAGACCCAATAACACTGCCAGTACGCTCACTTGAAAAATGTTTTGAACCTGAATTTATCCGTGTTCCCTCATAGTCGTTGAGCTCAGATGATGTACCCCCCAGTTCGTGGAACTCATAAATAATAATTTAGCGCAACGCAGCTTGTCAAGGTGTATTAGTTGTTTTAGAAAATATGGGGAAACACGACTCAGTACTTTCCCCATGCATCGTGCAAATCAAATTTAATCCCATAAGCTGTCCACGATATCAAATTATTGCAGTACTCATCAACTGACTTTTTAAATAAATAATAATCCATTCACTTCGACGTGAATACATAGGTACTTGAGACAAGAGTTCAGCATTATTATTTACCCTGCCTGAACGCAAGCTCAACCTCAAGTTGATGAATCTAAATGGACACTCATACTTTGATCAGAACTAAAAGCAGACTTACCATTGGACGCACAGGTTTTCTCAAAAATTGTGGTAGTCATAACTATATTTTAATCGTCTCATCTTTGAGATGGCTAAATGACTTGTCAGAGAGTAAAAGGATCATATCTCTCTCACATGCTGTTTTAAATAATGTCCTTTGGAGGTGAAACAGGAGGCTCTGATTGGTTATTCTACCATGAAAAAGCATACATGGTATTTCCTTACCCGATGCGTACGAGGAAGGGTCAATAAGTCGGTGACTTTTTAAATTAAACACAGGTTTTTGGCAAAACATCATTTTATTCCTCAATTCGTCGAACGTTTCTTCAATTATTTGATCTTTTCCAAAAAATTAAATTTTTCAACGTCCTCAAAATAGGTATTTATTTGTGACATGATTTCATTGTTGGAGTCAAATATGTTTACGCCGAGCTATCTCTTTAGACTTGGAAACAAGAAATAGACACTGGGGGCTAAGCCCGGAGAATAAGGCGGATGAGGGAGCAATAGTCATCGCCATATTTCCTTTTGAAGGTACCAATGTGAATTGTACCGCATACATCCCAAAATCTGTCGCCATGACTTTTTTAATGACGAATTCGCCAGGAGAAACCCACTGTTTTGTTGTTATACACTAACATCGCCAAACCTAATTCATCTGTTTCGTATACCAGATTTATCATATAATCATTTTTATTTCTCCTGACTTTGTTTATATCATATATATGTCGGCGTCAAACGCTGAAATCCATCACTCCCTGAAATGCCTAGTCAGTCCCCGTATTGCCGGCAAACACCGTAACAGTTTAATTAATACAACGTTTGACTAAGCATTTCAGTTATTCCCTGTAATGACTGAACAATTCCAGTCAAACAACGTAACAACCACAGTAACTTCGTTACTCCATTTGTCTGATTCAGCTATTCATTGTACCAGTTTTATGATCATTTGGTTGAGTATACACATCGTCTTTTCTGTGTTTGTAAAGATGTCGCAGCATTCAGAATTGTTTTACAAGAAACTATGACAGTTTGAGTAAGAAAAAACCATGGAATACAAATGAGTTAAAGGAGATAAGTTAATTTTTATAAAAGGAAACATTCAAAGCGATTTTGAAAAAATTAGGTTTTGTTCTGTCTCTCTCCAGAAGTAGTTTGGATTTAGGGACTTTCTAAGCGGTATCTTGTTAGTTACCTAAATACGCAACTTTGCTCCCATCCAAGTTACTTCAATGGTAAGGGTTGAATTTGAAACACCCGGTATTCAACGGTAAGCAAACGTAACGTCTTTAACACATCGATGGCATTGCCGTCAATCTGATATTCCTAATGGCTTCAAAAACTCTAAGCCTTTTTCGGTCGCTCTTAAGAGTAATCACCGGTATCACCTGATTGCATTCAAACTTTTCAGAAGAGCTTGAAATGTGGCTATGTCAATTTTGCCCATCCAGAACTTTTTTATAAACTGGTTGAAAAAACAAAGCAGTGACAAAAACCTCCTACTCAAAACCATTCAACAACATTGTTGGTAATACTTCTCCAGACACACAACTGTCTTCGAGTTCGAGTTTCGCGTATTATTTCCTTGGGAGGGAGAACATTTTTCAAATTCATGCTTTCGGAGCAACAAAAGCCTTCCACGTTGATGCATCGAACACGCGTTGACGTTTCCCCTAAACTTTTCCTTGCATGGATTGAACTTTTAGCTACGGAAATAGCGACATATTCACTCCCTGATAGAATACTTGAACTAGAAAAAATGGCGTCAAGTAAGTTGACTCGGCATCTCCCATGCAACGCTGACATAACAAAATATGTTTGGCACACGTGAGCTCCTCTGAGACAAAAGGTTGCTTTTGAAAAGATCATGTATAACAAAAAAATCAATCAAGTCAGACGACAAAGAGGCCTACAATTAGTCCATAGACCCCACCTGATTGACAACGTTGCGATCTTGACTGACGGTGCCGACCATCTGACAACTGTGACTAACCTCGTCACTCGCTAGAAACAGCACCACGGCAACCACCACCGACTACTAAACACAGGCACCAGTCGGTCAGAGGGCGACGTAGGTGTAGTCAAAGATGCGTGTTTGGATTACAGATGTTCGGAGTCGATGAGAAAAAAATTAAAGCTTTGATTAGTTAACAAGTTCAATTAGTTGAAACTCCAATTTATGTAGATGCGCCGTGCCGCACGGGTATTATGTAAGTGACATATCGTCAGTTTTTTTTGACATTTCGTAGGTCTTTTGTGGCATAACCCAGGTTCTTCTACAAGATGTTAACTTAGCACAAGCTGTTGTACACTTGTTGTGAACTCGTCTCGTAGCTGTAAATATTGCTTAAACGTAAGCGAACACCGATCATAGCTGGCAAACGTGGAATGAATTATTTGCAAACTGAAAACTACCTAGTCTGCAGGATGACATTTCATCGTTTTTTTTTGACATTTTTTAGGTTTATTATATAATACTCATGAGGGTCATTCACCTTCACCATGTGAAAAATAATACGATGTAGAAAAAAAATTCTTTCCAGAAAATGTAGTTTTAGTTTTTAATAATTTGATTAATTTTTCCCCATTCGGGTTTATAAACAAAAGTTTGTTACGCATAGCCAAATGTTCCAAAACTTTCCAGCATAACTGGGCCAGAAATAAACAAATAATCCCCAGTAAATCCTTTTTGTCCGGGTGAATACGAATATTTTAGTAGTAAGTTAGGAAAATCATGCTTGTTCAGTGTTGTTTTTATTAACAACTTCTGAAAACAGTTCACCCTTGGTTGAGTACAAAAGAACCACGTATAACCTTACTTTATTAATAATTAAAATGTGGCAGGCTTTTCCTTTTCACTTTCATCTGAACAGCTCTTTCTGAAAGTAATTTTTTAGAAATAGACGCTATCTCCTTGTCTATTTCCGACGCAGTTGAACTTGCATTTAGAGTTCAAGGTCAGGCTTGGAGGCATGTGTGCAGTGAACACGGTATGGATTTGTTTGCAAGCCGGATATTGCATAGTGTGAGCTAGGAAAACTTGGAGCAATGATATAAATACATATATTAACTACAAATCAAGTTCGAGTCAAACGAAAACGGAAATCGAATATTAATAGCATCTATAGACTAAACATAATTTTTTTACTATGCAAACATGAAAAGCCTGTATCACTTCTGTAAAAAGGTCGCCAATTAGTTGCATAGCTATGTATCATAAGATTTGAAGCAATCTTGACAGCAAAGTGTTAGCTAATCTAGACTTCAAAAATACATTAACCGAGTCTTTCAAGGTCAATACTAGGAGCCATGTGGCTTTTGTGTTAAGCATTTTGGTAGGTGTGTAGGTGTTTTTGCGTCGTCGATCGCGGCGATTTCTAATGTTGCATCAAACCGTGCGAATGACTGCATTACTGGCGCTCTGGATCTCGAGTTGTAGCACCATCGCGAGAAAATCTAGGTAGACACTTACGAGGGGGTGCGATATTATCTATATACAGGGTGTTCCTTAATGATACGCGAATCTTTAAGAGTGTGAATCTACATGAAAAATTAATGTTAGTTTGCTTTATAATCTATGGTCCAAAAATGATTTATCAATGCAAAAATAATTTTTAGTTTTAACAGTGGCGTGCGTACGGGTATTGACTTCGATATTTTTTGAGAAAAAAATGGCACGCCAATGGTTTTTTGCCAAAAAAATGATTTTTGAATTCCCCGTTCAATTTAAAACAAATGATCTATCTTGAATTGTTTACTTTTGATGCGCCATTTTTGAGTAAAAAAATAAAAACCGTTCTATTGTCTAACTTGCAAAATTATTATTAATTTAATTGGAAAAATTAAACACATTGGGGGTAATGAACAACAACAACAACTGACAACATAAACATAACATTATTAATAACGAAATAATTACAAAAATTGTTGAAAATGGCCCCCTTCACGTAGTATGCATGCTTCCACTCTCCTTGTCATGGAATTGCAACACAGCATTACTTGTATGCTTGAAGGTTGCAAGAGCAATTCTAATCAGGTATCAAACATTGTCGACAATAAGTTTCACACCAGACTTTCAAATTGTTTTCATGTAAAGCTCAAATGGTGTAGTATTGGTTTTCACAAGACCCACGGCTTTTTGATGCCACTGCCCTCTATGGAAAATTGAAGAGTGGTAATTCAAAAGCATCTAGGTGCCACATTTAGGTATTTTCGAATTTCAGTGATTTTAAGGTCTGTGTACCATTGTCAATAGCATACCAAACGTCACAGCTTGATTAGCGACAGGCAGTATGGTTTCCGGCACCAGCGATACACAGGGGACCTCCTAGCTTACGTCACGAAATTGTGGAGTAAGCTGATCCAGTCTTATGGTAAGCCTTATGTCCTTTCCGCTGACATCACGAAAGCCTTCGATCAGCTGTGGCACGCTGCCCTCTTAAGCAAACTCCCATCTTATGGCCTCCCAGAAAAGCTTTGCTGATGGGAGGTTGACTTTATCTCTGGCAGCAAGATATCCGTCGTAATTGACGAGTTCTCTTCTTCATCCCACAACGCCAACGCGGGTGTTCGCTAGGGATCGGTCTTTTCTCCGATCTCTGCCGCTGAGCTGGAAAAAAGAAGACTAGCGGCGGCTTCCTCTCTGACTTGAGACCTGGAGGTTATTACTGCTTGGTGACGCAACAATCAGGTATAGTTTAATGCTTAAAAAACACAGTACTGTACTTTGACGTCCAGATCACCAAGGACCTGACCTGGCACGAACACATCTCACCAATAGCGACAGCTGCTTGGAAAAAGCTAAGCTATTTGTTTGGGGCTAAGAAGTACTTTTCTCCCTATGACCTTCTCACTCCATACAAGACCCAGATAAGGCGTAACCCTGTATTTCTCACACGTTTGGGGTGCTGCCGCCCCGACTACATTATTTATGTTCGATGCTGTCCAGAGCGGGTTTGCTCCTCAGAGCTCTCTTCCACGATGCCGCCGCGGGAAGTGCCCGCCAGATAGACCCGCCTGACTGTGGCCTCCCATCCTAACCGTGTCTAACTTCGTACAGCCAGAACTGGCCAATACGAATGCTCCTTTGTCCCGAAGATGTCGAGATTGTGGAACAATCTACAATAGGAAGCTTTTCCCAGCTCTACTAACCTTAGACAGTTCAAAAATTGTATTAATAAAATTTCTTTAGAATCATCATAGCAGCCGCGGTGTCCCGGCATTTAGGCTTCTGCCTGCGCGGCTGCTTCTGTACATAAAAAAACATAGAGTGTTTCTTGGTTTTTGAAGTTATTTTCCTTATTGTAACAAAATCTGTACTTCTTCAAAGTATTTTTTCAGCTTGTCTTATTCCATTTAGGTAGTACACTAAAATAAACATTTGTTTTCAACTGTAGAACTTCTTTTTTAATACCCGATGATTTCATCACTCTTCAATAATTGTACTAGAAGTTGTTCCAAATGCGTGCTTAAATATTCTGATTCATGACAGATTTGCGCGGTAAGTAAAAGGATTTATTGTATCCTCTACAATTCTTGTACATACAGAGAAGGTATTTTTGTGGTATCTCTTTCCCTTTTAGGGATACATGACAACGTAATATTTTTGATATTTCAAGCCAAACAAAACAAGGTTCCGCTCCAAGGACATATAAATCCGAACACCCAGTTTAAATGGTTTTATTTTAATAAAAGTTGGTGAATGTATTTATCTTATTGTAAATAATAAGTGAAAAAATGTTCATCCTTATCAGTTGGACATTCCGGTTTTCATACTGCTTTTTTTTAATTCACTAGCCCTCTAAAAATGAATATTTCAGCCGCAGTAAAGAATCAATGTTGGCGGATTTTGGTTCTTGACATCCTTTACGATCGGTTACGATGCCTAGAGTACGGAGACCTGTACGATTTCGTCAACTTAGTGAGTTTGATAGGGGCCGTATAGTAGGAGTTCGGAAAGCTGGACTTTCTTTTCGGGCAATTGCAGTTAGAGTGCAAAGAAGTGTAGACACTGTGGTTAGGTGTTGCCAGGCATGGCTTCGAGAAGGCCGTACGCAAAGAGCAAGGGGGCACTGGACGCCGCCGTAGAACAACAGACCGTGAAGATCGCCACCTAAGATTATTGGCTTTAAGGGACCGTTTCTCCACTACCAGGTCCATTGCAAATGAATGGTTTGCAGAACACGGAAGACCTATTGGCATGCGAAGAGTTTAACGACGAATGATAAGTTTTGGCTTGTTTTCATACCGGCCACACTGGGTCCTCCCTTTAACTCGAGAACACAGACGTAATCGCCTTGAGTGGTGCAGCCAACGGTCACTCTGGGATCAGGAATGGAACAGTATTGTCTTTAGTGACGAGTCTCGATTTTGTTTAGGCATGCGCGATGGTCGTGCTAGGGTTAGAAGGCGACGTGGTGAAAGGAGGAATCCACAGTTTTTTGTTGAAAGACATGTTCATCACACTGTTGGAGTTATGGTTTGGGGTGCTATAGCTTATGGTTCCAGGTCACCTTTAATCTTCATCAGACGTAACATGAACGCGCAGCGTTATATCCACGAAGTTCTAGAACCCCATCTTTTACCCTATCTTGGCACCCTGGCAGATCCAACTTTCCAACAAGATAATGCCCGACCACATGTTGCAAGAGTCACAATAGACTTCTTTCAACATAATAATGTCACATTGTTACCATGACCACCAAGATCCCCCGATCCCCCAATTGAGCACGTGTGGGATATGATGGGTAGGAGATTGCTCAATTTGCAACGTCCTCCTCAGACTCTAGAAGCACTGCGAGAGGAGTTGGTGGTTGCCTGGAATGAGATACCACAGGAGGACATTGACCACCTGATCAGAAGCATGCCTAGGCGCGTTGGAGAATGCGTAGCACATCAGGGTGCATCCACACATTATTAAAGGTCAAAGGGCTTTAAAGCAGTGCAATCATTTTGAAATTTTTATCATTTACTTATTATGCTTCATTAAGTACTTATACAAAATTTTATTAAAACAAAACCATTTAAACTGGGTGTTCGGATTTATATGTCACTTAGTATATATACATATTTTAACATATTATTGATAATGGTGTATTTAAGGTATATTTAGCTTTGTGAGAATTTTTGGCAACTTGCCAAAAAATTGCTGTATTTTGTCTTGGCTACTATGGTAAAGACAAAAACATCTGCCCGCAAACTGCTAAGAGGTGGCTTTGGTAAAAAATTCTATGGATTTTCCCATAGAACAATAATTCAACTAGGTTGTAGCACAGCTGAGCATGCCGCATCTACGGTTTACCAATCTGCATCTGCTTCCGCCAGCTTCCGCTTAGCTCTATATATATCATTTACTATCCTAATTCAGTCCTGGGATCATCTGTAGGTTCGGGTCACCTCTCCTGTACCGCCTACTCTGGGGGCATGCCCTACAGCCGTAGGTCGCATCTCTTCCTCTATGAGGATCCGATGCGCAACGACATCCAACTGCTCAGCTTTTACATCAACAAGTTCAAGCAGGAGAAGGCGATGAGAGGAGAAGCACCAGCTATTGAGTCATCAAAAGGTATATATCGCAGCCACATTGTGGGTTTATAGAATGTTTTATGCTTAATTGTTGGCTTTCTACATATTTGAAAGATCAAGTGATTTACTCGTTACCGATTTATTTAGCGACAATACTAATAGGTTCGTTTTATGAGTTATAACGAAATTGTGACCAGGTCACTCTGATTCTTATAAAGCACGAAAATGGTGTAAAAATGTCTACAACTGATCAAAAAAAAAGCCGAGACACGTCAAAAGGTTTGTCAAGGGGGACAACTTTTTAACCAAAAACTACTACACCCCTTTTCACCATCTGCCTCCAGGGCCATCCCCTTAAAAATTTTAAATGACAAAGGGTATGGAGTAATACCTCGTTTGAAAGGTCTATCGAAGTCCTTTATTTTGACGTTTGATTTTTTGAAATCGGTCGAATCGTTTTTAAGAAAATTAGAAAAATCTTAATTTGTTCAGATACGAAACAAAAACACACCACGAAATTATCACTTTTTATTTCGATAAGTGCTCAAAATATTGCCAGTTATTGGCCAAACAATGATAGGCGATGTTCAAATTCCTGACGGACATTTTCAAAAACATGTCTGATATCTTGGCAGCTTTCGATGTTGCGTTGATGAAGTTCACCAAACTTTCAGGTCGGGGAAAAACACAATAGATTTCAAATGGCCAAATAGAAAAAGTCTAATGGCTCCAAATCAGAAGATCTAGCAGGCCACCCTATATGTCCTCTTCGCACCATCCACTTACCTGGAAACTCATCGTCTAGCCATTGCCGAACCGAAAGTACATAGTGAGGAGGTCTTGCTGGAAATATATTTCTGCCTCATCAAATATAGGGTTTCCGTCCTCTTCGATTTGGTTTCCAATTGTTTCAGTGATAAGCGGATTGATGTTATTTTCCAACATATCCAAATAAATGTCTCCATTCAAATTCCCATTAATGAACAATGGCAATGGCAATCACTTTGCTTCCTAAAATGCCATTAATTTTTTGGGGGTATTGGATATACCTTCCTACAAAAGCATGAGTATTATTATTAACAACAAATTCATTTAGATAAAATGTGCATTCATCACTGAAGCAGACATTTTTCTCTTGAATGGTATCATCATTAATCGTTGCAGTCATTTGTTTACAAAACTCAACTCGTCTATCGAAATCATCTTTGGTTTACACTTGCAATATTTTCATTTTGAATGGATGACGTTTATGAAGTTTAGTAACTGTGCGTTCAGAGCTTAATGAAATACCAGATCCAGCAACAATTTTGCGTAATGAAGCATTAGGATTTATTCCAAAATGATCCAAGGCTTCAACTTGAGCGGCTTCATCCAAAACTGTCCAATGATAACGTTTTTTATTTGCAACAGATCCAGTTTGAGTATATTTAGCAAGGTTCAACACATACTTATGCGAAGTTATCGTCCCAGGATGTCTGACATTAAGCGTGACGGCAGTTTGCCGAGCACAATGACTTTGGGCACCATACGTTAGAATCATTTCCACTCTTTGGGCTAGTGTGTAAACCATTTTGGAAGTAAAATCTGAATCAATAAATTAATTTTCACTATCTCAAGATTGTCACAGAAGTAACTGACAGCAAATTAAATTATTTCTTTACCTTAGCAACAAATAACTGAACAGGTATAACAATAAATACATTTTACCCAGGATATCTGTGTTGACGAGAAGAATGCGGAAAAAAATCCGGGTTGTTACTTGGTTGTTGCCACGTCTAATCTTCCTGAATGCTGTTTATGTTGGTAGTTTCCGTTTTAAATTATAAACGAATTGTAGATTTGTCAAACCCTGACGGGCAACATTTTGAGCACTTATTGAAATGAAAATATTTTCGTGTGTTTTTGTTTAAGATAAATAAAGATTTTTCGAATTTTCTCGAAAACGAATCGATACTCCTTGTCATTTAACATTTTTATGAGAATGTGGGGCGAGAGTGAGAGGGGGTGGAGTAGTTTTTGGTTAGAAAGTTGTCCCCCTTGAAAATAAATCTTGACGCGTCTCGGCGTCTTTTCTTTTAATCAGTGGTTTTCGATAAATCCGTGGTGGGAAGTTTTCAATTGAACAACCTGTATAAAGTATCTTGTGCTGAGAAAAAGCTTAACTAAACCAATTAAAACCTTAATTAAGCCTGTTAGAGGGATTAATCATGTGACAGCTAACAAGTTTTAATTGGTTTAGATAGTTCTATTAAACCGTTCACTTAGATTGAGACCACCAGTTTATTTAATACTAATGATTTCTTAAAATGAGTTCACCTGATACAAGTAAATAATATCGATTATATTCATTAAATCTGTTTAATTAGTGCAGGAAAAGCTATTTTCCAAGTTTTAATGAATTATCTTAGATTTGCAAGTATGGATAAATAATTCAAAAGAAATTGCATTTTACTGAATGATGTATATTTCAACTGTACACTGACAAGTCTAAGGTATCAAAAAATTGCGAAATTTGATATGGATAATTTGTATTTTCGAAACAAAATAAAAACTCCGAATTTTGTACCCCTCACAAAATTAGATATCTTTTATTTTCATTGAATGTCAACTTATTATAAAAGGGATCAAGATTTACAAAATAATTGTATGAGTGCCCAGAAACAGTTTATATACTGAGTAACAAAAAAAAAGGCAACAACCTACATATGTTTATTAGAATTCACGAATTTTTTAAGATCTAAAAAATTTAGTACCTTTGGACATATGTTCTTCGAGGCCCAACACGTGCATCAAGAATCACTAAAAGACACAGTATTGTTCATAAGCAGCTCAACAAAAAACAAATTCCTGGTGTCGCCTCTCTATAAGGAAGGCCGTAAGGCAGTCCCTCTGAGGGAACTTGTTACATCTTTTTGTGCTTTGTATGAATCCTGCAGTTTACTTACATTTTTTATCGCACGGATTCCGGAGGAATGTTCGCCAAAAAACACTTATTGCTTAACGTGTGCAGTAAATACAGAGTTACAGGTAATGACAATACGACATACATGAACGTTATTTCTAATTGAAATTGGTTATTATAAGATGTAGCTAGAAAAGTTATTTACAAAAAACATAGTCAATGTTTGGAAAATATGTCGCTCTCTACATTGCGATGAATAACAACGTGGCAAAATAGACATTTTTGAATGGAATGGCCAGTAAACTTTAGTATACTCCGCCTTCTTTGAAAAATGAGGTTTGATGTTGTATACTGTACAGTTTGAACCATTTCTTCTAGCATTCAAGTCAATCACTTTTGCAGACAGACACATCGCCTCGTCATTCAAATCTTTGTAATAATTTTGTGCATCATCAAGTAGAGGGTATTTATAACTACCAAATCTACTTTTTCTCAAAATCATTCAAATGGAGTGCTGTGTATATGCTTACGATTTTTAATGAAGTTTTAATGAACCTTGAACAGTTTTGCAATTCAAAGAATCTTCGAAACGTCAACCATCAAAAACACGTGTGACACGGAAAAACAGAACATGAAATGAATAATGTATCTAGCTTCTGAGACGTCATCTATGGTATGTATGGTACTTTTATCTTTATCCATTTCCCCTTTCTCTATCTGCCGGAGTCGATGATTTATAAGCTGCTAAAGATTACATTTTTCGGACAAAATTTCCTACAGCTACGAAATCAGCTACTACTACCATATGGTATAAAAAGGTCTATCAGAATATATCCATTTAGAAAATTAATGTTTGTGTTGCTCCTTAAAATGGTATATTTCCCAAGCAAGGATCGCATAGTTGCTTACAGTTTTTGTAACTTTTTAGAGTATCTTTAAATCTAATACAGTTTAAGCTTACCTTGTAGGTATGTATGTCATTGGCTTTAATGCAATAAAATAAGAGTAACGTCAACGTATATAGTAATGTGATTGCCCTTGCAACTCTGTATTAATTTACGCTTATCACTGTGTTCTTAGCAGCACCGCTATAAATGCTAAAAAACTGCAAGAACTGAATTGTACCTAATGTTTTGAAATGAGTGTGTGACGCAGATGTTTACAAGTCTGACTAAACTTATAAATATTATCATTAAACTAGCGCCACAGTAAGTCATAAACATGCTCAGTCAAAACTGAACAGGACTGCAAATCAAAATTTCCGTTACGATAAACAGGATATCGATATGAAAGCGAGATTATTGGCCCAGAAGGCAGCATTGTGTTGTTTAAAGGTTACTTGTTTGAGCTGCTTTCCAGCTGATCAAGCGATCTAGTTTCAGCACCATAAAATATACGGGTGTTTCTATCAACCCAGTTAGTCATTAGTCTGCTCGCTTCTATCGCCAAATGCGAAGTTACGTCGCGCTTCCAATAAGAATACTACGGAGATTCATCATGTTGTGCAAGTGCATCTTGTAACTTTTTCTTCAATTAATGATTACTACTGACTAGAGACATAACAGTGCAGAAAATAACTAGCGATGAATTTCTGTAGTATTTCTGTAGTTTTTTCACAAAAAATATAAGTTATTAACTTCAAAATCACCAAGAGGAGTTTATTTACATAATGGCTATACCCACATCCAATATGCTGTGATCTACAGACTTTTTCCACCAACTGCGTATTCGGATACAAAGAAAAGAATATACATACTTTTGAGATAATCTTCAACAAACGGATTATTGAGTGTTTTGGGGCAATATTTTATAACATTTTTGATTTTAGAAGATATCCTAACCGTGTTGAAGTAACATATTTTTTTTACACCAATTGTATGTTACCACATATTTTTTTGTAATCATAATCTCATAGAGACTTAAGGTAAGAAATAGATGTACATGTTTCTCACTTTGTAGTTGTTTGAAAATAGGACACTGCATGAGATAAAACCAGTTCTGCGGTTTAGGTAATTGGAACGGATAAACAATGGAATACACACGAGCTGTAACTGCTTCTATATGCTATCTTGCAATCAAGCGGGTTTCTGTGCATCTCCAAGACCAAATGGACGCGCTTGCTTAAAGAGACAAGTGGACTGACTTTGCATCGTTGATGTGTAAAGCTCCTTACGTACATGCAGAATGAAAATTGTATTCGGCATGATCATTGACTAGCGTGCTGCAAATGTGTTTATTGTCATAATGAGGATGAACATTTGTATACCGCTACCCTTTCTGTATCTTTTTTTAATCATATATGAGCTACGAATGATGGATTTAATCTACTACATATCGAAGGGCATTCAGGTTTCTCATATACAGTGTGTATAATTAGGAGAGGAAGATATTTATTAAGTTTTATCGACCTTGGCCACTTCATTATGGCCTCGCAACTTTTTAATACACTTTAAATGGTACGCGTACTGAGATTATGCAATTGAATCGGCTATTATGCCAATAGGGTAATAAATGCAGGTCTGAACTGGCAAAGACAAAATAAAAAAAAATTACTTCTGTATATTGGAACTGAAATTCATTTACACATTTGGAAGGAGTACAGTGGGGTCTATTCTGACGATAAACTGCGCAGACGTTTTTGCATGAGCTGGAGATGCTGATTTTGGAGTTCAAGGCTGGATACTTTACGGTATAATGATTTTATAACTTACTGTCTAAGATTAGCAAATGCTTCATACAGACTGAATAAAAACATACAGATCCACCTCCTCCCAAATTTGAGAAACCACCCCCAAGAAAATTTTCTCAATATGTAAACACGCATCCTCCAATTTTTAGTTATTATTACGAATCTGGAAATCTGTTTTTATAGGTCAAGGTGGAGGAAATGATTGATAAAATGACCTTATTTCATATTTGACACTAGCGGCCACCATTCGCGCGGCACAGTTAGCCGGCCACCGGGAGTAATGTTCGCCCCGCGACCAGTGTAGGCCGAGAGTAAAATGTCGTCATCAACGTTATCTCGATATTGTTTAGAAAGTAGTAGTTATTTTGGTTCATGACCTAATATTTGGAATAGAGGATTTGAATAGGAATTGGGGTACAGATGGAGAATTCCACAAGAAGTACGAGACATTCAGAATGTGTCTAGAAAAAATTTCGAGTATAGCAGAATGATCGAGTATAATCTAATTAACATTCATTCGAAAAAAGTCAATGTAGATATGGTATATACCTATCTATATAAAGCAGCGTTTCTCCTGTGGGCGCTCCCCCCTAGGGGGAGCGTGTCAATATTGAAGGGGGTCGCGAGCATTAAAAAACACTAACAACATTGGTAATTTACTAAAAAGAAGGAAAAGCAAAATTCTGACAATCAAAAATAAAATACACATTGACACTGATATAGTAGGTACACTTATAAACAGGACTGTATTTGTCAATACTAAATTAAAAATAAGTTTAATAATATTAATTAAAAAAATAATAACAATTACTAGTGGGCTTGCTTTGCCGAGCAAAGCTTTTCAAAACAAGTTTTAATATTTGAACGAGACACTCTGAGTTCTTTTTCTATATTTAGCTGCGATTCATCTTCAAAGCAGCCACCGCCGAAAATTCTGTTCCGCAAAGGTAGGATGTTGAAAATGGTAGTAGTATACAAAAACTCTGGTTCTCAGTGCCCAAATCTCATCGTTCACGCCTGCCCAAAATTCAAAGAGGGATTTATTATTAAACTGTTTTTTGATTTCGGCGCTGACCGACAAGTCTATGAAGATTTATTCTTCGGCAGTTGAGAGGCCTTCCGGGGTAATTTGAAACAGATTCCTAACCCACTCGTAACTAAGTATTAATTTGTCGTCGGCAGGAAAGTATTTTTTGAAAATCTTTGTGTCAGCATTGCTGAATGATTTTCAATGGTTATGAAGACAAGTTGTATTGTTGTTCAACCTTGTAATACATTCATCCACATTTGGAAACATTTCCAGGTTTTGTTGCTTTAAATTTCTGCTTCATAATTCCAATTTTCTACAAAAAGCGTTAGCTTTATCACTCGTATCCAATATATGTGTATTTGCTCGTCGGATCTGAAGGTTTAAGATATGTAGTTTCTCGAATATGTCGACCAAGTAGCTCAATTTCATCAGAAATAAACCATCTCGAAACATCTCCGGTCGGTTTTCTTCTTTTACAAAAACGATGATTTCATTTTCTTAATTCAAAAATACGTTGTGAACATTTCCCACATGATTACCATCTTGCCTCGCAATAGTAATAATGTACTGCACCCATATTTTTACAAAGTGCAGAAAAGATTCTACTTTCCAAAGGTCCCATCTTTATATAATTAACTGCTGTTACAACCATAGTTAGCACAACATTCAGCCCAGGAGACTTTTCTTTGGAAGCCAGAGCTGCTCTGTGAATCATGCAATCTGTCCAGATGCTCAGTGCAGATTTTTGTTTTACAAGGGCTTGTATACTTTCAGATCTTCCGCACATCGTTCCAATTCTTCCACTATATGTTTGCCTCGATTATCATTTAAGATAGCAAATAATGTGAGAGTAGTTGCTTTGAGTTCTAAAGGCTTGCAGAAAAGTAGTTCTACTACTGAAATGTCATCACAAAATCGTACGTAGGCAATAAGATGAGCATCTTCATTGCTGTCCGTTGCCTCATTAAGCTGAATTGAAAACAACTTGTCTCGCAACTTCCCGAGTAACTGATGCTGTGCATCTTCAGCTATATCACCAATTCGACGGGCAACCGTATCATTGGATAGTGGTATGGACTTCCACACATAGTTTCTACAATTTTGCTTGCAGTTGGCAAAATAAGCTCTTCACCAATAGTGTCTGGCTTCTTACATCTGGCTGTTTCATATGAAACTTTATAAGAGACAAGTAAACTTTGTTCATTCACAGTCAAAGTTCTCGGGGTTTGTTAACGTACTCACTACGAGGCGTTTCCAAATATCGTTTAAATGTATTAGGTTTCATGCTATCTGCTGCTAAAGTTTTTGAGCAAATGATATACAGAGGCCTCTCTTCTTCTTGGGCTTCAGTACATGTAAACCCAAAATTCAAGTATTTTTGAGAATATTTTCTTAATTTTATTTTTGGAACCTCTCTCGCCTGTGCACTTGTTGATGCTTCACTAGTATCGATAGCTCGCTTACACCCACATAAAAATTTATCCACGATTTGGTATAAATTTAAATTTACTGCTGGCAAAATAAGCTCTTCACCAATAGTATCTGGCTTCTTACATCTGACTGTTTCATATGAAACTTTATAAGAGACAAGTAAACTTTGTTCATTCACAGTCAAAGTTCTCGGGGTTTGTTAACGTACTCACTACGAAGCGTTTCCAAATGTCGTTTAAATTTATTAGGTTTCATGCTATCTGCTGCTAAGGTTTTTGAGCAAATGATATACAGAGGCCTCTCTTCTTCTTTGACTTCAGTACATGTAAACCCAAAATTCAAGTATTTTTGAGAATATTTTCTTAATTTTATTTTTGGAACCTCTCTCGCCTGTGCACTTGTTGGTGCTTCACTAGTATCGATAGCTCGCTTACACCCACATAAAGCTTAACTACACCAGCCGTTCTTGATGAAAACATGATCTCAGACTCTAGTTTTTGGGTGTAGATGAATGAAATTGTACTGAAAATGAGCGCAAACATGAAAGTTCTGAAATAGTTTACTATATAATAGGTTTTTATTGAATGTTTCCTTCCAAAGACTGTGCGACGTTGACAGATTTCAACGCTTTATATGTTTTCGTCTTGATGGATATTCTTGATAATTGAATTTGTATGTATGACTTCGAGCTCCACACAACCCTAAATAACCTCTAATGCGCTGTCACTCAAAGCGGGATAAGAATAAAAACTAAGGCCCGTATCGTCAGTCGTCCCTACAATTGTAGGGCGCGTTTATGGCCTCCTTGATTGTCATACTCCTTTCTCCCCTTCAAAAATTTCTAGATTACACTTGTCCCGTGTCAGCGTCAGCGCTCTCCTATGTTTTCTTTTTGAATTGTAGGAAATTTCAGGCTGATAAAACATGATATAACTCAAAAGCAAGCCCAATTTGATGCAAATAGATGTTTGTGACATAACCTCAAAATAGAGCGTTGACACGGAGAACTAGAAAACTATGACAATCAAGGAGGCAATAAAGGCGCCCTACAATTGTAGGGGCGACTGACGATACGGGCCTAAGAGGAGAGGTGCTACTCGTGAAAATGCATATTTTCGTTAATTTTTTTATATTTCTTAAATATAACAACGTCGCGGTATGTATAGGATCCGTTTATTCTGCGAATGACATGGTTAAGAAAGTGTTTATACCTTTAAAAACCCAGATAATATTCTGCAACTAACACATTTGCGGGCATTTCTAATCTCATTTCCAGCATTTTCAATCCAAACGTAGTGCCTATTCGGACGGAGAAATAAAAAAGATTGGTGTAGCTAAGCTAGAGAATCACCTGGGGAATGATAGTAATTAATCATCAATATGAACAACTTTCCCCAAAACACATGGTCAGAAACATATTTTTTTCGGAACTATCATTGCCCAAAATAGGGTTAGCTAATTAAATGTCATCCTGTATATTATTATTTGATGAAATTAAAATACTTTACAATAATTATGTTATTGATTTGTATGCTATGAGTGGCCAAACTGCGAAATAGCTGACCTAGCAAGTATTTCAGTAATAAAAGCCTCGGTGTTCATCTTTCGTGGCAAAAAAAACTCGTTTGTTCACTGTATTATTTGCAGCGACTACCGCTTGACGGCTTGCGCCGTACTGATTCATGCCTTTGTTTCGTTCATCCGCCGCGCCGCCAGTCGCCCGCGCCGTTCGCTATTAACCGCTGCGCATGGCTTGATAAGTACATTTCTAGTGCGTTGTTCGCATTGGGAAAATATTCGCTGTGGCGAATGTCCTGTAGCCAGGCCGTAATATGGGGGTAGGTGGCCAAGTGGTTAGTGCGTGGAAGTACTTATCGGTCGTCTCGAAGGCTTGTGGGTTTAAATATCCGCCTCGAAAGTCAAGCCATGGAGGTTGTTCTGTAATACTAGTGTGGTGCGTATAGTCTCAAATGACAGGTTATATAATTAAGAGACCATAAAGCAGCCGCATCATTGTACTCCAAAATGAACAAAATCAGTATCTCCAGCAAAAACAAAATCATCTGCTCAAATAATTGAAGTGGCTTGCTGGAATAAAGTGTCTGTACTCTTTTCAAATATTCATAAGTAATATAATAAGGACAACTAATTTTTCCGAATAAATCGAAGAAACACGTTGGTAAATAATATTTTAACAAGAAGCACGAGTGCAGGTGGTAAGAAGAGGATTTTTGCACCTGCACGAATGTTTTCTTGTTAAAAAATATTACTTTGCATTGTTTTTTCGACTTATTTCACAGGAAAAAATTAGATGCCCGAACGGTATTTGACAATATTATTTCAAAAATAACAGATTAACTCTTTAATAACAATATTACAAAATTGATTGACAATAAAATCAGCAAAATTGTTTAGTATCGTTTTCTGGTGTCGTAGGAGGCCATAAATACTTGTTATCAAAGGTCAGCAGCTGTCAAGTTTTGGGACGGGAAACTAGAAAAGACTGCTGATAGGTGCTGTCATGCAATTTTTCTATATAGAAATCATTTGTAATTCAAAATTGCGCGTTTGTGATTGGTAGAAGTTAAGACGAGGGAAATGGTGAAATAAAAATTCCAGCATAGTGGTTGTGGTTTTTGAATAAAACGGATATGTCAAATTTTAGCTAGGCCGGACCTGTATTTCTACTGGTGTTTAAATGAAAGTTGATTCCATAGCATAAGCTGAGTATGCATATTAAGTTTTGAAAAAATGTTAAACAGTTGTGAGATAATGAAGGCAAAATGTTCCCGTACCTTGGTTCTAAGAAGCTAAAGACCCATCAACCATAGGTGGTTTATAATCAACTCACTGACTAATATCTACGGTTAAAATACCCCCTGCTCCCAACAAAACACCCTGTATATATCAATAAATTAATACTCTAGAGTAAATATGTTAGGTGTATATATGTAAGGAGAATGTTGCACATGATTAACTCAATATGTTTACTAAAGATCTAGTTAGATCCTTATTGACTTAAACATGATCAATGGTGGGCCTGCAAGAAAAGTATTCTCATTATGGCAATACACACCTTTTCTAGACGTTAGTGAATAACATCACCGAATGGCAGCTTTCGTGATGGCATGCAGTCGAACCAGCAGTTTGCTTCCAAATCTGGCATCTACGATGTGTGGTACTGAACATATTTTTTTCCTTACAGTGAAAAAATCAGAACAGCGCTCAGCGAAAGTCGAAAAACACGAGAGTATTGACAAATCCGAAACTACTGACGAGAAGCCAGTAATCACTGAAGTTTCCGAATAAACCTGTACTAATATCACCCCATTTCGCCTTATCTGCTTATTATCATCATTTCCTTCACCACTTTATCAATACAGGCAATTTACACTTAACAAGATACACAATCTTATCAAGCATAACTTTACAATTGAGTAAGTTGTCCTAATAATTAACGAACAATGAAATCAAATTTCTTAAGGGTTTTTCATATTTTCTAGACCATAAAAATAAAATATTTGATTGTAACCATTTTCGAGTAGGCTTTGCATGTAACTCAACATTGACTTTACCTATACATACAACCATGCAAGCATTCCTAAACTCCATTTTCCATAAACGAGGTATACCTGGTATGTGATGCCACATCCGATTCATGTATTTATTTTGAATATATTTTTTTTGAATTCTTTATCCACGCTATCGACGCTATCGTGACATGAGTGATTGTACAAATACATAATTCACTGTGTTCAATAAAATTTTATTTTGTTAATCAACTTGTTTTATTTCTTTACACAGCTCATATGTACATAAAAGGGTACCCCCTTAAATTGGTTATTGAAAAAATGTATATCTGCATTTGCAGCTGCAGCTAATGGTATATTGAAACATGGGAGATCAGCAAAAAAGCAGTAAAGGTAAGCCAAGGAAGGAACAATATAGAAGCATAATTTAGCCGTAAGCTCAAATAAACATGTAAATGAGCTGTTTCTGAACAAAAATCCTGGGCATTCATGTTGCGTACGAGGAGAAGTCATACAAAAAATAGCTATGCAAAGTGCTGGTGCATAATTATATGTATTGAGGGAGTCAATTTTACCAAGTCACTAAATAACTATGTACAGTTATGTTATAGTCTATTAGTATTAGTAGTAGTGGTTAGGTTAACAACAACTTGCAAACTCGATAAGTGCACATGTTTAGGAAAACCCAGATACAGGTCAATGTTATATTTAAAAACTACACCTTATGATACGTCAACCAAGTTTTGAAATGAGAAGTATGGGGTTGTGAGATATTGTTTGCCAATGCCTATTCAACTTTGCTTTTGTTTTAAAGTTTGTTTAAAAAAATTGCCACTTGATCAACCAATTGATAAAATTCACTAGCACGTACCAAAATCTAATATTTTAAATACTTGCTGCATTATGTTTCAAGTCATCGTTTGATTTTTCCATCGCCTTGGATCAAATGTGCTACCTATTTAGTTCTAAGTCCACTGTAGCAGATGACGTCAACCAAACTATTATATTTTTTGTATTCCAATTCTGCAGTAGATTCGCAGGCGATAATACCGTTTTAGTGACATTGTATAGACAAAATATAAATCACACACTCCTAATTCCTATCTGAAGAGTCAGAGGTTGGTAGACCTCTTTTAAGGAGTGTTTAGGGAATCAAATTTTGTGCAAAAAAATGAACGTTTGAACCCAACACCTGCTTATCAGTGTTTATTAAATATAGTCAATAATCGAACCAATGAATGTACTCAGCTGTTCCTCAGAACAATTTGATGTACCAAACACGACACTCGCTTTTTTATGTAGCTTATGAGGGCAAACAAATGTTTGTTCGAATTGAGATGCGCATATTCTCATTTTTTATTTTTTTTTCCATTTGACTATAACAACTCAAAAAATAAATATTAATGATATCGGGGAACGATGATATCATTTTTACTGAATATATTGTTCTGGCCATCCACCGAGCTTGATGCACGGCGCCTGGCGGTCGAATCTGAAATATTTTCTTTGTCTCTCCGCCAAGGAATATTATTGAAAGTTCTATTAATTCTCGATAGTCGTCTCTAGTAACTTCTTTGATCAATTTATTTCGATAAAATTCTAGCAGCTGGTTAGTCTCTGAAATAATAATCAGTATAAATCTGTAAAACTCGTCATTGCTATGCCCAAGCGCTTCAATAATAAGAACAGCATTTCTCATACCTAACTAACACCTATATAATGCTGGCACTGATTTTGGAGTTACGAGACTTTTCCTCATTTGAGTTTGATTAGTGGGCAAAGATTCTTGTAAATCTATCTCGGAATCTGAAGATGAATTTTCTTGCACTGGTTCATAAGATGATGTTCAAGAAGTTAAGGAGACAACATATTTAGCCCGCCGCTTTTGTTTGTCGGTGTTAGAATAAGACGTGCCTTTTCTTCTTTTATGGCTAATTTCTTGTCCACCCCAGCTAAATGACCACGTCGACCTGGCTCTCTCTGCCGCTGCAAGAAGATCCTATCTTCATTTATTTTCACCAATTAAAAGGCAGCGGCATGCCCAAAACACTGGTGAACAAAATTAAAATATTTTTTTGTGACATGGACAAAACAAGGTGGTTAAAGGCATTTTATTTGCTGCTTATGTTTCGTAAAATATAAGGATATGTGTGTAAGAGTACTAATAAACAGTCGAATAAAAATTAATCTCAGAATGTTGTTGTCGATGTTTTACGGCGATATGTTGCTCCCGAAGTATCTCTTAACAATGTCCAGCAATAATCAGCAAGCAAATTGACACTCCATTTGCCTTGATATTCACCATGTTCATCACTTACCGCACCTAAATTTTCCGGAAAAAATCGAGAAGAGAATCCAAAAAGTCAATTTTTAGATACGTTACATCCCATTCCTTTATAAGCATTAATTAGTTCACTCACAATATCTTTATAATTGTCCGCCTTCACAGTGCCTAAAAAATTTGCAGTAACTACACATCATCCTTCATGATTTTCCATATTTGTGGACCCACCCAATATATCATTTCCCTTTCTTGACGTATGAGGTCTTGCTGCCGTTTTCGGTAAAAAGTAATATTAACATCACCGTGCAGAAGATTTCATCCTTTTAATCTGCACGTCAAAAGTTCTGACTGGGATTTTGACACATTTAGTTCTCGAACTAAGTCATTAAATTCGCTCTGTGTGATAAAATGCCGCGCTGTTGAACATCCTGGCAGGTCCAACGAAGGATCGCAAGTTTTACGCTTTCTGTACCAACACTTTCAGAATCGGTGGATTCGACTTTTTTATCCAAAGACCAAGATTCTGATGGCACTGGATCAGAAAGTTCATCGCTATGCCGCAAAGCTGATGGTAAATTAGAATACTTAACAATATGTTTCGATTTTGGTCCAACACCTTTAATATTTTTGAGGCAAAAATAGCAATCAGTAGCATGGTCTCTCGGTTCTCTCCAAACCTTTGGTACCGCAAAGGGCATTTTACGATTGTCGCCTCTTAAACAACCGGTTAACAACGTTACACAAGTTACACATATATGAGGGGCCCATAGTTTATCTTGGTCGCCAACTTTAATTCCAAAATAAAGTTCATATGCTTTCAACACAAGGGGAGTAAAAGCACGTTTTTGGGATTTGAAAGTTAGCCCTTTGTACACATAAAAAAAAACTGTTCGCACTATTTACACAATTTCTAGGCATTGTCCATAAAGCTAGTCTCGATCACAATAAACAACACACCGTTTTAACAAAAATTAACAGTACTCAGAACATCTCAGTACCCTTCAACACAGAAAACGTAACTGACTCGGCTGCTATTAGTCTACTAATAAACGCAATATGCTCTCTAAACATACAGCTCGCATATAATAAACAGGAATGGACAGGTCTTAACATTATATACGTGCGTCATCGCATAAGCGCCGATAAATGCAGCAGTATGAGATGTTACGTATTGTAATTCAGAGAAGTAGATGTTGTCTGTGGGTGATAAAAAATTCTGTTTTTAGATTTGACTTAAGGGTCTCAAAATACATAAGATACACCCAAAAATTGTCATGTCACAAATCCTTTGTCTATCAGTGATATCAAAGAGAATTTACAAGTTCGTAACAAACTCTTGTCGATGTTGCCCAAAAATTTCATGTGTTTTGCTTGCATTTTTTGCAAATCTCTCCAAACTTGGTATAAGGTTACTAGTTTCTTAACACAGTTAGGTAGAGATTTAGTTGGTATACGTGCCGTTTCCCAGTACATAATGCTCTCACCAATAGTAAGGTTGGTGCACTCATCGACACTTAATTTCACACACACACCGAATATTATAGAACAAAACTATCCAATAGAGGGAAATTTTGAACCGGTAATTTGATGCTTTACGTCCCCTGTTAAAAAAATTCCTACGACATGTTGTCTGAATGAAAACAGTGCGTTTTCTAATAGAAAAAATCATCACGGCAGTACGTTACCTAGCGTGCGCCTAATATGCAAGTTTTGACATGCGCCAATGCAACGGGTTGCCCTGGTTTTAGGTACATAAAACATTATCTACAATTTTTTTGACATTATTCAAACAAAATTAGAGGATATGAATTTAAAAAAAATAACTTTCATGTTTTGGGATAATGTAGCTTGCCCACAAAAAATGGCTTGATGTTGGAAAAGGCAGCTGGGTATTATTTTCTAGTGCCATAGCGCCTTTCCCAGTTTTTCACGATACGGTGGCGACAGTTTTGGACGTTGTCCATCGTCTTACATATATACATCATTTCGCGATCATTTGAATAAGTGACTTTAACATAATTTAGTATACAGAGTAATCAGATTGTACAACCATCTATTTTTGCTAAAATTGTCTACAGTGATGTTATAAGATTTTAAAGTATTATAAGGCTCCTCCAACTAAGTTATCACAAGACCTCTATCCTATTGAGAAAAATGTTCCAAGATGGCGCCCTGCTCTGTAACATCAACATTTACGTTGGAATATGGTATTCATGCATCCATTTTTCGCCCCAAATTTCAGCCTGCTAACTTGACCCATTCAAAAAGTAAGTTTCAGAGCCTTTTTGAGGTGCACTGTTTTAAATATGCGCAAAACTGTTTAACTTTCTATTTCTATAAATTCTAATATTATTAAATCTAACGTCAAATAACGTTAACAGTTCGATCTTAACATGGTACAAATATGTTCATCTGCTTGTAAATTACAAAACGAGCCAATTTGATGCCGTTTGCAAGAGATGATAATTTTGATGACAAATCAACGGATAAATAACATCAGGACATAGTAAGTTTTGCTATTGTCTCAAATTAAAATGTCTCTTTGGTGGTGGCTCATCTTCATAATGTCTACTTTCAGTATGAATTCTCGCATACAGAATGGTTGCAAAACAATGTTTTTGGCGCAGAAAGTACAAAAAATAGCAAACAGTTTTTATAAACATATAAGCTAAAATGTCCGTCAGCAAGATTCCGCGACTCAAGAGACTGAATAATGACAAGACATGAATATTGTTCAAATAGGACTATAGTGAGATGAGATTACTCTCCTATTACATTACATACAATTTGCAATGTTGGGCTTGTCCGATTTTAGTGTATTTTCAAGGTAGAACAGATTGACAATTTATCTCAAGAGTCTTAAAAAATTTGTGTAAGTGAAACGATTCATGTAAAATTTCTCACTTGGAAATTCAATGCATGTTTCAAACAGGTCAGTTTCGCAGAAAATATGTTTTCTTCTGTTATGTGAGTATTGACTGTGCTGCTAGTAATACATGTAAAAAACATTGGGTCATGGGTCAAGATATCATTTTTTTTCGATTTTGATGTTATGACTTACAACTTCAACATCGTATCTGTATCTCGATAAAAGCGCATTTTAGGGCCAATATTTATATGGAGTCTCGGTACTAATTTTATATCTACTAAAAATACTATCATTGTTTTTTTAATCACTCTGTATGTAAAATTGGTAATAACCCTTTTTCCAATATATAAAACTTTCGAAAAAGCTGACCTTATGGAAAAATGACTATTGGTAATATATGCTTGTTGTTTTGTATAGAATAACCCTTTCTAAAATGTATCCACGAGATAGAATTCTATACTCTATTTGCACTAGTTCGGTCCTTCCGAGTCAAAGCTGAACGTAAGGAATAAAGTACGACAGATAACTGTTAAATATACATTTACCTTTAAAACTTAAGGACTGGTTCATGAAACTTTTCTCTTGCATTAGCAATATTGTAAAACTTAGAGCTAACCTATCTGAATCCAACTCAACCTCCAAATTAGGCCACTGTCACTCGACCAGTATTTACTGTAATCCATCAGCGGTTATCATGGTGAGCCTAATTTATTGACCCTGCAGCCTGTATGTAAGAAAAACTATAAGTTAACGTAGAAATTCACTGACACTGGGTGTGTGATCAGAAAATACTGATGGTACGGACCACACTAAGTACTGATCGCCGTAGATATGCGAACTGATCTGTAAACGTGCTGTTTTGGTGAGTAAAGCTTTTTCTTGCACCTTTTATAACTTATTTTATCGTATTGGGTGCAGTCTCTTACAGCAAAGGCACAACTATTTGAGTTGCGATGTGAATCATTCAGTTAATGTTAAGACAAGGATAAACTAAAAAGTAAATCTTTATTAATGGTGCAGTATATGAATAACTCTAGGTCAATACATAATTATGAAAGATAAAATGTCGCCACGCCTATTTTTTGTTAATTAACAAAACATAATGATAAATACTATCTAACGGTTGGACCAACCAAAACAGTTGTCTAGTGGCGTGCAAATTTAGGCAGTAGCTCAATAAAGCGGAGAGTAGGGGCGGTTAAGAGCGCCAGTGACTTAGGACGGATTAAGCCACAACTCCCCGCGATGTCAGTCGGAACTTGTTTTGCTTAACCACCACACAAAAGGAGAATCTAATAGAGATGATGAAATTTAAGTAACAGTACACACAGAGAGAGCCAACTAAACAAGATATTAAATGAATCACAATATATTGTTTAATAAAAAAACGCACCTGTGCTCCACTACTGGAGTGCGAGTAATAAAAAAAAGAAAGGATGCTATAAATCTTAAATGCAACCTAAAAAAATTATTTTTTGAGATTACCTCGCGAAACGTCTACCATGGTATACGCCCGAAGTATTTACAGATATTTTGCGCCTAAATATTAAACTTATCTGTAGGTCTTCTTTGTCAGGCGCGGCCAAGATTTCTTCAACTCTGGTCAAAAAGTGGCCAGTAGTGGGCTCGTCACTGAGCAGGGGCTGCTTGCCTCTTTGCCAAAAATTACGGTAGTAAAAAAATCCTAGAGAGAGAAAGACTGTTTAAAAATCTACTCTACTCTCTGTCTGAGATAAAACTACTCATTGAAAACAATCACACTTGAAGCAAAACCATGTACATTTTTTTGTACAAGAAAAGTAAAGCAAAGGCAAAAAAGACAAAAATGTACTAAACTAATATACCATTGTTCTGAAAAGTTGTGGCAGCTCAAAAATCAAAATCATGACCAATGTAATATAAGGTGACATGTAGATATTGCTCCCATATTTGAATACGTAGAATGTCCAATAGAATCAAGAAGTCTCTAAGAATTTCAATAAGCAATAATAAACGTATAAATATCTATGAAATTGTTAATTAGAGTGATTTTTACCTGTTCATATCAGGTTTTTTTTCCAAGGGGATGGCTTCCACTAATTTGCAAAACTGCAACAAGATGCAACCAACTGGAGGAGAAAGGATGCTGATTATCTTCTGTTTCTATTGACTAAAAGAATTCAGATATTGTACGAACGTCATCAGGACACGCATTAAGGCACGTGGTCCGAAGGTATATAAAAAAAGAACTTACCGCTAAGGGTCAAAATTCCATAAAATAAATGGAAGACGTAGCACCCAAACCAAAATGACTAAACTTAAGTTACACAAAAAAAGGGTGCTAGTCCATGAATTGGCGCTTGGGGCCTAATATCCCAGAGTCCGGAAAATGACGAAACGACCCTTGCACCACGACCTCAACGGAAACAGAAATCGAATCACGAAGAAAACGTAACGTTCTAGAAGAAGCTATCTTGAGTGGCCTTGAAGAAGATTTTTTTTTCTAGGAAACCAATTAACCGCTGATCGTCAACACCATTCTGAATCGCTGAGAAAGAAAGGTATAATACGAGTGAAATTATACAATCAATAAACTATTAAATTTGCCAAAAGAAAATCATTGAAAAGTGTTTGGCCTAGGAATGAGCACTCTATTATCAATGAAGAGAAATTCAAATTACGGATAAGTGATAAATAGTAAAAAAAAGGTTACGTGTTTTGGCAAGTGACAATGTGAAAAAATATCTTCATCAAACAGCAGCAATCACGAAATACCTAATGTTAGGAATAGTAGCTGACACCATGCCCGTACCCCACTTGCTTTTTCGGAGTAGCTGTCTATGTTGCTGAAAGCAAATACCTGATTGAACAATATATGAAAGTTGCCGCTGTTATGTCGCTGTCACCATATTGATCCAATAGAAAGATCTAGAAGTCATTTGTTATTAATTTTAATTTAATAGATTTCTGAGGTATGCTGAGGTTCCGTAACAGAATCTCGTAATGCTAAAAGGGCAAGACGTCGAATTACTATTTAGGCGTATAACATAGTATACACCTTACCTATGAAATCTTAGATTTGAAATCAAAGTAAATAAAACTCAAAGTCGAACATTCAGTTGCATGTTTTCATTAAGTTTGATAAATTCTGGTTTGCCTCCACTGTTTTGCAGTTCTCAATATTTTTCGGTATGAATAAAAATCATTACTACCTACAACTGTCATTGAGATCAATTCTTGAGCGCAGTAGAACAGAATGATGTCTGGAGAATGCTCTCTGATAGCTGATATACTAGTTTTATTAACTTTGTGAACACACGAGGGGCAAAATTTACCCCAAACGGCACATCATTGTATTGGAGGAGCTGTCCTTTGAATATGAATCTGAAATATAGTCTATGACTCTCTCTGATGGGTTCCAAAATCTGTGCATATTCCAAATCCAGATTCGTTAAGAAGAGGTATCTTTACGGAGAAGTCAATTTGAGATACTGCTGTTTCGAAGGTCGATAGTTCATAGATGGACCAATGAGATTCGGCAAGGACAGAGAACCTTCGAATTCAACTCAGGGCATTAGCACCACTCCTAAGGTACTGTCATTGATGGTAAACACGTGCCAGTCTACTTGTTGATCTATGTACTTCATTTGCAATTATCGGTGGCCTGGTGCGGTCCCGCTGCTGATGTTGTTAGTACGTTGTCCGGCCTTGTCGAGATCTGTGATTGCCTCCTCGAAACCTTTTGGCTATGAATGGAAGCCTTTGTTAGAGCACTCCTGAGTTCTTTGTTTAAGTTCGCCGCATAAGCTCTTGACGAGAAAGTGGTTGCCTGCGGTGAATCCCTTCTTCGAGCAGGAAGGAGAGTGTATTGTCAATTGCAGTTAATGAACAAATCACTTGTTGCTGTACAGAGACCATGCGCGCATCCCTGCGGCCGCTACCTCAGGGTTCACCCTAGGTAGGTGGAATAGAATATAATTTATTAGTTTATTATAATCAACGAGACCTCCACTCGAAATGTCAGTCCTGGCAAAATCTGCGAACATTACACTAAAACTGACTCATCATCGTGGTGATGCATCAACTATCGGAACAGAATACATGGGCTTTATGACATCGCAATCCAGAGTGGCCTACTGTTCGAGTGGCACCTATGCAAAATGTAGCAATAATCGGGCATATAGGTACCGAATCACCGTTATTACTGAAAATTAGTACTTTGGTGGTTTCCTAACCTGTCATGTTCATACTTATAGTCCTGCTCTATGTTTAACGCAAACCAGATGAAGTTTGCTATCACAAGCAAAATGTAACGCTAAACTCACATAAGGTTCCTAATATCTATCTAGTATTAAAGAAAAAGATGCCTTGGCTGTTTCCTCACCTGTCATGTTCATACAGTCCTTTTCCATGGCTATCACAAAACCAGAAGGAATTTGCTATCACGAGCAAATGGGAACAAACTGTTGACCGCTACGTTATCCTAAATGCTGTGTTGTTATTTGACATAGGATCTCAGCCATCACAAGCTAAGTACAAGATACAATCACAAGCAACGGAGTCCATTGCCGAATCGTTATTCGAACGTCTTCGTTCGTCCTTGGTGTGGAGCTGAGTATCACAGGGCGCGGTTGCCACTTTTCTTCGCTGCGCGCTTTGAACTCGTGGGTTTGGCCTGGAAACGGGGGGCTACACCTGTTCTACTTACAAGACGAGGCTGGAACATTGCGTCATTGAGCATCTAAACGCGCAATATTTTTGTAGCAATATCTGGCTATATAATAGCTATAGCAACTATAGGAAAGCCATCATATAACAGCTATATCTTGGCAATATTATCTTCAATATGTAGACTCATACACTTGTAAGAATTTCTCATCAGAAGGGCCAGAAAGTCAGGCAAAGATGACTGATTGAATTGTACGCGTTGCGACAGCTTGCATTACATACCTTAGGAATGATTCTTTACATTAAGTAGGATTCCAATATTTCTGCAATCTGACAGCAATACATGATAGTAGGTTGAGAACGTAAGACATATTTAGATATATAGCATGACCATACTAAAAAGAATGCCTTTTGCTGGTGGCTACAATATTACAGCTAGATAATGCAGAAGTAGATTGCCCGCTTAGAAGCGTCATGAACGAAATAATGTTGTATTGTTACCACTTACCGAAATACTTAGATTAGTTCCGATAGAGCTGTTTTGTTATCTGAAACGTAAAGACTTATATCTCATTACTGACTACCTACCAGAGTATTTGTAACAAAAACCAACACTCCGGCTAGGAACAACCAACCTAGAACCGATTTAACTAATCTATGACCGACCTCATCTATTTTCAAACGGGTTGTGGCGATAATGCTGCAGTACGTTTATAGGTTATAATGAATTTATATACATTTTTTGCTCCTCAATTTATTTTAAAATACTCTATGACACTGCTGGGAGATTCACGTGTTCGCAACACGAATAAACATTCAGAACGATGCTATCATAAAAATACAATTTATGGAATGGAGTGTGGAGTACAGTTATGGAAAAGTACTTAGCTTCGTAACCGCAACGCATGTATTTTATTTTCCAAAACAACGTAATTTATTAGAGGTTTGGTCCAAGAATAGACCATAAGAATAAACTGGCAGAAAATCGGTTTGTTCTCATGTTATGAATCTAAAAAGCTATATTTAGGTAGTATGTTCGAGATAGATAAGTGAAATTATGTAGAGATTAATTTAGTGCTTTTCTTCCAGCCTTAGCATGCAAGCAGACTACAGAATGATACCGATAACCAAACAGAAAGCATTGTCTCTTAGACATGGATATCTTTTGTGTAAGATTTCCAGCGTAGTAGAAGATAAGATAATGATAGAAAAACAAACGTGAAAACAATGAACCTGCCTTGGAAGGTTACGAAGAACCAGCGTGTATCATTTTATTTTATTACAAGGACAGTACGTAAATACTTCGATATGGACAACAAATGACAAAGATCTTCGTTTGGCAAGCGATAAGGGTCATATGACCTGATAGTCGAGACCAACCCTATTTTTCGAAAAAAAGATTGATTGAAGTAGTGGTACCAATTCATCATACAGATTATTCATGATTTATCATATACTCGTGCGCAGACCGTAGGAACTGGGGCACACATCCCTGCTACGGCACACAGCCCTTCTCTTAGGATTTACGCATACAACAGCCTGTTTAACATAGGAATTAGATACACAGCGCCCTATGTTGAAACTCAGGTGTATGGACAGATATGCTGAGCTTAACGATTATTACACCAAGCAGTCCAGAATCCAGGATATCACGTTGCTGTGTCAACCTACGTTTCCTCTGATTCAGAGATACCGATATACCTATCCTGTCATGAGATACATTCAGACTTCAGCGATTGCCAAGAGGGTAGGGTAACCAGCCGAAATTCGTCGTGCCAACATCCAAAACGCTCCGACATTTCGTCTGATTGAACCTAGTAACCCGGCTCCGAAAGTGCCATAACAACCTCCAGAAACTGAACTCGGCACACCTGTGTGAGCCAATTAATTTCTATATCCTTATCGGCAATTATTGAGCTGGCACGCCATCAATAGAAATAGAGATGTGATCGAAGCTTACGACATTCATGATCATGAATATAAATGTATTATGGGTATAAATCCATCCAGTACAGCAGAATAAAGAAAATATTCAGTGCCTTCTAGAAAGAATTCGTGTGCTACAAGGTTTAATTCGGATGCAAAATGTGTTTGAGATATTCGGTATGCTTAAAGTAGTATCCAAGGACATAATCAACTGAACATGCAAAATGCATTGACTCGTTTCACCCCCACACTAACACCTCAAACACAAGAACGTCTAGCGGACCTAACCGTTGAATCGTAGAAATTGATTAACAGTAATACCTTCAAACGTTTTCCCTTCAATTGATACCGACCAGCAGTCTAAGAAGCCGCTATATAAAAGAAAGGTGGAAAAAACTTTAGCAGATATCTAACATTTGAATTTAAGGAGGTTAGGGGGGTCTTTCTAATGACAAATACATAAAAAGATACAACCAGTTATGCGTTGTTTTTTATAAACAATGGGAAAATTCCGAAATTCAGTAAGCAATTAAGCTCAATACGGGGCCTTGTAGCAATATTGAATAAACGTTTATAACTATTGCAAGAACAATAACTGTAAATGAATAAAAATGTGTGGGAATGAGGACATCCTTATGGCTTATGTAAATAGCAAATTGCTGATCCCAGAGACGAACTATTTAAGCACCTCTTCTTGCCCAAGATATGGTACTAGAACATTCTTGAAGGTTTAAACTTCAAGAATGTATGCAAAAAAAATTATTAATTTCAAAATTGTTGTTAAAAATGATGTTAAAAACTAGCTATTTTTATTGTTATAAACATTTACAATAACATCCTTATTTTTCAACATAATTTATTGTGGTTGAAAAACGCATATTTTTTTTAACTAAATCTACGGCCAATAGGAGCCAAGATAAATTGTAAAGATGGTGATGATGACACAAAATGCTACAACCTTGCTGTAATTATTGGAATTGACGATGATGAAGAGCAGACTGAGAGAATCGACGACTTATTTGAAGAAATGAGTTATACAAATATTGACGAAGTAGAGCGTCCAAATAAAAGAACGGAGGATTCAGATTAATTAAATAATAAAGTATTATAATAAAAACATACATTATGTAGTATTATTATATTAGAAAGAATGCAAATAAAATAAATATAAATGAAAGACCAACGTGAATTAATATTTTTTACAATTTACTAGAGTGAATTTTCTTAAGGGTATTTAACTGAATTATGAATTAAACAATTTTATTTCAAAAGATAAATTATTTTAATAAAGTGAGAGTAAAAGTAAATGAGTTATTGTTAATTTATTATCATTTCATAGTAATTTAATTTTGAAGAATACAACGTGTTAAGTTTTCTGGGATTTCCCGATTTTCCACGAAAATGAAAATATACCAGGTGTCAATATTTTGACGAGTTACCCCAAATTAAAAAAAAGGTTATACTTTGCTTAGAATCCGAAATAATGCAAAATTTTTCAGCGTGCACCGATTTGAAGACTCAATTTCAAAAAATATTTCTTACTGACCTTTGACTAATAGTAAAATTATCCATTGGATTATAAAATTAAGATCCTTGATTAAAGTCTGTGAAAATCGAGTATTAACGTTTATAAACAAAGGAATTTAAAACCAAATATCTTAGTTCCTATAAGTCGTAGAAGGTTTTTTAAATATGCGTTTTTTAACCACCTATCTAGATCAACTTGTTAAAATAAATTATATTGAAAAATAACGCATAAACATTTACAATAACTATAAAAATGGCTAGTATTTACCATCAAAAACAGTTGTTTAAATAATTCGTCTCCAGGATAAGGAATTAGCTTTTCACATAAGCTATTAAGCCAATCCGGCTGAAATACACACAAATATTAACATCAATGATGCCCTTAATCTCACAAATTTTTAGCCACTTACAATTGTTATTGCAATAGTTATAAACACTTGTTCAATCTTGCCAGAAAGCTTTTCCTATTGTTTATAAAAAAACAACGCGTATCTCGCTGTATCATCATTTTATGTATTTGTCATTAGAAAAAAAACTTTCAGATATCTGCTAAACTTTGTTACACGAAATACCAATTCCGTTTCTCTGTAGCCTGGGATAGTACTGACGCGGCACGTTAGGTATATCGTCGCATTTTATATCCATCTTATGTACATACCTCATATAAGGTGAGGTAGCATAACTTTCTTTCTTGAAATTCACGCCATTCAGTCGGTTGATGTTACCGCGGAGCGCTAGTGGTCTCGATTAAATGGTTATAAAGTTTTGTCTCATTACAGTCCAGTCGCAATCATGCGTTGGAACAGTGAGGACCGTGCTTTTGCTGTTGGGGCCTGCCGGTGTGAAGTTAGTACCCAAATTCCAGCAGACAATTTCCCGAAGTTACCCGAACGAACAGTTGCGTCGTTCCAGGAGGAATGATATGCTCTTATATCACTAGTTAGGATATACATACAAAATATAAGCAGTAACAATTACGGCCAGAATAAAGTAGCTGAGAGAGCTTCAAAAGGGGTAGCAGCCAAAAATCAGATAATTGAAAAATCGATGTCAACCCTTAGGCCCGTATCGTCAGTCGTCCCTACAATTGTAGTTATGGCTTCCTTGATTGTCATACTCCTTTCTCTCCTTCAAAAATTTCTAGATTACTCTTGTCCCGTGTCAGCGTCAGCGCTCTCCTATTGTGAAGATATGTTTTCTTTTTAAATTGTAGGAAATTTCAGGCTGACAAAACATGATATACCTCAAAAGCAAGCACAATTTGATGTAAATAGATGTTTGTGACATAACCTCAAAATAGAGCGCTGAAACGGAGAAGTAGAAAACTATGACAATCAAGGAGGCCCTAAAGGCGCCCTACAATTTTAGTTTAAGAATCCAGTGCGTCAAGTTGCAGGATGGATGGAGAGGTTGCAAGGGTTTGATTTCGACATCGAACATCGACCGGGAGAAATCCATGGAAATGCAGATACATTATCGAGGAGACCCTGTTTAGAAGATTGTAAGCATTGCCAGCGGGCAGAGGAGAAAGTTGCCAAAGTATTGAGAACCACCATCGTTGGTGATACTTGGCAAAACGAAGACCTCATTAAAGACCAAGAGGGCGACCCCGATCTCCAAATAATTCTGAACTGAAAGAAGAACGGAAAACAGCCTGGGAAGAAGTTGCCAAGTATTCCCCTACCATTGTCAATGGAATTCTCTAGTTATGGACGATGGACTCTTACTGCGTTAAATGGTAGACCACGACGGCGAAGAGGAAAGAAGACAAATCGTTATCCCCAGATGTTGGATCCCGGAGCTCCTAGAAGAAATCCGTTCCGGTGTGTCAGGAGGTCATCTCCGAGTTACAAAAACCCTGGGAAAAGTGAGGGAAAGATTATACTGGGTCAATAGCAAGGCGGACATAAAAGACTGGTGCAGAAAATGCGTTGTGTGTGCGCCAAGTAATGGACCGCAAAGGAAACCAAAAGCTTCGATGCACCAATATAACATGGGGAGCCCCTTTGAAAGGATTGCTACTGATGTGAAGGAACCCTTTCCAGTGAAGTGAAGCAGGGAATAAATACATCATTGTGGTAATGGATTACTTCATCAAGTGGGTTGAGGCAAACGCGCTGCCAAACCAGGAAGCCTGTACGGTAGCCGATGCTTTAGTAAAGGAATGGATCTGTCGATTTGGTGTACCTTTCGAGTTCCAATTCGGACCACGGGTGCAATTACGAGTCAAATATGTTCCAAAATTTCTGTCAAATTCTTGGGATTGAGAAGACCAGGACGCTTTAGACCCACAGTCAGATGGAATGGTGGAGCGCATGAATAGGAAAAGTTTGTTTATCCACCAGGAGCTGATATTGCCGGAGAAGCCTGTGTAAGTGAACTTCGCAGAAGAATGGACGCCATCCATAGCCAGGTTCCTGTTTTAGTTCAAGGTGCCAGCGACAGGATGAAGGAAGCTAATGACGTTAACACCAAAGAAAAGAGGTATGACAACGGTGGAACGGTTTGGCTTTACGACCCAAAGAGGCGAAAAGGGCTATCGCCAATACTTCAATCATCCTATGACGGGCCATATAAAGCTCTGGAAACCATCAACGATGTTCTCTACAGGATTCAAAAGGCAGCAACGCGGTAAAGGCCGAATTGTACATTTCAACCGTCTTACACCTTATCATGGAAACAACGAAGTTGCGGCGGTGCGGCAAATCCAACCAGAACCGGACGTGACATTTGACCAATTTATGGCCCACCATGCTAATAGCGATAAGAGTCGGTATGGCGTGACATGTACGTATAACAAGATCAGTTTACAACTTCACCAGAGTATGCCCTGGCACACTGTGTGGCTCAAGACTTGCGAATGTCGAGAGGTCACTCTCAGGAAGCTTGGCAGAGTGCACGAGCTGCGTCAATCTAACCCGGAAGTCGGAGAGCTACTCCAGATAACTGAAGAGGGTACTCACCGAAAGATCTTCTATCTGGTTACCAAGAAAGCTTCGTATCGGAAACCCAATTACGAGGATGTCTGGAGCGCTTTCTGTTCTCTTAGAGAAGTGTTGCTTGTCTAGGACCTGAGAAAACTGGCAATAGCTAAGCTGGCATGCGGACTGGATAACTTAGAGTGAAGAATAATCCGGAGCATGCTTGAGGTAGCCTTCCGGTATACAGGCATTCTATTTCTGGTATTTTGTCATAGTCCTAGACGGCTACCTCCTGGAAAGAGTGTGGATTGTTACTTCTTCAACAGCTACTACTGTAAGAAAGAGCAGTCCTGCCGAAATCGAAATCCACCACTAGTAAGAGCATTCCGGGATGGAATGACTTTAGGGAGGGCGCAGTGTAATGAATAAACGATACTACTAGCGACATCTGTTGGGAACCGCGCCAGGGACTCTGCTCCGGTGCGACGCGAGGTACTAGAGTGACCTCGAAGGTTCTGGACTGGCTATGTAGGGTATCGGAACCTTCTCGAACTAACTAGTACCTGCGGTGGTAAATATATAAGCCGATGGCCGGGTGAGGGAAGGAGAGTTGAGTGAATGGTACGACATAATAATTCGTAAATAATTAGTCAGACATAAATAGTGGTGTACATAAATGTGCTATCTAGTTAAGTCAGAGTTAGTTGTGTTATATTTTAAATAAATTAGTGTGTTTTTTTTGTGGAATCCAGGGTTTTAATCCACACCCAAAGTAACTCAGAAAAATGCTTCAATAACTACCGGCATCCAGCAATGGGGCTCCGAAAGTCCCATACAACCCCCAGAAGCTGGAAGTGCCCCACCTGCGGGTATTCAATAACATAAATAGTAAAGTGGAAAGCCATAAATTAAAATATGGAGGTAAAAAGCACAGCACCTTTATAAACATGGCTTGAGACATTCATGATCATGAATGTAGAAGTATACTCAGTGACATTAGAAGTGTTATGCCCAGAAAAAATAATTTCTCTAACATGATTTTTTGGCAATGAGGTATTTTTACATCAAGAATGAAACGATAACAATCTCACCAAATTTGATTGACAAGTAGTAAGAAAAAAAATTAATAATGTATTAGGCGACCCCGCAGCTGTCGATGTCTAGTTGTGGTACCTCATTCCAGCAACTCGTACTTCGTGGATCAGCTGTGAGTCTGTGGTGGATGGTGCAAAGTAGATAGTCTCCTCCCCACCATATCCCACACATGTTTGATTGGATTTAAATCTGGTGAACAGGGTGACCACGGCAAAACATTAACGCCTACTTCTTGAAGAAAATCCGTAGTACGACGAGCAATATGGCGACGTGCGTTGTCTTGCTCAAAAAGGAGGAGTGGACGGCCCCCTATTTACAGCAGAAAAGTGGTTTGTAGGACATCATCAAGATAAAACGTTGACATTGTTGCCACAGCATGCACTAGACATAGTGATTATATTGCCAAAAAAATAAGTTAAAGGAATTGTTTTTTCTGGGTCTAACACTTATAATGTCACTGAGTATATTTTGCTTAAAAATCCATGCACTACAGTATAACAAAGGAAAGAGTCAGTAATTCCTCTCCGTTTGTTTGATCAAACCTTGATCAGATTTTAATATGGACACTATTCGCAAAATCACAACACACAGACACTCCGACCTTTGAACTGTTCGAACAATATTCGAATGAACTAAGATGGTCTGTGTCTTAGCGTGCCCTTGTTTTCACCAATACGCGTGAAATTTACAGGGTCGTAAGTGGTTGTTGAAATGTGTATGCCAGAAGTTCCTTTATTATCATTCCAGGTGTCAACTGAACCTTTTACAGGGTATCTACCATGCAGAAAAGTATCTAAAATATTGTGTATACTTACAATTGTTACATGGGTCACTGCGTTCAGACAAACTACAAGTGCAACAAGATGAAGAAGTGGAGTCTCTTGGCCCATTTGATCACCTGAAAACATTGAGGCAGTGAGAGCTTCAATGGGTGCGATCACTACGGCGTTCTGCGCGTAAACATGTGTCTGCATACTGATCTTCATTTCAAAGCCAATTGTGCAGGAACTGAACGTGACTTCAACTCAGGGATTAACCCATGTGAGCGTTTTCTCGAAGTCGTTCCTGAGGACGCAACTTTTTTTTCAATAATCCATGCATCCGTCAACAAACGAAACATGACCTATTGGGCTGAGATAATCATCGAGAATTGCATCAGAGGGCTTTGCATTCATCTAAAGTGTTGTGCAATTTCCTCAGCTGGAATTATTGGTCCCTGGTAGTGAGGAAAATGAAGATATGGTGACAGTGAAAGTAGAGACACAATTATGTTTCAAACTGTCTTAGACTAGTAGCATGTGCTAAATGGCTGTATTATTGATGACTCTATGACTTTGTCAAATAAGTGGGTCACGAAATCCAGTTTCTTTACGAAGAAATGTAATTCCTGGACCTTTTTTCTAAAAGTATTAATATAGTATAGGTTTGCTTCAGGAATCTCGTACGATCAAAATGACTGCGAGTTCAAAATGTTGAATATACTCCAGAAAACGAAAAAACAGTAGACAAATATCAACCAATTGTAGCGAACTGACCGTCTCAAACATTAGGAAAAATGTTCGGTATTAGTCCCTAATACATTATTTAAAGGTTCGGGATTCTATCTTGTATAGTTTTTAAGAGTATTCTAATTATTTATAATAGATTTGATATGCATCAAACTTTCAGTTGACATGTGTCAGTGTCAAGTATGGTGGTATAAAAATCCAGTTAACCAAGAGGCGTCGGAGCGCAATGGGAAGAATCAACGATTGCACAACCTCAGGACGGAGGATCGAATCCACAAAGCTCTTTTTGTTTCTACTATTTTTTATTTTTTTTTAATATATACTTTTTTATAACATAATGTACCTGCTCGTAAATAAGTCATAGTGAGCGACTTTATTAAGAGGCTAAGCTTACTCTATTCCTTCACTCAACCCATACAAAAACATACAGTGTTTTGAAAAAGGCCCCATTTCCCCTATTCACTTGTTCACATGCAGGAAAAACGAAAAAAAATCCGTGGAACATATACATAGCAGAACAGATCGTTGAATCTTACGAGGAATATATGGTAGAAAACATCGGAAAAAGGTAAAGCAGAAGGTGAAATGCTAAAAGAAGCTCATAGCAAAAATTCGGAGAAAAAATGGAGGAAAACTTTAATGGGAATAAAAAAGTATTCTAAATAGTGTTGAAAAGTATAAGACGAAAAAATAACAATGAAGTGGACTATATTAAAGATAAAAACGGACAACCACTAACACAAGACGAAAAAATCATGGAAAGATGGAGGGAATATTTTAGAGAGTTATTAGGAGGGGAAGAAAATACAAAAAATCACGGATGAGTTAATATATGAAACTATGACAAATAGTGACATTGTAACCTATGCTATTACCGAGGAAGAATTAGAAAATGCCGTAATGAAACTTAAAGTAGGGAAAGCCCCTGGACACGACAGAATAACAGCAGGGATGGTAAAGTATATGAAAGACATAGGAGAGTATTTTTAGAACTGTTGAATAAAGTAGCGGAAGAGAACGAAATACCGAAATACTGGGAGTTAGCAATGATACTACCATTATTTCAAAGGGAGATACAAAGGTATGTATGAGAGCATACCAACCGAAAGACAAAAGGGGAAAATAGAGCACAACCTGGACGAAGCCCAACATGGATTCAGCGATGGTAGAGGAACAACTGATCCAATATTTATAATAAAACAACTCATAGAAAGATAGTAGATAATAACGAAACAATATATCTGTGCTTCATATGTATACTAAAAGCATTCGATTCAGTGGATATAAAAAATAAAAAATCTGAAAAATTTACTACTGCATCAGAAGTGAGACAAGGAGTAACGTTGAGCCCATATCTGTTCACAGTACTAACGGATAAAATTATAAAAGAATGCGGAAATAGAATCAAGAAAACAACGTGGGGATACTATAATATGGATAGGGTAAATATTAACCAACTGGTGTTCGCAGATGACCTACGAGTAGTACTGTTAGCAAACAAAAAAGAACTCAGAAGATATAAGCTAAAAATAAATATGAATTAAACAAAATGTATGAGTATTTCTAAAGACCCTCAAATCATAGAAATCCGATTAGAACATCAAATAATACAACGAATAACTAATATTTAGGAGTAATGGTAACAGAGGATGAAAAGGTTGAGGCAGAAATAGAAGATAGAATAAAAGCAACTACAAGAATATACTTCCAACTAAATAAACACCTATTCAACAAAAAAGAAATATCTACTAGTAAATAAGTACTTGTTTAACGATAAACCATAAAGCTGAAATTTCTTTAGATTAAATTGGTACATGAATATTATAACTATAATAATATGATTTTAGCGTAAAAGTCACACTTGGAAAGGCTAAGATGGCGCCTGGACGTCACCTTGGCACAGTCCTTTTTAAATGAAACGGATGATAATGTGATACATCACTTTGTAGTAGTAGTACTTTATAATCATAGACTATAAAATTATGATTTCCGTAGGGACAATAATTTCATTTAAAGACCAAACGGTAGAAAGGTCACTCCGCTGAGAGTACAGATTCTGGGGAGGTAGGTAACTAAAATGGTAACTGAGGCTTATAAGATGCTACTTACCGAGTTGCAATGTAGACATTGGCAATGCATGTAAAAATATAGGTAATAAAGGCTACCTACAGGTAGTCGGAAGCCGGGCACCTTCGGGCAGACACTGTGTCGCCTGGCTCTTGTGCAAAGTGATACATTGCTCCATTGCTGTGTGAGAGGTTGCAGCAAGTAGGCTACCGATGTTTCGATGGCTCGCTAATGGTGTTAGGAAAGTATTGTTGAATGTATATTTTGAAACTCCAATATTCTCGAAAACGATGAACACTAACGAATTCAGTGAAGATTCTGTTGTCGAGAGTGTGTCACAGAAGCGAAAAACATTGTCATTGGTCGAATTCATTTGCGTGGACGACATGTCTGTCTGATTCTTAAGCCTCTGATAAAAACGATTATGAAAAACGAAAACGAGCCCAACCTCTGGTACTGCCTTGGTCCTTTAGGCTAGGTCATAAAAATAGTATCCTCTCGATTTACATGTTTAGTGGAGATGTGGTAGTACCTAAAGATAAAATAACCAGTTGTTTAAAAAATCTCGTTTGTCAAATAATTGGATTTTTTCAGGAACCAATATAAACTGGGCCATGATATGGGACGTGTCATGCAACAAATTTGACCCAACGTATCTAGGGTGTAAAATGCCAGCACCTATAGAAGGTTATTCAATTACTACGATGCTTTTATCAATCACCCGAAATTAGGCATTTGAGTCTAAAGAATGAGTACACTATGTGCGAAACGCGTAAGAATTTAGCTTCTTTTTCGTAGAGTGCTAAAACGCTACACACTATAAAATAATAGCTATTTCAAGTAATAAAATCATTTTCGTTTTCAGTTTTCCTCAGTCCAAAATTGTGCCTACCTCTAAAAATTCGAAACATAAAACAGGTACTGTATGAAAGCGTTTTATTCGTAATAGATAGACAATCAAACCGATTTACTATGCACTAGAGAAATTTCCCTAGTATAACGAATTCTGAAATATTTATAAATAATGTCAAAAGAACTACGAAATGTAAAAAAAATCGATATCATATTTTTTGAAGTTACATAATACGGGTGCCGGCCATTACGCTTACATAGCGTAGCATAATGACAAAGAAGTGCTTCTATAGGTGCTGGCATTCAAGTAAGTGATGGGTTGACATTCGTTAAGGTGAAATGCATCCGTATTACCTAACTTAGAAGTGACATTATATCGATTTGAATCATATTAGACGAAAATACCCCTGGTTTGCAAAATAATTGTAAAGTCTGGTTTTATTGATGCGAGTTATTCAAGCGGGTATTTGAAACATGGACGCATAAAATGGGTACCTACCAATTCTTGTGGGAACACTTTTTAGTCGACAACAAAGAATGACAAAACATTCGCCAAACATTTTTTGAGAGCTCTGGCAAAATTACGCAGGACAACTTGCTAGCAAGCTACATAGAGATTAAGGAGCCAAAACGAAAACGAAGTCGCAAAGAAAGTGGAAAGTCCCATAATTTTTCCGGAAATTATTTCGTAAGTATAGTCATCTGAACCGTATTTTAAACTGTGTCTTACTCTCGTTTTTTTTCCAGATATTTCTTGAAGGTAATACAAAACAAATTTGCCAAAAACTATTCTCAAAGGCGAATGAACACAATATGTCAGAAAATACAAATTGGATCAAGTCTTACTGAAAAAGAGGGGGCGATAGAAAATCACACAAATTTATCAACAAATTTATGATGTGAAAAATTTCATAGGCAACCTGAAAGAGAAAGAAAGTCATTACAGCATTGCTAAACCTTGCAACTTCTATAACGAAAAAGTGGCTAATGGTAAAAAAGTAAGTTATAAATACTTTAGCAGGGTCTTCAGAAATCACTTTAACGTAGGCTAGGTTAGTAGTCCGGCTAAAGATGTATGTAATTTTTGTTTTAGAACAGCAACGCAAATCAGTAATGCGAGGAATATTATCGATAAAGGTCAACTTGAGACCCAGTTGAAAGTTCACAAGGTTACGGTGTCTCAGTTCCATAAAATAATAAAAGAAGAACCTCCTAACTCAGTGTCTTTTTGCTTTGACTTGCAACAAGTGCAGGTTCTCCCAAAAGTTCTCATACAAGATGATTTTTATGTTCAGCAGCTGCCATTTTACTTTTTTGCGTTAAAGCCACAAACTGTAAAAACCCAGTGGTTTTATTCATGGATGGAACACCAAGCTGACCGGGAAGCGACAGAAACATCTTCAGCCCTACTTCATTTTTTGAAAAAGACCAATTTTGCTCCGAATATAGACACTCTTTAGCTCTTCTCTGATAGATGCGGGGGAGGCAAAATAAAAATAGCTTTACCATCCACAAGCTAGTGTTATGTTTATGCACCTTTGCTCTAGAAACGATTAAAAAATAGAAGTTATCTTCCCAGTGCGAGGACACTATTATCTTCCGGGAGATAGAATTTTTGGGAGGGTGGAAAAGATTTTAAGACGACACGTGGTCATAAAAACACCTGAAAAATATTGGGAACTGATTGGTCATTGGTGAATATAAAACAAGATTCAATTAAATTCAAATTAAAAGAATAATCAACAATCGAGGAAAGCCATCAGGCGTTGTAGTGAAATCTGAATTGCTGTATCGATCGGATGATCCAGCAAAAAAATTTCAAACTTTGTTAAAACCTAACAAAGCGGTTGGATCAAATTGAACTTCCCGAAGTACGACATGGACATGAAATAAAGCAGAAAAAGCTTGATAGTCTAAAACGCCTACTTGTTACATTTTCTGGTGACGAATGGTATGAAACAGACCCGGCCAATTATTGTAGAAACTGACGATATGGCCTTAATAGCGAGCATTTTGCCTAATTTTTCAGATGGTCGATTCGCTACAATTGGTTGATATTTGTCTACTGCTTCTTGTTTTCTAGAGTATGCACAACATATTGAACTCGCAGTCATTTTGATCGTACAAGATTTCTGAAACAGACGAAATTAACAGTTAGTCAAAAGATGGTTATTTGAAGTCGGTTTAATTGGATATCTGATAAGTGTTAAACATTTTCATATAGACGTTTTACTATATACCTATTTGGAAAGGAAAGCTGACTATGCGGTCACGTTCTTCTAACAATTCGAACGCCTAAAGTACTAATAATTTTCAGAGCTGGACGCTGTTTTGTAGTCAGGAAAAGCAAAAACAAAAACATTTTTTTGGAATGGCTATTATTCCACTATGTTTGTTATTTAGATTTAAATACGCAACTCCGGGTGATTGTAAATTTGTTTAAGAATGCATAAAGTTTGCTGCTGGAGGAATACGGCAATTTACCAGTTTAATACATTAGCCGACATGAAGAAAGGGAAATGCCACTAGGCTATTAATTCTCTTTCAAATCCAAAGATGTGCTTGGTCGTTTAAATAAAACGGTGGCGCAGTTCGAATAAATTGCTACCAGCAAGTGTTTTCTTTGGTTCAAACGAAACGTAAATGGTACGAAAAACGTCCTCTAGGTGAAATTTGCTTTAAGATCAATATCGATTAAGTGGAATGAACAGAGACGCTTTCCAGTGCCTCATGTGTGTTACTCGGAATTCGGTACTGCCTAACACCTGGTAATACCGCTCCACTGCTCTAGAGTGTTATGCTCCTGAGCTACTCATTTTTGAAATACACTGCCCCCTTACGCACCAGCTTATCATTCGATGTTATACGCTCCGAAATAGTGGGGTCAAGGATAATAAAAATGTTTAAAGATTGTTATGTTTCACCGTTCTTTTTTTGCATCACCTTACATTAAACCGATACCAAACAATGGAGGATGGTAAGAGACTGATCGTGTGGCATACACTTGAGAGGTTCCTGAATAATGAAGACAATAAGAGAGCGCAAGAAGGCATGCTAATAGCGGCTTGTAATTGGCTTTATCTATAACTAGATCTTTGAAAATAATTTTGAATGTCTACACCAAAATATGTATTCGACTCAGTTTCACAGAAGCTTTGAAATCAAAATACAGATCTCTGACGTGTTGCGCCATCAATCTAAAATGTGTTTCACATTTTCATTGTTAGAGCTTTGTGTGACAAACTTCATTTTTTCTTTTTAGATACCGAAGCAGCCGCGCAGGCAGATGCCTAAATGCTGGGACACCGCGGCTGCTATGATGATCAAAAAGAAATTTTGTTAGTCCGATTTTTGAACTGCTTTAGGTTAGTGGACCTGGAAAAAGCTTCCTCTTGTAGATTGTTAAACAATCTCGACACCGTCGGCACAAAGGCGCGGTCGTATCGGCCAGTTCTGGATGTACGAAGTTCGACACGGTTAGGATGAGAGGCCAAAGGAGGCAAGTCTGTCTGGCAGGCACTTCGCGCGGCGGCATCATGGAAGAGAGCTCTGAGCATCAAAGCCCGTTTTTGTAGCGGTAGAAGAGAGCTAGATCGCCAACAAATCTGAGCAATAAACAAATAGCCTAGCTTTTTCCCAGCAGCTGCCGCTATTGACGAGATGTGTTCGTGCCAAATCAGATCCTCGGTCATCTGGACTCCGACCAGCCGAAATGAACGGCTCTTTGGCAGAACTTGGCCATCTATCGAAACCGGATGAGCGCTAGGACGCTTTTGTTCATCAAGGTGTTTTGTAAGCATTAAGCTGTACAAGATTGTTGCGTCCCCAAGCAGTGATAACCTCCAGGTCTCTCATTAGAGAGGAAGTCGTCGCTAGTGTACTTTTTTCCAGCTCAGCGGCAGAGATCGGTTTGGTAACTCTGAATTCCTGCATGTAGAGTGTTGTCACCAGGGCAGCTGTGGATTGAGTTGATTGTGCAGGAAAAGAGGTCATTGATATATGAGAGAAACAGTGTCGGAGCCAAGACTCCACACCTCCATACTCGTCATTTAGAAGCTAGACCCGTAGGGATCAAATAATTTGGAGTTAGAATCAACAACACAAAAGAATACAGATTTTCTGGCAGTGTCAACGTCAAAGCAAAACATCAAGAGACAGGTTAGGTTTTATTGTTTCATTCCCATGCACATTTGCTAGAGCAGTTCGGGAACGTTTTACTCCAGATGCATATAACTCTCGATTCAAAAGCAGTGGAAAGCGGCTCTGATAGCATACTTATCTTGGTTACAGTACCTCTGTCACCTGCTCGCCCCTCTCGGAAATTCACCGCCGCCAAACCTGAAGATGAAGAAGTGGCAAAAGAAATGCAGAAAATGAAAGAAGCAAGAGCTGCGAGGATGGCTCTGGTCGATGAAAACGCGAAACAAGAAAGGCAGGATAACCTGAGCCGGTCGAATGAATCGGCGACTGCAGCCAAGAAACAACAGGAGGAGGAACAGAGTGCAATGGAGGAGCAAAAGAGGAAACAAGAGGAGAAGAAGAGGAAAGAAGAAGAGAGGAAGCGTGAAGAGGAAAAGAGGATAGCTGAAGAAAGGTTAGTACTGATTTTCTGCTTGATACAGGACTCACAATATTTAATTTCATGAAATAAATCTAAGGGTTTGGCTTAGTAAAACGAAATTCCGATTTCAATTTTTGAAAGTGCAAGATGGATGTTGAGTCATATATTTTAACAGCTTGCAGAACTCGTCAAAGGACGTTGATGTACCAAAAATCACCTATATAAAAGTTGCATAATCAGAGAGTTAGTTAACATTACTAAAAATTGCTTGAAAAAAATCATTGTCAAATTAAATGAATACCGTTTTTAAAAAAATTGTTCAATATTGTCTCCATTTGTTCAATTAACGTAAAATCTTGTTCGGCGAATCCACGACTCTTTACAAGCTTCGAAAATTAGATCCTGGTGTCCACCAGTGATGGGCGCATTGTATACACCGCGTATACAATGGTCAATATATACGTCTCGATATTCACGTATACAATGTATACAATAGCAAATCACAGTTCAACTTACATACAGTGCTGGCGAAAGTCCTTTTCCCTTTTAGATTTCCATGTGTACGAGGAAGAGAGAGAGAGGGGGAAGGCCACAGAACACAACTGTTACTTGCTGCAACGCCTTGTTTTCTACGCTCAAAGACAAATTTCTGTCGAATCTGTTTGGATCAATTTCAGATCGATCCTAATGGTTCTTCGATTTTGGTGGAACTGAAAGTTCAGGATAGATACAAATTCTGCAACATCGCATTATTGGTCTGACTGAGGAAGCAGTTTATAAATAATGAAAAATTATATAATATTTATTTACATACTTATACAAAGATACAGTTTTAAATAAATTAAGAACAACAAATTAACCCTAGTTCATCGATTTCTTTGTTCTTGGAGCGTCCAACCATATTTTTTTTAAGTTGATGGTTCACTTATGCTATTCTATACATTGTCTTTATCATTGTATTCATTGTATATGCAATGTATACATGGAGAAATAGACAATTAGTGTATACGCGTAAACGCCCATCACTGGTGTCCACAAATTAAATCACAAGCACTCTCAGTGCGCTGTTGAAGTTCTAACAGAGTATTTATTGCTCCATTATGATACACCAGCTGTTTCAAATAGCCTCACAGAAAAAAATCGCAAGGCGTTAGGTCCGGAGAGCGAGCAGCCCGAGAAATGGGTCCATTGTGCCCTATCCATCTATTCGGGAACTCGTTATTCAGATGTTCATGAACTTCTCGTTTAAAATGTGGTGGAGCCCCATCATGAAGGAACCACATGTTATGTCTCACATTTAGAGGAACATCTTCTAATAATTGTGGCAGATTGTGTCGAAGAAAATCTAAATAAATTTCACCGCTCAATCGACGTGGAAAAAGGTAGGATCCAATAAGCATGCCATTTACCACGCCAGTCCAAACACTTAATGGAAATCTATGTTGAAACTGAGTTCTTTTTACAGAATGCAAATTTTCTACTACCCAAACATGATTGTCGTCGAAATTGTGCACCCCATTTCGTGTAAATGTGGCCTCGTCTGTACACAAAATTAGTTTCGTAAAATCATCATTTCTGCCGAACTGTTCTAAAAGCCACTGGCAGTATGCAACTTTTCTTCGTCAGGTTGTAATGCTTGTACCCGTTGATAATGATAAGGATAATACTGTTCTTGCAGTATTGTCTTCCAGACTTTACTATGAGAAACTTCAACTTGAGATGCTATGACTCTGGAACTCATTGTTGGGTCATCTTCGATCATTTCTAAAATGCGTTTCCCAATTTGTAACATTTCAGGTTGACCAGGTCTTCCAGTAACCTCCTCTTTATTCTTTTAAATATCATGTGTCACGAAGTCTAATAACTAAATTCACCAACATCCGTGGACGATTTCTTGAAGTTGACCTTTCCGCATACAACATGCATCATCCGGCTGCGTTTTGTTGGAATGATCCGATGTTAGAGTGTTATGTGCACTAGTTAATTGTTTTCGTAAAATAGGCCATTTTTTGGCACAAAATAATCAGGCAAATGGAAGTATAGGCACCATTAGAAGACTGATACAACTGATTGAACCAAAGACTGGTACTGAAAACCATAGAATAACACAAACAGCTTGCCGAAAATTAGATAAACGATAAGAGTAGTGGACAAAAAACGCTAAGATTTTACACGGCAGTGCTCGAGAATATCAAAAAATCTATGCAATAACATTCTTATTTTTTTTCAATTTTTAATCTTTTATTATGCATCTTTTATAAAGGTGTTGGTGTATCAACTCCTTCTGACGAATCCTACAAGCAGTTAAAACATATGATTCAACTGTGAAAACACAATGTATAAGTCAATGTAAAAACACTCTCGGCCATAATGTGACGTCATACAAATTGCAAACAAGGAAACGTCATCCGTATGTCACTAGTGGACTAACGTTGTCCTCTTTTAAGTATTTCTAAAAAAAGTCCTAATAAACGTAAAAAATAAAGTTTTCTCGTTTCATAAAAAAACTATCATGGACATTGGATTCGTAAAAGCAGAAAGCACAAACTTGACAAAAATTGATACGTCGATTGCTGTTTGTTTTTACCTCTAACCCAGATTTCCACTCAGCTGAGCTGATGAACGTCAAGACTTTTATGTAAGCACAATACACGAAGCTGTTGGATACAGTTGATCACTTTGATCGGAATGCCATGAGACGCAAAGTCCATCAACTTTTTGAAAGGCAGGAACTTCCCACCATAGACAAAGTGTTACAGGAGGTTAATAGTGATGAAGACTCACCTACCCTCAAAAGGACCACATTCTATAGTTTACTCAAAGAACTTCATTTTGAGTATAGCAAACGAGACAGACATCGTATTTGGACAGCCAAGATATTATTTTATCGAGAAGAAATTATTTAAAACCAATAAAGAAATACCGCGACGTGTATCTAACCAATTCGTCATTTGTGTTGTAAAAATGGTGTCAAGTAGGCTTAACCTATGAGCCCGTGCTGAAATCTCAGCTGCACTAAACTTAGCTATATCTGGTAGATTTCAAACCAACACCTGTTAGATGCTCTGCTTGTATTATTATTAGTTTTCTTGAATATTATATGAAATAATTATTTCCTTTTCAGAACTCATTTAAAACTACGCTCATGCGTCATAATCTCTGAATAATTTTATCTAATATAGTATTTCTTCTTACTCATCGGTGATGATGCCGTAAGTTACCTCAAACTTAAATGAGACGAAAAAACCGACAGTAAAATGTAAAATACGCCCCAAACATGTCCAACAATCCACAGGGGTCTTCATCGATGTGTTTTTACATTATACGACGAGACAATAACGATAATTATTATATTTTTTATATAAGCTAATAGAAGTCATGTTTATAAGTTAAAAAGTCTGAGAGATCACGACAAATATCCAATATAATTCTTCTTCCAAAGGAATGGTTTAACAACATTTTTGAAGGAGTCTATAATGAATAATCACATACCTTATGGAAAAATTGAGGAGAACATTTTGTAGGGAACACTTTGGATACGGTGTTAATAAAGAACCTAGCCAACCATCAGGACTTGATTTATCGTACGTTCCTAAGAAGAAAAGTTCTTATGAATATCTACATCCGTCCCAAAATAGACGTTTGTGTTAAAACTAAACATATCGTTCACCGGTCAAAAGACCGGTTATGAGCTTTTGCATTGATAAAAATATCATCTTATCGCTTTTGTACATTTGACAACATGATTTTTTCTACCAATTATATAAACTTAATATTCTATTTGAATTCCGTTTATTTTGAGTGACACTTGTTTCGATAAGTATACGTACGTACCGTTATTTAAATATGTATACTGAGTGACATATGAAATGCAACACCCAAAACATGGATACGAGGATAAAATGTTGATCGCACTTCGAGACGTACTTTTTTGTGCATTTAGAGATCGATTTTTCACCACAAGTGCAGCTGCGAGGCAATGGTTTTATGCTGTCGGAAGAGCAATAACAATGAGGAGAGTTTATTGTCGAATAATGTCTTTTGGACCGTTTCCATACCGTCTCCATTTTGTACTACCTCTGACCCCACCGCGTCGTCGGCAACGAATAGGGAATAGGGAGAGACTTGAATGGAATATGGAATGAATGGAACTCAGTCGTGTTCAGCGATGAGACGCGGTGAAAGACGGAATATTCCATCGAACGACATATTCATCGCACTGTGGGTGTTATGGTATGGGGTGCCGTTATTATGGCATTCGATTAGTGTTCATTCGAGGAAGCATGCCCAGTGCTGTATCCACGAAGTTTCACTACTAGATCTTCTTTCCTTTTTGGAAACATTGCACGATCCACTCCTTCAACAGGACAATGGACGACCTCATGTTGCACGTGTTAGTTTAGACTTTCTAAAAGCATCCGGAGTAAGTCTGCTCCAATAGCTTCCTTGATCTCCAAACCTTTCCCCCATCAAACATGAATGGGACATGATGAGAAGGAGGTTGCAAAATTCACCGCACCCTCCATAAACATGGGAGGCTCTACGAAACCAAATTCAGATGGACTGGGATATAATAGATTCAATGCCGCGACGACTTAACGAAAGTGTACCGAACAGAGGAGCATCAACACATTATTAACATTAAGATGGGATAGCTCAGCTATTTTGCGATATTTCGAGTTAAAATTTTAATCACTTTCTATTAATCAGCAGACCTAAAATTTGTAAAAGTATGCTCAAAATTACAGCACTCCTGGCCGGTGTTGCATTTTCTATGTCATTTAGTATATTAAGTGTTGGTATGTTTAATGTTAAAAACGTAATTTTCTATCTTGCTGCCTCTTGATTTTTGATAGGAAGGCAAGTACGAGTACTTCGCACTAGAAGTGCACATAGAGTTCTTCTTCTACATCAGCTGCAATTTACATTTTTTATATAACCAGCACTTACTTATGGCGTGTCACACTTCATCGTTCTAAATACGTCAAAGCTGTAGATAAATATTAACTTTGCGTATCAGACTGTGAGTGAATGCAAGTTATTTTTCGGCCGATTGTAGAAAAAATTATTTGTATTCACTTTAACTGGAAGTGTAAATATAAATACACACTAAATATACTAAGCATAATGCTTTCGCCCATCCGACCAAAAGACAGCCAACCATGGACAGTGCTTTTTGGCTACTCATCAGAATGGCTTGGTCTCTCGTCTGTGTGATAAAGAACGCAAGCATCTTCAATCCAGGGAGTACCGTCTACCGAAACAAGACAAAGTAAAGTGCCATCTCTTAACAACATTGACCACTACGAAGAGTGGATAGCAGGTGCTTTCGGGAACTGTAAAGATCTTAGTTTGCGATTAGTAGCCCAGTCACCATGTGCATCCAATTGCAAGTAGACCACATCTACAGGGTGCGTCATCTTTTTTTCTATTTGAAAAACCAACACGGTTTTTATGAGGTGAAATCGATTTTTTTTATTGGTAAATGAAGGTTGGTTTATGCTATTTATGTATGAAAAATAACATCAGTCATGTGACTACCGCGGCTTCATTTACAGGCCAACATCCGAACATTAAAATTTTCAATGACTTTTCCCAGAATAATCAGGTCTAAGGCCGCAATTTCAGGCCGAATATTGCGCTTTAGGTCTTGAATTGTCCGGGGACCATTCGCATACACTTTTCCTTTCAAAAATCCCCAATAGTCAAGAGGTGTTAAATCGCACGATCCCAGGGGCCAACTGACATCTGAATTTCGTAAAATTATGCGGTCTTGAAATTTCGTGTGCATTAAGGCGATTGTTTGGCGAGATGTGTGAGCCGTTGCTCCGTCTTGATAAAACCAAAGATCCTCGGCACCAATACGATCCAATTGTGGCCACAAAAAGTCTGTTAACATGTCGCGATAACGTTCCCCGTTGACAGTAATGGCCTTTTCTTCGGCATCTTCAAAGAGGAATGGTATAACGATGCCACCAGCCCATAATCCGCACCAAACAGTCACTTTTTCAGGATGGAGAGGTTGTTCGTGACATTGCTGTGGATTTTCAGCCCCCCATAATTTGCAATTTTGCTTATTCAAGTACCCATTGAGGTGAAAATGAGACTCTTCAGAAAGGAGTACTTTGGCTGAACATCCGTCTTCTCTTTCCAGCATCCAATTAACAAAAACACGCCGCTGTTGATGGTCTGCCGGCTTCAATTCTTGTGTTAGTTGGATTTTGTATGGATGGAGGTGTAAATCAATGTGTGAAATCCGGCTTGAAGTGGTCTCACTAATTCCCAATTGTTGCGAACGGTGCCTAGTCGAGGTGGTTGGATCTTCTCGCACAGTTTCACTCACTGCGGCTATGTTTTCACGAGTACGAGCTGGACGAGAATGTTGGTATGGTCTACGACCTTCAGCTGAACCAGTTTCCTCAAAACGATTAACAATACAATGAATTCCAGGCTCTGTAGGACGTCCATGTCGGCCAAAACTAGTGCGAAGTCTGCGAAAAGTATATTTTATATTTCAACCGTTTTGGATAACCAAAATGCGTTGATGTGTTGTAAAGGAATCCATGACTATAAATGGCATACCTTTGACAGTTCATTTATGCATACCACATGACTTTTGACTCACATGGTAACACATAAACTTATAGGTAAAAAAAAGTAATAGATGGCGCACCCAGTACTATACAGCCAGAGTCGTCAGCCATCTAGCGGTCACATGGAGAATGATGGGCTATTGAGAAGTGGGGTCGTTACAGTTCCAACAAATAGCTGCTATGCAATCTCTGCAGTGGTCGATTTTGGTGACAGATGGCGCTTTGCACTGTCTTACTTCTATAAATACACAGTTGTTCAAAATTCTGGAGATGGTCAAATATCTTGAGAAATATTGGACCGACATTTACCAAATTTTAATTCCCAATCAGACGGTAATCGCTGCCTTGTTGCCAGATATATCAGTTAAAAAAAACTACCTTATCAAAATTAAATGCAACCGCACCCTTTAGAGTGACCTACAAATACCAAGTCGCCTTCGTCCTTACTTGCGATTATGGCAAAGTTGACATGTGAACAACCAGCCGTGTCTGGCACGTCTTGATTGGACATTGTACGTTAGCCCCTTCGCATGTGCGCGATTTCATCATTGATATGATATTAATTTTATTATGGACCAATATCTAGACATACTTATGACCTTATTGGAATGCACGTGTAGTTTACTGAATTTGCATCCGCCATGAACGGATATTTTTCGTAGATAAGATTCTGGATAATGAATTATTTGCATACATATAGCATTTAATATATTTATAATACATTCATGTTCACGATTAGTATTATGAATTTAGGGCTGCTGAAGAAGAAGCAAGAAGAAAAGCGCAAGCTAAGAAAGAAGAAGCTGAAAGGAAAGCGGAATTAGCCAGACAAGAGGAACTTGCCGCTAAGGCTGCTGCCGAAAGGGCAGCAGAACTGGAGCGGCAGGCAGAGCTACTACGACAGGAAGAATTAGCTAAGCAGGTAATTTTCAATATGAAAATTAACATTTATCAATTTTTGGATCTTTGGTGCTGAATGACAGTAATGATGTCCTAATACTCCAGGATATGAATCCTCAAATATTTTTTTGGAGAAGAGTTGATATGAACATATGTTCGAATGGATTTTTCAAAGTTCATTTGCCTTTTTTTAAAAGAAACATATGATTACACACTTTTTGAATGAAGCAGTGGTTACCAAGATGTATCAAGGTTTTGAACTTTTAGCAGTTTGTGCTGATATTAAAATAACACAACTTTGACACTAAACATACCAACTCTGAATATTGTACATACCTTTCTACCTTACGAAGTCAAATGACGGCCATGGTAGATAACCGTAAGTATATTTGTCTTGACAGGTATTACTCAAAAAACAGGACACAAATACAATATTAACCTTATAATTAGCAGAAAAATATTATGAAGTCAAATGTGCAAAAGTGTCTAACCGGTCTTTTTGTCGGTGAATGGTATGTTCAGTGTTTAATGGAAACATGGTCAATTTTTAGTAGAATGAAAACTAATTTCGAATAGTTAAAAGCGCTGTAGTCACAAATACTGAACATATTTGTCCCTAATCGTAGTACAAAATTGAAATCACGGTACTGATGTTTCAAAGTCTGGGGGCATTATTAAGCCCCTGTAGGAATATGAAAAAACATGTTAATGAGATCCAAGTCGCGGTGTTTTGGCAGCCATCTTTAAAAAGGGCCGCCAAGATGTAAGACGGTTATATTTGTACAACGAATCTTGGTAACCAGTGGACCGATTTTAATTTTTTAAAACTCATTTTGGTTTTTTTTAAAGGCAAACATATCACTTGATATGACATTATTTTAATAACCCAACAATTATTGGGAGAACGTAAGGTTTTTAATTTTTTAAATATGGAAACGCATACTATAAATCTAGGCGCTTCAGTATGATTACGTGTGTATTGATATGCCATTTAAATTTTTCTGTGAAAGTTGATAAAACGCAAACAGAGGTATTTGGAAAAAGGGATCACGTAACCCTAATCGTGGTGATGAAAAAATGAGCTCTGAAACTACACTGAGAAAAAGTTTTGTTAAAACAATTAAAATTTTAATTAGGCTAAGTAACTCCGATTTCTAAAACAGTTCATATGAATGCATTTTACTGTCTGACGTATATTAATAAGTGCTGTGACAATTGATGTTTTCGAATCAAAATTGAAACTTCCGAATGCTGTAACCCTGCAAAAACTCGATACTTTTATTCTCGTCAATTGTGAACTTATTAAATATGGTATCAAGTTCTACCAGTTATTTGTTTGATTCTCCAGAAACAGGTTATACCATTACCTAGAAGCAATTCTTTGTTTTAAATTCAGAAAGTAGGGAAAGGGATGCCTGAAAGTGAATAAGGTCATTTGATAAAGTGTAAAAAACTGCGCTTTTATTTCTAATAATAAGACAATATTGCACCCACCCGCATTCAACGCATTCAAATATATAAACAAGTTCACGTCACTTTAAACAATCTAGGATATTTTCAAATACTACACAGTCTGCACCAACAGGAGGCTCCACATCCTATACATAAGGTATAAAACGAAAGCACGCCAAGCCTAAGTTAAGCACATGTTTGGTATAAATGCACCTAATTGCCTTGAATACCGCTTCACAAATGAAATTTCAAAGTTTTTCCCATTTCGTGACTCCCCTATACAGACTGTCATTGGGATGAAAAAATATTATAAGCATGGATTTGAAGCTCCTCGCGCATCACCAGCACCCCGCCTTATTCACGAAGGAAGAACCTAATTTGAATGTTTTTATTAAAATGGTTAATTGTTTTAAATGTGCCATTTTTATATAAACGAAATTATAAACTAATTAAACAGTTTAATACAACATGTCCAATTAAACTGCTCCCAGAAACTTCATTTTACTTAATTTGATTACTTAGAACAATTAAAAAAATCATTTTAAGTAACGAAATTTTTCCCGATGAACTGTTTAATTGACCACGTATTCTCAGTTTTTGCATTTTTGAAATATTTGGAATGCCTATTTTGATGTTGTAGTAACATTACCAAAATGCTCTTAGCTTTAGTAAATACAATACTTTTAACTGGAAATTGGAAATTGTTTTTAGCTCTACCATAAATGGACCGTACAAGTAGTAGCGTTATTTAAATATATTCGCAAAATGACAAAAAATGAAAGCTTTCGTATATCTCAATAAACTAAAGTTGATGATTTCGACCGCCCGACCAAAAGGCAGCCAATCATGGACAGCTGTTTCGTGTGTTTTGGCCTTTAATCAGCATGGCCTGGGGTTGGTCTCTCGTCTCTGGAACAACGAAAGAAAGTATCGCAACTTATCTCTATCCCGGAGGTACGCTGTATTGAAATATGACAGCGCCAAGCGCCATCTATCAACAGAATCGACCACTGCGGAGAGCGCATAGCTGCTATTTGTCGGAACTGTAAAGATCTCAGTTTGCGTTTAATAGCCCAGTCACCACGTGATCGCTATATGGCTCACATGGTGACTGGGCTATTAAAACGTATAATGCATAGCCACAAAATATCTTTGCCTTTAAAAAATGGCGTCAAGTAGGTTCACTCCACACTTACCACGCAACGCCGTTATCAGTTCATTAAGAGTTAACACTATGCTACCGGGAGCAGCATGTACTGACATCAAAAAGTTGAGATAGATACTCCCATCCCACCCATAACCCCTAGCCAGGATCCTCTGAAACGTCAAAGAACAAAATTTAAGCGATTCTCACTCTCTTTCGTTTTTAGCCTTTTTCTCCGTTGCCACTAACATTGTGCAAAAATTTCTCCAGCTATAGCCGGTCATTAGACCAGCAGAGAAATCGACAGGCAGACAGACCGACGGAAATGAGTGACATGGTTTTTCGTGATGTACATCCAGAAAACATAATACCTCATTTTCCGAAAATTTTCTCTATTACAATGCATCCCCGCTAGTAAGTGTGGAAAGTAAAAGGAGTAAGACCAGCCTTTAAAAATCAAAATCGGCCCATTGGTTACGAAAATATGTTGAATAACTGTTTTACAACTTTGCGAACATTTGTAAATATAGTGGCCAAACGTACATGATTTGGATTGCATGACCCTAATATTTATAAAGTCCTATTCTAGGTGTCTAATAACACTCCGCATTCAAACTGAGGACATATATAAAGTCGCACGTGACCTTAGTTACTAATCTCAGACAACCAAAAATCTATGACTCGAATGATGGAACCTAGGAACCTAGGAACTTTTAGTAGGTGGTGAGGGTACCAATTGCGCGTCACCGACCCTATCGTATTTTTACCACTAACCCAACATGTTCATACTACTGATTCACTGTAGGCCGAACTAGAGCAAATGCGTAAAGATGAAGAAGAACGTTTAAGGTTAGAAGAAGAGAAACGGCTACAAGAAGAAGCAAAGGCAGAAGAAGACCGTAAACATTTGGCTCGATTGGAAGAACTGGCCAAACAAGCTGAAGAGGAACGGGAGGCTGAACTAGCGCGACAGGCAGAAGAGTTAGCTGAATTAGCTAGACAAGAAGCTGAGCTCGCTGAACAGGCAAAGAAGGAAGCAGAAGAGGCGGAACTTAAGAGACAGGAAGATGAACTAGCTGAATTGGAAAGGTAACATAATGTGACATTACCTGCAGCTTTTCTTCGTTATACAGAGTATCCTCAAAGTTGGGACTTTCCTTTAGACGGCGAATAGATCTTCGAAAGGTAAGCAGTTTTTTTCCAGTAACATATGCACCAAATTCTCAAAATTACCGAGATGTCATCTTCACGAAATCAAACCTAAACAAAAACTAATCCTCGATCAGCTCAAACGTGAGCTCGTATGACGCGGATCATTGCTTGATCCAGGCGCTGGCCGGCAATGTCGGAGTCGATGTTATTTTAATTTATTGCGCGTGTCTTCGAAATGCTACCGAGACTTGGCGAATGTAAGCAGATTGGTTTTAAAGATCTGTCGTGATTTATTTTTTTGTTTAGGGCGAAAAAAGATGTTTAGTGTATAAAACTGAGGTGAAGACGGTTGACGGACTTCGTGTGAGATACTAGCAATTTGCTGCATTCATTCGAGAAAGGCAGCCTATTCCAAAAGCCTTGTCATGTTCATACATGTGTCTGTGAAACTATCGCAGACAACGTAAAACAATACTTACAAGTGACAGGGCTGTATTTGAAATTTCTTGTCGATGAACCTTCAAACTCTTTTTTTGTTTCACCGCACATAAGCTTTTTTGTTACAAGCATAGTTGTTTCTGGAAAGGAAAGTCCCAACTTTTAGGACACCCTGTACAGTGTATCTAAAGTTATAACGGGACGGCTATTACGTATCTTGAAAAGTGACATTTTGTCAGGTTTTCTTTGATATTTCGTAGGTTTCTTGTTACATAACGTAGGTTTTTCTACAAGATGTTAACTTAACACGAGCTGCTGTAAGCTTGTTGTGAACTCATTTTGTAGCTATACGTGTTGCTTAAAGGTTAGCGAACAGCGATCATAGTGAGTAAACGTGGAATGAACTATTTACACTCTAAAAACTACCTAGTCTGCAAAATGTCCTTCCGTCGGTTTTTTGAAGTTTTTTAGGTTTTTTTTGCATAATACCCCTGCCGGATAACATTACCATTTACAAAAGGGCGAGGGGCTAAAAAATAAAAAGCATTTGTAGTATAATTATAGCTATTAATTTTTGACCGTATTATAACAGGTATAATGTTGTGACAATCAGAGGTACCGCATACCATCATAAACGTTGACATCATTTGACATTTATCACATATGACTTGACTTTACTTGAATGTAAAACGTTTACAAATATTTGTGCTTGCAAAAACTTTCTTTAAAGGATAAATGGTATAATATGACGTTTCGTTGTCCAAAAATCATCATCTAGTTATTTTTTATATACATGGCCTTTATTATTTTTGTTACTGATGTTGATTTAATTTTCAATTCATCAGCTTCTACAGATGGCAGATGGTCTCACACGCTCGTGCGTGAAGGTACCACTTGGCAGATTTCTGAGGCGGGGACAGAATATGTGCATATTGTCTCCACGCGTATTCCCTCGCTAGAGTCCGTGTGGCGTCCCCCTCGCCCCTTTCCCTTGAATCCCGTTATAGCCCAATGGTACCCATGGGTATTTGGGCCTTTGGCCTTTGTGGTGGTTCAAGCATAAAAACAAATTTCATATTAAAAATGAGTGTTTAAATTTTAAGTCATAATTTTGAATAGTCAAAAACATTAACTTCCAAAGTAAGTAAAGCACATGTATGCCTTTTTCTATGGAAATGCAAAAATCTTGATACAACAGTATCATAGCATCAGACTTTGACAGTACATCTGTGTATAAATTACAAAAATTGACCTTTAGTTCTGCGTCTAGGGCCGTACTTAAGAAGTTTCTTGGATTAGTCAAAAGTATGACTAAGATCAATGCTATCTTGCACAGAATAGTTGAGTGGAACTGCAATCGAATCATTCTCTGAGATTCATTTAATATAACATTCTTCTTCTGTCAATAATAATAGTAATAAGAATGACAATAATTATAACTTTCTGAGAAGTAGGCGAAAAGTGTGCTGATTTGCAAAAATGATGAATGCGCCGATTGTAGTTCTTATTCTTAGATCAAAAACTGGGAGAATCAGTATACTAAAAGAAAAGTTTTGTTAAATTTCTTTGTAGGAATATATAGATAGATATCATGTTGATCGTGACCATGATCCTTACAAGCCCAGTCTCAGGGTAAGTTCATTTTTATACGTCTATGCTGGAATAGATCTGGCATGAGTTTCTCGAGAATTCAGGAAACTTAAATGACAGGTAGCCTTTTAACGGCAAGGATTATGTCTTACCTTTAATAATTTTGGAAATGTACAAAGATTATTGATTGAATACAAAGCTTACGTTTTCCTAAAGCAAGCTTATTTCCATTTCAAACAATCCTAAATCAGATCCAGATTACAAATCATTTCTTTTTACTAATAGTCCCCCCTACTGAGCGGGGCCGTGGCAAATGCTTGTTCCGGAAGTTGTTGTATCCAGTATACAACTTCTTCCCGTTCAAGTGATTGTACACGCCAAGGACCAGTCGACCGAGAGGGTACCACCTGCTAGCTTTTCCCAAGGTATCTTATAAATGTCCGCATCTTTCCACACCTAAGATATGCAGTCGGTTATCTTCCAAAACAAAGAAATTAATGATGATGGATCCTCGAACACTAAGAACTCCGGACATAAGCTCACTCCACTCTCGGAATGTTCGGGTGGAGGGTGGGCTCAAGGGAACAACATCGAAGATAAAATTTGTTTTTCGATCATCTGCCGGATTAGCAACAACATTGACGCTGTTCACCACTACCTGTAATCCAATCGTGCCGCCGTGCTTTTCTTGACGGAGACAAAAATCTCAGAGTCTGCACCGATTATCCATACTAACTTCCCAAACTACGAGGTGCACTCCAATCTGAGAAAAAACGGAGGAGTTGTGGCTTTTGTCCGTAGCAGTCTTTCCTGCTCCAGAGATGTTTCTTTGGAATCAGGTCGGAAGGACATTATGTGGCTTCGCCTCATCTCCAAAACATCACTCAAATTTATCTGCTGCTTTTATAGCTCTCCCTCGGACCATAACTGGGATGACCTACTCGAATACCTGAACATCAATCACCCCGCTTCAGAGGTAGTTCTTCTAGGTGATTTCAATCCACATAGTGAGCTTTTTTTGGTCAAGACCGATGCAGCAGATCGTGCAGTCGAAGCGTTCGCTCTTACTCAAGGGCTGACCCAGCTGGTGACGAGCCCTACTTTTTTCCCCCGCGTCTCGTCATATGCCAGTAGCCTGCTGGATCTCTTTCTGAGCACGCACCCTGTCCCTTACAGCACTGCCGTCCCGTCCCCCTGGGTAAATCAGACCACGGTGTTGTGGAGGTTAGGTTTCGGTCAGAACCCACTGTGGCAGCAGAAACTCGTACAGGGTACAAAACTTGGGATTACGGACATGCCGACTGGGAAGGGCTCAGAGAATTCTTCTCTAGCTTTCCTTGGAAAGATGTATGTTTCACTGACGCGGATGCGTCGGCTGTCTGTTCTTCGATAACCGAAATTATCCACGTCGGAATGTTCCCTCACACAGTGAAAGTGCCTAAACCAGGGTCCAACGGCTGGTTTAACAAATCGTGTGACACAGCTCGCCAGCAGAAGTTCAAGGCACACAGAACCTATTTATAAAACCCCACTGTAGAGAACAGACAAGCCGACGTCGAGTCCAGAAACAAATATAACGAAGCGGTCCGCAATGCCAAAAACCAGCACGATGTAAAAGTTAGGCACAGGGTAATGTCGCAGCGCAATGGCAGTCGGTCTTTCTAGACGCTGGCCAAGCAGATTGAAAAGAACTTCCCACACCGTAGCCTTCCACTACTTACGTGTCAGGATGGAAGTATGGTATTCGACTCAAAGGCCAAGGCGGAAGTGCTAGCCAAGATCTTTGCTGCTAACTCAACCATGGACGTCCCTCCCAACGCCCAAGTGCTGTCAATTCAAGGGGTTCCCTGCACTATGCGGGAGGTAAAATTCAGGCATGAGACCGCAAGACAAGTGCTCTTGTCGCTCGACATCAACAGAGCTTGTGATCCGGACTTGATTCCTGCCATTTTACTGAAGAGGTGTGCAGCGAAGCTTGCTCCAGTTCTTTCACGTCTCTTCCAGATATCTTATGAATCCGGCACCTTCCCAGAAAACTGGAAATTTGCTCATGTCCAACCCATCCCAAAAAAAGGATCTAAGACCGACCCTTACAACTAGAGGCTCTGCTTTCTGTTATAAGTAAGGTGATGGAGAGATGCACAAATCGCTGGACTACCTCGAACGTCACAGCTTGATTAGCAACAGGCAGTATGGTTTCCGGCACCAAGGATCCACAGGGGACCTCCTAGCTTAAGTCACGCAGTTGTGGAGTACACTCATCCAGTCTTATGGTAAGGCTCATGTCGTTGCTCTTGACATCACGAAACCGTTCGATCAGCTGTGGCACGCTGCCCTCTTAAGCAAACTTCCATCCTCTGGCCTCCCAGAAAAGCTTTGCAGATGGGTGGCTGACTTTATCTCTGGCCGCGAGATATCCGTCGTAATTGACGGGTTCTCCGCTTCATCCCACAACGTTAACGCGGGTGTTCCCCAGGAATCGGTCTTGGCTCCGACACTGTTCCTCTTACATATCGACGACCTCCTTTCCTGTACGATCAACCCAATCCACAGCTTCGCTGATGACAGCACTCTACATGCAGGAATTCAGAGCGACAAGCCGATCTCTGCCGCTGAGCTGGAAAAAAGAAGACTAGCGACGACTTCCTCTCTGACAAGAGACCTGGAGGCTATCACTGCTTGGGGACGCAACAATCTTGTACAGTTCAATGCTTCCAAAACACAGTACTGTACTTTAACGAATAAAAGGCGTCCTACCGCTCATCCAGTTTCGATGGATGGCCGAGTTCTGCCAAAGAGACATTTATTTCAGCTGGTCGGAGTCCAGATCACCGAGGACCTGATCTGGCACGAACACATCTCGTCAATAGCGGCAGCTGCTGGGAAAAAGCTAGGCTATTTGTTTAGGGCTGAGATTTGTTGGCGATCTAGCTCTCTTCTACCGCTACAAAAACGGGCTTTGATGCTCAAAGCTCTCTTCCATGATGCCGCCGCGCGAAGTGCCTGCCAGACAGACTTGCCTCACTTTGGCCTCTCATCCTGACCGTGTCGAACTTCGTACATCCAGAATGGCTGCAGCTGCTGGGAAAAAGCTAGGCTACTTGTTTAGGGCTAAGAAGTACTTTTCTGCGCATGACCTTCTCACTCTATACAAGGTCCAGATAAGGCTTAACCTTGAGTTTTGCTCACACGTTTGGGGTGCTGCCGCCTTGACTACATTATCCATGCTCAGTGCTGTCCAGAGGAGGGCGGTGCGACTGATCGATGACTCTTCTCTAAAAGTCAGTTTCGGGACCCTTTCGCACTGGCGGTCCGTCGGCGATCTAGCTCTTTTCTACCGCTACACCGCCATGATACCGCCGCGCGATGTGCCTGCCACGCAGACCCGCCTGACATTGGCGTACCATCCTAACCGTGTCAAACTTCGTACATCCAGAACTGGCCGATCCGACCGGTGCCTGGTCCCGAGGGTGTCGAGATTGTGGAACAATCTACAAGAGGAAGCTTTCCCAGTTCTACTAACCCTAGGCAGTTCAAAAATCGTATTAACAAAATTGTTTTAAGATCATCATAGCAGCCGCGGTGTTACAACATTTAGGCTTCTGCCTGCGCAGCTGCTTCTATATAAAAAAAGTCCATACGCCATTCGAAATCCTTTGTTACACAACTTTTCTGGTAAGTATTTAGGTTTGCTGATAAAAGCGAATTTTTAAATCAAGAATTCTAAACTTTTCAAGTGAGATACTTTGATCTCACTGTATTGTTAGATTGTAAAGCTTCCTTTCCGCAAAAAGTCCAGAAAAGATGGAATGCAATGAAGATTCCAACTTTTCTGCACAATCACAGAAAGGGGGTTACCATTAGCTTCCGGTAGCTCAGACGGTGGCATGAAGACATCCACAGGCGTGTAGCTGTGTGTCGACCATGGCATAGCTAGAGGATAGAAGAACAAACAGAACACAAAAATTTAACAGATTTTATTTAACTGGAAAAACATTTTCATTACATTACAATTTTAAAGAACAAAATGAAAGATTTAAATCTTTGGCGCTGCTACAAGACTATACACTTATCTTTCGCTAAGCGAGGATGGCCAGGTGCTTCAAGTGGAGGTCCCAGTTATAAGGGGTGACCTCACATTTAGTGGCTTCAAAACTAGTTGTAGGCGAAGGATGCAGTGAAGTTGAACTTAAAGGTGATGGCGCTGCCAAGGCACATGCATGGGTGAAGTGATAGGCCAAGCAATGCAAAGTCAAAGACAAAGGCAAAGGCAAAGTCAAAGTCAAAGGCAAAAGTCAAAGACAAAGGCAAAGGGAAAGGGGGTGGCCCCAATCTGAAAAGAACCGTGTGCATTAGCAACGTGCCCCAATGGCCAAGGCATTTCCAACCTCAGTCTGCCTCAAAAGAGAACCAACGATTTTCTAGGTTAGAATTACATTACATAGTTTGATAAAATCAAACCGAAAATTGGAAATGCCTTTCATAGAATAAAATCATGAAATAGCAGAAAAAAGCGTAAAACAAGATGGTGGTCATCAAAAATTTCTCCACATGCTTCTGATATAAAAACACAAATATCGAATATTCATAATCAACGTACTCATAATTTCACTGAACTATGAATATATATATATACTAAGTGACTTATAAATCCGAACACCCAGTTTAAATGATTTTATTTTAATAAAATTTTGTATAAGTACTTAATGAAGCATAATAAGTAAATGATAAAAATTTCAAAATGATTGCACTGCTTTAAAGCCCTGTGACCTTTAATAATGTGTGGATGCACCCTGATGTGCTACGCATTCTCCAACGCGCCTAGGCATGCTTCTGATCAGGTGGTCAATGTCCTCCTGTGGTATCTCATTCCGTGCAACCACCAACTCCTCTCGAAGTGCTTCTAGAGTCTGAGGAGGACGTTGCAAATTGAGCAATCTCCTACCCATCATATCCCACACGTGCTCAATTGGGGATAAGTCGGGAGATCTTGGTGGCCATGGTAACAATGTGACTTCATTATGTTGAAAGAAGTCTATTGTGACTCTTGCAACATGTGGTCGGGCATTATCTTGTTGGAAAGTTGGATCAGCCAGTGTGTCAAGATAGGGTAAAAGATGGGGTTCTAGAACTTCGTGGATATAACGCTGCGCGTTCATGTTACCTCTGATGAAGATTAAAGGTGACCTGGAACCATAAGCTATAGCACCCCAAACCATAACTCCAACAGTGTGATGAACATGTCTTTCAACAAAAACCTGTGGATTCCTCCTTTCACCACGTCGCATTCTAACCCTGGCACGACCATAGTGCATGCCTAAACAAAATCGAGACTCGTCGCTAAAGACAATACTGTTCCATTCCTGATCCCAGAGTGACCGTTGTCTGCACCACTCAAGGCGATTACGTCGGTGTTCTCGAGTTAAAGGGAGGACCCAGTGTGGCCGGTATGAAAACAAGCCAAAACTTCTCATTCGTCGGTAAACACTTCGCATGCCAATAGGTCTTCCGTGTTCTGCAAACCATTCATTTGCAATGGACCTGGTAGTGGAGAAACGGTCCCTTAAGGCCAATAATCCTAGGCGGCGATCTTCATGGTCTGTTGTTCTACGGCGGCGTCCAGTGCCTCTTGCTCTTTGCGTACGGCCTTCTCGACGCCATGCCTGACAACACCTAAGCACAGTGTCTACACTTCTTTGCACTCTAACTGCAATTGCCCGAAAATAAAGTCCAGCTTCCCGAAGTCCCACTATACGGCCCCTATCAAACTCACTAAGTTGACGAAATCGTACAGGTCTCCGTACTCTAGGCATCGTAACCGATCGTAAAGGATGTCAAGAACCAAAATCCGCCAACGTTGATTCTTTACTGCGGCTGAAATATTCATTTTTAGAGCGTTAGTGAATTAAAAAAAAAGCAGTATAAAAACCGGAATGTCCAACTGATAAGGCTGAAAATTTTTTCACTTGTTATTTACAGTAAGATAAATACATTCACCAACTTTTATTAAAATAAAACCATTTAAACTGGGTGTTCGGATTTATATGTCACTTAGTATATATACGCACACAGAGGTAAAATCGATGTGGATCGATTTCTACCTCGATTTGATTAAAGTTATGGCGAATGATCGAAGTAGTCGAAAATGACGTTCGATGGATATTTTAAAATCGTACAAGAAATAAACCACTTACATATCGATTATCTATAAACTACAGGCAGATCCAGCAATAAAACTGTATAGTATTATAAAGCTCACCATTTTATCCTATTTGGACACACATTTTACAAAATACTAGCACATGGTGCTATATGACCTCATGCTACAGAGAACAAAATTCTCAGCTCTTGTTAGATCGGCGGCTCAAGTGAAAAGGAAGCGCGAGGAAGATCACAGATCAGGAACTCCGCATCAAGCGCGCTCCAAGCGGAAATGTTTCCAAGTAAAAAAGCTAGAGATGGGATAAGCTAGAGATGGGAGTAATGAGTTGCGATTCTGAAATGAAAATCGAGAAGTGATTTAATAAATACAATCGGACGGTGAAACCGTTACAAGATTAGTTGGGTATACATTGGAAAATGCCTTCACTTCTGGGAGGAAACAAATGGCAGCTGACAGCGGAATTTGCCAATGAATCTCGTTTAGTTATCAAGACAAGATGGGTAGTTTGAGAGTTATTCAAATACTGCGTATACCAAATCGTAGAATCTTTATAAAACAGCTCATCCTCCGATTATTATGGAAGGTAGATTAGCGCATCAGCTGTTAGCAACGGCGCAATAGGCGACCGCCGGCCTAGCGTTAGACGAAGTAGCAGGTAGCCGGAAAAGGGATTCACTCACGTTTTTTAAGCCCAATAAAGTCTCCTCTGGATGGCTCATCAAAAAGTTCAATAATGTAAGTGGCATTTGCCTAATAATATTGCAATGATCAATGGGCATTACTGGTGTCCAATTCCTGGGTATGATACTGGAGTTAGGTTATCCTTCGAAAAAGTTAACTCAAACCATTCGATATGTCGGAAGCAGGCCAAAACAAAAACACTCAAAATGATAGTCAATAAAATACAATACCCTGACACCTTCAAAATTGTCATTGTAAAGGTCATAATGGAAAGCAAGGAAACAACCACGATTCCTCTGTGCGGTTGAAAAGCTACCTGTCATAAAGAGTTTTCGAAATTCTCCAGCAAGTTGTGCCAGATATATTCCAGGATAAATACAGGGTGGCTCATCGAAATCGATACAGACGTATTCACTGGCAGCTCAGTTTTTTTTTTGAAAAACGCTCAGACCCGTTGACTTTGTTATCGAGGGGGACACAAGTTTGGCAAAAAATCACGTTAGCACGTGCAGCCCCCTAAGCGGGGGTGACACCACTCCCAAAATCTTAAATGGAAAGGGGGGTCGAGTGATACCTTATTTTAAAGGTCTTTCAATTCCCTTTATAATGATATAAAATGAATGTACTTCAGTTCAGTATTTTTGAAGATTTACTGATTTAAAGCTTAAATAAACCTATTACATCACCATTAGTGGAGATCAATACATTTGGCAGCAGAGTAATTTAAAAATGAAGAATGAACTGACCCGTTAGGCATGTAAATGTTGAAAATGGCCACCATGACTCTCCATGCAATAATAAAGATTTTGCTCAAAACGTTGCCGCACATTTGAGGAGTAATTTGAAGGCACTCATTCACAATTCTTTGTCGCAGATCTTCTAATGATGTTGGCTGAGTCTTTTAAATGACCCCACATAAAGAAATCCAAAGGTGATAAATCTGGCGATCTTGGGGGCCATTCAATGGCACCTCTTCTCCCAATCCATCGATCTGGAAACGTCTGATCTAAATATTGTCGAACACGTAATGCGTAATGTGGTGGGGCACCATCCTGTTGGAACATCAACCTATTCGCAATGTACCGCCGATCATTCTGATTTTCAATTATAACTGTTAATGCAGGATCTATGGCGTCTTCCAATAAGTCCAAATACATTTCACCGGTCAAATTTCCAGGTAAGCAAAAAGGACCAACTAAATGATCGCCAAAAATACCAGCCCAAACATTTAATTTTTGTGGCTGCTGTGTATGAACCTCGTGATAGATTCTGAGATTAGAATCGGACCAATATTGGCAGTTGACGATTTATTACGCCATTTAAGAAAAAGGAACATTCGTCGAAAAACCAAGTGTTGAATAGAAAATGTTCATCGTTTATAATTCGTTCACTCATATCTTCACAAAATTGTAATCGCCGATGAAAATCGTCTTCATTAAGTTCTTGTACCAGGTGAATTTTATACGGATGAAAACTATGGGCCTTTAGAATCCGTTGGACAATACGTCGACTAACACCACACACAATTTGCGGGTACTTAACGTAGGATCTACCTAAACATGCCCTAAGACCCCCACTTCTATTGCTTCGTTCCTTATAGGATTTTCGATATTGCGTTTTTTATTGGCGACTGACCCAGTTTCCCGAAATTTAGCTACAAGTTCTGGAACAAATTTTCGATGCACGTTACTGTTCTCATGTCGCTCATTAAATATTTCTGCTGTTCGATTAGCGCACTGATTATTTCCGAAAAATATTTCGATAATTTCAACTCTTTCTGCTGTGGAATATACCATGGTTAATTTATGTAATAAAGCGTTACAAGTTATTTTAGCAACAAAGTTTGGTCAAATCAATCGCAAACTATGTACTAAATTCCTATTTAAAATAAGTACGAGATATTTCCTTATCTTTCTTCAAGAAATAACATTTTTGCCACAAAAAAATGTTCCAATAGCTATTTTCAACAACAAAATGATAAACAAACTATGGGCGTAGTGAAGAAAAGCATTTACTTATTAAGTAAATTCTTTTAGTCAAATTTCTTCTGAAAGTAGTACAAACTAATCTGATGTACCTACTAAAGTCTACCTTAAGCTTTAAATCAATAAATCTTCAAAACTACTGAACTGAAGCTCATGTATTTTACATCATTGTAAAGGGAATTGAAAGACCTTTAAAATAAGGTATCACTCGACCTCACTTTCCAATTAAGATTTTAGGGTTGGTGTCACCCCTGCCAAGGAGGCTGCACGTGTTAACGTGTTTTTTGCCAAACTTGTGTTCCCCTCGAAAAAAAAATCGACGGGTCTGAACGTTTTTCCAAAAAAAAACTGAGCTGCCAGTAAATGCGTCTGTTTCGTTTTCAATGCGCCACCCTGTATATGAAAATCAACTTGCCCTGAAACTGACCTAGTAAGGATCATGGTCACGATTATCATGAGACATCCCAACACCTTCTTACATAGTCGTTTAACGAAATATTTATCTTAATATAACGATTAAGTGATTATCCGTAAGTTCGACACAATCACCATCTTGGAAAATCAGGCAAACAATCGACCTCTTTCACAGGAACTAATCACAGGATTCGATTGCTTTGGTCCCTGAACACTTTTGTTCGGGCATGCAAGAAATATATCTTGCTGAATTCTTAAACAGATTTACTACATATTCCATATGCTCTGTACCTGGCCCTTTGCTCAGAAATGATTGGGCACTTCAACAATAGTTGTTATTTTAAGAGAAATCAGTGGCAAGAATGGGATATTACCGAAATTCCGTACGAACGCCACTGGTGGAATTAAAAAAAACGTAGTACTTGAAAAATGCCTCTTGACACGTAGTACAGGTATACCAAATTTCATTAAATCATCTAAAACTTATATCGCAAGTTAAAACGCATCTGGCATACGTACATACCATATGAAGTTTTCTTTTTAATATGGACTCATTATAATAATTGTCTGTTTAAATACTGAGATTTAATTAGTTAACACTTTTTTCTGGAAAATATTTTTCTACCTTGCAGGCAAGAAGCTGAGCTAGCCGAACTGGAACGGAAGGAGAAAGAGCTGGCTGAGAAGGCCAAAAAGGAAGCAAAAGCTGCCAAACAGGAAGCGGAATTAGCAGAGTTAGCTAGACAAGAGGCCGAGCTAGCTGAATTAGAGCGGCAGCAGGCAGAACTGGATGCTCTCGAGGCGGAATCTAAAGCGCTTGAAGGTGATTCCGGTAATTTACTTTTAGTATGAAGGAAATTTGAAATGTTCAGGGTGCATTGTTATGCTTACCTTTCATTAATAATTGGAAATAAAGCTGGCCAGCTACATGAGCCGCAAAGTAGCATTGTGCAGTGTAGACTGTAATGAAGTTCTTTTAAGCTGATACAGTGGTGGTCTTTTTAATTTACACCATGCAGATTGTAGTGGAGTAGCAACACTAGCCTCACGAGGGGCAGAAGTTGATTTTAAACACATTTTTAGGAATTACGTTTTGTGTTATGTCTGGTGTCCCAAAAGTCATAGATCAAACGAAATGGGTGATAAGAGGTTCATTTCCAATAATTACCAGACATCTTCTTGAATCAGTATAGCAACTCTAATTCATTACGAGCTCGCAGATTCAGCTATGAAGATCGCTTCGAGTTATGCCACCACTTGAATCACGTACATATACCAACTATCACGCAGAAATCTCAAATCTCCGCGGACACAGCTTTAAACTGCAAAACGAGCCGTTTAGAATTACCGTCCGGCAGAGGTTTCCCTCCAATCGCATATTCAACACTTGGAACAGTTTTCCAGAAAGTATGTTTTATGCTACGTCAGTCAATAGATTCAACGTTTATTCTGATAGGTGGAACAGTGAACAAACTTTATAGCTATGAACTTTTTGTTTCTATTTTGTGTATTTTATGCCACTTATCCCTAGACTACGTTTTCCTTTCGTACATGAGCGTATAGTGTTGTACTCTGCTCATTTGCCATTGGATAATAATAATTATAGTAGTAATAATAATAAATCATATATGTACGTCATTATCTGATTGCGTACTTGAGTAATCGACATTTTTTTTATTTTCAGAAAGTCGCTACTTTTGAGACTATACTATTTTCTTCTATCTTTCGCTGTATCTCAATTAGCTTTTCAGAATATGTTCCCGAATAATATGTCGTTGAAAAAAGCTCTCAAATGTAGGTACAGCAATCGGCTAAACCGCAACCACATCTGTTGTCAAAAATACTAGAGTACATTCAACAAGGCCCGTACAAAAAAAAACAGTAAGCATATAAGGTGTCCATACCTATGAGAAACTTTTGGATATTATAGCATTCCAAAATACTGTCTAAGTAATTAGATATCCATTTTTGCGCAAGATAGACAAAAAGCTGTAGGTACCTTTTTTGAAAATTCCTAATTTACGAGCTTACCCTTTGTCAACCGTTTATATTCTAGATAGAATCATGAAACGGTTAAGGAACAATAAAACCTTGACATTATTTTGGTAGGTAAAAGGGTAACGAAACTTGTGCCATACTACCTAACCTCACAAAGACCTTTTGTAATAAAACATAATTATAAAACATGTATGGGATAATAAGATAACTCCCGCACGGGTATTATGTTTCTTGAAAGTTGACATTTCGTCGGTTTTTTGACGTTCCACAGGTTTTTTTGTGACATATCGTAGGTTTTTCTAGAAAATGTTAACTTGTACACTTGTTGTGAACTCGTTTTGTAGCTGCAGGTACGTATTGCTTAAACATCAGCGAACAGCGATTGAAGCGAGCAGACTTGGACTAAAATATTTCAAAATCAAAAACTACTATTCTGCAAGATGGCAATTGGTCCTTTTTGACATTTTTTAGATTTTTTACATAATAGCCCTGCCGTACTATACAAGAGGCGCAAAGATAACGCCGTACTTATTCTACCTGTGTTGATTCCTTTATTGCAATTTCAGTGCAACATGTCGTATTCGTCACTACTTTTTGCAAAAATGTTCTCCATTTATGGATGGTGCAATGAAAATGCTAGATTTTCTTCTGAAGAGGATTGAAACCGATATTTTAGTACAACCAATTTTCCAGACTGTGCTACAGAGAAATGCCTGGGAGATTAGAAATAATATGATTACCGAGAATCAACGTTGTTACAGTTAATTGACGATAAGCGTTTTAGTACTGAACATATTTCACCGACTGTTGGTATAACTAGGCCGACAGTACATTATATCCTACGTAGATAGCTCAGCACCCCTTCCATATTCAACCGACACTTTTTACAGAAGGCTATTCAAATGGAATCCCATTATTATGCAGAAGAACATTTGAGAAATGCAGTTTTACAAAGATGGGCCAAGACGGTTTTTGGAGAACATAATATTAACAATTTACACCACTGGGCTCCAGATAATCTACAAATCTTGAGGCAGGACCACTTTCAACACGGATTTGGAGAGAGCCACATGGACTGTACTAATGAGTAGTAAATTCCTTGGCCTATTTTGTCAGAGAAATTGTGTGGTAAAACTTGTTTGAATCTTATTCGAAACAATATACCAAAACTGCTAGATGAGATGTTAGACCGCATGCCTCTAGCAAGCTAGCCACGAATCATTTTGATTCCAGTATGATCGGGCTGCTCAACACAATGCACGCGAGGTTAACGATTTCTTAAATCGCACATATTCTTGGCAATGAATTCATAGAATCTATTCAGATTCAAGAATTTAACGTCCCTATCTTTTACCTGGGTCACTGAAAAATGTTAAGATCGGATAATACGGCACTGTCCCGGTAATACTTATATCACCCAAAATTACGTCTTGCATTGTTTAGACCTAGAATTCATTTATGTTATGTTATGCTATGTAGAAGGTTGACAATCGCAGTTATAGGATTGAGTTCACAAAATGGGAATCTTCGAGATTAAGGGTACCTGCATCATTTTGTCTATTTTGGGCAAAAAATACTTGGAATATTTGATTATCTAAAAGGAATTATTGAAGTCCATAATATCGAGAAGCTTTTCATAACTATGGATACCTTATCTGCACACTAATTTTTTGTAGACGCCTTGTTACATATGGTGTAATATTTTTGACAACAAAGCTGCGGTTTAGCAGATTGATGTATCTACATTACCTTAACTAATCTTTTGAATTTTCACTTTTTTCAACAGAGCATGATTTTGGAGCATGACATACATCTGATTGAGAAACAGCAAAAGTCAGCTATAGAAAAACAGTACGGTCTCAAAGGGAGCGAGTTCCTAAAAATCTTAAGAATGGCAATTCTATAATTCAAAAAAAGTGCACAATCGGATAAGAATATACAAGGTATCCAAGAGATGGCTCCTATCCATGAACACCTCAATACCTATTGGAGATCCAGCTTAGGTTGAATTAGGGAAAAGTTGCATTCTTTGGGGCGTATTTACATTTTGTGGAGAAACTTGCAAAAATTTCAAGGATTACTGAGGTATTTGGGAGATACTAAAATTTGGCCAAATCGCTTTTATTTGTGTCTAAATTTATTTTAAGAAGTACCAAAAAACTAATGGAGCTTTTTCATTTGCTCTTTTTAGACACTACATGATTCTGTTTTCAAATTTTGTGCCTGGCGTTTCGTTTTTGAGAAACCATCATCAACTTTATTTTCTTATGTAGACCAAAAAAAGTGCAACATACATCTGATAGAATTTTTTGCTACGAATACAACGATGTATCACATGTTGCATTTGTTTTCTTAGTTATAAAGGAAAATTAATGTGTTTCCTTATTTGTTTATTTTATTTAAGAAGGCGCTGCAAACAAATGCTTGATGTAAGGTTATGTGATCACTGATAGATATATATATATATATATATATATATATATATCTATCACAATGATATGATGGCATAAAATTGTATAAAGTGATGCTTAATCTAGTGATATTCAGAATAACGAATACGTGCTTAACATTATTTTTATTTTATTAGCAATAGTTGTTCAAATAGGTTGCTATTATTCTCTAAACATAAATATGACCTACTAACAGTAGAATTCAAAACATCACGTAACATTTTTGGTGTAATCACATTAAATGCTTCTATCGCACATTTTGGTAGCTGCTGTTCAGTTTCAAAAGTATGCTGATAAACTTCGTTTTCATGTTCCACCTTCCTGGAAATCGCTGAGAAAGATACTCTCGAACTTGCCTAGAGTTATGTGCAGGAACACTGTCTTCTTCACAACAACAGTTATTAATCTGTGCCAAAGTTAAATTATCCAGGCAGTCTTCCACATGATGTTACAACAATTCGTAGGTGCCGTTCTACAGTTAATGAGTTGTGATGAATAAATGGACCTAATATTTTGGTCCCCAAAATTCCACACCACATGTTAAACCCAAAACTTTCTTGTTGTCTGGATACTCTTTTAGCCCGCAGATTTTCATGAGCCCAGTAATGAGTGTTGCGGCGAATAAAGATACTATTTATTATTGACCATACTCTTGTCGGACCCACTCACAAAAATGCTGGTGCCTTTCGCTATCCCGGGATCTAAGTCCTTGGCAAATCCTGAATTCAGTTTTTCTTAAAACCAATAAAATAAATGTTACATCGTTGAGTTTGTATAAAAAATGCTATTGGATACAGGATGTACTTTTTTATGACCATATAAAAGTTGATGATGGTTTCTCAAAAACGAACCTTCGGGCACAAAATTTAAAAACACCATTATATAGTGCCTAAAAAGTGCCAATGAAAAACTTCAATTACTTTTTTGATATTTCTTAGAATAAAGTCAGAAAAAAATTAAATGATTTGACCAAATCTTAATTTTTCAAAAATATCTCAGTGAGACATGAAATTTCTATGTTTCTCAACGGCATGTATATACGCCCCAAAGAACACAACTCTTTTCTAATTCAACCTAAGCTATATGTCCAACAAGTATTGAGATTCCCATGCATAGGATCCTTATCTTGGACCGTGAATATGGTTTTACTCAATGAAAACGACCCCTCCTATCGCCTCCTTTCGTTTGAGTCATAATTTTTGGAACATCCTATATTTTGAAAAGTAACGTGTCAACAGCAAAATCTAAGACGACCATTTTACATATTTCAAGTAGACGTATATCGTCTTATGAGGCTGACGTAGTAAATTCACTGTAAATCTACTTTAAATAACTAAAAGTGTCCGAAAACTGGAGTATTATACTTTTTTGGTAGTCTTAATAGTTGTCGGCAACAAAAGTTCGAGATCTGACCATCTTATTGTATCATTATGACCACTTGAAGGTTCTATCAATGTCCAGCTATTTTGTTTCTGCCGTTAACGGCTTCTCGATAGCTTGATGTACAATTACTTACATAGCCACCATTTTTCCGCCACATATCAGTTACGTTTTTTTGAATGTACTGGCCTACTTTTTATGTCATGCTTGGACAGGCCTCTTTTTAATAAAAAATATTTTTGTTGTTGTTGTTAAAAGATCACAGCGGAATTCCGTTAGTTCATTTTTATCCTTTTTAACTAAGACTCCCTCCCCTGCACTGATGCAAGTCGAAATTTTCGTGAAACACGATGCTGTGTCTTGGATCCAATAGAAATCTGGAACATTGAAAAGCATCCACCAACAGCGCCTTGAATCTAATCTATGTGGTTTTACTGTATTAATGCGAGGATTATGCTGTATCAGGTTGTCAATTGGAGTTAGACAAATCAACTGCCACTGTATCAAACCCTGCAGAATCTCCCACTTTCAGATTATGAATATATTTCAAAATATTTAAACAGTTGAGATGACGCCACAACAAATCGAGGCTGTAAAGAGGAAAGCTGAGATATTAGAACAAGTAGCTGAATTAGCTGAATTAGAAAGGCAACAGGCTGCTCTGGATGCCCTTGAAGCTGAAGCAAAGGCACTTGCAGCTGATTTCGGTAAATAGTGCATCATGAAAAAACTCACTAAGCCTCATTTAAAAGCTAACTTTGCTTTTTGTGGTGTAAAATCCAATGACCTCATCTTACCATTTCTTGCCACCAACTTGCAAATAAACAGCTATCATTCAAATAACAAATAATGCAAAGAGAAAACAAAACCATTTGAAGCTGATTTCAAGAAACGTTTGTGAAGACACTAATGACCTCAATCCAGAAACTAATACCGTTTCATGTATAACGTAACAGTTCCATTATATTCCACTTAGACTTACAAGCAAGTAATCCTAAATAACAGCTTGCAAGCATATACCTAATATAAAAGAATTGAACCTGATTCCCCTGTAGTTTTCCTTATGTTTTCATGTGAGTTTAGATTCAAGCTTACAGAATTGGTCACTAGTTAGTGATGCATAATATTTCATACCTTAAATTAATGTGGTAAGGTTTATTAGTTCACGAAGTTATAAGTTCACCATGTGTTTTGATTGTAAAAACAGTGAAGCTCATCAATGCCCATTTTGGGTTTTTTACTTTGTCACGATTGTGACCTTTGGTTATAATCCACAGTACATAGCTAATTTTATTGAATTATGAATATATACTTGAAACTTTGAACCTGAGTCCTTTTCGTGACTCCGACAAATATTTTAACTATACTAAGTGACATATAAATCCGAACACTCAGTTTAAATGGTTTTATTTTAATAAAAGTTGGTGAATGTATTTATCTTACTGTAAATAACAAGTGAAAAAATTTTCAGCCTTATCAGTTGGACATTCCGGTTTTTATACTGCTTTTTTTGAATTCACTAACGCTCTAAAAATGAATATTTCAGCCGCAGTTACGATGCCTAGAGTACGGAGACCTGTACGATTTCGTCAACTTAGTGAGTTTGATAGGGGCCGTATAGTGGGACTTCGGGAAGCTGGACTTTCTTTTCGGGCAATTGCAGTTAGAGTGCAAAGAAGTGTAGACACTGTGGTTAGGTGTTGTCAGGCATGGCTTCGAGAAGGCCGTACGCAAAGAGCAAGGGGCACTGGACGCCGCCGTAGAACAACAGACCGTGAAGATCGCCGCCTAAGATTATTGGCCTTAAGGGACCGTTTCTCCACTACCAGGTCCATTGCAAATGAATGGTTTGCAGAATACGGAAGACCTATTGGCATGCGAAGTGTTTACCGACGAATGAGAAGTTTTAGCTTGTTTTCATACCGGCCACACTGGGTCCTCCCTTTAACTCGAGAACACCGACGTAATCGCCTTGAGTGGTGCAGACAACGGTCACTCTGGGATCAGGAATGGAACTGTATTGTCTTTAGTGACGAGTCTCGATTTTATTTAGGCATGCACGATGGTCGTGCCAGGGTTAGAAGGCGACGTGGTGAAAGGAGGAATCCACAATTTTTTGTTGAAAGATATGTTCATCACACTGTTGGTGTTATGGTTTGGGGTGCTTATGGTTCCAGGTCACCTTTAATCTTCATCAGAGGTAACATGAACGCGCAGCGTTATATCCACGAAGTTCTAGAACCCCATCTTTTACCCTATCTTGACACTCTGGCAGATCCAACTTTCCAACAAGATAATGCCCGGCCACATGTTGCAAGAGTCACAATAGACTTCTTTCAACATAATGATGTCACATTGTTACCATAGCCACCATGATCTCCTGACTTATCCCCAATTGAGCATGTGTGAGATATGATAGGAGATTGCTCAATTTGCAACGTCCTCCTCAGACTCTAGAAGCACTTCAAGAGGAGTTGGTGGTTTACCTGATCAGAAGCATGCCTAGGCGCGTTGGAGAATGCGTAGCACATCAGGGTGCATCCACACATTATTAAAGGTCAAAGGGCTTTAAAGCAGTGCAATCATTTTGAAATTTTTATCATTTACTTATTATGCTTCATTAAGTACTTATACAAAATTTTATTAAAATAAAACAATTTAAACTGGGTGTTCGGATTTATATGTCACTTAGTATATATTTTTTAAACTGGGGAAGTTCCGAATCCCGACCAATTCATGACCTAATGTTGGGATAAATATATACTTTATTTTAATGCCTTTGTAAGTTAATATGACAAGAGGTTCAAAAGGAATATTTTCCCACAGCAATACTGATACAATGAGCGTGTCTGGCGTCTCGAACATGACGAGTTTAAAGGGTTATTATTCCAACATAATATATATATATATATAGAGAGAGAGAGAGAGAGAGAAAATGATCATGCGGAGACAGATATATAACAAAAGGAAGGAAAATAATGGGCAAAATTCGCAAAAAGGAGCGATACGTATTTCTGCCGGTTGGCTTCATCAGGCCCGAAATGAATGCACATATGAAACTAAAAAAGTAAATACACATGCCCACACATCCGGATACGGGTGTAACCTGAGGAAACCAAGATGAAGAGGGAAAATAATAGTTCAATTGTTTAGTAATTTTACATATAAACAAATTCCATGCTGAATTTTTACTTAAGTTATAGATTAGAAAATAGAATAGATTAGGTATATGACATGGAATCTTTCATTCATTTAGGTTGGCTATCCTTGCTCGTAGAATCGAGAAAACACGGTCGACTTGCAACTGCAAGTGATTAGATGTAACTATCTTGCAGACAAAATAATGTCGTCCTGAAACTGCAAGAGCTTGCATTTAATGGTCTTGCGGACTGTAAAACGGTTTTAAAGACTACCTGTTACACATTCATAAGATTTAAACTAAACTGTCTGGCAAGTGAAAGGATTAGCTTACTTATTTTGCCTCCGTTGGGGTGATTTTAGTTCCTTACAGAAAACTTAACAGACATATGGGGATGAGAATTTAAGGTACCCCAGACTTCTTATATTTCCTGTAGCCCTCTGGCACGATAACTTTTGCATAACACTTCATAAAAATTTTCCATTTCAATCTCATTTCTGTCTTTGATCGGTAGCCTGCTTATTGCAATATCATGGGTGGTGGTGTCACACATTTGTGTGACGTGGGCTTATTTCATTCCTTTACATAATTTCCTGTAGATCGCAGCTGGTCTCCGTGCTGGGTAGAGTGGCAAGAGACTTTTTATGATAATAATATCCCCACTTCATCTGATAAAAGTACACCATTGCTGATTATGCATTATTTGCCGACGGTGTGCACATTTCTCAGCGGATATGGTTTAGGAAATCAGTTCGTAAGCTAGACAGCTGGCATGTGTAAAGCAGAGCGCTCAACTTTTTTGTTTAGCATTATGAAATGACAGAATAGATCAATGTAAATCCAGAATATAAAACGTTGATAGAGCAATAAATGTGAAAACCACAAACCCGCCTAAGAAGATTTCTAAGAACCAGTCTGTACCATTTTATTTCATTACAAGTGCAGTGCACAATTCCATATGGGCAACAATGTCAGGGTAATATAAGAGCCACTTACTTGGTGATGGAACCAGAACGAGTTATCCACATTTGGCAAGCGATAAGTGCAGTATGACCGAATTGACAGGACCAACACCTATTTTTAGAAAGCTGATTTGAGTACCTCCCATCTGCAAAGATGAATGAAATATGAACCGGACTTTTGTTTCAGTTATTTTATTGGTATAGGAAATACAAGTTTAGTTACATCTTATTTCTCTACATAATCTCGTATCTTATCGATGCATTTTTCTCGTCGGGTAGGAATTTTTTTAGTTCCCTTATCAAGGATTGAATCTGGTCATGTCATTCGTTTACTGTGCAGGAACGTTTCCACACCGTCGTCGTCAAAGTGGTGATCTCCCAGGTCTTTCTTAAGTAGCCCAAACATGTGATAGTCACATCGCGACTAATCGGAACTGTAAGCCGGGTGTTCAGGAGTATCCCAAGACTTTCTGGTAATTTTTCTTGGGTCAATGCAGCTGTGTATGGCCGAGCGTTGTGATGGAATAGAATGGCACTTCGAACAGGCATGCCTCGCCTTTTTCGCTGATAGGCCAGTTTCTCTTCTTAAGCAGTCGGTAGCTGTACGGATACACCTCTGGAATCCCGAAATATCGATGCAAGAACTTTTCCTGCAGAAGCACTAGTCTTGGCTTTTCGCGATGCTCCCTCTCCAGGTAGTAATGATGCACCCACGTATCATCACAGGTGACAATATGTCTCAACCAATCGCCCCCCTCTGAGGGTGAGGAACCCATCTTGAATACACTTTTCGGTAGCCTAGCTTGTCTGAACTGATCGATTGAACACTCCCGTACGATATTCCGACGTGTGCGACAATGTAGGATACTGTAGTTCTTCTGTGTTCCACTGTCCTTCGGCCATCGGATTTTTTTTTGCCAGTCGTATACTGGTGTCTTATCGTCGAACTGTGCGAAAGAATTTCGGAAGGGTTTACGCTCTCCCGCAAATGCGTTGCACAACAGACGTGTGCACCTTTTGCTCACACATGATGCCACTAACAGCTCAAAGCTCATCTACTTCGGCGCGCCAAACAGACTGACTGCCCTCTTTTTGACATCACCACCCAATCTATACCATGACGTCGCGTCGCCCCACTCAATTCACCTATGTGGCGTTAAACGGAAAAGTCCGGTCATAGCATGAACAATTCTACTATTATAGATTACGCTAATATGCGCAGTGGTACCAATTCATCATATAGTTTATTTATTTATGATTTATTATATACCCGTCCCCAGAGAGTAGGAACTGCATAACTGCCCCCAGAAACTGGAGGCGTCACACCTGTATGAGCCATTTATTACCTCTAACATTTTTAAGCCCGAAAGCCAATAATAGGAATATAAACATTTTTTATATCTTTATAAACTTACAGCATTTATGATCATGAATATAAAAGTATTATGGTTAGATTCATATGCAGTACAGTAGAATAAAGTAATTGCTCACCTTTCAGGTAAGATACTGCACCAATAACACGGTAACACTCTAATTCGGTACACACCGCACTACTTGATTTTAGAAGCAACCGTTACGCCCATTTGCGTGTAAATGACACCAGTGGAACCTTACCCTGGGAAAAAGTCTCCATAGTCCAGGCTATATAAAAAATGATGAAAAAACGTTTAGCAGATATGTGAAAGTTTTAAATGGAGGGAGGACTTTCTAATGACAAATACATTTTTTCATAAAAAAAGGGAAATCCCCAAATTCAATATTTTGCTTGTATAACTCCCAAATTAAATTTTATAAATAATCGGTGAGCTGGAAATTAAAAAGCATAAAAAGACCTTCAATTTTGTTCTTTGAGAATTAATAGATAAACGATTAAGCTATATATATTCAATAAATATTAGCTAACAGAGTGCTATATGATGAACTACGACAGGTACCGGTCGTAATCTAGATGAGAGAGAGGGCTCGAAAGTTCTTTGAAAAGAACGAAAGACACCGAAATGTGATGATTAAAGACGCCTTGGATTACGACCCAAGAACAATAAGGCGTCATAAAAGACCGAAAAGCCTGCTGCAACATGAAGAAATTTGGCCATAGCAGCTGATGAGGCCAAAGAAAAGGGGAGAAGACCGACAATAGTTGTAGACCCGTGTACAACGGGTGGACAAATAGAAGCCTGTCGATTGAGGTGGCCAGAGTCAAGCACGGACTCGAAGCTAACCTCAGGAGACGAAGACAAACAGCAAATGACTGACTGACGACTGACTGACTGACTCCAGTCGACGAGGAAAGAGCGAAGGCTCACCAACCTTAATGCGGGGCTTAGATCAAAGCCCCCAGCGCAGGACCCCCAAGAAAGAGACCGTCCATAAAAGTCGAGAACAGTTGGATGAAACGTACACCACGTGCTTCCGCGACGTGTGCGCGATCGAGTCAAATTTGGGGAAAAACGGGCAAAATTGGGGAGGGGGGATAGCTCGTTCGGCAGCACACATTCGGGGAATGCGCAGCGGCCTGAACCACGCAGCGCCACGTCAGGCCTCCGGGCGGGAGAGGAGGGAGGAGCAGATTGTTCTTCCCCCCACTCCTCAAGGGTTTGACGTTGCCTGGAACAGGGGTGGTGGAGAGACCGCACAGGGTAGGAGGGTGTGTGTGTGTTTAGCAGATATCTGAAAGTTTTAAATGGAGGGAGGACTTTCTAATGACAAATACATTTTTTCATAAAAAAAGGGAAATCCCCAAATACAATATTTTGCTTGTATAACTCCCAAATTAAATTTTATAAATAATTGGTGAGCTGGAAATTAAAGAGCATAAAAAGACCTTCAATTTTGTTCTTTGAGAATCAATAGATAAACAATTAAGCTATATATTGAATAAATGTTTTTTACTATTGCAATAAAAATTGTAAATGGCTAAACATTTATGAGATTGAGGGCGTCATTGGTGTTAATAAGCGTACTTACAGCCGAATCCGCTTAACAGACTTTAAAGTAAAATAAAATCTGACAACGCCGCAATGCCAGACGCAGATTACGACGGAACGCAGTGTAAATAAAGATGGAGTTTGATATTTTTGGCTCTTAGGTATTATTTCATTATTTGATAATGTACTCGTAAAATGCAAACAATTAAAAAAAACGGACTTACCACTAACTGTCTCTGCGCTTCACCTGGTGAACGTATTAAAAAAATCCACTTATAAATAGGGAACACAATTTTGATATATACATTGTTTTTCTTTTTAAAGAAGTATTTAAAGAAGGTGTTCAAAATGTCGTCCTCCTCTTTCCACACAAGCTTCATTACGACGAACAAAATTTCTTCTTAGTTTTCCATTTATTATTTCAGCCGCATTAAAATTTTTTTCGCGAAGTTCTGCTTTAGTTGTTATTGGACCAGCCCCATAAATCCTTCCTTTAAGTTCACCCCAATACCAGAAATCCATCAGATTGAAGTCCGAAGACCTTACTGGCCATTTTCGAGGATCAGGAGCGTTTCGACCGATCCAGCGATTTGGATAATGTTTATTCAAATACTGAATGACGCCTCTAAAACTGTGTAGTGGTGCCCCGTCATTCTGTCTCCGTTGTAATGGCATGTTGTCTAAGGCCTGTTCCAAAAGTTCTCGTAGGTTATTGGCTAGAAAGCTAAGGTATCCTTATCCTGACAACTTAGGGGGTAACTCGAAAGGGCCAATTACCTGATCGTCAAGAATACCCGCCCAAATATTTACTTTGAAACGTGTGAGTATTATGGAAATTTAATATCCCGTCTTGCGTAAAAGTACATTCGTCCGTCGCTAGAATATTAAAAAAAAATAGGATTTTCGATGTTTTTGTGCATAAACCACTGACAGAATGTTAGTCTGCGAGGATAGTCTTCTGGTAACAAGGACTGCACTCATTGTACATGGGATAAAGCAAATTTTCCCGTAGGATTCTATGGACTATGGTATGCGATAGTCCTACGCGGCGGCCTAATTCCCGAGTGCTGATAGTTGCATTGATCTCCACGATATTTAAAATTTGTTCCTCCTGCTCTACAGTAACCTGTCTTTCACGAGTGCGAATAATAGAGGGCTGAACACTTCCTGTATCTCTAAGTCTTTGGTACACTTGCACAAATGTCCTTCCGTCTGGGTGTACCCGTTGGCGAAATCTGTCGCGATAAATTTGAGCTGCAAGATTTGAATTCTGACGAGCTTCACCGTAAACTAACAACATGTCGGCGAACTCTTGATTCGAGAACATTGTAAATCAACACGACGACGTACGCGGACAAAAACAAAACAACATACTAACCACTGTTACCGTTTGCGATCGATTGCCGGTTCGATAAGGGTGATGATGACTGACGCGGTGTTGTCATGTGTGTTTTAAATATTCAATTTAATGAAACTCACTTACTGACTACAAATTTTGGCTTAACTTAGAAAAACTTAATGCCATTTGTTTCTTAGTTACCCAATTTAAAAACGTTTTAGATTAAATTATAAAAATTAGTAAGATTGTGGTGATTGTGGTCCATGGATCATATGAACTTTTTGACTTGTTTTGACCCCCCTATTATCCATTTCAATAATGACTACCATAACGTTTACACCATGTATACTTTCGGCAGTTTAATACCAGATGCTACTACGAGTATCAAAATAAATTTCTTGCAAATGTACTGCTGGTTGCCAAACGGGTTGGTGTAGTAAAAACATGGGTTAAATTGCACATCTTTGTACATTCAATTTAATGACGGTGATGATGACAGAAAATGCTACAACCTTGCTAGAATTGGAATTGACGATGATAAAGAGCAGACAGAGAGATTCGACGACTTATTTGGAGAAATAAGTTATACAAATATTGTATAAGTGCAGGATGAGGTTAACAGTGTCTCGATTTGGTGAAGTTTGCAAGCTGTAATGTTCTTGTAAACACAATCATATACCCAAGAGAGTTTTCTAGTAAGGCAATAAAAAAAGGCAATACAAAAATCATGGGACACGGCAGTTCAATCTTTTGTAGTTTGTTTGTTGATCGCACACATCCATTTCTGGCAGCATCACCTCCATCTACCTAATACAGTAGACAAGACATGTACTGAATACAGGTATAAGCCTACCTGTTTATTGCTTTGCAAAAACTACCTAGCTGTTTCCTTTTATTTTGACCGCATAAGATATTTTTATGACCCTCGTTCAATTGTTATGAATAAACGAATTTGAATATGAGTTCTTGATTTTATTTTAGGAAAGATATAAAATTATTGGAATACATTTTTTCTTAGTCGGAACGCACCGTCGCGTCGCTTGGACTGGCAGGACGAAACAGTAGATGAATTTCGCCCAAAAACCGATTTACACTTCACAGCCTACGTTTCATTTTTATTATTTCCAAATGAAGCTCTTGCAGCGCAGTAGAAACAAAGTCCACGGGGTGCCAGCGATCCGCTTTTTCGATTTTATCCACTAGGATCTTTTTAAAATATCAAGAAGCACAAGCTCTGTTAGCATCCTAGGCAATTATGTCCTGCTTATATCCAGAAAAACATCACAAACTGCAGATCACAAATTGAAGGTAACGGCGAAATGGGTACAATTCACGGGTCATGAAATTCAAATGAAAATGCAGGTATAAAATCTACCAAATTATCATTCTCAAAAACATATTTCCTTAACATATCGATAATTTTAAAGTTCCACGCTAAATTCCCCTATACGTATACTTGACTGGAGTGATATCCGAATTTATTCTTCCCTACTGTCGGTAGTTGCAGATCTGTTGGCTCTTGGTGTCAAACCTATAGAGCAGGTACCGATTTTTCAAATCGTGAGCACATCATTCGTCGGATTTTGGCAACTTAAATTTCCTGTAATTACTGGGATCAGAAGCTGCTTAATAATAGAACGTGTTTCACTGATTTCAACCCCCCCCCCTTTTTTAAGCAGACCATTTTTTTATGTCACTGATTAGGAACCCCTGAAACGTCAAAAACGGAGTCTCAGCAATTGTTACTTTTTCTTTTTTGCCTATAGCACCCTTGCCACTGGACTAAAACTACAAAGCTTCGCATACTAGTCTCATTTTAGAAGTTTTTCGTGATTATAATACTTCCTCGCCAATGGCGTGGGAAGTAAAACGGCTTTAAAATCGAGGAGTATCAGCGATCGCGATTATGAGTACCTATTTGCAGAACGACTTATCTACGCGATATTATATGAAACAGGGCCACCAAATTATCTGACTACGTCATTTCTTAGTCCGTACATTGTGCCACTACGCTTGGGTTGGCAGCACGAAACAATAGACAAAATTCGTCAAAAATACGATTTGTAGAGGTTTGCGCGCTTTCAAATTGACGCTTTATTTTTTGATATTTTTGGATGAAATTTTCACAGTGTGCTGAACCCCACAGGGTGCTATAGAACCACTTTTTCATTTTTTCACTAGGTTCTTTTTAAAAAATCGCGAAGTAGAACAAAAAAAGTGCGCACTTCAACCCATCATATAACTTGTGCAAAAACATAATTTCAAAAAGTGCTCCTATAGTACCCTGGGCAATTATCTTCTCAACATACTGCAATGAATTTCATTCAAAAATATTGAAAAATAGAGTGTCAGTTTCGAACCAGCTGAACCCTTGTAAATGGCTTGAAACTCACTGCGTCGGAGCCGCCTTAATGCCCTGTAGATCATTTCGCAAAGAAAAGAACAGAACATTATATATACAGGGTGTTGCTTAATAACATGCGAACATTTAAAGGTGTGAATGTTCGTTTGCTTCATAAACTATGGTCCAAAAATGTTTCCTTACAAAAACTCGGGGTGTTGAAGTTTTAGGAAAAAAATGGAAATTAATTAATACTTTAAGTACCGCTTTAGATATTTCACTGATACACGTAGTGAAAGTTAATAAAGTTGCATATTTTTCAACCCAAAAATAATTTTTAGCTTTAACAGTGGCGTGCATACGGGTATATATATATAACTTCGATATTTTTTAAGAAAAAATGGTACTCCAACGGTTTTTTCCAAATAAAAATTATTTCTGAATTACCCGTTCAATTTAAAACAAATGGTCTCTCTTGAATAGTTTTCCTTCGATGCGCCATTTTTGAGTAAAAAAATAAAAACCGTTCTATTGTCTAACTTTTTTTTTATACTCCAACTACCACGAAGGCCTAAGGTCTAAACACCCATTGGGTACCGTGGGGCTATAAGGAGATGCAGGGGAAAGGGGGAACGCCACACGGACTCCGCCTACGAGATCCGCCGGGTGGTACCTCCGCGTTCGACAGTCAGAAACCGTCTACCACCTACCGACAATCACAACATCCATAGCCAAGAGAAAAATTTCTCCTGGGACGGGACTCGAACCCGCACAGCGCACGGCGACTGATCAGGAGACCGAAGAGTCTACTACTGCGGCCACCGCTGCTGTCTGAAAATTATTATTAATCTAAATGGAAAAATTAAACACATTAGGGGTAATGAATAACTGACAACATAAACATAACGAAATGATTACAAAAATTGTTGAAAATGGCGCCCTTCACTTAGTATGCATGCTTCCGCCCTCCTTCTCATGGAATTGCGCACTCGTTGAAATATCCCTGGAGTGTTTTTTATTCTATCAACATTCTATCAACATTCTATCAACTATTCTTTATCTTAATTCCTCTACAGTGTTAATGGCCGTACTCTTAAAGTATGGTCAGGATATAACAAAAAATCCACTAAAATTCTCCAAACAATTTGATGGCAAATATTTAAGTGTCTAGCGATCTTCCTCGTGCTCGTTCCAGGATGTTCTTCGACTTCGTGCAGCACTGCTACATCAATTCCAGGTGTTCTCACACTTAGAGGTCTACCTTCAGATGTTCCTTTTCGGACAGAACCTGTTTCAACAAGACGACGATGAATATTTGAAAAGGTTCGACTATCTGGCAAAGCACGATCGGAATATCTCTGGTGATAAATCCGTCTGGCTTGCTCACCATTACCGTCAGCAAGGCCATATACGTAATGCATTTCCACCATTTGAATAATTCATTATTAACCAGATTGAAAAAAATAAATAATGAAAAAGATGGCACGGCGAACAGAATAACAGAGACTTGTCAGATGTCAAAAGGCAGTGACATATTCCAGAGCAACTAGATATTTATTGCTAAATTGCATTCTTCCATAATTACATTAATTTTCTTGGACAATAGAGCGGTTTTTATTTTTTTACTCAGAAATGGCGCATCGCAGGAAAACAATCCAAGAAAGATCATTTGTTTTAAATTGAACGGGGAATCTAAAAATAATTTTTATTTGGCAAAAACCCATTGGTGTACCATTTTTTTCTTAAAAAATATCGATGTTAATACCCGTACGCACGCCACTGTTAAAGCTAAAAATTATTTTTGCATTGAAAAATATGCCACTTTATTAACTTTCACTACGTACTAAATATCTGTGAAATATCTGGAGCGGTTATGAAAATATTAATTAATTTCCATTTTTTTCCTAAAACTTCAACACCCCGAGTTTTTTGTAAGGAAACATTTTTGGACCATAGTTTATAAAGTAAACTAACATTATTGTTTCAAGTAGATTCATGCCCTTGAATATTCGCATATTATTAAGGAACACCCTGTATAAGGGAAAATTATTGTTATGCGCCTCTCCACTTTTTTATGTCACTTCTAAGCAACTTTGCTATCGCATAAATATTGAACAAAACCGGTTCAATGGTGCCTGAGATATGTGATATTAAATGACATATTTGACGTGTTTAGATAACATATCCGTAAAAACTAAATTTAGAACTTTTTCATTTTCGGATCAGAAAATGTCTCGATCTATACTGCCTAACATTTTACTAAGTCTGGATACGGATACGGAACACACTGTATTTATACGCTTCTATCCTCGGTAAAGTATACGCACCTATTAGACATGTTTCACACATACATCCATAGATTTCCCCGTATATTTGCCCTTGAGGCCTAGTAGAAAGAAGTACTTTTGACACTCGTATTGACCACAACAAAAATAGGATATAAACCTGTAGAGAAGTAGCTGCTACCACTGCACTGGCGGTTCACTCATCCTAATTCTGATCGTAACGTTTTGATTACCTGTCAGATAGATAGGGACTGGGGACTTTATGTAGCTATCTAACGGACTCGATCAATTTAATTAATTTGGTATATATATATCGTAGTTAAAATTTTTTCTGTGTGAAGCACTTGTATGGAGAATATGGTATTTTCTTTATAAACTCCGAACTTCCCTTCTTCACTCAATATCCCGTGGAAATTGTCTGTATGCGTATAAGATATTTACGCCAGTTATGGAGCTAGAAAATGTTATTTAGATGCAAGACTAAATCCCAGTTAGTAAAACCAAGGCTCTACTAGTGGTTCAATATTGCTGCTCAGTGGAGCAATATACATCATGCTTCACTTGAACTATGAACAGCAACCATATTAAAAAATATTTAAACCAGCAAAGCAACCTGAAGCAGCTTTAACAGAGGAAGATGAGTTAACGGAATTGGAAAGGCAACAGGTGGCTCTAGATGCCCTCGAAGAAAAAGCTAACTCACTCGAAGCAGATCTCGGTAAACGATTTGTCATGAAAAAATTTACTGAACCTTTTACTTTAAGATCTAACTGTGCTTCATTCTACATGGTAACAATAACAAATTAACATAATTTCAACGCTCAGTTAACAATATAATTAAATTTTGAGAACATAAGAAGCAATGCAGCAATTTAATTAAACTATGGTCAAGATGTGCCGAAGTTGCCGAGCCTTTCTAGTTTCCTTAAGCGTAGTTCAAAATATGAAAGACAGTACAAGAGTTTTTTTGTTAAGGAGTTATTGTTATGTATCAAGTGCATTTAGAGAGAGGTTTAACCAGACTCATAAACCTCATTTGTACGGAGCAATCACATTTGTGCATCACAAGTGCAGTTGGAATAACAAAAAGAGAGACACCACAATATCCTCAGTCTTAACTAGCTCACTAGTTCACTATATTGTGGAAATACGCAATATGTGAGTTTAAGAATAATAATAGTGACTAACGCACAAAATAACAGAATACAGGACAGAAAAGTAATCTAAAACTCCTAAACGAAATCTGAGCTGGCAGGAGAAAGAGGTGAAGTGGCTTTAGAATAATGATAATATATTTCCATTCGACTTGTATAAACAAGTATGGGAAAGTGTCATTAATAAATAAACATTACACTGAATGGGTTGAATATACATATAGATATGTATATCTACATATATACTTCCGCATCTTAAATTTACATAAATAAATCACGTCACATTATTAAAAACATATAGGATATCTAACAATATTAGAGTACATAAACAGCACGACAAGAGCATGATAAAATGTAAATTGAAATTGATGGTTAAGGTACTCGTCAACAGAGTAAAAAGGATATAGCAACAAAGAAGTCATCGGAGCAAAAGCACTTGATACTATATGTCGGAAAAGCAGACGCATTTAACTCAAGAGTCAAGATTGCTTCATTAACTTACTTTTATCGCTCCCTCCCAAATATATTTACCGTTAAGACTTACGAGTAGAAAGAAGCATTTTCAATACTCGTATCGAGCACAACAAAAACAGGTGATCAACCTGTAAACAGGTAGCCGCTGCCACTGTACTGGCGGTTTACTCATCGCAGTTCTGATAGTAGCGTTGTCATTGCTTGTCAGATAGATGGGGACTGGGAACTGATTTATGTAGCTATCTACTGGACTTGATTAATATAATTTATTTGTTATACATATTGTAGTTAATATTTTTTTCTGAATGAGCGGTACATATTCTTTTTATAAACTGGCGCAATGTGTTAGTGAATTAAAACAACAATTCTGTAAACCACTACTGACTGTGTGAGCTCCGAGCTTCCTTTCTTCACTCAGAATTATATTGAGTCCTAGATAATACAAAAAATTAACCGGACAACATCCCGTGGGAATTGTCTACATAAGGTATAAGGTTAAAGTTGAGTGCAGCTAGAGAATGTTACCTAGATAAAACACTTGATCCCAGTTAGCTAAACCGTCTTCCAAAGCCCTACTAGTGCTTCACTAATGCTACTTAGTGGAACGGTATACATCATGCTTCATTTGAACTATGAACAGTGACATAAAAGATATTCAATCCGCAGAAAACACACCAGAGCAACCTGAAGATGCTTTAGCAGAGGAAGATGGTGAGTTAGCCGAACTGGAAAGGCAGCAGGCGGCGTTAGATGCCCTCGAAGCAGAAGCTAAGGCACTTGAAGCTGGTTTCGGTAAACGATTTATCATGAAAAACCTTACATTTAAGAGCTAGTTTTGCTTCGTACTGATACATGGTGACAATATCAAATTAACATCATCTTAAAGCTTAGTTAATAATATAATTAAATTGTGAGAACATGAGAAACAATGCAGTGCTTCAATTTGACTATGGAGCTTCCTAACATATGCCGAAGTTGTTGAGTCTGTCTAGTTTCCTTGAGCGTAACTCAAAATGTGACAGATAGTACAAGAGTTTCTTTGCTAAACAGTTATTGTAAGGTATCAAGTGCATTTAGAGAGAGGTTTAACCACGCATATTAGCCTAATTTGTCCAGCGCAACCACATTTGCAGGAGTATACTATCTATGTATGTTTGCAGACGTCCGTATGTTTTAACAATATGGCAATTTACCAAGTAATGTTAGAATAACATAAATAAAGACACTACCAGAACCCATTTGTAATAATTCAAATACTCACTAGTCATAACTAGTTCACTAATTCACTATATTGTGGCAATACACAGAATGTGCGTTTATGAATAATAATTCTGACTAACGCACAAAATAACAGAAGACAGAACAGCAAAGTAATCTAAAACTCCGAAAGGGAAGCTGAGCTGGCGGGAGAATAAGGTGAAGTGGCTTTAGAAGCCCTCGAAGCAAAAGCACTTGATACTACATTTTGGAAAGGCAGAGGCATTTATCTAAAGAGTAAACATTGTTTCATTAACACAATTTTATCGCTTCCTCACAAATACGTATATAGTTAGTCTTAGCTTGGAGAATAAATACATGAGAATTAAATATTTCCGTAAAAACTAAATTTATAACTTTTCTAATATGAAAATGTCTTGGACTATACTGCCTATCATTTTACTATTCCGGATAAGAATACGGAACACCCTGTGTTTATACGCTTCTAACCCGGGTAAACTACACGCACCTTTAGACAAGTTTCACACATAGATTCCCCCGTATATTTGCCCTTAAGACTTATGAGCATAAAGAAGCGTTTTTGATTCTCATATCGAGCACAACAAAAACAGGAGATAAATCTGTAGACAGGTAGCAGCCGCCACTGCAATGGCGGTTCACTCATCACTATTCTGATCGTAACGTTTCCATTGCCTATCAGATAGATGGGGACTGGGGACTGATTTATATAGCTATCTAATAGACTTGATCGATTTAACTAATCTGTTATACATATCAAAGTTAACATTTTTTCTGAATGGGGCACTTATAGGGAACATATTCTTTTCATAATCTGACGCAATGTTTTTCACTACTAATTAATTATAACAGCAATCCTGTAAGCCACTACTGACTCTCTGAGCTCCGAACTTCCTTTCTCCACTCAGAATTATGTTTAGTCCAGATAATACAAAAAATGGTCGGTCCAATATTCCCTGAAAATTGTCTATATAAGGTATTCACGCCAGTTATGCAGCTAGAAAATGTTATTTAGATACAAGACTTGATCCCAAATAGCAAAAGCGTCTTCCAACGCCCTACATCATGCTTCACTGGAACTATGAACAGCGCCATAATAAAAAATATTTAAACCGCAGAAAACACAGCAGAGCAACCTGAAGCAGCTTTAACAGAAGAAGATGAATTAGCGGAATTGGAAAGGCAACAGGCGGCTTTAGATACCCTCGAAGAAGAAGCTAAGGCACTTGAAGCTGATCTCGGTAAACGATTTATCATGAAAAAACTTACTGAAGCTTATTTAAGAGCTAATTTTAATTCGTTCTACATGGTGGAAATAACAAATTAACACCTTTTTAACGCTCAGTTGTATATAATGAAATTGTGAGAACATAAGAAACATTGCAGCAATTTAATTTAACTATGGTCAAGGTGTGCCGATGTTGCCGAGTCTTTCTAGTTTCCTCGAACGTAATTCAAAATGTGAAAGACAGTACCAGAGTTTTTTTGTTAAGGAGTTATTGTTATGTATCAAGTGCATTTAGAGAGAGGTTTAACCAGACTCATAAACCTCATTTGTACGGAGCAGTCACTTTTTTTTTCACAAGTGCAGTTGGAATAACATAAATAGAGAAACCACCATATCATTTGTAGTAATTTGAGTCCTCAGCAGTCTAGCTTACTAACTCACTATATTGTGAAAATGCGCAATATGTGCGTCTATGAATAATAATTTTGTCTAACGCACAAAATAATAGAAAACAGAACAGCATGGTAGTCCAAAACTCCTAAAGGAAAGCTGAACTGGCAGGAGAAGGAGGTGAAGTGGCTTTAGAAGCCCTCGGAGCAAACTACCACGAAGGCCTAAGACCTAAACACCCATTGGGCACCGTGGGGCTATAGGGGGATACAGGGGAAAGGGGGAAGCCACACGGACTCTGGCGAGGGAACACGTGTGTATGCAACATGCACACATTCTGGCTCCGCCTACGAGATCCGCCGGGTGGTACCTCCACGTTCGACAGTCAGAGACCGTCTACCACCTACGACAATCACAACATCCATAGCCAAGAGAAAAATTTCTCCTGGGACGGCACTCGAACCCGCACAGCGCACGGCGACTGATCAGGAGACCGAAGAGTCTACTACTGCGGCCACCGCTGCTTCCTGAAGCCGCTTACCTGTTGGAAAAGCATTTAACTCAAGTGTCAAGATTGCGTCATTAACTTAATTTCATCAGTTCCTCACAAATATATTTGCCCTTAAGACTTTCAAGTGGAAAAAGCATTTTCGGCACTCGTATCGAGCACAACAAAAACAGGAGATAAACCTGTAGAGAGAAGGCAGTTACCACTGTACTGGCTGTTCACCCATCACAATTCTCATCGTAACGTTGTCATTGCTTGTCGGATAGATGGGGACTGGGAACTGATTTATGTAGCTATTTAATGGACTTGATCAATTTAATTTATTTGTTATACATATTGTAGTTAAATTTTTTTCTGAATGAGGGAACTTGTGCGGAACATGTTCCTTTTATAAACTGGCGCAATGTCTTTCATTACTAATTAATTAAAACAACAATTCTGCACACCACTAGTGGCTATATGAGCTCCGAGCTCCGTTTCTTTAAACAGAATTGTTTTTAGCCCTAGAAAATACAAAAAATGAACGGGCCTATATCCCGTGGGAATTGTCTATATAAGGTAAAGGGTTAAAGCGATACTAGTTTATAAATGCAGCTAGAGAATGTTACTTAGATACAAGACTTGATCCCAGTTAGCTAAGCTGTTTTCCAAGGCCCTACTAGTGGTTCACTAATGCTACTCACTGGAATGATATCCATACTTCGTTTGAAATATGAACAGCAGCATAATCAAAAACATTCAAACCGCAGAAAACACAGTAGAGCAACCTGAAGCTGCTTTGGCAGAGGAAGATGATGAGTTAGCCGAATTGGAAAGGCAGCAGGCGGCGCTAGATGCCCTCGAAGCAGAAGCTAAGGCGCTTGAAGCTGATCTAGGTAAACGATTTATCATGAAACAACTTTCTGAACCTTATTTAAGAGCTTACTGTGCTTCGTACTGATACATGGTGACAACAAATTAACATCACCTTAACGCTTAGCTGATAATATAATTAAATTATGAGAACACAAGAAACAATGCAGCAATCTAATTTAACTGTGCAGCTTGCCAAGATGTGCCGATGTTGCTGAGTCTTTCTAGTTTCCTTGAACGTAATTCAAAATGTGAAAGACAGTACAAGAGTTTTTTTGTTAAGGAGTTATTGTACATGCATTTAGAGAGAGGTTTAACCAGACTCATAAACCTCATTTGTATGGAGCAATCACTTTTTTGTATCACAAATGCAGTTAGAATAACATAAATAGAGACACCACCATATCATTTATAATAATTTAAGTCCTCAGCAGTCTTAACTAGCTCACTAACTTACTATATTGTGGAAATACGCAATATGTGCGTTTATGAATAATAATTTTGACTAACGCACAAAATACAGAACAGCAAAGTAATCTAAAACACCTAAAGGGAAGCTGAGCTGGCAGGAGAAGAAGGTGAAGTAGCTTTAAAAGCCCTCGGAGCAAAAGCAGTTGATACTAGCTATTGGAAAAGCAGACGCATTTAACTCAAGAGTCAAGATTGCTTCATTAACTTAATTTTATCACTTCCTCACGAATATATTTGCCCTTAAGGCTTTCAAGTAGAAAGAAGCATTTTCGACACTCGTATCGATCACAACAAAAACAGGAGATAAACCTGTAGAGGGGTAGCAACTGCCACTCACTGTTCACTCATCGCAATTCTGATCGTAACGTTGTCATTGCTTGTCAGATACGCTAGATGGCGACTGGGAACTGAATCATGTAGCTATCTAACGGACTTGTGCGGAACATATTCTTTTTATAAACTGGCGCAGTGTTTTTCATTACTAATTAACTAAACGACCACTCTGTAAACCACTGGTGACTCTATAAGCTCCCAACTCCCTTTCTTCGATCATAATTATTTTTAGTTCTAGAAAATACAAAAAATCAACGGGCCAATATCCCGTGGGAATTGTCTATACGTATATAAGGTAAAAGGTTAAAACGACTCTAGTTCATTGAGTGCAGCTAGAGAACGTTACTTAGATACAAGACTGGATCCCAGTTAGCTAAGTTGTCTTCCAAGGCCCTACTAGTTCACTAATGCTGCTCAGTGGAATGATATACATCACGCTTCATTTGAACGATGAACAGCAGCATAATCAAAAATATTCAAACCGCAGAAGACATAGCATGTCAAACCTGAAGCTGCTTTAATAGAGGAAGATGGAGAGCTAGCCGAATTGGAAAGGCAACAGGCGGCGTTAGATGCCCTCGAAGCCGAACACTTACTGAACCTCATTTAAGAGCTTATTGTGCTTCGTACTGATACATGATGACAATAACAATTTAACATCATCTTAACGCTTAGTTAGTAATATAATTAAATTGTGAGAACATCAGAAACAATGCAGAAATTTTATTTGACTATGGAGCTTGCCAAGACATGCCAAACTTGTTGAGTCTTTTTGGTTTGCTTTGGCGTAATTCAAAATGAAAGGCAGTACAGAAGATTTTTTTATTAGGTTTGTTAGGTAATTGAGTTATTGTAAGTGCATTTAGAGAGAGGTTCAACCAGACACATAAACCTAATTTTTCCGGCGTAAACACATTTGCAGGAATTCACTATCTTTATATGTTTGCAGACATCCGTATGTCATACAAATATGGCAATTCACCAAGTGCAGTTAGAATAACATAGAAAGAGGACACTACCATAGCTCATTTGTAACAATTTAAATCGTCAGCAGTCTTAATTAGCTCACTAATTCATTATATTGTGGAATTACGCGATATGTGCGTTTATGAATAATAATTTTGACTAACGCACAAAATAGCAAGAGACAGAACAGCAAAGTAATCTAACTACTACCTTTTGCAAAAGCAGATGCATTTAACTCAAGAGTCAAAATTGCTTCATTATCTTAATTTTATCACTTTCTCACAAATATGTATATAATTATGATTAACATAGCAAGATAAGTAGAAGTGCTCTTGATTTGGAGAATAAATACATACGAATACAAGATTTCATTTGAGAGCCTTTCCGCCAGACACACCTTTTTATTGTGGAATACTTTATGTTATATGGTGGATATGTTGATTAGTACTAATAACGACCCTTCAAGTGTCAAACTGTATGTTACTATACCACTGTTAGGTAGTCAGTCATCATAGGTAGTATAAATTTGGCTGTAATATATAGTACCGCTGATTAACGTGTCATGTCCGGGAAACATCAAGCCGGTCTTGCCATTTACATTCACTGTGTATTAGTTACTGCATCACAATGTATGTCAATGGTGGTTATCCTAGAGGATATGCTCTTTCCAGGAATATATCACACTGTCTTTGTAAAAGTGTGTTTCCAATCTAAGGGTGCTTGCAACCTGTTAGGAAGGAAACGTTCCTAACTCGGAATTAGTGCGGCAACATGTGGCAGACTATCGGAACGTCTGGCATATGCTACGCAACGTGCGTCTGGTACATTAATTTTGATATTTGCACATTTTTTGTATTGTAGTAGATCCTATTTCAAAACGTTATAGTAGGAGACTCATTAGTAGCGTCTACGACTCATTCACCTGTATCTAGGTCACACGAACAACTGCAATTAAAGGAGTCATTGTTAAAACGATTTATTGTAGCTCACGAATCAATATCCGAGTTGTGGAGCATTACCTAGAAAAAATATTTCGATCTTGATAAAAAGAGGTTTGATCCACGTTTCTATTTAAAATTGTAAACCATTCATGAAACCAGAAAAATGCCTGAAATTCGTCATTGAGGAGTTAAACTACCCAATTGCCAGAATCACAGAAGTGACACAAGCTCTTATAAATGCCCAACCGGACATCTCTACAGAAATACAAGCTCCTGAAGGGTGACAGCGGAAATCAAAATTTTAACTAGTAACCAGTTAAAGATTTATACGATAATGTCCTTGGAAAACAATCAACTCATTTAGATCGCGATGCATGAACTTGCTATTTGCAATGCTTTATACAGGATGTCCTGAAAGTTGGAACTTTCGTTTCCAGAAACAAAACAACTACGATTGAAATAACAAAGCTTATAAAATAAAAATAAAATAGGTAAAAAAGAACTTACCATTCATTTAAAGAGAAATTTCAAGTACGGTTCTGTCACTTGAAAGTACTGTTTCAATATTTCGTAGAAAGTCTAAGTATTGTAAACCGTCCATCCCGTTCGGGAGAAAAAAAAGTCCAACGAGAATACCATTTACCATGCGAGACCAAACACTCAAAGAAAATGCTAGATGAAAATGTCCACGTAGCGTTTGCCATACTTCAGTCGCGGACTCTTGCTCTTGCCTAGTCACTTCTCTAGTTCATGTTGAAGAATTTTCTTCTACAGGATTCAATACTCCTTCCTCAATTTGCACCATTCGGGGTTGTCTAGGTGTTCCACTGTGCCCACCCAAACATCCTGTTTCCTAGATCTTTGCAGATGGTAAACAAATCTACTTGATTCTGAATGATAACGTCTGGGAAAGCGACCTGCATACACTCTCAAAGTATCGGTAGCATTTTGAAGACATAATGAATTAAAATGTCGACAAGCCCAATATTGCTGTACGGGTGTGTCATTTTTGCTTGATTTTTCAAACTGACTGGTAAATAAATTGATGTTTTGTTTACCTACGCTGCCGGCGCCTGGGCTGAGTACTGATATGCCTTCTCACTTTTGATCTGATCGAGATACAGGAGCAGAATAGATTTGGTGTAGGTTTTGATTGATTTTGCAGTTTTTAATATCTCGGTTTTCTTAAGAGATTGCTGTATATGCTTCTGAGAATAACTATTTATTTTTTCAAGATATATGCGGCGATTAAAGTCCCAACTTTGTGACAACCCTGCACAAATGGAGCGCTACTTTTGCCTCTGGTATTTTATTTAATTTTCTTCCGATCTCTGTACGACTACAGCGTCTTGTTATCAAGCGTACCTATAACAAAGTATTATATAATTAGTTTTAGTTTTAAGACCTAACAAAATACAGCACATTCTATTGGAGGATGCTGAAGATATCCGCACAAGCGGGTATGGTCGGTACCGGGTACGTGTGACTGGTAAGGTCATTGACGACATGCGACCAAAAAATACTCTCCCAGTGAATGTCTTAATAGTCGACCACTCTTCGACAACGATAACAATATAATAATATAACATTTTTTACGCCGAAGCATCCTAAATGCCAGGGCACCGCGCCTGCTATGAAGGACTTCAAGAAACTTTGTTAATCCGACTTTTAAACTGCACAACGTAAAACTGGAAAAAGTCCCGTCCTGCATTGTTCCGCAAACTTGATAACCTGGGAACAAAGAAGCGGTCATATTGGCTAGTAGTGGATACACGAAGTTCGATGCCGTTCAGGATGGAAGACCGAAATCGGCGGGTCTATCTGAATAGAGCCAGACCGCCGTCGTGGAACAGTCCCGAGACTGTCCGTTACAGGAGGGTCATCGATCAGTCGGACAGTCCTCCTCTGAATAGCATCGAGCATATAGTCGGGATTTTGCACTCCAAATATGTGAGCAATACTCGAGGTTAGGCCTTATCTGGACCCTGGACAGAGCGTGGAGGTCATGGGGCGAAACTTCATTCTTAGCTCTAAACAACTAACCTAGCTTTTTTCCAGCAGCGGCACATTGGTAGAACTCGGCCATCCTTCGCAACCGGATGAGCGTTAGCGCACTTTTTGTAGGTCAAGGTACAGTACTGTGTTTTGGAAGCCTTAAGCTCTACACGACTATCGCGTCCCCAAGCCGTGATAACTTCCAGGTCGCTCGGTAGAAAGGAAGCCGGTACTGGTCTTCTTTTCTCCCACTCAGCGGCTGAGCTCGGCTTGTGACTCAGAATTCTTGCATGTATAGTCCTGTCATCAGCAAAGCTTTGGATTTTAGTGATCATACAGAAAAGGAGGTCGTTGGCCGATCCCTGAGGAACACTAGCGTTGACCGTGTCGGATGGAGAGGAGAGAGACAAAGGCCACAGCTAATCGAACGCTTTTGTGATGTCAAGAGTAACTACATGAACCTCACCGTAAGAGTGGATAAATGACCCATGTGGATCGCTGGTACCGAAAACCATGCTTTCTATCGCTAATCAAGCCGTGACGTTCAAGGTACTCCAGAAGCCGATTTATGCACCTTGCTCATAGCAGAAAGCAGAGCTATAGGCCTGTAAGTGTAAGGGTCGGTCTTAGATCCTTCTTTTGGGATGGGTTAGATATGAGCAAATTTCCAGTTTTATGGTAACGTGCCGGATTTGTAAGATAGCTGGAAGAGACGAGAAAGAACTGGAAGCAAGGCGCCGCTGCACACCTCTTCAATACAACGACATGAATCAAGTCCGGGCAAGAAGTTTTGTTGATGTCGAGCCTTAATTTTACTTCCGGCATACTGTTGGGAACCCTTCGAGACGACCGACTTGCTAAGGTCGTTCATGGTGGAGTTGGTACCAAAGGTCGTGGCCAGAATTTTCTATCGTCGTTTAACCTCTGCAATGAGAATGTGACAAATTGAAATTAGAGACTTAAAGAGTCCAAAATGATTTGCTTACTGCTGATGCTGGTCTATATAAAATGAACGATTTAATGTGATTTGAAATATTGAACGACATGAAATATGGGTTACTGCCATGTTTTAATTCAATTTGATCATTAAACAGGAGTTGAAAGTCAAAGTAGCTTCACTCCTGTTCACAATTATCTACTTTCTTTTTTTTTTTTGCTGTCTAGGGCTCAGATTTCCGACGCAGGATATTATTTCTAATAATCTTTCGGTACTAACATTCCAACAGAAACTGTCGTTGTGAGTGAAAATATCCGTCCTAGTATGGACGGTTTTTGATCAATAAAAGTGTCAAAGCTTTTACACGCTACGATTTGATATATTACAATGTTAGCCTAATTGTGGGTAGGTACGTTTTCACGGGAAGACTCAAGCATCAAACAGCCTTTTCTCTAAATATATTGGTTGGAGTTCGTTCAAATGAAAGCAAAAACAAAAGTAATGGAGTTTTCTATATTCTAAATAACATCATTTAAGCAAAATGCAGTTAACTTTGAGAATTCTAAACCAGGTGAACCGACAGCAGCAGAATACAAGGCTAATGAAGAAGACGAAGAATTAGCTAGACAAGAAGCTGAATTAGCTGAACTTGAAAGGCAACAAGCAGAATTGGATGCTCTGGACGCTGAAGCAAAGGCACTCGAAGCAGATAATGGTAAGTAGTGCAGTTAAATAAGCTAAAGAATTTGATGTAAAAATGGATCGTTTACCTCCTGTCAGTGAATGAAGTCATGTGTTGAGTATGATTCAGCCCAGCTGTTCATTTTCATCCAAATCAACTGACAATGAACATATAACGTATAACCTATAGGTCGTTTCACCGTTTTTGGCGGGTCAAAGTAAAACTACAAAAATTACTTCCATACCTCTGTCGTCCTCATACGCAGATATGCAATCGGCCTTTATACACGGTCGTTTACGAAAAATCAAAGACATACGTTTTTACTACCTACGCCACTGGGCGAGGAGGTTTTGCGATCGAGAAAAATTTCGAAGATACGATATTATGCTTTTTTATATGATTTATGGCATGTACATCACGGAAAGCTGTCACTCATTTCCGGCGGTATGTCTATCTGTCCGCTAATTCTTGACCGCTCTATAGCTCAGGACGTACCGGTCGGACTTTGATCGCAGGATTACTATTATTCCAGGGATTAAAGAACTTTGTAGCTTTAGAAAATCGGTCTAGCTGTGGCAGAGAGTCGAGCGAAGAACGGAAAAGATAAAAATTGCTCAAACGTTTTTTCAGAGACTCCTGACCATTTTTGAAAAAAATGGGTCATAGGGCACTGTAAATGTCACTGACACCAAGAAGTTCTATCATTGAAAAACTTCTGGTCCCGGTAAAAACAATGTGTATATATATATAGGTGAGCAGTAGTCATTGCCAAAACCAACTACCAGTTGGGCACAAAATACAATTAATTGTTAATTGGGAAATTGGCAAATCTTTTAGGCTTAAGTTGACTCTTTTGACGATAAAATCAAGCTTTCGGCATTCTCTATAGGGCCTTCTTCAGGATTCTGAAAACACAATTGTGATGCTAGCAAAGAAAACAGGACAGATTTAAATTGTCAGACAACTTACTCGTCGGTGGGGTTGCAGCCACAAGGTGTTTCAAAACGAACGTAGAGAAGATAGAACTTGTAATCAGTATAAAAACAAAAGGACGGGGATATTGGGCTTGTTGAGAAACGACAGGTACCTTCGTTACATGTTAAAAATATCAATCCACCCGAACAAATTAATAAGTAATACACGTGAGAAGACATTTTGGTGAAACAATCGGAATGCAGTCTCTAACCTTTTACTTCTGCTACACGTGGAGAGGGGGACGGCACGGAAAGATAAAGCGTCGATAGATGACAAGTGATTGATGCGACGGACCGTGGAACTCTAAACCTCCCTGTCCAACTTTGGGTATGGAGTATACGAGGGACGCGTGGTAAACCTCCACCCAAAATTACTAAAATGCTGAATTAACTTGTTTTGGAAAAAAGTGTGTAGTTCATATGAGTGCAAGAATGTGTGATATTGATACAACCTTGAAAAGATGGGTTATGTGAGTTTATATTAAAAATGTGAGTGAGAAAATGTATTCTAATTTTGTGAAGATTTTGGTTCAATTTGGATATGTAGCCGTTCTAGCTTTTCGCAATTCAACAGGTAGGAATAAATGACACTGAGCTGCTTGGACAGGGATGTTTACAGTTCCACGGTCCGTCGCGTCGATCACTTGTCATCTGTCGATGCTTTATATTTCCGTGCCATCCCCCTCTACACGTGTAGCGGAAGTAGAAGGTCAGAGACTGCATTCCGATTGTTTCACCAAAATGTCTTCTCACGTGTAATACTTTTTAATTTGTTCGGGTTGATTGATATTTTTAACATGTAACGAAGGTATTTGTCGTTTCTCAACAAGCCCAATGTCCCTGTCATTTTGTTTTTATACTGATTACAAGTTCATCGATGAGTAAATTGTCTGACAATTTAAATCGGTCCTGTTTTCTTTGCTAGCATGACAATTGTGTTTTCAGAATCCTGATGAAGGCTCCATAGAGAATGCCGAAAGCTTGATTTTATCGTCAAAAGAGTCAACTTAAGCCTAAAAGATTTGCCAATTTCCCAATTAACAATTAGTTGTATATATATATATATATATATACAGGATGACTTTGAAGTTGAGTCATTAATTTTCAGAGAATGATTGTAGAAGGAAGATAAGCCAAAATATATGTGTAAAAATAAAAAAAAATTGAAAAAAGAATTTACCTTGTTTTATAAAGTATCCTCCCGACAAGTATTTCAGTGCGGACCTGTATTTGATCGTGAGGTCTTGGAGCACCGGCATGCCCTCCCCTGTGAGGTCTCAAGTCACCTGATTCACGAGCTTGTTGTACTACATTAACAAAGGCACGACGGGTTGGTTGCACTCGATTGGGAAACCGATCCGCATAAACATGTGCCATTTTTTATTTCGTTTGAGCCACGCAGCAGACACCACTATTCACTCACGCGTTACACATTGACTGAATAAAAACATCGTGATTGGCGTTTCAAATTCTTTCGCTTTTTTGTTTCCGATGCGATGAACCGATAAGGCGGATTATATCCGTTATTGCCAAACACGAGCACATAATATTATTCTTGAGACAGGGCGGTACTCAAACTTCTAAAGGGCTATAACTTTGTTACTTTAATTTTACCACAAAAATGTTAAAGGAAAAAAACATTTCTTTTGAGTAGATCTACTCACTGTTAAAATAAATGACTCAACTTCGAAGTTACCCTGTATATATATATATATATATAACAACAAGTAGGAAAATAATGGGCAAAATCCGCAAAAAGAAGGGAAGTGGATTCGAGCAGAAAATAGGATAGATAACCCGAGCGATACGTATTTCTGCTGGTTGGCTTCATCAGGCCCGAAATGAATGCACATAACATATGAAACTACAAAAGTAGATACACATGCCCACACATCCGGATACGGGTGTAACCTGAGGAAACGAAGTTGGAACGGAAAAAAAAGACACACGAAGTCCACAACAAGAGCCAACCTACACATTGTAGTATAAAACTGCTATATGACCTCGAATTTTCAACATGTTGTTGTTATATACTTTTCTCCGCATGATCATATTCTCTTTGTAGATTCTTTGGGCTTGAAGTACCACAGCAAGTGGCTATAACCGGCCGCGTGGTGGTGGTTAGACGTCTCCTTGAAAATTCGAGGTCGTCTAGCCATTTTAAACTACAATGTGTAGGTTGGCTCTTGTTGTGGACTTCGTATGTCGTTCTTTTTCCCCCTCCAACTTCGTTTCCTCAGGTTACACCCGTATCCGGATGTGTGGGAATGTGTATCTACTTTTGTAGTTTCATATGTGCATTCATGTCGGGCCTGATGAAGCCAACCAGCAGAAATACGTATCGCTCGGGTTACCTATCCTATTTTCTGCTCGAATCCACTTTCCTCCTTTTTGCGGATTTTGTCCATTATTTTCCTACTTGTTGTTATATACCTTTCTCCGCATGATATATATATATATATAACAATATAAAGATAATATGATCATGCGGAGAAAGGTATATAACAACAAGTAGGAAAATAATGGACAAAATCCGCAAAAAGGAGGAAAGTGGATTTGAGCAGAATAGGATAGGTAACCCGAGCGATACATATTTCTGCTGGTTGGCTTCATCAGGCCCGAAATGAATGCACATATGCAACTGCAAAAGTAGAGACACATGCCCATACATCCGGATACGGGTGTAACCTGAGGAAACAAAGATGGAGAGGAAAAAAAAAGGCACACGAAGTCCACAACAAGAGCCAACCTACACATTGTAGTATCAAATGGCTAGAAGACCTAGAATTTTCAAGGCGACAAATAACCACAACCATGCGGCCGGTTATGAAAACTATGAAAATTCTAGGTCTTCTAGCCATTTGATACTACAATGTGTAGGTTGGCTCTTGTTGTGGACTTCGTGTGCCTTTTTTTTCCTCTCCATCTTTGTTTCCTCAGGTTACACCCGTATCCGGATGTATGGGCATGTGTCTCTACTTTTGTAGTTGCATATGTGCATTCATTTCGGGCCTGCTTGGGTTGAATATTTTAGGTCGCATGCTGCATGTGGTAAATGACTGTAAATGATTGCATGTTTGGTGTCAATGAAAGAACTTTAGTTATTCAGAAGCTGCTGATTTCAGTGATTCTATGCAGCTGATAGACATAATGAGTCACACATTATATCCCCTACATCTGCCTTGGAAACAGCAATATCATAGATTTATTTTATATACATAGTTTGATATGTAGGTGAATCTACCTGATCACGATTCAGTTCCGCCTGTTGAAACGGCTTGACTCATCATGTTTCTTTGAGAGCTCCAACGAAGGTGTATAGAGTCAATCTACTTGATGCCATTTTTTTATTTTGTCTCACCCTTTTCATCACGCATAAATCTCCCACATTTATGCTTGTCACTGTCAGTGAATGTGTGTCATCGGCCTGCGACTTGTTGATCCATATAAAACATAGTAATGCCTAAAGATACAACATACGTGTGAAGTTGGCAGACAAAATTTAGCAGACAATCTGCCGAAGATACCCGAATGACCAGTGGTATCGACATCCTCGACCAGACTGTGATAGTGAAGGATACAGCTAACAGCTCCTTGTAGGAGAAAATGAAGATTTAGTTATATTTTCTTATCTACCACCACTTTAGAGATTTTATCAGCATATGCTTTTAGCTCATTAATTACTTTCAATACCATATATACAATAATCCGTAAGTGAAATTTATTCGAAGAAAGGTTTTGGGTTAAGTCTTCGGCGTATTATTTAATTGGGGTGGAAAATAATTCTTCCTATAGGAGCACTTATTCTCGTGCATTGAATATTTCTGTCTAATATATATATATATATATTCATTTATTGTTGCGAGCTGTTATCTGTATCCTTCACAATCACAGTCTGGTCGAGGATGTCGATGCCACTGGTCATTCGGGTATCTTCGGCAAATTGTCTGCTAAATTTTATCTGCCAACTTCACACCGGTAGATACAAATACGATATCAAAAGTCTGTATTTAAATTTATAGCAGTATTTTCGGAGAGCAGCAGCGTGACGGATCTGCATGCGCAGTATGTAATTCCCTTTAGGGTAAAGTTACGCACATACATGGTACCACTATTTGGTAGAACAATTACTGATGCCTTTTTTGGCTTCTTGAACTCTTAGGGAATCTAGATTACGTTTCGACAGTAGTATAAAAACGTTCATTTTTCCAACGGAAAACTATATTTTTTTGTTGTTTCGAAAACAAGCATGGTACACAAAATGTATACACCGGGTGTTCAAAAAATAATATATCAAACAAAAGGGGGTGATAGGAGAGCCATTTTCAATCGAAAAAACCATATATTATGTACTTAGATCGGACATAAATAGTTTCTGCTCAAAGTAGACAAACTACTGCAGGTATCCTTAATCTTGAGAGTTCCACTTAACAAATGTATCCTATAACTGCCATTGTGAATCTTCTGCATTCCAAATAATTAAGACTTTATGACGACGATGAATAGACAATAAGCCCACAAACTCAAACCAATGCCAGGTCTAACCAATGTGTTGTATTACGTAACCCGATAATAGCCTCTTGTGATACAAAGAGGACTATAAAACACATATAGGATTATAAACCAACGTCTGTACTATAGAAGAGTCGCGGACACAATGTCGTATTTATTCTTCTTCTTGTTGGCTTCATCAGGCCCGAAATGAATGCACACATGCAACTACAAAAGTAGACATACATGCCCATACATCCGGATACGATAGGTCATAATCATTACTAGAAGCTTTGCAAACATAGATGCACAGTATTTCAATTCAAAAGCCGGAATTGCATCTGGACCGCAAGTCAATTTAGGCTTTAGTCTTCTCAAACTTTCATCTAAGTACATTGTATTCAGTATCCAAGAAAATAGTCAAAGCTAAATAAAATGTACTTTGGCTCACTTATATCCCACCCATTATACAGGGTGTCCAATAGGTACCACGACAAATTTAAGAAGGAGGTAGGCTTTGGACTGACCTCCCAAATAACAAAAGCTTACCTATATAAAAGTGTCACCGTTTTTGAGATATTGAATTTTTTCTTAACTTTTTAAAAAACGAACCTTTTCATCTGTGATCTTTAGCTGCATGTAGAAATAAGGTTATACTTTGACAATTTTTTCTATAGAATCCTACTTCCAGATAGTTGTTTTATCATATACAAATGCAATGTAGTTAAAAGATATTAAGGAACCATGATAATGTAAGGACTGTTTTGGGATTTATAACCTTCTGATATTGTTCCCTCAACTTTCATAAAATCATATCAAGAGCAGTTAATAATAATTTAGCTTTGTACTATTTAGCATGTCACTGATCGGTAACCAGTGCAATTTGAATTTAAATTCAATAATTACATTGTAGTGTGTGTCAGTCACTTACAAAAGCAGCTATCACTTTTTTCTATTCCAAATAGCACGTGTCGTGCCTTTCTGAAATCTGTATTCAATGAGCAATCTTTTCATACAATATAATATTTTATATCCCAGTACATTTTTGTTTCACGACAGATGGCCAAAGTTGAGGAAAAATATCAGAAGGTTATAAATCCCAAAATAGTCCTTATTTGATCATGGTTCCTTAATATCTTTTAACTACATTGTATATGATAAAGCAACTATCTAGAAGTATTTTATTCGAGGGATGTCTCTTAAGTTTTGCATATGAAAATAAAACAACAGGCTAGGTAGTTTTAGACTTTATTGTCTTTCGACGTATTCTCCACGAAGATTAATACACATCTGCATGCGCTCGCACCAATTTTCGAAGCACTTATTCCCTCGTTTGCTGGCAGATCCAAAACGGCATTTTTGAATGCGTCAACTGCTTCTTCTGGTGACAGGAACCTCTGACCACGCAGTCTGTTTTTAATTTTCGGGAAAGTAAAGAAATCGTTAGGACCTAGATCGGAACTATATGAAGGATGGTCCAATAATTCCACGTTTTCTTCCGTTACATACTGCCCTGTTTTTGGGGCTGTGTGCGAGGTTGCATTGTCTTGGTGGAGGATGATTCTTCTTTCGGGGTTGATTTTTCGAAGCTCGGTGATGACTTTTAGCAAACAAATGGTGGTATACCAATCCGCAGTAACAGTTCTTTGCTCATTAAGAGGAATTGTTGCAATATGACCCGCTTTTGATACAAATGTCGCGACCACCTTTTTCGTAACACTTCGAGAACAGATTACTTTTGTTGGCTTTTCTTCACCTTGGAACACCCAAATAACCGACTGTCGTTTATTTTCTGATTCATAACAGTAAATCCACGATTCATCACCACTAATAATGCTGTACACATGTTTTGAGTTTCCGGATTGAAACGGTCAACCGTTTTTTGACACCAATTAACCCTGGCTGCTTTCTACTCTTCAGTCAACAGGTGGGGTATCCAACGAGAAACAAATTTTCTTACTCCTAATTCTGCATGTAAAATTGTTTGAATTGAGGTATTTGAGATCTTCAAGGACGCCTCAATCTCGCGATATATCACATGTCTATCTTCAATGATGAGTTTGCGCACAGCATCGACGTTTTTCTGGGTGACTGATGTTTTTGGTGCACCCACCCTGGGATCGTCGCTAAGACTCACCCGTCCACGTTTGAATTCTCCATACCAACGAGAAATTGTCGACAGATGTGGTGGTTCGTTGCCGAAAACAGACAGTGACCCAGCAAGGCATTCTTGTTGCGATAATTGTCTCTGAAAGTTGTAATAAATTATGGCCCGAAAATGTTCTCGGTTGAGTTCCATTTTTCTAATGACATGGTGACACTTAAAAATTCACTGAAGTGAGAACACTGGAGGTATTGTTGTGAAACTTTGAATTTAAGTTTACTAAAGATTGAGGTTAAGATTCAGTACTGACGTTCGATCCGCGCGGCCTACTATGTTTCTATATGCAAAACTTAAAAGACATCCCTCTTAGAAAAAATGAACAAAGTATAACCTTATTTGTACATACAGCTAAAGACCAAGGATGAAAAGGTTCATTTTTTTTAAATTTAAGAAAACATTTATTATCTCAAAAACGGTGACCATTTTATATAGGTATGTTTTTGTTATTTGGGAGGTCAGTCCAAAGCCTACATTCTCCTTAAGTTTGTCGACATCCTGTACATATACCATATTTTTGGATATAGAACCATAACCTCTCCTTCTGTTCATAAAAGACCAAAACTTTGGCAGATCTCGCTTTATATCATCTTCCGTTTCCTTTACTTTGTTTTTATAAGCAGTAACAGTGTCTCTTTTAATCTACAGTCTCAAAGCCTTAATAGAACACTTCATCAGGATGTCTTTTTAGCCTCCTAAATAATCACATGAACAAACGAACTTACCTGTAAGTGATGTTCGATCTTAATTATGTTCCGTCGTCGTCGAAGTAAATATTTAGAATACATATCGTAGATGTTCAAAGCTAGTTGCAACAACATACTACTAACGCTCTGCAATAGTAAACGATAGGTTGTACACAACTACACAAATTGTACGCAATGTATGTGTCAACTAAATGTACATTTCCATTGTAACAATTCAAGTTAAGGCTTTTATGCAACAGGCAATATGACGTACCTGGTTCAAAAATTACCATTCATTTCATGGTAATGAGCAAATAACGTAATAACATAGTTATGCTTAAGGTGTGTAAACTTGGTTCACCTCAAATGCCGCTTGAGCAAAGCTATTGTTTGGCATAAAATATTTGTGACGTATCTCAAAAAATGCACTTCAGCCCGCCGCGAGCCTAAGACTACTATAATTTAGCAGTCGGAGAGGTAGACGCATTTCATGTACTGTGGGTTGTCAATTGAGCTCTCTGCTAACTGATTTCATCCATCTGGGAGCCAAGGCACCATGATAAAGTTACTGTACAGTGACAGATAAATACTTTGCACAGATATTTGGGCGTCAAATACGGTAAAACTTAAGTGGTTGCCGCATGAGTGACCCCGAGACTTTCAAAAACTGAGAAATCCCAATTTCAGAATTATTCAACCCAATCCGGATGTTGTCTGTTTCAATTAGTTTGCACACTCTGACCTGAGGTTAGAGAGTAGTGTTGCTGATCTCATCATCCAAATATCTACAGAACTTACCAGCAACCCCTTTGGTTGGTTGAGAACAACCACAGTATCTATATTTCAGTTGAGATGACTTCAGCCTGTAAATGCCCTTCAAAAACCATCTTATGTCTGTATCATTAGTAACATTTTGGGTAAAAGACTGATAGCTCAAACAATTATACCTCGATCTCTTATAACCTGTAAGATAAGAAATTTCAAGGTAGAAAACCAGACACGTATTTCTTCCCGATAAAGGTTCTACCGTAATCTAAGCCCACAATACATGATGGATTATCGATGCTGCTAGGAATGACAGCTTTCCAGTGATGATAACCAGGGTAAGCTTCAGAATTAGTGGGAGCGGCGTCCTCTGTCTCCATCAGATCCTTGCATTACTTCTAGAAGTGAAATTTCAGAAACACCGAATACTTGAAGCAAAATCAGGACGGTGACAGGTGCAGCTCCCACTCCGTTTCCTCGTCCCATTGACGCAAAAGCTCCTCTGTACCAGTATTACTCCTAGATTTTATACTTGACGCGAGGGCAGTAATTTTTCTCTCTTTACACAATTGCCATAGTTTTCCCGCAACCTGGTCTAAAAACTACCAGCGGTACTTGATCATGCGGGATCTTCTCGGGTGACCAAAAACTAGAGACTCCTCCCTGACCAACGAATGTCCCAGTCCGAAAAATTATACAACTAAAAATTGGATAACTCAATACCTCTGACCGCATCTGCCAGTTTCGTTGAGCCCCAGCCGAGGTAGACCTTATGTTATATTACGTTAGTGGCGTAGTAACGTTAAAATTCCCTTGAGAATTTTACAAGGCAAGAAATTTCTTTCGTTACTGTATAGTCGGCTGTAATGAAATGAAAGACAAGCTGACACCACGATCCCGATGTTCACCGCAAAGTTCAACTCTATCTTGGTTGCTGTTCATTATTGCCCTTACTAGGTTTAGTAATGTCTGCATTGTTCGCTCAAGTAAAGTTACTTTCTTTCTATCACAATTCAATACTGAGCCTGAAAGTGCTCAATTTTTTCTTAAGGTATTCCAGAAATGGTTTTATTAATTTTGTGAACACACAAGGCGTATAATTTACCCTAAACGGTACAGCATTGTATTGGAAGAGCTGACCCTTGAATATGAATCTGAAATATATACTATGACTCTCTCTAATGGGTACCAAAATCCCTGCATAATCCAGATTCGTTAAGAAAGTATCTCTACAGAGAAGTCTAATCCTAGTTCAATAGCCTAGACTTAAGAGTTATATTCCTAAAAAGAGACAAAGTGTCTTGAGGTAAGGAATCAAACGTGTTGACCCATCAGACTTGGGGGCAAGAAAAAGATGGATAGGTGCTGATTTTTAGTTAGCTCAACCTTTTTACTGATAGCACCGCAACTAAGTAATTCATAGATGGACTAATGAGATGCAGGTATGGCAAAGTGCTAAACCAGTCGCCATCTGAATGGCAAGTGTTCGCTTGAGTCCAACTCAGGACTTTAGCGCCACTACTAAAGGTCTGCCATTGATCATGAATACGCGTTAATGTCCATGCTGATCCATACATCTCATCGGCAATAGTGGGTTGATGTTGTCAGAACGTTGTCTGGTCTAATGGCCTTCAGTTGCTGCTCAGTTTATCTGATTTCTATTTAGAAATGACTTACTTGGTCAGTCCTACACCGAAGGGCAAGATATCACTGGAAGCCTCTGTCAGAGTACTCCTTGCTTTAATGCGAATATCTGCCACCATGCACTCCTCTCCCTTCTTTGAACCTAGAGGATAGAGTATTGCCACTTGCAGTTAATGAACAGCTCACATGTTGCTGTAAACAGTCCAAGCATGCATCCCTGCGTGCGACAATTTCTATTATGGCTTCAGTTACCTCAGCGTTCACCTTAGGTGGTTAGAATAGAACAAAATTTATTCATCTATCGTCATCAACAAGATCTGCCCTCGAAATGTCAGCCTTGGAACAACGCGCGAATATTAATTATACTAAGGTCGTCGCATCATCGTGGTGATGCGTCATCTATTGAAACAGACTACATGGCCTTTAAGAGAATACAATCCAGGGCGCCCTGATGTTCGAGTGCCACCTATGCAAAATGTAACGTTAATTGGGAATAGCGATATTTAACTTCCGTTATTACTGAACATTAGAGCTTTGGTGGTTTCCTAACCGGAGATGTTCATACGTACAGTCCTGTTCCATAGTTATCACCAGCCATGTGGAGTTTGTTATCACAAGCAAAATGTAAAGCTAATCTACCATAGATGTACCTAATTTCTATATGTTGTTAATGTTAATAGTACTTCAGCTGTCTCGTAACCTGTCATGTGCATATTATTGATCTGTTCGATGGCTATTCCAAACCATATGGAATTTGCTATCACAAGCAAAATGTAACGCTAGTCTCGCATAGATAAAACCTAATTTCTATCTGTTATTAACAAAAACTGGTACTTTAGTCATTTCCTAAACTGTCATGTGCATTCTGACAAAGATACTTCAAGGTTATCACAAACCAAATGAAATTTGCTATCACAGGCAAAATGTAACGCTAACCTCGCATATGGTCCCTATCCTTTATCTGGTGATATGAAAAAGATATACATTGGCGGTTTTCTAACCTGACATGTTCATAATTACACACCTGTTCCACGGTTATCACAAGCCTCGTGGGTTTGCTATCACACGCAAAATGTAACGCTAGTCTCGCATAGATGTAGCTAATCTCTGTCGTTCATTAATGAAAAATGGTACATCGGCTTCTTGCTAACTTCTCATGTGCATCCTTACAATATTATTCCATAGTTATCACAAACCAGATGTAATTTGCTATCCCAAGCAAAATGCACTGTTAGTCTCACATAGATGTACCCAATTTTTATCTGTTACAAATGAAAAATGTTATATTGCTGCATTGCTATCACAAACCAGATAGAGTTTGCTATCCCAAGCAAAATGTACCGCTCTAGTCTCACATAGATGTATCTAATATTTGTCTGTTATAAATGAAAAATGCTACATTGCTATTATAAACTAGATGGAATTTGCTATCTCAAAGAAAATGTAACGCTAGTCTCGCATATATGAACCTAATCTCTATTTGTTATTAATGAAAAAGGGTACTGTGGCGGTTTCCTAAACTGTCTTGTGCATTCTTATTATGTTGTTCCAGGGTTATTACAAACCAGATGGAATTTGAGGTCACAAGCAAAATGTATCGCTAACCTCGCATAACATACCTAATCTCTATTTGGTAATAAGGAAAAAATATCTCTTAACAACTTCCTAGCCTGCCATGTTCAAACTTACAGTCCTGTTCCATGGTTATTACAAACCAGATGAAATTTGCTTTCACAAGCAAATGGAAACAGATTGTTGACCATACCTTGTTGTTACGTTGTCCCAAACGCTTTTAGTGTTGTTATTTGTGCAACGAAGCTCAGTATCGAGTCATTTTTACAAACATCTCCATTCGTCCTTGGTGTAGACTATCACAAGCTAGGTCCATGTTGCTATCCCAAGGAACCGAGTCCAATGTTACAACGTTATCCCAAATGTCTTCCTTCATCCTTGGTGTGGAGCTGACTATCCCAAGCCAGGTCCACGTTGCTATCCCAAGCAACCGGGACTAATGCTTCCACGTTATCTCAAACGTCTTCGTTCGTCCTTGGTGTGGAGCTGACTAACCCAAGCCAGGTCCACGTTGCTATCCCAAGCAACCGAGTCTAATGTTTCAGCGTTATCCCAAACGTCTTTGTTGGTCCTAGGTATGGAGTTGGCTATCACAACCTAGGTCCAGGTTGCTATCCCAAGCAACAGTGTCAGAACGTTATCCCAAATGTCATGTTAGGCACAATTTGCAGCGCCGGTGAGGCATCCATACTAATATTCATTTAACTTGCACCTAAAACAGATCGGTCAGTTGACAGTTACCTGATGGTGACGCCCCTCCAGAAAAATACGCCTACACGCCACTTTCTAATTTTGGTCCGCGATGAAAGGAACCTTTAGGCGACAGTCGGTTGGTATCTCTTTCGACAATGCACATCTATCGGCCAACCTTCTGTCCTGTTTTCTAATTCTAAATGTTCAGCGGATCCTCTACACTGAACTGCACGAAAACGACGCGCGCCGATTAACGTGTTGACGGTCGGGCACGAGAACAAGGAATGAAGGTTTATAGGCGGCCAGAGGGGAGAAAGGTAGGGGGAAGGGGCGCGGTGGTGCTTTCCTTCTCTGCGTGCCCGCTTTAAGATCGTGGCGGTTGGGTACTACTACGAGGGTACTACGATATGTATTCTTAATATTTATTTCGACGAAGACGGAAAATAATCTTTCCTTAGTTGTGATATCATTTACTTTTATTAAACTAAGGCGGAAATTGTCTATGACATTTGGTGGTAGAGCACTTAGGGACACAGTATGAAAAAATTACAGTTAACGTATCATACAGTTGCTTTCAAGCTTCTGTAACATCATTCAGGCGATCAAGAAAGCTCCAGTTATCGCACATATGATTGATTGCTATTAATTCAGGTACCAGATACCAAGTTGTTTACCTAACCTTCTAAAAGCTTTTCTCAAATCAAAACACAAGTCTACGCTGGTCTATTCCATAATGGCATAAAGTTAAGCCGAGGTTTTCTCATATCCGTGGCGGAACCTGTATGTGGCATGTTCTACTGCTCCCACGAGTGCCATATGTCAGTTCAGCCGACGGCGTCCTGTTAATAAACCTAGTATGGACCTCCTGTGCATTATAGGCTAGGAATAAAATGTATAATAATGCTAACGGGTCATTCTTAACAACAAATCATGTACAAAGCGAAAAACACGTAATGTTTTAGAATAAAATATTCTATGGATGATGATTTATTAAGACCCAATTTTCCTATTGACCGGCGGGAATCAAAATTTGCGCCTTTTGCACAAATTGGGCGAATGAGAAGGCGTCTTTGAAGTAATGGACCTGATGAATTTGGTCGATTTCTTGTACATTTTTTTTCAAACTAGAGAAAAATTATACGATTTGTGTAAGATGGGCTACTAACTCCCATAATAGATCACGAGTTTCTTCATCTATCGCATGATTCAGCTACAAAAATCAATTTTTCGTTTGTGTCTGGACACAAATTGCACCATTCATAAGAAGGATTTGTTGCCTACTCATAAATATAGATCAACCCTGACACGATATGACATGAGAATTACTGAGCATTTTGTTTAAAATAACAATGTCTACCTGTTGCTGTATAAAATTCTGCTTGATAAATTCTTTGAAGGCATAAATAAAATTACAGAATTCAAAAGACGTGAATAATCAATTTACTTACTACAATGTTCCTCAACCCAGCCATATTGCTGTTAACAGGGAGATGTCGCGCACTCTACTGGACACGACTACGCAACCACGCCGCACCGCGGTGACGGTGGCAGGCTAGATGCAGTCATCCTACTGTCCAGTAGAGGGCGCAAAAGCTGCCTGTTGGTAGGGCCAACTTAGGGGCAGGATTTTTTGCACGGTAATCAAGTAATCTGTATATTTACTCGATGTTTCTAATTTTATTTATGCCCTTAAAGAATTTATGAAGCAGAATTTATACAGCAACAGCGAGACACTGTTCATTTCAATGAAGTGCTCATTCAGTTGCTGTCATGTCAATATATGTATCAGATTTGTGTAATCATTTAGGGTATGGCGCAAATACTTCTTTTTTATTGCTTCATTTTATGATCATGACCGCTAATTTAGCGTCCTCAAATGAAAAGAAACAGGCTTTCGTGATTTATGTCGTATTTCTTGCTTTAATATAGGAATTCGGGGGGCCCATCTTACACAAACCGTATAATTGTTATCTTATTGAAGTTTGAGAGACATTTTTCAAGAAATAGACCATATTCATTAGATCCATTACTTCAAAGACGCCTTCTCATCAGTTGAATTTGTGATGGCTTAGTCGAATTGGGCCTACAAACCATAAGCAAGTCAGTTTTCTTCCTGACATGAATTAATTGAAATTAAAACCATTAATTAAAACTCCGCTGGGAACAAACAACAAACGTTGAAGTAGAACAGGAAATATCGGAGGCTGTGTCAATATAGAAAGGAGTGAAATAGCAGTGCTCATTGTCACCACTCCTGTTTAAGATCTATTTACAGGCAATATTCAGAGGAGCGTTGCAGGAGGCACCAGAAGGAAAAAAGGTATATGGAAAGAATAGAAGTTATAGTGAATAACGTCCGCTATGCTGTTGATTGTGTTGGGTTAGCAGATAAAGCTGATTTGAAGGAATTAATGAACCACACTGTAAACTAAAACAAGCTGTATTTCCTTCTTATGAAATCAAAACGACGAAGTTACTTGTCTTCAGATAAACAATTGTTAACGCTAATATACTTATCGACAATAAGGAAACATAGCAACTAGATCCAGTTAAATATTTTGGCCAGAGCGGCATAAAAATAGAAGTTTAATCAGGTATTGAGCCATCAATGAACACGTTTTTCAGTATGAAGCAAAGGAACCGGGGAAATATCACTAGTTTTTTTTTCAAAATTTAGTACGGTGTAGGTATCAACTTGATATCAACACGTAGAATGAATCGATCCAAACTTTTTCCAGGAATATTTGCAGATATACAAGGCCTCCAAATTGGGCAGTCCGTACCCAATAACAGCGTATTCTGTCTGATATTGATTAAAGCTCTTATCATCAACCTCACCGGCCAGTTTCACAACATTGCAATTCTGTCACATATACAGCGTGACTCAAATTTGCGTGATTGGAGTATTACTCCGTGACTTTTCCAAAAACAGGATTACTGTGCACCGTCTTTCTAATAAAAACCACGGTATGTTGACTCTGCGCTTCCCACGCCGCGCGGTCATCAGTCCACAAAGGATTATGTTTAATACAAAATAGACGCTCTGAGAAAAAGTTCAGTTCAGAATACTGGATATCCGATAGCCTTCATCAGTTGCTATCTAATATACCCACTCCCTGAACTGTTAACTGAAGTTAAATCCCACTTTTATAACTTCTTTTTAGATACCTAATTTATCTGAGGAAATTAGAAGAATACGTCTAAAAATGCATTTTATTAAGGGTACGGGATACGGGTTGAAAAAACTTCTTGTTTTTAGATAAACTCACACTCACACCATTCGGATTTTGGAAACAGTAAGAGATACTAAGTCGCTTAAATTGAGGCAAAGTTTCGCATTTAGGTAATTTACAAGATGACACTGAAAAAGTTTAAAAATTATTTTCGTGTAGAGACGGAATAAAAGATTTTTTCTGAAATCGTTATAATTTTTTCCTAACTTTATTGTAATGGCAAAGATGATATAATTAGAATTTGGATATGACACTTCGTCTCTTGTCCTCCAGCTTCAACTTTATTTTTCATAATGGATGTCATATTGTATCTTTGCACAGATAGATTTTTTAACTTTTATTATAAAAATATATGATATGTCATACATGGGCATCTTCAAACCTAGTTATTTGAAAATAACTGAATTTTCTAGGTAGGTCTGATTTTGTGGTTTTATTTAAAAGGTGATCATAAAATAAGTTGCATATTATCATTGTCATTTTTTTCCTCTACAAGAGTGTAGTCATATACTCAATTGGACGTTTCTGCTTTCGATCTCCATCATCAACTTTGTTTTTTCCTATGGACTCCATAATAAGATTTTACACAATCAAACACAATTTTTCATCCTGCGTTTAACTGTGAACATACATACATTTGTTTATGTCACGATAAACTTCACATATTTAATTAAAGTAAGTAATATAATCTTTATGTTAGTAATATTTTAAATTCCAACATAGCGTCCATATGAAAAAACACAGTTGGTGATGAAAGTTGAAAGGACAAATCTCGAATAAATATGAAACGTAAATGATTTTGAGATAAATAATGTAGTACACGAAACGAAAACTCTGTGCAAAAATGCAATATGACGTCAGTAAAGAAAATTAAAGGTGATGCTGGAGAACAATAGACGAAACGTTATCTTGAAATTCTGATGATGCTATCTTGTAGAGGAAGATCAGTGGCAATAGTAATGTGCAATTTATTTTAAAATCTCACTAGAAATTTAGTCAGGAGAAGATTAAGACGGTTTTGGACAAATTCCGAAGTAATTTGCATATCGAAACCTCCTGAGCAGCATTTTTTTAGTTATCTAAATACGCAACTTTGTCCTAATTTTTCGGTTCTTTCACCGTTTCCGAGATCCCAATGGTGAGGATCGAATTTGAAACATCCGGTATAATGTAACATCTGAAACTTATCCTACCAAATCAAACCACATATGTTTTAATTTCGTTTCAAAATTGGCATGATGGTTTCGCGCAATCTCAGCATATTACAAGCCCTTTAAGACTATTGTAGTAGATACTTTGGTTGAACCTCTATCGAAATATTTAAGTCCGCAATACCAAGGACAACGATAGCGAATTGGACTAATAAAAAGAATAACATTTATTAACTTAGTGTTTATTCCTAAATAATAGCAAAAAGCCAACCAAGATCGCACCATTGTAGAGGATAGATAAATCTAATACGGTTTGTATTAAACTATACTAAGTGACATATAAATCCGAACACCCAGTTTAAATGGTTTTATTTTAATAAAAGTTGGTGAATGTATTTATCTTTCTGTAAATAACAAGTGAAAAAATTTTCAGCCTTGTCAGTTGGACATTCCGGTTTTTATACTGCTTTTTTTTAATTCACTAACGCTCTAAAAATGAATATTTAAAGAATCAACGTTGGCGTATTTTGGTTCTTGACATCCTTCATGATGGGTTACGATGCCTAGAGTACGGAGACCTGTACGATTTCGTCAACTTAGTGAGTTTGATAGGGGCCGTATAGTGGGACTTCGGGAAGCTGGACTTTCTCTTCGGGCAATTGCAGTTAGAGTGCAAAGAAGTGTAGATACTGTGGTTAGGTGTTGTCAGGCATGGCTTCGAGAAGGTCGTACGCAAAGAGCAAGGGGCACTGGACGCCGCCGTAGAACAACAGACCGTGACGATCGCCGCCTAAGATTATTGGCCTTAAGGGACCGTTTCTCCACTACCAGGTCCATTGCAAATGAATGGTTCACGGAAGACCTATTGCCATGCGAAGTGTTTACCGACGAATGAGAAGTTTTGGCTTGTTTTCATACCGGCTACACTGGGTCCTCCCTTTAACTCGAGAACACCGACGTAATCCCCTTGAGTGGTGCAGACAACGGTCACTCTGGGATCAGGAATGGAACAGTATTGTCTTTAGTGATGAGTCTCGATTTTGTTTAGGCATGCACGATGGTCGTGCCAGGGTTAGAAGGCGACGTGGTGAAAGGAGGAGTCCACAGTTTTTTGTTGAAAGACATGTTCATCACACTGTTGGAGTTATGGTTTGGGGTGCTATAGCTTATGGTTCCAGGTCACCTTTAATCTTCATCAGAGGTAACATGAACGCGCAGCGTTATATCCACGAAGTTCTAGAACCCCATCTTTTACCCTATCTTGACACCATGGCAGATCCAACTTTCCAACAAGATAATGCCCGACCACATGTTGCAAGAGTCAGAATAGACTTCTTTCAACATAATGATGTCACACTGTTACCATGGCCACCAAGATCTCCCGACTTATCCCCAATTTAGCACGTGTGGGATATGATGGGTAGGAGATTGCTCAATTTGCAACGTCCTCCTCAGACTCTAGAAGCACTTCGAGAGGAGTTGGTGGTTGCCTGGAATGAGATACCACATGAGGACATTGACCACCTGATCAGAAGCATGCTTAGGCCCGTTGGAGAATGCGTAGCACATCAGGGTGCATCCACACATTATTAAAGGTCAAAGGGCTTTAAAGCAGTGCAATCATTTTGAAATTTTTATCATTTACTTATTATGCTTCATTAAGTACTTATACAAAATTTTATTAAAATAAAACCATTTAAACTGGGTGTTCGGATTTATATGTTACTTAGTATATAATTGTTTTTGAAAATCTCCCACCTCCTAGAATACCCATCCCTCAAATTTCAACGCCTACAAAAATGTTTCCGTAAATGGTCAAGACCCTCTAAAATGCCAAAAAATGAAGTTTGCACGGTTTTAATTTTTTTCCTGATTTTCCTCTTAGCTCCGCCACCACTAGACCGATTTGAAAAAAAGGACAAGGCTTTTTGGCATAGTAGTTCCCATGTGTGAAAATTCCATCAAAATGCGAGCGGTACCTCTCAAGGTATAGGCGGTTAGAAAATTAGCGGACAAACCGATAGACAGACTTACGGAATGAGTGAAGTGTTTTTTCGTGATGCACATGTCATATAACATTCAAAAAACATAATATCTCAATTTCAAAAATGTTCACGATTACAATACTTCCTCGCCAGTTTTGACATAGGAAGTAAAAAAAATGCTTAATTTTGAATGTTCTAACAAAAGCCTGGTACATAAAGGTGATATGCAGAGGTGGTGCAGAATTAATAACCGAATGCAAAAAATGAAATGCTGAAAAAATTTCGGAAACTAGTAATAAAAGAAAATTCTGCAATGAAGCCATGACGTAGCCTATTTGCAGCTGCAGGATTATTCTTCAACTACTGCTACCCGCCCCACACGGAATCCTGGGTACGACCTTGCTCACGGGTACGTTCCTCTAGACTCTGGTCTAGAGGCTACCCAATGTGTACCTCAACGTAACAGAAAATGGTAATTTTGAAGCCTCCATAGAATTGTCTTGTTTCTATCTCATAGTTGCCATTTTTGTATACTTCGGCTTCTTCAGTTACAATGAGCTCTTAAAACTTGTGATTTTAACAGGCGAACTCGCTACAGAGGAAGCACCTGTTGCAGATGAAGTAGCTCCAAGTGAAGCAGCCACCGAAGATGAAGATGATGAAGATGCAAGGAAGCAAAGGGAAATGGATGCACTGATCCAACAGAAGTTCGAATTGGCAGAACTGGAGAGGTATGTCATCCGTTACCAATCCATAGCAGCTTTAGGAATCACAGCTAAACGAAAGATGTAAACCAGATTCTAAAATTGTGGATGACTAAAAACTGCTGAGAAAATATTACAATATTCAATAGCTTTCAAAACTAACTCCAAGTCAACAAACTGACCAAAAACTGGACAACTCCTTGCACTGTAGAGAAAAATTGTAGTTTAATATTTATCGCTATTCTCAATAGGCTCGTATAAAATCTGAATAATGACAAGCCATCTTTGAACGTAAACAGGACGCAAACGATACGTATGTGAATAATAGTAAATTATAGTAATAAGCAACAGGCAATGTGGAAACGCGACTACAATTTTGAATACAAGCCAGTTCAATACGTATTTCTCAAACATTGCTCAACATCTTTTGGAAAACCTACCCTCTCAAAATATATTTCCTTTAATATCTAGGCACTCCCAATAATCTTAATTTTGTTTTTCGCAAAGTTATCATCAACGAAGTTGAGCTGCGATTTGCTCATTGAAAAAAATTAAAACATCTACGGGGGCGGTGCGATAAGTACTTTGCCTCACCATCTGATGGCGCCACTATCACAAGAGAAATTTACTGTGGTAAACGGCTACTATAAAAATTTCAGCCGAATCAGACTCGTAGTTTTGTTTTAACCACGTGTGGAAGAGCAAAATCGGTCGGTGATTCGATTCTTATTTTTAGAAGGGAAGTTGCAAACGTATTTTTTAGTCGTGTTCAAGAAGTTGGAGCATCGCTGAGTCAGGTGTATCGAGCTAAAAGTAGACTATGTTGAGAAACAAATGGCCACTTTTCCAAAATGTTATTTTTGTACGGATCGCCCTCGTATAACTTCAACAGTAAGGTTTGTTCCAGGAGGCCACCATAACTTATTCAAACATGCTCATGATGGAGCTGTAGATTTAGTAATTTATAGTGGATACCTCTAATGTGAACATACCATAGTCGACAAGGTAGTTCATTAGCATTCACTAACGGAAGTTATCCTATGTACTTCTGAAACTCCATGGAAGAGAGCTTCCTCTACTCTAAGCTATTTCGCTTAGGATAGTTGTTAGAATCATCTTTGTGATCACCCAATTTAAATAATTTCTTGTCCAAGAGCTTCAAGTCCATCATTTGTTCAACTTTAGTGTTGGACCACCAAATTGAATTTAATTTAATTTAGCAATGATGAGCGAATTGTATACATCATGTACCTACTAGTGTTGAATATGCGTATACAGTTGTTATTGTAGAAAACGTAAACAATGTGGACAATGTATACAATAACAAATAACATTTCATTTAGGTTGCTTGTAGTTCTCGTTTGGATTTCGTAGCAAACGGACGTGCTGATAAGCGAATCGACGAGTACGAGTACAAATAGTGTAATCATAATAATAAAAAAAAGTGTTCCATGACAAAAGCTGTAAAAACGTGAAACAAAACAAGTGTCGTTAGTTAGCAGTGCAAGAGCTGGTGGCACCGGTTTTGCGGCTGGTCTAAAACATTTCCTCAACAATGACTCATAGCCAGGATGTGTCAGTAATAGAGCATAATCAAATACTAAGAATGTAATCAACAAGTGAAGAAGAATTAGAGGACTCACAACAAAATAGAAATAACCCGTGGCAAGTGATGAGAGTGATGAGAGGCGTTAAAAGGAGGAAAGTTGCCAAAGAGCAGAACAATGAAACAACGGAAACTGTAACTGTAAACAACAGATTTGATATCCTAGCAGACAAAACAGGTGATAATGTTGCAAATAACACTCAACGAATTCCAAAGCCACCCCCAATCTTTGTTCATGGAGTGACCAACTACGAGGAAATGGTCAACACCATTAGAGACATATTAGAAGACGAGCAATATAACACGAAGAGCCTCGCAAACAACGTTGTGAAAATAAACTGCACAACCCCAGAATTATACCGTAAGCTCATCAGAAACTTCAAAGAAAATAGTATCTTTCACCATACCTACCAACCGAAAGAAGAGCGATCATACAGGGTAGTGATAAGGTATCTACATCACTCTACAAAAATCGATGATATAAAAGAGGAGCTGGGAAAACTGGGTCACAAAGTTCGCAGCATAATAAATGTCCCTCATAGGACTACCAAAGAACCACTAAACTTATTCTTTGTAGATCTTGAGCCAGCCGAAAATAATAAAGATATATATATACGTATATATATATAACATCAGAGGATTACAGAATAAAACTATTCAAATAGAGCCACCCAGACCTAGAAAGAACAATATCATCCAGTGTATGAGGTGCCAACAATTTGGACATACTAAAACATACTGCAACAAACCATACTTATGTGTGAAATGTGGTGGTCCCCATAATACTAAGGACTGCAAGAAGCCGAAAGATGCGCCAGTAAAATGTGCCCTTTGTGGTGGCAGTCATACTGCAAACTATAGAGGCTGCGAACACTACCACAGAACATTGAAAAATAAAAATCCCACCTTCCAAACACCCCTACCACCTATAACTAGTGAACCAGCTTATGTTAACAATGTTGAGCCCGCCACTAACCGACAATACTCAAGAACGTATGCAGATGCAGTAGCCAACAACACTGAAAACTCGATAAGTCTAACTTCTACAATGAATAAATTCCTAGATGAATTTAAAAATATGTTCAACCAGCTCGTACAACAAAACAGTCTGATCCTCAATATGATTGCCACGCTAATCAACAAAATAAATTAAAATGGCCAATTTTCCAAGAATTGCCCAGTGGAATGCCAATGGTCTTCCTAGTCATAAAGAAGAAGTTAAATTGTTTTTACAGCAAAACTATATAGACGTCCTACTAATCAGTGAAACACATTTCACTGAAAGAAGCTATTTTTCTATACCCGATTATACACGTACTTTACAATACAAATCATCCCGATGGTACAGCACATGGAGGAGCTGCAGTACTTATTAGAAAAACAATCAAACACCACGAAATGCCTAAGTATGAAGAAAACCATATCCAGGCAGCATCTGTAAAAGTAAACAGTCTTCCTTACGATATAACAGTATCAGCTGTCTACTGTCCACCACGTCATAACCTCAAAAAAGAGCAATCAAAAATTTCTTTATAACTCTTGGTCCAAAATTCAATGTTGGGGGGGGACTACAATAGCAAGCATACCACATGGGGCTCACGGCTCACAACAACGAAAGGAAGAGAACTGCACAACCCCAGAATTATACCGTAAGCTAATCAGAAACTTCAAAGAAAATAGTATCTTTCACCATACCTACCAACCGAAAGAAGAGCGATCATACAGGGTAGTGATAAGGTATCTACATCACTCTACAAAAATCGATGATATAAAAGAGGAGCTGGGAAAACTGGGTCACAAAGTTCGCAGCATAATAAATGTCCTTCATAGGACTACCAAAGAACCACTAAACTTATTCTTTGTAGATCTTGAGCCAGCCGAAAATAATAAAGATATATATATATATAACATCAGAGGATTACAGAATAAAACTATTCAAATAGAGCCACCCAGACCTAGAAAGAACAATATCATCCAGTGTATGAGGTGCCAACAATTTGGACATACTAAAACATACTGCAACAAACCATACTTATGTGTGAAATGTGGAGGTCCCCATAATACTTAGGACTGCAAGAAGCCGAAAGATGCGCCAGTAAAATGTGCCCTTTGTGGTGGCAGTCATACTGCAAACTATAGAGGCTGCGAACACTACCACAGAACATTGAAAAATAAAAATCCCACCTTCCAAACACCCCTACCACCTATAACTAGTGAACCAGCTTATGTTAACAATGTTGAGCCCGCCACTAACCGACAATACTCAAGAACGTATGCAGATGCAGTAGCCAACAACACTGAAAACTCGATAAGTCTAACTTCTACAATGAATAAATTCCTAGATGAATTTAAAAATATGTTCAACCAGCTCGTACAACAAAACAGTCTGATCCTCAATATGATTGCCACGCTAATCAACAAAATAAATTAAAATGGCCAATTTTCCAAGAATTGCCCAGTGGAATGCCAATGGTCTTCCTAGTCATAAAGAAGAAGTTAAATTGTTTTTACAGCAAAACTATATAGACGTCCTACTAATCAGTGAAACACATTTCGCTGAAAGAAGCTATTTTTCTATACCCGATTATACACGTACTTTACAATACAAATCATCCCGATGGTACAGCACATGGAGGAGCTGCAGTACTTATTAGAAAAACAATCAAACACCACGAAATGCCTAAGTATGAAGAAAACCATATCCAGGCAGCATCTGTAAAAGTAAACAGTCTTCCTTACGATATAACAGTATCAGCTGTCTACTGTCCACCACGTCATAACCTCAAAAAAGAGCAATTCAAAAATTTCTTTATAACTCTTGGTCCAAAATTCAATGTTGGGGGGGACTACAATAGCAAGCATACCACATGGGGCTCACGGCTCACAACAACGAAAGAAAGAGAACTGATACAAGTTGTATTAGAAAACAACTACACGTTTATTTCACCAGAAGCACCTACTTATTGGCCTACATATGTAAACAGACTTCCCAACCTTTAGACTTCTTCATAACCAGTGGCATATCTTCATCTTATACAGAAATATCCTCAAGCTTTGACCTCACATCAGACCACAGTCCAATTACCCTAACTCTGAGCATAGCAGTGATATGTAAGAAACCCGCTCCAAGATTGCATAATAACAAAACAAATTGGGATAGATACAATCAGATAATTGTAGATAACATCATTCTCTCAACCAGATTGAAGCAGCCAAATGATATAGAGGTCGACTGCAATAGCTTTATTTGTACACTCCAACAGGCAGCGCAAGAATCCACACCATTCATAGACTGTGCTTACAAAACAAAAAATATCCCCGTTGAAATAAAGAACCTAGTTGTAGAGAAGAGAAGAGCACGATCAATTTGGCAACGTATCCGCACGCCAGCCAGCCGAACAAAGTACAACACCTGCTGTAATAAGCTAAAGTCTAAACTCCAAGGAATGAATAGAAGGCTACGTATCTCAACTCACGAGACAAGATAACTCCATATGGAAGCCCATAAAAGCTAAGAGAAAACCTCATTCTTCATCACCCCCAATCCGTAGCCAAACAGTAGCTAATGGTCAATGGGCAAAAAGCGATAAAGAAAACGCTAACGCATTTGCACAATACCTTGCCGAAGTGCTCATCCCACACAATGACGATCCAGTGCAGGAAGTACTCAGGCAGCAGCGGTGGCCGCAGTAGTAGACTCTTCGGTCTCCTGATCAGTCGCCGTGCGCTGTGCGGGTTCGAGTCCTGTCCCAGGAGAAACTTTTCTCTTGGCTATGGATGTTGTGATTGTCCGTAGGTGGTAGACGGTCTCTGACTGTCGAACACGGAGGTACCACCCGGCGGATCTCGTAGGCGGAGCCAGAATGTGTGCATGTTGCATGCACACGTGTTCCCTCGCCAGAGTCCGTGTGGCGTTCCCCCTTTCTCATGTATCCCCCTATAGCCCCACGGTACCCAATGGGTGCTTAGGCCTTAGGCCTTCGTGGTAGTTGAAGTATAAAAAAAAGAAGCCAATCTCATCCATCTTTTAACTCAAGAACGGTTAGCACCTTTCTCTCCGAAGGAATTTCAAAATGAAATAAACAGGCTAAATATAAAAAAAACTCCCGGAGCTGACATGATCACAGGCAAAATGTTACAAGAACTTCCCAAGAAAGGCTTGATGAAATTGTTTTATATATTTAATGCGATTATAAAGCTGGACTACTGGCCCATGTCCTTCAAGAGTGCGCTAATAATTATGGTACCGAAACCAGGAAAAAATCTTATCGCCCGAGCAGCCTGTTGCCAGTAATTTCTAAGCTTTTGGAAAGACTTATCCTGAATAGAATAAATGGCCAACTGGATCGGCTAGCTTGGATCCCTAATCATCAGTTTGGCTTTAGGCCGGCTCACTCAACTGTGCAGCAGTGTCACCGCCTTTCGGATATAATCGCCAAATCCTTCGAAAGAAAAGAATACTGTACGGCAGCCTTCCTAGATGTGAAGCAGGCATTTGATAAAGTGTGGCATCCAGGCTTGTTGCATAAAATAAAGAAAGTATTGCCAGCCAAGTACCTCAAGTTGCTACAATCCTACTTAAGTGACCGCTGCTACAAAGTTAAAGTAGCTACTACCCTATGAAATCAGAAGTCCCACAGAGCAGCATACTGGGTCCCTTACTATATGTCGTATATACAACAACTGAAACAACAGTTGGCACATTTGCAGACGATACGGCGATTCTTGCAACTGATGAAGATCCCGACCACGCTTCAAGTAAACTACAGAGGCACCTAGACGATATAGGAAGTTGGCTGAACAAATGGAAGATCAAAGTCAACGAAACCAAATCCACGCACATCACCTTCACTCTCCGCAAAGGACAATGCCCAGCTGTTTCCTTGAATCAAATCACCATACCTCAACATGCAAGTGTTAAATACCTGGGATTGCACATGGACGACAAAATAAACTGGAAGCAACATTTATCCAAGAAAAGAAAACAGATGGACTTGAAAAGTAAATAGTTAAATTGGCTGATAGGACGCAAATCAAAACTAGGCATAGAAAACAAGTTACTGATATACAAAGCCATCATCAAGCCCATTTGGACTTACGGGATCGAACTCTGGGGCTGCGCTAGCAAGTCAAACCTTTCAATCATTCAACGAGCTCAATCAAAAATCCTTAGAAGCATTGCAGATGCGCCTTGGTATGTCTCAAATGAAACGCTACATAGGGATCTGAAAATCCCATTCATCAGGGAAGTCATCATGGAAAGAAGTTGCAAATACCATGCTAGGCTTAGCGACCATCCAAACCCACTGCTGCCATCGCAATTAGATCCCACTGAGACCAGGAGACTGAAAAGGAAATTGCCACTAGACTCGCAAGACTGAGGTGACATCGTTGGATGTCTGCTTCATCCCGTCATGAGGTACAACTACTTAAAAATTGTACCATCCAGCAAATTAGCTTATAGAATGTACATACACTCTGATCGCTAATAAAGTAGAGAAAAAAAAAAGGTTGCTTGTACATATACATAGGGTTTTTCACAACTTATCCGACAAATTTTAAGGGAAAGAAGTTGATTTCTCTAAAAAAAATGTAATAAAAATCCTACAGAAATTAAGTTATAAACCTAAGTTTCAATACTAAATTGAAACATAAATATCTGTATTTTGCGTTCATCGTCGTGATATTAGAACACGCATTAATAATTTATTGTAGCAAATGTTGTACCAAACAACTGACGAAAACAAAATATCAAGAATTTTTTGTTTTTCATACTATCAGGAACCTGTAAATAAAGTTTAATCTGTACCGTGGGTGATCTGAATGAAGAACGGTCGATTTTTGTGAAGTTAGATAAGAAATTATTTTGCGAACTCATGTTTTTAGTTATTTATTAATAAAAATGGCATATGTGTACACTAATGGGTGAGTTAGTGGACATTGCTTTAGCGTACGGAAAAGCAGGAAAAAAATCGCGAGCGGCTTCTTGTGTGTATGCACTCTGATTTCCGAATAGGCACATACAACATCACGAAACATTTAGTTGAATTGTTTTACGTGTACGTGCTAGTGGAGATTTGCAGACGTGGAGTGCATGCGAGTCGGGTTCGTCCACAAAGCGTTTTAACTGCCAAAGACGAAAATTTGGATATTGTGGAAGAAAATCCGGGAATAAGCACAAGGCAGTTAGCCCAACAGGTCCCAGCTGTACCCTTATCACGTCCAGAGAGTCCAGGCATTGCTACCCTCAGACTACTCCCTAAAAGTAAGATTTTGTGAGTGGTTCTTGCAAGAAAATGCTCGAAATGCCCGTTTTACAGCGGATATTTTGGCCACCAATGAAGCAACTTTTACTTGTAATGGGATAACCAATCTTCGTAATACACACGTTTGGTCCTTTCAAAATCCTCACACAGTGGTCAAGAACCTGATTGATGTTGTACACTAAGGTGTTAGTTACATTTATTCATTAAGTCCACCTCGTCTTTTTTGATATAATAATGGAGGCATCGTCCGCATACAACGTGAAGTGTACTCCGGAGAAACATTGCTCCAGGGTATTTATATAAAAGGAGAACAGCACTGGCCGCAATATAGATCCTTGTGGTACGCCTATATCTATGTTAACCATACCCGATTTGACCTGCTTCAGTTGACCAGCGTTGTTGTGTGTTATTGCCACGAATTTTGACCTATTCTGTAAGCACGATTTTATCCACAGATAGGCTGAACCACCAATTCCATAGTCAGCTAGTATGTCATGACTGACACAGTCGAACGCCCTACTGAGGTCACAAAATATCCCAACAGGGCGTCAATACAGATGACTAACGTGTTTATGAATGAATGACATGCGGTCATGGTTGACTTTCTATTTCGGAAGCCATGTTCATTGGATGATCGAATGTTATTGCTTTCCAAGAACAGCAGAAGTCGATCTAAAAAACAATACTCAAGGATCTTGGAAAAACAGCACGGAACAGTCACCTGTCTGTAATTGCTGACCAAAAAAGTATCTCCTTTCTTATGAATTGGAGTTACTTTTCCTGTTTTTAGGTTTTTTGTAAATACACCAGTGCAGAATGATAGATTAACTAGAAAAACAAAAGGTTTGGTTATGTACAATAAAATTTTCTTGACTAAGAAATTCATTCGGAACTTCACCGGTGCCTGTAGAACGCTTGTTTTTTTAACTTATCATTTATAGAATTTTTCTTCCAAGAACAGGTATAAAAACATAACAGATTTTTGGTCGCAAGCATGATCACTTGAAACTGGATTGATGTTCCTAGATATTTTTTGAATAGTATCCAAAGGAGCCTGTTTAAAATAGTTGATAAGATAATTAGAAAATTTTTGTGGATTTCTAATGATTATTCCATTATCATCCAGTACATGTTCTTTGATACACTATTTCTTCCATTTATGTCTGAAACCCTATATTCCAGGCAGCCTTTATCACGTGGTGCGACTTGGATGTTTTATGCCTTTCTTATTTTCCTGACAAGCTTCTGGTGTTGCTTTTTAGCATCTAGATGATGTTGTCTGTATTCAGGGATAATTCTGTTTAGGCAAGCATAAACTCGACAACTTTACATTTTCATCGACACAATTCTTGCTGGTGTTTTTAATCATAAACTTACGTACTGGAAAATATATTTGGAAGTGATAGTCAAACATTTGAAAGAAGTACTCAAATTTGAACTTGATGAAGCTAATAATCAGAAAGTACGTCGCTCGGGTTACCAATCCTTCTGCTCCTGTTCTTTTATTTCGGACATGCCCACGACTGTCCTTTGTTTTTCAGTATTATCAATATTCGACCAATCCACCGTATCCCCTCTATTGTCTGAACAATTGTGAGTGGTGTTGAGCCGAAATCACAAACAGAATAACATGGTGACAAGAATGAGTTGATCTGAAGACGATACAAGTTTTATCTACTATTTTCATTTTTCGTCTGAGTTACGGTTTTGACCTGACACATACAATATGATAAGAAATTAAACAAATCTATTATCACTATGATGTCTTTTTACAGGCAACAAGTTGAATTGGGGGCTTTGGAGGCTGACGCTACAGCTCTGGCTGAGCCACTAAACAACAACGATGACTTCGATGAACCAGCAATTGCCGAGGATACACCTGTGGGATCAGATGCTGAAGAGTAATAATTATAGTTATTAGGATTTTTCCCCTCTTTGCGATAGATTCTCCTCAGAGTAGAGTTCCCTTGTAGAGGAGGTTGTCCATATTAGAATAATGTTACTACAATGAACACTGGGAGCGCTAACCAACATAAAACGGTCCAGCAGTGTTGCGCGTATTACGCTGGATAGCAATAGCCGTGGAACTAGTTTCACGGTTCATTCATTCACCATTAGTCAACATACTGTCAGATTTGACAGTCAAAACTTCTGTCAAATTCACAGAGCTATTCCATATTCACTGCTATTCGGCATAAAAGCGCGGAACCACTTTACGTTGGCTGGTTCCTATTGTTTCTCAGGAAGCAACACATTTACTCTGATAGTTGGTGGTGGACTTTTATTCAGATCCATTATCCGTCCTCCTTAGGCCTTCAGTTTGTCATTGTTCGAGTGAATGCGTGAAATATTCAAGTACTTGTAGATGATACTCAAAAAGATTATATGAATTTGCTCTTTACTCAATTACTTTATGTTCGAAATCTGTCGCAAAGAGAACTTTGGCATTCGCTGATAAGATACATCATTATATTGCATGTGGCATTACCTATAAAGGCAGACGCCCATCGAGGTTGCAGTCAACTTTATATAGAAATGACGTAATGTTATATATTACGAATCAATTAATATCATATCCAAGCTGCAATGTCTCATAGTTCTGCGAATGCATACTCAAAAATACTGTATTTTTCTTAAGTTGCTCACTTAATATAAAATTTAATATTAATTTAGTGTAATTTCACGCTTTGTAACTATCGCATTTACGTTTTGCATTTGTTCTTATTCATTGTTTCCTTTGTTATTGTTACGGATACGAAGAAGCGGTGATTGTAAATTATATTCTTTGAATTTGAAATACAGTCTCGTACGCAATATGTTGAATTTTTCTATTTATATATAACTTCTGACCCGTATCAAGGAGCAATAGGTTCAAAGGTCTTATCTTCCTTGCAACAATAAATGAAGTTGCATATCTATGACTTGGAAGGTACTGACGAATCTACGTGATAGACGACACGCATTATTATGTGTGTTAAGCGAAGCCATGTTATATAAAGCATCAAATTTTCCCGTCAAATCAGATACTTTATCAGCATTGAACGGATTAAGGATAATTATACATCAAAGTCTGAAGAAAATGCTTCATAAATTATTACAAACACACATCACGAAATGCAAACGAGTAGTTATTGTTATTTATGTGATACAAACCGCAGTTTAGAATGCGGCATGGATACATTTGATTTGTGTGACGTAGCTGTATAAAGCAACTACAATGACATTAGTTTTGCAAAATATCAGGAGATAGATTGAAAAACCAGACAGTTTGAAACATGCATGATAATTAAGACAGCAAGGATGAGTACTCAGAAGAAGATCCAGCAGGCTACTGGCGTGTTACGAAATGCGGGAGCAAAGGTAGGGCTCGTCACCAGCAGGGTCAGTTGTTGGGTAGCACGACCTGCCTCATCCGTCTTGCTTGAGCCCAACCGGAGTTAATTAGGGGCATTGAAATCACCGAGAAGAACTACCTCTCAAGCGGAGGCATTGATGATGATCAGGAAGTCGACCTTGACAGTAGGGTATTCAAGTAGGTCATCCCTGTTGTGCTCCGAGGGGAGCGATAAAAGCAGCAAATAAATTTGGGGGATCTTTTAGAGTTGAGGCGAAGCCACAGAATGTTCTTCCGGACTGATTCCAAAGAAACGTCTCTGGAGCAGAAAAGACAACTTATCCGTTCTTATCATCATTGAACCGTTATTGCTTATTGTTATTAGGTGTAAAAAATAAGCATTATTGGGTTTGTGTTAATTGTTTCCCATGGATCCAATTATGTAAAGCTCCAACTTGATACTAAGAGGTCAAAATCCTGTTGAATAACAGATTTCCAGTGACGTCCATTAGGGGTCTGACATTTTTCGTAGACACTTCTTGCATTACTGGCGAGCAAGTATTGAAATCGGTAGATAATAATCAAATCTAAACAAATAACCAAAATTTCTGTGTTATGTGCCGCGGTTATAATATGGTTCAAGATGACATACGGGCTGATGACGTCAGTTACACGAATCGCTTGAACGCGTTGGTTTTAACCGCGGTTTTGTTGCAAGTTGTTTATTTTAGAAAAGTGCGTATATAATCTCTGATTATTTTTATTATCACTTAATAATCGGTGCTTTTTTGTCTTCAACGGTGTATGGAAATTTTAAATAAGAAACTTTTCATAATATTCGTGAGAGAAATGTTTTTTTTTTCAGAAACATTTTTTTAATGATGGAACCATGGTTTTGTAGCCATGATAACTTTCAATTCTCTAAAGTTTTCCGCATGTCAAAGAAAACATTTATTGATTTAGCAGAAATGATGAAAAAATGATGAAAAAATATATTAGCAAAACCGTATACAGGTGGACATCATCCAGTGAGTTAAGTGACCATATTTTAATATTCTTGTGGTATATGGCTACACAGGATACTTTGTTAAACACAGGAACTACTAGATTGAAAGTGTTCCCAACAACAGTAATGAGTATAACTTATAAGGTGCTCCACTTTATGCTAACACTGAAGTCAGCCTGTATCAAGTTTCCCAAAAATGAAGCTGAAGTACAATAACAATATCCAATACCCGGCAAAATTCTAACTTGTCACATTTCAAATAATAACCAGAAATATAAAACTACTCCTGAGTTGGGTAAATACCACAATTTTGCGGTAATAACTGTGACATATAACAGCTGATTAATGACGTCACGGATCTTATAATCAAACTGATAACCACACTCGCTTGAACGGATCGGTAAATACCAACCCAAAATGGTAAATACCATTTTAATTTGGTTATCCGCTTGAACTTGATTATTATGTTTTATGGATGCTATATGTCTGTCGGTCGGCCTGTCAACACACACACACACACACACACCCAGCCACCCACACACTCACACACACACACACACACACACACACACACACACACACACACACACACACACACACACACACGCACACACACACACACACACACACACACACACACACACACACACACACACACACACAGACACACACACACGCACACACCTATAACTTGAGAAGTACCGCTCGGATTTTGATGAAAATTTCACAAAAAACGAAATAAAGAACAGTCGAACTTCTTTTTTGACGTTTCAGAGGGTCAAAAACTTTTGAAGAGGTTACAATTTGCAGCTTATCGGGAGTGGGGGGATATATATAATTTTTTATCATCTCTCTGCCTTTGAAACTTATAATGATAGAAAAATGAGAAAAATGTTTTTCCGCGCGAACCACTCAGGCTTATATATGTATTTGTACTGATGCCCAAACAATATACGGAAATTGCACAGACCAAAAGATAACGCACTGCGGAAAGGGACAGCGTTGCCACATGCTCGGTAACTGCCAGTAGGACAGAGAAAGAATGTCGATGGACTAATTGTATGGGCCTCTTTGATTGACTTGATACGTTTATTTTCACCACACTTGACGTCATTTTTGTGTTATAGGTATATCCATACGGGAGACTGACGTGCTATTCTTGAGCACCATGTATATGGAAAATTTGAATTCTTCTCTGTTTCAAAATGAAACTTCATTTTTGTTGCCTTCGTTTACAACATTTCCCTGAAAGTGAACTGTTCACCACTGCTAAAGAAATGCCAGGAATGTTGCTAAAGGACTAGCGCGACAACTGAAAACAAAATTATTTACTTACTTATATTGCCACAGGAATCGTAGTACGTCAGTGACATCTTCTCTACTTATTGGGTAAGGCTTTCAAGCCAACAAATAATAAAAATCCTACATGTGGCTTTAACGTATCTGCACAAACGTTATGTTTTACTAAGGTCCATGAATTACAAGCGAAAATGCTACTGTTGCTACGAATGTTTCGTCTGCATCGTGTATGTACATACAACTTGGTATTGTAACAGTGCCACCTTTTCGCTTTAGTAGGATAAAAAGTAGTTACTGTAGATACGACTGTTTCATCTAGTAACATGTACAATAACTTTTATGTGCTTAGAGATGTAATACTTGCCACTTCTTTGCTCTAGTATGTTGGCTAGTAATATTTACAGTTCACTTTTATAAAAACCTAAACTCAGTGACATTAGAAGTGTTACATCCTGAAAACATAGTTTTTCAACTTGTTTTTTGGCAACATAATGACTATATTCAAAGCATGTTGTGGCGACAATGTCAACTTTTTATCTTTGTTTTTGTTTACCTTTGTTAAAATGTTATCTCTTAGTTTTTGTGAAGAAAGCAGTTTCTGAGAGCTGAGTAGTACAGATATTTTTAGTTTTGCCCTTTCAATTACTAGTGTTAAGCATAACAAAATGCTTCGAGTTCAAAGACGTCCAAATTAGCACCATGTTAGCGACTTTGACAGGGGTAGAAGTATTGTATATCGAGATGTTGGTTTGTCCTATCGCGAAATTAGCCGCCGTGTTAATGGTACAATGTCAGTAATGCGTGTGTGTTGTGTGTGGATAGAAGAAGGTAGAGGATCACGGAGAAGGAAAACTGGTCGACCTAGGCGTACAACAGAGCGTCAAGATGGGCTCTTCAGACAACTAGCCGTACAAGACCGTTTTGCCACTACGCGTCAGATCACCAATGGTTTGGAGAAGAAGGTAGACCTGTTACTAAGCGTACAACACTATCGCCGCCTTTTAGCCTTTGGACTTTTATCATACCATCCACGGTTAGTGCTTCCCCTGAGTGCAGACCACTGTCGTCAACGTTTGAACTGGAGCAGAGAACGGCAACATTGGGAGGCAGAATGGAATAATGTCATCTTCAGCGACGAAGCGCGATTCTGCCTAGGTACGCACGATGATCGTAGAATGGTTGAGAACGGCGTGATATCGGATTTGCTGTTGAGAGGCATGTACACAGGACTGTTGGACTTATGAATTGGGGGGATATTGCCTATGGTAGCCGATCACGATCACCCCTTCTCTTTGTTCAAGGCGCGTTATGTTGATGATGTCCTACAAACCACTTCACTGCCGTATCTTGAGTACAACGCATGTCACCATATTGCTCGTCATACTATGGACGTTCTTCAAGAAGCAGGCGTTAATGTTTTTCCGTGGCCATCTCGTTCACCGGATTTAAATCCCATCGAAGATATGGGGGATATGATGGAGAACAGACACTGCACCATACGCCACAGACTCTGCCACAGCTAATCCACGAAGTTCGTGTTGCTGGAAATGGGGTGCTACAACGAGACACCGACCATCTCATTTCATCGTCGATGCCTAGACGTATACAGGAGTGTATTCAGCTGCGGGGTCGCCCAACACATTTTTTTTTCATATTGCTTGTGAGTAAAATTTCGTGAGAATGTTATCGTTTAATTCTTAATGTCTGTCTACCTAACTGCCAAAAAATCAAGTTGAAGAAATTATTTTTTCTGGGTCTAACAATTACAATGTCACTGAGTATTATATGCTTCGCTTATGGTACATTTACTATCAATTTGTTTTCCGCATAATACTTATCTCATAATTTATCTCAAGTTAAGATGACTGTATTGTAATAGATATTCTCACAGTCGTATCAGAGAAAACAGATACTAAATATTCAAACAAACAATCCGCGATCCCACCTTGCCTGCCGATTATACTGTCACACACATGGTAGCAGTAGCGGCAGCTAAGTACTACCCGACGCCATCATTCAATTGACCTCTTACGAACTTAATTAAGCACTAATCCAGCCAGCGTTCGTCTTGATTGCGCAATACACTCAACACAACAACACTGTGAATTCGACGATGAGATTTGACGCGCACCCGCAATCTCAGTCAGTATTTTAATAGTGGAAAACATCAAGTTCAATATTGCTTCCTTAGTAGCTACTTGGAGGGCATAGTCAGGAAGTGCAGTGCCAGGTAAGTCGACTTGTAATGATGTATCAAAGCCATGCTGACTGTAATGTGTTTAGATTGATTTACGTTTTATACGGTTAAAGTGTGGTCATAAACAAGCTTAAAAATACCATGTATCAACCCCAATTGGTTACAATCTTGACTTCGACGGGGCTATTTCACGTGAGTTTATGTTTTGCACAACTCAGCCCGGTTTGTTATACTATTTTAATTGCTGTTTTGTGTGTGCTATTGCAAATAAACCTGGAGATGCGCTGTAAGAAATCTACTGCAGATACAAAAAAAAACTTCAAGCATAGGGCTTACCGCCGTGTAAGCCGTATCAATGATATGGGACCCTCCAACTTAAAGGGGCCCCCACGTACCAGAAAAATGATGCACAATATCACGCAAGTCTTTAGGCCGTTCGCTGAATTAAAAATTCTCAAGCAACGAACCTTTGATTGTACGGCTGGGTAAAAATAGAATACTTCCTATTATTAACCCTCTAGATTATAACCGCAATAGCTGAAAGAAGCTTTCAGAAATTTAAAATTATTAACATATCTTAGGACTTCTACGAGGCAACTTTGACTATCAAGCATGGTACTGTCATCAGAGGCTGGAAATTTCGAAACATTAAAATCGTCTTTCGCTATGGATGGTTCCTATACTAAAGTCTAATTTCACTCGACTTTCTCAGTTTGAAAGGGGTCGGATAATCAGCTTAAGTCAAGCCTGATTTTCTTTTAGAGAAATCGCTGATCGGGTGAATCGAAACGAAGGTACTGTAATGAGATGTTGTTGAGCGTGGTTCCAAGAAGGCCGAAATCGACGAGTTAGAGGTACTGGAAGGCAGACTACAAAGCGACAGGATTGTTATTTTAGGCAACTATCACTTAGAGAGGGCAGTTACGAACCAGTGGTTTGATGCTGTCAGAAGGGCAGTAACAATGAGGACATTTTATCGCCGAAAAAGGTGTTTTGGTCCGTCCCCATGTTGTACTACCTCTAACCCCACAGCATCGTCGGCAACGATTGGTATGGAGTAGGGTGAGACTTGAATGGAATATGGAAATGAGTCGTGTTCAGCAATGAGTCCAGATTCTGTTTGGACGCACATGTGTGCAAGAGTAAGGAGGACATGTGGTGAAAGTCCAATATTCCAACGAACGAATTGCACTGTGGGTGTTATGATATGGGGTGCCATTGTTTACGGCATCAGGTGACGATTAGTGTTCATTCGAGGTAGCATCACTGCCCAGCGCTATATCTCTAGACCTCGCTGGCGCTTCGAACAAGTATTATAGGATCTTTTACTTGTTTCAAGTAAACAGTCTTATTTGGTACTTTTGTTCCCTCCAATTTGAAAGAACTTGAGAGTAATAATAGGTAAGAACTGCCACATATTGTTCTTTTAATGTGATTTCAATTGCTTGCACCAACAATCGCCTAATCAGAAATAAAGTCATAACACAAGTTTCAAAAGCACTATCAATTTCGAGAAAATTGGTTTTTTCCATATGTATTTCTCAACTCTCCACCCGAAAATGATGACAATGTTGCGCGGCTGTGATCAGAAGTGTAGCCTTATAGATAAACTTCATCCCGCAAGGCTATAACTGCAAACTCAAACTCTGAGACGAACGGGAAATAAGCACTGAATTAGTGTCTCTGATACCGGATTATCGAATGGAAAGATTTTTAATACTTCAATCACTTGTTTGAGGGTGAAGACATTTTTGTGTTAAATTATCCTTGCTTTCAGTTTAAATCGCCCTACTTAGAAACTTCACCTTCCCCATAAATTTTCCAAGCAAACGCTCAAGAAGCTGGCGCTTCGGACGAAAGTGCAGCTCGAGAAATTTTGCTGTTGCTTATACTATGATTTTCTCAAATTCATCCTCTTTAATCTTCTAACCCTAACCAGTAAAAGAAGGCACCGACGCAAAGTGAACTGGCATTTTGGCTATCACGGCAGCCCTGTATAAAGTAGAAAAATAAAAATGTAGGTAAATGTTGATTTTTCTCAAATAAATCTCTAGTTAATTTTGTACCTTGAGAATGCTCGCGTGAGCCGTCACCGCAATAAAGTTTCAAATAAAAGTAGTGTCTAAGCATATTAGATACACTCAAAACTCTTAGGTTAATCTATACTGAGCAAACACTAGGCATATTATTTCAGATAAACTATGAATTTTATAAAATATCGATTTCAGGCAATTATCAAAGTCGTATATTTTTAAAACCCAAAAGATAGATACGTTTTTACCTGCTATTATAGGGTCAAAAATGTAGGTACATTGAAATACACCATTCAATTTGATGAGAATATATTTGCTGATATGCTTAAATAGAAATCTGCCAAATAAGTATAATGACCCTTTTGCACGTCACAGTACATGCAATGTACCATGGCTGCCTTGATGAGCCAATACATAAAGCAATTGACTGATAACAAATAATGCGCTATCTATTAAAAAATATCACAGCATTAATAGCAACTTGTATTATGTTTGTTATGGCTGGCTCTTCCAGACGTTGGGGCAACATAGGCCAACACCAATATGTGGACGCTAGATCTATCCACATTGGCCGGAGTTGGTCAGCATTGACGGTGTATGACCTTGATTTCCACAGTCCAAGAACGATACTGGACTATACCGGGTGTTTCAAATTCGACCGTCAACCATTGGAATCTCGGAAACGGTAAGAGATACCAAACAAATTTTCGCAAAATTGTAGGTAGGCCTGAAATTATCACATAGTCAGTTGTAAAAATTGTAGAAAACTTTAAGTATATTATTTTTAATCGGTTTAAATTTTAATTTTTTTCCCAGTATGGTGGATACCACGCCAACCTGACAGATGCTTGTAATAAGGCAGGGGAATTTTCTCGCCTACTCTTTTCGATGTTCTCCCTTCGCTATCTTTGGCGCGCGCTGGCTCGAAATCCATTCTGAACAGTCATAAAAATTCATGCTGCCAATCAGATATTGTGCTACCTATTCTGAAATAAGAATAAACTCTTTATGTATGCATAAATTTAAAATAATTACATGTTTCGTTCTGATCCTCCTGCAAATTAATGCACCAGGCTTATAGAGGATCACATATAGAGGAGACAAAGATTTAACAGTATTTTAGTGTTTAGCGTCTAGATTCCAACAAGGATTCTCCAAAGTTGCAGATGCAGCAAATAAGTTTCTAGGCGTTTTGCATCTGCTGAATATCACAGTGCTACTATAATAACGCTGTGGTAATAAATCACATATAATCCCAGCTGACAAACCATGTGCAACTGGTGCAAACATTAATGTGTCAGCAGTTAGAACAATCAATAGGTGCAAATGCGAGAGAATTTGACACTTCTTAGACGTAATTACATGTTTAGTAGCAGAAATAGATCCACATCTATTTTTCAAGAATGATCTAGTCTCTCCTGGTCTCATTGCCCATATATGAAAAAAATGGCATCAAGTAAGTTGACTCTTCACTTCTCACGCTACGCTACGAACAAATCAAATGACCTTCCTCTGCGGAAGCGACTGCCGACTGTGACGTACGACCACCGACGATGACGCTTGTCCATCGGGGGACCATGTATCGTTTTAAGGGTAAATGTACGGGGACATCTATGATGAGTGAAATACACCTAACATGTGCGTACAATTACTGGAGTTGGAGACATATACATAAATATACCAACGTAAAAAAATTGAGATATACCCTCCCCCACTTCCAGCAACCACCAAACCCCAATTATTAACCCCCTTAATTTTTTTTCCGAAAATGATAGTTCTCATTATGGATACAATACAATAAAATTATCCTTACCTCCACGCTAAAAGTAGGGTCACATTCTAAAAGCAGCGGTGAAAGCACTTCATGAGACAAAAGAACTTATTGAGTTACATCTTCGGCGCGAATATACCGCGCAGAAACCCATGATAAAAGTGTTTAAGCTTTTTCGTGAGCAATTTAAGTATATATCAAAACAGCGACTTCAATATCTAGTTCCTGTATAATCCGGAACACTTCTGAAATATCTTCCCACAGATGCGATGCCAGATAATAACTCTAAACACTTTATTAGAAAGTCTGTGGCTAGAAGTTTGTATGTTAATTGACTAGTATAGTCTAATCATACTACCCGAAAATACCCCTGGTTTACGAAATAATTATAGAAGTCTGGTTTTATTGATGCAATTGTTCAAGGGGGTATATAAAATAGGGACACATAAAATGGGTACACCAATTTTTGTGGGAAAACTTTTTATCCGACAACAAAGAATGAGAAAACGTCATTTTGGGATTCAATGGAAAGTGTTCGTATGAACGAAAAAAACCCTTCAAATAAGACTTTTACGTATTTATGGGACGTACAGGATGAGACCACATGTAGAAATATCCCACTAAGAGTAAAAAAGTTATGGCCGAAAACCGAGGCAAAATGCAGGTTTTGGAATTTCACGCAGCTACTTGAAACTCCTCAAATCCGTAGGCTTCATACTTCTATATAACCACAACAGAATTGGAGTCGATCTGTCAAGTAGTTTTTGACAATTTCTAATGGTTTATCCCAGAACACCTGTCTTCCAGCCATCACTACTAGTTTATTGAGCAATATACAGGGTTCGTTCAAAGGGCATTTTATAGTAAAATACACGAGCTTACCTTGCCGACATAAATCACAAGCCATTCAAAAAGATAATTGTTATTTTTATGCGAAAAACGAAGGGTTTGTTTTTTTTTCTTCTAAACAAATTCAAACATTTCGTCTTAAAGTAATTGAACAGATTCGCTCCAATATTCGAAAAACATACGTTATTATACTTATTTTAAGCCTTATGTTGCGAAGCAAAATTTTTCTTCGTAGTCTTGTGTATTCATATTCAGAGCTGAAATTCTTACAAGGTCATAGATGAGCCTAGAATGTGAGTTCAAAATGTTGGAAAATAAACTCGAGAAAAAAAGTATTAGACAAATATCAACCAATTGTAGCGAACTGATCATCTGAAAAGTTAGGCAAAATGCTCGGTATTAGTCCCTAATACATTATTTAAAGTTTCAGCATTGTATCTTGTATAGCTGTCAAGAGTATTCTAATTACTTGTAACAGATTTGATATGCCTCCAACGTTCGCTTGACATTTGTCAGTGTCAAGTACAGTCCAATAATCCAAGAGGCGCCACAGCGTAATTGGAAGGGTTAAGGTGAAGGTTCGAATCCACAAGGCTCTTTTTTTGAATTTGGAGAAATAAATGCTTGCGTCAATAAAACTAGACTTTACAACTATTTCGGGGAAATTTGCTAATACGGGTATGATTAGACTAGTATGCACGTTGATATGGATGTAGATAAATACCAAAGAGCTATCATAGACCGAGCATCGTACTCATAATACTGTGTGATAGGGTTCGGATAACTCAGCTTGGAGGACCTGAACTTCGTAAGAAGAGGTACAACATACTATTTTTTTTTGAAAAATAGCTGAGAGCCATTTCCCATAAGGGTTGAACATTAAATAGTGAACATGAAAACAAAATAAATTTTCTAGTGCCAATATATTGATATTTTCGAAAACACCCCATCGATGCCAAATGACAGGCGCGTATTTACCCTAGGGCCAACGGGGCCATGGCTGAGAGGGGGCGGCTCAAAGTGCCTCGATCAAAAGCTTTTGATTTTTCCCATGCCTTTATTAGGCGGTAAACATTGTGGACCCAGGCTGCAGGATCGTAAAGGCGGTAAAGCCAGAAGATCTGATTGTGCTGACAGTTTCAACTTGGTGGAAAGTTGCACTTATACTTTACATTAAAGACACCTCCTACAAATTTCTGTTCGTGCTCAGAAGGTATTATCACTTAAATTGATTCGAGTTACAGCCGAACAATTTATGTCACAATTGACCTTCAAAACACTGATCCATACAGTATAATTAAACGTTTCCAAATAGAGACGTTCAATAGCGGCTGAAATATGATCGCGTGTACCTATCTTCATTAGCAAAAGTAATTGTATATTTTCATTTGAATTTGTCTCACGAACTGACATACAAATAAGGAGACTTGCGACTCCTTGCAGAATACGTCTTGTAAACAACCTGCCTTCATTTGTTAACCAGCAGACGTGGGAATGAGAAATTTGAATTCAGAGTGCAGTTAGTAAGAAGTATGTATTGTAAGTAGGTATTCATATTCTTTTGGTTAGACCGACGACATATCACTTGTATGTTTTGCTCTATACTAGATTATATCAGGCGCACAATACCATAGTTTAAAATCTGTTACTTCAGCCGACATTTTAATTTTTTCGAGGAGTGAAGATTTATGGTGGTTGGGTTTATCTATAAATTGGGTTCTAATTGATGTATATCTGGTTCATACGAACTTTGCCCGTATATTTTATCCAGATACTTAGATTGCACGATGCCCGCGACCTATTCAGGGTAACCTAGATAATACGTAGTTAATCAAAAATACTATACATAGTATTTTAGGAAAATATTTTATTAAAAATGAAGCACCAGATGTGCTGATTTTATTTCTTTAACCACGTCATGTAGATGCCCTCCATTTCATTTCAAGCAGTAGCTTTTATTAACACGCTCATATTAGCTTGACGTATATTATCATAATAATAATAATAATAATAATAATAATAATAATAATAATAATAATGTATGAAACGGAATCTATGAGCATAACTTTCACCAATTTCCAGAAGTTTGATTATTTTGAAACTTCGCTCACGTATCAAGGACCGATGAGAATGCAATATCATGACGTGTCCACAAAAAAATAATTGATAAATCGAACTAAAAAATGAAAAATAAATAATAGTTTAAGAAAACTAAAAAAAAACACGATTTTATGGTAGAAAGTAGAAAATAATTTTTAATTATTCTGTTTTTTTTTTTTAAGTTTTATTATAATTTTTTTGAGGTCATTAATTATGATTGATTGTTCCACCATCTACTACAGTAATATAAGGTATTGTACTGAAAATTATTTTCTACCTTTTAGTTTGGTTAGGTATGAAAGCGTGTTTTTTTAGTTTTTTTAAACTAATCTTTATTTAACTTGACCTTTTTGTTAGTATGATAGTACGTGTGTCTAGGACAAATCTTTGATGCTAATTTTGAACCAGTTAACCTCAACCAATTGGGCTAAAATTTTGTACAAACATTTGGTTCGCGTGACAATAAAGAATGAATCAACTGTTGCCACTTTTAATCATACAACATGGCTGATGCTTCAAAATGACGATTCATCATTTTCATAGTAAATCCTATTCTATGGGTATGAAATGAAAGGGCTTGATGAGAGAAACACGAGAACCAAACTGAGCCTCGTCGCAGGCTGGTCTGTATTCTGCGTTTTACTTCCTATGCAAAAACTGGCAAAAAATATTGAAATCTGAAAATTTTCGGAACTGAGATACGCTTTTTGGATGCTATATGACAGGTACATCACGAAAAACCGTGAGAAGAACTGCTTTTTATGTACATATATTTTTCTGAATTTTATGATCCTTAAACGTGCTACTGATTTCGCATAACGTTGAATTTGTGTTACTTCGTCTATGATGACTCTGTGAATACTCCGTCAAGTAGATTGACTCGGCACTTATGATGCATTGATATACAACAGACACGGATTGACAAACCGACATAAATGAGAAACACGGACTTGTGTGATGCAGATATCTTTAAGCAACGGAAAACTTGTGAACCGAAGTTCGAATAATATTGCGAGTCTATTACTTCCATCGTTTCGGTAATCATAGATTTTGAAGACTGATTCATAGGCGGAGGAATAAAATCGCTGGAACATAGTGTTGCAACGTTTACAGATTCCTGCTCATTGTTAGACACTGTTTGGAGGGGATAAAAATTATAGGTCATAGTTGTTGCATATTTGGTGTCAGTTTATTATTAAAAAGCTGCTGATCTCAACGACACTATGTACCTGTTAGACATAATAAGTAACACATATTTTCTCTACATCTGCCATGGAAACAAAAATATGATAGATTTGCATTGTATAGTTCGATGTGCAGTGGTTGAAGATTCATTGCACCTAAGTGAACCTACCTAATCGCGATTTCATGTTGCCTCTTTGAAACGATTTGACTCACCTTTGACACCTCCAACGAAGGCGTAGGAAGTGTAGTGTCACTCCACTGGATGCCATTTTTTCATTGAACACAAGAGCATCAACCTATATCTCCAAATAGGTATGAAAAAGTATTAGGATGATTTATGAGGAAGCAACACTGAGAAAAGTCTGCTCCTATATTACACATATCAAAGACCATTTATGGAAAAGGACTCAGCTAGTTTGCTCAACTGGCAAAATTTTTGACTTTTAATCAAACATTCAACCGTATTAATCTTGCATAGAAAAACAGTCTGTGGGAAGCGTATAGCAATAAATGAATATCTAACATATAAAATGACGGCTTCAGAAACGTTAATTGGACTTTGTATGAGATACCTCCAGTCATACCATAACACGCTTTCAATGAAAATTAAAATAAATACTGGCTGGTTCAAATGCAGCTTTAATGTTCGTTTTCTATTTTCCGATAAAGTCAGTGTGCGTGTGCAATGTGTATATGTAGGTAATGTATACTTTAGTTATGTTTAATTGCCTGTAATGTCGTTAATACCATCCTTGCTGCGGACATGTTGGAGTATAGGTGGGCTAACACGGGCTTTTACTCTTATCCCAGAATTCTTGAGACTATAATTAAGTCCTGCGATTCTTGCAAACTGAATGAATCATTTACGCATAATTAGAAAATGGCTTCAAGTAGATTGACCCTGTACTTCTTAGTTTGAAAAGAAATCGGAATTAGGGACTTTGGATATGCGACATGTATCTGACTCAAATTTTATACGCCCTGGTATCTTTACTATCAGACGATTATGAAAGCTCTTAAATCTAGACACAGAGGTAGTGTAGTAGATTGAATAAGTGTAGAAAATGTATTGTTGAAATTTTTTTAAATAATCTGTTTTCAGTATACGTGATGAATTTTTTTACGCCTGTATAACTGCATGCGGTAATGTGAGATTACGTGAGGAATAAGGACTAAAAATAAATGAGATAATGCATTCTTCACATTTTCTCCATCTCAACTCGCTAGGGGTGGAGATATATTCAGTAAGTCACATCTGATAACTACTGCCCTAACGTTGTCACCTAACCTGATTATTTAGATCTAATACATTGTATTGCGCTTATGGTAGCGATTCTGTTATGAATTCGCATAGTTGACGACGCTACGTCACCCACGACTAAAATACCTTCTCGACAATTGAGATGGAAAGTAAAATAAAACGCAGGCTTCTGGAAAAATCAATCTCCGCGGTTGGTCTTTGTCTGCCCTGTGCTTAGCAAACCTATTTGTACCCCTTTGTAACAGCATCATCTACAGTCATCATGCAATTTAGTATTAAACTTTATTTTGTATTAATCACGTCGCAACTAATACGTTTGGCTCATATTATATAATCAATCAATAACTATAAGCATGTTACTTACATTCTATTTTGGTATCGTCCTTTGAAGTACACTTGCGGCAGTACGGTTTTTATACCATGTTAATTGGGACCGACTGCTACACTTGCGCAGACGCAGGATGTTCTAACAAAAACGGAAAATAGCTTCATGGAAAAACTATAATGGCTTAGAGAAGTGAGCTACATAGTTTCTTGTGATACACATGTCACGTAATATCAAGAAAACATAATATCAGTTTTTCGCGATTGCAATACTTCCTCGCCAATTGGACTGAGAAGTAAAATACAAGAAACAAGATTTCCTAAGTAGGCCTTGCATTGGTCATTTGCTTCATATCATCAACCAAGCATTTCTTATGTTTTTGCCTGTAAACAATACGTACTTCAAATTTTTATGGCAGCACGATATATGTTGGTATTATAAAAGCTCAAATGTCTATGACAGCAATCTTCCTACAGGTGGTCAAAACTCATCAAATGAATAGTTTTAGTTTTAGTTTTAGTAGGAAAATAGTTTGATTGTTAATGTGCATCTGACCTTAAATATAGTCACTAGAAAATAAAAATAATTTTAAGATCATTCGGTTTTTCCATCTCTCCAGAAATACTCTCAATCGCGAAACTTTGTAAGTGCCAATTTCTCAGTTACCTCAATGCGCAAATTTGCCTTCATTCAAATGGTTCCGAATCTCTTACCGTTTCCGAGATCCCAATGACAAGACTCGAATCTGAAATACCCGACATACAACTAAATGATTTTGCACCGATATCAATTTGCGAAAACTATATTCCAATATCTTTATCAGTTTTTCCATAAAACAACTTTTTATTGTAATTGGGACGCGCTGTAGAATGTTATACATTCACGACAAAAGCTTTGATTCAACTTTGATCTTTGATGTCTATGTTTTAGGTGAATCTACAATGGGTGTTCTATGGAGTATGCTGGGCTACAAGTGCGCCGAATTGAGGGACGACGATCCAGATCCAGTAACTACCCTGACTTCAAAAGATAAATTTATTATCCGGTCATCCTGGGCTAGAATAATGAAGAACCCCATTGAAAATGGAATAGCGATATTAACTTTGTAAGTTGGTAGTTGATGTCAACATGGTTAGAAGTTTAGCAAAGCGATGATTACGATTTTTGTTCAACCCAAATATCTTCCATGGCAGTGAGGACGATTCATGTTACTTTTTTCTGTATTTACTCAAGTGATGTATAGTGGTTCTAATCCTAATTGAACCAGCAAAATATGTCACAGAGATCCAAAAAGTGTGTAATCTCATACAGATAAAAGATAGGAATTGTTGAATCGCTTATCATGGTTCAACGTAAAAGACTCTATGGTGGTCAAACTGTATCGCGACAAGGACTATAGTAATCACGTGGAACAATTAAATGTATTGGCAATGGCACATCTCTTTACTTATATAGGAGTCCTCGGTAACATTTTATATTGTTTTCCTGATGATCAATAATTCAATTGTTTTAATTAATGTAATGACTTTTTTGCATGAAAGCATTTTCGAGTTTTTCAATCTCATTTCATTCTTCACAAAAACTACATTCCACCCATCGCACCACACCGTGAAGAATCGCCGACAAAGACAAAATCATCTGAATACTTCTCCATCTCACAGGTACACTACGCTTGCACACTCCATGCATTAATACCACACTGCTTACGGTTCCGGTTTTCTCGCTGTTTCAATTAGGATATCTACTATACCCGTTTGCATGGTAAGGAACGCTGAATCCACACCTTGCCAGGACCGCCAACATTTCGTATTAGTCTCATGGATGACGTATTTCATCTGTTCTTCCCGGGTCATGCTTGGCACTGTATGCTTCACTTCACTCCAATCTTGATTCAGTGCCCATTTAGTAAAGATTTTCCCTTCTCTGTTTTATCGAAAATAAATGTTTATACACCATTTCAGAAAGTATAGTAACTTAATTTTCATATATTCAAAATAAAATAGATCTGTTGATGCATCCCTGGGGACAACGAAATTCAGAATTACAGGCGATCAGATTTCTCCTGTTTCATAATTGTCAGAACAATAATATGCTTTTTATAAATATGTAGGTATCACGAACATTCACATCTCTGATTTCAGTCTGTCCATTGTCTAACTACGTTAATCTGTAAGTCTCTCCGTCTGTCTAGCGTTTTCGCAACTTAGAACGTGATATATACACACAACTATATACAGGGCGAATTTTAACTGTGTAATCGGTCGATAGTTCCGTTATTATACCCAGATATCTAAAAAGTTATACAATCCCCAACCCCCAATTTTTAAACCTCACAAAATTACTCTGAAAATAATCCGGGCTCCTCTGAAACTACAAAGAGCAAAGTTTGAGCGATTTTTATTTGCTTTGTTCATTCCCCAAGCCCGATTTACAAAGAATACAAAGTCTCTTCATCCTTAGTAATAGTAGTAATATTTTGTGTAGAGATGTCGCCAAATACGAGCGGTACTTTCCAAGTTTACAGATGGGCCAAGGATTAACGGAAAGACCGACCGACAGAGACCGAATGAAATGAATGACATGGTTTTTCGAAATGCACATGTCCTATCGTATCATAGAAACATTTTTGCACCTTGTGGATAATGCTTTAGTGACGGAATTATTAGTAGGTATAACAAAAAACAATTGAAATATGTATAACTCCAAACACAGATATTTTATTAAAAATGTTCCCCAACCTTACGATTATAAATCTTGTCAGGCTTTTGAGATGTCGGCTTAGAAGACTTATGATTTTGTTTTTTTTTTTCATCCATGTAGAATAACCTTAGGGTCTAGTGCCTAGATGTGTAGTCTGTAAATATAATGTTAGAGAATGCTGCGAAAAAAAGTTACAGGCAGATTCAGCATCTAAGAATATGAAGAAAGATACACAGGGTAACCAAAATGGAACATCATACACAGGACTGCATTTTAAGGGGGGGGTATTCTATGTAATATTTTGTCCTCTATTGCTTCACTAAAAAGATACGGGGTGTTGAAGTTAAGAAATAAAAAACATTTTTTTTAAATATCTTCAAAACCGTCAACGGGAATGAACTAAAATTTGGCATGTGGATTTACCTAAGTATTGTCCACATTCAAGAATCTTTACTTAAAACTAACGTGTACCAGTGGCGGAGATACAGGGGATTAGTGGCATTATTTTTTTCAAATAAAAATAGTACACCACTATTTTTTTTCAAACGCAATTTTTTGAACTTTGCCTTCAGGCGTAATCTATATGCAGGTTTTATTGATTTGGTTTTTTGGTCAGGTAAATCGCTTTTTACCAGGAGTTGAACATTTAATTCTCATAATGAACATACGTGGTCGTTAGAAAATCCCCGTTCTGTAAGAATCTACTCGTTTCAATACAGATTTTCTAGAAATGTCGGGTGCGGCATATTCAATGGCATCCTTTGATGGTTAGCAACGACAATGGCAAAATGGACTTCGTCTTGTGCAGTCTATATGAGTTGTTCGAGTGTGAGGTTTGTACAGAGCCTGATATTCCTGAGCCGTGAGTTTTTCTTCCGAGACCTCGCTTTCCCTCAATTTTGTCTTCAATAACTGGTTGTGGCAGTTAGTATTCCTCGTTCTGTAATATGTGCCTTAAATAAGCCGTTTTTCGCGTTTTGATCATGTGGAGGAGTTCCCAACCTGCGTCTCCTTAGCATTTATAGTATGTGATTGAATTTTTAGGATTCTCCGATATAACCACATCTCAGAAGGTTTATTCCTTTTATCGATTTTTAGTGTCCATGCTTCTGACCCTTAACGCAATAGGAACCATGTTACATTTATTTAAGACACATTAAGGAATTGGCAAATGCAAATGCTTCATTTTACACATTTCGGGCCCTTCTGAAAGACTTATAATAATGGCAAGACTGTAAGTTGAACGAAAATAAAAATTGCACCACAGCCTCTGGTATTAAAAAAAATTAATGTCACTTTCTTAGAACGTCTTTTAACTGGTAAAACTAGAAAACATAATAAGAAATGCCGAAATCCATCTTTTCTCGTTCATTCTTAGACCACATTCGGCCAAGTTACCTTAAAAAAAAAGAAAAATTAAAATTTCGTGACGACGATGCCACGGACAAATATACGAATGCACGTTAATTTAAACTTTCGACACCCAGATGTTTGAGGTTAAGCGACTCTTTGACTTTTTCGTTAGGAATAACAATAATTTTACCAGTGACCTAATACTGTACCACCCTGACAATTATGGCTTCAATGTTTATCGTTTTTGTACCAGATTTGCACACTCATCAGCAACACAAATGGGAGTAAATTTCTAAAAACTTATTGCTTATTTCCGTCTTATGACGTAAGAGTTATTTGTTACCTTATTCCCTAAGAGATTGATCCAGTCCTCCCTACTTTAAAAATATAGTAATTTAGAAGGAAAAACTATTTCTGGGTGAATTAGCTGTCTGTAATACTGTTACTCTGCTATCAGCTGACAGACATCCTCGTTATTAAGACAAATCGTTTTATATAAATCTTAGTAAACAAGATAATCAATTTCAGGTTCTTCGAGGACTATCCGCAACACAAACAGTTATTTCCATTCAGAGACGTACCAAATAAAGAGTTAGGACAAAACAAGCGATTTCAAGCCCACTGCAGCGCTATTATGTACTCCTTGACTTCTGTCGTTGATGTAGTGGATAAACCAGATCTGTTAGTAACCATTTTGATGAAAATTGGACGTGATCATGTACCAAGAGGAGTTAATGAACAAGGGCACCTGGTAAGGATTTGTGTGTATGGCATAAAATTGTTAGAGATAAAAATATTCTCAAGTCACTTGTCAAATAAGTAATGTAATCGCGAAAAACTTCGAATTCGAGATATTATATCATCTTGGATGTTACATCATATGTACCATATATTATACTGAAAGTCCATGACACAAAACACTAGGGGATCTGCTCCCGGGTATAGTTGCACGGCCATCAAGGAAATAAAGCGCTTGGCGGGTTAACAGTTCCCAGGGGTCGACTGGTGGGTCAACATGGACCCCTCCCCTCAAAAAAAAAAGACGAACACGTCGCTCATATGTTAGAACCATTTTTGTGGCTAATAATAGAGATGAGCCTGCCAACATCAAAGTATGTCCGGTAGGCTGACTAACCCTCCCCCTTTTCACATTCCCACCGCGTTACAGTTCGCCTCACCATATGAGAAGGAAAAAACAAGCGTGGACGAATATCGTTTCTTCTTGCATACTGCGCTGGATTGGCAGAAGGTTGACGGCTAATTGTTTATCAGGAATAATATGCTAGAAGGCAAAGAAAAAACAAGCAAAATAAATAGACCATCAATTCTTTTGCATACTGCCCTGGGTTGGCAAGCGGTTAGTGCCCAGTTGAGAACGGGAACCAAAGAAAGTAAACGGTTGGCGAGCCGTGGTTCCCAGGGGTAGACTGTGGGTCAATATGGACCCCCCAAATAGACGGTCCAGTCACTTATCTACTAGAAACATTTTTTTGGGTGGGAGGGATGATAATGATGGAAGAAATGTTTCCCACTCACAGGTAGGTGTACAGTGGATGCACGCGCATCAAGGAAAAGCGTTTGGTGGGTTATGGATCGCTCATATCCTAGAAGCATTTTTGTGGGTAGTGATAGAGACGGGCCGCCAATGTCAAAGCATGCCCGGTTGACTGACTCACCCCCTCTTTTTACTGTTGCCTCCTGCTTTCCGGTTGCCGCCCTCTCCCCCAGATGGGAAATCGTTTGCACATGTTAGAAGGACAGAAACAAGCGTAAATAATAGATAATCAGTTTTTATTGCATACTGTGCTGGGCTAGCGAAGGGTTAGCATCCAGTTGTTTAAAAAATATTTGCAGGAGAGCCTGTCACAAACCCTAGGGTATCTGTTAAAAGAAAGGTTTTCATTGCCAGGTATGCTGGGTGCACGGGTATCAAACAAATTAAGCGGTTGGTGAGTTGCGGTTCTCAGGGTCCGACTGGTGGATCACTATAGACTCCCGTGGTTCATATGCTGGAAGCATTTTTTTGGGATAATATTATAAGGGCTTTTATACTTTGCTGCCATTTTTCATAGTTTTCACAATCTGCTTATATGATTCTTCCAAAGAAAAGGAGAATTTAATTGTATTGCGATATAATTTATCCAAATTCAAATCCAAATCTTTTGAACATCTAATGATTCAATTTAACAATTATATAGTTACTATCACCAAAAATATTTATATAAATAAACTAAGATCAGCATATTTTTTATATGTTAGGTTTAAGGACGAATATTTTTCAAAATTATTATTTCGAAGCAAAAGCAATTATTGCATAAAATAATAAATAGGCAAACAATAGGTTATAAGGTCTAAAAAGACTGGATTTGTATCACACAAAGAATAAAAACACCGTAGTTTGACAGGTACTGCTTTTTTTACTTTGATAAATTGATTTACTGCTTTTATGCCTAGGAAATGTAATCAATATGAAATATTTGTCAACACGAAAAAGTAACTATTTTTGTCGAATGTCGTGATCAATAATATATTTTTTAATTGTAATCATGAAAGAAATGTATTAGCATCAAAACCTAAAGAAACAGTAGGTGAACTATCGTTTAGCTAAGTACGGCAGTACACCCACCTAGCCCTGGGAATTAAACGCACCTAGACATATCCCACATATAGATTTCCACCCATATTTGCCATTAAAGAACGTCTCACATCGAATGCAATGAAAATTGAATATGAACCTGTAGCATCAAAGCCGCTGAGGATTGTGGTTTACTCATCGCAATTTGAACGCATCGTTTGTTATAAATGTTCGTAGTTATTTTTTTCCTGGATCGACGTCGCTGTTTTCAAATATCCACACATATCTACAATTGGGTCTTGATTTTAATTACATTTTGACCCTTATCCGACACATATTCATATCACTATGTATGTATGACGGCAAGGTGACCTCGAAGTTAGTTAGTTTTCGTTAGAAAACAAAAAACTTAAAATTCATGTCTTGTGTTTTCTGCTTATTACTCGTACTAGAGCGTCAATGAATTAGCATTAGCATCTGCGGTACCACAATATACTGTGCAGGTGTTTCTGAAATTACGTAGTTCAATAACACACAGGTACACAAAAGCAACAAACATGCAAACAACAATTATATTTTTTAAAGGAATGAATACTTAATTTTGATATTAAGACAAGGCTAGGGACACCTCAGATATCGAATTTCATCAGCTTGAGCTGTAGCCACTGAAATAGAAATTTCAAAGTTGAAGTGTAAAATCTGTCCTCCTTCCCAGACATTTTGGTGACGAAACCATCCTCGAACGATGTATTGTCATTTAATGACACCATACGTATGTCCCCATTTGAGATAGGACATGCATATTTCTTATATATCGAAGAAAGTCACATTCATAGCATATAAAATAAAATTCCTAACTGGTATATTAATTGAATGTTATCAACGAATAATATACCAAGCTTTAGTCGGGCCACACATAACATATGGTACCGTGGTATGGGGTGCTTGCTGCATGCACGGCATATCTTAAAGAACAATTTTGAAATCAATCTTAGGCAAATCAAAATTATACCTAACTGATGACTTGTATCATGATGCAAAACTAGATGATACTAGACAATTTACTTCTTACATACCATCACCCATTATGACAAAATTATTAGTGAACGCGACACAATTGAAGATAGTCACAACACCAGATATAAATTACGGATAAAGAATGTTCCTAAACCAAACAAATTTGTAACGAAACGATCTCACCTTTTTTATCCAAAACTGTATGAACATTTACCAAAGAATTTAAAACAAGTACGTAATATATTCAAAAACAATTAAAAAATTGACACGCTTGAGAGAACCAACATTCATAGGATGATCTCAAATATTACTTAGTAAATACTGACATTCTTACAAATAATTACGTTTTTAGATCTCTGTTCTTTCATTTTTATCCATTGCAATTCGACATATTGATTGCACAGGTAATGTCCTTCTATGGATAAATTATATTTATTTACTAATTTCATCTTACCTGTATTTATAAAGTAAATAAAAATATTATTATATATAAATATTATACCAGACAAACGCTCACAGACTGTGATTTAACTTTTGAATCAGGTGAATATTGTCTTATACTATCGTACCCATGTGAAGGGCTTATTGCTACGCCAAATATCGATTTTGGCATCCGTAGGCTAGTTTGGCTAAGGATGCTTGTTACGTCGCCATGGCGCTCCACTGGAGAAGTCCTCTTGTTCACAGATAGGATTTTCAAGTGTTAGGTCCCCTTTTTCCTCCTACCAACTACTTTACGCCCTGGGCACTAAATCAAGTTCTCCCGTGTGCAGTCTGTAGATTGAAAATATGCTCAGATCGGGCGGGAACAGCTCGTACTGTTTACTGTTAGGCACCTGGTAATATACACTAGTAGTACCTATTTACTTATGCTTTTGTCCGAAACTTATTCTATGTTTTTGACATGTACAATATGCTAGATTTTCACAATTTCTGTAACGATGCCTCGCTGTGACATTTAAAAAATAACGATGATATTTTACTTTATTTTTTGTGTGCAAATGGCTAAAATACAAACGGACATAAGAGTAAATTATGAATACAATGTAATTCCTTGCTCTTTCACTTTTTCTCTGACGTTTTCTAGTGAGCTTAATCTCACGTAGGTTGTCAAAATAGTCTACATTGTCTACGCATTGTCTACAACACTCAAAATGTTTTGAATTCAGTTCCTTTTAGCGTTGTGTATGTGGTATATATGTGCGTACCCTTCTGTCCCATTAATCTGTTTTTGATAACATAACTCAAATGCGAGATCAAACCACCTTGTTTTTAAACTTTTTGAAAATTAATAATCGGTCTGGCTTAAAACTGATTTCTTTCACTTAACTTTAAACTGACGTGATTACAAGTCATATAGTTTAAAGATCAAGTCAGTCCGTTTCCTGCCGTAAGAAGTACCAAGCCAATCTACTTGACTCCACCTCCTTAGCAGGAATCACTGTTACAAAGTTTATAAGCTATGCAGTACGGTTGTATTTTCTAGTAAAATATCATTTTCATAAAACGGACTGCATTGCAGACTACAGAGCAACGTTTGGGTGTACTGAATTGATTTAAAATCATTGAGTTAATTTTAGGTGTCAGCACAGCACCCAAATCTTTTGAATAGCAAACATTCCTAGACTTCCTGTACTCAACAGTGAGGGAGTAGAATCGATGAGATAAGATAGGCAATAGTTTTCTTCCCAGTTGAATGATATCAAATTCTGACAGCTGCTGACATTCATCAAACAAGATTGTGAGTGCATTCATTTTCGGTGAGGTAATTCCTTCCTGGCATCTCATATCAACGTTCAGGAATAAAGTTCCCGGCACGGGTATTACGTATCTTGAAAGGTGACATCATGTGACGTTTTTTTACACTTCGTAGGCTTTTTGTAACATAACGTACGAGATGTTAACTTAGCACAAGCTGTTGTACATTAGTTGTGAATGCGTTTTGTGGCTGTACTTGTTGCTTAAACGTCAGCAAACACCGATCATAGCGAGCAAACGTGGAATAAACCATTGGCACACTACAAACTACCTAGTCTGCAAGATGACAGTTCGTCGGTTTCTTTCACGTTTTTTAGGTTTTATACATGATACCCCTGCCGAAGAGTAAGGGCCGTATCGTTAGTCGTTCCTACAATATTGTAGGACGCCTTTATGGCCTCCTTGATTTTCATAGCCTTCTACTGTTCTATGTCAGCGCTCTATTTTGAGGTTAAGTCACAATATGCATCAAATTCTTCATGCTTCTGATTTATATCATCTGTTTCATCCGCCTGAAATTTCCTACAATTTGTAAAGAAACCATAACTTGACAATAGGAGAGCGCTGACGCTGTCACAGAACAGTAGAAATCTAAAATTACGCCAGCCTTTCAGAAGGAGAGAAAATCAAGGAGGCCATAAAGGTGTCCTACAACTGTAGGAACGTCTGGCGATACGGCTCTAAGACAACCACGCCCACTCTCCCTCATTTATTATACTTCCTCATTTTAAGAATTAGCCCTCAGGTGTTCAAACTAAAAACGCTGCTAGAACCCTTTTCGTGTTTGTCCCAACTGCAGTATACCATGCTAATACACTCTTACTTCTTTCAGGAGTTGAAAACAACAATAGTCAAGGTGTTTAAAACGTTAATGAGTGAAGAAGAGATGAAATCTTGGACAAAAGCTGTAAACGTTATATTTGACGTGATATTGAAAGGTGCAGGGGAAATCAAGGGATAAGCTGGATAGTTTTTTCAACGTACTTAAATAATATAATTAACGTATTATCTACCTTTTTACTTTTTACTCCTGGGACTTTGTTTCTTAAGTTTTTATAGGGTCGACTAATAAAGTGATATTAACGTTATAAACTGAATTTGATGCTCCCTATATTCAAGCGGTTGCCCCACTTTTCTCATTATTAAGGCCAGTGGTCCTTAGGGGAGCCAACTGAGCAGTGAGTAACCGGAAACTCAGCCATGTTGGATCGGACGGCAAAAACGAGGGTAAACATAAACGCCTACTGAAGCGAAGAGAGATGAGGAATCCGTATGACTCATTATACACCGAGAAAACGTAGCCAATTCGGAAATTTTGATTTTGACTCGAAATTATCAGGTAAAAATATCATGTTTTCCAAACCTTGTGATAACCTAGATTTGTCAGAGCACAGTTATTGTATACATCATTTAGTGAAATGCAATTTGTTCTTTTAAACTCCAAGTATTATCTAAATATACCTTCAAATTTGAATAAACTAGTTCATTAGAACTAGTGATATACTTTTACAAAAACTGATTAAATGATCTTAATAAATATAATGAAATTGTATTACTTAGAGCTGGTAAACGCGTTTTAAGGGTTCAGATATTTTAAATAAATTGGTGTATTCAATCTACTCGTAAGGAAGTGGTTTGATAAATTTAATAGCATGATTGCATTTTGGTTCAATTGAACCAGTTTCATAGACTCAAGTAAACTGCTCTAGAAATCTGAGGTTAAACTTGCTAGCTGTTTGATTGGTTTAAAAGAAAATTGATTGGTTCCATTAATTTTTTGTTCGGTGTATGAAATACATGCAGAAACAGTTTTCTACATAGCGGCTTACTGAAACGCTGTTTTTTTTCAACACTAGAGTGTACAGCTTTTATGTTTGTCATTGTATTTGATACGTTCAGCTCATGTTGAACAATTTAGCATTTCGTTGGTATAAATATGAGAAAATGCGGTTTAAATATCGTAATTGCGTACATAGAGAAAGTAATGGTAGAATCATGGTAGCTATCAATACAATTTTATTTAAGCCCAATCATGATATTGTAAAGTACCGCACGAGTCTGTCGCGGCTTATCGATTAAAGATCTGTCTTTGTAATATTCTTGCAAAAAAATGTTACTCGGAAACCAAAATTAAATACCTTACAATGGTGTTGCTTGTCAAATATCGAGCGAATGCAGTTGCAATGGTCTTGCAGGGAAATTTTAGTATTTATCACTTCAGTTGCAATCCTTTTATACATATTTTCTGTTAAAATATGTTTTATAATAACCTTGCAGTGCATTTAAAAGGTTATGCCTAGTTTCCCTTCACCGTGAGCATTTCATCATTTTCACGATGGTACCATTGCATTTCAATGCTAGAAAGTTGTGGTAAGTATATTTATAATGTTCATACAGGCTCATTTTGCAATAAGTATAAGTGATATCAATGCAACCACTTACATAACCCTTAGTATATGCTAGAATTATAAATAATATTGAAGGGTAAGTATGAAAAAGACTTCTTTCTAGATTCAACACTTTTTTTCATAGCATTATCCCAGGAGTCACATCATGGAAGAATAGCACGTCAATAAGGAAAACACCCTGGTTATTACAAAGAAGAAGGTCTGTCAATGGGATCACCGCTTTCACCTTTAGTAGCTAACGTATACATGGAGTGGCTTGAGTCAATCTTCATTAAAAGCCGTGATATCAAGCCTGCTACAAATAATTACTTTTGTGTTTTTTCCTAGAGTGCATTCCCAGCCAGCACGGTGTCGTGGAATCGACGTAGATATTTGGTGATTTTGGTCGAAGTGGAAATTTAGGGAAAATTCTACGTTTATTCGACGTTAGTTATGGGTCAAATTTCGCTTAAATTTGTCCGATATAACCACACCACGTCGATAAAACGTGAATATTACGACGTGTGTACACCTCTATACCAATTTCCACTGCCGCGAATAAAACCCGATTAATTAACGTAAACGTTTTAGTTTGTTATAGTTTCCTCCTGTATTCTTATAATGTAATCGATAAAGCGTTTTATCCACGTGAAACAGTGACCGCAAATTTGTACCTGTGTTGGTTATTTATACACGTGGAAAAAACGTGGATGTGGCTTGGCATTTTATCACAAATTTAAATTGTAATCTTTCAAATAGAGAATGTCCGAGTGACGATGATAAGTGTTTGGGTGATGTAATTTATTTGTAGATACATCCTGGTGTCATAAATATAAAAGCGCATATCGAACCTAAAATGCTTTGCGAGCTTTGTTATAAATAATAATGCCGTGTAAACATATGTATTAGTCATTATTAAGTGAAACTCATCGACCACCATAGTGAAATAATAAAATATGAAAGTGTGATTGAGAATTAATTATAATATCGATGTTTCCCCATTTCATGACCAATAAATTTTAAATATCGCGCCTTGATAGGGGAAGCGACTAATGATAAAGGGTGCCATGGCTGCATTGCCAGATTGCAGAATTTTTATCACAATCAACGGTATTAGCTCCCAAGATTTTTACATACTTATATTTCAGATTTGGAAAGCTACAGATTGTTTTCTTGTTATGATTACTTTTGCAATGATGCAATTTTTTGCGTCTATATAATGCTTTTGGCTGAAGCTGATCTTTGTGTGTCGTTCCGTTTTCCTTTGATCTATCCTTTTTTTCATAGCTATACTATTAACAATTTCCTAGAGTTCATAATAATAATAGTTGTTTTCTGATTGAGTCTAGTACATTTCCTGTGGAATTTTATATAAAGTACATTGAGCTTCTCCAACTCGATAACATTTGGAAACATTGAACAAGCAGCATTAGGCAACAATGTTTTTGAACAGACATCCGATCCAATCAAAGCCATTCCCACGCTCCCCATCAAGAACCTCATGTTGTTTCTTACATCGCGTTCCATCCTGCATCAATTTTGAATTTTGCGAAATGTGCACGTATCTTATCCTCCTGTAAATTCTAAAGTTAAAGTGTGTTGACAAAAGCCATACTGTGTTACTGCTCATCGTTAAATCAAGAATAACGTCGTGACAGTATATATGCCTTTGTATGAGCCATAGGCATAGGAATAGAATTTTTAGATGAAATTGTTGGTGGTGCTGGGGGCGATATTGCCATAGTGCATGAAAAGTGGCTGACGCCGAGAAAGAAAGGGTGTGGTGGCCACCATATAAACAGCAAGTACGAGCAGTTGCCGTATAAGCAGTATCGGTGAGTGTTTTTTGAGGACGGTAGGTATATTCTTTACCTATAATTAAGGGCCGAATCGCTATCTTCAGTCGTCCCAATTATTGTAGGACGCCTTTATGGCCTCCTTGATTTTCACAGTTTTCTACTGTTCCGTTTTACCGCTCGATTTTGAGGTTGAGTTACAAATATCTATTCGCATCAAAATGTTGATTTATATCTATTTTATCAGCCTGAAACTTCCTACGAATCAAGAAGAAAACATAACTTCAGAACCCCAGCCTTTTGATGAGGAGAAAATACTATAAAAATCAAGGAGGCCATAAAGGCATCCTTCAATTGTAAGAATGACTGACAATGCGGCCCTGAAATGTATTTAATTACTCTCTAAGTCTCTCTATCTCAGTCATCAACACTTTTCATGTGAAGTATACGTATCCTTGCTGTCTGGGTTGTCTTCATAAAAAAAACTAATTAGATAATCAAAGCTTTATTCCATCAAATGTTCAAGAAAAACACCATTCTGACGGATACAAGTGCGGCATCCTTTTAATAAAGAAAAACATATTTCCGCAAAATTTATTGTGGCTTGAATTTACTGAAACGCATTACACATTCTTTCTTCTAACTGATCAACAGTATTCTCTAGAGAAGCTAAGTATGAGCTGGCATCAACACTTTTCATGTGAAGTATACGTATCCTTGCTGTCTGGGTTGTCTTCATAAAAAAAACTAATTAGATAATCAGAGCTTTATTCCATCAAATGTTCAAGAAAAACACCATTCTGACGGATACAAGGGCGGCATCCTTTTAATAAAGAAAAACATATTTCCGCAAAATTTATTGTGGCTTGAATTTACTGAAACGCATTACACATTCTTTCTTCTAACTGATCAACAGTATTCTCTAGAGAAGCTAAGTATGAGCTTGCATTTAAACTTTGTGGCAATTCGTGTATAAGCAGTTGGCCATTGGAAATATCGCACTAGACATTTCTAGAAAATATGCGCTAAAACGAGTAGATTCTCACAGATCGGGGATTTTCTAACTACCAAATATGTTCAACTAACTCACAAAAATTTCGCCGTTGCACTTTGTCGCCGGGCGGCAGACATTGTACATTTTGCTGATGGTAAGAATGTAAAACTTTCCGATTTAAAATCCTCCACGCAAGACTTTGGGAACGAAAACACCCGTATAACACATAACTTCGACACACTATCTCCCGAAAAACCTCAAGATGGTATCAAGGCCTCCTATTTTATTTTGCAACTAATTATTGTATCTTGGCTCTTCATGAATGATCTAATTTGTTTTGACTAGTTATTTGTAGCAAATTGAACGTAGAATTCGGGATAATTGCGCCTTTCGAAAAAAAAAACCAGTGTCGTACTATTTTTATTTGGAAAAATAATGTCACTAATCCCCTGTATCTCCGCTACTAGTGCACGTTAATTTTAAGTAAAGACTTTTGAATGTGGACTATACTTAGGTAAATCCACATACCAAATGTTTGTTTATTTCAGTTGACGGCTTTGGCTATATTAAAAGGAATTGATTTTATTTTTAGTTCAACACCCGTATCCTTTTAATGAAGCCCTCGAAGAAAAAATGTTACATAGAAAACCCTCCTTAAAATGTTTCATTTTTGGTCACGACTTATGAATCACGCTGTATAAAGAAAACTAACACAAACAGGACAATACTTAAATATATGTTCCAGTTATCCAGAAAACACAAAGAAATGCGTAATTAGAATAATCATCGACCGGGCAAAGAGTACCTACCACATCAAAGAAGGTCTAATAGGAAATGGCTACCCAAATAATAAAGTTCTGAAAGAAAACAACACCAACAACAGCAGAAACACGAGAAATACACTAATTCTACCATACACGTATGTTGAGGGAGTAAGTGATGCATTCAGAAGAATAGGACAACGATACGAAATCGAATATAGATTTTCAAGTAACACCATACTTCGCAGTACCATCACAAAGAGAAATCCTATGAGCAAAAACCAAAACACCAAGGATAGTGTATAGCAAGTACCATGAGAATCCGGAGAGACATACATAGGAGAAATGAAAAACCACTTTCAGTAAGAATAAAAGGACATAAGTCCAACTCGGAACGAGGTGAAACGATTATGTCTGGTATAGAAGATCACTCTTCATAATAATGCTTACAGGAATCAAGTGTTGAAATTAGCACAGTATGGCAACCGATTATAAGGAAGATCAGACAACTTTAAATCATCTGACTTGAACGAGAGTCACGTCACAACCAACCACAGGCCACGTTATCAAATGGTATAAATAGTCAGAAAGGCGCATATCTGCGACGAGTGAAAATCACATTCTCATCTTTTAGTTCGTTTTTCTGGCTTTTGCTTTTGTCACCTTTGAGGTAAAAGGAGCTCACAGTTGTGTTGCCATGTTTACTAAGCGCTAGGGAAATTGCTCAAGTACAACGAAGTCTAATCACTGCCAGCGACATATTTTCGATATGTAGTTTCTTTGTAGCTCCACAAACACAGAAAATTCTGCAACGGTCACGGACTGGAATAGGGCGATATTGGCTGTATATAATCAAGCGCTTAAGCCGCTTGGACCGAGCTTCCCACCCAAGCCAAGGTACATGTGGTTACAGATTTGGAGGTATTCGAATCGTTATGTAAATAAAAGTTCGTTTCCAGTAAAGTAGATTTTTTTTATTATTATAAGACTTCGGTCGACACAGTACAATTGTTGTAGTACAGAATGATAACTTAGAACAATCAGAGAATGAATGAATCATCAATGCTGGCACAGCGATGTTTATGCTAAATCTCAAACAAAGAAATATTCCAGAAGTCTCTAGAAGTAACACCTGTAAATCTTAGAAATTGATAAGAGTTGGAGAGCTGTGCAAACAGTCATTATTCGAAGAAATGACCGATAAAAAGACGGTCACCTTAAGGGGATGGTCATTCTAGCGTACTGCTGAATCAAAGAGATGGTCTCTTAAGGAAACTAGTTATTAGGATACCATAATTCCTCCATTCTTGGAAAAGATTGGTCTCCAATCTCTAAACCATTGGAATAGATACATTTTTGTTATTTTTCATTATCTAATAATTCTGACTGAGGTGGAATTGCAGCGTCCTTTACACACCGATATTTTACATACAAGAATATAAACAAGATTAATGCTACTACGACTACTGAAATAATGATGCTCGTTGTATAGTAAGGATGAAAACTTAAATTCTCTAAGGTGTAATGAACATCGTCTAAATGATCTTTAAAGTAAGAAGTGAAATTATTTTCGTAATATGAAATACTAAAATTAAATGGTGTCTCTCTAATTGGTAAAGTCATATAGATCTGCCAATGATTGTTGAATTTCAATAATTGATTATCATATTCAAGACTAATGAGTAAAGTGGTATGAAACTGAGAAATACCTTTACAATCTTTTATTACTACTTGTTGATTCGTATCTATCAAATAATTATTAGGATCCATTTCTAAAATTCTAGTATAATTTCTTTCAAACAATTCATGATCGCAGTTTGCTAAACTATGCGTATCACAGGAGGATGCTATAGCTTTGATGTAGACGCTTTCTTGGTTGCTTAATTCAATAATTTTTTCGCAAGATATTTCTTTCTCATAAAATAATAAATGTTTCGTAGTTAACTAAATATTTTCCTATAACTACATTAAATAACTCAAATAGGGTAAATCGTCGTAAATCAAGAATAGGAACACTGAATGACGAAAATTATTTCATGTTGAGTTGACACTAGCGAGAGTTTACACAAGTCATAAATTTCATAAGGGTTCAAAAGGCAAAAGTTGATTTTTGGAAAAGATATCTTGTAAATGTTCAATAAACATACTAAGTTGTTTATGAGTCAATTGCAGAACGTTAATGCCTGATTGTTGTCCTAGCTGTATGGCGAATAGCAAGTGTTTCAAATAAGAATGAAATCTTTCGATGCTTGTTAATAGAGAAGTCTGATGGACAAATTCTATGCGACAACCAAACTTGTTTTTCTAACACCGTTACGAGAAATTGCTTGTTGAATTTACTTGGTGTTGTTTTCAAAGGTAGACTGAAGGTCTCTACAAAACGAAACAATCTTTTGATTTCCTTCAATAAAGTGAGCTTGATTATTACGGAGTGCTTTCTGATTCGCAAAAATTTGGTCAAGATCGTTTTGATCGAGGTTTCCAGAAATGTATTTTATGGTAGTACCTAAACCATTGATTAATCCACTTTTAACTCTAAATTTAGTTAAAACTTCGAACTTAGTATTTATATCTTCAAGGGTTTGATCAATTTGATAATCTAAGTGATTGATCAGAGTGATTTGTTCTTTGGCAATATTTAGAACTCGAAGCAGATTGCTCGGGTTCTTCATTATCAGGGCTTGGCATCTGAAAACGAGGAGGTTTTATCCGTTTAATTTGATGTTTTCGTTTCTTAATAATGATCTTATCGTTTTCTTGGACATAGTCGATAACTTTCTTATATTTAGGTAAATGTTTGGGACGACGAGAATCATCTTCATTCTTTAAGTAAAGTGGAGCTTTAAAAATAGGGATTTTCGAAGGAGGTTTCAATTTATTTTTCCTTTTAAGAATTTTGGAAGATTTCTTATAACATTGTTCAGCAAGGGCTTCTTGAAATTCTTGTTTTTGCTGAATGAAATCAGAATAACTAATAACAAGTAAGAGGTTTTCGTTGGCCATATAACAAGTCGAAGGGGGCATAATTAGTCAGTGAATGAATAGATTGATTATAAATTAGAACTGCTTGAAGCATAATGTCAGTAATAGGGCCTCTAGGGCGTTCTGTACGCAAAATACATTTTTCACCTAAGGTGGAATGGATCTCAATAGGATCAATAGACGTGGGATTTGCAGTACTTCCTATGTGAAGTTCGATATCATGAGTTTTACAATAAGATTGTAGGACTTCAGAACGAAATTCTCCGGGATCAGCGTGAATCCATTGAGTGTTTCAATTTACTGAATACAACGACATGATTAGTAGAGCTTAAACGATAGGCTTGAGCATACTTTGAAAAGTGATCTAAAATAGTAAGAAATTTAGTTTTCTCGATAGTAAAGACAACAATGAATAGAAGTTGAAAGGGGGCAGTAGTAAAGAAGGGACCTTTAATGGGTTGACTAATAGCATCTCGTTTATATTTATTTTTAAGACAAGTTTCGCATTTATTAATAATATCGGCGATAATGTCTCGCATTTTATTAGTGAAAAGTATATGCCTAAAATGAGCATAAGTTTCTTGAATACCATTGTGATTAAGAAGATGGTACAAAGTGATTTTGTCAGTGAAAGTTTCTTGATCGGCTAATTCTGGCTTATAGGCAGCTTTTCCAAATGAATTTGATTTTGAGTAAAGAAACGAGAAATATCTTGAGTTAGACTTTGTAGCAAACGTGGGTCTTCAAACCAGATTCCGTACTTAATTGAAGTTTTACATTGAGTGTTCAAAAATCAAAGTAAACACGAATGAAGCTGGGAACTTGTGACTACGCATTTGTGATAATCATGGACTCTGATATCTTGATTTGATTTTCCAATGGCGAATTCAAGACGATGGGGATAAGCATAGAAGTTTTTGTCTTCCGAAATTTGAATGAGATTTGGACATGACTCGGGGCTAGTGTGTCTCGTATTAGTGGAGCGATCATCTGTTTCAGATAGAACGAGAGAATCGTCAGAGGTATTGGGAACAAGTGACTGAGAATCGTTGTGATTACTTTCGATGCGACTTAAAGCGTCAGCGACATGATTTTCTTTATGTTTCTTATAGACTTATTCCTCTAATTTTATTTTCCATCTAATTAAGCGTTGGTTGGGCTCTTTCAAATTTGCTAATGAAACTAAGGGTGTATGATCGGTTTCGATCATAAATTTGTGACCAAATAGGTAAGGTCGAAAGTGTTTACAGGAATCAATGATAGACAATAATTCTTTTTCAATCGTGAAATAATTTCTCTCACTGGTATTAAGAGTTCTTGAATGAAAAGCAAAGGGTTTTCATTTTGAGGCAACACAGAACCTTGAGCAATATTACTTGCACCAGTAGTAAGCGTAAAAGGTTTCGAAAAGTCGGGGTAAGACAAAATTGGGGGATTCCTAAGAATCGTTTTCATAGAATGAAAAACTTCTTGATACTCTGGCGTATCGAATGGGATTTTTTCTCCTTTCTTTAAACATTTAGTTAAAGGTTTTGTGAGAGAAGCAATTTACGGTAATAATTTGCAAGACCTAAAAATGATTGGATCTGCTTAATAGTTTTTGGCAAGTAAAATTCTTCAATAGCTCGAATTTTGTCAGGGTTAGGTTTAATACCATCAGGAGTTATGATGTGTCCTAAGAATGGAACATCAAAACGTAAAAACTCAGTTTTATCGAGTTGAATCTTTAAATGGTTGAAAAGTTACAGGGGCATTTTTTAATCCGAAAGGCATCCGAACATATTCGTAATGTCCATTTTCGACAGTAAAAGCAGTCTTTTCGATCTAATCGGGATGCATTGGGATTTGGTGAAAGCCTTGGGCTAACTTTAAAGTAGATAAATATTTAGCTTTGCCTAAATTTTCTAATATCTCGTCTGTACGAGGTAATGAATATTTGTCTTCGATCGTGATATCGTTTAATTTGCGATAGTCAATAACCATACGGTATTTCCTAATACCAGAAGATTTCACGAAAATAGGATCGTTGTGAGTTGTCCTAATAGAATGAGACGTGACAGTAGAGGTTCTAATTTTTCATCAGGTTTTGATAAAGCTTTGGGATACTTGCGACTAAGATTTATAATGAAATGTTTCTCTTCGGGATTCATATGATCAGTTCGTAAGATCTGAATGAGGTAGCGAAGGTTCATCAAACTCATAATTGTTCAATGATTCTACCTGCAGAGAGCTAAGGTCGACTAGCGATAAATTTTCGGAGTAAAGAATTTGTTTGTCAAGAACAGGGCATATCAAGCTGGAGTGTATTCATTCGAATTGAGATATTTCGTAGGACTTGTAATAACATAGTCTGAGACGAGGGGCGTTTGTAATTTAGAAAAAGTTTGATTGGGAAGTTTTCTAGGAGAAATATCGACGTGACATAAAATTTCGAATTCATTGATGGACAATAAATTTTTTGAAATTTCTAAGTTGCTTTGGAATTTTTATAGGTCTGGATAGCCCAAGAGGCAATAGTAATTCTTACGCCAATCTAAAAGTAAGAATTCGACTTCGGTGGGGATTCCTAAATGATTGAATATTGGGACTCGACATGCGTAGTGACCTTTCTTTGTATCAATGGCAGTTTTAATGGAAAAGTGTCTTCTATAAATGAATTTGTAAAATTTTCTTTTTGCAACGGGGTTCATAAGAGAAGCAGAAGCTCCGGTATCGATTAAAATTGATAATTCTAAGTCGGGATTGTAAATATATGGTAAATGAGAGTTGTTATAAGTATTCAAGTCTAATTCGAAGGGGGGTCTTTCGACTGGTCTTTGTCTAAAAAAAGAATCGTCGTTAACTTGTTGGAATTGAGACGAAGTAGATGATTGTTCATAGCCTTGGTAATATTGGTCATAACTTTCAGGTGGGTATTCAACATAACCTTCAGAATAATCTTGGGAATAATCATAGGAATTATAAGAAGAAGTGTCTTCTTGAATGTTCGTAAGTTCTTTAGAAATAAAGTTTGGTTCTTGTCCATTATTTGTAAAGAAATTAGGACGGACCGTGGGACGTTGATTGAAATTTGGATTATGACTGAATTGTAGAAGTCGACATAGGTGTGGGTCGATTTACTTGGGGTCTAGCAGCATTCTGAATTGCTGAAAATCGAGACGAACTAAAATTCGATCTCATAGGTTGAGGGGATTGTGGAAAATTAAAATTCAGTCTCACTGGGAAACGAGTAGTAAACGATTTATTAAAGCTAGACTGGGGTCTAGGAAAGAAATAATTAAAAGACTATGGCCTAAACGAAGTTAAATTATTTCTTGGTACAATATTATTATTAGGATTTGACTTTGGAAACACTGGTGGTTTCGAATTTGGGAATTATAAGCACTAGCGAGATGTTTTTTGTACTCTCGTTGTGACTGGACATTATCATATTTTGACATAATTGAAAACATTGTTCTAAATTAAGAGAGTTATGCATAGTTAGATATTCGCTGTATGGACTTCTAATACCAGTTAAAAATGAATTCAAAGCTCTTCGTCGAAACATCGACATAGCATAAGTAGCAGCGTCGCCTAATTCAACTAAAGCATAATTGTTCAAATAACGAAGTTTGTCCAAAATTTCTTGGTAGAATTCCCTAATGGATTGCTCGATTTTTGAAATCAAGCGCTAAGTTCATGCAACAAATTATCTTCATCTGAGGCCAATTTTGTGGTCTAGTTGTGCGAATAATATTAGCAGCTTCGTCTTCAACATAAGTAAGAACAAATTCAAAAGCTTGATGTTCAATGGAGGTATTTGCAAATTCTCTCAAAAAGTTTTCAGATTTTTCTAAAAATATGGCTAAGTCTGTAGAACCTCGTGAAAAATAAAGAATATTATTTTTGAGAAAGTTAAATTTTAACTGGACATCGTGAGTGCCTTCACGATTTACTACTGGGTTCTTGCTGGTCGCCATACCTACAAATGGTTCCGAGGTAATTTCAGATAAATTTGGAATAGATGTGTTTTCAATAGATCGATTCGTATTTAAATCTAGTGGCTCTAAATCCTCGTTAGTATTAGTATGGTCAATAGATCTTGATCTGACTCTCGGGTAAGGACTAGTATCTTTTTTTACAAATCTTTTTGTAAAAGGCATCAAAATATTGAGGTTTTTTTAAATACTAAAGTCTTCTTGTAATTATCTTCTTAACGCAATATCCTTCTTTACTTGTAAAAATTCGAACAAAATTATTTTCTTCTTGACTTCTTAATGACGAACATTTTTCTTAAATCTACTTACAATGATGCCAGCGCGAGGTGGATCCAGGGATTCATTTTTCTTACTGTTCAACGTAGTTTCGATTCCTCAATTGTAGCGGTGTATCGGCCATCCAAGTTTCTAGCTTCTACTCTTGGTAGCGGTACAGGATCATCTTGTGTGGTCTTACCTGCCACGTGTAACTGGATACTGGATAACATCTTAGGAGAATTGAAATTCTCACCTTCGTTGCCTTCTTAATAGCGGATCAGCAGGCGAAAAACCAGATTAACTTGTAAAGTTTTCTTGACGGCTCACCAACCGAGTACAGCTTCTTGACGAACTTATGTCTGGCTACTAATCCTGTTCGCAGCGCTAATAAAAGTTCGTTTCCAGTAAAGTAGCTTTTTTTATTATTATAAGACTTCGGTCGACACAGTACAATTGTTGTAGTACAGAATGATAACTTAGAACGGTCAGAGAATGGATGAATCATGAATGCTGGCACAGCGATGTTTATGCTAAATCTCAAACAAAGAAATATTCCAGAAAGCTCTAGAAGTAACACCTGTGAATCTTAGAAATTGATAAGAGTTGGAGAGCTGTGCAAACAGTCGTTATTCGAAGAAATGACCGATAAAAAGACGGTCACCTTAAGGGGATGGTCATTCTAGCGTACTGCTGAATTAAGGAGATGGTCTCTTAAGGAAACTAGTTATTAGGATACCATAATTTGTCTGGCGCGAGCCAACATAAGCCAACGGTTTCTAGGATCGGCGTTCACGTTCGATTGCGTTCGCTCCTTGATCGCACTCGTACACTATCAACCTGCTTGCCACATCTAATTGTATCAACTTTAGCTTTTCTAGAAGTTATTAAGCACTGCTGCTCACACTGAATCAAGGGATCCATTTGATGGAGAAGTACTTTTATCAGAACGACAGCTGAAGTATCACAGTTATATCCACAGGTGATATGTTTCAACTCAAAGCAGTCTAGCGACGGAAGTGTCATCAATCGTTAAGCGGCTGGTGAGTGTGTAAACAAGTTGTAAAAATGCATATGCTAGAAAGAGGTATGAGCCCGCTGGCCAGTGAGATGGTGGATCGCTTATCACCACGTTGCCTAGCAACGCGGGCGCGGACGGTCGCGGGAATCTGCCGCGTTGCCAATATGTTGCACCCGTTTCTTGAAGTATGACGCGTGCTGAAAATATTCTTTAGCTCATTCTCTACACGCAAATAATGGTAATTTATTTTGAGTGTGCCCATTTTTGAATTGTGAATTGTGTGAAAACTCCCATTTACGGTAACCCCCATTTTAGGTCTACCACTTTGAAGGAGTTGCGGCTGAAAATAATTGAAGCAAGCCGTTTGGTGTCTCCTACCAGGATGGAAAATGTTCGCACAGGCTTCTACGATAGGTTGAGCTACTGTCAAACCTAATAAGCAGGTCTCCTCGAACATTTGATTTAACATCCTGTTTCCATTTCGATTATTTATTTCATTTTTTTATGCAGATTATTTTTTTTTTAGAATTATCCTTGATTCCCACCGATGGTGATAAAATCAACACATCCCGAGTTATTATTACATTTTCCGACAGCGTGTACGCAGGTGAAAACCGTTTTGCAGCAGGACGACATTCGCTTATGAGTGCTATATACGGGGTGTTAGGGAAATAATATTCGTAACATTAAGAGGTGATTCTTAACATTATTCTAAGCAAAAAAGTTCATTATAACCTATGTCCGAAAATCAACCATCTCGGAGCAAAAAAATGCTGAACTTATATCTTTTTAGTCATGATATAAATTAATTTGGCAAGTTAATAATTTAAATTCTTATGTCTAATAGCGTAAAATGTATCAATACGTATATTTATTAATTGACTGTCTCTAACAAAATAATTTTCTCGCTTATTGAATACAATTTTCCGAAGAAAAACAGACAAATTTCGTCACACAACTGGCAACGTCGTACTTCGCCTGCACTGCATGTATCATCGCGTGTTGTTGTGATTACTAATACATTTAACTGTAACTTTTTGATTTACGGATGTTGGTTTTTTCTTTTTTCGTGTATCGCATCGTTTTAAATAAGTGACTGATAATCGTGGGAACTGGTGGTGTGTATCGCCACGTACCAGTAGTTCTTTCACTTCTTTCAAGTAAATGTCCTGTACTGAAAGCGTTATTAAATGAAATTCAAGGCATATTTTCAACAAAAATATCATATAAACGTAAACAATTCGGTTAATCAGTCGCGGTCGTCGTGCGCTCGTATCGCGGTTGCGTTACAGCGTTGCCAAATGCTAGAGAAAACTTAATTACTTACGACTTAATTTCCTCGAAAACGATTGATTTTCGGACATAAGTTATAATGGACTTTTTTGCTTAGAATAATGCAAGGAATCACCTCTTAAAGTTACGAATATTATTTCCCTAACACCCTGTAGATGGGTACTGACCAAAACCGGTAATGACCAAAGTGCAATGATAGACAGATACAGCAGATGAGCGTGAAAAAGGCATGAATGGTTTCCCAATTCATAATGAATCCGCGTCGACATGGTGCGCAGCAAGGGGTGAGAAATCATTATAATTCAGTAGAATTAGTAACAATTTTAATCCACTGTGGGGCAAATGAGTAGTCTTTATAATCACCCCTAAGTTCTTTGTCGTTGGTCTGTACACAGTGTAGAACGTTTCGCCAACAGCAATCATGACAGAGGCATGACATTCGCACAGACTCCGGTATGTTGTTATGCATTATTAAGATATACAACTTTAGTGTGGATGCCATTTTTTCGCTCTTCGAAAATTATGTTGGTGACACGTAGCAGGGGCAAATTTCAACTCCCTGAATCCGTGCTGATGTCCGATCCCCTCAGTGGACTCATATTCCATATTTCATGCCAACTCCCATACAATAGAATTTCACATAGAGAAGAATCGCTAATTCATCAAACACAAGTTGTTTTGTCACATTTCAACATCAACGCATCCTTATTGGACAGCCCGTTATTGAAGCAGTCATGAACGGTAATATGAAATACATGTTATGAAGTCGTTAACGAGAGTGGTTGTCATAAAGGTCTTCAACTACTTGTTGGATAAAGGAAACGCTAAGAGCATTGGCCTATCATGAATCTATTTAGGTGGAAACCTTTCCTAGGAATGTACGAGATGCGATGTTGTAAAGCCAACCAATGGTGCAATAATGCAGAATTTGTCTCGATCCTGACCTTTCGTTTCGACCTAAAATGCAGCGCCGTTAGCACCGAGCGAGAAATCGATTCTATATAGATTCCATACAATTCACAGTTCGACAATGTGTGCTCAAAATAAAACTAGTCTTTGGGCGTAGAGAATAAGCTAACGCATATTTTGAGCATACATCATACTTCAGAAACTGGTGCAACGTGCAACGTGGTGACAAGTGACCCCAGTCGGCTTCTTTCTGTTTCTAACATATATGTGTTTTTACATACTCAAATCTTCAGTTAAATTCGGATTTCAATGAATGTCACACCCTGCTCATCATCAGAAAACTGTATTTGTATATGGAATAGCTTGAATATTACCTTGAACCAATGCAGAAATGTGTACTTCAATGACCTACATCAGGAACGAAATACCAGCCCAACTTCAAACATCAATATTTCATTATAAACCACCGTTTAGCACGCAAAAGAATTTGAGTTGACAATACCTCATAAGTCATTTTACATATTTATTACTGGACTAAAATAGTCTTATATCCACCTGATTCTTTTATTATTCCAACTAGCAAATAAAATTTAATTCATCATGAAAGGTTAATTAAATTTGAGGCAAATCGGATATGGCTGTTGTGATTATTCCATAGGTGGAAGGTAGTCGCAGGCCATCGAGAGTGGACGTAGTACACGGCGGATCGGTAAGGTTGCGCCAGAATATGTGCGTACTTCACATGGAACCCTATTCTTGAAAAGGGAGCACTAGAATCACTGAGAAAAAGTGTGAGTGGTTGTCTTTTCTGTGGAATGTTCCAAATACACACCTGTTGGCAGTTATCCAACAGAAGATTCCATCCATTTTCGGCAAAATCAATAAAAAAAAAGACTTGGAAGACTGCGAGACTTTCGCACTTTTGCTCCGAAGAATAACTCAGGAAGCAACTCTTCTATCATTGCCTAGAAATTCAGTTCCCCGAAAGATAAGAGAACCACGTACACTTTCTCTCAGTCTTTTACGTCCGAATATGACCGTCACCTTGACCTTGGGTCTAATCAAGTCGTTGAAAATAATTTGCTCTATCAAAAAATTCAACAGCACAATTGAGAAGTTTGTGGATCACTCAGATATTACCTTGATCATAACTTTCAAGGTCAAGTCAGAATTTAAAAAAAAATTCTCTTATTTTTATACGCGAAATGGAAAAAGCTTGAAAGCTTAAATGTTATTTGAGGTCAAGGATACGTTCGGACGTTAAATTTCATGCTTTTTCGATTTCCAGTATAAAAATGAGTGGATTCGTTTGGAAATTTCAACTTGCTCTTGAAGGTCATGGTCAAGCCCATGGTCAAAGACACATTTGGGTTATACCCACAAACCTCACAACTGGGCTGTCGGAGATTTTTGCTAAAGCAAATTGTATTCAACGTCTTGATAAGACCTTGAAGTTGCCCTGAAAGCAATGGTCAAGATCATGGCCAATGTGATATTCAGACGAAGTATTTTCTCGTCTTTTCAATTCTGTTGTGAAAAATGTTATCTCGGCTATGTACGTAAATTATGATCTCTGTGTGTAAACTAGTTAAATCGAACGTATAATTGATCACCATATTTTGTTGTAGACACAACAATCTAGTGCTTTTACTACCCACGCCTACTGGCGGATGTGTATTGTACCGAACATTTTCGACCATGTTTTTTACCTTGATTATTTTCCTTAAGAACGTTTCTAGGTCTAATCAAGTCGTTCAAAATAATTTGCTCTACCAAAAAATTCAACAGCACAATTGAGAAGTTTGTGGATCACTCAGATATTACCTTGATCATAACTTTCAAGGTCAAGTCAAAATTTCCAAAAAAATTCTCTTATTTTTATACGCGAAATGGAAAAAGCTTGAAAGCTTAAATGTTATTTGAGGTCAAGGACACATTCGGACGTTAAATTTCATGCTTTTTCGATTTCCAGTATAAAAATGAGTGGATTCGTTTGGAAATTTCAACTTGCTCTTGAAGTTCATGGTCAAGCCCATGGTCAAAGTCACATTTGAGTTATACCCACAAACCTCACAACTGGGCTGTCGGAGATTTTTGCTAGAGCAAATTGTATTCAACGTCTTGATAAGACCTTGAAGTTGCCCTGAAAGCAATGGTCAAGATCATGGCCAATGTGATATTCAGACGAAGTATTTTCTCGTCTTTTCAATTCTGTTGTGAAAAATGTTATCTCGGCTATGTACCTAAATTATGATCTCTGTGTGTAAACTAGTTAAATCGAACGTATAATTGATCACCATATTTTGTTGTAGACACAACAATCTAGTGCTTTTACTGCCCACGCCTACTGGCGGATGTGTATTGTATCGACCATGTTTTTTGCTTGTTACATGACAAGTCCATCAATCACGAAAAACCAGGGCACTCATTTTCGTCGGTCTCTGTGTCTGTCAATATGTCCGCTAATCTTATAACTGCATATAACTTGAGAAGTACCGCTCTTAGTTTTTGAAAACCGTTCGGTCCAGTGGCGGTAGGGAAAATGCCTTGAACGAAAAATGTAACAATTGCTCATATTACGTGTTTTGACGTTTCACACGACCCTGATTAGTTATGAAAAACAGTTAGAGGCAAAAAAATGGGGATTAGCGGTTGGGGAGGGTATATCTCAATTTTTTGATATCAATACATATATACGCTCCGAACCTTGAAAATTCTACGCACCACTAGACATATTTCAGACATCATACATTTCTCTGTACAATAGTCCTTAAGGCTAGATAAATATCCTCGGCAGACGGATCGTCTACCTATCGGCCGCGGCTGCTGCTCTCGGCATTTTGATGCCGGCCTTGCTGAGTACTCTGTTATGGTTTCACACGTATTTCCGCAGGGCCACAGCATAGTGTTTCTCTTACCGAGTTATCGGGGAGAGTCGCCGTCTCTCGATGCACTAACGGCATTGTTGAGGAACAATGTCTATGGACTAACTGTATAGACCTGTTTGACTTACTCTTTGCTTAAAGGGTCTTCCTTCATCAACGTCATCCTTTGTGAACTGATAACGGCGTTGCGTGGGAAGTGCAGAGTCCGACCTACTAGATGCCATTCTTTGGTGAGGCAACTCACAGACCGCGTGGTATAACTTAACGTACCGGGTTGATAAATTGTACTGTACTCTCGGTTTTTAATTATTTTTTATTGTGCATTTTCATAGAAACATGTAAAACAATCGAGGAGCAGACCTTATAGATGCATTTTGTCCATTTTTTGTAAGTTTGGCAAATAAAGGAAAACTACTACGTGTTTGGCAAGAAATTAACCAATAAATTGATATACCCAAAAATTGAAGGAAGAATCGTGCAAATATTATACCTACATGCGAAAAATCTAGTATTTATTATGTTCTAAAAAACTGCAGTTAGATTGTTAACGTGGGACAAAATGCATTTTGAAAGCAGCATGACTAACTTTGTAGTAAGGATGTAAAAAACTTACGTAGGCTTATGATGTATTTATCTGGTAATTTTACATGTCATAAAAGTCCCCAACGTGATCATTATTGCAATCGCATAACATATCAGCGTCTTCGGGATAACATATCAGCGTCTTCGGGAACATCATCATCGTCAGTTTCATCTTCGTTAACTTGATTGTCATTTCACTCGCGATTATCAGAAAGGACTGGCTGCAAGCATGTTAACTCAGGATGCTCGACCCAACTTGCCCCTGACAGTTCCACAAGCAGTTTCAAGAGGCTCTGTAGTTGTTTTGTTTTAATATCATTTCGAAGCGTTACAACAGGTAACTATATAGTAGAAAGCTTCTTTCTGCGTTTTAGTAATGTTTGAAATTGTTTGGAGGGATCGGCATTTCTGTAAAACAACTCAGTCTTAAGCAAAGGTCGCTGTAGTTTTGTGATTTTCTTACCATTTGCTTTAAGCATTATTTTAGCAAAAGCAGATGCCTAACTGTACAAGAAACATTGAGGCGACTATAGACATGGTCGTCAACTGCTAGGATTTATCCATTGTTTCCAAACACCTACTATCACTTTGTAAGAACAAGCATTATTTTATTTGTATTAATTTGGAACTATATCGCCATCCTGGAATTCTAGTTCAAATGATATAGTCCTGTAGATTCATGAGAATCAGAAAACTATAATATACTTATCCATTTTCTTCCCTAAAAGCCACAGTTGAATGTGTACATGTAGCATCAAAATGAAGCTTCGTCTTCTTAGTTGTCACTGTACTATTAACGGTGGTTGAATAAAAATGCCATTACTAAAATATTATTTTAATAAAATTAGAGAATCATACATCAATCACATGTACAATTAAATATATGAATTTATCAGTTTAAAACAGTGGTCCATTCTTTGCAAATATGTAGCTAATGAACTGCGATACACCGGATGACTCATTTACGCTGGGAATTACCATATTTTAGGGTCTACAACTGATGACCTCTAAATTTAATGTAATGTATTCGGAGGGTAACGACTTTCTACTGGAAATGAAAATTAAAAATCCAAAAATTTACTATGCAGTCGAAATCATTGAAAAAGGTGATAGTGGAAATGTGTCAATCTCCCAATTCACTAGTTATAAAGTAGAAATTTATTAGCTTGACTGTCAAATACTATTTAAACCCAAACGCACATGTATCTGTGAACCACACGGAAATTGCAATACTAGAATCCCGCCCCCATGCTTCAAGTTGTCAAGGGCTCTTGATTTTTCTTAAATTAGAAGCTAAATAATACCTTCTTAAAATATATATATATATATATATATATATATATATATGTTCCAGCATAAACAAGTCACCCGCCATATCGTATAATCCGAATATTGAAGTCCAGACCTTACACTTTATACTGATAGGACATTTATTGGCACTAAAGAAATTCATAGCTAGAGAACTCGTTTAAGAAATTGTGCTCCGTTGCATGACATGTCTGAGTTACAGGACACCTTGTGCGAAGTTTACTGTTATTCCAAGTCAAACTAAGTTACATGAGTTTAGCAAAACCGAGCGCATGCTTAAGTGTAACATGTTGACAAATGTGCCATGCTTGAAATGTTTAACTCAAGTGGCGTTAAAAATACGCTTCCGTCGATTAGTAGGTACCAATTGATATAACGTATTCTACCTAAAAATCCGAAAACGCAATACCGGAAATGATCAGCTTACAGGTCGCTAGAGCGTCATCTATGAGACACTAATTTTTTCAAAGTATATACCGGGTATTTCAAATTCGACCCTCACCATTGGTATCTCGAAAACGGTAAGAGATACAAAGTCGCTTGAATGGGGGCTCACAATACTTCCGAAGAGATACGGAAAAAAATTAATTTCCCTAAAACGTTTTAATTTTTTGCTGACTATTTGTATTGATGTTTCAAAATAAATTGCGCATAAGCATTTCCACTTTTTCTCATCTACAAGATGGCATGATTGGAATTTCAAGCTGTCGTTTTGTCTCTTGTCCTCCAGCATGAACTTTTTTTCAAGAACGCCGTATTGGATTTTCGCATAGGAGTTTTTAATTATAACTCCAGAAATGTAGGTCAATATGTCATGACACTGACATTGCCAAACCTAAATTATTTCGAAATAAATAGAATTTCCTGGGTAGGCCCTGAAATTATCAGATAGTCATTTGTTTCAAATACGAGGTTTATCGCAAAATCATTTTTATTTTTTCCTGCCTTATTTGAGATGGGATATAAAATAAACTGCATGTTATTGTTTCTTTTCTCCTCTACAAGATATCTTCTTTCTACTTCCGTTACCAACTTTGTTTTTTCATATGACTGACTGACTGAATAACATCATGCAATTTATTTTTAAATCTCATATCAAATAAAGTTATGAAAAATAATGATTTGGCGAAAATATGAAACAAATGACTATCTGATAATTTTAAGGCCTACCCAGGAAATTCCGCTTTTTGGAATAACTAAGGTTTTATAATGCCGATATATGACATATATATTTTTTGAATCAAAACTAAAAACTATTTACCTGTGCCAATATTGCCTCCTTGAGAAAAAATAAAGTTGATGCTCAAGGACAATAGACGAAACGTTATATTGAAATTCTAATTATGTCATCTTAAAGATGAGGAGTGACAATGTTAATGTGCAATTTACTTTGTAATCTCACTATGAATAAAGTCAGGAAAAAAATAAATAGATTTTGGAAAATTCCGTTTTTTCCGTCTTTCTCCGGAAGTACTTTTCGAAACCTTCTAAACGGCATTTTGTTGTTAGTTGCCTTAAACACCCGGTATAGTGATTAGAGCCACAGCTGCGACAAATTCGCATAGATAATGCTGCGGTATCTTATTTAATTTTTTTATTTATTTATTTACGGTTTCCCATTACTTAAAAAATACGCTGTTTCTGTGACAGATTACAATATCTCTATGTACGTTATTGAATTATACATGAACTAAAGATTCATGTGATATCCAACCTACTTATATTTGAAGTCTAACAAACTAAATTAAATGGAAACATTTTTCATGCGCTTTTATCTTTTCTTTTACGACGCGCCAGTATAGTATTAGGTTAGCTATCTTTAGATGGAATACGTTACCCTTTCGTCCTGAACAAATTTATTTCTACCACCATATCTGTATTGCCGCGTCCGCAAGCTTGGAAAACCTCAACGAAACGTCACACATCGCAACCGTGCGGTTAGAGCATTGTTGGCGTACGCTTCGAAGTGCTTGTAGCTAATCCGATCGAGTGACGTTTCTTGGCCCCAAATCAAAGAAATTTTCTACAGGAGCTTATGGCGCGTCCATATGTTTATGCACCTTCAGCCTCTAGTGTTCTACAACTCAACCGAATTTTGTTCAGCTCAACTCAGTACTTAGTTCAATTGAATTAATCAATGGGTTAACAAGAGAGTTACTCTTGTTAACTCAGCAGCAAGAAACTTACGCTGTAGATCTATTTTCTAGTCCCTAAATACAAAAATAAAACATTTTTTAAATAATATATATAAAAGATTAACCATTCAGTATAATAACTCGATTTTATTCTTAGTCAATAGCTTCTATTCGTGTAAAGAATAGTCAATTAGCCCTTTCAGTTGATCCGAATGATCTATGTCTGAGTGGTCAATGCGCCAAATATAACCCCGAGGTTGAGGGCTCTCAACGTGATGTCAGAGTTACTATTTTGTAATGCTGATATGCTTAATATGGATTATTAATTATCTTTCTCTTACTACAGAAATGCATCCTGACTTCCTGACCATCATAGACGCAGCTCTTTATCTGACTGAATCATATCCTATACATCGCCATTTTATGCTCTGTAATTCATAAATTACAGAATAGTGGATCAACCGGACCAAATTTGAAAGGTTTATGATGAATTGAACTAGATATTTACAGTAATTTAGAGTTGGATCAACAAATAATGGGAAAGATTAGAATTTGGATTGTGTTGCGTTCGATGTCCGTCATGCTGTCATGTTTGCCACTTCACAACACTCTGATATACTCGCAAACGTATAGATGGCAACGATTGCGCCATAAAAAACCCGAACGTTTATAGTGGCTTGAGGATTGCGGCATTCGAATTTTTATACATGACCCGTAAAGCTGGCAGAATGGAAGCAATCCCACTCAGCCGGTGACGCGTGTTAGGCATTACTTATGAAGTAATTGCAGCCCATATACAACCGTTATGTCCTACCATTCAGTCATGTCAAGTTTTCCGCTCATGGAAGCCCGTTTGTTTCGTCTGGTGAGGCTCTAACAGCAAGCTCCCCGTGAGGATTGCCGACTTGTCAACGCGACACGCACAAAATTTGTATTGGAGTAACAAGATCACTAGCTGTCACATGATTTAAACGGGCACAACTCCCCACATCCACGATCTTGGGCGCATTGTCTTCAGGACGGACAAAAAAGGTTGAGGTATTCGCTGATGCCATGGAAGGACAGTTCTCGCCCAACTATGATCTTGATAACGATCTCGGCGGGGATCAGTATATTGTAAGATGTGTCAGGAAATATTTCGGATCAACGGCGTTTGTGATCACGGCACTACCATTAGTGAGTCTTCCTCCAGAGGATTCTCCTTCGCATTGCACGCCAGCAGAGCTTTAAGGTCGTATTAAAGACCTGAAGGTGCATAACGCACCTGGAGAAGATCAAATTACTAATTACAAGATTATCGTCCCATTAGCTCCATTTAAAAACGCTGAAAAGATGACAGTACATCACTTTAAGAATTTGTGTCAGATCACCATGTGTTTTCTGACGTGAAATTTTGGTCTGAGCATACGGACTTACGTTCGGTTAGGCATGTAGAGCGAATGACCAGGGGCTTCACCCTTAGCGAAAGTACTACCATCTGGTTTCTGGATGTCTCGAAGGCATTTGACAAGGTCTGGCGCAAGAAGGTCTTATCTATAAGCTAATCCGTAAGGGCTTTCCAGTTTGGCTCCGAAAACTTTTGAAATCCTTCCTCGGACGTAGGAAAATTTGTATCAAAATGAATAGTGCTTAGTCGACAGAGTGGCCCATCAGAGCCGGTGTGCCTCAGGGTCTGGTTCTCGGACCAATCCTGTATTCACTTTACACTCATTACATCCTTTGCCCCAGCGACAGTGAAGTCTATCTATATGCTGACGATTCTGCGCTGGTGACCCAGTCGAGTTCCATGAATCTGATTCACGATGGATTTACATAGTGCGATAGATGAGCTATTGGAATGGATAAGTGGCTGATTAAAATGAATTACCCGATAAACTAGGCTATTTAATGTACTAAAGAACGTAGCGGCGCCCCGTCTAAGGTTTCGGTTAATTAGTGTGCCATGGTAAAGTTCTGACAAGTATCTTGGTGTCACTCTTAACAAGGATACGACTTGGCAGAAGCATACTGAAGCGTTAAAAACCAAATTCCAAATTGCGTTCCAGCAACTCTACTCTGTGCTATGTACAACCTCAAAATTAAGGTTGATCAACAGATTTGGGCTATACAAGATGGTTATTAGACCAGCGATCACTCACGCATGAGTGTTTCTCCGCCAAAACGCATATTCGTGGTCTCCAAGTTCTGCAGAGCAGAACCTTGCGTAATGTTACCAACGCCTTATGGTATGTCTCCAACGAGACCATTCACAGAGACCTCGAGATTTTTTCCCACATTACGAATTTCTAAATTAATCCTTGGATCAATTTAAAATTACTTCATACTAGCTAACAATGCCAAGGCACCCCAGCAATAGACGCACTCCCTCCTCTTTGCTATTCACCATTCCCTGCCTTCTTTCTTCTTCGACCCTTTCCTACTTTGTCTGGTATATGGGCAACCAGACCTGACAGACCTACCGACCTACGATGCCTTAACGAAGAGGGAATGTCTGACAGGCCGCTCAGACGGACAATGATTAATAGAAGGTAGTATCGATAGTGTCTCCCAAAATTGTTGGAGTATTTTGAGAAAGTGGATGAAAGCAGTGGTCCTTTGTAACCATTTCATGTGTGGATGCGTTTAAGAGCGGTTTGCCCAGTGTACAATTTTCCTATAGAGCTTCATCTCCGGACATGGTCCAGTTACTCGATTTGCTTACTTATTTCATAATGACGTTTATGGTGTAACCGTCAAAAACACGAACAGAACTATAAGTGTTTGGCTACCTAGAATGTAAGCATGACGATAGATGCACAGCTAACTACTCTGTATGTGTGTGTGTTACAGGAAACAATGGCATGATTGAACGGCAAGAAAGAACACTCGTGTATAGACTGCAAATAGTCGACCTATAAAACACGCAAAAGATGCTGAAAACCTTTCAGTAAGATGTGTACCTGAGAGCACGAAGCATACAATTTAACCTTCAAACGCAAAGTATAGTTTGCTCACCTTCTGAGCAAAAATTACGTGGAAGAAGCAAAATCAAGATTTAAACCTCGGAACTTGGTTCGACTCGAGAGATTTTCACTTCCATTTTTTATTAATTTAAAATTCGTTTGTTATGTATAGGGGTGTTTAGGCTTATAATATACCATATGTCAAACTGAACAAATAAGTTCATGTAAGCTTATGCATTCTACTGCTTTGTTACTGATACAAGGTGTTCATGTTCATTTCTTCTAATACTGAGGTTTTTCATGTATCCTGAATCAGTTGAGTAATTGAGATAAGCACTCGGTGAAATGGCAATGAGCAATATGTCTAGAGTCGAAAGTACATTTTACAGTAATAAAAAGTTCATATAAACATGAATATTGCTAAAGTCACATTATGATGGAAACCAATACAGTACAAACAGTTTTCAATATAAAACTTCTCTAATTTCAGCCAACTCCAGTAGAGGAACTGCAGCATATTTGGAATGCTGGTTTGTGCAAAAAACAAATGTCAGTAACCCCATCGAAATATTTACCAAAATAATAAACTCCAAAGTCGTAAGTACTCAGGGTGCAGGAAAGTTGGAATTTAGTATCCCAAACTATAATCACCTTTTTTGAGAATTGATTACATTTTTTCCTAGAAACTAATAAATTTCTCAACTTTGTAATCGTTTTACAGTATTTGATAATTAATCTGTTTAACAAGACAGCTTTAATTACCAATTATTAAGTGATCAATCACAATAATGACAAATCAGTATTTAGCCTGAACTTACAGTTCAGTGTTCTTAGATACTGTTCCTACAATAATTACAGATATACAACCCGGATGTATAACCACTACAAGCAGCGTGAATCCGCAATACGCACATTAAGCACATTTTCTCCTTTTTCTATCTATTTCTTTCCTTGTATTTGTGGGATGTCGATATTTCTAAAAAACACAGAGGAATTAATACCTATACCGTAAATATGTGCATTTAATTTTTAATATTCCAAATCATATTCACTTTCGGTATTCCAAAGTAACAACATGACATCCTGAAATAAAATTCCATGCCACATTTTTAATTCTGAATATATTCACAAAATCAAAATAAAATTATAAACTAACAAGGGCTCATAACAGTTCTCATGTCGTTGACAGAAATGTCAATATGGCGTGCTGTTTTTAGAACTTGTGGTTTCGTGTGATTTACGAGATTATATTTGCGGCAAAAAAATACATATGGCGTTTACATTTATTTAGATAACTAGGTATTCTAAGTTACCTGCAGTATTCCAAATATGCTGCACTTCCTCTAGTAGAACGTGGTGTAGTTTCTTATAAACCAACGGAGTGGTCTGATAAAAGTTTTTTGAATGAATTATTGAAATATAGAATTGAATATCTATCGTAAATGCAATAGACAAAAAATCAGTGGCGCAGAAGAATTTTCGATTTCTTCAGTAGTGGTACAAATTTCCTAATTTCTACGCCACTGATGTACACAATTTTAATTCAATACGTCCCGAAGGTATATTGTGATTGATTAAGAAATTATAAAATTTACATGTTTACATGAACTTTTCGTAGCATTATGTGATCAACTTTATGGTATAGAAATATTGCTACTGTTTCATGAAATGAACTTTTGACTTCATTTTATTCTTAATTTTTATTACTTTTTAAAAATTTTTATAATCGAAAGTGTCCAGCTTTGATGAGCAAACTTTTTAATTTTAGCTCTGCACAATGCAATCGAAAAGGTTTCAGATCAATTTAGCGGAACTTGATTCCAAGTTTTTGATAATTTTGTGTCTTACGGCGCCATACTATGTGAAATATGTGGTTTTCTTGATTATGGAGTTGTCTGTTTTTATGATTTAGTCATTCTATTTTGCTGATATACATATATGCAACTTCTGGCAGTATATTTCACTTTGATTTAATTTTAATATGAGATGTTTACTATAACTAGATTGATAGGTACCTTTTTCAAATTCAAATTCAAATAATTTATTCAAATAATTATTACATTGACAGGCTCTAGAAATGTTAGACGAGGATACGATGAATTTTAAAATTTGTGTGTATCCCCGAATAACATTTAACATTTAATTTCTTTATCAAAAACTACAACAGTAGAAAAAGCTACACTAAAAAATTAATATAAATGATATATACGCACTATCTAATGTAGTAAAGCTATATATTACACATGTAGCAGCGCAGATACAGGTATTCGTTTACTCAGAGAACCATACTATTTTTTTTGTAATAAGTATATAATTAGTTTTTACCCAGTATCTAATTTTGTTTTTAATGGATTTTGTAATAATTCGTTTATTCCTTATGAGAAGCGGTAATAGATTTAACAATATGGGACCTGTAAAAGAAATATTTCTCTGAGTAAAAGAAAAACTCTGCAGAGAAGAACAGAATCTCGATTCAGTTACTGCCCTGGTTTGTATCGGGTGGTTAACTCTCTCATGAAAGATCCCATACTTTAAAGAAAATTGAATAACTCTTACACAGTAAAGTTGCCTTAAGTTTAGAAATTCTGTTTGAGAAAAAAGAAGATCGGTAGAATACATTTTAGGTTTAAATAACAAAATTTTTAATAAAAATTTTTGAGCCACTTTTAATGGTTGTAAAAGGGATTCACATGCTGAACCCCAGCACAAAATGCCATAATTTAAAATAGATTCCGCTAGTGAAAAATACACCATTTTCGTTAACTTAAAGGTTAAGACATTCCTTAGTTGCGAAAATTTGTACACTAATTTCCTAACTTTTTTGCTGATGTAGTCAACATGTATATCCCATCTTAAGAATCTATCAAAATAGACACCCAAATATTTAATATTGTCACAGGATTGTATTTTTAAATGACAGTTACAATTTAATTGAACGCTACATGAAGAGTTATGTAAGGGAATATACACTTTATTAGGCATGTCCCTTCTGGTCATAGAAAAAGATATAAATTTTGTCTTTTCAATATTTAGAGTCAGTTGATTTATGTCCAACCAGCATTTTATTTTGTGTAAGTCTAGTTCAGCTTTAGTAAAAGCATCAAGCCATGAACTACCAGCGATTAAAAGGGCAGTGTCATCTGCGAAGCACACAATTTTACCATTAACGTTTAAGTTTAAGAGACTGTTAACATACACTGAGAACAGAATCGGGCCAAGCACTGTACCTTGCGGTACGCCAACAACTACTTTTTGAGCTTCACTATAAATAACATCGCTTAACTTAACTTTTTGATATCTGTTCTCCAGGTAAGATTTAAATAAATTATGTACTACTCCACGAATTCCTATGCTTTCTAGACGTTTGAGTAAAATATTGTGATTGACCGTATCAAAGGCTTTTTTTAAGTCTAAGAAAACAGCTACTGGTTTAAGACCCTTATTTATACTATTTGTCACAAATTGGTTAACATTATACAACGCATTATCAGTACTAACCTCTGGTTTAAACCCAAACTGATCCGGAGATATTATTTTATTTTTCTCAAGGTAGTCCCATAACTTTGATTTAATGCACTTTTCTACTATTTTATTAAGCACACTACACAAAGCTATAGGCCTATAGTTATTTATGTCCGTTTTATCCCCACCTTTGTGGATTGGAATGACAATGGAGTATTTAAAAATTTTAGGGTAACAACCAGAAGAAAAAATAATATTGATCAGATGCAGCAATGGTTTAATGAGACTTTTATGATTTTCTTTTATAATTCTAGAGGATATGCCGTCCTCTCCGCATGAGTTGGTATTTTTTAACGAACCAAAGACATTAACAAGTTCCGTCTCGTTAACAGGCTGGAGAAATAAGGATTTATCCAAACAATGCTCGTAAGATTGTGGTTTTGGTACTATTTTAGATGCAAGTTTTTTGCCAATTGAACTAAAAAAGTCATTCATTTCATTAGCTATCTCATGTAAGTCTGTGGTAGTTTGACCATTATTTTTTTTAATGATTTTTATGGTATTTTTTTCTTGAAAATCGTTTGAAGCCTCCCTAATGTTTTGCCACATTTTTTTTGAATCACTTAAGTTCTGCATTATTTTATTTTTGTAGTAAGAATATTTGGTTTTTTTAATAATCTTAGACAAGCAATCTCTATACTCAGTATATATTTTCACAGCTTGTGGACAATGATTGGATGTCACAACATTTCTTTTTAATTTATTTCTATGACAAATACACTTAACAAGATTTGTAGTGATCCAAGGCTTTAAACATTTATACCTAGTGTGTATTGGAGTTACAGTAGTGCTTTGTTCTAAGTAATATTTAATTTTTTTTGTTATTGATTCAGCTATAATGTCGGGTTCGGTTTCATTTAAAATACTTTGCCATGACTCATCATTCAAAAGATTATGTAACATATTAAAGTTTGTGTTTCGACGGAACTTATTAACTTTCTCAGCATCGCCATGCTTCATATCGATACTTAATATTACTGGAAAATGATCAGTTATGTCACTGTTGATAACGGCCGCATTACATAATTTTAAGGTTTTCACAAAAAAATGATCTAAACACGAATCCTTTCTAGTGGGTATCGTAATGTACGGAAAATAGCCCAATCCTGCCAAGCAATTAAGATAATTTGAAGCATATTCTTTTTTGTCCAATAAATTAATATTAGTATCCCCTGAAAAAATCTCGATGGTGCAGGGAGAAAAATGACTCTGTGTGAATAAACTCAAAATTATATCGGAATATATTCTTTCATTGAGGCTAGGCAGTCTATAATGTCCCGTCAGGCCGATTTTTGTATTATTTTTTAATAGCTCAATACGTGACATGTTTTACAAATATAATTTTATACTTCTGTCATAGAAATGTAATCTCAAAATATAATTAGCTTATTTTATCCTTTATGTATCTACGTATAATTAGCTTATTTAATTCTTTTCAGATGTACGTAGAATCGGCTTCGAAGTTATCTGTATATGAATGTTGGATACCCTGTGTATCAGCCTACCTGAAAACCTGAAGATACAATCTTTTGCAGTAGATGTCTTATGGGGATTCGGTCTCAAAAGTTCCAAAATCCGCCACCAGAGGCGCTGGCGTCGCGCGCCATTGACAGGTTGTTGGACGGAATCTGTATTCATGAGTTGGGGATTCCGCCGCTAGATGGCGCTGTCAAACCAAACGGAATCTGTGTGTCATTGGACACCTGTCATGCGTCATTGGGCATCTCACGCATAGATGGCGTTAAAACGTCATTTGTTATACGTCATTGGACACCTGTCATTGATGGGTTGGGCATCTCGCGCATAGATGGCGCCGATTTGTTTGGCGCTGTACAAACCAAACGGAATCTATGTGTCATTGGACAGCTGCCATTGATGGGTTGGGCATCTCGCGCATAGATGGCGCCGATGTCGCACCTGTCTGGTGTTGGCGTGGATTACGGGGGGCAACGTGTATACAGGGGTGCATCGAAAAATAGCGGATCGATGGACCGACGGTATATCGTTAAATCGTATATAGCAAGGCGTGACCTAAATAGCGTGGTGGGCTCCTCTGGTCGGTCGGTCAGAATGTCTCATAACCTGTATACGATGTACTGTTATTATTATACAGGATGATACCGTTCAAAATGAAAATAGTATAGACATTCTGACAATTATTTCGCAAACCAGAGGTATTTTCAATAAAACTACAATAATACGTTTAATATTTTATTGAAAATAGAAAAAAACTACATAGGTAATATGATATTTGAAAACCAGTGGCGTAGACGTTCAACATTTCTCTGGGTACAGGAAAATTGTCCGTTGGTGTGGCATGGATTGGAATCAGCAACAAAGTTTCCAGTAGCACACGGTGTACCATCATACTTGCAAACATCAATAATGTTGGGAAAAACACCAAAAATGTGACATTTCTTGAGTAAAAAGTTTGCTTTCTGTTCTCCACGAACGTAGACATAGTCAGCCGCATATATCACCTTATTTTTAATTATTTCATTTAACTTGGAATATTTAACGTCGCCGGAAGAATATTTAAGCCCATGGAAATTCTTCTCCAAGTAAGCGACAGTTTTCTTGTCTTTAGTATTTAATGTAGAAAAAGGTTGCGGAGGTGTAAAGATGTAATGACTTTTCTTGAAACCAATTTCGATACATAGTTCTTTAGGTACGAATAATCCGTCAACTGTAAAGCCTTGAATGTCAACAAACGCGATCCTCATGATGTCTGATGCGGAACTGAGAGTCCTTCGTTGCTTACGAGATGGTTTTAATAACTTCGGTGAGGGGGAAGTACTCGATTAAGCAGTCATGTATAATGATGCAGTAGGCCTTGGTGTTGGTTGGAAAGCCAGTATCGGCTTCGATATCCAATCTAACATCAACAGTTGATGATTTCATGGTTTCCTCTTGTTTGGAACAGTCAATAACAAACAAAGCGCGATTTTTAAAAGCGGTATAATCTAAAAGACATCTCTTCAGAGGAGAAGAAGAAGTTGTATAGCTGGTTTGAAAGTCGCTATAGTTGAAATGAGCTTCAGTAAAGTGATTGTTTGCAAAGTCCAATTGCATACGTTCGTTGGGATAGTATTCACCATTTAAAGATACTCGAATACTAGCAGCATTCACGTGATCAAACAGGGTAGGGTCTGAGGTTGCGACGTCACGTTTACCGGTTTGGAAACATACTATAATGAAACGTGGTCTTTCGATTGCGGTGCTAGTTTTAACTGACCATATTTCTCTTCTCGCATCTGCGGTAATTGCAGGCAGTTCATTCAGATCCCATTTTCTAAACGGTATAAGTATCGGCTTATCAGTTTGAATAGCTTTCAAAAGTTGTTCTTTCACATCATCACTCGGGTAAATATGTTTGATTTTCAGTTCCATGCTTTCAATAGTTATTTTCGCTGTCGTCGCCGTCGTCGTCGTTCCAGTTTTTTCCTTGATAATGATACAATCGTTATCGTTTCTAGCTCTCACAAATCTGAGAGTTTGTCTGCCACACGTAATCATAGGATAATCATTGAAAATGTTGAAAATATGTTTAAGCGGCATTAGCAAGCTAAAAGACTTGTTATGTGTTGACGCCATTATAGGTGTTGAAGGATAGTTCCATCCAGCTATAGCCATATGATTTGAGTCTTCCTCACTGTAACATACGTAAGCTCGGACAGTACTTACAATACCAGGATCACGTACTGTTTCAACTTCTCTAGCGGATTCACTGTAAGTGCAAGAGTCAAATAGGAAGGCACCAAAGTTTGGAGCTAAAGATACATCTCCTGCTCCTCCAGTTATTTCAACTTTCCCTTTGATAGATAGAAGGGAAGCGTTCATTGCAAAGAACGAATCTACTTGATTGATGCTAAATTCCACAACATCATTACAATTAAATGACTTGATGAACGGCGTATAAGATCTATACTCAGCCTTGCGAATAGATTCATCGAATGCTGGAGATCGATATAGATCAAACATCGGAGAAGTATGTGATGCTGCTGCTGCTGCTGCCTCCTCAGTTTTTCTCTTTTTGTACATGATTCTTGTTGTTGTTGACATGATATCCAAGTGAGCGTAGAAACAGGATATTTGATGTAGTTAGTAGTAGATGTCGTCGCTTAGGTGCTTGGGGTAATACTGAAGTTGCCTTGGAAGCACCACTATGTCTTATAATCACTAATCCCATCTGCGCTTCGCTCTCAACTCCAACACAAGAGTACTAGTTTCACCTTGAAAGTTTACAGGACGACCGTCTTGATCTAAAGCCAACACTGTGATGTTGGTTATTTCTTGTTTCGGTATAACAGGTAGATATAGTAAATTTACAGGTGTTTCGACTATAGCGTATCCAGGATCGGCTGTCACAGCAAATTCGTAGATCGTGTGTGCAGGCGTGTCTCCGTCAAAGGCTCCCGACGTAATGTTAGCATCAAAGTGTATGGTTGATACTTTTATTATGTTTACAGGTAAATCAGAAGAATGCTTTTGACCAGGATTAAGAACTTTTTTCGAGAATCCCAATAGATGTCCAAGATTATTCGGTTCTGTAAAAACTATTTTATAATACTTGCTAAAGATTTCACATTGCAGTGTATTATTGTTAGGTTTTAGAGAAAAATAATCATCCGGAGGAGCAACTTCATTTTCAAGATTCATTTGCGTTCGTATAAATGTTTCTATGTCGGTAATTTCATAACAACCTGTCGGAAACTCGATGACTTTTAATTGACCACCACCACCTATCCGGTCGATATAATAAAATTTATCTCCTTTTTCAATATTCGGTATGGAATTGTATGAAGTAAAAGACCTAAGCGCCAATTCATAATCTTTTTTCGGATCCAACACTATCGGTGTTGAAGGACGAAATGAAAATATATGAGTAGTGCTATTGACTCTCAACAACTGCGACATGATGAATGAAAAAATATAGCTGTGTACTAAGCATTTATTCAAGTTTTTTTTTTGTTTATTTTCGAATGGATAATTTACAGAAATAACAATTTGCTTGAGCAGTAGCCGGTCCATCCCAATGTGTTGTCCAATCAGGTCTGTTGTAGTGAACATAGCATGGAAGTCGTATTTGAAGATCAAAATTGGATGTGTATTCTGCAGGCAGTTTGTGCCATATACTCAATAATTCTGCAGGTCTCACATTGCTTATTAAATATTCCAGCGGCGGAATATTCTTCTCAAACTCTTCTAATGTAAATTCCGATAATGTTTTATTATCCATCGTTGTTATTGTTATTGTATAGAAATTTCAAACACAATTGTCCGCAATTAACTTGATTATAAGTTTGGTAAGGATCGTTGTTGTAGAAAATTTTAGCGTTTTTCAGATATCGAACAAGTTCCTGTGGAGGCTTCAGGTTACCAAATGAATCGAAATACTCAACGTTGTTGTTTATCTTTTTATAAGCTACCCAATGAGTTCCGTTGTTTTGTGAAATATCTAAGTTCACGACGGCGCATTCTCTTTTACGTGGACCGTCTCGTGGTAAAGTGTCACGCATGAAGACACCTCGGAAATGAGGTATGTTCAAGAGCTTCGCATATTGCTTTATTTCATAATCATAAAGCGCTTTCTTGGGTAGCTTGATGTTTAGTTTTTTTGAGTTTTTTTTTGAGGTACAACCCATAACCACCTTTAGCATTTTTTCTCAAATACAATCCTTTGCCCAAAGACTCCATAGCTTTGTTATGGCGATGGTCTTCCTCCAATTTCTTTTGTGCATTCTTGGCATCAACGACCGTTTTGGCCACACCTGCAGCTCCCCCTGCGAGCGCCCCCAAGGCACTTAATCCGGCGAAAAGGGGGATCAAGGGTAGGAATCCCCCAGATTTTCCTTCGATCGGAATTATTCTCGGTAGTCGAACTTTATGTTTTCCACCTGCACTCTTCACCGCTAATCTTGCCGCTTTAAGAGCAACCAATGCAGACTTTTTTAATGTCGTGGTGGTGGGAGCATTTTTCTTCAAGGACTTTGTGATTTTCGTGAGAACACCTCGTCGAAAAGATGATTTCTTCTGCCCCATACCCAATTTTCGCTTAACTTTCATTGCGGTGGTTGTTAGCCAAGCTGCAGTCTTTTCTCCTAGTGAAGCGTCAGGTGCTTTTACACGTTCCCAGGCTCGGTTCTCAAGAATCCAATCAGCTTTGTGTCTGTCTTTCAAATTTTTGTATAAGGCGTATGCAATATCGTGGTCTCTTGCAGCACGATCCAATGGGTTCTTTCCAGGATCTCCTCGTGCTAACCTCTTCTTTAATTTAGTCCCCGCTGAAAATATACATATACATGTGTGAGAATGAAAAAAAAAATATCCTAATCTGTCGCACACTTACGTCCCAGGAACTGATACGAAGGTACGTGGAGTTCTATCGGAAGATTATTTATCAGAGAGTTTACAACACCTTCACCCTTGTACGTTAACATGAGAACTGTTGATGATGCGTTAGCAATATCTACATATATACTTTTACACATTCCCTATTCGAACGCCACACGATGAAGGTTGTTCAACAAGAGCAGTCATTACCCATTGATAACTTGGATTTTACAGCAAAAACTCAACATAGTAAACATGGTAAATTGTTACCGAATTCGTTTCGCGCTATCATCTGCGGACCAAGCGGATGTGGAAAAACGAACGTAATGCTGGCGCTGCTTTTCCATCCAAACGGTGCTAAGTTTAAAAATGTTTACGTTTATTCAAAATCGTTGTATCAACCAAAGTATCAACTGCTTCAAGAAGTGATTTCCGCTGCTAAGGGTGTTGGCTATTTCCCATTTAAGGATAACGAGGAAATTATAAGTCCAAGTAAGGCTAAAAATAGCTCTATATTCATATTTGACGACGTGTCGTGTGACGGTCAGCAGAAAATTCGAGAGTATTACTCCATGTGTCGTCATAAAGATATCGATGCTGCATATCTCTGCCAAACATACTCTAAAATTCCAAAACAGCTCATACGAGACAACTGTAACATTATAGTACTATTTAAGCAGGATGAAATTAATCTAAAACATATATTTGATGAGCATGTATCTCCAGATGTTACTTTTGATGAATTCAAAAAGATGTGTTCGGAATGTTGGGCAGAAAAGTACGGTACGTTAGTTATTGTTAAAGACTTTCCTCTTAATTATGGTCGATACAGAGTAGGATTTGATAAGTACATAAAATTGTAGGCTTATCATGTACGCCATCATTCAGTAACATGATGTCAAAGGACCAAGTTGCCGTTGCTAGTCATAAAAGAAAGATCGCAGAACTTGCTCGAGCTATACGTAAAAAGTATCTTACTTTAAAGTTAGGTCGAACTGCAGAAGATGAATCTATTAGAAAACTTTTCAAACCAATATCTGAACCTCTTAAGCAAATAGCTAAGACTCAGCAGCATCCTTCATTTATTATTAAAAAAGAGGAAAAATTGAAACAGGATGATGATGATGATGATGATGTATTCACACAGAACCCAAACTATCTCAATTTAGAAGACGTGGCTTCAACTGATGAACAAGGTAATATACCGCCGAGACCTGAAACACCACCACTACCTGAAGAAATGCGTCCTGTTGATTTTTCACAAGAAGCAATAGAAGAATACTTATATCAATATCCCCCAATAAGCCATAATTATTTACAAGATTTTTGGACACAAAACGATAAAATTGATAAAAATTATGGACCTATATATACCGACAACATTGGTTGGATGTTAGGTAAACGCCGAATTAAATTTGATAGAGCGACTGGCCAAATACAGATATTACCTGAGGGGACAAACTTAGCAGGTACATGGTTTCGTGGCACACCTGGGCTGTATCAACTTTTATTCTATAATGACCCAAACTATGCAGATGCAGATTTACAACCCTATAAAAATCTATTGCAAAGTACCGGTGTTCATTTAGATTCGCTTGGACGCCTAAAAGGTTCGACAGGATTTAAATATAATCACATTATTAAGCCTCTCTTTAAAGATGTGCAGAAAAATAAAGGTACAATTGTCACACGATCAACATCTACAAAAATACGTAGTCCACTTAGTCGATCATTAACAAGATCCACTCCCTCAACAACAACAACAACAACAACATCATCACCATCAAAACCGCCAACAGGAAAAGGTATCGGTGATTACTTGACATACAACGAGGAACCAATCGAATACGTGTACTGGGATGATCCCAATGAATTAATCGATCGACTTAAACTCCTTATGGCATCTCAGGAAGCTGGCAATACGTCGCATGATAATGAAATAGTAGCCATCCTCAACGAGCTAAAAGAAGCTAATATAATACAGTAATCTAGTTCCTTGGTCTTTCATTTACACGATGAGTCTTGATAAATTCGGACGTCGCTTTGATAAACAAAAGACACTTCCGTATATGCGTACACCGCCAAAGTTAACACTACCCCATACTTCTGATGGAAATGTTGACTTCAAGAACGTAAAGTTGTGTAATATAAAATATCCCACAGATAATTCAGATGCGGCAACTAAAAAATACGTAGATACTTCAGTGATTGATTTAAAAAAAATAACAGCAAAAACAGATCAAATAACAGAGTTTATTTCGAGAAATCCGCCTACTTCTGGTAAACATATGGCAACAAAAAAATATGTAGATGACTCTATTGCAAATATAACAACAAGAATAGAACAGGAGTTGGCTACAATTAAGTCTCATACCGATTTGACTCCAATACGGAAAAATATCATTGATTTATCCTCTGAATTACAACTTTTGCAAGGACGCACATCATATATATCATTGAAAACATTCGATCTTGCTAAGCGTATAAAGCCGATGGAACAACAATTTAAAGCGTTAAAACATGATGACGTACGCCAAGGAGAAGCTACAACTAGTTAACGAGATGCACAAGCCTGCTCGAAAAAATTATCTAAGACGACGTACCATCATTAAAGGCTTAGACGATTTATGGCAGACGGACTTGGCTGAAATGCGACCTTATGCTCATCAAAATAAAAATTTCAAATTAATTCTCGTCGTAATCGATTCTTTTTCCAAGTTTATGTGGACTAGACCGTTAAAGACAAAGACGGGTGAGGAGATAACTCGTGCGTTTTCGGATATCCTCGCACATACGGAACGTACGCCGAAAAATCTACAATCTGATCAAGGTAAAGAATTTTACAATAGTAAATTTCAAACTTTAATGAAGAAGCATGATATTAATCATTATAGTACATATAGCATCAAGAAAGCGGCCATTGCTGAAAGAGCCATAAGGACGTTGAAAAATAAACTTTACAAATACTTTAGCTTAATGGGATCGTATAAATGGATTGATATATTACAAAGCATTACCAATGAATACAATGGAACACGTCATCAAACCATCGGATGTAAACCATCACAAATTAATAAATCCAACGAAAAATGTATCTTAAATCGAAAATATACTCATTTAAAAATCGCGGGCCCGCGTAAGTTTAAAGTTGGTGACATTGTACGCATCAGCAAAACCAAAATGCTATTCGACAAGGGATACGTTCCAAGCTGGACAACGGAATTATTTAAAGTTACTAAAATTAATATTACCAACCCTGCAACGTACATGCTCGAAGATATGCAAGGTGCACCGATCAAAGGAGCCTTTTATGACGAAGAATTACAGAAAACAGCCAATCCAGATGTTTATTTAGTTGAAAAAGTTTTACGTCGTAAAGGTAAAAAAATGTACGTCAAATGGCTTGGCCTTGATGCAAAACATAATAGTTGGATTGACAATGATGCGATCGTCTAGGTGTATGGGGTGGGGGGGTTTCTGCTAAAAGTGAGTTCTCAGTCGGTTGCAGTCAGTCAGTCAGTCAGTCAGGCAGCTAGTAAAAAAAAATGGATACCAGTGGTAGTGGTTCAAGTTGCAGCGAGTTTGACCTCACCACCAGCAGCTCCCACGAATCATCTGTAAACTACGACCGTGAGCTGGATGCTATTCTGGAAAGGTACGAAGAAGCGGCCAAGAACGAGGACCATTATCTGCTGTACACGCAGTTTCCAAATGGATCATACCAAATTGGATGCGGTCTAAGCCCAGCGAGATCATTTACTCCTGCTGTAATTGTGTGGAACTCATCACGGTTGAAACTATCTTTCAGTTCCTATGAGTGGGAACAATTAATCACCCAGCTCAATGTGGTAACGGTGAAGGAGACGGAGGAGCGGGAGGAGGAGAAGAACCTTCCTGACAAGTATGATCCTGTCGAAATCGAGTGCGGTGACTATTGCAGAATTCGACGACTAATCTATGATAGTACGAAAATTCTCGAAATAACCAAGCACAACATTAGTTTCTACCTCTCAGAAATGGACGTGAACGCTCTTTTAGAAGCAAATAATGAACTTTTAGTACCGTATATGTCTATGCTAGAAACTGTTGAATTTCCAAGCTATTATTATAATGCGCTTAAGATTGTTCGAGCTAGTTTTAATGATCAAAATTATACGTTTTCAGATGCTATTCAAAAATTGTATACATTTAAGCTCGTAGGCTGTACTTTACAACATATAGCGTTAGGACAACATATATTTTTCTATAGACATAGGATCGCTAATGATCTTGAACGATTTTAATAAAGTTTTTGTAAAAATGCATATCTGTCGTTTCATTATGATATACGTCACGTAACGTGACACGTGACGTGACGTGACACGTGACGCACGTGACGTGACACGTGACGTGATACGTGACGCACGTGACGTGCACACTTTGTTCAAAAATACCAAAAAGATGTCTTGATAGCCCGAAGAACCGCGCCACAACATCAGAAGTAATGTTAGTATTATGTGTGTGCGTGTTTTTTTTTTTTGTTTTTGAACACGCTAAGTTTTGAACTCCAACCACGCACTAACATTGCTTCTGATGTTGCACACCTCTGACGACTCAAGCTATCAGGACATCTTGTTGTTGTTGTTGTGAACTCTTCTTACTAGAAAAATCTAACGAAATCAATAAAACATTTTTTTATAAATATTCATTTATTAAATCTAATTACATACATGTTTGAAAAAAAAAATATATATATATATAAATGTTAGTACTACATACATGTTTGAAAAAAATATATATATATATAAATGTTAGTACAATAGATAGAGAGAAACTGGAGGACGGATGAACGCTTTTTATATATTTTTTTGTAATTTGTTTGCTGTGATGTTTTTTTTTAAAACTCAATATCGCTGTCTACATCAGATTCATCAAATCGGATTCGGATGTTATTTCTAGACCTATCATGTAAGGCATCTCTGCAAGATTCCTGGTCTTTTAGTTCAAACACTACGCTTTTAAAGCAGCTGTGACACCAATTATACTTTTTTTGGTATACGTTCAAAATAATGTCATGTGCATCGTGAACCTCGTGAGAATGGTCATAGCAGGCAAATAAACGTTTATTTAAAGTTTTATGTATTTCTTTAAATTTAGATAAACAATTTTTACATACGTGTAGGTAATATTGGTCCAGCCAATATCCACTTGTCCATAGACAGTAACTAGAATAATCTTCAAAAACATAACCCCAATCTGATTTTCCTAATATAGTGTGAATTAAATTTGGATCTATTTCTTTGTGACATCTAATAAAGTTAATTCCTGTATATGAAGAATCAAGATCATTTTTGGCTTCTTTAATCATAGCGTGCCATTTATATAAAGGAAATTGTTTCACAATTTCCGTAGTTAATTTCCATGGTAGTGGAGACTGCTCCATGAATTCTACTGCTGATGATGTTATTGATTCGCAAATTTTTCTAACAGCTAACTCTGATAATGTTGGGGCATTCATCTATAACAAAAAAAAACGCTATTATAAGATACTGTAATGCCCCCACGGAAGTGTGTCAAAACTGTTCGGAATTAAATAACGTTTGTCGTCATACGGACTTAAACTAATTTTTGACTGTTCAACAGAATATACGTTGTGTGCATACGACCTGATACAGCGTTGTGTAGCTGTTTTTTCCTTAAATTCTTTCAAACATTCAACATAATCCTCAAATGCAATTTTATTTTTAACAACATTGTACTTAACCCCTTTAGATTTTTTAACCACCTTCCCACCCTGCACCTTGTAACTATACATTTTGCTTCGAAGTCCAACAAAATGTGTCATAATTTTACCGTTATTTTCATCTTTCATTAGACCCGGCACCTTTTTGTTCTTACGCAGTATTTTATATATGTTATTTTCAGGATAATCCGAAGTATCAAATTTACTGGAATCAGCTTTAATGATCTCCTCATATGCATCCTCACATTGCAATTCGTAGATAAAACTGTCTGTGTCCATGTACATGAGCTTACACCTTTCTGCACCCATTTTTGGTAGCATATAGGTGTAATGAAAATCGTACATGACTAGTTTCGATAGGTCTAGAATTGCCTGCCCTACATACAGAGGTTTGTTAAACGTTATTTCAGCCTTGTTCAATTCGATAACCACCAGATTTTCCTCTAAAATTGTGCGACTGTGGAACCGAAAACTCGAAATCAAGTTTGCTGCCCCATAGCGACCACCCCAAGATTTAACGATTTTACATACGCGGTGCTTACGTATATTTTCCATGGTCTTACCGAATACTGCATTATTCATTAATTTAAAAAGATTTTTTTCGAAATCATTCCGGGCTGCAGCTCTACATCGAGTATTCAACTCGATGTAGGGTTTCAGCCAGGCTGCTTGTTTAAATTGTAAAATTTTATGGATTTTCGTTAACTTTAACCCATTAGCTAGCATTTGTTTTAAATTTTTATAGTGAACCGTGTACTCTTTTTTATCCGTAAGTGTTGCCATTAATTTCGGCAATTTTACCCCGCCGTCGCTGGGTGGTACGCTACGTTCTGCCGCAAACGGAAAATCTTTGTGTTTATCGTGCAGTTCTTGTGGGTACGATAGATCGACTTGTAGCACGTACCCTACGTCAGAGTCGTCGGGTATTGACATCACATCAAACGATGTTACATCATCTACCCATTTGAACCCTCCGTAGGGTAAGGGTTGCTGCATAGCATTCCCATATAAGTTATTCACATCCAGGTACATAAGGTACTTGGACGGCTTTTCAGGATCATATTCGGGCATATATTTATTGTTGGCCTCCGAAAATCGGTTGCTACACACCGAAATTCCACCTCTTATAGCATTTTCGTAAAACATCACCATATCTAGATCCTTTAGTAGTTCTAACTTACACCCAGTGTATTTGAGCATACAGTCCCACGTATATCCGGGCATTGTATAGTACCACGCAGGATCCAGACCATAGGTGGAGAAACATTTTTTACGCAATTGCTCAAAAACGTCGGCAAGAAGCAGAATATCTGTTTTTAAATATATATCAGAATACTCTCCTAATGTTTTAATGTTAAACTGTTGCCAAACAGATTGCGCATGAGCATACTTCTCGTCACTTACACTTTCATCGTTTAATTTATTGTAAAATTTTTCAATTGGGGGCAAAGTCGTTTCATTTAATTTTTTCAACGAATCAATGTAATCGTAACAGAAAACTCCTTTCTGTGTTAATAATTTGAATTTATCTTCATCTAAATTTTGAAATTCCCTTTGTAAAATTTTCTTTTCTGATTCTGCTAAAATTGCAGCTAATTCATCAAGAGACGCCCCCATAAATCGAAAAGAGTCTATAAACCGCAATTTAATGTTATTTTCATCTGAGTGCAGCGTAAAGGAGATGTATTTATCTTTGTTGATGGGAAGTAGACTTAAGCGACCTTTTTTACATAAATTCGAAATCATAAAGTGACTATCGTACCCACTTAAATTATGGAATATAACCGGCACAACAAACAATTTTCTAAAGTTCAGATTGCATGCTTGGTGTGCGTAACCTCTGAACTCTCCACTGAAATGGTTGTGATCTCTAACGATTATGTCTTTTTTTGTTTTTGAAAATCTCTTACCGCAAATATGACATGATGTTGCCTTACATGTGTCTAATTTTTCAATCATAGGTACGCTTGTTTTTATTTTTGAGTTTACAAATTGCGCAACACCAGCCATACGATTTGCAAACCAATCCATACAATCTGCACCTCGATAGCTCTCGAAATAAGAAAGGCTATCATCATAGCTGCATTTTACATAGAAACCAGCACTATACGGAACGTGTTTTTGATATTTTATGGTTTTAGTTAAATTTACGACGCTACTTTCTTTATGATTTTCTAATTGACATTCAAAATCTGCATAAACAACAAAAGGAGTATTTGTTGGTATGTAAAGTTTTTAAGATATTTTATGGTTTTAGTTAAATTTACGACGCTACTTTCTTTATGATTTTCTAATTGACATTCAAAATCTGCATAAACAACAAAAGGAGTATTTTGTTGGTATGTAAAGTTTTTAAATTCAACGCAGCTCTCTTTAGGAAGGTTAATTTTATATTTATTAAATTTAGAACACAGTTTTTCATGTTCAACTAATTTATTTTGCTGATGGAAATAGTTCAGACATCTATCGCAAATAAATTTTTTCTCACGATGTTTATTTAACTGGCTACTAATAAGACGCGAAAGATTTTTAATCCAACAATAGTGATATTTAATTTCATCGATTGAATCATTATCTTCATTTGCTGGCGCTGGTGGAGGAGCATCATAATCATTTAAACGCGGATAATATTTATTTTGAGCTAAAAGTAAATTAACATGCGTATCCCGTTTATTTTCCGTTAATCTTGCTGGTACTACTATGTAAAATGATTTTTTTTTCTGTTTCGATCAATTCTAAAGCGTAAACATTGACTGAAATGTTATTCATCTTTTCAAATTTTGAAATTTTTGTTAGCAGCATAGGACTATCTAAATTTTCTGTTTGTAAAACGTCAGTAAAGTGTGGATATGAGGAGGTTAGTTCTGCATGTCTTTTATTGCTAGGAGTCCGAAGAGCGCTTACAATGGCCCAGTAAAAGCAATTTTGATCTATATTTTTAATGTTTATACAAGCATTTTTCCTTATAATCGGTTCTGGTAGTCTAATATAAGATGAACCGTTTCCCAATTGATATTTACTGATATTAACAACTAAGGAAATAATTTTATTTAACGCAAATCCCGAATCTTTTTCAGCAAATTCCGATAATTCGTTTAAAAGTTTATCTTTAACATATATCTTAAACCACTCGTCTATTTGAGTTGATGTATCAATAATATGATTTTTAGTATTAATATATTTAATTCCCAAAATTTCATTATCCCCCGATTTCCTAATAAACTCCCCACAAAATGTTGTATTTACTTTGAGCGCACAATGGGTGTTCAAAATATTCCTAATTTTCCTTTTAAAAACAACTACACATCTGCTAAAAATTGATTCAAGTCCTTATGACGCAAATTAGCTATGGAACCGGTTTTTATTCTACTTTGAAAGCTCGATTCTACATTTTCCCATCTAACCCTCTGACCCAATGTTAAGTGAAGTCCTGCCCCAATATGTCTAGTTAAAATCAACTTTCTAAAATGTTTAAAATGCCCCAAATTTGTTTCTACTTTTCTACAGGTCCCTACAGATAATTTATTTTGCCTTCTACTACGAATTACCCGTTTACATAATCTAATTTGTTTTTCTATTCGTTTCAGCCACACTTCCGCGTCTCTGATTGTAAAATTATCAAATAAAATTTTCCGTAGACTAACAATTGATAGTAGAACACCGTCTGTTTGTTTGATGATCTTTTTAACCTTATTTGAAGACATTTGAAAAGACGACATTTTTTTTTTCAAGCAAACACATTACTCAAAAATATATAAAAATGCTCACCCTGTCCTCCTCCTGTTCTCTGCTTTGTTAATTTTCCACTATTTTGAATGATGCTAGCGGTCGGCTTTTCCCTACGTCCACTTCCCCTTGGAAGATGATCGAGTATTTTCCGTGAAAAAGTTCGTCGATGACCGGCTGGTACGTTTCCGTCACCCGCTGTGGTAGAAATAGCACTTCCGGTCCTAAATCTAGTAGCACGGCTTCCCAAATTTCGACTTGACCACTTTAGCTGCTTGGATTGCAAATGGTGTCCCGACTGGTAGGTCCTTTAATTTTCTGATAGGTTTGCGGTCTACAATCGAAGACGCAGCATTAATTTTTGATAAATCCATCTCTAAAAAAAAATTGAGTCGTCTAACTATTTTGAAGCATAACACGAAAAAAAAAAACAGTTGCACTTAAAAAAGAAAAATATTAAATAAAATAGCACTTACTTTTTTTAAAATTTTCGCTCTCTCGTCTCTCTCGAAGCACTAATTGTACTGCGGTCGTTGTTGCAGCTTGCAGCGTTGTGCGTTAAGTGTGAAACAATGATGACTATTGCATGCGCTCGCTAAATATAAATACGTGGTTGAGATAACACGCGTGCATGAGATAATTGTATCGTAAATATGCATATTATATGCATCATATTCTCAGTACCATTTTTATCGAGAAAACAACATTCATTGCGGTTGCAGTATTTTTTATATAATTTCTTAGTAATACATGAATGTATCGTTTGTCCGGCGGAAATTCCAATTACAAGTTGCACATGAGAGTAGAAATTTAGAAATATAGTAAATTCGTGTATGATTATTGTATATTTGCTGCCTAATTTTTTTTCAGTCAAGATTTTGATTGGGGGGTAAACGAATTTATATTTGCTATCTGAGATTTTTGACATCATTCTCTATCAGGTGTTGGTTCATGAAATTGGACATGCTCTCGGCATAGCACATAGTGCTTCTCCGAATGCTATTATGTTTGCCTTCTATCAGCATGAGATTCGTGGTCTAGATGTTGATATAAATGCAGTACAATATCTATATGGAAGAAAAAACAAATATGATTCAATCCCAACGTCTACCACCGCATCAGCAATACCAAAAACAACAACAACTATAAGATCTACAACTCGTAAGCAGCCGATCCTCAAAAATTTGTGTGATATTATTCCAGATTTTATGTTTTTAGCTATTGCTCCAGAGTTTTCAAATTACCGATTATATATTGCACATGATATGTTTATATGGAAACTAGACTTAAACGAAATGATTATCCCATCTCAGCCTGAACTTCTTGTCGATTATGTTCCTACAGAATTACGTCAATACACTTTACAACATATTTTCCAATCAACAAACGGTGACTTGATTACCATTGTGTCTCCAAACAACTATTTCTCAGCATCATTCCCTACCATTAAATTTCTTGATAATTTTTCAATTGATATACCCGATAGGGCTCGAATCAATGCTATTTTTCAATCAAACGCAGGACGGTCCTATACCTTTTATAATAATAGTCATATATAGAATTTTCTAACGATTTTACTGATGTGTTGAACAGAGGACGGATAAGAGACATATTTCCTGGGTTACCTGAAGTTTAGGGAAAAAATTAAAAAACAACCAGAACTGAACCGTGAAATACATAATTTGATTCTTGTCTGTCATGAACCAAATCAGTTGTCGAACAATGATTTGAGTCGATTAGTATCAACATCTAAAGTACTCCCTGATATGTAGTTTTATTGAAAATACCTCTGGTTTGCGAAATAATATTGTCGGAATTTCTTGTTGCAAGTTGTTCAAGCGCGGGTATTCAAAACATGGCACACACAACACACCAATCAACCTTATTGTTATATATACTATATGTTTCAATAAAATATCCATTATACTATTTTCATTTTGAACGGTATCATCCTGTATAATAATAACAGTACATCGTATACAGGTTATGAGACATTCTGACCGACCGACCGACCGACCAGAGGAGCCCACCACGCTATTTAGGTCACGCCTTGCTATATACGATTTAACGATATACCGTCGGTCCATCGATCCGCTATTTTTCGATGCACCCCTGTATACACGTTGCCCCCCGTAATCCACGCCAACACCAGACAGGTGCGACATCGGCGCCATCTATGCGCGAGATGCCCAACCCATCAATGGCAGCTGTCCAATGACGCATAGATTCCGTTAGGTTTGTACAGCGCCAAACAAATCGGCGCCATCTATGCGCGAGATGCCCAACCCATCAATGACAGGTGTCCAATGACGTATGACAGATGACGTTTTAACGCCATCTATGCGTGAGATGCCCAATGACGCATGACAGGTGTCCAATGACACACAGATTCCGTTTGGTTTGACAGCGCCATCTAGCGGCGGAATCCCCAACTCATGAATTTCGATTACAGATTCCGTCCAACAACCTGTCAATGGCGCGCGACGCCAGCGCCTCTGGTGGCGGATTTTGGAAGTTTGAGACCGAA